>OX940892.1:21415856-23915856 GCA_954871355.1 Cabera pusaria
TCATTGAAATCGGTTCACAATTGGCGAAGTACCTAGGTAAGAAATATATAGAAAAAAGAAACATACAGACAAATTGAGAACCTCCTCCTATTTAAAAAGCGGTTGAAAATATAACTTCTTAAGATATCTGATTTAGCATCCGCAATCGCAAGTTTGTGTCTACGTGCAGTCGCGTGCTACGAATATAAAATTTCTTTTTGAACCACCAGCGGTGACACGAAATTATAAAATCAATTAGGCGTGCTGAGACTGGTGCATGAATAGATTATTTTTTCAATGTCTGCTGAGATTATCTCAAAATTGTATTGATTAGGGCGCTCTATATTATGTTTGGTCTAAATTGGGTTATTTTGCAGAAATAAATTATGTATTTGTTCACTTTGTTTTGGTATTATTAAAATGGCAGTTTTGGTTACAAGTTACATAATGTCACATTTGATTTTTTTGTATTACTTACAATTTTTCTCACTAAAAATAAGTAAGTATATAAGTAATAGTATGTAGTAAATAAGTAATAAGCAAGTATATACTAATAGGCCTTTGATATTTAATTATATAGTATATTGGCTTCTCTTTTTAGCAAACACACAACATTTGAATGTTTTATTTCATTGTTAATGAATCAATATAAAACAAAAAAAAAGGATTCAATTAACTTTAACTTAACTTTCTAACAAAATTATTCATCACTGAGATTTATAAAATTCCAGAATTACGCTCGAGCAGTCAAAAACAATACTTATTCAAATAAAACAAAAAGCAATTAACGGCGGCGATATCCCTCCGTCCTAGGAGGATACGGGAGGAGAGATTATTGAAAAAATAATTAATAAATATTTATGGCGGGCCACCTGAGGAACGACACTGGAAGACTCCGAGATATTCTGTTTTTATCCACTGCTCTAGCAATCTTTGCCACAGAACTAGCAGAAGGGAACGCTCGTATCAAAAAAAGTTGATAGTTGTCTATTTATTTAGAGTTGACTAATCATTTACGTGTATTCATTAATTCTATTTACGCAAATAACTTATACACTATGATTCTCCAAATCCTATCGGTCAAATTAAATATTCTCTGATTGTCCATTTAAACGTAAGTAAATGTGATGTTACTTAATTTTTAGTTTTTCGATTATTGTTATTATTTTACCCATATCTGAAACAGATTCTATTGCTGCAGGGATTTCAAGTATCTATTATGATCAATACCTACACCTTCTTTGAAAATGTAAATTTGAAGGCAGGGTTCCTTAAAAAGTCATTAACACATCGGGAGCTGATGATATGACTTACCATAATAGATATTGAAATCTCTGCAGCAATAGCATCTGCTTCAGATATGGGCAAATAATGACGAAAATCGAAAAAAAATTGCAGTCCTACGTATTCGATGGGAACTGATAAAGGTCACGTGAGTATGCCCAAAAAAGATTACCAAACACATCGCACTTTAAAGTCTACACCAGATAATTCACATATAAGTAATATGAAGCTCAGTTACGAACATTTAAACTCCAATTTATCTATACTGTGACTCAAGTACGTCGTACGCATCTGCAGCGTTACAGGGTAAAGCGGTTTATTACAAATGCAAAATTTTCCATTCATATTCAAAATTTTATATCCCGATGTGGCCGGGAAGGCTAATTTATTCCGGGGGGCCTGAGAAGACTTCCTGCCAGCGTCTTGGGGCGCATTAAGGAAGGGTTGAGCAGTCAAATTGACAGGTGCCTGTCAAAAATTACAATTAATAATTGAGTCAATTGCAGCTTCATCTGCGACCTCTTGATATTTAAAATAATTTGAAATTTGAATATCGGTAATGTTCCCAAAGTTCAAAAAAATACAATGAAAATCTCGCCTACATTTCTGCGTAAAATTTTCTTGTACATTTTCGCTTGAGATTACATAAACAAAGATATTCATCATCATCATCAGCCGGTGTCAGTCCACTGCTGGACGTAGGCCTCTCCCAAAATGCGCCACTGAGCCCGATCTTCGGCTCAAAGATATTATTCTAATCTAAATGATTAAGGGTTATTTTGCCTACCGCATTCTAAATATTATTTTTTTGTAATTACTTCTTCCTCCATAAATTATCGCATGCTTTCAGAATATTCTAGACATGCAAACTGCTTACAGAAATTCACTTAAATTCCCATACATATTAAGCAAATCAAAATTTTAATTGAATTTATTCATTTTTAATTTTTAGTTTTCAGTTTTAAAAGAAGTCCATTTATATACCATTAATTTCTGCAAATCCCATCTCTGTCCATGGAGAGGATTTCAGGGATCTAAGTATGTCCATACACTGACAATAAACATTGTAGAGCACCAATCAGCAACTTTATAGCTACCCACAAGCCATAGAATAAAAAAGACAGTACTGCAAATTT
This sequence comes from Cabera pusaria, assembly GCA_954871355.1. Classification (NCBI taxonomy): domain Eukaryota; kingdom Metazoa; phylum Arthropoda; class Insecta; order Lepidoptera; family Geometridae; genus Cabera; species Cabera pusaria. The sequence goes on from OX940892.1 coordinate 21,418,256, forward strand.
CATAAGAAGGTTTACTGTTATAATAAGCAGCCTTATTAACCCCCTACACAAAAAAGGGGTGTTATAAGTTTCACGTGTAATAATTTGTAAGTAAGTAATTTGTGTGTCTGTCTGTGGCATCGTAGCGCCCAAACGGATAAACCGATTTTTATTTTGATTTTTTTAGTTGTTTTAGCCGTTTTTAAGACTTTGAACTCCTGGAATCTACAGAGTACCCTACTCATCACCAACTTACTTACAGCAGAGATGTCCTGTTTGGGTTTAATCGATGGGTCTCAATGAACAGATTAAACACGGATCAGTCGGGAGTAGTTATAAATTAATTGTTAATTTTTTCACTTAAGTTAACGATGTTTACATTTTAAAAAAATTTAGTTGCATATTATTTATATGAGACAAAATTTAATTAAAATTGCTATAGTTGAGAGGACATGAAAATTTATGAATAAAAACATTTATTACATTGACTTCGCATTTATATCATAACTGTTATTTTTTTATAGAGGTATATATTTTTTTATATATATACTTTTATAAACCTTTATTATATATTGACCTAATATTGCCAATAGAACTCAAAAACAACCTCTCTATCTTGGTCTCGAGAGCTTGAATTGGGAAAGTTTGTGTAAAATATAGGACCATTACACTACTTTATTTACATTTCATACATTGTTGTAATTCAGGCTGTTGTTTATGATGATGAACTAGACCTACGTCACTATATACACTGTGGCACTGTAGTTAATGGCAGTAATCCACCGCTAAGAGCGGTTTACTACGCAGTTACGACCGTCCGAATCTACTGGTTTGTTACTCAAATAAAATTAGATTAGAGACATTTTGTATGCGAGATGTACTTTAGCGTTGTATGATGTAAAAAGTTTTATGGACAGTAACTATATACAAAAATGACTGTCTGAAAATTATCATCATTATTATAATAAGCCGGTGTTAGTTCACTACTGGACGTAGGCCTCTCCCAAGACGCGCCACTGAGATCGATCTTAAGCTATTCTTTTTTCAGTCACTGCCCACTGCTTTATTGTATACACTAAAAATGAAAATTGTAAATAGTAGGTACATATAATATAAAAAAAATCTTAATTTGTCCGGTATTTTTAACCGAATGCAAGGAAAGGGTTATTTTTCGCGTGCATCTTGTACGTATGTTTGTAATATCTTTATAGCCTTCTTCAGACCTTCCAAACCCCTGGATGGATTTGATGACACCATATTGCAATATAAAATTTAATATTGATAGGTAGGTACCCTCCCAAAATTAAATTAAAATTATTTATTGGGCGAGCCACCCGCTAAAAAATACATGAATTTAAAAAGTGAAAAATTGTCGGTTAGTTTATTAGTTAGTTAGTTTTATTTTTAGTTCATATTACTATAATATCTGTAGTGTAGTTTTTATGCAGGAGGGTTGTTTTGTTTTTGTTATTGTTTAAAATACACTTCATAGCTCCATACCTGAATTATATAATATTAATACAGGTATGAGTAGACAAACAAACATATTAGGTAACTTACTCAACTACTAACAATTGTTAGTAATGCCTACCGTGGAAGTTCTAATTCAATTTACTCGTATTTATTTCTATCTACGTGATAAATTATTTGAACGTATACTGTATTATTTTTAGTCCCAAGTCCATTTGTTTCAAGTCGTTGGCTCCTATTTCTCGTACCTCCTCGGTCTAGTCCGGTGCAATTATTGTAGAGTCCATTTTGGGTAGAGTTAACAAATGACAACACTCTATCAGGCGTAAGTTTACTTACTAAAAGGCCGTGTTCGTTTTTGGTGAATTAAAGCACAGCTACACGGCTCCTAATAGTCGTCATTATAAAAGCTTATTTAATTCATTTTTGGCATGACCGGGTTTTCATTTTTTTACTTATTTAAAAGCTTAATAGATCGAAGAAAGTTTTATCATACTAAATAAACATTAAGCTAAAAACTTAAACAAAAGTATTTTGTACATCTGTACCCTATTTCCCAAAGCTTCACGTTAACAAAAAATTATTACGGAACTAAGTACATCTGTTAATAATACAATATTAACCCCATCTAACCGATATGGAACTGAATGGTTTAATGTTACTGATTGTGACAAGCAAAACTCATGTCCAATATCTGGAACGAGCCATCGAGCTATATCACGTCATAGAGACAGAGTGGCGCCCGCGGCCGATGCTGGATGAAAAATGTTAGCCATCAATAACTCAGCGTCGGTGCAGTATCTATATAGATTGATGAGTTTGATTACCTGAGAATTAAATAAACAAGGGAAATTCCTAAATAAAATATACTACCAGTGCATAATTAAAAAGAACTGAAAGAATTGAAAAAAAGAAAGATTGAAAGAATAAAAAAAGAAGTAAGCTCTCAAACATATTTTTGGAATTTTTGGTATGGTTATTATAATTTATTAATCCCTCCACCTATGTCCCCTTCGCTAATTTCAAAAGACGCAATCAGAAAAAGCAATTAAAGGGCTCTCCCGCGCACATTTTCATAATCTTTACGAGTCTGCAGAAATTCACTTGTGCAATTTCATGGCGGAATTTCTATCGTGTCTGCGTCATAAATATTTTGTCCGATAAACCGTTCGTTCGACAGCCGCGAGGCGTAAGAAAATGTTAATTAACGAATCCATTGTTTTCCCGCCCGGCGGCTCCAAGATGGTGCCGCTTCCGTTTCCGGGCCTCCTTCTTTATGTGCGCTTCCCGCTCATTTTTCCGTCAGGCGGTAGGTCGGCGGCATTGTGGCGTGGAGCCGTGCGCGCCCAAGTATAATGGTTTTAATTTCCTCTAATCAAGAGCCTTCGGCGGAGCTTAAGAATTCTAATCATGCACACCGCGACCGCACAGCCGCGCACCGCACTCCGCACCAGCGGGTGACAGAAACATCACCACTTATTCTGATTGCGTAGAGTGTGGCGCTGAATAATTAATACGCCTTTATTTTAACGTTGCTCCCGAGGCAAAACAAAAGAAGAACCCGCATTAATTTGTGAAATTGTTCCCTTTCGAATCGAGACTTTTTGACAGCTCAGGATAGAAAATCATGTGAAGTGCGTGATTTAACATTTTAATCATTCTAATGACAGGATACAACGTCGGGATGTCCCAATTTTATGTTCGCGAAAATGTTTTCTAAAAAGAGGAGTTGTTCTATAGATAGAAAACATGGTCGTGAGTAAAGTTTAATTATATCGGGGGTAGCTTAAAACATCCCCGCACCCTTTCGTTCAATTCGCACTAACGACCACATTTCGGTCGTCTAAATCACGACGACGCCGCTTGCAATTAATTTTTTGACTATAAAACGTAGCTTTTATTGTGATTACTTTGTACTACAGGCACTTAAATACTAATACTAAAATTCATATGCCTAGAAATATTCCTAAAATTTTAATATAACTTTAATATTTTTCAGATTTAAAGAGGCTGATTTAAATAACATTGTACACAGGGTTGCACAAATGAAATGGTGCTATGATGACATAAATTTACTGTCCAATATATATAATAAAAACATATGAAAAAACTTACTTAAAATCATACGACATTGGTTATTTATCCCTGATTCTAATGTGTGATGTCTAAGAAATCGACCGCCGTTTGTCGGGTGCGGTCCGCGAACACCGCACAATTAAGTAAACCCTTCCAGGGTTCGCACTTAGCATTCTAATCACTCCTTGGCAGACACCGCGCCACAACACAACGCTTAACACCGCCAAATTAACTGCGAAAATAACAGGATCCCACTGAATTATGTCGCGAACGTTCTAATTTTAATTTTATTTGAAATGCTACTAATTTCCCCGAAACAAAACAGCATGCAACCCTCATACTTCACTCATAACCCTCGAATGACGAAAGTACCAAGGCAATAAAATGCGAAAAACGATTACGGATCAATGAAGCGTGGCTTCCCTCTCGGGGCGCAAATAAAGCCGAGTACACACTTCAAATATGCTTTTCTTAATCGTTCTCATAAAACAAAGATCAGCGAGCGATCTCCCCCGTGCGGCAAAAAATGAGCGAAAAAATCACTCCCGTTGCTCATATCGCGTCTATCAGTGCGGATTTTTCACCACAAATTGTTTCCTTAGACGGCACCCTCGCAAATCGATATTGTTTGTATTGGAATTGCAGGTTCGGAAGTTATTATTAGTATCCCATTGTGAAAGAAATGGAATTACCGCATTCCGCGCACTCTCGCGGCTCATTTGCATAAATGACTTTCAATGACGACCAGCTTTGGAATTTCGTATTGAAATGAGATTTGGATTCAGCGGACAAAAGAGAGCGTATAGAAAGTTACACGCTTAATGATCACGAAAGTGGCTCCTTGTTGGTCAAAATAACAAAAAATTAAAATGGCTGAAAGAATGATAAATGTACGTAGATACTTATGATTGAAATCAGAAGTAGTAGAAACATTATATAGATGTTCCGCCTGACTTGCTACAAAAAAATAGCTTACCAGCATCAAGGAGAAAATCTACCGCTATAACCTTACGGTATTCCGACAGCACACGGCTCTTGAGGGTCAGGCCATTCTAGGCTTAGCGTATTCGCCATCTTCGACTACATCATCGTTTACCACCAGGCAAGACAGTGGTCAAACGCTAGCCTATCAGTTATAAAAAATAATAATAATCTTAGCTATTGCTAAGATTTTTTTCTAATTATAGATCATTTTTGCCTCAATTTATAACTTTTCCTTATTTTTGACACTTTAGATGGTACGAGTATAACCATAGATTAAGGATGTACTAGCGCAATTCGAGCTCAGTGGGCAAAAAAAATAACGGGTTGCACTCCGGGAGTGCCAGCAGAAGTGAAAACTTGAACATTAACGTTCTGCATTTGGTCTTCTCTCCCTCCGTCTATGAATTTTCGATCATGTCACGACGTGTCAAGACGCGAGTTTAACATGTTTTACCCATCCCAAAAAAATTTTCTACCCGTCTTACGAATTTTCGATCAGGTCACGTGTCCTGATGCGAGTTTAAAAATTTTTACCCATCCCAAAAAGTTCATGACGCCGCTAAAGAAGTTTTCATTTCAAAAAATGTTGCACACTGCGAGACATTATTATTACTGTTTTGACACTGAGATTACCACGAACGAAAAACAGGTATTACATAGGCTATCTCAGGAAGCTATTTAACAAAGCTGCTTACGTATCAGACCTTCCCATTTCACCTATAAAACTCCAAGAAAACCGGTATCGGCTCCTCAAAGTTGAATTGGCTTAAAACCTCCCGGTGGATGTGTCATTATAATTTTCAAGGGAGAGATGACGGATCCATCGCCTCCAGCCACTTTGAGATTATAATACCCTAAGCTATTTTAATCTTAACTTAGTTAAAAATCTTGCGTCCGACATTAGCATTAATCACTTTTGACATGACGTAATGGATATTGCAGGATATGATGAATCTCGTGGTAATTAGTTTAGGGACATGCAGCAAACTATAAAAGGTTTTCGATATAGTATTGGCACATGCAGAGCTTTTTTTTAGGATACGAGTATATCTACTTATCATTCATTCTGGAACGAAGAAGACTCATTTTAATTTAAATACATATATACTAAAGACCGACGCATGTCGCAGGAACGACTTTTAAATGAACGAGGTTTACAGACGTTTCGATCAGTGTACAGGTATTTCGATCTATATATCTGGAAAACTATCATATAACCATTTAAATATTTAAATCGGTTAACGGAAATCAGAAGTGCTGAGTGATATTTTTAAAGCTTAAAAGTTTTTAGGAGGTAGGAAAGATCAATCTCGCACAATAACTGTGTAATAAAATAATTTTAATAAATAAGACGTCAGTAGAATATTTCAAAATATCTAAGAAACGTATTGGATATTTAAAGCTTGTTATACCCTTAAGTAAAATCAAATACCAAATCTTAAAATTAATTAGATTCAAACAAAGAAAATACCTTCATCAAGCATAAAATCTAAAGCTTAATTGAATGTCGACATTGAGAGATTTCAATTCAATTACTAAACCATATTTAACGAAATCCAATCCCCTTTCCCTCGAGGAATAATATTATTTATTCACAAAAAATAATACAAAACGCGGTAACCGAGCGTTGTTGGTTCAGCGGAGATCATTCGATGTAAAAGTTGGAAGTAGAGGCAGGAAGAAAACTTGGATCAGGGAAACCCTCTAAAAATGATTGATGCCGTGCGGCCGTGTGCCGAGAGCGGGGGACGATCGCTCAAACGCAACGTTTTAAAACGAATAAATGTCGATCCGTTCGAAATTGGAAAATGAACATCATTAGCGCTATATCGGCGCCGAGCACCCACAGATTCATTACCCGAAGGAATTCCGCATTTTTGCTTCCCCATTTTGATCGCTGCCAATCAGTGCTCGCTTCCAACGTGCAACAAAAGCTCTGACATCGATAGTCAATTTGCTAACGTATTGGAAACGTGCGATTGTTCGAGGACATGTTATTACACGGCGTTTAGCTGGAGCTAACTGGTGTCGTCATTTGTTTCTGGTGCTCTTTGTTGGGTGTATAACAATTAGGGAGACAATAGGACCGGTGGGCTGCGCTATCTGGCTAGTTCTCACCGGTTCCAGCCGGTTCTAACCGCCCCACAGACAAAGGAGCAGGCGACAATGCGCGCTCAATATCTTTATGCCTTCTCTGTAGACCGATGCACTCACAGTTGAATCTGCTTTTCTTGGTTTATATTAGCAGCAGGTTGCACAGACTAATTATTGTACAGAATGACCAACTAATTAACGGTGCATTATTGATCTATCTTTTTTTTCATTTACATGAGCTATTGGTATGGTTTTTAATGTTTTACAACTAAGCACCTACCTCTATTTAATTCACTACCTCAATCACAATCTCATGTGGTTAAGGGTTATAGCACGCTTACTGCATGAATGAACCAAACCTTTCACTATACAAAACATTATAAGATTTATAAGGATGGAAAACATGATATGTATTTTAAAAGCGCTGAAATCGCTCAATTTTTATAGTTGTTTATATTAAAGGCGAACATTACTCTGACTGACTGACTGACTGATCTATCAACACACCTCAAACCACTTTTTGCACGTATACACTACGCAATGGATTTTTTATTTGTATCTAACAGGCAAGCGTTTGACCACTATCTCGCCTGGTGGTAAGCGATGATGTGGTCGAAGATTTAACGGATTGCGCTAAAATTTGGCATGCAGATAGTTATTATGACGTATCCGCTAAGAGGGGGTTTTCCGAAATTCACCCCTTAAGATGAAGAAACGGGGGTTCAAAGTTTGTATGGAGATACAAGATACGATAGATTTTTTTATTACAAACTTCATACAAGTACTTCTGTAAATATATAAGTAAATATGTTCCCGGCTTTTTCGAAATCCCACCCATAAGAGGGTGAAATGGGGTAAAAAAAAGGCTGAAAATACTTATGATTTTTTGTGTTTTATAAAAATGAATCCCATTTGCCCTTGGTCACGCCATACCTTGAAAATTAGTGGACCGATTTGACTCATTCTTTTTTTTGATGTGTTTTTAACCGACTTCACTAAAAAGGAGGAGGTTCTCAATTCTTCGGAATCTTTTTTTTTAAATTATTTTTTTGTTTCAAAGGTGGCACACACAGGTGGTCCCATTTAAATTTTAACGAAATCGCCCGAGCCGTTTTTAGGGTTCCGTAGCCGAATGGCAAAAAACGGAACCCTTATAGATTCGCCATGTCTGTCTGTCTGTCTGTCTGTCCGTCCGTATGTCACAGCCATTTTATTCCGAAACTATTTGGACTACAGAATTGAAACTTAGTAGGTGGATGTATTCTGTAAACCACTTTCCGATTTTTGTACAAAAACAAAAAATATAAAAAATTAAGGGGGGATGCCCCCCTTACATTTTTAATACATAGAACTGGAACAAAAAAAACATTTGTTCAAACCTATACGTCTATGGATAGGTCTTTAAAAATGACATTTAGGTTCCTAGAATATTTTTTTCTCAAAGTCAAACATTTAAAAGATAGGCGCGTCTAAAGTGCTTAAATGTGTGCCCCCCCCCCCCCCGCCCCCTCCCTCTAACTTTTAAAGTAACGGAGTGAAAAATCTAGAATAAATATATTCTGTAGATTTAGTTGCGAAAAATCATAGCTATAGAATACTCTACTGTGTTACGGAACCCTACGAGTGCGAGTCGGACTTGCACTTGGCCAGTTTATTATTATATCAACATTTGTATTACGACGCATTTACTTATCTCGACGACTTACTAGTTACTAGTAACTGCTGGCACAGATTATGTAGTAGTTTCAATAGTTAATAGACTTCAAATAGATAAGTGGGTAGCACTTATAATAATTATATTAAGTAATTTATTTTTCGCTTTCGAGTGCCTGTTTGTGGCTATGAAGTCGGTTTCATTTTTTTTAAATAATTTACTATGTAAGAAATGTTATAATGAAATAAAAAATTTAAATAAATGAAGAAGTTATTAACGCGAGCGAAGCCGCGGGAAACTTCTAGTTCAGTCAAATAAATGTTTAATTAATGGATAATTCTTGCGGATCTGTTCTAAGACTAACACAACTCTACATGTATGGTAGCAAGCAGACATTTACAGACTTGGATAGTATTGTGTACCATTTCCGACCCTCGGACGTCTCTCACCTGCTGAATGCACACTACATGCTAAACGAGGGTGCATCGCCTAATGTTGTTTGGTTCGTTAACAGAAGAAGCCTTAATTCATTCTCTATTTGGGCCTAAATTATGAACCAGTATGAGACTAAACATGTATAAAAAATAACTTCAAACAATAAAAAAACCTGACTACTGAAGTAGATATATTTTGAAGCCCTTTCATTTGAATGCGGTATCGTTTTTGTATTTTTTAATTTTTCGACAATCTTCTTACGTCATATTGAAATATACAGTTATGTGTTATAATAGTTATGTTTTTCTGCACAACGTTCCTTATGATTTGTTATGGTTTTCTGCGCAACGTACTTTACGATTAGTTAGTTTTTCTGCAGAAAGTAACTTCACTTAGAAGTTGCAACCGCCAGAGTGTTATTAGTGTTTATAATTTTATTTGGAAAGTACTAGGTACTTAAGATTTGTAAATATCTATGGTCTCAATTAATCTTAAAAAAAAAACTAAAAAATACTAAGTACCTACAATGCTGATTTAAATTGCTGATAATTAAAGTGACTTATGAGTACTTATTTTTTTATACTACGAAAAATTACATTATTTCTACATACTGCTTAATGTAGGTATGCTATTAACAAAACCATTTAAATTATGTGATAGATACAAGGTACTCGAATAATAGACACAAAATACACATTAAACATTCTACAATGTAGTATACGGTCATATAGTAAAAATAGATTCTAGATGAGTCTGTATAGTCTAACACTTCTAGGCAGTGAACTAAAAAAACACTTTATTATATTTCGACACGGTGCAACTAATAAACTGCATAACCTCCCAGCCATTTAAAGCCCTATTCCGTAATTCGCTTCTGAGTTAAACTGACATCGAATCGAGATAGTTCCGACTCGTCACGTTGAGTGTCGACACCTGTGACGTAGCTACGTTTAATCGCATAAAGAGTTAATTGTCTGTACGGATTCCACAGGTAAACACTACACACCGCGCGTCATTTACCGTCCCCACTACATCGGGGTACGGTAGTCGGTGAGATTAATTAATTGTATTTGTAGGTGTTGGTTGTACACAAAATGGGCTATAACAAGCTAAGTTTTATTCTCTCTGTTGCTGTGAAATACTTTTTAATCGACTTCAAAAAAGGAGGATGTTTCTCAATTCGACCGTATATGAATATATATTTTCTATGTGTGTTCGCGGATAACTTCGTTGTTTATGAACCGATTTTGATGATTATTTTTTTTATTGAAAAGGAGATATCCCAAGGGTAGTACAATCTCGCTGAAATTAATATTTCAGCGAGATTTGACAAGTATCTCCAGAGATATGGAGATAAACACCTCAAACTTGGTACTGAAAATTAATAGCGTGGCATATGAAGTCAGTTCTTTCAGTTTTTTAAACAATCTCATTAATTATTTTTTTATTACTAAAAGAGGCCTGTTGGCGTAAAGGTTAGATGGCTTGACTTCTAAGCGAGAGTCTGTTCATCCACAATTGCTAGGATCGTTTTATATCAATGTTCCGTCTGACTTGCTACCAATAAGTGGCTTAACCATCAGTGAGAAAATCTTCCACTATAACCTTACGGTGTTCTAGCAACACGCATCCCTTGATTGTCAGAGTATTCTAGGCCTAGCGAGTGCACCATCTTTGCTCACATCATCGCTTACCACCAGGCGAGATTGTAGGCAATCGCTAGCCTATACGATATAAAAAAAAACATAAGTCGAGTATCTGGTGTCTTCGTCCTTAAGTTTGATTTAGTTACATTGTCTAAATGTGACCTATTCATTGGTTGTTACTTTTATGTTACTATTTTAATTGATGTCTTATTTTGTGAATTTTAACCAACTAAGATTTAGTTAAGTTATATAGTTTTTTAGCTTCTGGACATAAATAAGTAAACACGTGTTTTAGGTTTTTTCGAAATTCCACCCCTAAGAGGGTGAAATGGGGTAACAAAGTGTGAAATTCAATATTGTTTCGGATAGCGCTGAAATTTGGTATGCAGATAGTTATTACGACGTTAGTTACTTCTGAGAAAGGATTTTCCAAAATTCACCCCTGAAGGGGATGAAACGGGGATCCAAAGTTTGTATGGTGAAACAGGATTAGATAGTCTTTTATATTCGAAACTTAACACAAGTACTTAAGTAAGTAAATACGTGTTTCAGGCTCTTTCGAAATTCCACCCCTAAAAGGGTGAAGTGGGTAACAAAGTCTGCAATCAATATTGTTTCGGATTGCGCTGAAATTTGGCATGCAGATAGTTATTTTGACTTAGGTATCCGCTAAGAAAGAATTTTTCAAATTTCACTCTTCATGGGGATGAAGCGGAAGCACAAAGTTTGGATAGTCATTTTATTCGATATTTCACACAAGTACTTCTATGTAAATAAATAAGTAAATACGAGTTTCAGACTTTTTCAAAATGCCACCCTAAGATGATAAACTGGGGTAACAAAGTCCAAAAATCAATATTGTTTCGGATTGCGCTGAAATTTAGAATGCAGATAGTTTATGACGTAGGTATCTGCTCAGAAGGGATTTTCTAAAAATTCCTCCCGGATACTGAACGGGGATTCAAAGTTTGTATGGCGAAATAAGTTGAGATAAAGTACGTGTCGTAGGATTTTTTGAAATGGGGTAGGTAGCAAAGTCTGAAAATTTGGGTTTTTCGGTTTTTATAAATATGAATCCCGAATTGCCTTAGTCACCTGATAACTTGAAAACGGGTGAACCGATTTGGCTAATTCTTATTTTATGTATTTAATGCTAGAATCGTTTTTACTAAAGAAAAGTTTTAAGTAAATAAAAGAAGTTTTTAACGCGGGCGAAGCCGCGGGGCACTTCTAGTCTATATATATACATAAAAGAAAGTCGTGTTAGTTACTACACTTATAACTCAAGAACGGCTGGACCAATGTTTAAGATTTTTGTATTTATGGAATTGTGTTTGTCAGGAATAGGATAATAAGTATTGAAAACAATGAATAATTGACCTAAAAAAAATATAAGACAAATTATTTTGCCAAAATGGTTAAAAAACTGCCAATCATTTGATGTTCAATGTTTAATCCCGTCGATACGGTAAACCGCAAATTAATAAGGGTCATTGCTCCACACGATTAGTGTATTTAGCCAGTGTCAAGTGCAAAAATTCTTTAAGTTTTTGTGATTTCAAGTCCCTTTTAAAAATGTTAATAAATTTTAAATACTGTCAGTACTGACAATTGTATGACATATTTATTGATTGTTTAATATGCGTGCATTCAGAAATGTATGCTTACGAGTTTTTGGCGGGAACGTGGTAAAGTATGTGATCTCATTGTATTTTTTCCTAAAACTGGTGTTCTTCCGCGTGTTAATGTGTAATAAGTGTGGATTATTAAGCATTAAGTGCCGGTAAATGTGTGCAATTGTAGGGAAACAGCACAATGTTGAAAAACATGCTATTTGCGTTCTCACCAAATTCCACTGAAAATCTTCAGTAGACTTCACATCTTTACTGAAGGTATAACTTAGACTAGACTTTTACTTGAAAATTGAGCTGAAATGTGACTTTAACCCATATCTACGACCAAAATTGATAAAAACTTGAAGTATTTTAATACTTGACACTGGCTAAATACACTAATCGTGTGGAGCCATAATGAAACTTAAAAAAAAATTACAATAATAATCAATACCTAAACAATTTTATATTTTGTCAGAATGTAGGTAAATACAGAGATATGCAAATCGCAAAAGCCAAAAACAAAGAGATATGCAAGAATGTGATAGCCAATTTATGAATGCCGTATGTATACAGTCTTATCCATAAGGCAAAAAAATATTAGACAGTTATTTATGAAGTAAGTAAGAATACATATTCAGAATTAAAATTAAATACTGGTGATTATATTTTTACAATTAAAATTAAACTCAATCGAACCAATTTCAAGTTAATAACTTATCTATAACAATAACAACATTGTTTCATTGCATCATGTCTCGCTGACACGCGGTTGAAGTACTTGATTGTTGTATTTTTATTATATTTCTGTATTGCCACAACTTTAATTATTTACTTGATAATCAAAGTGCCATAATACATTATTAAAACCTAATATCTCTTTTTACATTGTATTACGTTCATAAAAGCCTAAATTAAGTTCATCTAAAAGGTAACACGTTATTCATTGTCTGTTAGGTGATACGAAGTTCGCCGGGCCAGCTAGTCTATATACAGTGTGGAAATTAAACTCAGGCCCTGGAGGGAAACTACTTTAAATCCTTAAGCTAGCTCATTTTACTTAAAGGAGACATTCCTTTATTTTTGAAAAGAAACAAATCTGCATTAAAAGATTTTTTTAAACTCGCTTGCTTCGCCCGTGACTCGAACCAACTAAAATTAAAAAAAATAAACACTCTTTATTTTATTATACTAATCGGTAGTATTAATATTCAGGATAAAGTTTCTCTAAAAAATGTTTGGTTACTGTTCACTTTTAACAAGTAAAAGACACGTAACAGTTCTGTTTGTTATCTCTCCAACACTCAAAGACTTCGTATGAAGTACACGCTTGCTAATTTATCGTTAAGTACCTTGTTGAAATCTTCGATAAGAAAATTGTTCAATGGTGGTAATACCTCTATGCACATTTCCTTCTTACATGATCCGAGGCGTTCAGTGTAGAAGTTTAAAAATGGAACGTTTGACTTTGTTTGCAATGCGGGACAATAATTTTAAAATTCGAACGATTTTTATCAACAGATTTTATTTAAGTAGTGTTGCTTTCCTTACGTAATTAAATTATCTCATAATGGCGTATCAAGAACAATTCGAGTTATTAGAAGCTTACTTTGTTTGCAACAAGAGCTACGATTTAGCTCTGCAGTGGTATCGCGAGAAGTATCCAGACAGAGAACTACCATCTAGAAAAGTTTTGTCTCGAATTGTGAATAATTTTCTGACCGTTGGAAGTTTTAAAAAGAAGACTGGACACCCACAGCAACAAAATTTGGACTATAGCGATGTTGAGTTAAACATTTTGACATACTTCGAGTGTTACCCGAAGGCTTCAAGCAGGGAAGCTGCTCAAGAGATAGGCATCAACCATACTAGTATACTTAAAGTTCTGAAAAAATACAAATACAAATGTTATCGTGATGGGCGATTGGTGCAGAAACTACATCCCGGAGATAGTGACAGGAGATTACAGTTTTGTGAAAATATTCAAACAGAAATAGCCCGCAACCCAAATTTCTTGGACTATAGTGTATGGTCTGACGAAACAAATTTTAGTAATAATGGAATGTATAACAGACATAACAATCATTATTGGTCTCGTCAAAATCCATTCCGTGTCCGTGAAACGAACAATCAGGTCAGATTTTCGTTTAATGTTTGGTGTGGAATCAAAAGTAACATGGTTGTTTTGATGCACATTTACGAAGGACATCTGAATGCAGCAAAATACATTGAAATATTGGAGCTTTTACAAAATCAATTAAACCTTCTGCCAGAAGAGGAACGAAATAATATCATTTTTCAACAAGATGGTGCACCTGCCCACAACAGCAGAATTGCCAGGGCATACCTTAATGAAAATTTCAATGCCTGGATAGTTACAAACGGGACGATTAGATGGCCTGCAAGAAGTCCAGACCTGACGCCCATGGACTTCTTTTTATGGGGTCATGTAAAAAATGTTGTTTATGAAACTTGCTATGAAACCGTTCAAGAGCTAAGGATTGCGATAGAAAATGTTATTAGGGGCATACACCACAACACTTTGCTGAAGGCTACAAGAAATGAATTTCAACGGCGACTAATGTTGTGTAGCCGGAACGACGGGGCTCATTTCGAACAATTTATCAGTTAAATAATTTAAGTGTTACAAAATTGATAGTAAAATAAAGTTGATGTTAGATTTAACGATTATTTTTATTTTTAAGACCTAATGTTTGTTAGAGAAATTGTATCCTGAATATTAATACTACCGATTAGTATATTAAAATAAAGAGTGTTTATTTTTTTTAATTTTAGTTGGTTCAAGTCCCGGGCGAAGCAAGCGAGTTTAAAAAAATCTTTTAATGCAGATTTGTTTCTTTTCAAAAATAAAGGAATGTCTCCTTTAAGTAAAATGAGCTAGCTTAAGGATTTAAAGTAGTTTCCCTCCAGGGTCTGAGTTTAATTTCCACACTGTATATAAAAGAAAGTCGTGTTAGTTACTACACTTATAACTCAAGAACGGTTGGACCAATTTTTATGATTTTTGTATATATATATATTTTAAATACAAATAAATGTTAATAAATTTTAAATACTGTCAGTAATGACAATTGTATGACATATTTATTGATTGTCAAATATGCGTGCGTTCAGAAATGTATGCATACGAGTTTTTGGCGGGAACGTGGTAATTCATCAGTTAACATAAGTGTGTGATCTCATTGTATTTTTTCCTAGAACTAGTGTTCTTCCGCGTGTTAATGTGTAATAAATGTAGATTATTAAACATTAAGTGCCGGTGAATGCGTGCGAGTGTAGGCAAACAACACAATGTTGAAAAACATGCTAATTGCGTTCTCACCAAAATTCCACTGAAAATCTTCAATAAACGCCACATCTTTGCTGAAGGTATGACTTAGAATAGACTTTTACTGGAAAACTGAGCTGAAATATGACTTTAACCCATCTCTACGACCAAAATTGATAAAAACTTGAAGAATTTTAATACTTGACACTGGCAACATAGATTAATCGTGTGGAGCCATAATAAAATTAAATAAAAAATTATGCTTACAAGCAATCAAGACAATAATAATCAATGCCTAATCAATTTTATATTTTGTCAGAATGTAGGTAAATACAGAGATATGCAAGAATGTGATAGCCAATTTATGAATGCCGTATGTATACAGTCTTATCCATAAGGCAAAAAAATATTAGACAGTTATTCATGAAGTAAGTACCTATACTTATTCAGAATTAAAATTAAATAGTGGTGATTATATATTTACAATTAAAATTAAACTCAATCGAACTAATTTCAGGTAAATAACTTATCTAAAACTATATTAACATTGTTTCATTGCATCATGTCTTGCTGACACGCGGTTGAAGTACTTGATTGTTGTTTTTTATTCTATTTCTGTATTGCCATAACTTTGAATATTTATTTGATAATCAAAGTACTATAATACATTACTACACTTAATATCTCTTTTGTATTCATTGTATTACGTTCATAAAAGCCTAAATTAAGTTCATATAAAAGGTAACACGACATTAATTGTCTGTTAGGTGGTACGAAGTTCGCCGGCCAGCTAGTTATTTATAATTTTAATATTTTTTCCATTCAATAACCATCTTGACAATAAATATGTCTCATAAATCATATTCACTACATGACACATGCATTAAAATTAACATGAACTGTCGATCGTGTAAACAGAGATTAGCCGTCGACGAGTGATTTAATTCCAACTGATTCATTAGGCAAATATACGCGTTTGATGACAATTACGCTCAATAAGCTTGCGGTTCCAATGACATATGATTAAGTGGAATTACAATAATGGCTGGGGTTGCGTGATATGGAGCGGGTTCATAACGCGATTGCAAAACGAGCTCTGCTTTATGAAGCTCGTGACACAGTTTTGCTTTTTAAAGTGAAACTGTTATTACATCACCTCACATTTTTTCGTCCATCTATCGCATGTCGCGACTCAAATTGTCTCATTTTCAACCGACTTCCAAAAAGAAGGAGGTTCTCAATTCGTCTGTATGTTTTTTTTTGTGTGTATGTTACAATTACTCCATCAATTCTGAACCAATTCGAATGATTCTTTTTGTTATCGGCAGGGTTCGTTTGTGAGGTGATCACATTGTAATTTCATCGAGATCTGATTAGTATCTCATAGTATATGACGATAAACGTCTCAAACTTGCTACTGAAGTTGACTCGCGGGGCATTGAATTCGGTTGTTTTAGTTTTTAAACTATCTTAATTATTATATTATGTATTTAAATTCAACAGTGTATCAAGCATTAGTAACCTAAAGATTATGACTGTATACTTTACAACTCAGGGTGTTTTTATTATCTAAGACCCACACAAGGGGTTGTTTAACGGAATGAAAACACAAGTTCGTATGAAAATCCGAGTTATATTTTATAGTGGACGTACAGGGAATGTCTATAAAATGCCGCCTTGCTAATGCGAATGTAGGAAATAAAATTGTACTCCAATAAAAGGTGTTATTGTGCCTCACAGTTATTTGTGCAGTCAAGTATTTATTTGTAGTAGTAATTTACCTTCCCAGTTTCTTATAATTCACGATTTTATTATTAATTCACGTTTTTCGTCGCACCTACATCATTAAAAACTCGTGACCATGAGAGGCCTCGGCTTCGGGTCAAATTTTCATTTACGTCGACCCGTTTATAATAATCTTCTTACAACTTGTACTTGTTAAACATCAATAGTTAATTAAAGTTGGTATTTCACAATTTAATCTTATTATTACTTTTTTAGTAATAATTAGGCAATAACATAATGAATAATAAAACTGTGGTGACCAATAACTTGAACAACATATTAACAACAATAAGTTACGACTGATTTTCAAATTCTTAAGATATTTTATCGTTTAAAAAACTATAAGAACCGACTTCAAACGTCGCGCTAGTCATTTTCAGTACCAAGTTTGAGGTGTTTATCTCCATATCTCTGAAGATACTGAACATATCTCGATTGAATTTAAATGGGACCATCTGGGAAGTATAGTCAATAATTTAATGAATAATAAACTGTGGTGACCAATAACTTGAACAAACTATTAACAACAATAAGTAACGACTAATTTACAAATTTTTAAAATATTTTTAAGATCGTTTAAAAAACTATAAGAACCGACTTCAAACGTCGTGCTAGTCATTTTCAGTACCAAGCTTGAGGTGTTTATCTCCATATCTCTGAAGATACTGAACATATCTCGATTAAATTTAAATGGGACCACCTGGGAAGTATACCCTTTCAAACAAAACAGAATTTTCGAACCCGGTTCAGGCGTCTTCGAGTCATCGGTGAACAACATACATAGAAAAATATATTCCGACGAATTGAGAACCTCCTCCTTTTTTGTGAAGTCGGTTAAAAATACTAATGTTACTACATTTACTACCTCATGACTTAGCAAACTACCTATATGACAATTTCTTTAGTTTGCCTAAATTTAATTAGAATTTTATAAAACCTACATAAACAAAATCTATTAGATATTTACGCCCCAAGTATTTGTGCCAGGCAGGCCGTCACGACGCGCCGCGTCGCCAAGGTTCGGCAATTCTTTATTATTCATGGCCGATCTTGCTCGCAGAGTGTTTTATATGAGCGACGATCGAGTATCAATTTGTACGGAACGGTGCCGTATTAGCATTTCCCGTGCGAGGCCTACATTGTTACCAGGATAGAGGGAGGGACGAAAAATGAGCTTTTCTTATGGCATATTTTGTCGTGATATTTTACGACTTCTATATTCAATTTACAGCGTAGTCAAAACTAAGCACTTCAAATCAAGTTAGATTATATAGTCCATCTTTCTAATTAAGCTCGAAAAACAATTTCTCAGATATTCTCTTTGTTATCTTATCATCAACGCTTTTCTGAGAACGCAATCTGAAACGGAGTTAGATAAACTAGCGCCTCGAGGATATTGTTCCCAGATTTAAGTGAATCCGGACTAACGCAGCCAAAACGATAATTAAAGTGGGATATTAGAGAATTTTGGTTTTACAAAACGCAAATCCTGCAAAGCAGCCGTTTCTGGCTCGCGTCGCACTAACGTCTCACCGACACAATGCGCTGAGCGCTGTGTGCGCTTATGAGTGTTCATTAAAGATACGATAAAGACGGCGGCGGCTAAATTGCCTGTTTCTGACTGCGAAATGCTTGGAGCTAAATAGAGTAAGAAATCCGAGTGAATTTTCGTGTATCGAGTCTGTTGACTATTAGTTGAGCGACATAATAAGCGGGAAAGGTATACGCGTATTCTATCTAAACAAGTAACGTTTCACAAGTTGCTCAAACCATATGAGGAATTATTTAGGAACTACTCGTTTTAATCAATCGTTTTTATCTTGTCTTTTTCTCATTCTATCTGAAAAGAATGTCTGTATACTCGTGATATATCTGTTCATTAAAATAAAACCCGTTACACATTAACGACGAGTACCAAGCTCTAATACTCTGTCACCAGTGGCGCGACACGATTTGGCGAAATGAACATTCATTCTCGCGCAGATGTTATAGTGTATAGTTCTAACAAGGGGCTGTTAATTTAAATTTAGTATCTTAGCGGTAATGAACGCAGATGATTGCTTTAATGGGATTGTATTTGACTCGACTGCAGCGCTCATGGGTTCATTATGTGTGATTAGAATTTTGAATAATGAAGGTGAATACGTGATGTCGTGAGATTTGCAATGTTAGTCTTTTGTTTTCTTGTTGGTCTGTTATTTCTGATACATAGAATTAACAAGCTGAGATAATTATGTAGGTACTCGATTTCGAAGTTATTCAATTTTGTCTTTATATGAAGAGACACTACAGCTTTCGCAACCAGCGAGTTAAATTTGGCAGTAGATGACTTGCCTAGTTTGATTTCGACGATTGACGATGCGGTCAATGACAGAATCGTGCTAACTAGAAGTGGGCGGTTTTTAGATAAGATTAGAAAAGAAGGTAAGAGAGTTGATTTTGTTATACACGTACATTGTGCATCGTCTGAATCTGTATGTATACCTACCATACTGTGTATACTAAACTACCAGTACGTAGCAAAGGCGTAGCAATCGCTGTTGTTGTAGGCATGTCGTAGACCTAATCCTAACCCACGCTACAACATTCCATATTGTTAAGACAAATATATAGATTGGTAACTAATTATGTAAAACGAATTGTCAATTTACATTTTGAGGTGAGCAGTAAAAGTTTTCAAGGCTGTCATCTCGCGTCACATTCGGCGCCTCTCATGCAAATTAATGTAACGTGGCAATTTTTAATTACCACTGTGTCTGAGCATCTGTCTGGAGAAACTTTGGTGTTGCCAGGAAGATAGAAAATGGACGATTTTGTACAAAATAAATATTGAATTTGTTTTATTATTGAATTTTTTTACAACTATTGAATCGCTGCCCACGGTGTGTCACGATTCCACGGATTATCTCGGATTACACGCTTGGCGACAACCACGAATATCTGCATCTTTTTACTTCCTACGGCTATATACCCGTTACGGATTTGCCCACAATTTCACGAACGTCACTTATTCAACGGTGCGCTGGTGTGGGCTGGCCTGATTCTTTCCGTAATATCACGCACTGTAGAAAGCAAGCTTAAGATAAAACTTATGCTCGGTTTCCATCAAAGTGGACATGATTGTGATGATTTCGTCACACTGTCAAATAATGTAGCATTACGAAATCTCAATAGTTGTTGATTTGACTTTGAATTGAACGTCTTTAATACATTTTAGATAGGAAAAATTAAGATAAATGTTGACAGTTAAAATTATAACAAAATTATCCAAAGCAGATAATCTTCAAATACTGGCAACACTCAAGGAGGCGACCTCAAGGCATGCAGGTGACAACGCGAGGCGACGGGGAGCGGTTAAGTGTGGCATTTTACGGCTTTTATGCATATTTGATGGCGCCGCCATAATCTCTGCGGTGGGGGCTTCCCTTTCTTGAATACCTGTATTGGATATGAATTGCTTAGAGTTCGCGAGTCATACTGCAGCTTTAAAGCTTTGACGTAAAATTCTGCAGTCATTTGTTTGCATTAATTGATGCTAGGTACAATAAGTAGTAGCAGTTGCTACTCCTAGTCTGTCTAGAAAAGAAAAACAATGTGGGTCTGAAATCTCAAAGAATTTTAATAGCAATAAATATTATAAAAAAGTCTCCGGCCTTTGTTAGAGGAATACAAATAGTGGAAAATAAGTAAAAGAAATGTGTGTTTGTGCAGATTGAGTCGTATGCGTTGGATTATGATCATGCCCAATGACAAAAGAACGCATCTTTTGTATATAAATCATAATTTTAAAGAATGGCTAAAATCTAGCGTAGCGTAATTCGAGGCCTGTGCTAATATCTGAACTTAACTTGCTTAAATGTTATAGCTTCTAGTGATAAGAATATTGCATCTCTAACTAAAATGTTTGTAGCTAACATTACTTTTGTAAAGATCAATAAGAAATATGTAATGAAAACAAAAATTCTTTTTTTATTTTACCACAAGTAAGTCCACTCTACTTATTTTTCATATTGCCACAGAATGAATAATAGTTGATATTGCCGGAAAGTCAAACTTATTTAAATTGTATTCATACACTTTAATCAATCCAGTGGCCAACCCAAACTTACACAACCAATTAAACATACATTCTATCCTAAAATTGATACGGAACTTTAAGTTAAATAATCCCGCGTTTAAAATCCTGGTGCTGGTGAATTCGAAAATAATGACTGGTATTAGGCGCGTGCTAAGAGGGACGTATCAATTAGTGGACGAAAGCAAACGGTATTACAGGCTCAATATTAAAATCGAATTTACGGACGGAGCCGAGCCACGAGTGGGGTTTCGATGTAGATGTGTGTAAGGTTGGCAAAATAATTCGGGATTTTTCAACAAACTTCCAAAAAAGAGTAGGTCTATATGTTAAGTTTTTCTTTGTATGTAATGTACAACAAAACACATTTTTTTTTTCTCGGTTTAGATAAATCTCAGGAAAACAGATTAATTGAACAGTCAACCGCAAAATATATTTGCGCAAAGAAACTTATTCTAATTTATTGCGGGCTATTTTGCATACTAACGCCATCTAGTGAAGGCAAACACAAACTAAATGAGCAACTTACATTACACTTGTGATGCTAACGATACAATTTAAAGTGTTTGGTGACCAAGCATAACATCAATTAAAATCGCATTTTGTGTACAGCACGTGAGCCCGTCATTTCCATGTACTAAACAATCAGATACGTGGTAAAATGTAGCTCATGGCATTATACTATTTCCCAGCCCTTCCCCGGACCTTCTATTGAAAATAACTTTCTATTCTAATGTATAATTATGAGCATTAGTTTGTTTTAACTTGTTTATATCGTTTGTAATTTTAATAGGATAGGTACGTACTTGTATTTTCTGTACGCAGGTGTACTTTGTTTAAAAGACGCATTTTATGGGTTATTAGAGAATCGCAAAGAAAACCGATCTTTTATTTATTTTAGACTAACAGCTCTTGACCACTGTCAATATCTTTTGATATTTCGTAAAAATGCGATCCTTGCATTTCTGGAAGTAGACAGTGGCAGTGAGACGGAGGTTGAACATGGACGGTGACAATTGTTTCAATGTATATAGTGCAATTATCTCCACCCTTCTTCTGAACTGGCTGGCATTACACTGGCATTACATTATAGGTGCAAGTCTCCATAGACTTGATACCATATACCTGCGGCCATGTGTGTCAATAATTGCTCTCTATGACTTGTCTTGGAAGAAAATTATGTCCTGCAGTTAACAAATTATGATGCTGTGATTATTGATAAACTTTCTAATTGTTTCAGAATGACGATGACGGGCCGATAACACATAAACTCTTCAGACCGTCGACATCCGCGTAAGTTACCATTAATTGTATCGTGTGTAAGTAGGTATAAAATAACTTTCTAACACTCAAGAGCTTTTACCCGATTTTAGTCGCTCGAAATATCAAAATTAAAAAATTATTTCTCTACATATTATTATTATATTATATGATTTACTTATGTCTCTTTTTTGTTCCTAATCACTTCGTTATCAACCTCACGACACTTTATTTTATAGCACTCATCCACATAAAATGTTCCTCAAAAAGCACACCAGCTAAACCGAGCAGTCACGTAACACAGCACATTGGCACAATAAAGTGACACGAGCATCGCGCTCGCGGCGGTAATTCCACCGCCCATAAACCTTGCAATTGTCGCGATATTTATTTATGTACTCTGTTTCATAAATATGTGCACGAAGCGTGATCCTGCCGCGGTAATTATTGCGTGACTTATTGGCGGACGCAGATAACACGTACCTCGCGACCAGAACTTTAAGACCCGCGCAAAGCCTTCCGTACTCCCCCAAAACATCACATTTCTTCAGTGCTAAGGTGGGTCTACGTATAATGGATGTGATGTCAAGCGCTCCAGGGCTGCGGCAGCTTTATCTACGCGCTTGACTGTTGATCGTGACTTTCCGACAGAGATTTTCGTAATTACGCTGATTATGAGGACGGATCGTGCTCTGGAGTTTTCTGAAGGCACCCTGGGGAGTTAATGGAAATAGAGTAAGAAATAGTTGATATTAGACGGAGGATTGAACCATTCGTGTTAGGAATTCCTTACTATAGATTCAACTGAGACTGATCGAAAAGACAAACTGTACCCAGTGATGGTCTTTACAATTCATTTATGATATAAAAAAAAGCGTTAAGCAGTATCAATGTTCTTTAAAAATCTAAAAATTAACATCATATATAAGTTAGGTTCTCTTTTTTAACCGACTTCACAAAAAAGGAGGAGGTTCTCAATTCGTCTGAATGTTTTTTTTTTCGTCTGTATGTTACGTGATTACTCCGTCAATTCTAAACCGATTCAAATGATTCATTTTGTAATCCGTAGGGTACGTTTCCGAGGTGGTCCCATTGTAATTTTATCGAGATCTGATAAGTATCTCCAGAGATATGACGATAAACGTCTCAAACTTGCTACTGAAATTGACTCGCGGGGCATTGAATTCGGTTGTTTTAGTTTTTAAACTAACTTAATTATTTTAATTGCCTAGCTAGCTAATGATTTATGTGGATATTTTTTAACTACATAGAATTATTTTACGTATCAAGTATGTGAGTATCTTAATTATCTATACCAACCCCATTGAAATTGTCTATCGTAGCACTATTAAAATTAGGAAGTGCAAAGCTACGTCGTAGACGTAGTGTAGCTGCGCGGCTACAGTGTAACCCCCTTGGTTACGACATTCTAAGTCGTAGTACGTTGTCTCCATGTGCCCCGCAGGTGCCATCAATGTCGCTTTTATTGCACCAATTAGCTTATTTCACCTTCTACTTCGTAGTTTATATTGCTCCAAGTTGGTTCATCGAGAAATCTTGCTGCAAAGAGAATTGTTCTAATTACTTCATTGGTTGCAAAATGCATTAACGAATTGAAAATCTTTTCGATTTCTTCTTGTTATTACAACAGAATAATGTTTCTGTAATCCTTTTATGATAGTAACATGGCGTCTGTATTATAATTTATTGTTATGTCGGATACTTTACCAAAGTCAATTCAAAAAGACAAACCGTTACACCAAAAGCTTAATTTGTGAACATTCAGTAGCACAAAGTACGAAGCTACCTACCAACCCATTTAGCCCTGTTCCGAAGTTTGATCCAATAAAACAAAGTTCGGAACAAACGAATGCATTAAAGTCACCCGCAAACTGATCCAATCGTAATATCGCACTTCCAGACATCGAAAGTTAGTATGCATTGACTTTGAAAAGTCGTCCAAAACTAAGTTGGGTTATGTTTATGGAACTATTCGGATGCGGGTGTGTGCCGCCGATACACATGCAAGAACTCGCGCCCAACTTGAGGCATAGTTCGCTAAGTGGAACAGCTGTAAAACAAAGTAGCGAAGGGTCTAGGAACTTAGTGTGTACGTTGGCAACTATTCGGCACCGGCGCGAGGCGGCTGGCGTCCTCCGGAGGACCCACGAGCCCTGCGAGTAGCGACTCTACCCAACTTCGACAGTTTAATTCGTGAGCCGTGGAGCCGACGACCGCTGTCGATTTATAAATAAGTTAAACTAGGTTTTAACTAAAGCACTCGCGGCGGATGATAACGAACCCGGCGCCTACGCTCCACCCCCCGTCGCGCCGCGTGTAGATAAACTTTTAAAATGACTTTGGAAGCTTTTGAGCTTTTAATCGGTAAAGTTGTACAGACAGACAGTTCGGGCACAATCCTTGAACCGCTTGCGCCGGCGACGGCGGCCGCAAAACTTTGTTTTACAGGACTACTTTTCTTCTTGTTTCAAGGTTGGACTCTTAAAACAAACTCCGGTTCGACGGAGTTCGCGAACTCGGGCGCGAACAATTTACAAATTTCTCTCTTTCATAACAACTAACTGCCGCTCGGCGCGCCGGCGAAAGTTGTCCTGCGTAGATCTTAATCGCATTGTCTGTTGCGCTCGCGTGCGAACAGCTGACTGTGACGACACGCTTTATCGAACTTTTGTTAATTTATGCGCGATACCTACTACGTGTTTATAGCTAGAGAAGGAGACGAATGTGCGATATGAATATGGAGAGGCGGTCTGTGACTTGTCTGAGGGGCCCCGAGCCGGACGCGATGACACAAAAAGGCCGAAAAAGATAGACACCGGGCGCCCTCCGACGCGTTTATTCAATTCGTTTAAGTGACGTCGATGGTATCGGTTGCGGTAAAAAACCTCGTCTGCCGAGTGACGGTGCGTCCCCTCGACGGCGGCCACTTTTTTCAGGTGACGCCTCACCTGCCCCAGGCCAAGAGTGGTCTTGCGTGAAATACGCTGATTGGTGTTTAATGTCTAACCGTCTGACCTTTATCTGAACGATTGACCGCTGGCGACATTTGTAAAAGCTTTTCATTTATTCATTAGTACGGCAGGCTATTAATATTCGAGTAACTTTCAATTGAATGTGTACGACATTTTTTGATATCTAGATATTTGCATGATAAAACCCTAGTATTTGAATATTTAATATTTTGTAAATATACAAATCCCGTCAAGGAACACTGCACAACAGAAGGCTTTTCATTTACAGTTTGGCGCTTTTATTCAGCCAACTGAACCGGTCGTAATGTGACCGCAATTTATGTGCAGTTTCTTATGTACAGCTGTATAAGACCGTAACATAAGCTAAATGCAGTATCGGGTATTGCGCGTAAATTTTACGTAACTAGAAATAAATAGGTTGCGGGTGTGGGGCGGGGCGGCGCGTGGGCGGCGGCGTGCGCGCGCAACACCCCGTTCCCCGCGTCTCCGCCCGCCCGGCCCGAGAGCCCGATACCATAGTCCGCGAATCGCGTCCAACAAACCACCCGCGTCGACGATTCCACCGATATATTCGCCGCTACCGACTGACCTCTACGGTTAAACTTTTCCGAACGCTGCGCGCTGCTACGCAGCCGATAATCATATCCGTGTCAAAAAAAATTGTGCAGTGCAATCTTGTGTAACCAGTGTTATTTACAAACTTTGGTGCGCGATGAGGAGTTCTTTATAGAAATGTCGGCTATCGTCCGACCGCTCTGGTAAGTCGCACCGAACTTTTGAAACTATTTTTTTTGAGGTGTATACCTATAGTTGTATATATTTTTGTCGATTTACGATCGCGTCTCGCGAATTACGGCATTTTCAGCGGAGTATTCTACGTGAAATAATGAAGAAGTGTTTTAAAAAAAATGTTAAACGTTAACGCACAAATCCCACGCCCGTAAAACCATTTCACGATGCTTTCAAAAGACTGATTGTATGACGTGTGTGTAGATTTGGAATATTTGATGGAAATAGGTTTGAGTATTAGATTATGGTCCCCGTTTGTCATATGCGGTAGGGTAATCGAATCAGCACAATTAAACCGCGAGTGAGCAAATACCGCGGCATGACGGTGACTTGGAATACGTTATCGCGGGGCTTATAATGTTAACAACCGGTTAACTAAGTCAATTTACGTACCTATTTAATGTATATATACCTTTTATGCGCGCAACACTGTTTTAGAAGTGGTAGGTTTAACTTGTTAATTATTCTAGATTAAATTAATTATATTTTAGATACATAGGTATTAATGAGACATAATTGTGCTTAATATGGACAATATTAATGTTAGTGTACAGCAATCAAATCAAATAAATAGAACAGATGAATAAGATTTCGGAAGTAAAAAATAAGGTTGCTTACAGGCTAGGGCATCGCTCGAATATTGTGATGTTTATTGGATTTCTAACGTCAACAGGACATTTACTTATATTTTTGTTTTCAATATGATTATTATTCTTTTGCAACATTTAATCATTTCTACTAAATAATATACTTTAAAACATATATAAACATAAATAATATGAAAAATAAAATGTATTCTTCCAAACCAATACCAGTAGCTAAAGTTCCCTAGCTGTATTCCTCCCGTTGAATGGCGATGCTCAGTCACTGGGCTAAATACATGCCATCATTTTGGTCCCGTGACGTTTCAACTAGATGTGCGAAGAGATCTTTAAAAACGCTGTATGCACCCAGTTCCCACGGTCCTAGAGTCGCATTTACTTTTTTTTGATATCCTATAGGCTAGCATTTGACCACTATCTCATCTGTTGGTAAAAGTGATGATGTGGTCGAGGATGGTAGCACGCTAGTCCTATAATGGGAACTGGCTCTCAAGGATAGCTGCCGGAACACATTAGATGTTTTAGCGACATATTTTGACTAACTTGAAGGTGGTAGGCTTTTCAATACTGGGCCCTCAAAACTTATTGAAATAATTAAATATTTAGTATAGACACTGATATTTCTAATTTATATGTGTGTTAACTGAAACTGTAACTGAATTTACAATACAAAGAGTGACAGTATAATCAAGTTTTTTGATTATAGGTCAACCACTTAGCTCGGTCTTCAGCTGTTTTTTGCCTTCCTATTTTTTGTAAGCTTTGTGACGCGCAAGACAATTAAATTGAACACAGGAAAAGCATATTCCTCTAATAGAAGAATGGATCATCGATACATACTCATACTCCTTAACAAGTAACTTTATCGATGGAGTCTACAACTGTTTTTTTATCACTATATATGATATGATACGTTTCACAAACAAGTATTCGACAAAACAAAAACATGTCTTCGTATAAAACAATGGTGCAAGTGATCATATACTACTCTGAAAACAGTTATAGATCAATAAAGCAACATCGCGTAAGTCACATCAGGAACCTGTAAAAAAAACCTGGAAGAAACCCTGTGTCGCGGGGGACTTTACAAACATACAAATCACGGACACAATTACACCCACACTCAGAACAATTGTTAGATCTCACAAAGGATTTTTCCGTGTTGTAAACGAATCCGCGATCTTCAGTTTTATGGATAGAGGCTCACTAATGACTAGACCAACAAGAAAGAAACAAGAAAGACATTTAAAAATAGTCTCGAAAAATATCATCGTTTTAAGCAGTTAAGTAAAACAGCGTCTACCGAAACCGAAATATAAGACCTACCAAAACATTAAAGCTCAAAATTCAGGTAACCATAAACGATTTTCACAGCTTACGCCTCTCGAGAGCAACCATCTGATAAGCGGAAATTATTTCCCCTTTACCGACTGTTTCAGGGATTGTGTTGATGATTTAACACTTTGAGTTCATTAAGTGATAACCTCGCTTGTCGACATTACATTAATACATACGTAAACGTTATAATGTATAGTTATCATTGAGTAATAATTGAAATTAATAAAAAAACACATTATAAATACTAAAATACGCATCCACATTCATCAAACGTAATGCAAAGGAATGTCATTATAAACCAGATTCTTCTCCGTTAGGCATAATCCGAGTTCTACATGTGAATAGGTATCCTATGCAAGCATGCGTGACTTAGGTGTCATCGTCACTTACCATCAGTTGTAATAAGGTTCAAATGCTTGCCTATTTAAGGCAACGGACTTTTCCAGAAGTGTAAGACTCTAGAGATTGATATAAGGCTGAATGACTTTGCTGGAATAAGCTGGAAAAATAATTGCTAATTTATATATCACAATTGTCTATTCGTGATTTAAACAAGCACTGCTAAAATGATTGGCCACACGTTTTTTCTCAGTGGAATATACGAGCCATGGCTGAAGACTACTATGAACAATCGGTGGTAGCGTATTGGTATAAGCTGTGATTCACTTCGCGCGAATTGATTGACTTCGTTATTTTTGACATGACGCAAAAAGAGGATCGTTATAAGTTTAATGGAGTAGCTGTGATCTGTGTCTGTCTATGACATAACGCCCAAACGGATTAACTGATTTTTTTTTTGTTTGACAGGTGACTTAATAGAGAGTGTTCTTAGCTCTGATTCATAAAATCTGTTTAGCCGAATTTCTAATTAGTAACGCTATGAGAACGACTCTAAAAGATTTGATCAATTCTAAATTGAGTATCCTTCTACTTCAATGATATTGTACGAACATTGTCCTTATGCCATCTTCTGAATTCTGCAATATACCCTACTTCTCACCAACTTACAGCAGATATGTCTATGTTTGGGCTCATACGAAGAATCTCAATGATTATTCCTAAATAGATCAGTCGGGGGTGCTTTCAAGTGTAACTATTATTTTACGTTGTAATAAATGAAAGAAAATCATAAACATAGGTAATATAAGGCGTAAAGATATACAAAATAATAAAAAATGCTAACTAATTTAGAGTGAAATTTTACGATTCCAGTCGATCAATTCTTTGGTTTTAACTTTCTAGAAATGAATGGTGATTTTATTTTATAAAAAAAAAAGTGGATAATAGTGTTATGCACAATCAAACTTTTCAAATTATTAATAAATGTATCTTTAATAACCAGAAATAATTTAATCACTGGATTTATTATTAGAATTGCAGTAAAATGTTAATTACGACTCAAATGTGTTTCATGATATGGGTGGAAATAATTACCGCTATCTGATCGACAGGGGCGTCAACCGCGTTTAATGAACCTGAATGAATCGTTTACATTGAACTAGAATTATCTGGTTCGTGGTTTGAGTAATAAGGGCCTAACCTGTAGAAAAAAATCAAAGTAAATATTTAATATGAAACTAAACTAAAAATAATTATCTAAATTGATTGATGGCTTTCAGAGTACTGAGAATACAGTTTAAAAATATATAATAAAGCAACATTCATATGAATTGAGGTACTTCTTCTTTTTGTAAAGTCAATAAAATTCAGGAATTCTTTCGCTACATTTTAATTCATTTAAGTATTATTTTCCTACTGTAATTGAAGTTATTATAAAGAATGTTTTAACCACAGCTGACACACGAAATCGTTATCAATATTATTATTTCCGATTAGGACTATTGGCTAAAATTATTAATGTTATTGTTACCTACTAATTGGGCATGATTATTCTCTTTATTTTTATTCACTTTATGAGAAAATTGTTTAATTACAACACAAATAACCTCAGAATCTATTCAAAACAGTAAGTATTTCTATTAAAATCAACCAAGCAGAATACATGCTGAATTTTGCATATGCGAATACATTTTTCATGAAAATTGCACTAGCAGACCACGTTTACGTGAACGTTCGGGAACCTCACGTTACACCCATCAGATAAGCGTAAATTGTTTCCACTCATGCCGCTATCAGATAGCCCGCACGCTTTAAGCGTTTTATTGCTTGTTTTTCAATTTACAAACATCCTGTAGGTGTTTTAATTCAAGGGTTCTAGTAGCTTTTATCTTTGTAAATTTATTAGATAGTTTTTTATCTCTTTAAGTTTATTATATGAATAGTGTTATTTTATATGACTAGTACATGTGTAAAAACACTACAAATACATTTGTGTGTAAATTGCAGCATTAACAACAACATATATGGGGCAGCCAACTAGCTTAATTAGCCGTTCAATCAACAGCTTAGCCTCTTCGAACATTTGAGATATTCCTTTTATTTATTTTTTTGTGTTTGAATTTTTTTTATATCATATAGGCTTGCGTTTGGCCACTATCTTACCTGTTGGTAATTGATGATGCGGTCAAGGATGGTAAGCACTCTAGGCCTAGAATGGGAACTAGCTCTCAAGGATAGCTACTGGAACACATTAGATGTTTTGGCGACAGATTTTCTAACATGAGGGTTGTAGCTGGCCAGGCGGACACTAGATAGTGTCCTACCATCATGCGGGGGTTGGAGGTCTCTCAACGATGTTTGTCCTTCACTGGAAAGCCACGGTAAAAAGCGCACATAAATGTTTCGATAGAAAAATCCATTGGTGCATAGCGGGGATTGAACTCGGTACCTCTGGCATCAAAGTCGACCGTTCTTCCACTACACCACCGGGCCCTCGGAATTGAATGTATTGCCATGCCGTGGACCAACGGATTTTTGTATCGAAAAATGTATGAGCACTGTAAACATTTTCACAGTGGCCCTCCGGTGATAGAAAATTATCATTAAGAAACTCGACTCCGCATGTGTGGTAGGAAATTATCTAGTGTCTGCCTGGCCAGCTACCATCCTCGACCGCATCATCACTTATCAACAGGGTGTGATAGTGTTCAAACGCTAGCCTAAATGCTAAATAATATGATCAAGTGCGATTACGGCTCGTATCAACAAAATTGTGATCTGAAAAACAAAATAGCTACATTTAAAGCTTAAAAGTACTCGTACCTCCGACCGATCTATGTTGAATGAAAAAATTCCAATGAGTCTAAACACGACATCTCTGCTGTTAGTTGGTGAGGAGTTGAGTTAAAATATTCTGCAGATTCCAGGAGATACCCCAGCATCAGGACAAGGTTACCATGCAATATCATTGAAGTAACAGGATACCCAATTTCGAATTGATCACACCTATGAAAGTTGCTCTCATAGCCTCATCAACTAGAAAAGATCTCATGATCTTCAAGCGGCTGAACGGATTTTCTAAAAAAAATGCTGAATACACTCTCGATTAAGTCACCTATCAAGCAAAAAAACTAAATAAAATCGGTTTATCCGTTTGACAGCTACGATGCCACAGGTAAACACACAAATATAAAGATACACGTATCAAACTTATGTTACCCCTTTTTAAGTGTCGTGGGTTAAAAACAGCTCTCCGGTATATTTGATCTTATTAGGTTCATTTGCCTGCTATCGTGGAGTTTTTTTATATGTAATAAGTAGGTAGTGGGCAAACAAGCCCGCATGAGTAAAGTATCATTAATCATTCAATAATTTTCAAATGTTTTGTCTTGTACTTTTGGACGAAATGCTTAATTTTCATACAGAACGTTTGAACGATATATTATATACATATTTTTTAAGCCCTAAGAATGCGCTCAAAACTAACGCTGAAAATTTTAGACGTCTTATATATAAAACATTTTTAACAAATACTAGCATATTTTCTATATTTTCATGGAGGCATCGTGTTACGGATAATAGTCGGAAGTAAAACATACAAGGAAACACACGGCAACCGTGCTCACACGAGAGGTCAACCGTGACAACCCTCGCGTTGAATAAGCCCTTAACTTAGGGCTGTTGAATTTTTTTTTATAAATCTGGTGAGTTTATTGAATTAATAATTAAGATAGTTTAAAAACTAAAACAACCGACTTTAATGCCCCGCTAGTCAATTTCAGTAGCAAGTTTGAGACGTTTATCGTCATATCTCTTGAGGTACTTATCAGATGTCGATGAAATTACAATGGAACCACCTCGAAAACGTATCCTACCGATTACAAAAAGAATCATTCGAATCGGTTCAGAATTGACGGAGTAATCGCGTAACATACACATCAAAAAAAAAAAACAAAAAACATACAGACGAATAGTAGCACATAATGATTAATCAACTATAAACGGAAACAAAGTTATGTGGTGTAAAGGTGTACGGTTTTATACGTCTCTTGTAACGTAAATATATTTTATTCCATGGGTCTAGTCTATCTTATATGGGCACATTGTTACCGCCGCTTTCTGACATCGTATGCCATTTGGCTGAAATTTTACACAACGATACCCAGTATGTGGAATAGGAAATAAGATATGTTTTTAACGCAGGCAAAGCCGTATAGCGGTGTAGGTAGTAGAATCTATGAATGTATTGTGGTACGTTAGAAACGATTTATTTTAAAATTAGAATGTTGTTCCAAATGCTGTAAGTGAACACGCGGAAATTGTGTTCTCCCTCAGAGAAAGAGGGTCCGGATGTGATAACCCTCGCGTTGCATAGCAAGTCTTCCATCAGGGCTGTCCAAAATTACAAAATATAATAATCTTAGTTCTGTGTTCAGTTTGTAACTAAAATCGTGGACCATAAATAGACATGTATTATCTTTTCCCGCTTGATTGCATTTCTTGTCTTGTAATTAAATTTTAAAATATTAGTTGTCCAATAAATAATATCTGTAAATTATACATGACATTTTGATTCTGTATTTATTCCCGGATATATGAATGTTAAGTGTGTTAGACTTACAATTTAATAGAAATAAAGTGTAAAAGTAAAATTGCTTCGTATACCCGATTTTTGTACTGTGATATTTACGTATAAATATCAAATTTTATGTATTTTTTTCTGTAACTTAACCATAGTTAGAATACATTGTAACAGTCTAATAAACCAATACATTTTCGTCATAGGCTTAGGATCAAATTTTACAATATATTATATAATATAGATTTTTAATATATTTTACAATAAAATAAGATTGGGTCATATAATAACATTAATAAGATTAAGTTTAAAAACGAAAACAACCGACTTCTATGCCCCGCAAATTAATTTCAGTAGCAAGTTTGAGAAGTGTATCGTCATATCTCTGGAGATACTAATCAAATCTCAATAGGACCACCTCGGAAGTGAACCTACCGATTAAAAAAAGAATTAATTGAATCAGTTCACAATTGGCGGAATAATCGCTTAACATACATACAAAAAAAATGAAGAAAAAAAAACATACAGACGAATTGAGAACCTCCTACTTTTTGAAAGCCGGTTGAAAAATGCAAATCCAAGACAGCGGCGATTGTAATAAAAACTCGTTTATGATTTATTTGTGACAACCATAACAAGCAAATAGCTAGGGTTAGGGGGCGCAACACAATGCACTGCGCGGATACTATTACCCCACTTATTTTAACTCCGTTTAACTATCGCGATATCGATTTTTGCACTCATATGTTTCTTTGTAATGCTTGTGCCATTTTGTGAAAATCGATACATGCCTCAGTCCTCGGTGTTATACTAGGGGGTTACTAGTTACGTACTACGAACAGGTTGATATGGCAATCTCGCGAACTATTGATGATTGTGATAATGTAAACTTTGTTACTTTTTTGTGACATATCTACATAATATGATTCAGGGATTTTGTTTTCTCTGATTAAATTGGACAGTCCTGTGTGTTCATTTGGCGAATAGTATTACTGTATGTAATAATGTACCTAATACTAATAATCTAATTAAAAAAAATAAAAATCTAATAATGTAATACTGTATATGTATGGCCTCTCCCAAGACACGCCATTGAACCCAATCTTCGTCTCTTCTTTTCCAGTCTTGGATGGACTGGACTGGATATTACAACATGTGCAGTTTGAGTTTACATTTAATAAGATTTGTATCCTTCGTATATTCGTGCACATTAGCAAATAATTGTTGCTATTGCGCAATACTATGTCTTTTTGCATCTTGTTAAAGTGTCTTCTGACAAGTTTTTTTTTCTTATAAGAGATTCACTTTTCGGTATAGTTGTTAGTTTTACTATAACCATTTAATGTTAGGTATGTTAGGTATCTATAAAGGTTGACGACATCGAAGAGTACGCATATGGGACAGATGGCCAAGAGTAGCTTAGAATAGGGATGAGTGGCGTAAGAGGGAAGAGGCTGCTTGCAAATGATGATGATTATCATGTCTTTTGACACGTTTTAACTATTGAGTGTTTTTGTGAGCCTTCTGTTTGATATGTTCCATAATGAAATCGAAAAAGTATCTGTTTCACATCTGTCCGTTCACAATATTTCATCGAAAAGAAAAGCGAAATTTAAGTAGATTATCTACGTTAGGAGCCTAGTTGCTTGTTTGCGACACTCACTTCACCAATTTTTCCTCTATTTTTAGTATTTTCAAGCGACTTACAAAAAGAAGGAAGTTCTCAATTCGCCGTGCAGTGCCCAGTTAAACAACAGAGCATACACATTTCAGTATCCCAAAGCATGAATAAGTAAAATGTTCTAGTGTCATAGCTAGTATGCCTAGAATTTTATCAGACAAGTAACAAAATTAAAATTTTGAATAAACACCCATGACAATGTCCTTTAGAAAATTAGGTCATAACATCTATCTAAGAACCACCACTGATTAATTACGAACCGTTTAAAGACAAAATCGAACTAGTTTTGGAGAAAAAAGATAACATGGATTTGTACCAACAAATTTTTACTGCAGCGCCCCCTGGTGAATTGACACCGTAACACCTATTTAAGAACATGCACCTATCAAACACAAACCTATAACTGAAAACTGCATCAAAATCGGGCTAGTCGTTTTGAAGAAAAATGCCAACATCAATTTCCTTCAACAAATGATTACTGCAGCGCCCTCTGGTGATTTGTCACCGTAACACCTATCTAAAATTATGCACCAATTACACCCAAACCAATAACTGAAAATTGCATTAAAATCGGACAAGTAGTTTTGGAGAAATATGGCAACATGAATTTGCACACACAAACAAACAAACAAACATTCTCTCACCCCAAACGCATATACAGTCTCCGTTCCGTCTTAGGTAAAAAAAGCATGTCATTAGAAATTCCTGTTTGTATTTTCGTTATGGATCTTGTCTGCTTGCTGTTTACCAAGACAATTTATTTTTCTTGTCATGTGTGTTTATTTTCATCTCAATTCATTAGTTTTCCAATCAACACTAAAGGTACGGACATACCGCGGCGTTCTGCGTCCTGCGTGCGCGATCTCAGTACATTTCTGATCGTGAAAACAATTGAAATGTACTGAGATCGCGCACGCAGGACGCAGGACGCCGCGGTGTGTGCGTACCTTAATATTATAAATGCGAAAGTCCGTTTCTATATTTGTTTGTTTGTTTGGGACTTCTCCACGGTCTAACGATGGACCGATTTTCCTGAAATTTGGTACAAGAATAGCCAGTATTATAAATTAGGCCATAAGATACTTTTTAACGCGAGTGAAGCCGTGGGTCACAGCTAGTTATTAAATAAATTCAAATTATTTGGAAAAGTTGTGGTACTCCGACAGGCAAGCTAGAAGAGGTCCTACCACTACAAAAACTTTTTCTAAGTAGATGAGTATTTCTTAATATTGTCTTTTATTCGATAACATCTCTCAGATCGTACACGCCCGGACGATTGGAAGGCATTAATGGCTAAAACTAACATCGATACGTTCTTTACAACAGTTCCTTATCTATGGTTAGTGGATGGAGAAATATGAAAAACTATAAAATAGGTGATACGTGACTATTAGTTTGAGCTGCTAGATAACTGATTGCTAGTCTAGGATGAGGTACGGTACCCGTCAATTATGCCTCAATTCAAAATATTAAGGCGGATGGAAACTTGCTATGATGCACTGAATGAGCCGACCATAAAGGCGGACCGTTATATTGATGTCGAAGTGCAACGTTGGCTTGGCATGACTAGGTCGTCAAGAGGTGTGCTGTACTTCCGCTAAGCGCACTTCCGCTCTAGAGCTTAGGTCTTAGCTCTAGCAATTCCCACCTCCAGCCGGCCGGTGAAGGGGTGCGGGTGTTGCCACTCACCATGGGCTCACCACAAAGCCTATCCTGCGGGATCATTATTATTAATATTAGGAGCCATGTGTGTCCGATTGTTGTATAACTTGCATCTCTATCCTGTGCTGTTGTCGACCAGTATTCGCTGAAAGCTTCAAGATCAACTTGCCATCACTAAGTGGTCTGCCGCGCCTTCGATTAGCTGTATCAGGATGCCACTAATTGGTAATTTAGGCCCACAGTTTGTCTGATATGCGGTTTTCTTAGCTATGCCAACAATTTCAGTTTTAGAGTGTAGCCCGGTGTTTTGGAGGTGATCAATTAATATAACAACTAGAATTCTATGTTCCATTGTCCATGGGTAAGCCTTGAGTGAGTGGAGTGTGAACTTTTGCATGTTAGTAAGACATCAAGTCTGCGTGCCGTATGTCAACACAGAACTAATGCACATGTCCATGAGGTTCCGTTTTAATTTTAAAGAAAGGATGCCATTCATTAATTTCTTCATTGACCAATAGTTCTTCCAGGCATTCTGTCAATTTTGAATCCGTGGTGCTGATCTAGGCTCTATTTAGTTCTAACATTTGTGATTGATTTTATATATATGTGGTAGTGAGAAACTCTCTCGGCATTAAATCTTTGCTCTTTAAATGTATTAATTTATTCTGGAATCCAATCTGCATTTC
Organism: Cabera pusaria; assembly: GCA_954871355.1. Taxonomy (NCBI): domain Eukaryota; kingdom Metazoa; phylum Arthropoda; class Insecta; order Lepidoptera; family Geometridae; genus Cabera; species Cabera pusaria. The sequence continues at coordinate 21,455,285 of OX940892.1, forward strand.
AATTATATTAAAACTTTAAATTCGTCTATATTCTATCAAAGCGTTTCAATTACCTAAATAGTGGCTATATTAGGGCAGTTTAATTTTTTTGTTAGTTATATTAGTTAATATACTTTATCTAGCTAATTTAATACAAATCATATAGATACCTAGTAGACTAGTAGTGTAGTTGGTGTGCTGAAAGATCGCAGTTTAAATGAAATAATACAGACTATTATCATAAAAACGTTCGTAACTCTGTCACTATGTCCGTTTCTTGCCTAATCACGCCTAAACGGACAATCTGATCTTACTTAAATTTAAAGAGATACTTTATAGCAAGAGAATGCACTTATGCTATATTTTGTGAAAATAAAATTATGAATTTTACATAACTCAGATCACACAATTGTTGATTGACAGAGCTTTTCAGTGATAAAATTATTGGTTTACGTTAATGAAGTCGCGGGTATCAGCTAATATATCTTATAAATAGGTACGTCCTAACGATGGAACTTAATTAAGGTTTTTATAACCTGTGTACAAACGTCAACTTACCTTTTCACGAACATACATTTGGATATAGCTTGAAAAATGTGAACCCGTTGAACTCTTTTACTTGAAACACTTTTTACGGCAACTTTTAAGGAACCCTATCAAATTAACCTTGAAACATTAATACCGACTCTCCGACTACAATCTTGTAAGGTGCAGCTTCTTTGTAACAAGAGGGTGTTTAAACTTTTAAATCGTGTCGAATAAAGCCCTGTCCACTTATCAGTCAGTCTCAGTTGTTATTCGCTATCACAGTTCGCTATAAACTTCACCCGAGCTCCCTTTAAGCCATTTAAACACGAAACTCAATCCAGGGCCAAATTGGTAGAGTATTTATCTTCTCGGGTAGTCGATTTAAAAGCAAAATCACGCGAGCACACGACGCCATTATCGCGCGATGCTCAGGCTGGGGCGGGACAACTCGGGCTAACTCTATGAATCTAATCCGCAGGATTTACCCGCTGATTTACAGTCGAGAGAAGGCAAGGAGGGCGCCGCTGCTCGAAAGAAAAGTGATAATGTCTTAATCCTACCACACTTGAGCTCGTATTCAACCCCCCGCCTCACAATTTTATGGTCGCCGCGCAGACGGCACTGTTTGATTTATGATTTCAATAATTAAGAATTCTAAGGTGCAATTTGAATTTTGAAGCCGCGATCTTTGAGGGGCCCGCGGGACGCCGACGCGTGTTTGTTATGGCCCAAGGGCGGGAAAGGGTCTAGGGACTTACCTTTCATTTTCTAAGGAATTATAATGGAGTTACCAAGGAATTACGGAAAATTATGAATGGTTTTTCATTCCGATACAGTATAATTGGAGTTGCTGGATTTAATTGAGAAATTAATGGAGCAATAAAAATATTTTGAACGAAAGGTATATTTCAGTTATCAAAATAAATAAGATTAAACGAAGTACTAGGTATTTCAAGAGTGATGAAAAATTTGCTAAATTAGGATCATTTAAAAACGAAAGAACCGACTTCAAGTGCCAAGCTACTCTTTTTCAGTAGCAAGTTTGAGTGTATCTCCATATCTCTGGAGGGACTTATCAGATCTCAATGAATTTACAATAAATATAGACTAACTGACAACATTATTTGTGAAATGGAATAAAAAGGAGAAGATCAGCTTTGAAATACTATATTCTAGAAAACGTTAAAAAATGAGCTGCTTTGACAATATTAAAAATATTAATAACTCTTTATAGAAAAATAAATTCAATACACAAAATTTTACTCAGTACAACATAATTAAAGTAGTAAAACTTCAAGCGTTTATCAAAAACAATTCTCACTGTGGCCGTACATGACTACACAGATCAATATAATCTATCTATCTATCACTATCAAACGAATCCATTCAAAGTAAAGATGGCAATAATGGTTGAAACATTTTAATGGTTAACAGTTAATTGATAAAAAAATATCGATAATTTTATTGGTTAAAATATATTAGTTAATATTATTCGAGTAGGTTTGGTTTTTTTCATTTTCGACTCCCACACACTTATCGAAATGAATCCATATTATTGCCGGAGGTATTCCGTCTCAGTATTTTTAAAAACAAACTTTATTTTTCCACTACACAACAACACAAAACAAGTAATAGTACAACAACAACAACTTTATGTTTCTTTGAAGTGTTTCACACTTTATATTTTTGTAAATTGTTAAACACAATCCAAAATTTCGTCGTAACGATACTTTGCACCGTGGCTTAATTGGCAAAGCACCGGAACATGTTATTCCGGAGGTTGCGGGTTCAAATCCCGTCGGTACGATGAAATTTTGGATTGTGTTTAACAATTAACAACAACTTTATTATCTAATAAAACTAACCATAACCACAGAGAGTACTAATAGCATTAACTCATTCCATGCACTACAGTTAATTGTTTAAAATATCACTTCACTTTGTTAAGAATAAAAATATTGGAAACATCGATTAACTCATTCCATACACTACAGTTAATTGCTTAAAATATCAGTTCACTTTGTTAAGAATAAAAATATCGGAAACATCGATTAACTCATTCTACACACTAGAGTTAATTGTTTAAAATATCGCTTCACTTTGTTAAGAATAAAAATATCGGAAACATCGACTCGGCGAATAAATTATTTAAGTGTTTTATTTTGAGGACAATAGAGCATACAATCGAATGCAGTTAATATATGGAATATTTTATATGGTTGAAAACAATCTGTTCGAATTTCACTCCGGTCATCGTATAATATATCAATTTTCGAATATGTTCCTTATCCATTACCGTTTAAAGATTAAATTTAAGTGCATAAAAATGGGTTAGTTCGTGATTCGCAATGCGAGGTCATAATCAGTTGAAGTTGATTTAATATTTTTATTCGTTAACGTTAATTTTCTTTATTAATGAATGAATGAATGAATATTATGGTTAATTTTGAATGTTAGTTTATTTTATATTTTATAGTTCATATTAAACAATATTATGCAGCTGACAGACGGACTATCAGTTCCATTCGGATCATGATATGTACTGTGATCGGTATGCGTTTCTCTAAGTTGTGTTTCACTATTTCACTTTTTTTATTTTTTTTATATATAAAAATTGTCTGAAGTACTGAAACACACAGTTACATGTATGGTTGGTTTTAACCTACTTTAATGTTTTTTTAAATATACTGACGTAATCGATTGGATGACAGCTGAATGGTTCATTACTTTTTTCTTCTAATTCAAAGCGTTAAATTCTGCTTTTGCTATGTTTACTTGATAATTGGTTATGATTTATTTTATGATTTTGACGTGTATATGTGCGTATATTAATACTGCCTACATACTGAATAAATGCTTCATTCTTTGATTCTTTAATGGTTGATAGTTATATTCATCATCTCTAATTCAAAGCACATCGCATGAGCTAAGAACTCGAAGGAGCGACCTCCTCAAATTCGCACTGAACGTCTTATCTCGTCCTAATCTCCTGCATCACAATTAACGCGAGCCGAGATAACCCGCGCCGGCGACAGAGGTCGCTACCAGTTTAAACCGGTTAAGCATCGCCCGCCCTTAGGGTTTATCTAATTACCTCGCACACAAACGTACGTGTGTTGTGGCCAGGATGCTGAGTTTGTGTAATTTTCTGCTATAGAAATAGATGGAAAGCCTTACCACAAATGGATTTTCATACTATCTATTTGAAAAATGATGATTGGTTCATCGATAAGTGCGCGCAAAATTGGTATTTTTTCTTCTGATTTTAAGTTATCTTCTGAAGTTAAAGAAATTGCCGCAAGGCCAAATATACGGGGAAAAGAATATAAATACACTAGCCAAGTGAAAGTCGGACTCGAACTCGTAGGGTTCCGTACCACAGTACAATATTTTATAAATCGAGGAAAAAGTCACGTTCATTGTATACACCCCTTAACTTTGAATGACATTTCAATGTTATTTTTTTGTTGGCAAAGCAACCGTAATAGTATGTTATTGGTAATATGACAACTGTGTGAAAATGTCAAGTGTTTATTACAGTTCATAAAATCGAGCGAAAAGCGTCAGAAAAACACGTTTTCAACACATTTGCTCAAAAAATGCATTTACGAAGCCTGTATACGTTGTTCGAAAGTTAAAAATTACGCACTAAAACAGAGCGTGCAGAAAGTACTTACCGCACACGTGCAGTAAGTACTTACCGCACGCTTCCTTGTATGGCACCGTGCGTATCCTTTACGGTTTTTGGTAAAACCTACATAAGAATTCCACCAAAGAGTTTCATATTGCGGGAATAAATAAGCTGATAGCACCTCCTTGAAAGCGCTTTTGCTTGATACATTTGTCTCACTTTATTACTAAAGAGTAAATGAATGAGACGGAAGGTGTAGTTCTAATTTTTAATACATGTGGCGCCATTTGCAAATTCGCGTCATATTAGAAACGTCAAAGATTATTTCGACTTTTTTATTATTTCATATGTTTGTTTTATTACCAATTATAGTTTTTTCTCGCAAATTTGCTGAAAATCGTTGTATGACACACGTGCGGATATTGGTTTTAACAAACTCGTGACTATAGTAAGCCCTCGACTTCGTCTCGGGCTTACATTCGTCTACTCGTTTGTAAAACCAACTTACCGCACTAGTATACTAAATAACTATTTAAACGCGAAAAATAATGGAATTAACTCAATCGAATACAAAACACGTTTCCTTTATCTTTATCCCCTTTAATATTTAATTTTTTGTTTTTTTTTTGTTATAGTGGCATAAAATTTTTTTTTTGTGAAAATGTTAAATATCTACTTACTTTTACTGTTAACTTTACTATTACTGTTAAGGAGATACAACCCTGTTAAAGGCGGACAGACGAATGGATGGGCGGACGGACGGACGGACATCGAAGTCTCAGTATAGGGTTCCCTTGGTTCGGACATTGGGTTCGGAACACTGAAAACTCTCCTTAAAGTTCTCAAAGAATATATTTTCTTTTGTCAAATGAATCCACTGGTTTTGTATAAATTGTTTTATGCGTACGTACAAATGCGATAAAAAAAATTCAAAAATAGACATATAACCATTAAAACTAATATGGTCAATTACAGCCGTTCTATTAATTTGTAACTCTACGAAGGAACCGTATTCACGGTTACAGTCACGTTCGGAAATGTTTGCCCGTCGTCGTGCTATCGACATTCGGCCTTCCGGTTGGGGTTCCTCAAGGGCCATCGTTTCTATACAACACCATTATTACATAAGTTCTAAGATCAATATTTCAAACTTCTATAATAGACCGTATACATTCATCTAATATATATATATAAGATCGTATTATATGCACATAATTAACCATATTTAATATTTGACATTTGTATAATAACTGGTAAATCATATTTTTCTTACTGTGCGTGAGCATATTTCTAGAATTTTTATGTTAATTTAAAACTTTATAAGCTTTCAATGGCATCGGGGGATTATTTTGAATTTTTAGACTACAGTAAAATAAATAATATTTTATTTATATTTTTAAAATAGTTAATATTATAATAGTCTGTTCGCCGGAAATCATTACTTATTTTCATGACGTTTTCATGTATAGGGTCATAAACATCCGATGTATAACGCTTTTTCTGGCTGAATACACAAAGGTAAAACGGAATACCATACTCTTATTTCCTTTGAGTATACAGCCAATTACTTCTGTCTCAAACCAATTATTACAAACTGTTGTATATGACGAAAATAGTGTATATGTTGTTTTTAAATGATGTTTTTATTTTTTTATTGGAATGGGTTATAAATAATTCAAACGTGTGGGTTTTTTTAAATAAAGGGGAATAAATATAAAATAATAAAAACTGGCAAAATTCGAGTTGAACTCACATGGACTGGTAAATCCGAGGAGCGTTACACGTATTTATTAAACCAAAATATTACCCCCAAATATTTATATTTCAAATAATAATAACGCAAAATGTATCGAAGTATACTTTATTTATGAAAGACCACAAAAGTACCTTTATAAACTCATCAGATTACTCTATTATAATCAACCGTAATTAACAAGAAAGCTCAAATACTGCAGTCACAAATTTACATAGTCATTACATACTATCGTCACTAAGCCGAGAGCAGCTAGCCTACCCCTCAGAAGAGATAGTCGGTGTAACCAGTTCCGGTGGGCGTCTGAGGGTACCTTCAAGGACCATCGATTGCCATCTCGATTCCGTCGGCGCATATTGCACAAGTTGTAGAAATCGATAACTCAGACCCGGAACGCTTTATGGAGCTACTAACTTTGCTATTAGGGCTCGGTGCGAGATTATATTGACTTGTCCAAGTCTTTGCATCTCTGGGAATATTCGCTTCGATATTATTCGAGTTTTTGTGGTTGTTGTTTCAGTTGAAGTTGTAATTGTTGATTCGATTTTTAAGGAGGTGGTGGCGTCAGATATTCTTAGTTGTGCAAAAGACATACAAAAAATAAATACATCGTCCTCGGATGGATTAATCCCGTTCATGCTCTTAGATATGAACTTCAAAAAAGAAATCAAGTCTTGTCACGAAATATACTCAAAGAATATTTCTAGACATTTGAAGTCTCTATGTCCAGTGATTTTGGATGTACGTAGTTCGTCAGTCACTTTATTGTTGTTTAGGTATGCATTGTAGTGGAAATCAAGATTATTATCAAAATAATTTCATGTCTTGAATTAATAATGATCCCTTTTTAGGGTTCCGTACCTCAAAAGGTAAAAAAGGAACCCTTATAAGATCACTTTCTTGTCCGTCTATCTGTCTGTCTGTCCGTCTGTCTGTCCGTCTGTCTGTCCGTCTGTCCGTCTGTCTGTCCGTCTGTCCGTGGGTCACCACTGATTTTCTCAGGAACAGGTGGACCTAACAAGTTGAAATTTGTACGTGATACTGAAGTATATAGTCCCTATTGGGTATATAAAAATCAAGGTCTTGAGTCAACACAATAAAAAGATTTAGATTTTCGCGAAAACTTCTTAAAACGACAAAATGTACCTTAATTTTCAACTTTTTTTATTTTTCGGAATTTTTCCTTTATTTGTGCTGTAAGTCCTTGCTTTTAACTAAAATTTACAATTCTAGGTCAACCGGAAGTACCCTTTAGGTTTTGGGTCGAAAACCTATAGGGTACTTCCCGTTGACCCAGAATCATGAAATTTGGCAAGAAGCAAGGTTTTACAGCACAAATTCAGGAAAAAATCCAAAAAATAAAAAAATTGAAAATTAAAGGGTGCCCCAATACATACATAGTATACGCCAATTAAGGTAGACCTCTGAGTTATATGAGCGCTAATACAGTTTAGAGGTCTAGCTTAATTGGTACACACCAACGTTGGTACGGAAGCCTCGGTGGGCGAGTTCAACTCGACTTGGCCGGTTTTTATTTCGTAAGTGTTTCAAAAATACAAACAAAAATTGTACAGATTAATAAAAAATTACCCATTGCAAAATAAAGTCAGTCATTTACGTAATTAAATAAAAAAACCTGGTAAAAAATCAGACTAAAATATACCTCCTGAAAAATATTAGTTTAACGAATCTTCATAACTTCTCGTACCACATTATACATTCTCTTTGTCCTTTGAAAACCAAGTAAGTGTGAATGCGTGTGCGTGTGTGTGTGTGTGTGTTTATTAGTTAGCTTTTTCCCTGAATACCGGGGTGTGTGAATATATTTACAGAAAATATAATATTACACTCTCATGAACAAAAAAAAACTTACGACTAAACGGAAGCATGTATAGGTACATCAAAAATCGTGATGGATTTTTTTCCTGACATTCAATTCAAAAACTTTTTTGTAAAGCAATGTTTACAAAAACTCTTTACGTATAAATACCGAACTTTTGGAAAACCAGGTTAAAAATAAAAAAAGTTTGTAAAAACGTAAAAACTTTGACACAGTAACTTCAAAACTTTTCCAGAAAAGTTTAGCCAAAAGTTTCTTAAGTTTAATTTCTTGCCCAAGTTCACTAAATTTACTAAAACAATGTCGCCCTCGGGAATTAAAAATGCGTGGTGTGTTTTTATCAAATTAACTTGATGCGTCGCCTCACTCCATAACGCTATATATAACGCTAAAAATATAACGGTAATCCTCAAACCGTAGTAATCAGTAAACCCTTAAATCTCACACTCATCCCCCTATGATTTTTACCGTTTAAGTTTTATATAAATATTTAGAAATTGCCTACAATCATATGCTTTTATATTTATCTTCAAACATGTAAATAAATAATTGGTCTGAAAGCTCTTGAGTGAAATGGTTTTTACGTGGGAACGATTTTTGTGCAACTAAACTTATGAAAACAAGTGCTTTTAATGTGTCAACGTCGAAAGAAAACGCCGAGAATCATTTCCGCGTAAAAATTTTCTGTATGTGGATGGAAAATCGAATCGCAAGTACAATATTTTCTTATTTTACTTGATGTGTTTGATTTTTAGCACGACTAGCGGAACCGAACGTATCTCACTGTGCCGTTTGTTACAGGACGGCGCCGCTGAACGCACAGCCGTCGCTGTCGCAGATCCCGAAGCGAAGATTGGAGTTCGGCGTAGATGTGGAAACGTTCAGAGTGAGTGACAGACGCTACGAGCGCGTCAGCACCGACACCTCCATGGACGAGGAAGACGTGGTCACCAAGCGTCGGCGGCGGCTGCTCGATGACGAGCGACACGACGAGCTGCGCCGCCGCCCTCAGCCCGTACACAGGCCCCAGATCGTGTGGCAAGCCGACAAAGACGACGAAACTCTCATCCGGGAGACCCAAGCTGCGTTAAAATCACTCTCCGGCAACTGGGTACGCAACCAGTCTCCGCCCCATAGCGTGGACGACGACGCGAATGGCTTCGAAAACCTCTTCAATGAAAAACGCTCCGATAAAATGCTCCCGTCTTCCCCCTCGCAGTCTTCCGAAAGCGCCGACACCTCGCAGAGAAGTTACTCGTACAGAGGCCAGACCGAGGAGCTGATCATCAACGGCAACCACGATGCGGAAGCTGAGAACGAGACTCGAAATGGATCCGACAGAGCGAAAAGCGAAGAATACGACGACCCCAAGTATTCCAACTACGACGGCACGAACTTCGATGATCTCGGCGACTCGTCCTCCAACGAGCTCGAGATCGATATGTCGGACCGCTGCGACGATGACGACATGACGTCCAAATTCAAGCGGAAGTCGGAGACGGTGTCCGTGAACAAACAGTCGTTGTATAACGCTTATAAGGCCGCGACGGCCGCTCTGCCGTACTCGACGCAGTCCGCGTTCAAGCCTCCAGCGGAGGTGAAACACAGGCTGCACAATCCCCCGCTGCCGAGCGAGCCGTTCGGAGGGTACTCGAACGAACACGAGAAGAACCTTGCGAAGGCGTCGAAGCAGTACACGGTGTTGCAGCCTGCAGGTGCAGGGTCGCGCGCCGCCACGGCGCTGCAGGAGGCGCGCGCAGTGCCGAGCGCGCAGCCCGCGCGCGACGCCCGCCCGCTCGCCGCGCTCTCCCCGCCAGCTGCCCGAGGTAGCAGCCTTCACCTCGATACTCCAACTTTCTTAACGACCTGGCCGTAACGTACAACTCCGAGCTATGAACTGAGTCAAAGTTTGTTTCAAGGTCGTCCCGCGATATCTCATAACGTAGCCGTCGCGTCGCTTCTGAACTTAACGTTTGACGAGCGACGAGCCATTCGTTTATATTAGTGAGAATGAATAAAACGATGCGCATTAAAATATTAGTCCTTAGTTTGTTTCGGTTGAAACGCTTGTCTCTTCGCTTTGCCGTCGTAACGAATCAGAAAACAGATGATGCCTTATTTGAAAGATGTCTCCATAATTCAGTCGGCGACGGTAAAAATAAAGTTAGACTCCACCTACGTGTAAGCCTGGCACCTAAGCATTTTCCTCGTTTTGCTGGGTGATAGCCGGTTTTACGTCGGATAATAAAAACGGGTCAGGCCGGGCGTTGGGCGGAGCGACGGCGCCGCCCCGCTTTTCCTGAAAGAAAAATTGGTAGTCCGCGCGCAGCCGCCTGACGTTCTTTATTTTTTCTTTGAAGTAGTGGGTGGTGAGGCGGGGCGGGGCCGCGCAGGTACGCCCCGCGGCACGCCCGGGCTATCGATCGTGCACGCCCCGACTGATGATTAGGAAAACACTAATTTGTGCACCGGTCGATTTGTTCACAGAAGGCAACAAGTGTCCGACGCCCGGCTGCAATGGGCAGGGCCACGTCACCGGACTCTACACTCACCACAGGAGGTAAGTCATCGCATCATCATGACATACCTAACATTACCTACAGGTAGGTATTGAAATACCTTCTGGTCGATTTTGTATAATTACTAAGCACAAAAAACATCTCGAAATTCATATGAGATCACCTAGGTTGTTTTGTCGATAACCAGAGTTTCACTTCGTATAGTACCTACCGATATTCTCATTAGCCGGTACAAAAGCGTTTTGTCTAAAGTATACAAATCTAAAAATGCTTTCGAAGTTACAAATAATGTTAACCCTTCCAGCTTTCTAGGAAAGTTTTATCATTGATAACATCCTCTGGCTTCGGTTCTAAAAACCGTTTGCTTAGATATTGACACCTACGCCTTTGCATACTACGATCTGCTAGACCTGTGATAATCTTCCAATCGATTAAATATTAACATTCATTTTATACTTGTTATCTGAATTCCTAAACTTACACAGAATATAAACTGCACCAGTGCTTACATTATCTATGAGAAGCAAGCACTCTATGAGTGATTGATTACATAAAAGTTATTTTATCACGGTAACAGCTACGGGAACTTCAGATTATATCTATGAGACACTTTTTTGTCAAGATTGAGCATGTGAAACATAGTTTGCTTAAAGTAACTACATGAATGACTCATATATCACAATGACTTTAGTTATAAGATTAACCTCTAAAAATAAAAATAAATCGCAATTGAATTAATAAATAAAAATGAATGAATTTCGAGACAATTTAAATACGAAACGAAACGACAATGTCGTACAGCTTGGAGATGCATCTAGATATAATTTGTAAATAATTGTAGCTGTCGAGTATGGGAGGTTAAAATGAATACTGAAATGAGATTTATTTCCTCAGTCTGTCAGGATGTCCAAGGAAGGATAAAGTCACCCCGGAGAGTGAGTACCGTTAACTCATAAATCTTGATGTTTCATGTACTTCAGTTGCATTCTCTAGTGTCGAAGTTATTTTAAACATTTTTCTTATTTGCTAGGTTTTACTATTAGTTCATTTCAGTTTGGTCAAATCTATGTTTTGTATCACCACGGCTTTATTTGTGAGATTGTTGTATTATATTATTTGTACCGTAGTTAAGTTATATAATTGGTATTCTACATTTTTTTAGGCTGTAAGTTATTTATATTTCATGTACTTTTTTAAACTATATACTCGTAGATTGTTTTTAGGTTTGTGTATGCGATGTTTTGTGATTTATTTAGTTTAGTGATAAGATACTTGTATAGTACCTAACACAATAGGTTAGGGATAGTTTTAGGATATGTTATAGGATATGTTTTACGTCAAAAATTTTGATTACGTAATTTTATCAAAATATTGGAATAACAACTAAGTGTTTTAATTAATGATTTGGTCGTAGTTTTGGCGTTGCACGAGACAATCCTAAAGTGTCCTACTCCTGGATGCAACGGTCGCGGCCACGTGAGCTCCAACCGCAGCACCCATCGCTCGCTCTCTGGATGCCCCACTGCCGCTGCTAGGAAAGCAGCTGCTAGGACGCAGCGCATCAGGCCTCTAGGTAAGCGTACTCTATGAAACTAACGTTTTAGGCTCACTTGTCAGCTGTCAATTTGTGACTATTCACTATTGAATCAAAACCATGTAGATGTTCACTCTTGAGATGTGTGGGAATCTTAGCTTCCTGTGTCCTTTTACTTTCATTGATCGCACCCTAAAAAAACAGGTTGTTTATATCTCAATGTTCTAGCTACGATTGATTGCTTGTATGAGTTGGAGCTAGACTTCTTTCTACTTTTCTGGAACATTTTCGATAAAATTTCTGAATCTAATAACAAGAAAACTTATCATCACTCTGTTTCTTACTCGCCAGCTTAAAGATTATGTTTATTTAAGCAAAGGATCCAATAATGGGCAGGCTCTTGTACTCTAGAAAGTAAACGAATTAACTTACCACGTTGAATAGCCCTTGTTACCCTACACAAACAACATTTGCACCTCTACCCGTCCTCTTTTTCCGCATGCATATATGGCAGCAGTACTGCGATAACTCGTGCAGCCCGAGAGAGCTTTCGCCAACGATTATACATACGACACAAGCAAACCATGATATGTTTTGACGAGATTCGTTTGTATTTCATTTAGATGGCTTGTTCGAGAAGTTAGACCTCATCAGTACTAGTCCCCGTAATAGATCGATTGTCTTGACAGTAGCAACTAACCAACAGTGCCTCATCCACTCCCGAGCGTAGTGTCGACGGAGAGCTCCCTGTCGAGCGTGTCGCGAGAGCCGGCGGCGTCGCCGCGCAGTCCCGCCGTGAAACGCGAGGCTCCCGAGCTGCTCGTCCCGAAGCGCGAGGCGGCCGAGGCGGAGCGCGACTCCCCCGGGATGGAGACGCGCCACGCCGGCTACGGCGCGCCGCCCGACCAACGGTCGCCGTACGAGCGACCGCCGGACGACCACGTACGATCATACAGGTAAGCCGTCACCACCAGTATCTCATGCCATAGTCCACATACCTATTCCTAAACTTACTAGTGGTTATGGAAGATTGGAAGGACTACCTGTACAAGCTAACTTATTATCCAGTATTGTTAAAATAAATAGATATTGCAGATCAGCTGTTGTTTGTAGGTACCTGGAGAGTGTTATGACTTTACTGCACTTGGACGCGAAGCATTGTGGTCTTTCATCCCTCGTCATTTTTGACTTTGTAAAACGTAATATTTTTATAGCTCTAATTTTACCTTCTAATCAGCCAAATGAATGACACACGGTACGGCTACGAGTCCCGGTGCTACGAGGGAGCACCGGCATTCGAGCGGTACGACCCGGCACAATGTCCGCAGCGGCCGTACGGCTGGGAAGACGAGAGGTATCAGGACCCACACCTACCCACACCCATGAAGACCGACCAATCCGAGGAGACCAGCACTGGACCCATCTACCCTAGGTATGTGGACGTAGCACGTAGAACTATTGTCGGAATGCCTAACCTTTATGTGGTAAACGAGACCTCGACCTAGTCTTAGTATTAGGAGTGTTTTAGATCTAGAACTGAATATTAACTATAATACGTATCGGTAGAACAGAACGATCACGTCCAAAAAGTTTTGTAAAGTTTATATTTTAGTCAAAATCGGTTTAGGAAGCTAGGATGAATATAGTACATACATGCAGTCGAGTGCTTATAAAATTCCGGTTCTTACGGGTGAATCTTGTCCGTCCAGACCAATGTACCACTACGAAGCGAGTACCGGCGTAGGCGCCGTGGCAAGCGTGGGCGCTATGGGCCCAGGCGTGCCCCCGGGCTTCTCCGCCATCAACCTGTCGGTGAAGATAGCGGCGGCCCAGGCGCAGCGCCCGCGGAGCCCCACGGCCCGCGACCCCCGCGACCCGCGCCCCGCCATAGATCTGTCCACTTCTAGCGGAAGTCCACAGGTGAGCAGCCTGGGAAATACGGACGGACTACCTTCTTTCATTAACCTTAAAAACCAAAAGCTGCTGATAGTTACCTTTAAGATCTATATAAATAAAATAAAAATCCGTTTATTTCAGGCAATGCCCATATATATTACTAAATGTTACAACAAATCACTATTTTCTTAAAACAAACTGCAAACTTACAAAATTCTTACAATAAATTATAATTATAAAAAGTTTAAATTAATTATAAATTCGTTACGGATTCATTTGAAACAGATGCGATTTGAGCATGAATTATTAATAAATACAAATTATTTCTACGCATCTAAATTGGCGTATAACCGTAAAATATAGCGCCTTAAAGATTAAGCTTAATCGACGTCGGGGGTATACTAAACGCCTATATTTTCTCCTTATGAGATTTCTAAAGTGACTTTTCACAACAGGGTCCATACGCATCGCCGGTGTACACGAGCGCCGGCGGCGGCAGCGGGGGCGGAGCCCGAGGCAGCCCGCAGCCGGGCGCTTCGCCCCAGCTCACCGCCAGTCCGCAGGTGCCCAGTCCACAGGGCCAGACCCTCGACCTTAGCGTGTCCCGTTTACCACATAGGTGAGGCATTGTATTTGTGACAAGCTTTATTTTGTGACTATTGAACGTGTATCGTTATGTTGTAAGTACAGCGGTCTAATGTGTATACCTGTTTTTCAGTCGGGGGTTTCCCGGAGGAGTATCCTACAGTCGAGAATCAACGCCAGATAGTGGAGGAAGCCATCCATACTTAGAAGCTTATCATCGAGATACTGCTGGTGAGTCCTTTAACTTTTCCTACATTGTTTTCTTGTTTCAGTCGCTTCTTGTTTTATTAATACTGTTAGACGTCCATTACACGATAGGTTTTGCTGTCAGTTTGGTTACAGTCACGGCTGTAACTGATGGATAACCTATCGTCTAATGGGGTGACTAACGGTGACTGACCGATATTTAGATACTTTGATTTGCTGCATCAGCAACTATTAGTTATGACTTATGGTTTTGAATGACGGATTACCTACCGTGTAATGGACGCCTTAGATAGTCTTGAAGAAAGACCGATGCTACCGCTAAGTGACAAAGCGCTACAGAAATTTGACTGTGCTAATGTGATGGTATCACCCGCCCACCACTAGGATGGATGGAAGAACTTACGAGTACCTACAACACACTGCAGGCAGAAACATTCGCCGGAGTTTACTGCCACCAAACAATTCACGTTTTTCTCCTCATTTCGTGTTCAGAAGTATTATATCATTGGCCATATTACTTTTCGCGGAGTTGACGCCACTATTCACCAAAAAGTAACGTAATATATACTATTCACTGTCTTGCACTGACAGTTCGATTGACCACAGCGCGCGGGGAGAGGGCGTGCGGCGAATCTGGTCAGGATAAATTAATATCTAATACAAGGATTAATAAGTAGGCTTATCAATTACAGTTTTATTCTCAGCCCTGAAAAAGAGTAGCTACCTATGTAAAGGTTGGACTATCCATTCATAATTCTCACTTCTTTGGCCTTGTAATTATTTTCATAAATTTATGTATTTATTCGTATTACCACAGAATAATGAATAATACAAGTACTATTACTCGATATTTTTAGCTGCTGTTAGTGACCTGAGACAATGCAAAACCTATTCGTTTTAGTATCAGTCGTAACTACATACAACGCGAGAATTAACATTCATCAACATAAGTGTGTAATTTTCTAATGGAGATACAACTTAGAAATTATTTTAAAATACAGTGAAAGCGCTCTAAATTGATTGCACGTCCGCTTAAAATTTGTAATCTAGTAGATATGCCGCGAGGGGAGTTAAGGGGGCGTCTACACGGTGTAACACGTCGTACAAATTAAAACGCGACCGCGATAATGGCTCCAGCCGGGCTCGAATGCCGCAACATGTAACGAACGTGGCTAATCCACACAATCTGTAGCTACGCCAGTCGCTGCGGTATATTCAGTTGAGTTGCGAGACGTTGCTAGGGCTGCCAACCGCAGCGGTTGCTATGGTTGCTGTTGCTTCATGATGCCGAGTTGCGGTCATGTATTATTATTGCAGAAGTTTTTATTGATACTGTATTATAGCTATTAAACAGGTCTTCATTTACACCTTACGACCTACTCTCATAGCAATTAATCAAATTGGTAATAAATGCACTTATTCACTCACGACTGTTTTCAACATTCTAAACTTCTATGAATCTTATGTGAAATTAATACAATCTCTTGTCGAGTAAAATCCTGATAGCCCGATAATCTAAAGCGGCGATGGATAGTGTGAAGTTTCTTGTTAGATATAGGTACTTGATCAGTGGTGTGAAGTATCATTTTGAATATTGTCTACAGGTTACGGCGGAGTAAGTCCGCATCCTGTAGCAGGTTACGGGCTGGCGCAGCCTGACTACGCCGCAGCAGCCGCGGCAGCTGGCTACGGAGGCTACCAGTACCAGTGCGGCGCATATCCACCACCTGCGTACCCTCCACACGCACCACCCTACTCACCCCCTTGCTACATGCCCCCGCCGCACGCGCCGCATGATAAGCCTAAGGATAGCAGGTGAATATTCCTTACTTCTATATCTTGAAGCCCTGCTGCACGAACTCAATTTTATCTACAACTGACTGAACGAAAAGAAAAATCAGGTATTACAAACGTATAGCCGTAGAGGGATAAAACTATACAGATTTGGGTATCGTGGCCACATGAGATTGAAGATTGTAGCATAACCATATATGTATTTAGAACCCAGTGATACATAGCAATAAAGGTCAAAGTTCGTTAAGCTAAAAACGGCTAACTACTTTACTGACCCTGTAAAAACCGGCACGCATTGAGAGAGGGAAATATTATAGCTTTGTCCTTTTCCGTTTCATGGAATAACTCCATAGTATATCCTATTTCATGTGGGGAGACAGAGCCGCGGTCTATTCTTTTCTCTGTCTACGATATAGCCGTCATCCAAGTTTCGTTCATTCAAAATGGTCGATAAATTGATGGTGTAGCAAGGCCTTCAGATCAGACTGAGATTGGCCAGGACGATGGGCAACTGCTCAGAACATCAATGAGTACGTGATCAATGACGTAAGATGGAGGAGGGTTGATGAGATGCCGTGAGCATAATATATGCGAATGGAAATAATGATGATGACTCTATATTGGTCAGAAATCAGAAGTTGTATTGTGTTCAGGGTTTGTAATTTAGGTTTATCGCAAAATGTGGTACAAGACATCCTGTGTGAAACAACAACATACCTAAAGCGGTAAGCAATGTCTGGAAAAGAAGAGCCGAAGATCAGGGACGATGGCGTGACGTGGGAGAGACTTATGTCCAACAGTGAAATGCTGCATGCAAGCTAATTAACGTGATGATGATATTGAGGTTTGATAATTATCAAAGCCTTTAAATAACTTACTATTATTAAAGTAATTAATAGGCAGACATCTGTTATAGGTTAATAGGTTACCTTAGTTTAGTAGTATATCTAGTATACCTGTATGAAGGACGTGTCAAATTTTAAACGACACAGGTAGCAGCGCGGTATCATATCAAAATTAATTAGCTACAATTTTTATTCACTCTCTGTTATAATCAAGCTCCAAGAATTTGACACAAACTACATACCTAAGTATGTTTTACGTAGAACTAGGTACGGAACCGTAGGCACAGGAAAACTACGCAGCGTGACAGAATAAATAATAAATAAATCTTTATTTCAGGTAACTTATGTAAACATGAAAAGTTATACTAAGACCCATATTATTCATAAATACCTTACAGACTATATATATAATACTAGCTGCCCGCCCCGGCTTCGCACGGGTAGAACATATATACCTACAAAATTTGCATCAGTGTGTTGCATCGAATATAAAATATGAACATATTTAACAATCAACGTCACATTTCATCCAATTTTCACAAAACCTTAACGAAATATGCACCTAAACCTTCCTCATAAACACTCTGGCTATTGGTGAAAACCGCATGATAATCCGTTCAGTAGCTATTGAGGTTATTGCGAACAGACAGACAGACGCAGTGATGGACATTGTTTTATAACACTTACGTAGTGATATTGGACGGCCCTTTGGCGTAAAGGATAGTTACCTACCATGATTCTGACCCGACGGTCATTGGTTCTAATCCTAGCTATATACCAACCAATGAAAGTTTTATGTGCATTCATGAATCATGAGTTTTCGTACAGTGGTAGTGGGATCATTAAATCTACCAAAAAGTAGCTTACCACCAAGGAGAACATCTGCCGCCGTAACCTTACGGCGTTCCCCGACGCAAAATGTAGGGGTAATATACGTTTAACGTGTATATCTGTGTGTCTGTCTGTAGCATCTTAGCACCTAACCGGATAAACCGATTTTGTTTTTATTATTAATAGTTTTTTTTTGTTTGATAGATGTCTTCATCGAGAGTTTTCTTAGCATTGATTCATGAAAATTCCTTCAATCGTTATAAAACAATGAGCTTTTTTCTAGTTAATTGCGCTATGAAATCAAATTTCATAGGTCTGATCAATTAGAAAATCTTCTTCTTCAACGATATTGTAAGAACATGGAAGCATTGACCTGATCCTGGACTCTACAGAATACTCAAATCCTCACCAACTTACAGCTCAGATTTTAAATGTCGTGTTTAGAGTCATTGGAATGCTTTTAATGAAAAGATTATACATAGATCAGTCGGGTTGGTTTAAAATATTATATTATTATATATATAGATGAATATTATTTTATATAATAGATCATATTATTATACTATATTGACTTCAAATTGATTGTGATCGGTGGGGATCTACAGAATAGCTAAGCTTATAATAATATTTTCGTAGTAACTATGACCTAATCTGTGGTTTCACTGCAAATATTTTATTAATTTTGCGATGCGTGTATGTGAAATTCGTGATATCTTCTAGACTTTTCATTAGAATTATATACTGTAAAGGACAATTTTAATCTATAATATGTGGCCAAGCTAATTAACGTAATTATTTGGATAAGGATTAATACTATATACTTGAAAATAGCCTTGGAAGTTATTTTATATTTTTTAACAAAAATTTTAATATTAAAATGGTTACTGTGAGTCAACCTTAAGAGATAGACATATGCTGTCGCGGACTTTTTTGTAGGTCTTATTAAGTTGTACAACTCTTGCAAAGAAAATATTCTTCTATCTATTTTCAATTAAGCAGCGTTCGTAAGAAACGTGTTTTTTCGACCGTTTTTTTGCCGACTTAGGTTGCAAATTAGGTCTCCACGAATGTACCTTTGATTTAAACTGGATAATATATAGCCTATTTTTATTCCAAAAGTCCATTCTATGTATTAGTGAAAGATTTTTTTTAAATCGGCTCAGTAGTTTTTCAGCCAAATCATTACACACATACAAAAATACAAATGTTCTCTCTTTATAATATTAGTATAGATAGGTACCTCTCTACTAATACATAAGACACGTTAATTTTACGACGACGTGTGACGTTCATTCACGGTGTCCGGTATCCGACCTCGAAAGCGTCGAAACTTGACACCCCTCGGCCAGAATTCTTCCACCATATATGTTCCAAGGGACTTAGACGGAACCCGCACCACATATGAATTGAAGTTGACATTGTGATACGACTCCAACTTCACCACCCTCAGGGACATATTCGTCTTCAGCTTTATCAAGCTGAATTTATTATTCCGCCACCTCCTCTGCCGTGATGGTATAATGTACGCGTGATATCTGTGTCGAGGGTATCTCCGATCGCAGTAGATGATCGAGGTAAACATGCATTGCACACACACAAATCACTCACTTTAACGATCCCGCACACTAGCTTGAAACACGCACACAGTATTAAAAATACAGCGTAGTTACGCACGCTAATATGGCCAATAATGGCTATATGGCCAGCAGAGGGGTACTACTTGCATTAAAATCTTCATTGGTAAATGCTCGAAGGATGCAGCGGCAGAGTAGGAAAATTGAGGGGTAAATGCACAGAACACTATTACTGACGGGGAGATAGGGAGGGAGGGTAAATGTACCTACGGCGGACAGTCTCTGCGCTGGAGGTTAGTTAGTAGTACCTGTCAATGTCATACTTTATGGGCATGCCGATTAGTGATGGGCGACGAATAGTCGCGACCACAGAGTTTTAGATAGAGTTTTATTTAAAATATCGATAGTTTATACGAACGATATTTTAAATAAAACTTAATTTATAAATTTTTATATATGTAATTAAATTAAACCCAATTGTATGTTACATTAGCATCGATAATAGTAAAAAACGTCGATAAATACTATCGTAACATTATTATAATTTATTTAATTAATATTATTTACATGTTTACATACTATATCTTAAATAGTAGTAGTTGTAGGTGAGAAATGTGATTTTATTTACTTACGTAAAATCCAATTTCTCACCTACAACTACTCATTCGATTTCATTACAAAATTGTTTGATAATCGATTTTTTCCACCACTATCCCAACTCTAAAAATGTCAATCTTCTATGTAAATGTCACTGTCGCAGAGATCAAGCTATCTTTTATACAGTATAATTAAAATGAATTCACAACGTCACACTAGAATTTTGGCGGGAACGTGAAAATGTGTATGTGCTCTCATTTTATTTTTCCCTAAAACATGTGTTCTTCCGCGAGTTAATGTGTAATAAATGTTAATTATTAACCAGTAAGTGCCGGTAAATGTGTGGGAGTATAGGAAAACTGCACAATGTTGAAAAACATGCTATTTGCGTTCTTACCAAAACTCTACTGAAAATCTTCAATAAAGTCCACATGTTTACTGAGGGTATGACTTGGAACTTTGACTTGAAACTTAACCGGATATGTGTCTTTGACCCATCTTTACTACTTGTATTAAATTCATGAAAACTTGAAGAATTTTAATACCTACTTGACATAAGTTATAATACGAAGGCTAAATACATAAATCGTATGGAGCCATATAATGAAATTAAAAAAAACATCAAACTACAATTATCATTCAATATAAAAACTATTTATCTCAATTTTCTTGTGTTTTGGTCAAGGACAGATAGTCAAAATAATTGGGTACAAAGATCATTTTCAAAGATTACTTCTACGCTCAGCTTGCCAACCCCTAACGCGATGCCGTGTTAATAATAATAATAGCAAATCCAGTCAGTGTTTCTTTTTGTTCAAAAACTTTGAATAGTTTGAATAGATGACGTCATCTCCCCTTGCCTATGTAAAAAAATGTGTTCGGATACAGGATAAGAAAAGGTAGAAAACGGTTTATGGTAGAAATTTAACTTCCACCAATGAAAAGGTAATAAATACATCATAAGCATAACATACAACAACTTGATTTTGTTCTTTATGTTCAACCTAGTTACAAACATTTATTATGTTCAACTATACATTTTATGATGAAATTTTATTTTATTTTAAATTTTTAAGCACTTGTTGTTAAACAAGCCAAGTCGGTACCATACTCAAGTAGATACCTACTTCCTATCCTAGTTAACTAGTAGTAGTAGGTACTAAGTAGTTAAGTACCTATTATAAGTAAATAGTTTGTTTTGAAGTTAGGGAGAAAAAAATTATATGTTTAAGCCGTCTATTTAATTAGGTTGTTGTCATTGTCTGAATTGTCTGGATACTTATTTGAAAATGTGTCTTGGTACTACAATCTATGAAAATATTTGCTGTATTCCCAAAAAATTAAAAGTGCCATTAGATAATGCAATTAATTAAGTACTAATAGACACCATTACAGATAAGTACTAAAAGACACCAAGTTGTAA
The DNA here is from genome assembly GCA_954871355.1 of Cabera pusaria. Lineage (NCBI taxonomy): Eukaryota > Metazoa > Arthropoda > Insecta > Lepidoptera > Geometridae > Cabera > Cabera pusaria. Next base: position 21,476,821 of record OX940892.1, read on the forward strand.
TTTATACCAAAATATTATTTACTAAATTATATTTACCAAATAAATATTATAAATCATCTTTAGTATTTATTAGGTATAATATCAATCATTGAATATTATTTTTAATAAGAAACAAAATCTACTAATTGAACAACATTATTTGTACTGACAACACCAAAGCGTCCCCTCTTATTTTTGAATACAAGTTTGTTTGTGATACTTAGATTGGCGCTCAAAGTGCTCAAACAGTTCAAAACTATTTTAGGTTAGGAATCAACACGGAGTGCGTATCCAAACGTTAGTAATGTCACAGATGGCGGACCATTCTAAATTTACAATGCCGGGTGGGCGCGCAAGCGCAGCTAACGCGCTCCGAGACGCGTTGCGCACGATCATGTCAGATAACCAACATATTAACGATAAGATACATTCATTAAACTATTTGTGTAACACCGACGCACTGCGCTACGACAAGGACACAGATATGCGACGGAACAGGTAAGAAAAAACTTTTTTCAAATAGTTCTCAAACTTTTGTTTCGCGAGTTTATAGTAGAAACGAGACCGAGTAATAATATCAAAAACTTTTGTAAACATTTTACAAGTTTGCTTCGCGTAGATAACGCTATTTCGAAATGGCGTTTGGTTCACGTACAGTAAAATTAGAGTTACGTCGTAAATTAAGCAGGCCATGAGTTCATGACACTTTTAACATTATCCATTTTATTAGTTGACGTTACTTTATACTAACATTTTTCTTTTGAATATTTTAGTTTTTTGAGTTTCTTTACTGCCACGTATTCTATTTATTTATACTAGCTATCATCGCGACGACTTTTATGGAAAACTGAGTAACCGGATTCGGGAGGCACGGGATCGGGAGCTTCTGCAGTGTCCGGTGGAAGATTGCGACGGTTCCGGGCATATTTCGGGCAACTTCGCCACACACCGCAGGCAAGCGGGCAATTATACCGCACTTTTTACCAAGTTTTAAAACTTTTCCAAACTGCACATAGTGCAAACTGCATGCTTTCATGCGGTTAAAGTAACAGCTGTGCAAATCCAAAACATTGTAGAGTACATACCTACAAATTATTTTATATGAATATAATAACGACTTTTAACTTTTTGCTGGTTTTTTTTGTGAGTCGAATTTTGAGTCTATAGTTCCATGCCTATAGTCAAATGCCCAGCCTTGAATTTTAACTATTTATGGAACGTAGAAAACTAAATATGTATCGATATTTTTCGATTTAATTTATTACATACCTACTTAGTTCAGATAAGTGTAAAGTTACCTTTTAATAAGTAAGTACTTAATTTATTTTTAATAACAATTATAACATTATAAACAATGTTCTCGTCCATATTGTGAAAACTTGTCTACATTGCTCAAAGTAATAAATAGTAAATAAAGTAGGTACAGATTTCCAAATATTATGTACATTCAATTTGCAATGGTTTGCATTTGCAAGGCTGTTCAAGTCCCGATAAGTGTTGCCAGGTGTTGATTTTCCTCTGTAATACACTCTGAAAAAACTGAAATAGCATGATTTAACATGAAAAATTACTCAGTACCTATATACCTAATATAGTTATATTATTTTTAATACAGACAATGCGTACAAGTTAATAACTTGTTTGATAAGCTTGATGGAATTAGAGAGATTTAGTACAAGTCGGTACTACCTACATGTATCTACCTACTTACTACTACTACATACATAGTATCTATCTACTATCAAATAGACTTGGCTGGCACCGACTTCAAATAGGTAAGCGCTATAGATAATAGGGTAGCGCTTATAATAATTATATTAAGTAATTTATTTTGCGCTTTTGAGTGCCTGTTTGTGGTTATGTAGACGTTTTTTTTTTAAATAATGTATTTATTTCAAAATAATCAATAGAACTATTGCATGGTTCTAAAAACCAAATTGTAGATAGTAGCTAACTATCTATTTAATGTAGTACCCTACCTGTAATCTCTATCATAGAATATACAATAGTACTACGTAATGTCTCTTCTCTTAAAATGTATTTTGTTGGGAAGGAAAATCATAATGCATATCTGGCAACACTCGTCCCGTGCTGTGTGTGACAATCGCCCCTCACTGCCAATTTGCGCATTTCCGCGCCAATTGGCTCTCTCCCACGGGAATAAGATGCAAAACTAACAGCATGCCTAATTGTTCCGCTTGCAAAGACGACGTTGTTCTAACACTATCGATCTACTGTGATGCTATTGTTTTTAATTCCTAACATTTTATTGTTTGATTTTATTGTTCTGCTATCTACGTATCGTTTAAAAAAATAAGCTATAGTAAGTAGTACCGTTATTCTGAGGCTATAACTACCTTCATGGTAGTCGCGTAACATCGCGATCTCACCGCGAGCCCTCACTCACAAAGAAGAGCGACGGATTCGCTTGAAACTTAGGTCGAGAAAATTCGACCAAAGGTGAAACGTGAATTACAGCCGGTATATAACATTAATAATACCTTCATGGTGTTTTAAATTTAATATACAAGTCGTTAAAGTAGAAATTACAAGGTATGAATTTATTCTAATTTCTACATAGGTATGTCATTATTATCTACCGTCGTTTTAAACAATGTATGGTAGTTTATCAACAATTATTTCAAAACTTTAAGTGGAAGTGAATCGTATAAACCATTGTTCTGCGAAAACCAACTAACAAACTTCGTTTTTAACCGATTTCAAAAAAGGAGGCTTTTCAATTCGTTGGAATGTTTTTTATATGTTTGTTCCCCGATTACAGAAAGTCGCCAGGACCGATTTGGATAATTCTTCTTTTTTTGAAAGAGGTCTTACAACAAGAGGTCTTTACAGGTGGTCCCATTAAAATTTCATCGAGAGGTGATGAGAATTTCCAGAGATATGGAGATAAGCCCCCTTAAAACTTGGTAGTGAATATAACAAGCGCGGTATTTGAAGTCGTTTTGTCAAAACGGGACCCTATTACTAAGACTCCGCTGTCCGTCTGTCTGTCTGTCTGTCTGTCTGTCCGCCTGTCACCAGGCTGTATCTCATAAACCGTGATAGACAGTTGAAATTTTCACAGATGATGTATTTCTGTTGCCGCTATAACAACAAATACTAAAAACAGAATAAAGTTTAAAATTATCGGGGGTCCCCATACAAGAAACGTGTTATTTTCGGCATTTCAATATAACGCCATCTATGACCGCTTAGAAAAACGTCCATAGATGGCGTCATATTGAAATGCCGATCCATAACACATTTGTCTTAACTTTCACTTAGATAGCTTTTAGAAATAGACGTTAGATGGCGTTATAGGACTGTATGTTATAAGGCTCACAACTGTTTTTATAAAATGTTTATTAATTATTATTTTTTGCTGGGGAAAAATGATAGTGGTATTTTTTGCTCGATGTTATAAAATACTTGTGTAGTACGGAACCCTACGAGTGCGAGTCCGACTTGCACTTGGCCAGTTTTATTTAAATAGCACGTTATTTTTCACATACGATAAGACAGCAAAATAGCTCTAAATTGAACTGAATCAAGGTCTTAACTCGCTCGGCAATAAACAGAGCACGTTGATATGGAACTGTTCATCAATTCGTATTTGTTTACATATTTTGTTTGATTCGTCTACCTTTTTCAATGATACACATTCATCGATGAATAATGCTACTGGATATCGAAGTATATCGAATATCATTATTTAAGAACATTGAAATTTACCGATACATGCTATACTATAATATGTATAAATAAGCAAAGGACAAAAAAATCTATCTGTAAATAAATTATATGTAAAAGTAACTTATAGACAAATAACCGGCCAAGTGCGTGTCGGGCCATGCGCAGTGTAGGGTTCCGTAGTAGCCCGTTATTCAATGCAAGTCTTTACCCATTATAAACAAGCAACTAGGTATTTCGTCTTTGTCACTTTAAAGGATTTATTCTAAGGATTTTGTATTTGGTACAAAATTATCCAACACCCAAGTTCAACGACTATTACTGCTAAAGTAATAAAGTTATCTTAACCGCTATAGTTTTCCTTTAAAGTTCAGGAGGGGGGGGGGGCGCCCTACTGGAACAAAAATTTGCACTTTAAAGTTTAATATTTCGTAAATGGAGCATTCAATCTAAAAATGGTATTAGCAACCCTTAAGTCATTTTAAAAGACCTATTCAACGATATCCCACAGGATGGGGTAGACGACGAAGAAAAAAATCATCCTCACTTCTCATGTAGGGGAGGTACCCTAAAAAAAATATTCTTCAAAATTTTATTTCATCACTTTGTCGGCGTAATTTATATACAAACCCCTACAAAATTACAGCTTTCTAGTATTAACGGTCTCTTAGCAAAACCTCGGACAGACAGACAGACAGACGGACATGACGAAACTATAAGAGTTCCTTTTCAGGACTACGGAACCCTAAAAAAGATTCCGACGAACTACCTCCTTTTTTGTGGAGTCGGTTAAAAATACCATTGGGAATTAGTTGAACTGATTACAAGAGACATAACAAAGACATATGTCCAAATGCCAAAAAAAGAAAGACTAGGTAGTCTAAAAAAACTAGATGAGACTAAAAAATTGTCTTTCTTTTTTGCATTTGGTCGTAGACTACTATATAGTACTATTACCTATTTATTCTGTGATTTGGTCACATACACAAGTAGTACTTATGTATGAACGGTACTTATTATTCCTTTACGATTTCCATTCTGGTAGGTTCGTCGTGCTATAAGAATAGCTTGAGAATATAATTGGAATAAATGAAAAACTGAAAACCCCTCCAGTTTTGTCTATGACTATCGCATATTGTAAGAATATAAACGTGTCGCTACATAATTTATTTTTATAAGTAGGTAGGTATATTATGACTTAGTTAGGTACATAAGTACATATTTTCCTTAATATACATATTAATCCCGTTTTTATAACGTATCGTGAATAATAAACTAAATAACGTTTGAGGAAAGTTCTATAAAATTGATCTCGAAATTCTAAAAATATAGTGAGATACATTGAACCGTTTCACGGAAGCGTACAGATGCATACCATTTTTATAGAAAGCCCTTCTGGCTTCTAACACTTCGAAACGAAAGAATAAACAAAGCTAGAACTGCAGCGTATAGTTTACCCACCTGCTTTAAAATAAGATCATCGATAGTAGCCATCGAGGTAACGTAGTACATATACATATTGATGTATATGTACTACGTTACCTCGATAGTAGCAAATATTAGTGAAATGCAAACCTTGAATGTAATTTGGAGAAAGAGGTCGTCTTGAATCATCCGAAAATAACACTTATGAAAAGTACCAAAAATAACTCCATAGATGCATACAAGATAGCAATAAGATCCTACATCTACGTATAAATGGTGGTAACACAATGTCATTCATTAGCAGCAGACATACTGCAAACGGTAGTAATACCTACTCGTGTTATGTCTTATAGGTACTATTATGGACTGTTAGCACCTATCTAATTACCACTCGCTTGAGTTACTGCCCTTATCAAATAACTATTTTCAGATAAGATTACCACTAAAAGTTTGCCTTTTACTATCAGACTGTGACCTCTATCGAGAAATTAGGAAGTGAATTTGAGCAGTACAGCGTTGCTTCAAAATAAAACACTGTATCAAGAATGGTCACGCTATTGACACGTGTGTGGGTAGGTACTTGTGTAATGTAAATTTCTCATGCATCATTCAAAACAACGTACGATAATAAAACGTTGTAAGAGAGAAGACAAATAGCTGTATAGAATCTTGTAATGTAGATCCCCTAAAATTACAATAAACGTAATAAATATTTTGGTAACATGTGGAAATTAAATATGAAAATGATGAGCCCTTTTCATTATAAAAATACACTGACGGACTCAGAAACTGCATTGTCAAACACACATCATCAAAGTGCAGGATTACAATATACTGATATACAATATAGGATACAAACATACTGATATGATACTACGCTGTTATGAAGTTAACGAACCAAACTATATGTTTCGAATTAAATTTGTATAAAAAGTTTGAATACTTTAAATTTGGTTAAAATGTTTTAATGGTTATTTCAAAGGCGTAAAAGTAGTTCCACTAAACTCGCTAGGTGGATTTTGATGCAAACCTACTGTGATGTCTATGTTTGTTATTTTGGTACGAAAATAGGACGTTTTGGTAAAAATGAAATGAGAGCGAGTTAGACATCAATTGAAAAAGAATTAAAAGAAGAAAAATTTTGAAAGTTATCTTTTGAGTCTCCATGAAAAAGCCTCGTTTATCTCCTCTTGTGAATCGTAAAACTTCGCCTTGCTGAATGTTACACATATTAAGTGTCAATAACAAATAAGTATATCTACCTAGTGAAAAATAATATAATGAGCAAATGCTCTTGATAATATCGTATTAGTCAAACATTCTCATGATGTGAATGTGAACCTGTAGTAATATATGTAACTACGATCAGTATCTAAACTAAATCAAGATATATCACGTTATTTCAATTAGATAAACATTGAAAAGTCGCTCGTACCTAGTACATAATCATCTACACCTACTTGATAATTATTAGAATAGTACATTATATCCTTCTTAGGTTTGCATCTGTTACCTTAGGCGTCACTAAAATTCCTTAGATCTCCAGCGTCCTAGGTATCTATGGGGTACACTCACAAAATCACAGACCACAAAGATCCGAGATTCAACACATATTTACGCAACACTTATACGGCTACAAGGCAGGGTAACTACTGATTAGGTCTGTAGATATAGACCGAAGACGGTAGACATCGGTGATAGGGTTACTAGAACTACCGCCGCGCCTTGACCTTTCATAGACGTCAGTTCAGAGTTGATCTTTTAGCTAATTATGTTAAGCTGCAAGTGTCCGTCCTTCCACGGCATTGTAAGCAGTCTTTATATGTGCAGCCTGTCTGGATGCCCGCGCGCGGACCGGTCGCAGATCCAGCCGCACTCCCAGGAACTGAAGTGTCCAACACCCGGCTGTGATGGGTCTGGCCACGTCACCGGGAACTACTCCTCGCACCGTTCCCTGTCTGGCTGCCCCAGAGCTAATAAACCAAAGAGCAAGCCTAGAGATGGACAAGATTCAGAGCCGTTGAGGTGAGTCTACCTAAGCATCTACGCTCTACTCTAGAATTTCTAGATCAAGGCGATATTCATTTGCCTATTATAGGGGACTTGATTGAAGACTTTGCCATTTCTAGTGATTAAGGCGGTCGATCGCTCAATAAAATGTTTACTCAAACGGGTTGAAAAATATTAATTGATGCAATAGTCTTTTAAATAAATAAATTATTTTCACAACCAATCTAAGACACGTTATATTGTCACTGAAAGTATTTTCTTTAGTATTATTTTGAATTTAGCTTGGAATAATTTAAATTCTTGAATTTATGGAATAATTATGGAATAATATTACGTTTTGGTTAAGTACGTTAATATTTTAGCTACCAACTTAATGAATAACATTTACAGCAACTACGTAATGTATCTACATTACCTATATATAAAATGAATACGGCTGGATTGTAGGTGTGCAGCTGTATAATTTTACACCAATAAAACAGCTGCAATTTCATAATTATTTAACAAAATTCAGTACGTACCTGTTACAAATTATTCAACGTGACATAAATAACAAAACACAAGCTTGTTTCGTAAACGATGTTCAAGTCTCTAGGTCATCCGATGAAGCCAAGTACCTACTTTTTAGCTTCGTCATTAGTTTGAAACGGATTTCTGTTACTTTACAATATTATTTGATAATTTTCACGCTGCTTAGATGCCCTATACCGGGCTGTGACGGATCAGGACACGCTACAGGGAAATTCTTATCGCATAGAAGGTAAGACTGACTGCAACCTAGATAGTTGTTGAGCGTATGTACATTTCTGAAGATTGTTATTTGTGTATGCAAACTTTTGGCGTTTTATAGGTTTATTGATTGTGTTTTGTTTTGACAGTGCATCTGGCTGTCCGATTGCGAATCGCAACAAAATGCGGGTGCTTGAAAGCGGTGGGACAGTCGAGCAACACAAAGCGGCGGTAGCTGCGGCGGCTTCTGCTATCAAGTTCGATGGCGTAAACTGTCCAACCCCTGGCTGTGATGGATCGGGGCATATAAACGGGTCCTTCTTGACGCATCGCTCGCTATCCGGCTGTCCAGTAGCAGGCGCCGCTACGCCCACTCCTCAACCAAAGAAACCAAAGTATCCAGACGATATTACGCCATTATACCCTAAGCCTTATTCAGGTTCGTTATCAACATTTTTACATTTAAACTGCATGTTGTTTTCTTTTTAGTTTGTTTGTGAGTGTGAGCTCTTTAGCTGTATTGTTTATTGCTTGAGCTTGACCACAAGTAAATACGTCTATGGTCTAAAAAGAAATAAAGACTTTATTTATTCGGAAAGACGGGACTATTTAATTAGTTCGTCTAAAAGCTAATTTGTAGCTACTTACTTGCCTTTGATTATCTACTTATCGAGTATATCAAAGCTACTTGCCAATAAAACATTTGAATGCTTCTTCAGATTAAACATTTATACCTACCCTATATTGATAATATTTTAAATATTATCTACCCACATTTCTACCTGCTTTTTTGAACAATACGGAAATTTCAATATTTGTGTGTATTAATTATTACAGCAATGGAAATGAACATGCAGACAGGCAACGGTGAAGATCTCATGACTTTGGAGCAAGAAATAACTGAGCTTCAGAGGGAGAATGCCCGCGTCGAGTCTCAGATGATTCGCCTCAAATCCGATATCAACGCGATGGAAACGCATCTCACGCACGAAGAAAGGGTAAGAATTATATTTATGCATTGATTATTTTTTTATTACACTGGATCCTTAAATTTCACTCCCAGATAGTTAATTATTTGAGATTATATTTCTTTGACAAATGATATCCATAAAATTAAAATCAAGACTAATTTACAAGCTTCTTATTTGTAAGTGGATAAGAAATAATCTGGAATTGAAATATGGCGAACTAGTTTCCTTTTTTCCGCATAATTTGTAATCGAAAATATTTCTGACAATAGATGGTACGGTCGTGGCTTCAAACATCCAACTTTGAGTGTCACTAGCGAAACTGTGTGAGTACCATTTCATTTGAATAATAACGTAAATGTAATGGTACCACTCAGAGCCACGTAAATCCGTCCCAATCGTATAAAAGAAAGTCAAATCAAAGGCTCAAAGAGTAAGATTAATGCATTAGCAAATATGTCCATCTAAATTAGAAATCGATGTTAACAAATATCTCCGAAAAGGATCTCTTATTGATGTTAAACAATATATGAGGGTAGGTGACAAAAAAATAAACAGTTCTAAATTTGAATTTCCAGGAAAACCAGTTCATATCTCAGCGGAACAACAACCTGAACGAGTACTACGAGAGGATGCGCAACAACGTGATCACGTTATTGGAACACGTAAAGATCCCCGGCGGGGGCACCGTGCCCGTCACAGCCGCCGGGGGCACGCCGGGAGCACCGCCACCACCCGGCCCCGGAGAAAAACCAGCCCACGACAACTTCGATTCCTACCTCACCAAGCTACAAACACTCTGCTATCCCGACGGCTACTGCCCCGAAGAAAACCGACCCATCTACGAAACAGTGAAAAACGCGCTGCAGGAATTTACCGTCCTCCCCACCCCCATTTAAGGGTCACCCAGCGCCGCCGAGTCGGACCGACAGTGATCAGTGGCCTCGGCGGAGCTTATCAGTGTTTCAGTGAAGTGCGAACCTTGAGGATCTGTGTTCTTATAAATTCATTTAGGGTAAACGTTTTGTAAACCGTTGTATACGATGTGTGACTTCATTGACATCATGGCGCGATTCATTCGACCTTTCTAATCTCTAAGCTGGACTATAGACGTAAATAAATTTTAAACACTGTTACTCGTATGCTTAATATTAACTTTAGGGGAGAAGTTTATACTATCGTAGGCGTAAGGGATTTTAGCCGGACGCGTTGTAATTCGTTTATGTAAATATTGTACCTATTCCGCATTATAAAATTTAGGTATCGGATCGGAACCGCCTTGCCGCGGCGTTTAGGTAATGGAATATTCTACAGTCTCGAATTTTATTAACTGATATTAAATAAAATAGTGTTTAAGTCGAGCGGTTATTCTGTTTAACTTGATATTACTGGGAATGTGCCAAAAGCTTCTGGCTCAGAAGCTCCCGACGCCGACGTGGTAAGACTAAACATAGGTAAACGTGTAAACGAAACTCCTTAGAGGACATTCTAGTCAGTTTTGTAAATATATTGTGAATAATGATAGTGGTCACGTCATAGGGACGTTTTTATTTGTACTAGGAAATAACAGATCTCACTAGATCGAGTAAGTTAATTCAGTCATTAATTGATAATCAATTTTAGGGATAAATGATTACATACTTTCTTTGTTAGCCAATGTTCACTTGCTGTGATTATGTTACGTGTTATTTATTGTTACAATTACGGATGTGATAGAGTAATTCTCTCAAGTTGATGTTAATTTGCTTAATTTTGTTCGATGTGCTTCAACTGTGCAATTAGTGGAACTCTTCAGTCGATCGATCGCATGGCGTTCTGTTGTTACTTTAGCATAATATTTTAACATATTTTTTCATTATCGAAATCACTGTTGTACACAGGAATAATGATATTTGCATTTAATTATGGAAACCAATTACTGTGTTACTACTCGGATTATCATATACGTTTCTGTAAAGTATTGAGTATGTGTTGTTAAAGAGAATATAAATAAATACCAAGATTACTCCATTGTTTATTTTCCTGATGGGTTTTACAGTTCCTGTGGTTGGATTTATCAAAAATATTGGGAAGTACCTAACATCATAAATAATAATTTATGGGAAAACTCACACACACGGATAGGTACTCCAGTCAACCTCACAAGGCTCGCTCTACTAGGTAGATATATCAGCTTTATCAGCAAGCAAACCAAGGTATAAATAGGTAATATGTATGTTTGTTTGTTACCAATAGGTAATATGTATTTAACGTTAATAGCGAAACAACGTAGATGGGAGTAGTATAAGTGTGACAGACGACGTATAATTTTTGCTATATGTGCTATGGGAGCCATATGTCCAGCTGTGGGCTGATAGTCTGATAAAGATGAGGCAGGTAAAAGAGACTAATTTACAATAGAACATTCAGAAGAATTTCTTCAAGTTAATAAATAATTAAACTACCGATATGCATGACAGCGTCGTGTGAATTAACACGATAATGATTGATTGAATAGCAGAGGATCTAAGCGATCAGTAGGAAGTATAATTAAAAAGTGCAATCCTTCCTCTCTTTCCGATTATCGGTCTATTTCCATACTACCATTCCTATCAAAACTCCTCGAACGTCTTGTGCACCAGCAACTGACAACCTTTCTTATCCGGAACAACCTCATGAACCCATTCCAGTCCGGTTTCCGTCCTGGGCATAGCACAGTCTCAGCTTTAGTTAAGATTACGGAGGATGTGCGACAGGGCATGGATAGCGGCAAACTGACAGTATTATCCTTGCTAGACTTTAGTAATGCATTTAATAACGTTGATTTTGACATTCTGTTAGAAATTCTACGCTCTCTTAACATATCTCCAACGGTGGTTGATTGGTTTCGAACTTACCTGTACGGTCGCCGGCAACGTGTTCGCATCGATGATACGTTTTCGTCGTGGTGTAATACGTCTGCAGGTGTACCCCAGGGCGGCGTTCTTTCTCCTCTTCTGTTCTCATTATTTATTCACTCAATTTCCCGTAGTCTTATTTCTTCCTACCACCCTTACGCTGATGATCTGCAGATCTATACACAGTCTTCACTTACACAATTACCTGCAGCTATTGAAACCATTAATTCCGATTTACAAAGTATCACTGAATGGAGCAACTCTTATGGTCTCAGCATTAATCCGGCGAAAACCCAAATTATTATTATAGGTAGTTCGAGGATGGTTTTCAAAATAGACTGGTTTCGCCTGCCACAATTCATTTTTGATGGTACAAATTCAAATTCAAATTCAAATTCATTTATTTCATAAAAAGTACATTCTTACATATATACAGCCATTTCCGCCAAACTAGGTGTTGGTGACACCTGTATTTTGGTAGAAAGTTCCTTCTCATTGTGAACTACATTTAATGTACATTTTTTGAGTCTTAGTGTCCAAATTAAAAATCTAGCATTAGTTTTAAATAGATTAACATTGTTAATGATAAAGTAATGAATCATTAAATTCGCTTAAAAATTACGAACTAATTACGATATTCCATAAAATAAAATAAAATTGTATGAATCCTAATTTATGACATGATGTTAATTATTTTATTGCATTTTATTACATTAGTATTATTATATTAATTTAAATATCGTGTGTGTGTGTGTGCGTGCGTGTGTGTGCGTGCGTGTGTGTGTGTGTGTGTGTGCGTGTGTGTGTGTGAGTTAGATTGTATGTTACTCAATAATTTAATTTGAGACAAGATTTAAACAGTTCCTCTGTGTCATGAAAAGATAGCGATTTGAGCCAACGAGTTACTGTAATTTTGCACCTTATAGTGGTAAGAGGGTAAATGTTCAGTACTTTATTGATTGTATTATAAAGTTTTAAGCTAACAATTTCCGCATGTCGACCGGTCAGCGCTAACCTGCATGACTCTATGGTGCATACCTTATATTTTCTACGGTTTTCTGGTAATTTGCTTGGATCGTACTGTAGTTGTGAGTGCTTGCGCATTATGACTTGTAGAATAAATAGTTGTCTTACAGATAATACTGAGCATTCCCTGTACAGCTGTATGGTTGGATATCTGAAAGGTCTACTATTCATTATTTTAAGTACTGCTAGGCTATTCTGTAAGCTATCTCGACAACGGAATCCGCGGTGAGATTTGAATGTTGTACTACGAAATTCAACCGTATTGCGAACGTGATACGATTGAATTTCAAAGTACGAAATTCGAATCTCACCGCGGATTCCGTTGTCGAGATAGCTTACAGAATAGCCTAGCTGCTCTTTGAGCCCGTTCTAATCTTAGCATTTTGGTAGCATGTGCAGCCCCCCACACAGTGACGCAGTATGACAGTATAGATTGAGCCAAAGCGAAATAAACCGTCTTTAGTAACTCGGCAGGCGCGGCAGATCTTAGTCTTTTAAAAACAAACATAAGTTTTCTAACCCTAGGTATCAGCACATCCAGTTGAATATTCCAATTCAAAGTTCTGTCTATATATACTCCCAAATATTTCATCTCAGAGCATCGAGTCACTTTGAGGCAGGTGCATGATAGGGGTGATGCTTGAGTGTATCCACATGTGGGCTCTAACACTAAAAGATTCTGCTGGAGGTTGCGAGCCAAGAGTTGGTGAAAAGGTAATATATTTTGTTTTTTCTATATTTAGCGTAAGAATATTATTACTCAGCCAGGATACTACTATTTCGAGTGCTTTTTCGGCAAGTATTTGAGTTTGCTGCCAGCACTTTCCATAAACTATTAGAGCAGTATCATCTGCATAAGTTACAATGTTGCAATTTGGTATGGACATATTACACAGATCGTTTATATAAATATTAAATAGTGAGGGACCGAGCACACTACCTTGTGGCACACCATAAATTATTGTTTCGTCTGAGCTTACATATTGGTCTATTTTTACACACTGTTTTCTACATGTTAAGTAATCTCTGAAAATGTTAAGTGGGATGCCCCTTATCCCAATGGCTTCCATTTTTTTGAGTAGGAGAGGGACAGAAACAGTATCAAAAGCCTTAGACAGATCTAGGAATATGCATACTGGTTTGTTTTTTTGATCCAGCTGGTACACAATAGTTTTTGTAAGTTCGAGAACGGCATCTTCTGTGGATTTTCCTTGCCTAAAGCCAAATTGGTTATTGGCTAGAATATTATTAGAGTTAAGATAATTTGTGAGTCTATTGTTTAATATTTTTTCAAGAATTTTGGATAGTGCGGTAAGTACTGAGATAGGTCTATAATTATTGACACTGTTTCTGTCCCCACTCTTGAAAATAGGATGTATAATAGCTTTTTTATATACATTTGGAAAGACACCAGTAGCTATACAAAGGTTGCATAAGTATGTAATGGGAGGTATCAAAGACTTACGTGCATACTTGAGGACTTTAGGCGAGATTTCATCCCATCCAGAAGCAGAGTCATTACGAAGGCTCATGATTATACTTTCAATCTCTTTAAAATCAGTTAATAATAAAACCATAGAACCAAGTGAACCTGAATACTCATTTAGCAGTAAGCTTTCATGTACAGAAGGAATGCCCGAGTGTCGTATATTTCGTACCAAGTCCGCACCTATGTTAACAAAAAAACCATTTACTTTATTTAGTGACAGTATGGGATCTGAAGTTATGTTAAGCAAGTTTGTAGAAGAAGAGGGGTTTGATTCGAGACCTGATATACTTTTAACTATCTTCCAAGTGGCTTTAGGATTGTTTTTGGCTTTTTCTAGTTCTCGGCGTTCATAATTTCTCTTTAGTCTACGCAAGAGGTTCGTACAGAAGTTTCTGAATCGGCAGTAGATAATCTTTATCACTATGTTTTCAGGGTTTCTCTTGACATTTTTATGGAGTTTGTCTCTATGTCTGATGCACCTCAAAGCTCCTGGAGTAATCCATGGCTTAATAATTCTATTCCTTCGTGATATTTTGATTATCTTTGTGTGAGATTTTATAACACTAGTCATTATGGAGACGAGAATATCTGCAGCAGTATTTGCATCAACGCATTCAAATACAGGCATAAAATCTGTTATTGATAAATCCACAGCAATTGAATGTAGATCTAGGTGCTTTCTTTCTTTACAGGAACTCTTTGATAGATTGGTTGATAAATTCATGTGAAAAACAATAGGTGAATGATCGGTTATACTTGAATCCAAGACTAGGCATGTCACATTTCTACAGTAGGTCTTCAACATTAAGTGGTCCAGGCATCTATTACCTCTTGTGGTAAGGTCATGTGCAGGTATAAGACCGTGATATGCTATTAAATTTAGATATTTGTCACGGTTGATGTCGCAATAATTAGGTGCAATATTAATGTTAATGTCCCCCGTAACAATGATAGTATTATAGGAGGACAGTGACATAAGGAGAATATTGAGGCTATTTAAAAATCCATCTAAGTTCCTAAATGATGGAGATCTGTAAATCCCAACAACAGCAATGTCTGTACCACATTTGACTACCAAACAATTACAATCATCCATATCTGGCTCTTCAATTACATAGTTGATGTTAGACCTTATGTATACTATGACTCCATCGTTTTGTGAAGAGAATTTTGATACATGGCGGCTGTAACTATCTATAGAAGGGGGGTTAAGTAGTTTACTCAACCAACATTCTGTCAATACTAACAGATCACAGATAACATCGATTCTATCCAGTAACGCAATTAATTCATCAAAATTTTTATTTATGCTTCGAATATTTATATGAAAAACAGTTAGAGATTTACTTGTTTTCTTAATATACTTATTGCAATCTTCTCGTGAAGATAAATCAGATAGTGATACACTAATAGTCTCAATTTCATCGATAACGTTGGCTGTACTATCCATTTGTATTTAAGTTAAAAAGGGGATGCATATAAAGGTAACAGCTATCAAAAATCTGGGAGATATACTTTAATAATAACCACAATTGGTACTTCAGGTTACAGCTCAAAATTATGGCTTTTATTGTTTTAGTTTTGCTGAGATTATTTATAGAAATATATTGGTGTGACAGAATTATTGTAAGCACATATGTATTCGTGATATGCTCAATCGCTTGTATAAGATGTTTTTTATTGTGTGTTATTGTTTGAGGTTTTTGTGTATATGTGTAAGCAGTATTTGTTTGTGGTTGTGTGGTTATGGTTTCATTGCGTTGGTGATACAATGCATTAAAGTTAATATAAAACATTTGGTACAGACATATAATTAGTGATAGTACGCAGGTGAAACAGTTTTGAAAGTCTGCGACACTGTGAAAAACCTCGGTATCTATATAGATCGCGATTTTACATGGGTGCGTCAGGTAGCTGAAGTAAGCCGCAAACTTTTTGCTTCCGCTTTTTCCCTTAAGAGGTTGCGAAATTTTTTGCCAATATCCACTAAAATTGCGCTTGCCCAATCCTTGTTACTCCCAATACTTGACTATGCTGACGTCTCATACCTCAACTTAACCGAAGAGCAGCTGAATAAACTAGAACGATTACAGAATTTCTGTATAAGATTTATTTATGGCCTTCGTAAGTTTGACCACATTTCAGAATTTCGTAGTAAGCTGAAATGGATACCGATTCGTTTGCGCCGGAATGCACACATCCTCTCCCTCCTTTATTCTATACTCTTTATCCCTTCTACTCCTTATTACCTGAAAGAACGTTTTGAGTTCCTACATCAGTCACATTCTCTATCCCTACGATCTTCCGACACTCTTATCCTGAAAATTCCCTCCCATACTTCTGAGTACTACGGCAAGTCCTTTACCGTCCAAGCTGCACGACTATGGAATGCACTTCCCTTAGATATACGCCAAGCTAAATCCCTCGCTAGCTTTAAAAATATGGTTAAAAATCATTATCTATCATATTTGTAGTACTTTTCTGTTGACTTATGTATATGCATGTATGTATATATTTATATATTGTGTATGTGTGTATAATTGTATGTATGTGTATTTGTATGTATGGAATATGAATATTTGTGTACGTATAAGTATGTTTGTATTTTGTATTGGTATGTAGTAGTATGTAAATGTATCTATATATTATTATGATGATTACATGAGTTTTGATTATTTTATTTATTCATTTATTAGCACTGTAGTTAGTATTATGTTACGCATTGTACCACCAGCAACTCCTTCTAAAAATTCTGGCCATCCAAAGGTTGTCTGGCAGAGATCGCTTTAAGCGATAAGACCGCCCATTGTATTACCTATAGTAATTTAAGTACGTTAATTTGCTCTCTGTTGTTTTTTGAAATGGTGTGCAATAAAGAATTTTTCTATTCTATTCTATTCTATAATTATATTATGTTACTCTTTGATTAGACATAGCTGATGGTCTACCTACAGTGTTAGTGCTTTGGCTGAATATTCAAAGGTTAGTGCATATGTCAACTAAAATACTTAATAGAGTTTTGGCGACAACGTGAATAAGTGTGTGTGCTCTCATTGTATTTTTTTCCTAAAACTTGTGTTCTTCTGTGAGTTAACGTGTAATAAATGTGGATTTTGACCATTAAGTGCCGGTGAATGTGTGCGAGTAGGGAAACAGCACAAAAAAAAACATGCTATTTGCTTTCTCACCAAAATTCCACTGAAAATCTTCAGTAAGGTCCACATCTTTACTGAGGGTTATGACTCGAACAAGACTATGACTTCAACTTGACCTGAAATGTGACTTTGACTCGACTCAACGACTTAAATTGAATAATTTTAATACTTGACACTGGCGAAAAAAACTATTCGTGTGGAGCCATAATGAAACAAAAACAAAACTGTGAAATGTCACTGTCTGTCACTTCAGTGTCAGAATTTGTACCACATGTGTTTGTTTTCATTTTATTAGTTTCGTTTCGACTTTCGCGATTAA
Source organism: Cabera pusaria (assembly GCA_954871355.1). Classification (NCBI taxonomy): domain Eukaryota; kingdom Metazoa; phylum Arthropoda; class Insecta; order Lepidoptera; family Geometridae; genus Cabera; species Cabera pusaria. The sequence goes on from OX940892.1 coordinate 21,494,487, forward strand.
TTACAAAAGTAAATGAAAATTAGATTAATATTATATTATGAAAGCCGACAAGGTAGGCTTAATACCAAATATCCGTCGGTTCCATTTGTAACATCTGAAATCTGTCATGAACTACTTCATGTCGTTTTCCGCCGTAAATTCAATGTTTTAGTCCACATAATTACTAATATTAGCTAATTTTTAATTCCAGAAGCGTTATTTTAATAAAGACGCCCGGAAGAAAAACTTAAAGTTTGAAAATGGCAACAAGTTCAAAGGAAAACTTAAGAGTAACCAAGACCCTCGTTCCGAAGACTCAGTGAAAGATGGAATCGATGATGTGAAAGTTTATAATATCAAAATCACGCCCAAGTTGCTGAAAAATCAAAGATTTAAGGTAGCTCACCAGTATAAAAGTAGTGCTCTAGTTTTTTTCAAAAATAAATTCTATTTATCCAAATTTACAGGCTAGGTACATATCTCAGCTTTTTGGTTATGAAGGTGGACTTAAAAAACTGTATAAATATTATAATTTAATTATTTTTTATCCATAATTAGTTATTATGACTTTATACAAATACTATACAATTGTATTTTGTATTTGTATATGACTTTTTACAAAAGATAATAAGTATTATATCTTATCTGAATTACAGAATGCTAAAAGAGAAAACCAGATAAGAGAGAAAAAAATTGAAAGGTTTCCTGGCAAGGCTCCATTAGATCCTAAAAAGCTAGAACAGCATTCCCGAGGAGAGGGTATTGGTACAGGAGTAAGACATCCATTGTATGCAGAAAAATTAAAGAAAAAAGACAAGAGATATGCATATGCCCAGGAGCAAGCTGCCCGAGCTGACATCTTATTGACTGAAAATCAGGGGTATGTTCATATCAGCCAGTTCCCACTCTAGGCCTAGTGTGCTACCACCCTTGACCATATCATTACTTACCAACAGTTGAGATAGTGGTCAAATACTATTCTATATGATACTGCATATATGTGACTGCACTTTACTTACTAAAATTTGATATTTTTTTGTGATTTATTTTATGATATGACGTAACAGACAAGGAATATACTGGTTTTTAAAATTGATGCTGTAGATTGATGATTAAAATGTCTGCCTACGACTTGCAATCCAGACAGTTTTACCTAAGAGTTTATTATCACTAAAAGTTATTTAAAATAATCACTTTATATAAATAATAATCAAGACTTAAAAAAAACTAACGAACCGACTTGAAATGCTGCATAGTAATTTTCAGTCGCGAGTTTGTGGTGTTTATCTGCATATTTCTGGAGATACTTAACATATCCATAAATTCAATTGATTCGATAAAACACATCTCCATACATTTTACAATGGGACCAAACGGAAAGCCCTTCTTATACCCTTCAAACTTTTGCAAATTGAACACATAGTTATAAATATTAATGGGACTTATTGCACTAAAAACATTAATTTTATTTAACTCAACATTTCGACCAAGTTGCATTGATCGTGATCATGAAACAACTCATATTTTAATATATTTAACTATGGGAAGTATACCCACTCAAACATAATTAGAATCCGCTACATAAGTTATTTCTAGGTTTTCTGAGGAAACAAACAACATAAAACAAACAAAAATGAATAAATTTAAAACAGTTTAATTACAAAATTCCTGCTTTTGGTTAAAAAAATACTATATCTCTGTGCTCAATTTCAGAGGACTAGAAGTTGGTGAAGATGTGAAAACAACATCAATATCCCAGAAGATAATAGCTGAGAATGTGGACATAGCAGCTGCATCAAAGATATTCGAACTGAATCTACAATTTGGTCCGTACAGGGCGAAATATTCAAAGAATGGACGGCACTTACTACTGGGCAGCAAGAAGGGACATGTGGCTGCTTTTGACTGGATTACAAAGAAACTACATTGTGAAATGAATGTTATGGAATCTGTTCATGATATTAGGTAGGTTTGATGTATGTGAAAAATTTAGAATAATGCAGGTTTTAAAAATGCATAATTTAGTGCAACTGTATCCAGAGGTGATTAGAGCATATTATATCGATGTTCTGACTTGCTATCAAAAAGTGTCATACCACCATCAAGGAGAAAATCTTCTATTATAACCTGACGGTGTTCTGAGCTGTTTACAGGAGTATCTCAGGTTAAGTTCCGGGAATTCCTCTTTCGACTGCCGACATTTCTTATTACCTGCCCAGTACTCTTATGTTGTTTCCTGAAGTTTTCTCCAATCCCGGCTTTGATTTGGCTGAACGGTATAGGTATCATTGTTCTACTCCTGCAGGATGTAGGTTAAACCTCTCCTTGCCAGTTCACAGCCGCATCCGCCTCTGGATCCACTATGGCCCTTTATCCACTTTTATTATGTAATGGGGGTCCACTAAAGTAATTTCATGTTTTCTGTACAAAGAGTACAAACTTGAGTTGCCAGTATATATTGTTTCCAATGGTGAGAGAGTGGTGTGTGATTAGTTAGTAAATTAGATACATTGTATAACCTTCTACTTCAATAGTCAATGACTAAGATAACAATGTATGGTATTGTAACGAGGTATTTCGACTCGTTACATATTTTTCGTTTGGAAGCACATTTCAGCTTCTAAGACTGACAAAATTACCTTTTGGTTTTAAATAATTTAGAACATTTTCGTATTTAGCCATTTTTAGTCGATTTTAAATAATCGAGTTATTACTTGGTCTGTGGATCATTCCATATCCTATAGACAATCTTTCAAAAAAAAATGACTTTGACATCTGTCAATTCTCGATCGGAGACGTCACTTTTTCTTGTCCCTGGGGCCTACAAAGAGCTAAACTTTTTGTATTTTTTCTTAATCAGATTTTACAAGATTAATCCATCTTGTTAATTAAATTTGCGATGATACTCGGCGTGCTTATGGCGTAGTGCCATATGATAACGTCGTGATTTTGCGGTGAGTCAATTTTTGATAACCTAAAATGTTTCGCGTCATCCTTCATGGCGACAAATATATTTACAATCGGATTTTTGGTTACAGCCTTTGGCGCTGTTTGTTTGGACGACTGTCGTCTACTGTTTGTGCGACGATGGGTGTCGTCAACTGTTTGTTCGACGCTGGAAGACGTCGTTAGTTTGAGGTGTTTGTGCGACGCACACCGTTTGGATGTCGTCGTAGTTTTGAGCTGTTGGTGCGACGATGAATGACGTCTGTTTAGAGTGGAGTGCTCAGACGCCCCCGGACGCTGCAGCTAAGCCAATTTCATTATAACTCTTTTTATTACCCTTAAAACTTTAATTTCATATTAGCAAGATGCAAGAAAGACAATAACCAAATTTCAGTAGTAAAATGTAAAATAAATTAACCTAAAAAGTAACGAAAACCGAATGGTATTTATAGTCAAATGTTTAGACATAGTATTCCGGCTTTAACTAAATAATGTGTATCTCATTCTGGAGGTAAGGGACGTTTTGAAGTATTAAAATTTGTCATACAATCCCAAACCGTGTTATCATTTGCCTGTCCCCCGGTCCGAGATTAAAAGTCTCAATGACACCGCTGATTTATCCTGGTAAGTTTTAGATCTTGGTAGAACAAGGGCGCTCGATATTCATAAATACTGTCTACCTAACATTAATTTTTAGCTTTTTATACTCTATAACCTTCATGTTACAACCAGTAACGTTTATATTTTTATAAACCAAAATTGTTTTATTACAATTAGCGCGAGAACAGGGACCGGAGTTACCTCCACATACATAATCTTTCTTGCATCTTATTTTTGTTTTTCTTGTCACAATTTAGTGCAATTTTTGTTATTTTTAGCATTTTTACTTTGTTTTGTGTACTTTGAAAACACAATTGTAACTTTGTTTACAACTTTTTTTTGTATTTTAACAAAACTAATTAACATACAATGTTCTTTATATGTCTTATGTACTGGATAGACTAATCTAAGTGTGTACTTACTATATAATAACATTTGAGATATGCGTTGTTTACATTTTGTAAGGAACTGACCTTGACCACATTGAAAGTGCTAAGTTTTTGTTTGAATTGATATAACTATGTCTTATATAAAGTTTATAACGTTTGTTTACTGTTGAGAAGCATTAAACTACATTCATATTAGAAAATACTAGCTTATTAACATAATTATTAACCAGTTTATTGATTTTACTTTTCACAAATAGATATAACCTTAGCCGTTGTTAATAATCTTGAAAATTAAGATAAATTGTGAATCTTTTTTGCATCTTACATACTTCACAATTTGAATGTTTCTTTGTACATTCAAATTTCTTTAAATACTTTTGAACATTATTAAATATTAACATAAACTTTAAAACATAATAACTTAAACCGGTTTTAACAAAAAAATCTTATAAACTTTGATGAGTTTTAACTATTCTTTGAATTTTTAGTTGGTTGTTTGTCTTTGTTTCTTTAATATTTTTGATTATTCATCATGACTGACAAACAGGTTCAATTTCCACCCTTGTTGGAAGAGAATTTACCTGGTACTTCTAGGGATGTTATTTCTAATCCGGTGTTGGATAATTTAGTTATGCAGAATGCAACAGAGGTTGACCCTTTCTTACCTAACTTGGGTCATAGTAGCTTGCATAATTTTACACCTTTACCTTCGTTTAACTCGATGAATGTTCAACTCAATGAACAATTGAAAAAGCATTTGCCTTCAACAAATAAACTTCCTGATTTGAAGCGTAGTAAGATATCTTTTGATGGGAAAACTTGTGTTAGAGACTTTATCACTTCGGTTGAGGAATATTTTTTGTATAAAAACTTTGATGAAAACTTTTTAGTCGGTTCTTTTTCTGATCTGCTCACTGGAACAGCAACGAAATGGTTCCGTAGTATTCGAATTAGGGTTTCTTCGTGGACAACACTTAAAACTGAATTGTTGAACAGATTCGACAAACCTGAATTTGATTATCATTTGGAGTATGAAATGAGAACTCGCAAACAACGGAGTAATGAGTCACTTCCTGATTTCATTACTGAGATTTTAGATATGTCTAGCAGATTAGCTAATCCAATTTTTGAGAATGTTTTGATAACTATAATTAAACACAACATGTTACCTATTTACACACCGTTTTTATTTGGAAAATCAATAGACACTATTGAACAGTTTATCCGAATTAGTAAGGAATTAGAGATTTTAGTTAACCGAAAACCTGTAAAGGAAATTAAACAAAACTTTCATGCGGTTGAAACCAAACTTTCTTGTTTGAAGTGTAAGTCGACTGACCACACTTATAAAGAGTGTACAGAGATTCTTGGACCTGTGTGCTTTAAATGTCATAAACGAGGCGTTTTGACAAAGAACTGTGATACTTGTCATTCTGACAATATTAAAAATAATAATAATTCAAAAAACTTGTAAGGCATCGGGCCCAAGTTTTTAAAAAAACTTCAGGTGCTCCGATATCTAATTATAAACCTGATGATGATACGTGTAAGAGAGAATTTTCAGAATGGCTTGACTATTTAAAAACATTTTTTTCTGTTCATAAAGCAGCTCCTATACTTTTTACTAAACAAAATGATACTAGACCATTTTTAAAATTTACCATTTATAATGAAACTTTTTCTGGATTGCTAGACAGTGGTTCAAATAGCTGTGTTTTAGGTAATAACCAACACTTGCATTTTTCTAAACTAGGATTTCAAATTAAACCTATTGATGCCTCCGCTTGTACTGCTGACGGTTCATCAAGAAAAGTTATCGGTTCTATGCGATTACCGGTTAACGTTGACAATGTTTGTAAACTTGTAGAATTTTTGATAATACCCTCTTTTGATCCACCTATTATATTGGGATTTGATTTTTGGTTGAAATTTAACTTAGCTAAAGACTTGTGGAAAAATATTGAATATGTTCACAATAATAAAATTCAAGTGAACGCTGTTACTTCTACAGTTCATTTAACTCCTTCTGAGAAACAACAATTAGATGAAACCATTGCTTTGTTTGAAGATATTTCTTATGAGAAAAAAGGTTTAGGCCTTACCACCCTTGTGGAACATAAAATTAACGTTACTGGCGACCCTTTTAAAAGTAGATATTGGCCGTTGAGTCCTGCTAAACAAAAAGAACTTTATGATGAAGTGGAAGTTTTATTAAAGGAAGGAATTATAGAACCTTCAAAATCTCCTTGGTGTTCCCCTGTATTAGCCGTCGATAAAAAAGATGGTGGAACCAGATTATGTTTAGATTCGAGACGATTAAATTCAATAACTGTTAAAGATTCTTATCCTTTGCCGTACCCTTCTAGGATATTAGACAGCCTTCGTGGGGCTAAATTCATATCTACCATAGATCTTTCTAAAGCATTTCTGCAAATTAAACTTGAAGAGTCCTCTCGTGAAAAGACTGCTTTTGTAGTTCCTGGAAAAAACTTGTACCATTTTGTTCGGATGCCTTTTGGAATCACCAACGCACCGGCAGAGTTACAACGCTTGGTTGATAAACTCTTTGGACCTGAATTTGACAATGTCCTGTTTAAATATTTAGATGATTTGATTTTAGTAAATGATAATTTTCAAAATCATATAGAGTACCTTAAAAAAGTCCATGAAATACTTAAAAACTCAGGCTTAACAGTAAATCTTAAAAAATGTGAATTTTGCAAAGAAAGACTCCGTTATCTCGGTTATATTGTAGACAGTCAAGGCCTACATACTGATCCGTCTAAATTAGAAATTATAGAAAACTTTCCACGACCAGAGTCCGTAAAACAACTTAGAAGCTTTTTAGGATTATGTTCATATTATCGACGTTTCATTTGTAAATTCGCTGATATTGCCTCCCCTTTAACTAAATTAACTTCCGGAAGTAAAAAGATAAAACATACTTTTGTTTGGAATGAAGAAGCTGAAGAAGCCTTCATTAATTTAAAAAATGCCTTAATAACTACACCTGTTTTACAGTGTCCTGATTTTGAAAAACCTTTCTTTTTACATTGCGATGCTAGTTCTGTAGGAATTGGTAGTGTTCTGAGTCAAGAAGACGAAAATAATGAACAACATCCAATTGCTTATTATTCAAGATCTTTAAATAAATGTGAAAGAAATTATAGTACCACTGAACGTGAACTTTTGGCAGTTTTAGATTCAATTGAACATTTTAGACCTTATGTCGAAGGAATGAAATTCACAGTCGTGACAGATCATGCTAGTCTTAAGTGGCTTTTAAAACTTAATAACCCTAGTGGACGCTTAGCTCGATGGGCTGCACGTATTTCTCAATTTACTTTTGATATTGTTCATAAAAAAGGATCTTTACATCAAGTTCCTGACGCTTTATCTAGAATCAATATAACTTCAATATTAGTTTCCGCTATAAATATTGTCTCACCAGATGAAGATATAGAAGACCCTTGGTATAGAAAAGTCTTTATAAATTGTCAAAAATACCCTTCTAGAATGAAAAACCTTCGAGTAGAAGATAATACTTTATATCGTTACTGTAAAAATAAATTTGACCCTAATAGTCGTTTAAATTGGAAAATTGTTATACCTAAAGAACATGTTTTAGATACTATTCGTTCTAATCATGATGATATTAATTCTGGACACTTTGGAATACATAAAACTCTTAATAAAATAAAACAACATTATTATTGGAAAGGAATGTTCGGAGACGTTCAAAGATATATTTCTTCTTGCGACATTTGTAAAGCTTATAAACATTCAATTTCTGCTCCTGCTGGTAAGATGGTTAACCCTAAGAAAGTTGATCAACCTATGGTAATGTTATCCGTTGATATTATTGGGATTTTACCTAAATCTTATTCTGGACATAGATTCATTCTTTCAATTGTAGATGTTTTTACTAAATATTGTTGGATATTTCCTATGATAAATGCTACTTCTAAAGTAATTTGTAAAATCTTTGAAAAAGAAATATTTCTTAAATTTGGTGTACCTAAAATGTTAGTGGCCGACAACGGACCCCAATTTATATCTAAACATTTTGTAGATTTCTTAAAAAATTTCAACATAACTAAAATATTTTATAATGCACTATACACTCCACAGAATAATCCAGTAGAAAGATATAATAAGACAATAGAAACATGTATTTCTTGTTTTGTTAAAAATGATCATCGAACTTGGTCAAGGTTTTTGCCTCATGTCCAATTAGCTTTAAATAGTAGTGTAAATCTTGCTACAGAGTACACTCCTAACTTTTTGATGTTCGGTAGAGAACTTATTTTTGATGCATCTTTACACCGTTTTAGTAACTCTTTTGATAACTTAGATCAACTTGAGCTTGGTACTAGAGATACTTATGCTCACTCTTTAAATTCACTTAGTGAAGTTTTTGTTAAAGTTCAAGCTTATCTTTTGAAAGCTTATAAGCGTAATGCTCTTTATTATAATAGGGGAAGAAAAGTCATTTCTTTTGATGTCGGTGATGTAGTTTGGCGTAGAAGTTTTGTACAGTCAAATGCACCTGCATATTTTTCGGCTAAATTAGCACCTAAGTTTATTAAATGTGAAATTGTAGAGAGAATTTCTCCTAACGTTTATGTACTAAAGGAATTTAATAAAACAAGTACTGGACGTTATCATGTTAAAGATATAATTAAATATTAAAATTTTCATTTTTGGATTTAACTTTTATTTAAATTTGTTTTGATATTTTTTGGGAAGCGCGTTGAATGTGGAAGAATGAGGTTTGATGTATGGAAGAGGACGCGCAGGATGAAAGATGATTATCTGAAAGGAAACCAACACTTTATTGAAATACAACTTTAAATATACTAAACCTAACTTAGGTCTATTTTTGATACCTTCATCTTATTTTTGGAACTTTTATCCTACTTTTGAACTTTTACCCAACTTTAAAAACTACATCTAACGATTATATTTTCTTTTAGAAATTTTCTTGGCATCAAAAGATCTTATGTATATTTTTGTATATTTTATTATTTTGGTTACTTTGAAAAGCTTTTCACTTTTCAAGTACTCAACTTTCTTTTAGATACTTTGAGAAGTTTTCCACTTTTCTAGTATAAATATTGTTTTAGATTGCTATGAAAAGCTTTCCACTTTTCAAATAGCCTGCACATAGTGTAAATACATTTTTAATATAAATGTGTTTCAGTCTTTGTGAAGCATGTTATATATTATTTAGATTATTTAGTTTGTGTTTGTTGTAGACCTAAGACCTGGATTTGACACTTAGCGCTCTATATAATTTTTACCCGGATTTGCCTCTCGGATTTGACTCTTTTGAGCTTTTGTCTCAGTTAACCTTTTTGGGTAAGTTTTTTACTCTTCATTTTTTTCCTCGCTTTGACATTTTTGGTTCAAGCGTTGGAAACTTTAGATATTGTGAACGGAAAGTCGGTGGTGTTGAGCCGGTCACAATACAACTTTGTTGTTTTCCCAACAAACTTTTGTTAACTTGTTATTGTGCACGGAATGTCGGTGGTGTTGAGCCGGTCACAATATACAATTTTTGGTCTTTTTGACAAACCCTTTTATTAATTTGTTAGTGTTCGGAAAGTCGGTAGAGTTGAGCCGGTCACTACTTATTATTTTTGGTTCTCTATTTTTATGAGAATAATTTGAACTTTTGTTGTTCAACTTTTTCATTGAAAACTTGTTCACTGAATCTTTTGCAGTGAATAATTATCTATAGTCGGCAGCTAATGCTTAACCGTACTACAATATGGATAACCTTTGTTATTACCTTTTAATTTAGTTAGAATCGTTCTGAGATTATAAAAGATAGAGGCGATGGTGCTTATCTACACTTTTGTTAAATATTTCAGAAATATTTATTTGGTTTGTAATACAGATAAGTAGATGGAGGCTATGGTGCTTATCCACTCTTGAGTATAATTAATTTGTGATGGATTTTAGGATTGAGTCATATTGATGGATTAGTTTTGGTAAACCTTAACATTGTTTTTCACTTGGTTAGAAAGTTTTTATAACTTGTTTTTCTAGAGCAACTTAGTCAGTGGCTAGAAGCTTAACTGATTTAACGTTATGCTTTATTAGTGTCTTCTTTTAGTTTGAATAAATTTCATATTTTGGTGGTGGAATATTTTCTGTTTATTAATTTTTTTGAATAAGTTTTTATTAGGAATTTTTTGGGAGTTCTTCTCAAAAATAAAAGAAGTTTCATTCTTTTATTTTTTTTTGGGAAGGTATGTACTGTAACGAGGTATTTCGACTCGTTACATATTTTTCGTTTGGAAGCACATTTCAGCTTCTAAGACTGACAAAATTACCTTTTGGTTTTAAATAATTTAGAACATTTTCGTATTTAGCCATTTTTAGTCGATTTTAAATAATCGAGTTATTACTTGGTCTGTGGATCATTCCATATCCTATAGACAATCTTTCAAAAAAAAATGACTTTGACATCTGTCAATTCTCGATCGGAGACGTCACTTTTTCTTGTCCCTGGGGCCTACAAAGAGCTAAACTTTTTGTATTTTTTCTTAATCAGATTTTACAAGATTAATCCATCTTGTTAATTAAATTTGCGATGATACTCGGCGTGCTTATGGCGTAGTGCCATATGATAACGTCGTGATTTTGCGGTGAGTCAATTTTTGATAACCTAAAATGTTTCGCGTCATCCTTCATGGCGACAAATATATTTACAATCGGATTTTTGGTTACAGCCTTTGGCGCTGTTTGTTTGGACGACTGTCGTCTACTGTTTGTGCGACGATGGGTGTCGTCAACTGTTTGTTCGACGCTGGAAGACGTCGTTAGTTTGAGGTGTTTGTGCGACGCACACCGTTTGGATGTCGTCGTAGTTTTGAGCTGTTGGTGCGACGATGAATGACGTCTGTTTAGAGTGGAGTGCTCAGACGCCCCCGGACGCTGCAGCTAAGCCAATTTCATTATAACTCTTTTTATTACCCTTAAAACTTTAATTTCATATTAGCAAGATGCAAGAAAGACAATAACCAAATTTCAGTAGTAAAATGTAAAATAAATTAACCTAAAAAGTAACGAAAACCGAATGGTATTTATAGTCAAATGTTTAGACATAGTATTCCGGCTTTAACTAAATAATGTGTATCTCATTCTGGAGGTAAGGGACGTTTTGAAGTATTAAAATTTGTCATACAATCCCAAACCGTGTTATCATTTGCCTGTCCCCCGGTCCGAGATTAAAAGTCTCAATGACACCGCTGATTTATCCTGGTAAGTTTTAGATCTTGGTAGAACAAGGGCGCTCGATATTCATAAATACTGTCTACCTAACATTAATTTTTAGCTTTTTATACTCTATAACCTTCATGTTACAACCAGTAACGTTTATATTTTTATAAACAAAATTTTTTTATTACAGTATGTCAGGATCGTAGCATGTGAAAAGAAGTAGTCTCTGCCTACCCCAAAGGAAAAAAGGCGTGATTATATGTATGTATGTAAAATAACAAATCATTTATGGTAGCACTAAATCGTTTCAGTTGGTTACATGTGGAAACAATGTTGGCAGTGGCTCAGAAGGAATGGGTGTATATTTATGATAATACGGGGACAGAGTTGCACTGCTTGAAGAGAATGGACAAAATACTTAGGATGGAATTCCTGCCTTACCACTTTTTGTTGGCTGCTGTTGTAAGTAAAATAACCTATTGCTTATTGTTAGTTTATTTTCTTATCTATATTTATTGTAATAGTATTTATTATGGCTTAGTTAGCTATAAAGTAATCCAAAGACTACGCTTTAGTTTTTTAAATTTGCTGCACAGGAAAGATACACAATGACTATGAGATATCTTGAGGGCCTAGTGGCATATTGGAACAAAGGTCGGCTTGACGCCAGAGGAAGCGTATTCAAATCCAGGATTCACCAATCCACCGTGCACCAATGGATTTTTTAATGGAAAAGTTTATCTGCAAATTTTAGTAGTTTAGAACACTATCTAATGTCCGCCTGGCCAGCTACCAACCTATAACGCAGCTTCAAAATGTATGGGAATCAAATATAAATATAATTCCCGTACATTTTGAACTTACGCTAGAGTGAATGGAAGCAGATATTGTATTATGTCTAGGGGGGGCAACTCACATTACTGTTGTTACTACAAATCTAAAACAAGATTTAAACGCTGTATTATACTCAGCAACCCAGTTATTTACAAACCCCAACATTCTTACAACAACAACACTCTTCAATAATGACTTTGCCAGAGAGAGTGAGATGCAGTGTATATGGCTGTGCCACTCTGCAAGCTAAAAATCAAGTTGTTCTTTCCTATTATCGTGTATACCTAAAATTTTCAGAATGAATATGGCTTCATGACATGGTTAGACATTTCAATAGGAGAAATAGTTGGACACTACAACAACAAACTGGGACGAACCGCTGTGATGACACAAAACCCTTACAATGGTACCGTCTGCCTCGGGAACTCGAAGGGAGTCGTATCGCTGTGGTCACCCACTGTACGGGAGCCGTTGGCCAAGATACTGTGCCATAAGACACCTTTGACTGCTATTGCGGTTGATAGCAGAGGAATGTAAGCATGACTTTGATATTTTAGTAATAATAAGAGCTGGTAAGCACTTGTGCATTAAATATAACGCATTATAACAGCGTCAAAATATCTTGGTTCGCCTAAAATCGGCAACTTATATGGCTAATCTTTTAGACGCAGGTGTTAAAAATTGCAAGTCACCGTTTTATTAAGATTTTTCAATAATATGAACATACACAGGAGGTAGAAGCAATATATCAATGTTCCGCCAGACTTGCTTCCAAAAACGAGTTTACCACCATCAAGAAGAAAATCTACCACCATAACCTTACGGTGTTTCTGTATAACTTATTATTAGTAACGTCCCCATTTAAATGCGTGGTTAAGTTGCTAAGTTAGAATAGCACCTTTTACCAAATGTTCCCAGTTGTCACTAGTATTTTGTCACCATTGGTGACAAGTCATCATCATCATCATCAACCTATCTCTGTCCACTGCTGGACACAGGCCTTAACTAAGGCCTGTGTCCAGCAGATACTGAGCTCGATTTTCAGCTTTTTGTTTCCAGCCGCTGCCAGCCATCTTGCGTATATCATCGCTCCATCTACTGGTGTAAACATAATCCCAGCTGTCACCAGTAATGATAACTGAGAGAGATATTATTCTTCCCAGTCGTCACGGCTGCAATAAATAAAAGACGTTCAATATTACTATAACGCATACTCACTTACCTACTACCATTTAGCACTAACAATTTCACCTCATACTTTGCCACCTATGAACCATCAAAAAAATATCGAATGTAAAGTTAGTTTTCCAAAACGCGATCATTTTGGGCACTGTTAAATCTATTCAAATGGTATTGAAAACATTCACGTCACTGTAGAAGCGAGATTTGATGTCTATTTGTAATACTTTCAGGTATATGGCAACATCAGGAGTGGACAGAAGTATGAAGATATGGGACATAAGGAATCTAGATGGACCATTACAGGACTACAGACTGCGTTCAGCACCTGTCGACCTGGAGTTCTCCCAGAAAGATATGCTGGCTGTGGGGTTGGGAGAAGTGGTGGAAATTTACAAGTAATATGGTTTTATTTAATGTCTAGTTATAGTTTTTTTTAGTTTTAGAGCCAGTTTCACAGGTTCCATAATATGAAGAAATCTAACAGATTTTTGACAGCGTTTATATGGCGCCATTTGTCAGATAACTGTCTGAAGCATTACCAGGAACCGGTGAAACTGTCCCTTAGTCTAATGATAGTGCGCTGTCATCAATATCATAATTATAAATTTTATTTATTTACTAGCGACCCCCCGCCCCGGCTTCGCACGGGTAGAGCATATATGCCTACATTTTTTGCATCAGTTTGTTGTGTCGAGTATGAATTTACAATTTCGACAATCATTGTCATATTTACACCAATTTACACAAAACCTTAACGAGTTATACACCTAAACCTTCCTCATGAATAATTTTGGCTATCACTCTGGCTGTTGGTGAAAACCGCATGAAAATCCGTTTAGTAGTTTTTGAGTTTATCGCTAACAGAAAGACAGACGCGGCGCCGGACTTAGTTTTATAGTATGTAGTGATTTATAGAAATGAATAAATGATTACTATCATATAAATGTTCCAAGATAGCATTTTTAATTACTGTCAGACAAGCATTTTACTATTATTTCGGCTGATTATTTTTCTATATCTTATAGGCTAGTATTTGACCACTATCTCACTTGTTGGTAAGTGATGATGCGGTCGATGATGGTAGCACTCTAGGCCTAGAATGAGAACTGGCTCTCAAGGACAGCAACACATTCGATATTTTGGCAACAAATGTAGCAGTAGACCACTCTTAGTAACAATGTTGTCTATCAATGTCAATGTCTAAAATTCCACTGAAAATCTTTAGTAAAAATCCACATTTTTACTGAAGGAATGACTTGGACCAGACTTTGACTGAGTAGTCAAAGGACTACTTGACCTGAAATGTGACTTTGACCCATCTTTATGTCTTGAATTCACAAAAACGACGAATTTTGATACTTGACACTGGCTAAATACTAGTGTCCTACCGAAAGTTCGGTTTCAGTTTCGGCCAAAAATCAAGTTTCGGCGGCAGTTTCGGTTTCGGCCATAATTGGCCGAAACTTTTGCCGAAACCGAAACTGATTTCGGAATTTGTCGTCGTACACGCTCGCATAACTTCGTTTCTCGCGGCAACGCTTTGGCGGACGCTGGCGGCCCTGTTCGGGAATTGACGTGCGCCGTTCGGATAGCTCTGTAGCAACCGTAGATATTAGTGTAGATATTATGGTGCTAAAATAATAATAATTACAAGAATAAGACGGCGCGATTACAAATTATTATTTGTTATACTTGATCACGTGAGTTTCAGTTTCGGTTTTGGCCGAAACTGAAGCCACGGCCGAATATTCGGTTTCGGTTTCGGCCGGAAAACCAGTTTTGGTCGGACTCTACTGAGTGTCGGACTCAGCACGTTAGTGTATTTAGTAAAATACAGTAATCGTGTGGAGTTAAAACGTAGAGGGAAAATTAAATAGAGAGAACATTAGCGAATGCGAATGAAATAGCTATAGAGATTTATATAACCCAACTAAAATGATGGACACGTGATACATATGCCAGCTATAAGATTAAATGAACAACGTAATTTGGTCGGGTCATACATAACAGCGGGTGAAAGCCAATGGGTGCACTAGAACTGGGAGCCAGAGCTGGCTCCAAACTATAAAATCGCATATGCAGAGAAGGATAAATAATTGTTGTCCATCTAGCTCTCTCATACTAGTGATTGTATAGTTTTATCCTTCTCATATTATTATTTAAAAATTATTTAAATGCCAGATCTATTTAATACTCCATCCACGAGCTAAAACTATTTAAGTACCACCAAAATTATATTATTTCCAGTAATTGCTGCACAGAAACAGTGGATCGTCCATACATGCGTCACCGGATGGGCAAGTCTATAAGCAACTTCAAATTCTGTCCGTACGAAGACGTGCTCGGTATCGGCACCAGTAATGGATTCACTAGCATCATTATACCGGGTAAGATAATACTGGATATTACCGACTTAACATCAAGCGGTGGCACATGTCTGACCAGTTGGGTTAGTGAGCCTGTCCACGAAAACGAAGGTCTTAGGTTCGATTTCCACACGGGAGAATTCCTTGTGTGATCCATAAACCTGTCTGGGTGTAATTGTGTCCGGGATATGTATTTTTGTAAAGACTCCCGCGACACAGGTAATGCTTCTGTGGGGAGTTATCTTTTAAAAAAAAAGAGAAAATGAATAAAGATTTTACGGCTTTTATTTCAATTGCCAAGTTAATAATATACAGTATGAATGATAGTCTATGGTAGCTAGCTACTATGACAGTTCAGTTGACATTTACATATTAGCATTGTATACAAATATGGCTGCGGAAGCGTCCGCCAATCACAGCCCGCCAAACACCTAAATGTCATACATCAACATCATATCCACCAATCAGCACCGGCTGTAATACAACATGCATGTCGGAGGCATACAACAAATGGACGAATAAAATTGAGGCCATGTAATAAAAGTTTCCCTTTAAAAAGTGTTTAACATTTAACTGCAATTTCACTGTTTGTTAATATATTCCAATGATTTTGTTTACAGGAAGCGGCGAGGCCAACTTCGACGCTCTAGAAAGCAATCCGTTCCAGACAAAGAAACAGCGTAAGGAGGCTGAAGTGAAGGCTTTATTGGAGAAGATTCCAGCTGAACTGATCACGCTCAATCCGTTCGAAGTCACTGAAGTAGATGTGCCTTCTGTTAAACAGCAGATGGAAGCTAAGAAGAATATTTTGGTTAGTATGTTATTTTTGTTGTGTTAATAATATTTAGGATAATTAAAATACTAGGTGAGCCCCGTGGCTTCCTTATAGCCCCTAATCCATCTTCTAACCGCTAGCTATCCCTGTGCAAAATTTCAGCTAATTCGGTCCAACCGTTTGACCGCGAAGAAGTCCCGAACAAACAAACAAATATACAAACTAACTTTCGCGTTTATAATATAGGTCTTGATAATAAATATAAAATACATTAAAATAATAAATTAGTTCCTGGAGACCCCACAGATGGCTTCCAAATGAAACGCCTAGTTTTGATGCACGTGTTTTTACCTCTCGAAATTGATATCATAAGTCATCACTTTACATACAGGAGAGATGGTGGTCTAGCGCTATATATATATGTAGTAAAAAATGAATAATTGAACGAGTGCAAAATCTTTTATTTATTTTTTATTAAACCGATTATAACGGCTATAAATTTTGTATCAACGCAACAATAAATCATAATATTTGTTTGCAGTATGTTAGACCTAAGAAGGTGGACTTTACTCCACGGCACAAGAATAAAGGAAAGAACGTCATTGCAAGGAAGAAGATTATAAAGGAAACTGCGAGAAAGGTGAACTACATTATTACTATGTATCAATTTAATTTAACATCATTTTGAAATATTCATTACAAATTCGGCAGTTGAGCTATGGCCTATGCAAGAAATACTCTTCGAGTCCAGTCAGTACGGTGAAATTTTGGATTGCATAAAACAATGGAGAGGTTAAAAGAATACTAGTAATGTTCAACCCACATTGCTAGTAAGCTTAAAAAATCACAAAGAAACAGTATTTTTAAGTTGCTGTTTTCATACAAAACTGAATAATTCCTTGTGCACCTGATACCTGACGCCTGTACACTCGGCACGCATAGACTGCTTAAGGCCACTATTATATATTTCAGCGCAGTAGGTATTTAGCGATACCTCCGTCCGTCCAATCATGTAGCGGAAAACTGTCAGCCAGCTAGCAAAAGTGACACAGGTCCTACCTCGAAGACGCCTCGCGGGCTACTCATATTTATATTCTCTTTGGGCTACTGAAGTGAGGCGCGCTGGCCACTTTGTTTTTTGTTATATAACATTGTTTAAAAAATATATGGACTATTAAAAAAAAAACTATATTTTTAAACTTATTTTCCTATTTTATCCTATTTTTTGTGTGTCAGAGTTTAATGCACTTTAAGTAATACCCAAAGAACGATTTAAATTTCTTTGTTTTCCTAATTTTTTATGATCGAGTGAAGTCGTAATATTGTGTTTTGAACCATTAAATAATCAAGAATGTTTCTTGAACTACATACATCATACATTTTTTCTGATGAAAACAAATAATATTTAATTGTTTGCTGTTGAATCAAAAACATGTCGATTTGGAATATTTAAGCCTTAATCTCGCGTTTCCCATCATCAACAATAAATAAAAAGTGGCGCCCATCCTATGCTGAAAATTACAAACTCTTCAAAAAAATATGGTACCATTTCGACTGACCAATATTAACCTTAAAAATTCAAACATTAAACAGCGAATCAATTAAAAATTTACCGCTAGCCTTGTCACCATTATTTTTTAACTGCTCACTAAAATCATTTTTTTATAGTTTACAAGAATGTCACTTTTACCCACAGGAATTCGTGCAACAATCAAGGAAAGTGCAGCAACAACTAGACTTGCCCGAAGGACAGAAGAAGCCGAAGCAATCATTTGGTATCTTAGATAGGTTTGTATCAAAGAAATAGAATAAACCAAGTCATTTGAAATACACTTTTATTTTTATTATGCCTCTACTATATTTGTTGCCAATGCAGCCGAAAGCGTAAAACGGTTTACTCCCAACGGCCCCCAGTAAAACGGGCACCAGTGGGGGACGTTAGGACAAAGTATTAATGTTTGTGCCAATAGCCACCAGTGGAGGCACTCGCCGGCAGCTGCCGCGGCACGCTCGGTACGCTCGCTCGGCTCGTGCGTTGTGCTAACAAGAAACCTAACCTTCCTTCTCTTATATGACTTTGCCCTAGAATTTAATCAAAAATACAACACACTTTTTTTAATACGCTTGTTTATTTCAAACGGTTTGATATGACACAACTAATTCTTGGGCAAATCAATATAGGTGTAGGCTCATAACCACAAAAGCAACAAACATACTATGGCAATGCACGAGAGCGGTCGGGAAAGAGTGGGGACTGAAACCAAAGCTATGCCGTTGGTTGTATACCGTAATCGTGCGTCCTGTACTCACCTATGGATGCGTGGTATAGTGGACACGCACAAACTTATTAACAACTATAACAAAGCTGCAACAAGTACAAAGGCTTGCATGCACACTCATCAGCGGATGTACGAGAACGACTCCGTCAGCAGCACTAGAAGTCATCCTGGGCCTAACACCGCTGCATCTACATATACAGCAAGAGGCCATGGCTTCTGCACTCAGGATAAAATCAACTGATCAGTGGAAGGGCACAGGACCCATCACAAATCACTGCAAAATACTCGGCAGAGCAACAATGATAATCCCGGAAGCTATTAAGGGTACGGACAATATACGATACGGTAGGACGATAGCAAACACACACCTGGATGGTAAAAAGTATGAACTTATCACGGCAGACAAGCAGCCGACAGAGATGCAGTGCAGGGACGTCAATCCAGGGAAGATTCCCTATTCATAAAAATATACACGGATGCCGCAAAAAACGAAACTGGAGCAGGCTGTGGCTATTATTCACGGGAGCTGGGACTCTCAGAATCGAAAGCGCTGAATAACACTGTAACAGTATTGCAAGCGGAAATGATGGGTCTTTTTCTAGCTGCGCGAGCAACACTCCATAGACCCTGAGAAAATAAGGAAAAACCAAAAACAAGAAGTTAAAGTAAGCCTTGAGTTCATCACAGACAGTGCTGCAACTATATAAGCACTTAGAAGACCGACAACAAGGTCAAAAGTATTGGCAGAATGCCACAAAACTCTACAAACACTAGCAGACACATACAACATCATGGGAAAATGGACTAGAAGCCATGCATCGTGTTCAGGTAACATTGAAGCTGACAAACTTGCAAAAGAAGGGACTAAACTACAGGTATAAGCGACGACGCAATGGGCATCTGTAAACTGTCATCTATGGAAGTAAGGAACCTATTGCGTCGCCACACCGAGAAAGAGCAACAAAATTTGTGGCACAAGAAGTCGGACTGCAAACACACAAAAGCCGCTCTGCCTAAGTTAGATAGTAAAGTAACCAACAAACTGCTTAAGCTACAGCGGCAAGACTTTCGTCTCATAGTGGGCCTTATCACGGGACACTGCAACTTAAACTATCATCGCCATAAAATAGGGGCCACGGGCAGTCCTCTATGTAGAGGATGTATGCAGAAAAGCGAGAATGTGGAACACGTCATGTTCCAATGCACAGTCCTAGAAGACATAAGGGTCACCGTCGGTTGGCTTGCACGACCGTGGCATGGATGCAGGACACCAGCAACTGCCACAACAATTACTACCACCCTCATCACTGCTCGTCGCTCTTGGCACAGCTACACACACACACTTACCATTTTCCATCATGTCATCTGCTTCGACGACATCATCAACACCATCACCATCTACTTCACTAGGAGCGCTATGCCAGCGACCCCGGGCCTACCTTCGCTTCATAAAAGAGCTGGGTTGGCTTGGTTAGCCGCTGTCAGGGGGGAATGCACAATACACCCCAAAAGGGACGTCAGTGCAGGACATATCGCCCCCACCTCAAATTAGAATTAGAATTAGGTGTAGGCTCAAACTACCATAAAAAACGCAGGCAGCGCGGAAACTTATTACTCAAGAATTTAGTATTACTGAACTTGCGGTCACTCGGGTGTTCGGCACGAATCTGTCTGCCTTTTTAACCGACTTCACAAAAAAGGAGGAGGTTCTCAATTCGTCGAAACCTTTTTTTATAATAGTCTGAGGGTGCGAGCCGAGCGAATGAAGCGAGCTTACCGCGACAGCGGCCGGCGTGTGCTAAAACCAAATCGGCCCTTGTTTCTATTTTTTTTTTCAATCTACCAACGTTTTTAACTTCGATATTTATAGTAGGGGATTTCGCCCAAGCGGGGATTTCGGGATTTACTAAAGCACGGCAGATTAATATACAGGGGGATACCTTGTACCCGGTTAAGTACCTCCACAAAACATGAGGCCCATATATAAGGCCGCCCGTGAAGGATACAGGATCAGATTAGTAAAAAAAAATTGACCATCAGAAATTCTCGAGCGCGTCAGATTAAGGTAGGGTGAGTTAATTACATCCTAAAAAGTGTATATTCCACTAATCTGACAATTTGAGAGTGACGTAAAAAAAGGGGAGGACAACAAAGTTGTAAAAAAAAAACGTCATCTCGACATTCTCGAGCGTAGCAAAATTTTTTTTTATTTTGATGGAAATAATTCAAGAATAATGAAAAATATATAATCTGACGATTTCCGCAAGCCGAAATAACAAAAATTCGTCGATAAAGTTAAATGCGTGCAGCTGCGTGATGCCTACATTTCCTTCTCCGTGTTAAACGGCGTTCTAAATATTTCCCTCAAAATTAGATTTCCTGTGAATTTGAACCGATTCGGACCGATAGATTTTGAGAAATTTTGAAAAATCACAAAAAAAATAAAGAAATTTTTTTTTTTGAAAGTGGTTTTTTTGGAATAACTTTTAACTGGCTTAATCGATCAACTTCAAAAACTAATCCGCCTTTGAGCTTGAAAAACCACGTCGATCGCCACCAAGCTGGTCAAAAACGGTTGATTCGTTCGAGAGATATCGTGAACGAAAGAAACCCGAAAAAGTGTTTTTTCGGGATTACTCCGAAATTTGTGGTTCGATCAATTAAAATTGCAAAATTACTTATGAGGATGATAAAACTGCGTCGAATGCCGTCAACCGCGTGAAAATTGCTTGATCCATTCAAAAGTTATTGCGGTTTGAAAATTCCAAAAATAGTGTTCTATGAAACTTCTATCAGACTTTCGAGCTGGGAGAGCTCAAATGCATAGAAATATTATTTCTTTGAACTCAGCGAGCTCAAAATATCACATAAATTATATTTTGAGCTCAAAAATGTCATAAGTACAATTTTAAGCGCCCAGGAATGGAATTAGCGGGAAGTTGCAGGGATGGCCTTTAAGGTGAACCGTTTTTCTATTTTTTTTTTGTCAGATCAGGCGAATCCCTCTAGATAATCGTCAGATTATGAGACAGTACGTTTAGAACATAAAGATGAACCATATATATCTTAATCTGACGCGCTTGAGTATTTCAAAATGGCGAATTTTTTTTGCACATTATGAAAATGGCCGCGAGTTAGCGTCCCATCGAAATCGTCAGATTAGTGAATGAGAGCTTTTTTTGGTGCACTTAACACTCCCTTAGAAAATCTGACGCGCTCCATTAAATTTTTTTTTTCATTTTCATCCCTTAAATACAACCACCCGCATCATGCAAACGATCAGATTAACATACATACATTATTAAAAATATTTTTTTGGGCATTGATGCTATCAATATCTGACGCGCTCGAGAATGTCCATCAATGCAACAGTTTTTTTTTACATATTTAAAAATCTATAGCCGCTTCCCCCACCGATGTAAAGGTATATATCATATAACATTTTTTTCTTCTTATCATCTAAGCTTTGCATCCCAATAGGTCTCTACGACGCTCGAGTAAATCCCCATTTAGCCTCGTGGGCTCCCCTACTATTAGAACTTTCGATGTTACTTTTGTCGATAATTAGAACTCTAATTCAGAACAAATTCCACACAAAATGTGGCCCGGCCCACCTTTAAACCAAAACGACGTAGACTCAAAATAAGAATCACTTTCGAAGTTACAAATGATTGGCTTGGAGATTGATTTATATTTGGAACGAAAGCAGGGATTGGTTCGCGCATGTGCTGCAATGTCTGTTATGACAGTCGAGTCAAACAAGACAAATGTCCGACTAATGACGCGCTGGACACGACTTTTGTTGGGTCATTTTTATAACGCAGTTACTTTTCCTGACTTAAGATTTATTCGTAGGGTTTGATGCAGCCGTGTTTATAGCCATTAGCGACGCATGTAGAAAACCATCATATTTCCACATACCATCACTATCAGCATGTGGGCTGAAGTAGTAGTAGAACCTTCAGATCGCACACTATGGGTTCTGATCCGTTCCATTCATGTTCCACAATATTTAATAAGATCGAGCTAAAAATGCCAGAAAAAATCGTATCTTGTATGGGGAGACTTAAGGGAGATTTTTTTAAATTTTTAAGTACCTACTTTTACGAATAAATAAGTCAAAACTAATAAATTATTTTATTTTTATAGCGGCCACAGTAAGGGCGTCCGCACCGTTGAGCTCCCGCGAGACTGTTTTGTGCAAAGAGAATATAACCACTTGGTTTTGTGTAAATTGATAAACCAACGCTGCGCTGTGCATCCAAAGGCGTATCGCCCGTCGCACGAAACAATGCAAATAGCCCGTCGCTGGTATTCGCACCGTCTATTATGGTGCATAAAAACGCATATTTTGTGTATGGGGACCTCTTTCCATTTCCAATTTAATTTTATTGTTATAGTGGCCACTGTTGTAAACACCAAATTTTCAAGTATGTACCAAGATTACAGTTGATGTCGCAGGGCTATAACAAACGGACGGATAGCGGAGCTGAGTCTCAGTAATAGGGACCTAATAAAATTAAAAAGACATTACAACAGCAAATAAATTACATTATTTACTGCTGGCAGAAATTCTATAAGGCAAGAAATAAGACGAATACAATTAATATATGTTACTTTATTTTTTCTTATGTAACATTCATTACATAATATGTACCTAACGTTATTTACATACATGATTTATGTACATTGATTTTCCAACATGATCAAAAATATAGATATGTGATTTAAAAAAATGTCTTTATAAACTTATACTTAGGTATATAAAATGTGTAAAAGGTGATTTTAACAAGGAATATCAAAAAGTTCACATAAGCCTTCAGAGCTACGCAATGTGAATAAGAAGTCGTTTTTCGTTATAGGTGGACTCAATCTGTAGAGACGATCTGAAAGAAAAAGGAATTATTTAAATTATTAAATAATAATAAATAATCTAGAGAGGATGGATGAAGGAAAATTGACGAAGCAGATTTATAAGACGAGTGTGAATCGGCCAGGCGGTAAAGGCCGGCCTAGGCGAACGTATCAATACTAGATCGGAGACGTTTATAAGAAAGGCCAAGTCAAAAGTACCTATAACCGGCGAGCATGTATGAAGACGCTCATTAAAATGGAAGAAGCGAAAGAGGTATGTCAGGATCGTAACATGTGGAAATAAGTAGTCTCTACCTACCCCACAGGAAAAAGGCGTGATTTTATGTATGTATGTATTAAATAATAATATTGGATTTGTTTGAACGTAACATGCACACACATACATGCAGACACACACATGCGAACACACACACATAAATACATACACAAAATCATGAATTTAAAGCACCTATTTCAATATACCAAATATAAATAAGAATATTAGATAAAGTAGACTATAACAAAGATGTCTACTTTATCTATGATATATCCATATGTAAACATATCTACATAAGAATGTAGATACGTTTACATATGGATATATCTACTGATCGACTAATGATTTCTTTCACACTCTTTGAAAATAGATAAATTACATTGTATTGTTACGCACTCTGAAGACCAAGACACAGGCTCACCGCCTAGTTTGGTTTTCACGGATAATAACTTTCTGTTCTTGGTAAATTTTTTTTTTTTTTTTTTTTAATTTGAAGATTACTCGCAATGTGTGTTGCAGATTACTAGTATTCTTGTTAACCCCTCAAACTAAGCTAAATATGCTTGTGTCTGGAGTGGGTTCACGTCAATAGTGCAATGGGTGGGGTGGGATTCGAACTCACGACCTCTCGATTGCCAGTCCGACACCCTATCCATTGGGCTATTGCCGCCTTAGTTGTATCTATAAGAAGTATGAAAATTCTGTGTCATAACCTTTCTGGAAATGAATATTATCATTTATGAAATAAACATTTTAATGCACAAAGAGAAACGCTATATGGGCAGGTGATCATCGCATAAAATCGGACGAGCCACCTGCTTCAATGTATGGTAGGTACCTAGGTACATACATATGTGATAGACTACTATACTTACTATTGCCAAGAAGTGTGCCATCATTTTTGTCTGTCAAACTTTCAACCTCTTTATCCATACTTTCGTCATCACTATCCTGTAACAAAGAAATCATAATTTCTTAATGTTCATTTTCTTTATATTTTTTTGATAAATAATTATAAGCGTCAATAGCCCAATGGTTAAGGCGGCGGCCTGGCGATCGAGAGGTAGTGAGTTTGATCCCCACCCATTGCACTATTGACGTCTGTCATTGACATGAACCCACTCCAGACACAAGCATATTTAGCTTAGTTGGAGGGGTTTACAAGACTACTAGTAATGTGCAACCCATATTGCTAGTAAGCTTTATATAAAACATTTTTTTTTAATTACACGTCATTCATATATGGGTCATTGTCACCCCTGGCAAGGTCATTATTGCCTTCCTGCATCCGTAGGCTTAGGACCGTAATCTACCCTAAACGTAATCCCTGGGTAGTGCCAAATGGGTGATCAATGGTGGTACTTGGTAGGTTTCAGCTATGACTGGATCCACCCACCTGACAACATGTCTTTGTCAAGCATGAGAACAATTGGCTCACTGAGTTCCGGTATGATGTTTGGTGCCAGCTAGAATAGAAGACGGGTTGGTATAGTTATACTCTGTGGATAGTTGTCATGCATTTCATGTCTGTGCCGTCTTCTTATTCCAGACGAGCATGGCCGCATCAACACTTAACATCAGATGTGGTAAGTACCAGTATGGTCACGTCATGCAGTCTGGCAAAGAATAAAAAAGTTCAGGTCAGGCAGTACCTCATGGTCATAGGTAATAAAGATCCACATAATCTACTCTTCATTGCTATATTATTGCCTAGACTATAAAAATTCATACCTTGCCTGATTTTTCTGTAAAATGAATGACACCCATGGGTTCAGGTGATTTCACATGCAGTATAAACCGGGAATCATAATTCTGAAAAATAAAAGTTAAGCCTGGGTGTTATTTGAGTCTTTAATTTAAAAAAAAAAATTGATAATACTAAACAAATACCTGTTGAGCACAGCAGAGATTTAAGTCAGCGCCAAGAGGAGCCTCCAGTATAAGAAACTGCCCATCTTCAAAGCACTCCTGTATGTCAGCTTTGGTCACATAGCGGCATGCTTGATTATCTGTCTCGTCTAGCATATTTTTAACACTCTGTTCAATCCAGTGCAACTGCCTGAAAAAATTAGAATTTTGGTAATATTATTAGGACTTTAGAGGAATAAAAAAATATTTAGGAATTATAGGCAGACAAACGTCAAGTAGTAGCCTAAAGAAGTGTAATGATGCCAGGCTAACCCTTATTGCCAAAATTATTTGATACTAGAAGCGCTCTGTGGTTTCGCCCATGTAAAAAAGTATCTAATGTGTTAATCCAGGTTATATACTATCTTGCACAAACTGCTTAAGCTACAGCGGCAAGACCTTCTTCTCATAGTGGGCCTTATCACGGGACACTGCAACCTAAACTCTCATCTTCATAAAATAGGAGCCACGGACAGTCCTCTATGTAGAGGATGTATGCAGAAAAACGAGACTGTGGAACATGTCATGTTCCAATGCACAGTCCTAGAAGACATAAGGGTCACGGTTGGCTTGCACGACCGTGGCATGGATGCAGGACACCAGCAACTGCCACAACAACTACTACCACCCTCATCACCAACATCATCACTGCCTGTCGCTCTTGGCACAGCTACACACACACACTCACCATCTTCCATCATGTCATCTGCTTCGACATCATCAACACCATCACCATCTACTTCACTATGAGCGCTATAACAGGGACCCCGGGCCTACCTTCGCTTCATAAAGGAGCTGGGTTGGCTTGGTTAGTCGCTGTCAGGGGGGAATGCACAATACACCCCAAACGGGACGTCAGTGCAGGACATATCGCCCCCACCTCAAATTAGAATTAGAATGTACTATCTTTATACAAAATTAATCAAGTCCGTTCAGCCATTTTTGCATGAACGAATAATAACCATCCATCCATCACCATATTCACAAACTTTACAATAATACCTCAATGTATGAGATTCTGTACTGCACAATCAATATTTTCCACTATATTAGTATCAGATGCATTTGTTTAGTCATTAAATATCTCAAAATTTGAACTCTTCCGATAAATTTTGCATTTAGGTTAGTACAAAACGGGCCAAGTGCGAGTTTGACTCACCCTCCGAGGTTTTCGTAACAACTTCTCAAACTAGGTTAAAAGACAAACTTAGCTTTGCAGTTCGATCCCTAGACACTGTTAGTGCACCAACCGCAAATAATAAGTTTGTAATAGTAGATAAATTCGTTTTTTTATGTTAAGAAATGACATATTTACGGTTTCCAGATTTATTCCTGTATAAGTCTGAAATTGAACAACCGAAGCAAGTTGAGGCATTGCACAATCCACATACCACATTCATCTTGACTCCTCACCAAATCCCTAATTCTATGAAGAACATACAAATATAGAACAATACAAATCAGAACTTACTTATTCAAAATTTTGTCATGCTCATCGATTTTAACAATTTGTCTCCGTAATGCTCTTACTTTTTTTCCTATGTCAGATTGATTACAATCTGGGCCAGCACCTCTGAAAATCAAAGTATAATTATATGTACAACACAGATGATTTGTTTGATTTACTTAAACATTTTAAACATATCTAACATTTAATACACAAAATAGCAAGCTATATTAGTAATTATTTTTTGTATCAATCACCGACAAGGCCAATAAAAAAAGGTTATTGCATCGTTGAAGAATTGCTATAATGTAAGTGCATGCATTCTACAAGAAACAGACTAGTTCCTTACTTCCATTGGATGCTGTTTTTACTCTTTTTCTCAATCAATCCAATTCCTTCTAAAACATTGGTTATATCGTATATACGCCTTTTCTGACGCACAGCTAATAAGTTTGTTGCCTGTAAATCATAAAAGGTGCAGAGGAATTTTCATTGGTTTCAAAATGTTTATTTTTCGTGCCCAAACCAACATGACAGATCAATGGATACTCACGATTTTCAAATCCAGGACCCCATTTTCAGCCTTTTGTAGCAAAGACACAAACTTTGTTGTAAGTAGGCCCAATGATTTTTCATATCTTTTGTATTTTATGTCTGCCATTTGAGCGTATATATAAAAAAATTACAAATTTGTAATAAAATACGATAGAATTTTGCGTCGCGGCGAGCTAATGACGTAATGTTGGTAGCATTGTTTTAGTTTTACCTTAGACAATATAGTGTTCCAAAATAATCAGTATTTTATGCATACATTCTAAAAAATGCAGCCTTAAATGTGCTTGCAGATGATACAACAAAATCAGGTGATTTGACGTGGCTAGTGGAGGCGGAGTGATCAAAATTCAAACAACGGAGTACTTTATCAAGCACTAGCTGTTACCCGCGGCTTCGCCCGCGTTATTTGTGTCTTTATGATCATTGAGATCTAGATCGATGATCTCTTAGGCCAAGTCACCATAGATGACCCCCAAAGTCGAACTCAATATCCTCTATTGTTAAAGCCATTAATCATTTTGGTTAGGTATACGAAGTTGTGCTGTTTAAATGTTTGACTCAACACAAAAGTTCCTGAAATATTTCTTAAAAAGAAAATAAGGTGAATAGCTGCGCGAGCGCAGCGAGCGCTATTATTGCGCGAGTGAACATTTTTCATGACTTTTTATGACTCTGACAGTTTACTGACCTAATAAATCAAGTCACTATAGATGACTCTTAGGTCGAACTCGATATCGTATATTGTTAAAGTCATTTAATCATTACTTGGTACTTGGTAAACCTAACCAAGATTTACCAAGTTTTGCTGTTTAAGTATTTGAGTCAGTCTAATGTATGAGGCTGTTAAAACACACTACTATACGCTATATAGCGTTATTACTGCGCAAGCGAAGCGAGCGCAAAGTTTTTTTATGACTTTTTATGACTCTGAAAGTTTTTATGACCTACTAAGTCAACACCGATGACCCTAAGTGTAAACTTGATATCCACTTATCTTAAGGTTAATAAACATTACGATTATTAAAGGTTGTACTGTTTCAATTTATGACTTGTTTTGATGTAAGTGGCTATAAAAATACAAAAGTTGCTGAAATTTTTCTTACAAAGTAGATATAACAAATTCTTGCGTGACCGGAGCGAGCGCTATCACTGCGCGAGCATAGCGAGCGCGAAAATGTTTACGACTTTTTATGATCCTGACAGTATTTATGATCCACTAAGTCAACACTGATGACACAGAAGTTAAACTTAATATAATATAATTAAATTAAGTTAAACTTAACTTAATTTAACTTGATATCTTTTAAGGTTAATAATCATTATGATTATTGATGGTTGTACTGTTTCAATTTATGGACTCGTTTTGATGCATGTGGCTATTAAAATACAAAAAATGCTGAAATATTACCTACATAACTGCGCGAGCGTAGCGAGCGCGAAAACGACTCTTCATGACCCTGACGGTTTTTATGACCTACTAAGTCAACACCGATGACCCTAAGGTTACACTTGATATCCACTTATTTTGAGGTAAATAATCATTATGATCATTGAAGGTTGTACTGTTCCAATTTATGACTCGTTTTGATGCATGTGGCTATTAGAATACAAAAGTTGCTGAAATGTTTCCTACAAAGTAGATATAACAAATGCTTGCGCGAGCGAAGCGAGCGCGAAAATTTATACGACTTTTTATTACCCTGACAGTATTTATGATCTACTAAGTCAACACTGATGACACAGAGGTATAACTTGAAATCCACTTATTTGAAGGTAAATAATCATTATGATTATTGATGGTTGCACTGTTTCAATTTATGGACTCGTTTTGATGCATGTGGCTATTAAAATACAAAACATTTGTTTCCCACAAAGTAGATTCAACAAATTATTTCGCTAGCGTAGCGAGCGCTATCACTGTGCGAGCGAAGTGAGCGCGAAAATTTTTACGTTTTATGACCCTGACAGTTTTTTTGACCTACTAAGTCAACACCGATGACCGTAAAGTTAAATGTGGCTAATTCTAATTGGTAATGGGGGCAATAAGACCTGCACTGACGTCCCGCTCAGGGTGTATTGTGCATTTCCCCCTGCCAGCGTCTACCCTAGCCATCCTAGCTCCTTGACGAAGCGGAGCACGGCTTTAGGTTGCTGACATAACGCTTCCAATGGTGATGGTGGTGAATTATTTAGTAACGATGATGCTGGTGAATGTGTGTGTGTATGCCTGCTCATTTGTAAACTAGGATGTAATGATAAATCTAAAGCAGATGGTGATGATGATGATTGCAAATGTTGTTGCTGCTGCTGCGACTGGTACTCTGCATCTGGGTTCTGCTTGTGCAACCCAGCTGTGGTTCTCATTTCGTTTAAGACGGGACAGTGTAAGATCACATGTTCCACGGTCTCATCTTCTGACATGCATCCTCGACAAAGAGGACTGTCTGTGGCTCCAATTTTATGAAGATGATAGTTAAGATTACAATGCAATTTTAGCAGATTGTTGGTAATTTTCTTGTCTAGAGTTGGCAGAGCAACTTTTGTGTGTTTACAACTTGTCGTGTTGTTCCATAACCTTTGTTGTTCACTTTCTGCCTGACGGCGTAACAGGTCTCTGACTTCCATCGATGACGGTCTGCATAGGTCCATTACGTCGTCGCTTACCTGCAGTTTCGCACCTTCGTTTAAATGTGGCTGTTTAAACACGAATGTTTTTTAAAATACTTCCCATAAAGCATAAAACACTTTGGGCAAGTAAAGCCATCGCGTAAATTTTGATGACTTTTAATGACCCTGACAGTTTTATGGCCTAATTAAGACACTTATTATGTTTAGTCATCATAGATGAACCTTAGGTCAAACTTATGATTATGCAAACTCTATGTAAAGTTAACAAAAATTATAGGCACCCACACTTAACTGCCGAAAAAAAAGTATGCCTTGCCCCTTTTATGCCCTATTAAATTTCTTTGTACAAAATTTCATCTAAATCGGTTAAGCCGTTTGGCCGAAAAGAGGCCACACATTTAAACAATTCCATAATAAAAATATAGACAACCGAAATTGCCCGCCAAAAATAGTATTGGTTGTCCTTCTATGTCTTATTGACTGTCTGACTGACTGACTGGCCACACATTCACAAAATTCAATAAAAAAATCTGGACACTCAGACTCGATAGCCAAAATAAAAGTATCCTATATCCTATTCTGCCCTATCAACTGTCTTCATATAACATTTCAGGCAAATCGGTCCAGGCGTTTATTCGAGGTCTTATTATTACAAAATTCAAAAAAAAATATCTGGATCCCCAGACTCGACAGCCAGAAAAAAGTATCCTATATCCTATTCTGCCCAATGACATGTATTCATATAACATTTCAGGCAAATCGGTCAAGCCGTTTATTCGAGAAGAGGTCTTATATTTACAAAATTCAATTAAAAATATCTGGACCCCCTGACTCGGCAGCCAGAAAAAAAGTATCCTATATCCTATTCTGCCCTATAACATGTATTCATACAACATTTCAGGCAAATCGGTCAAGCCGTTTATTCGAGAAGAAGTCTTATATTTACAAAATTCAATAAAACTGGACCTAAAAATATCTGGACCCCCTGATTTGATAGCGAAAAAAAAGTATCATATGACCTGTTCTGCCCTATGTACTATCTTTGTACAAAATTTCAGCCAAATCGGTCAAGCCGTTTGACCGTGAAGAAGTCCCAAACAAACAAACAAACAAACTGACTTTCTCATATATATTGGTTTTGATTTTGATATTCTGGCTGAATACTCAAAGGCGTCGGCGGTCGGCTGGCAAGTATGCGTAACTGGTTTTTAAGCAAGCACCGCTCTTAGGCCGGCCACATAAATATTGAATCGGGATACCGTTACCGGCCTACGGCCATAGAAAAGCCACCACATACATTTGGAATTCCGTTTCGAAGAGAAAATTTATATGTATGTGGTAGATCCATAGATTTGGTGGATTTACTACGTTCGAAATTTCGAATGTATGTAGCGGGGCTTAGACAGACATTTGCCAATTATTAAGCGCATTTCAGACTACGCTATAATGTAATAGCGTAGTCTGGGCAAAAAGAGAACCGTCGCAGAAATTGAGGGCGAGCATGTTGGTGGTTCTTGTTGCATCAACAATATTGCACTGTCATTTATACTCCCATCTACGGTCATTTGGCAATACGACTAAAAATGCTTGATACCTTGGTACCGTCCTTCCTTACCTTTAAATGTTAGTTCATCGTAACGCCACGACGGTTCTCTTTTTGCACAGACTCTGTAAGCTAGCTAGTATAATAGCACAGCTCACGACGCTCACCATACATTTATTTAGAACACGTTCACACTTAGATATACTATTTTTATTGTCATGCTGTACTTTATAACGGAATAGGGTTTATTCCCAACGTCCCCCACTAAACGGGCACCAGTGGGGGACGTTAGGACAAATTAATAGTATATATAGCGTAGTCTGAAATGCGCTTTATGATAATTATAGATTTTTCATTATAATTCTATATAGTAGGGTAATAAGATTAGGATCTTTGATTATAAACTCGTCATGTATATTATCAAAGATTAAGGTCTATTCTATGGATGGGAGATGGGAGTATATGACGAACTAAGGAAAGATTAAGATAAGTAGGTTAGATAATATGTAATATTATGAACTGTTAGAAATGTTTAATGGTCAGGGGCATGAGATAGTTAAGTACGAAACATTACAAAATTATTATTATGCAGTTATTTATTTTCTTTACTTCGGTGTAGGTTTTTTACAATATCAAAATAATAAAAAATATTGTATCATGCCTTGTAACTATCGATTCTAAGTGCCATGAAAATAAACGATAATCAATTAATAGTATAATACGATACGGGTGCCTTAAGTAGTCTATTATTGACTTAAGTCACGAGTACCGTATATTATATTAAGCTGTCTGTGTGACATAAAACCCGCACTTTACGCTTGCTACGCTTTTCCGTCAAAATCGTCAAATAGAAGATTATTGCACGGCGTGAAGCAGGCACCCGAGCGTAGCGAGAGTGCTAAACGTCGTGCAATAATCAACTATTTAAGCCACAGGAAAGCGTGCGTTAAGTGCGGGTTTAGGTCACTGTTCTATAAATTTTAATAACGATTATACAGTACCTCTTCCATACAGAGCTGTTAAATATATCATCTTATAGACATAGAATTATAGACAAGATTCGAATTTTTAAAACTCTTTCCACGCTAGCGTGCAAAATGCACTTTTCCACGCAGATTTCTAATGATAAACAGAGACTTTCCGAGCTTATGAGGAGAAAAAACATTTTCGTCCAAGCTGAAACAGAGATTGTCGCTTCGCTCTGTCAATAATTAATTCATTAGGTATACTACAAATATTATATTATCCAAACATTTGCTTCAGTAACTCATACTTTTCCTTTTCAACATGCACTACTTCTTCATATTCTTTTTCCATGATCTGCAGTTTTCTGTGCTCATGTTCTTGTCTATACTCCAACTCTCGTTTACGTGCTTCCAGTTTTTCTTCCCTCAATCTCAAATTTCTCTCAAACACTTTATCCCTCCATTTTCTCTCTTCTTCTCGCCTATGTAGATATTCTATCCACTGCCTCTCTAATTTTATTTTCCCTTGAAATCTATCACAATTGATTCTTTTTGCAAGTCTAGCTTTTCTCATTTCAATCATCGCTTTTGTTTCAGAGATATGTTTATCTGAAGAATTACTTATGAGATTTGAGCTCTTCTTGGACAAAAATTCAGTGATCATACATGAATCACAGTCAACATTATACTTGGTATAAATGTTATCCATTTCTTTGAAATATTTAAATTTTTCATGCTTGCCCATATCAATACAACGCTTGTATTTCTTTGTGAGTGCATTTACTTTCCATCTAACTTGGTCCGGTGTTACCTAAAACAAAACAAATATAAATAAGAACTTTTAAAAAATCAGCAAAAAATATAAACCATTTGTAATCAACTTCTCTGGTCCAGTATGGCCCTACTGGACCAGAGTAGCAGATGATAGAGCGCAGTGGAGAGAGCTGGAGGAGGCCTAGATGCCAGAAGGCACGCCGATTTGCGAGACATACTATAACAAACATAAATATAATTCAAGTATTGTCAAAGTTGCAGCAAATTCGGAATAAAAAGGCTTTATTATTATAATTATAATCAACTTCCGAAAAGGGGGAGGTTCTCAATTCAACTGTTTTTTTTTGTGGTTGTGAACTGCGTTGATTGATTATTTTTTCATTAGTAGGATTAATCTCCAAGGTGATCTGATAAGTATCTCCAAAGATATGGCGATAAACATCTCAAGCTTGCTACTGAAAATTACTCGAGCGGCATGTGAAGTCGGTTTTTAGTTTTAAAACTATCTTAATTATTTTATTTAGAGAAAGGCACATCCTTCCCTAAAATATAAGTGTATATTAGTTGCTTATATCAAACTGGCTTTCTCTACAAGCGGATGAAGGAAGTATTCTCATATGTGCTGTTGACTCCAGTTAAAAGACCTAACTGACAGGCTATGAGAGACTCAACACCTACGCATAATAATGTGTCATAATGATACATTATTCTGATTATCTATGTTATGCACGCCACTGACTGATAAAGGCAGATATCATATTCATCATAATTTCCAAAATGGAGGCGGTTCTTAATTTGCTTAGATTTTTTTTGTGTATGTTACAATATATTTTGATAATAATACAACAATCTCAAAATAAATATACAAATACAAAATTGTTTTAATTCAGAAATATTTAAGTTTGTTGTAACAAAGTATTTGTACCCTGCCTTCTGCTTTTGTTAGTCTTTTTACTGTGTTGCTGAAGCCAGTGTTTTCCAAAGATTGCTTTAGAAACAATTATACAAACAAATTGGTGCAACCAAAAATTTTTTGCTAAAAAGCTTCTTTATTGTCTTGTCTTGTCATCTTGTCTTTTTTTTGTGGTAGGACTTCTGCTAGCGCGCCTGGGGCGGTACCACCACTTTGCCAATTAATTTTCAGCAGTGAAATAGGAATGTTTTTCGGTTGGAATATCAAGGTGTCCAGTGAATTACAAGGCATGTGATTCAACATCTTTATGTCTCAAGGTAACAGGCGCAGTGCAGTGACATGTAAAATTCTGGGCTGCCAGACTTTTGCATGCCGCTGTATCTGTAATAGGTAGACATCATCGCTTACCATCAGGCGAGCGTCGTGCTTGTCCTGTTACCTTTTACCATAAAAAAATTAGCACAACTAAACAAGCAAGACATAACATCCCCAAAGACTAAAGCCATGATGGTACTTACATCAATATTGTAGTCTTTCAGATTTTCTGATATAGCAACCCATATTCTAGTTTTCTTCTTTGGAGTTTCAAGCATTTCCAGCTTCGCATCATAAAGCTTCAATAATGTAGAAGTAGCATGTGTTGTCCAAACTGCAGCTAAAATATCAAACACATTAAACACTAGTCATAAATAAACCAGAGCAGGGGTCGGCAACCTTTTGCTTTAGCAGGGCCACATATGTTGCCAGAGTATCAGTGCGGGCCGCACTTATTTTTATATATTCGGACATGTATATTCATACAATAATATCTATTTAAATTGAATTACTATACTAATATAAAAGTAACAATTAGTGAGATTTTTGCGGCTGCATTTGACTTGCAAGTTTTTTAACGTCTGCTATCATTTTGGTCGTAGACACGCACAGTATCGCATCTAAATGTTCATCCGTTAACCGCCAACAATTCTTATTTTTGCTGTAATTGAGAATTGAAAAAGTCTGCTTACACAAATATGTACTATCAAACATAGTGATTCTCTGCTGAGCAAACTTTTTCAATTCTTTGAAGTTTTCAAAACTCAAACCTCTATAGAACTGTACCAAGTCAGTGCTTTCCTTAAATGCCGTTTTAAGTGTGCTATTACTTTGCAAATCTACTATGTTCATTTGCAAATTGCTTGGTACATCATTAATATCAATTGCAAAAGGTTTTTGGAACATTTCCATGTTAAGGGAGTTAGGAGGAGTTATCTTTTAAAAGTTGGCAAATCAATTTACAAACTCAGTTTGTAGTTGTGTTAACTGGTTTCTCATTGTAATATTATCAAAATGATCTCCAGCTTCTTCCACAGCTTTCTTGCAATTAGGAAAATCGTCAAGCTTTTTTTCATAAATATGATAATTGATAAACAGTTTCAGTTTCATCTCATCTGAATACATATCGCAAACCAATTTATTTTTTCCCGTTTGTTGAGCTGATTCAGTTCCATAGTCAAATCAGTCAAAAAACCAAGATCGATAATTCACTATTAGTTAATAAGCTTTTCTACTGGCGTACAATCCTTTCATCTCCATGAAGTTGTCAATTTCTTTCCTCAAATCAAAAAACCGTTCCAAAACGGCACCTCGAATGAGCCACCTTACTTCACAGTAGTAAACCACGTCACCAAGATCAGCTTCCAGATCTTCCAAAAACTTTTGGAAGCGGTTTGTGAGCCCATTTCTTCTTATAAAATTAACAGTGGATGTTACAGTATCCATTACTTATTTCCAGGATATAACCTTGGAGCACAATGAATCTTGATGTACAATACAGTGAAAAATCAATGGCACAGTAGATCCAGAATCTTTCACTTTGCTGATGATTCTTCCAACAATACCTTTTTTTGACCGCTCATGCTCTTGCCTCTATCGGTAGTGACACTTGTTAACTTTTCCCAGCTTTATTGCAATGAATCCAGAGCTTGTTCCAAATGGTGAAATAAAGCTTCTCCCTTAGTTGTACCTTAAACAGTTAATTTTCGTCAATGCCGCGTACAAATATGAGTAGCTGTGCTGTATCCAACATGGTCGTAGTTTCATCCATCGCTAAAGAGAAGCAGTCAAAATGGCCTATTGGCATTTTGCTTTAGTAATTTTTCTTACGGACCTCAGGCTTGCAGGCCGCACCGAGATAGTCCACGGGCCGCCGGTTGGCGACCCCTGAACTAGAGTAAGAAAATAAATTTTCTTTGTCACTCTCTCTCTTGTATTAATGATTCCAAGTACAGTAGAATCAGATTTTATCAGTTATATCTGGATATAATATAACAAGCCTCAAGGGGCCGGCAAAACTTTATAATACTAACTGGACAATGCACAAAACAACCAGTTAATTTGAGCTTGTTTTAATACATAATAGTATGGTTAGATTAGATCATATTTTAACTATCATTGACATATGCACTCTATGTCTATAAATTTGTTGTTATGGTAAACCAATTCCAGCCATATTTTCTTAATATGCTTTGTTTGACGGCTCGTCATTAACAATCTTTGAGTATACAGTTTTATCTGAGTTAATATATATATTATATATATATATTAAAAGACAGCAATTTCCATTCAAAACATTTGACAAACCAACAGCTGTTGACATCATCAAGGTTCATCTTGAATAATGATTACCTAGTGTTATCTAGTATTTTTTTATATAGGTACTTGTGTTTTCTTCGACATCTAATTCTTTAAAATTGTATTAAAATTTAAAAATATTTAATGTTCTCTGATATACGCAAGCTGGCTGGCAGCGGCTGGAAACAAAGAGCTGAAGATCGAGCTCAGTGGAGTGCCTTAGGTAAGGCCTATGTCCAGCAGTGCACAGAGAAAGGCTGATGATGATGAATATTCTCTATTCACAACACAATCACAATACGTTCTTCTTCTTCTTCCTGTGGCGCTACAACCCTTCATGGGTCTTGGCCTCCTCTACTGGTTTTTGCCATAGTAGAGGACCAATTCAAGGATCACAATATGTAATATTATGATTTATTTTATTCTGTTCTAAGCCTTCGGGAGCAATGGAGGTCCCATGTGACATGTGACGTCCAAACTTACTGTTTAACTTAGGAGAATCATTGTTGTTTGATGTGGCTACCTCTGTCTCTTCTTTTTGTAAACATTCCACTTGGTCAATGAGATCTGAAACAAATACATATGCATAAAATGCATTACAATAAATGAACCTTTTTTCATTGTAATTTAGTTTTATAACTAATCATATATTATATTATTATCAACACCAATATTATAAATGCGAAAGTCAGTTTGTTTGTTTGGGACTTCTTCACGGTCAAACGGCTACACAGATTCAGCTGAAATTTTGTACAGGGATAGTACCTACTATGGACAAAGCTATAGGATACTTTATAACGCGGGCGAAACCGCGGGACACAGCTAGTTTATTATATAAAAGAAAGCCTACCCTGGAATAACTCACTATTTATCCCGATTTAGCCATGGGAACGATGTCTACGCGGGTAAAACCGCGGGGCACAGCTAATTACCTATATAAATACTCACGTGCTTCGATTAAATTGTTGACATAGCTTTTATTGTTTTCACAAACTTTCAATACTACGAATGAATTTCCGGTCGCCATGGCGATAGATTATATCACAGAACACTACTACTCTGCCGATTATATTTACTATAATGATAATATAAATCCTTTGATCAGCCGGGCTGCGTTCACGACCTACGCTCGGAGTGCACTCAAACGCTCTAAGGGCCGGCGCTCACTGACGGCGTAGCGCGGCATGGCACGGCAGGTTGTGCTGCGGCATCCCGCGGCGTTCGGTGGCATTCCGGGGCATGCCGTGGCATCTTACTGAAAGCCCAGCCAATGTTATTACATTGGGGGTTTTTTTTCGCAATGCTGGGAAATGCAACCCGTACAATGAAACGGCATGACACGCCATGCCGCAGCATCCCGTGGCGCGTCGCTTCATGCCGCAGCATACCGCGGCACGTCACGTTATGCCGCGGCCTCGTGGTATCAAAATAAAGTAACATGAATTCTAAACACATTGAAATAAGATTCATAATAACTTGATTAGTAATAAAATCCTTTGCCATGACACGCCGTGCCGTGCCAGCAGTGAGCGCCGGCCTTAACCCCGTTCACGACCTCAGAGCGTCGCACTCGGTTGTAGCAACTGTGTCGTTAACGACCTCGGTTGTTTCACTCCAGTTGCAACTTTTTAACCAATCAATTTGATGGTTAACCTTTGGTCTGTGTTGGTATAGGATCCTGACATACATAGTCGTATGTGTGTGGTCAGGATCCTTATCATTTATAAACTTGTTTAATTTTACGATTTTAAGCCGTATATTTAATTTAATAAGGTATAAAACTCTATGATAAATAAAGTGAATGAATGACCTTCCATAGAACAGAAAAACTTTTATAAATTATCTAAATAGTTTAACGAGGAAGAGCTGTCGAAAGTCAATCATCAACCGTTACGAGTACGTGAACATCGCGCGTTTAGAAAGTGATGAGTTCTGCTTCATTTTTGCATTTATCCATGATAAATACAAAAATGAAGCAGAAAATAAAGTTGTTAATTTTATTGAGATCGAATTAGAAGCGGTAAGATGTTGTTCTAACCTAAAGTATCAGTGAAAGCCATTTTTTTACAAACACAGACTTGCCGTTTATAATGCGACAGTCTATGATGTAGAGTCAAGGCGTGCGTCAAACTTGTGGTGGCACTAGAAGTGACCCGCAGCTTCACCCTAAAGACTTCTTTAATTTACTTAAAACATTTCTTTCGTAAAAACCTTTATCATAAAAACACACTTAAAATGAATTAGCCAAATCGGTCCACCCATTTCCAAATTATCGCGTGACTAAGGGTTTTAAAGGGTTTCATTTTTTTAAACCAGAAAAACTATATTGATTTTCAGACTTTGTTACCTCGTTTCACCCTCTTAGGGGTGGAATTTCTAAAATTCCTGAAACACTTATTTATTTACAGAATTACTTGTGTGAAGTTTCGAATAAAAAACATTATCTCTCCATAAAAACTTTGAACCCCCGTTTCATCCCCTTAAGGGGTGAATTTTGAAAAATTCTTTCGTAGCGGATACTAACGTCATTATAACTATCTGCATGCCAAATTTCAGCGCAATCCGAAACAATATTGCTTTTGTTACCCCACTTCACCCTCTTAGGGGTGAAATTTCGAAAAAGCCTGAAACGCGTGTTTCTTATGTATTTATAGAAGTACTTGTTTGAAGTTTCGAATAAATAAGACCATCTTATCTTGTTTCTCCATACAAACTTTAAGCCCCCGTTTCATCCCCTTAAGGGGTGAATTTTGGAAAATCCTTTCTTAGTACACCTTTACATACTAAGACAAAATATACCCTCTAAATTACAAGTCTCTACGACCAACGGATTAAGCTGTGCGTTGTCTATAAGTCAGTCAGTCAGTCAGTCAGTCAGTTATTCAGTATGTCAGGACAAAGATTCTTATAGTATTGGAAGATAGATGAAGGTATTGTGTCCAGAGGTTCCAACGAGGTGTCTTCTTGTCATTATACATATTTAGCAGACCACTCTAATGGAAAAAAACATTTATAATAATGAGCGATACTTGCGGAAGCCAAAATAGAAATGTCAATTTAGCTGCAGTTCTCCTTCATGCTGTGCAAATATTAGATATTCCTGAAATAGAGAAAGGCTACTTTGAGCCTGGCCATTCTATGATGGAAGTTGATTGTGTGCACGCTCTCATTGAAAATTCATGCAAAAACGTAAGTATTTACCACCCTTCAGGATGGTAGGTACACTGTTGTAAGAATGGCATAAAAATCATCAAAGTTCGATTAAATTGAAATGGCCAAGAGATGTTTTTTAACACCGTAAAATTGAGAGAAAAAATTATAAAGAATGTAAAAACAGACACTGATAGTAACAACATTAATTGGCTCAAGATCACTTTAGCAAAATACACCAAAGGCGATTGTGATCATATTTATTTTAAATATAATAAATGTGTGACAGACTTTAAAACTTTAAAGTAATACCGCGAGTGACAATAGGAAGAACTACAAACTATGATTCCATGGAATTAATAAGATCGAATGATAGCCCTACGAAAATATCGTCGGAAAAATTACAAGATTTAAAAAGTTTTTGTTAACAAGGTATAATTCCATCACAATACCACTGATATTATGGAGAATTATTAAACAATGGCAGTAGCCAATACGGGAATTATTCGGAATCAGAATCATCGGATTAGAAATTTACCTTCCTTTTATGTAATTTTTACATAGGTATATTCTATGACGGTACTTGTGGTATATTCTACTTTTATCTTTCTCTTATTTAAGAAATAAATAAGACTTTGTAGACTGAAACCTGACGTATCTTATTTAAAAAAATATTTTTGACTTAAAATGTAGTAACAAAAAAACGTATCTAGAACCTAACCCCAAATAATTGAATTTTAAACATATAAATACAATCTTAAATAATAATCTGCTAATTGCTATATGACCCTAAATAAGATACTTAAAGTATTACAAGCTTTAAACGTAGTAACTGTGAAAGGTAGTAATTATATTCTCATTAATGTGTAGCGCCACGCAGTTTTTATCGGTTTTCTCATAATCTTAAAAATCGCGATACGTTTTTGTGTCACTAAGGGGACGAATTGAAAAATCACTCACAAGTTCAAAATGGCAACGTGTATACGTACATGGTTACTGCCATTTTGCAGTCCGCTGTGTATGATACGGATCCTGACAGAGATATGTTACGATATGTAAGAGAGGTTTTACTTTTGCTGACACGATGTAAAATTATAAATTGGTATTTTGACATATTCTATTATTATCTAAAGGTAACTGTTTTTAGTATATTTGAGTATAACTTCTTTGAACCGATTAAGATCCTTTTTTTTGTTGGAAAGGGGATACCTTAAGTGTATTCCCATTATAATTTTAATTGTAATTAGTGCTTAGTAGGTTTTTAAATTATTATTTTATTGGTTTCATGATATAATATATATATATATATATAAATCTATTATCTATATATATGTAATAATATGCGTATGTATATTATATCTATACATACATATATATCTACACTAATATTATAAATAGGAAAACTTTGTTTGTTTGGTTGTAATGAAGAGGCTCAAAAACTACGGGACCGTTTTTAAAAATTCTTTCACCATTCGAAAGCCACATTATCCACGAGTAACATAGGCTAAATTTTAGGGTTCCGTAAGATATTTGGGTTTTAGCAAAACAACGTTTGCCGGGTCAGCTAGTTATTATATATATACATAATATATATTTACTGAAATAAATATTTTGTATATATTTGTATTCGTTTTATAAAAATACATATACAAATGTGTTTTTATTGTAATTTATTACACCTCTGAATAAAAGTAAATCACCTGTGTATCTGTCAGGATCCGTAACATACACAGGCTACTGATTCTTGAATGAATCTACAACAAGCCAGGATCCGTATCATACACAGACGAACGTATTTGAAATGCACACACACATGCACATCTATCCTAACCCGAAAAAACTTCTCATTCCAATATCGAGACTTTATATATTTTTTTTTTTAGATAATCCGATAAAATAACCCGAAATATGATGTATCGTTAGAAAGCCCTATTTTTAGGGTTCCGTACCCAAAGGGTAAAACGGGACCCTATTACTAAAACTCCGCTGTCCGTCTGTCTGTCTGTCTGTCCGTCCGTCTGTCACCAGGCTGTATCTCATGAACCGTGATAGTTGGACAGTTGAAATTTTCACAGATGATGTATTTCTGTTGCCGCTATAACAACAAATACTAAAAACAGAATAAAGTTAATAATAATAGAGGGTCCCCATACAAGAAACGTGTTTATTTCGGCATTTCACGCCATCTATGTACGTTTAGTTAG
The DNA here is from genome assembly GCA_954871355.1 of Cabera pusaria. Classification (NCBI taxonomy): domain Eukaryota; kingdom Metazoa; phylum Arthropoda; class Insecta; order Lepidoptera; family Geometridae; genus Cabera; species Cabera pusaria. The sequence goes on from OX940892.1 coordinate 21,536,898, forward strand.
GTAAACGTCCCATAGATGGCGTTATATTAAAATGTCGATAAAATGTTTATTAATTATTATTTTTTGCTGGCGACAAAGGATAGTGGTATTTTTTGCTCGATCTTATAAAATACTGTAGTGTGGTACGGAACCCTACGAGTACGAGTCCGACTTGCACTTGGCCAGTTTATTGTAGTTTATGGTTATATTCTGACATTAGAAAATAGTCTATCATAGATAGCATGAAATTGATTTGAAACTAAGCTTGCTCAAGTGCAGTGTTTGCATGTTTATCAACGTAAAAATATGTTTCTCTGCATAAATTACAGTTTATTTACTTCGAAATGCATAACTAAATATATTTTCTAAATAAATAACCAATCAAAGTCGTCTTACGCTAAGTTTTCACAAGTAAATCGTCATGTAAAGTTGCGTTTTAAAAATGCAGCTAATGGAGACAACTCTCATAAACGTCACACAGACGAGGGGTGCACAATTTCGCACTGTTTACACAGACAAAGGAAAACGCTCTGACATTTGTGACAGTAAATTTGGCGGGAAAAGCCGCAATTTTTTTACAGATTAAGGGGATCAGAAGAAATTTGCATTGTCGAGACCTCGGAACAATGACTAGCATGGAAGCCGGGCTAAAATAAAAATCGAGTAAGCTATATTTTATTCATTTATGTCAATTAGCATGTCATAAGGTGTGAATGAAACAAAACATGGCTGTTTGTTTTTATTATTTTTAAACATGTCACAAAGCTTAAATGGGAAATGTCAAATGGTCACCTTTGGTCATCTTATAATGCAAACAAATACAAAAAATCTATCCAGGACGTCAAAATACTATATGTCAGCTATCAACTTAGTTTTGCAGTTTTATGTTTTGTCGATACTTGTCGCGGGTTTGACGAATTCACTGAGTGAAAAAAGCGATATAATTATTTATTTCTGTCTGAGAACGTGACCAGAAAGCAAAAGTATATACTTACGTGAGGTGTACAGTGCTTTGGACAAGATGGCTTGTGTTGTTGAAGGGTGTATTACGGATTTACGCACCATTATCATACTATTTCTACATTACGATGCAACGCTTTTTTATAATTCGCACTACCCTTGGAAGAATGGTGCAAACACACTTGCGTCAAATATTTTTTATTTCACCATTGGATAGAGGAAAGAAGAGAATTTTTTCAAATTTATATTTCATTAAATTACGGAGCAATTTGAATTAAAAAAATTAATACGAAACTATTTTTTTAATAAATTCCCTAGTAAAATGATGTAAGATTTGTTACTCTTATCACATTTGCAGAGTTTCCTTGTAGTATTAGCTTAATTAATCTTACGTTATTATTATACGTCTTCGTAAAAAACTTTTGTTGCATTAATGATCTTACATACTTATTCCACGTGATATTTTACAGCTTTATGTGCGTATATATAGTTACGCCTTTTTTTCACGGTACTTTTAGAAGAAAAGTATCAGTAAGCATGATTAAGCAGTTATTCTTTGCAGTATTTTCTTGTCTTTTATTCGTAAATGAAATAACTGATATCTTCCAGGCAAGCACAGGCATCTTTTTTAGCATAACTATGATTAAGTGTGATAAAAATATAAACATTTTTTGCAAGTAACATAATATACTTACTTTTTCTATGCTTGGTTAGCAGTATAAAATATATGTGATGCAAAATATTTCATTTCCCTTCCGATAACTTTGTCAATATAAGTCATTTATATGTAATGAAGATCCATAGCATAGTAAGTGTTCGGAGAATAGAACAGCGAGAGCTGTTCTATTCTCCGAACACACTCTTCCACACACGAGAGCGGGACATACTCGTACACGCGACTACGTAACGCATTGGCTTTGCGGCACGTACTATTCACGACTTGAAGACTCCTAGATTATACTTATCGGGAAACACAGACATTTTTTCATCATATAGGCAAGAGTTTGATCACTGAAGAAAAGATGGTGCACACGCTACGCCTAGAAGACTTTTAACTACTCTAAAGGGCTGTGTGTTGTCGGAACACTGTAAGGTTATGGCGGCGAATTTTCTCTTTAATGGTGGTAAGCCACTTTTGATAGCAAGTCAATCGGAACATCGATATAATATGCTCCTACCACCTGTCATGTAAGAGCCAAAGTTGAGAGATGGCGTTAGCAAAATTCCAAGAAGCTCAGGTGGTCTGCCATCTGTACGAAAACATTTCGAATAGTTTTTTAGCTTGGCAGAAAATTGAACTAGAACCTAGAACTAGTTACTTAGTAGTAGTAACTAGTAACTTAGTTGCATTGAACTTGACCAGATTGGCATCGCCCCAATCGAAGACAGCCTGTAAGGACAAGTTTATGCGCTTGACTATATAAAATTGAATTTGTGCCACACTAGACTGTGCACTGGACGTATAGCTCTCTACAACGGTGCTATCGTCTGCATTTCTAATCATACCGAGCATTAGCAAGTCGTTAATATGCAGCAGGATAAGAGTGGCAGAAAGCAATGATCCCTGAAAGACACCAATTGGTCAGAAGAGCAGCCATCAATGATTACTCTGAATGACAGGTCACTCAAAAGAAAATATAAAAACTCAGACACACAAAGAAGTGGCAGTCCGTAGGATGGATCGATGGACTTGCTTATAGGATCCCCCCACTTTCGTTGAAACCCAAATTTTCGGTCACTGACAAAGTTCTATGCATTCAAGGAGACAGTTGTTCACTAAAGTTTTTTATAGCCTTGCAGAGTATTAACGTGTCTAAAAATTGGCAGGGTCAGCAAAACTGCCTTTTTGGGCACAGGTTGCACTTTGGCAAGCTTCCAAGTTTTTGACACTAGTCATAGAAAGGCGAAAGAAACATATTAATACAAAAGCTATATCAGGTATACAGGTCCTCAGGATTTTGGATGGAATACCATCCGGGCTACTGGCTTTGTTCACGTCTACAATTATTTTCAGTGGTTTTTCAACCTTAGCCTGACGGATAGGTATATCAGACATTTGTTTCACGCGTCCAAGGAGACAAGGAAGTGTCTCACGGGCAGTGTCAAGAAGTAAAGACTCCGTGAACAGAGAAGCAATCAAATTCGCTTTCTCTTTGGTGGTATGAGCCAGCGCCCCATCGAGTGTCAGCAGTGGAAGAAGTGAGGGCCGACTAAAGATTGAGTCAACTTATAAATCAAAGCTATGTGGTCAAATCCAGCCATCAATAAAGCATTCTTGCAGAATTAGGTAGCAGCATTGTTAAAGGTTTTATTCCTTGCTGACACATTTTTGGCTTTGCGGTTTGGAGTGTCAATCCAGTCCAAGTTAACTGCATGCTGCGGCGCTGCAGTACGGCCACACTTAACCCCGAACCAAGGCTTAGCTTTGCTTTATATCACAAATGAAAATGAAATATAGTTTTCTATTCCCTGAAGTAGCAAATTTGTCACAGGGTCCACACAAACCATAATGTCATCGAAAGAAAAGCATACGAGCCGCTTAAGGTTAAATGCAAGGAACGACCGCTACTCATCCCAATCTGCTGCCTGTTATTGCCTCACGTCGAGTACCGCTTAAGCTAAGGTTGGGCGGAGAGTAGACTTCATCCGATAGTGGTAGGAACAATCTAGCGGTAACGATACTGAAACTGAGTAGCGGTTTGGATCAGTTGCCAGCAGAAGGTCCAAGCAATTGGCTATGGCCGTCTCCTGATCCCCATTGTGCGGCGAAAAGACATAGGCGTAGAGAAGTTTTTCTAAGCCTGTATCTATCAGTATTTGAAGCATAGATTGCGAGAGTCTTTATGGTTTTGGAGACGTTGACAGCAGATACCCATCATGTACACGCAAACGTTAATTTGCAAACTGTTTGGTGTGCTTGTCATAAACGTATTATGCATAAGAAATAACGAATTTGAATGAAATTGGAATAGAGATAGCCACCCTGGCTAACTATTTAATTAACACAAACTGCACACAGACTTTTTTTATATCCACACAAGTGGAAGCATATAGGGTATCTTCAGTTATGTTATTCAATATACACAGGTTTTTTTTACGTATTTACCACATACGTCTTTCAAAGTAAAGTTTTAGCCACAGAATAAGTAAGTAACAAGTGATACAACTTTTTTTGTTATTTTTATCCCACTTAATAACAGCACTTCGCAAGTTACTATAATTTTTCTTAATATTCTCTCATGGAAGAAATCAATATAATTGTTTACGTACAAATGTTCTTTAAAAGCGGGCTGGAATAAAGGCGTAACTCGAAATAAAACTACGAAGTTCGTCTAATTTCCATAGCAACAAAGCGGTAACTTTAGATGTTTCTCAATTTCATATTATTATTCCATATATAAATGGAGTACACCTAATTTTAGATTTTCGCTAAATCCAGAGTTTATTTAAAAAAATGAAGTATATAGGTATCTGTATGAAAATGTGTGCTACCATGTTGCTGAAGACACTAATTGTCTAGGACTTCTCAGTTCTTCACAAATCAGTTTTTTGACGCTCCTGAAAAGTTGGTGTTTTCATCTTACGCCATTTTTCTATGGGTAGTGCGAATTATACTGAGTGAAGAAGAGAAGATTTTAAAGGAAAATTTCATGAACTAAATTTTTGCTAAATAACTAGGTTTTTTATAATTTAAAAACCTAATCGGAACTAACTTTTTTCATTAAGATTGATTAATTGATATCATAGCCATTGTCTAATTTTTCGTGTGTTCCCAAAATCCTACTATTTTTTGCAAAAAACGTTTTATCAATAATACCTACGACATACACAACTCATATAATGAACAGTCTTCTATTTGGATTTTTTAATAAAATTAAATACATATTTGCTTTGATGACTGACATCGACACGATAATGTCGATGATAAGCCCATCACTAGGCAAAAATTAACTTGTGACAACCTGCATGATAACGAAACAGAACGGCATTATACGTCTCTTTCCTACGCACTATTAACATCGTAAGTAAAAAAAAGTAAACATACGTATTTCATTTCTTATTTTAGCCCGGCTTCCATGCTAGTCATTGTTCCGAGGTCGAGACCAAGACTTGACATGACGAGACATTAATCGTAGAAACAAACGGAAAATATTTAGAAATATAAAAATAAATGAACATAGCCTCGAAATTCGAGTCTGCGCAAAATGTCAAAGTCACAATTTGAGTGAAAAACCCGTGGTCGTTCCGGACCTTCGAGCGAGTTGCAAAACAACCAAAAATCTTTCTCCGGAGGACGTGAACGGAGCCCTGTTGTATCAAAAGGGACTGTGAGCACTTCTCTTAGATTATTGACTAAAGCCACAGAATAATGAATAGTACAAGTACAGAAATTGCACTCCCTGAGAGCAAAAATGCGAGATTAAACCTAGTTACAATGCCGATAACGTTCAAAATGCGCTTCACGCCTCGAGTGCGACCTTGAATTTGTGTCACAGTATCAACTAATAGTAACTATGAACCGCGTGTTGCGCACAGTAAAATGCACCCTAAGTCCGCACAGCGAGGGTCTGAATAACTCGGTCAACTCGCGGCCTCTCCTATAGGGTTGAATGTTATTAGATAACTTATTGAAGCCTATAATTGGTAGAAGAATACTTAAGGTAGAACAATGTAATGAGTATATTTAAAGTGCTACATTCATGTTTAATGTCGAGGTAGGATAAAACTACTACAGTTATACTATAATTAAGATAGTTTAATTAAGATAGTTAAAACTAAAACAACCGACTTCCATGCCGCGCGAGTCAGTTTCAGTTGCAAGTTTGAGACGTTTATCGTCATATCTCTGGAGATACTCATCAGATCTCGATGAAATTACAATGGGACCACCTCGGTACCTACCTATAGGATCTACGTAACCTACCTACAGCAAATAATAAAATAACCTTCCAATTTCTAGTAGGTTACAATTAATATTTTGCAAGATGTAATGTCGATAGAAATTCCCTAAAGATCTTAACGTGAATTCCCTTGAAACATGACACTCAGCTGATTTATACCTACCTACCATTTTATGTGTGACATTCTTTGCTTTTTACATAAGTACCTACATGTGCAGCGCGGCGACAAAATTAACAAATAAAATGAAAAAAAGCCAAAAAAAAAATTCATTTTCTATCCCCTTCTTTTATTGTTCAATTGATATAAGTATTAAAATAAAACTAGTATACACTGACCCTGCATTAGAAGGCGGCCACTAGTACCCGGGAGGTCTACTTACAGTGAACGATCTTTAAGGTCATTGACTTTTACGCGAAAAAAAGTCGAAAACTACTACTAAACGACCGGATCGTTAAACAAAAAGTACCTAGATAGCCTTACTAACTAGATTTACGTTACTTATAAATAATATTAAGTTTATTAATGTCTTACCTCTCGAGATTCTTAGGAAGTGTATGAAATCTAATGTCGTCATTCCCGTTGTTGTTTAAGCATCCGTATGCTACGCAATGCTTTGTAGCCCTTCGTTTAGACATACTGAATAATATTTTTGTATGTTAATATCGTAAGCAAGGAATATAATAATGAGGTAGGTACAAGTAAGGTGCGCGGCCGATCGAGAGCGCGCGTGACACTTAACTGACTGAACATGCACCCGAGAGGGTTGCGCGGAGGTACTTGTAGATTCTAGCTACAGCGCGGAGTGCGACAGGCCTGCTAAAGCACAATAATCTAAGGCACTTCTACTGTGAGGACTTCCCGTTTATATATACTTTCATCTTTGGGACCTCCGGGAAATTTCCCGGGATAATCCCAGTTACTTTTACGTGTGCCAACCCTATCGACTGCTGCTTAGATACTGAGACAGGAATGGGATGGCACTTGCAGTTCCGGCGTTTTACGACTGAGGCGTAGAAGCCGGTGAAGAACAGAGTGGAGTCCTCTTATAGATTTAATAAGGAAAATGTACTTAGCTTTTGGGGCGCGGTCCTTTACGCAGAAGTGGACCGATTGCACATTTGATTAGGTAGCGCGTAATAACAACGCTTGGAGTTATTTATAACTTTTTATTGGTTAATTTATGTCCTGTATACAGTCGACGTATCTCAGCAACTTTCCATGCTGAGAACACGCGAAACTTCTTAATATTTTATTATATTTTTAAAAGCATTCAGCTTGAGGAAAAATATATTATTATTATTATTTCTTTGTTTTTGGCTTTTGCGATAATACCACCACAATTTCGCCAATGTCAAGTTTAGTTGGTTTAGTCGAGTGGAAACTGGAAAGACCTTAGGACGCTTTTTATAAACACAGATAACAAATAAAAATTTAAACTTACTTTCTGCGGAATCAATTCTACAAAACTAGTTACAGTATGGATGAAAATTAAAAAAAATTAGACAAAAAGAATTCGATTTGAATATTTACAAGAAAATTATAATAAAACATGGAAATGAGTAGGTAGGTATATATATACATAATATTTACAACTTAATTTTATTAATTTCAATATATTTACATAAAGAACCAGTAAAGCGGGTGAAAATGAGAGAAAGAAGATGTTTAAAAGAGACTGGACGAGATATTTGAGGAGGAAGAAAGTCATAAAGAGAGAAGCGCATATTAGGACAACTGAAAAACAAGTGGTTCACGTTTCCTTCGTCTAGACCGCATTCACAGATCGAGCTATTTCTAATCCTTATTTTAGACAGGAAAACTGGAGAACAACAGTGATTTAAGCGGAGTCGACAAATAGTGGAGGTGGTATTTTTATCTGCCATGCGATATTTAGAAAACCACGGCCTCGTTGGAACCTCCGGTTGAATATCCCCATAATATTGCCCCTTGACAGACCTTGAGATTTGCCAGCCCTTATTCCAGGTGTCAAACAACAAAGGCTTCAAAGTAGTGCACATATCATGGGAATATATCACGGAATAGTCATCCGATCCCATGTCAATAGCATTCCTGGCATAGGAGTCAACTGACTCATTTCCAGGAATACCTGAATGACCTGGAATCCAAGCTATAGTGATGTTAATGCCACGGTTATTACAATAATACAATTCCTCTCTAATTTTGTGGATAATTGGGAAACAAGATTTTGATCGAAAAGGGTTCGAAAGAATTGACTGAAGGCAACTTTTGGAGTCTGAAAATATGATAGAGTAGGAAATATTGTGAGGTTTTAGAAATATGATCGCAGCCAAAATAGCAACAGATTCTCCAGTAAACACTGACGAAACAGGGGGACATTTATAACTTAAAATGATTCTAGTAGAAGGGATCCAGACAGCAGCACCTACCGAACTAGAATCAGATACCTTTGAAGCATCAGTATACAAATGTAACCAGTTACTATAATCCGAATGGATTATGCCATTAAAAATGTTAGGAACTTCAGGAGTATTTTTATCAACTCCAATGTTAAGAATGACGTTGGGTTGAAAAACAAGAGCGTCATATAACGTGGAATATAATGGCATAATAGAACTTTGAAAAAGAGGGTTAGGAAGACGGGAAAATTGAAGATAAGAACGAAGCAGACATGGAAAAACAGAACTTGAATGATGGCCGAGAGAATTGTACAAAAGTGATAATTGATGAAGCTTAGCAAGAAGTGGATGATCAGAAATTTGCGCCAACTTGAAGAAGAACCTATTTGATAGAAATTGTCTGCGGAGAGCAAGGGGGGGGGGGTCAACACACTCTACCTGAAGAGCATTAGTCGGAGAGGACTTCATCGCTCCTATAATAATACGTAGGCATTTGTATTGTATTTTATCAAGTTTGTTGAGGCTAGTTTTGGTGGAAGGATCTAAGAGAAATAAGCCATAGTCCATATGACTACGGATAATAGCATTATAAAGAATTTTTTGAGAAAAAGGGTGAGCACCCCACCAAACACCTGACAACGACCGCAGGACGTTAATGTTTCTCTCACACTTTTGAGCAACATAATCACAATGAGTCGAACCGGATAATCTTGATTCTAACCAGATGCCTAAAAATTTCACCATGTTTTCCTGAGGAATAACTTCATTGTTGACCCCAACAACAACTGAAGGGATTTGTCTTTTTTTGGTGAAAACAACCACACTACTTTTAGGAGCTGACAGGGATAACCCATGCCTAAGAAGCCAGCTGTGCAAATAGGCAAGGGCTAAAGTCAATCTTTGGGAAGCCTCTTCAGGAGATTTTACTGTGACATAAAGAGCTAAGTCGTCGGCATATTGTAAGATTTCGCAATATGAATTGACAGAATGTTCGAGATCATGAGTATAAATGTTGTATAACAATGGGCTGAGAACCGATCCTTGTGGTAAACCCTTCCAGACTGTTGTAGGAGGTAAAAGTTTATCAGAACTTTTGATAGAAATAGTTCTCTCCATTAACAAGTTTGAAATGAATCTAACAATTTTTCCTGGAATATTTAATAGCATCAACTTATTCCTAAGGACCGGTAACAGCACATTGTCGTAGGCAGACGCAATGTCTAAGAAGACGCCCACAAGAAGTTCCTTTTTGAGTAGGGCCATACGGATGTCAGAAGTTAAAATACTAAGGCTGTCAATGGTACTCATGCCTTTTCTGAATCCGAATTGACTTTTAGGTAGTATTTCTTTACTTTCTATGATCCACTCGAGGCGGTTTTTAATCATATGCTCAACCACCTTAGATAAAACTGAAGATAAGGCTATGGGCCTGTAACTGTTTGGGTCAGAAGGGCTTTTACCCGGCTTTAGGATGGGAATTATGACTTGAGCCTTCCACTGCTCCGGGACTATACCATTTTCATAGAATATGTTTATAACTTGTAAGTAATATTCTTTACAATCATCAGGAGCATTCTTTATGAATGAGTATGGAATACCGTCCATCCCCGGAGAAGAGTCTACTAGACCATCAAGAGCCAATCGAAGTTCGGCAGATGAAAAAGAAGAGTCAAAATTATCATGAGACATAAGGGGACCTGGTGGGGAAGGAAAAGCGTCAAAATTTGGAACAAATGGAGGAGACATTTTACTTGAAAAGCCCTCTAACCACGATGAAGGGTCGTTAGCTGAAACGTTACAAGAATTAAATGATCCTCTGAATCTTTTAATTTGCTTCCACACCAAACATGCCGGTGTTCTTGGCGATAACGTTTCACAGACACGGATCCAACCTAGTCTTTTCTTTTTTGACAGGATCCTAGAAGATTTAGCTGCAGACTTTTGGTACGAGAGAAAATTTTCTCTAGTCATGGAAGCATTATAAGCATTTTCCGCATTTTTCCTTTCTTTTATTGCAGCTGTACATTCAGCATCCCACCAAGGAGTAGAAACTATAAAATTATGAAGTTTTTTAATAGGAAAATTTTCATCAGCACTCGATAATATTGCATCCGTAAATTTAGAGTAACATTCAAGTATATTACTGATAACAGGGGTTGGCAGAGAAGTTAGTTTGTTTTCAAAGGAAGATGAATAAGAGGGCCATTTAGAATCAAGAAGTCTATATTTAAGAGCTGGGTTGAAGTTGCGATATGGAGAAACCTTATTAGGAATAGATACTAAAATGGGATAATGGTCACTACCATACGATAGTGGCAAAATAGACCAAGTAATTAGAGAAGCCAAAGACGCAGAACAAATTGAAAGATCTACAGCACTTTTGGGATTTTGAGTGGGGTAAACTCGTCGAGTAGGAGAAGCATCATTGATGACGCACAGGTTCGCATCATCGAAAATATCTAAGAGAGAAAGGGCAAAAGAGTCAATATGACTAGAGCCCCATGACGTATGATGAGCGTTTAAATCACCTAAAAGAATCAGAGGGTGAGGAACTGAAGATAAAATTAGCGAAATTTCTGGGATTAAACTAGAATGAGGATGAGGGATGTAAATAGATATAAAGGTTATATCAAAGACTTTTGCAGCTACAATATTAATATTTGGCGACACAGAAGGAAGGGATACTTGGGAAAAAGGAAGTGAACGTCTGACAAGTAATAAACAACCGGCATACCCGTCAGCCCTGTCATCCCGGAGACAGGAGTATCCAGGAACCCGGAAACGGGATCCTGGAACAAGCCAGCTCTCCGAAATTGCCAAAACTGACGGGCGAAATTTATTGATAAGGTATAGAAGTTCAGGCTTTTTCCTGCGGATACTTTTTAAGTTCCATTGCAGAATGATGCCTGGATCCATAATTATTAGAAAGGGAAATGATCTCGGTAAGTTTTTGGGCAACGTGGGACGGTATAGAGGAATTGTTACTGGAGAGAATAGAGATTATTAATGAGAGAAGAACCTCCAGAAGATTATTCTCTCGGGATAGATCAGAAGAGTCCAATGATTGTGATTGTAAGGAACAACCATTAGGCAGGGCCGATGGTTCATCCCCAATTATAGCTTGATGAGCTGCCCTATTATATGTTTTACCCAATGGTGTTCGGGGGCGGGAAGAGGAGAAGACATTCTTTCTATATGAGACATTCGATGGAGAAGAACTGATTTGACTCAACTGAGACGACAAATATGTAGACTGGGACAGATTACTTACTTGGGCAACCTCAGCATAGGGCCTCTTAACTTTAGGGGATTGAGATGATGCTTCTTCATAAGAGAGATTTTGTTGAGACATCAACAACTTAATTGATCTCTGTCTCCCATGTTCAGGGCAACTCTTGTTTGTAGAGAAATGCTGGCCAGAACACTGGAGACAAGTAGCCTCACCTTCAACTACACTGCATTCATCACCCTTGTGCGATTGTGCGCATCGGTAGCACCTAGCATTCGATCTGCATTGAGCTTTGACATGTCCAAAACGACAACAATTTAGGCATTGGATAGTAGGAAATTGGTAAGTTTCTACCGGCAGCGAAGTGTGATAAGAAAACACTCTTGAAGGCAGAGATTGGCCATGGAAGGTTATGACGATTGTTTGGGTGGGAACCCACGTTGGCTTACCATCCTCAAACGATTTTCTGCTCAACCGCCGAGCCTTGAGTACCACTCCACATCCATTGGGCAAGACCAGTGACTCAACAAACTCGTCCATGGACAGGTCAACTGGCACATTGCGAACAATACCCATTTTGGTTATATTGTAGGAGGGGATTGAAGCAGAGTATTTAGCCGTATCTAACACTGGATTACTAAGGAAGTTGTTAGCGTCTTCAGCTGTTTTGAATACCACCGCTATTTTATTTCTTCCTACTTTTTTTACTCCGTCTGTACAAATATTTGAGACCTTGCTTTTGACTAGAAATTGACCAAATTTAATGGGACGGATAGATTGATCAGTATCTAAGTCTGAATCACGGGAAACGTGAACCAAGAAAGGGCCACTATCATTGGATGTATATTGCTTACTAATGGATAAACTAGGATGGATGAATATATTTTGTATAGAAGCAACTGTCAGGTCTTTGTTAGTAATAGACTTCTTGGCGCTACTACAGAATTCATCATTATTCTCAATTCGCCGCTTTCCTCCAGAGACCGATCCAGACACACAAAGAACAATAGCACCTGGGTCTGGAGGGACCGGGTCGGGAGGTAAAGGATCCATTTTTCCTCTGATGAGTCTATATACAGGTGATAGATATGAAAGGAATATTTTTAATGAAAGTTATCTACAAACTAGTTTAACAATGAGCTTAATATGATCCGCCGAAAATAATGCTTATATAAGTTCAAACCATGCAATTAAATATTTTTTCCCTTAGATTTTCTGAAAGAACGTCTGACAGCCTTCCTTTCAAAAACTCGATCCGAAAAATATATTACTTAATAATGAAAATTTGTTGTCAAAACTCTTCTGTCATTGGTGATCGATTTTGAACATAAAACACAATTCAAAAAGATTGACCACCAAGATTAAAACTATCAAAAGAGTTTAAGGTTGGCGTAAGGTCGCAACACATCTATGACTGTGAGTATGGGTATGTTACTCTTTGGCAAAGAGAATATAATACTAGGTGCCACAAGTATAACTTGGCGGTGGTGGTTTTTGGAACTAATTCTTTTAATTGAAACTGTGAGTTTGACGTTTGAGAGATTACCGCGACATTATTGTTGATAAATCTGCTACATTAAAATAGTTCAATAATGCCAAAAGTAATTAAAAGTGGTTTAAGAGAAACTGTTATCAAAGTACAAAGTAAAAGCACAGTGGCGCACAGGCACGCCAAGTTATACTTGCCGGACTGTACTCTTTGGAGTGGGTATTAATTCAATTAAAATAATCACAACAACTTCGGTTTTATTTATTTATGTAAGTTCACAGTTGATAATTGAATGAACAAAATGAAGTGAACCACAGATTACTACTATATGGGTCGTCGACGGAAAATTAAACGGACAAGACATTAGCAAATGCGAATGAAATAGCTTTAGACTTATGAGTAATGAGTATATAACACCTGCCTATCGCGAAGTTTGATAGGGATAGAACTGACCGAACATGACAGAGATGACGCTATACAGCCTACATAGCTGCGTCCCCGTCATTTAGTTCATTTCGTTAATTCAGCCTAAATTCGTGATAGGCCTGCTGACAGTGATGATGAACACGTGATACCAGCCCCCTGATCACGAAAACCATTGAATGAACGAAATGACGGGGACGCAGCTATGTAGGCTGTATAGCTCCGTCCCTGTCATTTAGTTCATTTCGTTCATTCAATGGTTTTCGTGACACGGGGGCACCTATAAGATAAAATTAACAACGTAATTTGGTCGGGTCAAAAATTGAGTGAAAGCCAATGGGTGCATTAGAACTGGGAGCCAGAGCTGCATGCCTATCACGAAGTTTGACAGTTGATCATTACATGAGCTATGTAGGCGGATGGAGTATTAAGTGGATGTGGCATTTAAATAACAATAATAATATGAGAAGGATAAAACTATATAATCACTAGTATGAGAGAGCGAGATGAACACCATTTTTTATATCCTTCTCTGCGTATGCGATTAAGCACTGTATGGAACGAAGTTTTAGTGCACCCATTGGCTCTCACCCGCTGTGATGTATGACCCGACCAAATTACGTTGTTCATTTTATCTTATAGTTGGTATATGTATCACGTGTTCATCATTTTAGTCGGGTTATATCACTATACCTATTTCATTCGCATACGCTAATGTTCTCTACATATATATACTTGCTCTATGTACCTGATGAATATATTTTAATACGTATAATATTATTATTGTAAATTGTTAAACACAATCCAAAATTTCATCGTACCGACGGGACTCGAACCCGCACCCCCCAGATTACACGTCCAGCCACTTAAGCCACGGTTAGATCCATCGATACGACGAAATTAGTGTAAATAGAAATAGAAATATTTTTTATTGTGTCAAACTGTGTACATAGTTCAGATCTTAAGTTTAAAGTATTGTCAGGCCTGTCGCACACCGCGCTGTAGCTATGAAACTACAAGTACCTCCGCGCACCCGCTAGGGTCCAAGTTCAGTCAGTTAAGTGTCACGCGCGCTCTCGATCGGCCGCGCGCCTTACTTGTACCTATCTCATTAATATATTTCTTGCTTCATATAGTAACTGTAAAGAATAACTATGTAAAAAGCAAAGAATGTCACACATAAAATGGTAGGTAGGTATAAATCAGCTGAGTTTCATGTTACAAGGGAATTCACGTAATGATCTTTAGGGAATTTCTATCGACATTACATCTTGCTTTATTTAGTTAGTTCTAAGATAAATAAATAGGGTAGGTACCTACTAACGTTTACTTCAATTTTCCTTTTTTTTCTTTCTTAATGATTTTGTCGTGTCATACGATAGTCAGATTTTTGAAATCGGAGAGTTAATGTAATTAAAGTACTTATAGGTCTCAGATCACTGAGATTCACTGATCTGATAAGTATCTCCAGAGATATGACGATACACGTCTCAAACTTCCTACTGAAATTGACTCGCGGGGCATGGAAGTCGGTGTTTTAGTTTTTAATCTACTTCACAAAAACGGAGGAGGTTCTCAATTCGACGGTTTTTAGGGTTCCGTACCCAAAGGGTACCAACGGAACCCTATTACTGAGACTCCGCTGTCCGTCTGTCTGTCTGTCTGTCTGTCTGTCTGTCCGTCTGTCACCAAGCTGTATCTCATGAAACGTGATAGTTAGACAGTTGAAATTTTCACAGATGATGTATTTCTGTTGCCGCTATAACAACAAATACTAAAAACAGAATAAAGTTAAAGATAATAGAGGGTCCCCATACAAGAAACGTGTTTTTTTCGGCATTTCACGCCATCTATGAACGCTTAGTTAGGTAAACGTCCCATAGATGGCGTTATATTGAAATGTCGATCCCTAACACCTTTGTTAGACGTTAGAAGACGTTATAAGAAACGAAATGTTTATTAATTATTATTTTTTGCTCGATCTTATAAAATACTGTCGTGTGGTATGGAACCCTACGAGTGCGAGTCCGACTTGCACCTGGCCAGTTTATTTAAATGTTTGTGACCTCAGAACTCTTGTCAGATCTTAACCGATTTGAAATTGAAAATTGATTTTTAGGGTTCCGTAGTCCTGATACCCATATATTTTCGTCATGTCCGTCTGTCTGTCTGTCCAAGGTTTTGCTAGGAGACCGTTAGTACTAGAAAGCTGAAATTGTGTAGGTATGTGTGTATATCAATAACGCCGACAAAATGGTGAAATAAAATATTGGAATTTTTTTTTAAATATATTTTTTTTATTTTGATATTCAACTATTACAAAATAAACTTTTCCTAGAATGAATAAAATACATAATTATTTTTGGTCGAAAAAGTGAGTCGGCTCCTACACTATTATAATGTTACAAGTCAAACAACCTACGATTCTAGGCAAGTGCTACTATTTTCGCGTTATTTAACTTACGCAATTTAAAACTTTACTCAATTTTAATTGAACGTCACGTATTTTAGTTTAACTGTAGTACTTTTATCCTACTTCGACATTAAACATTAATGTAGTACTTATTATCAGTAATGTACTCATTACATTGTTCTACGAGTATTCTTCTACCAATTAAAGGCTTACAAGTTTTCTCATAACATTCAACCCTATAGTAAAGGCCGCGAGTTGACCGAGTTATTCAGACTCTCGCTGTGCGGACTTACGGTGCATTTTACTGTGCGCAACACGCGGTTCATAGTTACTATTAGTTGATACTGTGGCGCAAATTCAAGGTCGCACCCGAGGCGTGAAGCGCATTTTGAACGTTACTAGCGTTGTAACTAGGTTTAATCTCGCATTTTTGCTCTCAGGGAGTGCAATTTCTGTACTTGTACTATTCATTATTCTGTGGTATTGTTCCAACAGTTTGTCCATTTCGGACATACAATAATAATGTAGTAAAGTTAACCCGCAGTTGTTTTAGAGTTAACTAGTTAAGAAATAAAGATAATACAACTACTATTATTACCTATATACTAAACATTAATAAAATTATTTATAACTCAGTAACAATTCAAGATTCAACAGTGGATTGCATTTGTTAACCCAATTATGCATTGGTGGCTTAACAATTTACAAAACTATAAAGTGTGTGACACTTCAAAGAAACATAATATTTAATATTATTATTATTCACGTATTTATTTTATTTTCTTACATTTAGGTTTTATATAATACTTTGTATAAAAATAATAAAGAAAACACTTATAAAAACATAAAACATTATAAAAACCTAAATCTAAGGTGCCGCCGGCAGCGGGACAGGGCCCAAGCTACCGGTGGTTAGGGCTGCAGAGAGAGGAACCTCCTGACGATGCGTGCCGTGTCAAGAAGTACCGCCTTCTGTATCTGGCCCTTGATCCAGTCTGATTTAGCAAGAGTCTCTTGAGATGTTGGTCGAGACTCTTCACTATTAGGCCGTTGGCAGAGACGACTATCGGAACAATGATGGTCGAGTCAATATCCCACATGGCGGTAACCTCGTAAGATAAGTCAAGGTATTTGCTAAGATTGTCCTTCTCAGCCTTCACGAGGTTCTCGTCATGCGAGATAGTGATGTCGACCAACACTGCCCGCCGCTGGGACCGGTCGACTATCCCGATATCAGGCTTATTGGCGACAATAGTCCTGTCCGTGATAACAGGTCGGTCCCAATAGAGCAAAGCACGACCATTTTCGAGAACTGTAGGGCTATTCTGTAAGCTACCTCGACAGCGGAATCCGCGGTGAGATTCGAATTTCGTACTACGAAATTCAATTGTATCACGTTCGTAATACGGTTGAATTTCAAATCTCACCGCGGATTCCGCTGTCGAGATAGCTTACTGAATAGCCTAGCTGGCGCAGGTGTGTACTTATATTACGGTACCTCAGACTCGACAAGGCCGTATTGAAGAGCAAGTTGCTGGTGGATGATCCTGGCTACGAGATTATGTCTGTGCAAGTACTCGCCGTTTGCAAGATGAGAACAACCGGAAATAATATGTCTGAGTGACTCTCCGGGACGGCGGCATGCCCGACATATGTCGACCGTACCGTCCTTCATGATATATTTCCGGTAGTTGTTCGTCTTGATAACTTCTTCCGCAATTGCACAAACAAAACCTTCGGTTTCCCCATAGAGGTCCCCGAATCGTAGCCAGTTCACCGACGCGAGCTGCTAGGCTATTCTGTAAGCTATCTCGACAGCGGAATCCGCGGTGAGATTCGAATTTCGTACTACGAAATTCAATCTTATCACATTCGTAATACGGTTGAATTTCGTAATACAAAATTCAAATCTCACCGCGGATTCCGCTGTCGAGATAGCTTACAGAATAGCCTAGCAGGTCCACATCGGGTCCCGTTAAGACTCGATAGAACTGGCAATGCAGCTCCTTGCTCTTCCATACGTCCTTGCGGTCCTCGGTATTTAACATTTGAGGCTTGCGCCAGTTCTCTTTGCCTAAGGAGAGAGGCGTGAAAGTCTTGTCAACTGACACTACATCGCAATGCATCCCACACTCGCTGCTTAGGAAATATTCCCGGAGACTGCACACCTCGCGGTTGTGGAGTGTCTTGGCATTTAAAAAGCCTCGACCACCCCTTTCCGTGGGATATACAGTCTCATAACAGACGAGCGCGGGTGAAGCATGCGATGTGATGTCAATTGCTTTGGAACGGCGTCTAGCTCGGTCTGAGTTCACCTCAGTATGCCAAAGGTGTATATAAGTAGGGGCATAACCCAGCCGTCGAAGGCGCGCACCTTGTTGCCTCCTGATAAAAGACTGTTAAGTACCTTCGTCAGGCGACCGAAGAAACGCTCCTTCATCGACTGTTTTATCCTCCCACTCTCGATACCTAATGACTCTGACATACCAAGGTATTTATAGGTGTCGGCCTCGGAGAGAGATCTGAAAGTCATTGTATCAGAAAGTTGTAAATTCATTGAATTTACAACTTTCCCCCGCTGCACGTGCATGACCGCGCACTTATCTACACCGAACTTCATGTTGATGGCGTTAATGATTTGTTAATTCCATCAAATCATGGCGTTTCGGTGCAAAAAGGCTCAGGTCATCCATGTACAGCAAGTGTGAAATGACTTCACCCTCTCTGCTAAGCCGATAGCCCAGCCCTGAATCTTCTTATAATGTGCTTAGTCCGACTATACGCAAAAATCGTACAGCGCCCTACGTGTCCAGTTCAACAACGCGTTCAGGATGTTAGTGGGGCTCCGACGCTGTTGCAGTGCGTCGACAATGTTCACGGAAGCACGTGTAGACTGCTTCTACACAACTATGCGGAAGCGAGCCACGTCACTGGTGCGGCGCGTGCGACGGAGCGCCAACAGCATGCTGGCCGCGCTCTCGACAAGGCTAGATAGCCCTTACATTAATCACTGTTGTAGGTTACACATTGTGCACAGTGCCTGAGCGATACACTAGGTCTTAACTAAGTTTTTTTTTAATTTAATGAAATGTCTTATTAATTTGTAATTTTAATTTTATTAATTGACATACTTAATTTTATAATTTATTAATAGGATTTGAATTAATGTGACTGTGGTGGTTTATTTTTGTACGTAAATGAGTCTATGTTATTTGAAAAATAAATGAATGTAAAAAAAAAAAAAAATTGGAAGATTTAGGGCTAGACAGAACCACAGCGGACTCAGACTATCACCCTGGAAGATGCCTCGCTCAATCCTTATAAAGTCCTGCGGATCAGTGGGGCTGTCTCCATCACCCGGTTAACGAAGGACTGTGGTCCACTGCTTCATACAAGAACCTAAAAAAGAGTTGTATCGATTTTATACAACTCCAAGATCCTCTCCAGCCAGGTATGAGGCACTGAATCATAGGCCTTCTTGTAGTCAATTCAGGTGGTGCAGAGAGCCCCTCTGTTCCGCCGGACTTGTTGGCAAATGGTCGTGTCGATGAGGAGAAGCTCCTTAGTACCACGGGACCCAACCTTACATTCATTCTGAGAGGGGGCCAAAATATTGTGCGCAACAATGTGCGAATTAATTTTAAACCTCAGAATAGATTTAAGAAGCTTGTACAGCGTTGGCAAGCATGTAATGGGTCTATAGTTCTTCTGTTCCGTGGTACTACCGGATTTGTGGAGCAGGAAGTTGACACCGGTGGTCATGAACGTTGGCATGGAACCAACCTCGAGGGCTTGTTGGAATTGCGCCGCTAAGCAGTCGTGTGACCATCGAATCCACTTTATCCAAAAGTTGTGTAATCCATCCGGTCCTGGAATTTTCCAGTTCTGGGCCGTACGGATCGCACAACTAACGTCTTCGGGGCTAATACTAATAGCCCCCATGGATTCAATAGGCTCACACGCGCGCTCAACGACGCTCATCCAATCGCCCTCCGTGTGTTCGACGGGCACCAACCAGATACTACGCCAGAAGTTATTCATGGTAGTAGCATCCGGACACTGCTCCTCATTCACACGTTGACTGGTTCCTTCCCAACCTCGGTATACCTTCCTTTGGTCACTTTGGAAGAGGCGATTTTGATTAAAGCGATCTACACGCGCTCTATAGCGACGAATACGGTTTGCCAATGCATAAACTTTCTGCTTCAGAAAGTCAATGCGTTCCGTGACATAGGTCATGTAGTCCCGGAGTCTAATCCCGGTCCCAGTAAAGGCCTGGTTTACGAAACGCATGACTCGGGGGCGATTATTACCCCCTCTGAAGCAGATCAACTTCGCAATAAGAGTCCTATAATAGATCACATTTGACACTTCATCAAAATTCAACAACGTAACCTTGTGATGAAGGGCACATAAAATTATTAATTATTTCGAAGTCAGAACTGCATAATTACTTAACATTTTTCAGTTACAAATACATATTTATTCTAATAATTACAAAAGAAAGCGTTTTTACGATTTTCTTTGACTAATAATTTATTTTAAACATGATAAACAATTTTTGTTCTAAAAAACTAAACGTCAGTACAAGGTTACGTCAGTGAACACTTTTTAGGGTTCCGTAGTCGAATGGCAAAAAACGGAACCCTTATACATGTCTGTCTGTCTGTCTGTCTGTCCGTCCGTCCGTATGTCACAGCCATTTTATTCCGAAACTGTTAGGATTACAGAATTGAAACTTGTAGGTAGATGTATTCTGTGAACCGCTTTCCGATTTTTATACAAAAGCAAAAAAAATAAAAGTTTAAGGGATACAATGAACTGATACAAAAAAAAAATCTTCAAACCTGTGTACGTGTGGGGTGTCTATGGATAGGTCTTCAAAAATGACGTTGAGGTTTCTAAAATCATTTTTTCTCAAAGTCAATCATTTGAAAGATAGGCGCGTCTAAAGTGGTAAAATGTGTGTCCCTCCCCCCCTCTAAGTATGGGAGTGAAAAATCTAAAAAAAATATATGCTGTAGATTTCAATAAAAACTAACAACGGAAATTGGTTTGAACGAGATACAGTCAGCAGTTTTTGAGATATGGCGACCGCAAAGATAACTTTGTTTTTCATACAAACACTTTGAAAAACTAAGTTAATTTTGTAGTTGCGAAAAATCATAGTTATGGAATACTTGACTGTGTTACGGAACCCTACGAGTGCAAGTCCGACTTGCACTTGGCCAGTTTATTCTTTATAAACACTAGGGATGCTACCCAAAAAAATTAAAACATTGATCAGTCGATAGGTTGAATCGAATGCAATGATTACTTGTGAAGGATGTTTAACGATAAAAATAACTACACTGTAATTGTTATTAACACATAATATTGTTCTTTGACTAAAAAATACAAAAATAATTGAATAGGAACTAAAATCAATAATAATTTTGGTTAAAAAACTAACGATAAACTACTAAACGTTAGATCCACAGGTAAATTTGAGTATGTTTTTATTATATTGGGCCATTTTCTATGGAGCTACATTCTAATCCATAAAAACATATAAAATCGTTTAAATATGTACAATTTCCGATTTCATCGTACCGACGGCACTTGAACCCGCAACCTCCGGAATAACATGTTCCAGTGCTTTGCCAATTAAGCCACGGTGCGAAGTATCGTTACGACGAAATTAGTGTATTGCATTTGTTAACCCAATTATGCATTGGTGGCGCCATCTATGACTACTTATTACGTAAGTTAATCATTCGGAAGAAATCATTACAGTTTTCAAATCCGACGAGAGATGTTACAGCTTAAATCAAATATTATGTTTCTTTGTAGTGTTTCACACTTTATAACAATTTACAAAAATATAAAGTGTGAAACACTTTAAAGAAACATAATATTTAATTTCCGATTTGTATAATTTGTATTAACGTGTCTTATCAATTTCATATTAACGCAAAACAAACAAGTAAATAACACTGAATAATGTCAATACTAATTGAATTTCTCATTTAGAGCTGCCGGAAAATTGTTTATTTCGGATAACATCAAACTAACATCATTCTTGTTTGTGTTGATGCGTATCGATTCATCAATTGAATCGATGTTTTTAAGCATGTCACCTTACTACGAAGCTGAGACTGACAGATGTCAAATGTGATCTATTAAGTTGTCCCTACTATAAACATATTGATGCGACACTCGATTCCTCCCCGTGATTAATAGTGTTCTGTGCTCGATTCGTTCTTGCCACGCAGGGATAGCGGGGCGTCGCGGTATTCGGTCAGTATCCGGAAAGTTGACGCAAACAACGCGACACGCCGCTATAGCCGCGCAGTAAAGAATCGAGTGTTTATTATTATTATTTGTATTGACCTTGTAGATTAGAGTAGCTTAGCTACATGACAGAGATACATAAAGTTATCTGTGGATAAGAGCTCTGTGGCTGTGAGAAGTGCAAGAACTTACATAGGTAGCATCTTATGTAGTATTGTATTCTCTTTGGTAGGTAGCATTTATATTATCTTTGGCAAGAACAAAATTAATGAAGTTAATTAATTACACGCACATAATAGTTACATTACATTGAAATGGTGGATCAAAAAATAGTGTTTTGGTTGGCTGAGAAAACAGTTGATGATAGTGACGACAGTGATACTAGTTTGTGGAGCGATGTTTGTAGTTTAAAGTCTAAGTCTTCAGAAGATGAATTTGAAGAGGATACTGATTCCTTATTTTTTCCGTTAATGCAATATCTAATAAGATCGAGACGCAAACGTGTTGATGATTATTTATATATTATTGATTCTTGGAATGATTCAGAATTTAAAAATCGTATGAGAGTTTCGAAGCAAACAGCTTCAAGATTAATAAGTAAGTTAGCTTTTAGTTTAGGTATTCTATTATAATAACTATGTACTGCAATTCGTACTTCATATCATAAGTTATTTATTTGAATGAAATATATCTCAAGTTGCATGAAATTTGAATTACTTAAATAATAGCAACATTTTTATTTAGATTATATTTCAATAGGTACTAGTTATATGCATGAAGTGGCATAATGTGCATTAGCATTAATAAAAAAAAATATTTTTCAGATGAACTGGATAATTCTGGGTTTATTGCTTCACATAAATTTGGTGTGAAACCTTTGGAGCCAAAGCTTTGTTTTTATATTTTCTTATCATTCATCGCAAATACTGAACCTTTGACACCAATTGCAACACGTTTTGATATATCTATATCGTCTACTTTCCGAGTAATAAGAAGAGTTATAGCTTGGTTATTAACGAAATTAAATACAGCTGTAAAATGGCCAGAAGACTATAATGATATCAGACTAATCAGTGATATGTTCATTTCAAAAACTGGAATTGCAAATGTTATAGGAGTAATTGATTGTACTCATATAAAAATAGAAAAACCTAAAAATCCATTAGAATACAGAAATGTCAAAGGTTACTTTTCAGTTATTTTACAGGCCACAGTAGATGCAAACCTTCAATTTACTAACATATTTTGTGGAGAACCAGGTTCATCAAACTGTTCTCGCGTGTTGAAAAAATCACCATTATATCATACAGCTGTTCAAGACCGAAATGCTTTGTTTCCTCAGAATACATTCCTTGTGGGCCACTCGGGTTATCCACCATTACCATGGCTAATGCCTCCATTTCGTGAAGGCAAAAGACTGTCTATGCAACAACGAGACTTCAATTCAATTCACGCTAGTACAAGAAAGTTTAGTGATAAAACTTTTAATATGTTAAAAAGCAGATTTCGAAGAATTAAACACTTTACAGTCTATAGAGATATAAATTTTATAACTGATACTGTTGTGGCTTCTTGCATTTTGCATAACTACTGTATTAATGAAAATGATCACTTAAATGATCATTAGTAAAGCCATGTACAAACACAAAAAGTTATTTTTAATGTATATAAACGATGTGATATTTTCTCTAAATTAAGCTCTCTTCCACAAAAAAATGCATAAGTTATAGAAAATATATTATTTATTGACTATGACGTATTAATGCCTGATTTTCTATTAACTTTCTCAACAAAACACATTTTTCTTTTTCTATTTTAAGAATTTCTTCTTGCTTTTTTTCTTTCAACTGCAATTTTTTCATTGCTATATTTTGTTTTATTTCCAATTCTTTTTTTCTCAGTTTTAATTCTTCTTCCCTTAACCACAAACTCCGCTCAAACTTTTCTTCGCGACTATCTTTTTGCTCTTCTTGACGTCTTATATATTCAATCCATTGTTTATCAAGCTCAATTTTTGCCCTTCGCTCAGCTCGTAATTTTCTAAATGGGGCGGAGGTTTTAAATGACTTGTTATTGTGTTTTTTATCACAAACATGACTTTGAACAACTCCTGATGCTAGTCTGTATGTTCTACTCGAATCGTTATATCGTCCTAATATTTGATGCATCTCATTAAAATATTTGAAAGATGCACCTTGTCCATTATCAACACAATCTTTGTATTTTTTAGTCAGGGCATTTATTTTCCATCTGACTTGATCAGGAGTAACCTGAAATGTGTATTATTATAATTATATTTTATTCTTAGTTTCATTCTGTTATTTCATATAGTACCTATGTTTTGAAAGTATAAAACATCTATTTAGTACATATAACATTAAAAAGAAGTTCGACTAAGGTTGACTAGCACCATCTTACTTTAACCATAGCTTAACTATAACTGGTGTTTTTGGATGGAGTTTGACTGATTTTTTACATTTGTTATAGTTAAAGTAAGATAATCCAGCCTAAGTTTTAATTTGAGCTTATAAGGCAGACTAAGGTTACTACTTACTATAGTTACTAACTTACCATGCAAATGTTCAATAATAATGAATTAGTTTTAAGACTGAAGTGTTCAATAAATGTTTTAGTACTTATTATTTTAATAGTTTTACCACAATTAAGCTTCCTATTTACTGTTTTACCTCTATATTATAACCCTTTAAATCTTCAGCCATTGATATCCACATTTTAGATTTCTTTTTAGGATTATCCAGCATATGCATTTTAGTTTCATAAATTGTCAGAAGAGATAAAGTCGCATCTTTAGTCCAAATTATATCTGTGAAAATAATAAAATAAGTAGATTGGTCTTAAGGCTAGATCTACCTAAACTGACTTATGTGCGTACTTTGTTTAATTGTTTCACTGATATTTATTTCTTCTTGATTTATTGTGGGTTGACCATCATGGCTAAAATGAGCTATATTTAAATTAGATTTATAAACTGAACCTGCAAGAAATATAATAATTAAGTTTTTTTTCTTCTATATTTATCACTATTTTACTCTATACATTATTAAATTCTAAAAATAATTCTTATTCTACATCAACTTTTTTGTTTTTGTACAATGTTTTTGTAACGCACTTTGGCCGTCCAAAATAGCCAATACAGCAACATTTGTGTCAATGTTTTCATCCATCTTGTGCACAGTGTTTTCCAACTATTTGTTCTATACAAAGCCTCTTGTACTCAGCCTAGAGATTATGCCGAGAAAGTTTCTCGTATAATTATTTTAGAAATATATTTATTAGTTAACACCAGTCTTTAAATATAATTTGTATTGATTTTATATATATCATGTTAAATATAAAACACGCAGCGCACACTGTGCCTTATTTTCGTTTCTTTTTTTTGTTCTTTTCCGCATACTTTACACAGACCACTAAGATAGAATTAGCAAGCTACTTTACTTGATTGGCTTTGCTACCACAGATTACTATATGGGTATACTATTTGAAACTAGCAAGCAAATTATGTGTCTATTTAATTTCATTCTTTCACAAATCACATATGTAGCAAGCTATTGTTTGCAAAAAAATATTGTTTCTTCTATGGTTTTCTTCGACCTTCGTGGCTGTGTACATTCAAATGAGCACACCCGTAGTGGTTATATTCTCTTTGAGCACACCTAGGACGATGGAGAGCACACTCTGGCGTGTGGACAATCTAATTGTTTTCCATACATCTCAACCGTCTCTACTTCTACTACTCTACTTCTTTCTACTGCTCTACTCTAGTACTCTAGTACTCTCTCCGCAGACCGTGGCAGTGTGTCTTGGGCTTAAATTTATTTTTTATCAGCTGCGATTGTTTTGTTCATTCATTTAATCTCTAAATTAAAAAAAATATGCTGAAATGTCAAAGTCGAATTGATGTCAGCTTTAGCTAGCGGGCGAGTTGGTTGACGTGACGTGACACATACCTACTAACAAAATTAATTCTTACAATTTTTTGCGAAATAAATGCAATTATTAAAACTTAATAATATATTCAATTACAAGGAATTATGGCAAAGTGTGGTGATTTCATCAAAAGTCAATTTCCATTGATAGATGACGAACTCAAGCAGTATGTTGAAGGTATGTTTTAGGTTATAAGAATGTTATATATTTCCTTAAATTCACGCAAATAGTAAAAAACTTACTATTGATTATTTTCAATACGTAACTGTAAGATAAGGTACATTACTCTATTATTCTCCAGAGCTTATTTTCATAATTATTGTTGTTTCAAGACATTTTGGAGGGCAGTGCAGGAGAATTCGAGGATATAGACGAGGTTTACGAAGCTATTGGTGAAGTGTTGATAGGCATCTCTGAAAAGTCCGAGGAAGATATCAGGTGTGTACCATGCAACGCTTATATGTCTAATGAAAGTCTAAAATTGTGTAGATATATTGTGTTGTAATGCTAACGTTGATAGAGGTCTTTTGTGCATAATTTAGAACCCAAAAAATATTTGTTATCATGGTAACTATCAAGTGTGGTAACACATTTTATTAATAAAATAAGTATCTGACATCTGAAAAGACATCAGAATGGTTAACTTTGTGGTCTTTGATCACATAATGTATGCTTCTTGCGGCACTTCACCATTTAAATACTTATCTATAAAGTCATATATATATATTCTTTGTATTCCATAAAAATGTATTGTTTAGGTTATCGGTCAGTGATATTCATATTCATATTATTAATTTATTCCTTTATTTGGGTACATTCTACACTTATGAACGTTAAAAAATATGTCAAATATGTAAAAAATAACAAAGAATGTAATAAATAGGTATGTATTAATTATTATAATACTATTCTGATTTATTCATTAATGCAATTTAATGATTCATTTGATTGTCATGACCTGAAAAGTTCTATTTGTAGTTAATTTAATTGAAATTGATAATGACGGTTTTACATACTACTGCAAGGTAAATGCTGTGGCAGAAATGCTGAAGGCTGTTGTAAAAATAATTTAATAAAATCAAATCTTACAGTGTCACATTACAATATCCAAGTGTGCGCAGCATCTTAAACAGAAAGGAAATTGTAATGGCAGTAAGATGAAGATCTAGACACATTCCATGTAATAAATTTTCATTCCAATGAGTAAATCCTCTACACCAAATTATCCTGAATGTAATGTTTTCGATGATCTGTATCATGAAGACATTAGAAATAGATTAATTTATAATATAAGACAAGTTGTTGCTTGTAACAACAGTTTTCTGGCTGAGTCCGAGACTGGCAGAATGTTGTACAAACTAATAAAGAGATAATGTAATTAGATAAGTTTCCGGTATAAGTAACCAGGCTAACATACTCACATTGGTGAGAGAGGCCTTTTTCGTTGATTAAAAAAAAAGAATAAGTGTGCTCAGAACATATGCTTACTCACAAGTAGTCATTCAAATAGTTGTATTGTGAAAACCCAGTCCACATACATTGGGTCATCATTGGGTGTCATTTTATATGTATTGGAACACATCCCAAAAAAATTGAGCTGCGGTGCTGGATAACCAAATTATTTCCAATCCCCTTAATACAACTTTACTGTCTCAAACCCTCTTGTGACTGGTTGGTACCTAACATGTCAAAATTGGCAAACAATAGTGATGTTTCTTTGTGTGGTGAGTGTTGGAGCCACAGGCAAAGCCAACAGTAATATATTTATTATTTATTTATTTATTTCGGAACAGAAGTAATAATGTACAAGGCATGTAATTTATGTAGTCTTAATTGGTAAATGAAAGGACACAATAATAATTGCTTTATCTTATAATCTGACCCCTAGATCCTGCACTAGGATAACCTGTGTTGCAGGATCTAGTGACACCCGTATACAGACATATATTAGCAGAAGCAAAGTTAAATAATAAATGCTTGAAATTTTGTTACGTTATGTTTTGTTGGTTTTTGTGTATGTGTGTATAGTCACCCGATTATTATGATGAATTCAAACATTTTCTTATCAGGAAAATATGTGGAAAGCTGCTGCAAATGCTCCAACCAGAAACAGCTGCATCTTCCAATGGGCCGAGAAAAGTGTTAGATGCTCCAATACACCTCGCTTCCATGGCTGCACCTGTCAGTGAAACTGATGATCTCAAGAGTATATGGCTACAGACTAGAGATGATACATTAGTAAGTGTCTTTCGTTTGCATGAGACCATTACAACTAATCTTATATATAAAAATCAATTGCTGTTCGTTAGTCTTGCTAAAACTCGAGAACGGCTGGGCCGATGTAGCTAATTTTGGTTTTGAAATGTTTGTCATAGTCCAGGGAAGGTTTAAACGGTGAGAAACAGTTACGAAGTAACAAATATATAATCTGTGCCTATAGCCCTAATCTATAGTACTGGCTATCCCTGTTCAAAATTTCAGCTAAATCGTTCCAGCCGTTTAACCGTGAAGAAGTCCCAAACAAACAAATATACAAACTGACTTTCGCATTTATAATATTGTTGCTTGTTATAATATTGTTAGTGTTGATTGTTGGTTTACAAGGGGTGATTTATATGTAACATGTATTAATAATTGAAACATTTACAGAAAGTAGATGCTAGAAAGTTAGAAAAAGCTGAGGCCAAGCTCCAGCAAAAGCAACAAAAACAAAAGGATGCATCTAAGTTACCAGTGGCGGCCCCAGTACTACAAACTGCTACAGCATCACAAGTTACTTCGAAAAAAGACAGTAAACTCGAAGCAAAAGGAACAAACAGAACTCAGGATATTAGGATAGAGAACTTTGATATTGCTTATGGCGACAGGTAATATATCGTAACTCAGCATAATATTTTAGTATAATTATTACTCCTCATTTCGTCTTTTTTCTCTCCTTTAGTATATCTGTATAGATTTCCATTGCACTTCATAAAATGTATATGGATCAAGCGAGTATATGGATCAAAAAACTTTGAAACAAAAACAAATAGTTACTGTTGTATGCTGAAGATATGGTGACAAACATTAATTTAATTAAAAAGAACTGAAAAAATTTACTTGAATTGAGGATACTTCCCTCCTGTTAAAAACAATGTCAATAAAAATGCAATGTACATATGAATATTAATAAAACTGGCCAAGTGCGAGTCAGACTTTTGTCCCGAACGCCATCTAATGAATATCTAACGAACTTCTAACACCAACTAAGTGAACGTTAACACAAAGGTGTTAGCAAACAACATTCATAGATGGCGCATATAGTAAACAACACGTTTTTGTATGGGGACCCCCTTTAATTTTTAACTTTGATCTCTTAGTATTTGTTGTTATAGCGGCAACAGAAATACATCATCTGTGAAAATGTCAACCGTCTAACTATCACGGTTCATGAGATACAGCCTGGTGACAAACGGACAGACAGACAGACAGACAGACAGCGAAGTCTCAGTAATAGGGTTCCGTTGGTGCCTTTTGGGTTCGGAACCCTAAAAGTGAATTAATATAACATCATTTTGCAGGGTATTACTCCAAGGCGCAGACTTAGTGCTTGCATGTGGTCGACGTTACGGTTTGGTTGGCAGGAATGGTCTCGGTAAAACCACTCTTCTCAGAATGATAATGGCAAAGCAACTAAAGATACCTTCACACATATCCATATTACACGTGGAACAGGAAGTGGTTGGTGACGATACTGTTGCCCTGCAAAGTGTACTGGAGTGTGACACAGTGAGAGAGGGACTTTTGAGGCGGGAAAAGGAAATCACAGCTGCGATAAACAATGGGTGAGTGATCTTGTATTGTATATATTTGATTGTGAATGTACAGCTTTGAAGTTCAATGTTTCAAATGACAATCTTCATCTTCAGGATTTCTAGTATGAGCAGGCCTGTCGCACTCCGCGCTGTAGCTATGAAAATATTACTACATACGTGGCAGCCGGCCGGCTACAAGTTCAGTCCGTAGTTTAAGCGCGCTCTAGGTCGGAGGCGCGCCTTTACTTTATTATTCAATCTGTTTTCTCACAACACTCAATCTTACAGTAGAGACAGCTGACGGCCCGCGAGCTGACCGAGTGATACAGACTTACAGCGCGGACTTACGGTGCGCAACACGCGGTTCCTAGTTACTACTAGTTTATTCTGTGCGCACGTTCAAGGTCGCATCCGAGGCATGTAGCGTATTTTAAACGATACTGACGTTGTAACTAGGTTAAATCTCGCATTTTTGCTCGCAGAGAGTGCATCTTCAGTACTTGTACTATTCATTATTCTGTGGTAAGGGCAATGAAAAGACTCGACAAGGTTTTCCAAAGGTTTATATTCCTCTCCCCTATTGTTTCAGATCGACAGACACAAACCTATCAACAGAACTGAGTGAGATATACATACAGTTAGAGACGATAGAGGCAGACAAAGCGCCAGCTCGAGCATCCATAATACTGAGCGGTCTGGGCTTCACTCCGGAAATGCAGGCACGGGCAACTAAAACATTCTCTGGAGGCTGGCGAATGAGACTTGCACTTGCTCGAGCGCTGTTCTCAAAGTAAGGTCTCCTTGTTACATTATACTAGCTAAGAGTTTTAACCGACTTCAAAAAAGGAGGAGGTTCACAATTCGTTGGAATCTTTTTTTTTTAAGACTTCTGCCACCATACATTTACACTACTACCTACTTTCTGTTCCGACAGCACACAGCCCTTGAGAGTCAAAGTATTCTAGGCCTAGCGTGATCACCATCTTGGACCACATCATTGCTTACCACCAGGCGAGATAGTGGTCAAATGCTAGGCTATACTATATAAAAAAAAAAATAATGACTTGCACAATCCATATCAGACTTGTATATTAATACTCTATTCAAATACTGTTTTTCTTTCAGACCAGACCTGCTACTACTCGACGAGCCTACTAACATGTTAGACATTAAAGCGATCATCTGGTTAGAGAATTATCTTCAGAACTGGCCCACAACGTTACTGGTCGTCTCTCACGACAGAAATTTCTTAGATACAGTCCCTACAGATATCATGCATTTACATACACAGAGGATAGACACTTATAGGTAATCATTTGTTATATATAAAGGTACTTGTATGTGTAGTACAAGGGATACTCAGAAATAAGGAAACTTGTAAATGGTTTGTATTTTTAAACAAATAAATAATGAAAATGGAAATTCATGCAGATTAAAATGCTTTTATAAGAAAATCTTGTATGCTCTTATCGCAGCCCCTAGTTTCATATTTTCAACCGACTTCCCAAAAAAAGGAGGTTCTCAATTCGTCTGTATGTTTTTTTTGTATGTATGTTACGCGATTACTCCGTCAATTGTGAACCGATTTGAATGATTCTTTTTTTAATCGGTAGGGTACGTTTTCGAGGTGGTTCCATTGTAATTTCATCGAGATCTGATAAT
Organism: Cabera pusaria; assembly: GCA_954871355.1. Classification (NCBI taxonomy): domain Eukaryota; kingdom Metazoa; phylum Arthropoda; class Insecta; order Lepidoptera; family Geometridae; genus Cabera; species Cabera pusaria. The sequence goes on from OX940892.1 coordinate 21,568,348, forward strand.
TATCTCCAGAGATATGATGATAAACGTCTCAAACTTGCTGCTGAAATATACTCGCGGGGCATGGAAGTCGGTTGTTTTAGTTCTTAAACTATCTTAATTATTTATTATGATCTTTGTCGTTGAATAATTATCTATAAAGTGACAGATAGGATATATGGGGGTAATATGTATTTCCCTCTGACTATTTAATAAAATAAAAAATATGAAAAAAGTCTTTATTTCAGGCTACAAAGCCTTAATGCATATCACCTCATGCATAATGCATACCAGTGCATAGGCTCTGAATATATAAGTCACGTTTGTATTGAAAGAAATTCCTTATTCCAGAGGTAACTACGAACAGTTCCACAAAACAAAAACGGAGAAACTAAAGAATCAACAGAGAGAGTATGAGGCCCAACAACAACATCGAGCTCACACGCAAGAGTTCATCGACCGGTTCCGATACAACGCTAACCGAGCATCCTCAGTGCAGAGCAAGATCAAGATGTTGGAAAAATTGTAAGCTATCTAACTTAATTAAAGGACTAAGTGTGTCGATGCGAGATTCAGTAAAATTATGTACATACCATCATAATCAGTAGGGTCATAAGGATAAGGATCATAAGGAGAGTTTCAGATTCCCCCTGGTATTGCAGGTTAATAGGCGGCGGTAACCACTTACCATCAGGTGGGCCGCATGCTTGTTTGCTTCTCTATATCTAAAAAAAAATCAGCCTGTGTCAGTCCACTGCTGGACGTAGGCCTCTCCGAAGATACGCCACTGTGCCCGATCTTCGGCTGATTGAGAGGGATATGCCCTAATCGCCACGCTGGGCAGGCGGGTTGGCGGTCGCAGGACGTAGCTCCTCCCACCGGTGACGCTAATGCCCGTCACCGACCTCTAGTATTTAGCTATGCTATAATTTGAAACGGTTATACTGCCATTTGTCGGTCGTCAGAGCCTCGTTCGTTGGTCAGCAGGATGCACCACGGGCAGGTGAGGTTGGCTGGGAGCACTGAGGTGGTATTTGTGCTCCCTTACATCTCAATCCCCACCCCACCCATTGCACTATTGACGTGAACCCACTCCAGACACAAGCATATTTAGCTTAGTTGGAGGGGTTTACAAGAATACTAGTAATGTGCAACTCACATTGCGAGTGACCTTTTATTAAAAAAAAAACCCAAATTTACATATCATCACTACATATTATATAAAACAAAGTCCCCCGCCGCGTCCGTCTGTCTGTTTGCGATTAACTCAAAAAATACTGTCTGGATTTTCTTGCGGTTTTCATCAATAGACAGAGTGAATAATGAGTGTTTATGTGTATTATTTGTTTTGTGTAAATTGGTTGAAATATGACGATGTTTGTTGAAGACGTTAGTTCATACTCGTCGCCACAAACTGATGCAAAAAATGCAGGCTTAATATATGCTTTACCCGTGCGAAGCTGGGGCGGGTCTCTAGATGATGTTTATAGCAGTGATTTATTTGACAGCCATATTATTGAAGCCTTTGTAGACATATTCACGTCAATATGGTAATTCATAACGTGTATATTTCAGACCAGAACTAAAAGCTGTAGAAAAGGAAATCGATGTAGTGCTAAGGTTTCCTGAGACAGAGCCTCTCTCGCCGCCCATACTTCAGCTGAACGAAGTTGGGTTTTACTACTCTAAGGACAAAGTTATATTCACTAACGTCAACCTGGGAGCTACGTTGGAATCTCGGATATGTATTGTGAGTATATTAGTGTATAGTATATTAGTATATTAGTGAGTATATTACCTCCTTGTCATAGTCCTAAATTACCTACCTTAGTCCTATTTTTAAGATCATCGTTTCACCTTTTCTGTTATCGTCCCATGCTAAGTTAAAAACTCTACTGACTATAATTCTGTCTTAAAATGTAAATACATATATTTTTATTAAATACATACAAATTATAACAGGCCCGGTGAGGGCCCGGTCAGGCCTCCCTCACTCGCCCATAGCTACTGCGATGTATACCTAAACTTTCGTCACCTGCGGCGGTACTATCTGCCAGTCGGTTGTCACTGCTCACGCGCGCGCAACGTATATTATTATTCTAATGACGGGATAACTGCGCATTCGTATTTTATCTTAGAAACGATTTAAGTTTTTCATAGTCATTTTGCGGGTTTGACAAAAAACAAGCACAATATGTTTCATATTTTATGCTACCGATACTAAAATGACGAGATGGCGTAAAATTCGACTCTTAGTTAGGAACTTTGATGTAATTTTGTGAGGTAAATAGAAATAATTCGTAAACTTTTTTTTTAGTTTATTGAGTCAACCCTTTACTGTATCGGGGCGCGCCGGTACATCGCGCGCTGAACGAAGTAATAACAACGCTAGGTCGAGCGCCTTAGACACATTTTTGCTTGTATTGTCTGAAATAAACGTTGGTATTGTGTTTTTGTAGGGGAGTGAAGTATCTGTTACGTAGTAACTATTATATAATCTGTGGCCCGGTGGTGTAGTCGGAGAATGGTTGGCTTTGACGCCAAAGGTACCGAGTTCTATCGGCGCCGCCGTGCACCAATGGATTTTTTTATCGAAAAATGTATGTTAGTTTTTCACAGTGGCCCGGTGAAGGAAAAACATCGTTAAGAACCTCCCAAACCCGCATGGTGGTAGGACACTATTTAGTGTCCGCCTGGCCAGCTATCACCTTCTAGTTAGAAAATCTGTCGCCAAACACGTAATGTGTTCCGGCAGCTATCCTTGAGAGCCAGTTCCCAATCTAGACGTAAAAAAAAAAAAACGTCAAACGTAAGTCAAACGCTAGCCTATATGATATTAAAAAATATATATAACAACTGAATGCTGATACAAGATTTCCTTTCAATTACTATATGTTCATATTGAGGGCTTCATAACAAATGGGCGTACAAGCAAAAATGCCGTTTTAAATTTTCTAATGCTATAGATACTACAAAACACATTCTTGCGTGTACAAGCAAAAATGCCGTTTTAAATTTTCTAATGCTATAGATACTACAAAACACATTCTTGCGTGTACAAGCAAAAATGCCGTTTAATTTTTCTAATGCTATAGATACTACAAAACACATTCTTGCGTGTACAAGCAAAAATGCCGTTTTAAATTTTCTAATGCTATAGATACTACAAAACACATTCTTGCGTGTACAAGCAAAAATGCAGTTTTAAATTTTCTAATGCTATAGATACTACAAAACACATTCTTGCGTGTACAAGCAAAAATGCCGTTTTAAATTTTCTAATTCTATAGATACTACAAAACACATTCTTGCGTGTACAAGCAAAAATGCCGTTTAAATTTTCTAATGCTATAGATACTACAAAACACATTCTTGCGTGTACAAGCAAAAATGCAGTTTTAAATTTTCTAATGCTATAGATACTACAAAACACATTCTTGCGTGTACAAGCAAAAATGCCGTTTAAATTTTCTAATGCTATAGATACTACAAAACACATTCTTGCGTGTACAAGCAAAAATGCAGTTTTAAATTTTCTAATGCTATAGATACTACAAAACACATTCTTGCGTGTACAAGCAAAAATGCCGTTTTAAATTTTCTAATGCTATAGATACTACAAAACACATTCTTGCGTGTACAAGCAAAAATGCCGTTTTAAATTTTCTAATGCTATAGATACTACAAAACACATTCTTGCGTGTACAAGCAAAAATGCCGTTTTAAATTTTCTAATGCTATAGATACTACAAAACACATTCTTGCGTGTACAAGCAAAAATGCCGTTTTAAATTTTCTAATGCTATAGATACTACAAAACACCCTATTGCTGTACGCCCATTTGTTATGAAGCCCGTGATATATCCATATGTTCATATATCTTGAAAAGAGTAACAGAGTAAACATTCCAAATCAAGAAAAAATACTATAATAGAAATAAAGTGACCACGCTTATAAAACCAGTACAGTAATCGACCTAAATATAGTATAGTACAGTTGCACCCACTAATTGCTACACCGGCTCACCTTCGATGTTATAATAACCACAATCAAGTTATGGACCGTGAGAAACGTCATAGCTATGAGTAATGCTAGATCAATAACAATCTCGCCCTTGGCGTTGAATGCACGAGGTACTGTTTAAAGAATTCATTACAGTGTTCCATACTGTATTAACATCTATGGCGTTAGGTCACTGGATTGATAATGTCAGGTATTTGTCTTTAGGAGGTTTTTAGGGTTTTGTAGTCAACAAAGAATCGATATACTTTAGTCACGTCTGTCCATCTGTCTGTCTGTCTGTCTGTCCGCGGCATTACTCGGAGAGTTTTGTGCTAGAAAACTGTATTTTGGCATAGGTATATAGGTATATATATACATATACACAAAAACATACCTTCTCAAAGGTATATTACTTAATACATATATAATTATATATATAATTACACACAAAAGTGGAGGAAAATAAGTTATTTTAAATAACTTAAAATGCAAAAAAGGACTTTCAGGGACACAACCTTCATTATAATTTAAGATTGTTTAAAAAACTAAAACAACCAGCTTCAAACGTCGCGCCAGTCATTATCTCTGGAGTCCATATCTCTGGAGATATTAAACATATCTCGATGACATTTAAATGGGAAGTATATATACCCTTTCAAACAAAAAGAAATTCCCAAATCAGTTCAGTCGTCTTCGAGTAATCGGTGAACATACGAATTGAGAACCTCCTTCTTTTTTACCCAACTGTGAAAGAAGCAGGGTTATGATTTTCGAGTGTATGTATATTTATTTGCCACGCCTTAACAGCTTGTCGTATTTTTTTGTGAGTGGTGTCAATAGATTCGTCTTAGTCGTAAGAGTGACACTGGATAGTGGATACATCAATATTTAAAAAAATAGTAAGGCTTTTTGGCACCAAAAACTAATCTCAAAAAAAAATTGTTTTCAAAATACTTCGATTGTGGTATCAAAATAAAGAATTTTAACGGTGATTACGAATTATATATAACTTACCTGTTTTGTTGGAGTTTGGAATACAAAATGCTTATAAATATTTTTTTCACGCAGATGACGCACGGATTTTATGTACTTTTTATAATAATAAGCCATTTATTCCAAACTTTTGGTTTACACGTTTTTGTAATGTTATAATATAATTAAAGTATTAAAGGATGTCCCGCAGTTCGGTGTGCCTCTTGGCATAGGCCTCCTCTAACCCCTTCCACTGGGTTCTGTCTTGTGCTACCCTTCTCCAGTGCTGTCCAGCTGTAAGTTTTAGGTCATCCTCCCAGCTTGTTTGTTGACGCCCTCTATTGCGTTTGCCGTCTCTGGGGTACCAATCAGTGACCCGTTTGCACCATTTGTCTTGAGGATCTCGGATCATGTGGCCTGTCCATCTCCACTTCTGTTTGTCAATTTGGGTAATTATATCGACTACTTTAGTTTTTTCCCTTATAATGCAGGAATAAAGAAAATAGACAAAGTAAGAAGTATCTTACTTTGTCTATTTTCTTTATTCCTGTAAGGCTTCTCTCCATGGATCTCTGACAGCGTTTCAGCTTTTCTCTATGATGTCTGGTGAGTGACCAAGTTTCGCAACCATAGGTAATGACTGGGAGAATACATGTGTCAAAGACTCTCTTTTTAATTTGCATGCTTAACTCGTTTGATTTCATTACTTCTTTCAGTGACCAGTATCTCTTCCATCCATTTGCAGTTATCCTGTCAATTTATTTGGAGGTTTGGTCTTTGTGAGAGATTATCTGCCCTAGATAGATGTATTCTGTCACATATTGGAGCGTCTGGTTGTCAATATCTATGATTACTGGTTCAGAGTTTGTAAATAATTTAGTTTTGTCTTTGTTCATGAAGAGGTCTACTTTTATGCTTTCTTCCATCAGTGATTTTATCATTGTCTTTAAGTTTGTCGGGTTTTCTTCGAACAGGACTATATCATCCGCAAATCTTAGGTGGTTCAGTTTTACATCTTGCACATTTAGGCCGAAGTTTTCCCATTCTAGTTTGCGGAAGATGCCCTCCAGGGCGGCTGAAAACAATTTCGGTGATAGAGGATCCCCTTGTCTCACTCCTTTCTCTCTCTTGAACTTGTTTCCTAGGGTTTCTAGTTGGTGACCCTTGCTTCGCTGTTCGAGTAGATGTTCTTGATAATGTTGGTATAGTTTGAGGGTACTCCTTGCTGTTCTAGACTCTCCCATATGGCCTTGGGGCTTATGCTGTCGAAGGCTTTCGAGTAATCGATAAATGCCATGTAGAAGTTCTTGTTATACTCATTATATTTTTCCATGATTTGTTTCACCGTATGTATGTGGTCCAGGGTAGAGTATTTTTGTCTAAAGCCAGCTTGCTCTTTTGGTTGGTTTTCGTCTAGTTTTTTGCTTATTCTTCCCAGGATAACTTTGGAGAATACCTTGTATATATTAGACATTAGGCTAATGGGTCTATAGTTTCCTATGTCTTCCTTCTGACCTTTCTTGAATATAAGGATAATATGTGATGTTTTCCACTGTGTAGGGATTACACCGGTCACAAGTATTTCGTTGAATATTGGGATAAGTATGGGTAGTAGTTCTTCAAGAGTGCCTTTAAGAAGTTCCTTCGTTACTTTATCAGGGTCTGGGGCCTTTTCCATCTTCTTACTATATATGGCTTTTTCTATTTCAATAGGAAGTATTTCTGGTTCAAGTTCTTGCTGGCTTTCTTTTATGTCGCTCTGTTCCTGTTTGTGCTTGATGTCTGGGTCTGAGTAGAGGTTCTGGTAAAATTTGGTAGCTATTTCTTTTATGACTTTCCTGTTTGAGGATGTTTTTTCCTTTTTGTTAAGCTTTGGTATCCATTCTTTTCCTGTTTCTCGTAGTTCTTTAAGTGCGTTTTTCACGCCACTTGTTGCCTTTATATGCTTTTCTAATGTCTGTAGTCTCTTGGTTTTCCTGTCTTTTCTAATGTTCTCCCTGATTTGATGATCCTGATTTATGTACTTTTTAACCGACTTCAAAAAAAGGAGGAGGTTTCTCAATTCGACCGCATTTTTTTTTTTTTTATGTTTGTTCGCGGATAACTTCGTCGTTTATGAACCGATTTTGATTATTATTTTTTTGTTCGAAAGGAGAGATCCCAAGTGTGGTACCATGGTAATTTTATCGAGGTCTGATAAGTATCTCCAGAGATATTGAGATAAACATCTCAAAATTAGTACTGAAAATGAATAGCGCGGCATTGAAGTCGGTTCTTTTTTAGTTTTTAAACGATATTATATTATCAATAATTCACTTGTTGTGAAGTCGGTCAAAAGAAATACCCAAGATGAGATTGATTGATAACGTTACAACTTAATAAATGTCAATTCCAGGTGGGTGACAACGGCGCTGGTAAGACGACGTTACTAAAGATCATAATGGGTATCCTGTCACCCACGAGTGGTATTCGCAGCGTACACCGAGGTCTCAAGTTCGGTTACTTCTCGCAGCATCACGTCGACCAGCTAGAAATGAATGTCAACTCGGTGGAATTATTGCAGAGGAGTTACCCAGGTAAGGGATGTCATGCTTTATTGTGCTAAAATTGGCATTTTTTTTTGTAGCCAGCGAACTTCTTCTGTATGTCTGATGTTAGGGAGTACAAATACCGCTCCAGTGCTCCCAGCCAACCTCACCTGCCCGTGGTGCATCCTGCTAACCAACAAACGAGGCTCTGGCGACCGACAAATGGTCGTATAACCATTTCTAAATTATGGCGTAGCTAAATACTACAGGCCGGTGACGGGCAGCAGCGTCACCAGTGCGAGAAGCTACGTCCTGCGATCGCCAACCCACATGATGGAAAGTCACAAGAAGAGCTGAAGATCAGGTTCAGTGGCGCATCTTGGGAGAGGCCTTCGTCCAGCAGTGGACTGATACCGGCTGGTGATGATGATGATGAATTTCATCTCGCCTGGTGGTAAGGGACGTGGTCGAAAATGTTGAACACGCTAGGCCTAGAATACTACTTTCATGGGATGTATGTTCCCGGAACACCGTGAAGTTAAGGCGGCAGATTTTCTCCTTGATGGTGGTAAACTACTTTTTGGTAGCAAGTCAGGAGATTTTTGATTTTAATTTTTACATCTATTTTTTTATCCTTATGAGTGACAAACACATCAGTCCTTCTTCATTTGTTTTATAGCTTAGCGTTTAACCACTATCTCACCTGTTGAGTGAGGATGCGGATGGTGGCACGCTAGGTCTAGAATGGGAACTGGCTCTTAAGTACAGCGGTCCGGATATCATTAGTTGGCCGACAGATTTTCCAACTTGAGGCTAGCAGACACTAAACAATGCCCCAGTAATTTATAAAACTCCAATCTAATATTTCCAGGTAAAACAGTAGAAGAATACAGAAGACAACTGGGCAGTTTTGGCGTGAGCGGAGACCTAGCGTTACAGACAATCGCCAGCTTGTCAGGAGGGCAGAAATCTAGGGTCGCATTCGCTAACATGTGCATGGGCAATCCGAACTTCTTGGTGCTCGACGAGCCGACCAATCACTTGGACATAGAGACTATTGAAGCGTTGGGGAAGGGGATTAATAAATATACGGTGAGTTGTTTTTTTTTAACCGACTTCAAAATAACGATGTTTCTCAATTCGACCGTATATATATATACGAGTATATTTATTTATTTTTATTTTATTTATTTATTTACATAATTAGAACGGTTAATAAACATTTATGTTTGTTCGCGGATAACTTCGTCGTTTATGAACCGATTTTGATTATTCTTTCATATGTCAAGGGTGGTACAATTGTAATTTCATCAAGATCTGATAAGTATCTCCAGAGATATGGACTAATCACCTCAAATTTGGTACTGGAAATTAAATAGCGCGGCATTTGAAGTCGGTTCTTTTAGTTTTGTAACGATCATATACAAGCTTTTATTTAACTTGTAATGTTTGTATGTAGTATATGTAAGTTTTGATTTCTATGTCCAGCTGTGGACAATGTCTAGCTATGGACAGAGATCGGCCGTTGCGCTGTTTGGCATTGTGTAAAGTTTAGTGACAAAGCAATATTATGGTTTATCATCATGTAAAGACTTGGAGTCTTTCTCACTGGATTTTTTGGAGAGAATACAAAATTCTGTCTCTCAACATTGTGCGATTTGCCTACCCTCGTAAACATTTAACGACCATCCTAAGAATAATAATAAACACGATACAATACAATTGTACAAAATAAAATAAAACGTTTAATTATCCCAAATAAGTTAAAACATATAATTGAATACACTTTTTATTTTTGAAGTGAAAAAATCTTTAGCGGTTTTGTGAACTTTTTTGGGATGGGTAAAAAATGTTAAACTCGTCAGGACACACGACCTGGTCGAAAATCCGTAAGACGGAGGGAGAGTAGACCAAATGTACAACGTTAATGTTCAAGTTTTCACTTCTGCCGGCACTCCCAGAGTGCAACCCGTTATTTATTTTTATATGTCTTAGGCTACATATAAATAAATTTTTGAAATTGAATAAATGAAATGAAATTTAACGATGCTTCATTCTAATTATTTAATGTTGTCAATAAATACTAAATGTATACATTTTTTACATGCTAACTCACGTAAGAATAAAACTTTTAAAGACAAAAAAATGAGACCACAAACATTCACATCCCTGCCAAAACTATAGTACTTTTATTTAGATATCATACATTTTAAGTAATACCTATTACGTAATATTTCCAGGGAGGTGTTATTCTGGTATCCCACGACGAGAGGTTAATACGAATGGTCTGTAAGGAGCTGTGGGTGTGCGGAAACGGCTCAGTAGAAAGTATAGAAGGCGGCTTCGACGAGTATCGCAAGATTGTAGAAAGGGAATTAGAAGCGCAAAACAATAAGTAGACAAATTATTGCAGAAAGTCTTATGCTTTTGTACTTCGTACTCACGTATGGTATTTATTAGGTACTCGATCGAGCAAACTTGTCCGTGATAATGACGGCTGTGACTCTAGCATTGAGCATTTATCTATCGGGCGAAGTTCAGTAAGTAATTAATTCACCGAACAGCCAAAAGATGTTATAAATAAATAGTTAAATTCATTTCTGAGAATTTATTTTTTTAACGACTTGTGACTACGCTGATGCTTGATACAAAACGCGCGAACATTTGCTTGAGCTAAGCTCAACAACACGCTTCCAACAGGTAAGAAGGAAATTGCATTAATAATTCCATCGAGCTGTAAATTTTGCTGTTCTCACTTTCGAGTTAAACTATCAAGCGATACCGTATGTGAGTACGGACCTTTATCTGCCGTTCCATGTTCGATGCATTCGAGTAAACATAGGCACAACCATACACACTTAAAGTACTTACTCACTTACTTACTTCTCGGATTAAAATTTGCCGACCGCTACATCATACCATGATCGTATGTCGGTAAGAGAAAGACATGATATATCTGTCGCCAAACAACTTGTGTTCCGGCAGCTGTCCGGCCTCGACCGCATCATCAAAATCAAATTCAAAGCATTTATCCAGTATGTAGGCATGCATGTATATGGCTATACATGGCTTACCAAAAGGTACGATGTGGTAACAGTGGTCAGTCGTAGCCTATACAGGCTTTTTTTTTTTAATGTCATATGACATAAAAAATATTGATGTATTCTGTGTCTCTAAACACCTAATAATTATTACACGAATGTTCGTGCATTGCATGTTGGTCGATAACGTAATACTGTGATTATTTTATACAAAGTTTTTATTTGAGTCGATACTGTTATATATTTGTACAAAGTGTTTTATATGCGATCCAATACGGTCTTGATAGTCCATTTTAGCGAGTGAAAATCCTTAGTGAAAGTGTTTTATAATGTGTCGAAAATAGAATGTCAGAATAGGTCCCTGGGGTTGTTCGTTGAGGTCAGCTGTTTACCAGATCAAATAAATAAATAATATCCACCAATGGGATTAGATAATAATGTCGTGATAAAAAAAATAAAGCATGACCATTGGATAATATTAGTCTTCAACTTTGCACTACTTTGGTCAGCTGTCTACTTTATTGTTTATTGTTGAATGAGCTGTTTGTATAAAGTCACGTTTTCATTAAATTTTAATGAAGAATTTAAGAAATCGTACGCGTAAATATATTGATATATTAACTCGCTGTTTTCTTCTCCAATGAATACACAGCTTTATGGACTGTTAAAAATTACCTGCAAATCGCATTATATGAGGAATTGTAAAGAAAGTATTTTTGTACGATGAAATCCTAACTCAGAGATTTTTTGGTTCATTTAAATCTGAACAGAATATATATTGTAAACTAAACGAACCACTCTAGCCACAATCACATGTAAAAAAGTTACTAGTTGTTGTATTATATCTTCATGTAGTCTCATTATTTATTTTAATATTATTATGTAATATTACCTATATGATGACGAAATGAAAAACATGTTAATATCAATGCAAATTTTTATTATTTATACCTTCAACCTCTCACTGCATTTAAATAGTTACACCATACGATTCCATTAACAATGGCAATTAAAAAAATATAATTAACTTAAAAAATGCATATTTACAAATTAAAATCCGAGATACATAATATACAATTAAAGTAATGACTAAATAGCAACAGAACAGTTAAGGAAAAACACGTTCGGTTATGTCGAATATTGAACTCAAGGTAGACCTAATAAGCTACTGCCATATTGAATTGACACTTCATAGGTGCTCTGGTTAGCGGTGAATGCTATTTTCGTTTGAAACATGCTATCGATCGGAGGGAAGTAAGGTATTGATAAATCGTAATAAATTAAAATTGTATTGGATTATTTCAATGCGATACGTAAGGTATACGCTATACACTATACCTGTTCGAATTATGGCAATTTTAAGATTGTGAATATACGTAGTAAGGTACAAACTAATAGTTATACATACTAACAGATCACAAAATACTCTTATTCTAAAACTACTTATGTCCAGTTGGCAATGACAAAATGGCGGTTGATCACTCGACTCTTACCGGGAGTAAGAGGGGTCGAATAAATAAAATATCGCGTTACTGGTGTTTCTTGCGGCGCGTTTTTGTTTTGTCGGTGTTTCTGAGCACCTCCGCGTAGGAGAGCTCCAGCTTGCGCAACTTGTGGATCTCCTGGGAGGCCGTGCTCTGCTTGATATCCCACGAGTCCGTCTCCGAGTTCCAGCCCTGGTAGATCTTACCGGTGCGGCCGCTCGCGGACGGCGTGGGAGAGTTCATGTTGCGGTTGTAGAACTGCAGCGTCGAGCCGTTCCATTCGTTCTCCGCGGCCCGCGCCAGGGGGCTGACCTCGATCGGTCTGTAGTCGCGCCGCTTCTTACCGGACGACTTCTGGTACGTGACCTTGGGCGGCGACGGGAACACGGGCGAGTCGGCGCCCTGCCGCTCCTGGCTTTGCTTGCGGTTGCGATGTCTGGACTTCTTTCTAGTGGCCGCGATGTACTCCAGCGGCTGACGCACCAGCGGAGTCAGGACGCGCTCCTTCTCCTTTTCCTTCTCCAGCTCCTGCGTCTCCTTCTTGTTGCCGGTTTTCTCGGTGGTGCTCTCAGCCGCCGGTTTGTTCTCCTTGTTTTCTTTTCGCTCTTTGTTATCTTTGCTATCCTTGAGGTCCTTGTTCTCCTTGGTCAGTATGGGTTCGACGTCCCTCTTGGGCGTCTCCGGAGCGGGTTTCTCCCTCTCTTTGAGAGTGGGAGTTTCGGGAGCGGTGATGTCGGACACTGGAATCGACTGTTCAGACATCACAGACGAGAAGACGCTCTGAGTGTCGTCAGTGAAGTTTCCGGGCGGTTCCTCGGTCGCGGGGGTGACGGGCGGCACCTTGCCGGTCGTCGTGTCGTCCAAGAGCGGTAGTCTTTCGCCCTCATCCTTGTTCTCGGCCGCTTTCTTCAGGATGGTGAAGATCTCTTTGAACAGTTCCCTATACTCGGGCCGGTTCCGGAAGCGGCTGTCCATGGGCATGGGGGTGACGTCGTCGTAGATGCTGAAGCGGTAGTCCTCCCCGTCGACGATGGTGCAGAGGAAGGAGCCGGGCCGCTCGCGCTCGGTCTGCGTCGCCTTGTTGCTCGTCTCGTCCGAGAAGCCGGAGCTGGAGGTCTCCGCCTCCGAGAAGTCCGGCGTCTGAATGATCTTTTTCCGGGAGGTGGGGTCGACCTTCTTCTGTTTGTCAGCCTTCTGTTCCTCGCCGTGGCCGCTCTCCTCGTCGGTGTCCTTCACGCTGAACTGGCTGAAGTCCCCGGAGGTCTGCAGCTCGTCCTGTATGGACATGGGTCCGGACGTGTTGGCGGCGGAGGTTGGTGCCGTCTTGTTCTTCCTGATGTTCTTCACCTGCGACAGCTGCACTTCCAACAGAGCCTCGTACTTCTGCACGAGCTCCCTGTAAGGGTTGTCGTGGCCGTCCTCTTTATTCGCCCAGATGCCTTGAAGCAATTTCTCCTTGGCATTCTGAAAGTTGTGGATGACATTAACGTCTCGCATCTATTGTTGATTTGAAGTTTATGAGAGGGAAATGCGGTGTGATGCCAGTTAAAATTATGATTAGGTAAGAATTTCTTTTCGCGTAATTTTGAAAAGATAAGAAGGCCATATAATTTATAATGATGAAAGAGACTGTTACTGAACAGGAGAGTGTCAGTCGGTTAAAATTTGATTCGTAAAGTTGAAGAATTCTAGCTACATGACATGATCGAATCTTTGGTAAATTGCAGTGACATACGATTAATTTGTCAAAAATACACCCATTACCACACCACATTAGTAAGACGACACGATATAAATCAGGCGATATCTCTTGCGTGTTAGATCAACATAAATATATAATAAGTGGCACTGATCAGATGATACGAGATCCATCCCCCGATTACAAAATAAGTGCCCTCGAGAACATGCAAACGTACCGAGTGTCTGTTATCTCAATAATACGTCACGATTACCATCACCACACCGAGAAACCGAGATTACAGAGTTAAAAATTAGCGTGCATTATTCGCGTGTTAAAGTAACGTAACGTGTCGGTAATGGACGTACCTTTGACTACATACGGTATATCCAAAGAAAACTACTGCAGATGCGCTTCATAATGCATATGCAAAGCGTGAGCAACAACATCAGGGGCAGTTGGAAAAGCTTTGTCGCCTAGAAACGAGCGAAACGTTCAATCAGAAGAAATCAAGAGTGAGTTTGGGCTTCGTGGACGACACGGAATTTAATTGAGGCAAATAGCACCTAAGATATTGGTGCATAGTTCATAATATCGCTTATATCACATTCATAAACATCTGATATCGATAGAATGAAACCACTTCATTATCTTCAAGGTATCTATTCTTAAACAAATTCCACGTCGCCGGTTATTTCATGAGTCCCTTAAAGAATGGGAAATTGTACCCATGTTTAAAAACAAATGAAAGTTGTACATGACTTCTTTGCCAATCTAACGAACTCTAGAAAACACATTGATTAGTTCAGCAGATGTTAATGTGTTAGCCATGTTGCCAATTTACGCAGGATCGTGAATTAATTATGTTAAATGTTTTATACATAGAGATTTTACATTGTTAATGCTGAATAGGTTTCTACATATAAAAGAGAAGATAAGCTAGAGAGAGAGAGGGTAATAGTCATGCATAAAGTGGTTGTGATTGCTTACATCGAATTTGACGAGTTTTGTGGTGACGAGATCTTCTGTTCTGGGGCTGTCTTGGCCAGAGGGTGGGAGTATGAGAGAGCTGATTGCACTTCTATCGTCGTCATCGCCGTCGAGCATCGAGGACATGTCATCGCGCTCGACTCCCCTTAGACATCTGATGCATAGCTGTCCTTGCCTGAAATATAGAAAAAATATGATCTAGCTATGAGACTGTTTGATTTTTGTGAGGCTGGTAAAATCTGATAACAAATATTTTTAGTTTTTTATTTGTACCTAATTTTTGATCCAATTGTACAATCGGTGAAAAGGGGAGAAATGTTATATTTGTACCTACAAATATAACATTTCGATTTGGTACGAGAGCGATTCTGTAGATGACAGCACAGATGTAGGTAATTTGCAATAGGAGACTTCGCCAGAAAACATGATATGTGGGTATCACTCGTGTTTTGCGGGTAGGTAAGTACATAGTATCATGATGATAATTTTCGACATCATACAATTTTCAATTCGTATATTCTACGTTATTATTTTCGTGTTACATATTTCCGGTCCCACACGTGCACTGATTTGATATTAAGATAATTCCTATTCTGATGATAAAACATCATGTTATTATCTCACCTGACTTCCTCAAGGATTGCGAACTCCTCGTGCATAGATTTAGGTTCATCCTCCCTCTGGTGCCAAGTCCTCATTTGTTCCTGTATCCTATTATTCTCCTGTACCATCGACGCTAACTGTTCTTCCAATTCTGTGACCCTTCGTTGTTCTTGTGCGAACGCAACCTTACTCTCTCGTAGCTCATCGCTTAGCCGAAGCAAGTCCTCATCTTCCTTAGTCAGTTCTGGAAGAGGCAGCGCTTTCGGTGTGCTGTTTACTTCTACTTTCTTCGAGACGACATTGTCTTTTTCTTTGGGTTGCTCCGGCTTGCTCTCTGGCTTCCTTTCTGCTCGTCGCCTGGATATTTCCAGTTGCGCGTTTAGGTCGTCGACAGTCTTTTGTAATTCTTCGCTCTTCGCCTCTAACGTTTCGATGTTGGCGCACAATCTGAAAACAAATAGTTAAAAGAATTAAGTAAGTGTTTGCATTGTGAAATGTTATCGAGATATGTAAATCATTATTGATTTGATGTGTAATTCAGTTGCAACAAATGCTTATTGAGCCGCGGACTGTGTAATTTAAACCTATCTTATGTAACGTGCAGGTTTAATCTTGAGAAGCATTTATGCGTATTATAGCATTGTGATATAATAATATATGAGGATTTTGTTACACTGTAGAGTTTAAGGTGAACTCCTAACGATTTTGTTGTAATTTGGCTGAGGTCTGCCGGCGAATAAAAGTTTATTTAATTAAGGAGATAGATACCATATTTAATAGAACTTGGAAGAATCACAAGCAATGTAAAATTTTGACAAAGTTAGGTGAGCTCGAGCTGGCTCTACGTTGGAGCGCATAGAAATAAACGATAAACATGTGTATAATTAAAAACAGAAATAACAACTATTTGTTGGACGTTTTATTTCCCATAATTATGGAATAAACATAGATGTACTAACTATTCAGTAAGAAGTTACTAATTAGTATACTATTAATAAAAAAAATCAAAGCAACGTTTACTACATTGCTAATGTTCCGCAGTAAAATTATGCAAATGATGTGAAATAAGTATAAATGAAAAACAAGAAACAAACTTTTTTGTTTTGTAACTGCTACGGTCGGATGCAATCGCCTTGATCTTGATAAGAGAAAAATAATAAGTTTGTGCTATGGAATGAAATCAGTATGAAATATCTCGAATCTCGATCTGTTATAAGCGTCGTTTGATTTTTGCTCTCAGATTTTTTGGTAAAAATGCTAATCGCTGGGTAAATACCTACTATGGTGGGTACCTACCCACTTACCCACACACTACAAACTAACAATGTTTATAAATTGTGGAGTATTCTGTAGGTACCTACGTATTACTTTGTTTCTCTTGTATTTTTTGTCGATTGACATTGAGAACCGGTAAGGTTCTTTCAACCGTGATTTATGACTGTGTGTCGAATTATTATTGCGGAAGATGAATTTATAAATTGCAACGCAACACAACATTCTATATCTTGCCATCCTCCCAAATTGTAGATATCTTCTTGTGACAATTTAGAGTTCCCCGATTTGGTTATAACAGCGGAATTGGAGTGTTAAAGTCTAAAGGATGGCATCATCGATATAAAAGGGGAGATGCGGTACTTACTCTTATGCCACGTAAACATAATGGAACTAGAAACAACTACATGAAAACACGAATGTCTAATGTCGAGCTTGATGTGCATGAAGAACAGAGGAAGCCATTGTTGCTAATTATTTAAATGGATCTGCGATAATTGCACATGTAACTTTGTACGTGCTACACAAACGCCAGTTCGATTGTGACTAAGGTGAAATTAGGTTCGCGAACCTAATTCATACGGTCCACGTCGACGAGCGGGGTACCTTATCGCCCTTATTTTCGAACCTAAATATATCTAAATATCGATGGATGGCATCATCATTTTTTAATGAGTTTAATTTTCATAATTGTGTTATGAAAATTAAACTCATTAAAAAATTATGATGTAAATGATGAGTAAAAAAGAAAGGAGTTATAGAAAGTATGCATTTTCTTAACTTTTTATGACTGACTTATGATAGTAGGTAAGAATGACTTAACTCTGCTAACCTAATCTAAACAATTTATGCAACGTCACTATAAACATTGCAATAAGTTACGTTTAGCTTTTTCCCATAGGTGTATCAAAATTCACCAAAGCACGCGATATCCCTTACTGCATCTTACAACTTCACCACGAGAACATTAGAGCATCTGCACTCACGTTTTAATGTGTTTCTTGTCGGCCGCGTGGTCGACGGCCAGCCTATGGTTCGCCCGCTCCAAGTCTTGTATGCTGACTTCCAACTGCTCGTAGATACGTAGCCGGGAGTCGTTCACCTCGCGCAGTGCCACCGTTTGTTTCGTGAGGTACTGTGCAAAAAGAAATAATTTATTAATATACCTACAGGTGAATTTTTCAAGTGGATGACCACATCCGAAACTATTAGGAATAGCGAAAAGTACTCAAAGGAGTCTCGGGCCCGATTTTGATGAAAACCAAAAGTGAACTATTGGACTTTTAAAATATCAATATTCCTAGCTAGGCCTAGACTGCGCCGCGCGGCGCTGAAGCCGCCAAACTAAGTCAATGAAATGTGTAACTTTTTTGTGTAGTAGGTAAATCAAGTTCTTTTTGTATCACTCTTTTAGTATGAGCGCGCCGTGTCGCGTCGCGATCTGAGCTGACCCTTAGATTAATTTCTCTAGGAGTATGTAAAATGTGAAATCTGCAAAGACTTACAATTAATCTACAATATCTGCAAATAATGCAATTGATGACTTGAAACGATCTTAGGAAAATATTCTAAATGTAATCAATAATATCGTAATGCTTAATGCAATACAATCCTTGGTCGACAAATCCAGCTATGTATTGAGAACAATTATGTAGCGTAAGAAAAATAAAACAGTATTTTATTAGAAAATAACCCTATCTTTAATTTTGCCGTATGTCATTATTTCACATAATTCGTTCCTTATTAGTAGCGACACTGTCGAATGGTGCAATAATAATACAGGATGTTTTTTTGTTCAAAATCAACGGGTTCGATTCCTGGCTAGGAATATTGATTTTACAAAAATTCTTTAATGCAGTTTTAGTTAGTAGTTTTCATCAAAATTGGGCCCGATACTTCTTTAAGTATTTCGCTATTCCTCATAGTTTCGGATATGGCCATCCGCACCCACTTGAAAAATGCACCCTGTTTATTTAACTTTTAAAACAAAAACATTAATTAGTAGCTGCTGTCAAATGTTGAAGCACGGGTTAAAGTCACCATCTCGCTTGAATTGATGGTAAATGTAGATATAGTCAGTTACGTCCGAATCCCGTCGCGTGAGGGAAAATAGAGTCTGTGCGTGAAGGATGTGCGGTAGACCTGACTCCTGCGAAAAATGTCGTCAAAAATGTCCGAAACGTGTCGGAGTAATATCGAAAAAAGTTTTTTTTTAATTTAAAGAAAGACGAATTACCTAAACATTTAATGTAGGCAGGCCACTTTTTTTGTGTCGGTTTGTGTATCGAATTTCAAATTACACAATAAGTTACCTACTTATTATGTTATCGTACTTACCTTATTTATAGGAATGGCCCCGTCAGTGGTTTAATGGTTTTGAGTTATAACATTACCTACAGGAGCTTATTACAGATTTGATTATACCTACATACTTTTAAATAGGAAAATAAACTGGCCAAGTGCGAGTCGGATACGCACACGTATGGTTCTGTACCACAATAAATTGAACAAAATGTATTACTTTTATTTTTTTACTTTATTCTGTTTTTAGTATCTGTTCTTGTAGTGGCAATAGTTAATCATCATCATCATCATCAGCCTGTATCAGTCCACTGCTGGACGTAGGCCTCTCCCAAGATGCGTCACTGAACCCGATCTTCGGCTCTTCTCTTCCAGTCACTGCCCACCGCTAGTTAATAGTTAATACATTTATTTTATGAAAATGTTAAGTCTCTATCTATTACGGTTCATAAGATCAAGCAAAAAACGTCAAAAAATCACGTTTCTGGTATGGGTCCCCTTAATATTTAATTTAATTTAGTTTTTTTAGTATTTGTTGTTATAGTGGCCATATTAATATATACTTTGTAAGCATTTCAAGTATCTACCTATTACGGTTTAGGAAATACAGCCCTCTGAAAGACGGACAGACAGACGGACAGCGAAGTCTCAGTAATAGGATTCCGTTGGTACTCTTTGGGTACGGAATTATAAAAAAAGGTAGAATTTATTCTGCCAGTCCATTGTTTAGGTAGATAGGTACCTATTACTTTTACTCTTTTGTCATTTCCGGAATCATTTTATAACTACAAATGTATCATGATCTCATCTGGTTTACATTGACATTACATGAGTCACAAACATAAAATGTAACTTCCTTCAAAATAAGTTACTACAAACAACTTGAACCACTGACCTCGGATTACACTACGTTATCCTAAATCTATGCCTTGAACAGAGAATTCCGGGCTACTCACTCACCCACCATAGCGTACTATTAATTATACTGTGTCCTAAGATACCTAAAATACATTCGTTTTCTTGCTTATTTACAACTATACTCTCCTATCAACTCTGCGTAACCACAAACTATTAACTAACTATATTAACAGGAGTGGATATATCGTATATCTTTCCATGTATAAAGACACATATCCGCTTAATATATCCGCTTTCGCTAAGTATGTCTGGATATGCAGGATTATTCTCAATCATTCGAAAGCAAACTCGGATTCGGAAACTACCTTTACTTCGACTTGTATCTTTGCAATTCACAATGCTCCGATCGGTTACTTTTAATATTTCAATACGAAAAAATCAGTGATTCTTATTAGAAAGGTTTTCACGACAAAATAGCTCACGAATTTATCCGATATTCAAAATTAAAAATGAAGCTTCCGAATCCGAATAGGTTTTCGATTGATTGAGAATCAGGGAGCTGCTTCGTATATCTAGGATATCCATGTCCCATGTCAGTCCGACTTCAAAAAAAAGTTTTATGTTTCATCAAGATATACCAGATATCGGATATACGAAGGTTTTGACAAGAGAAGGGAAAAATATATATCCGCTTAGGGATATACATCCGAAGATATAGATGTGTCCGGAGTTACCCAAACCTAATAATAAGTATTCTTACTTCGATTTCTTGTGCTTGATCCTCGATAACATTTTGATGTTGACGGAGTGCAGTTTCGAGTTCCTTATTACGTTCCAGTAGGGTCTTGCCGAGTTCTGCTGCCAACTGCAAATCTGGAAAGATAGAAAAGATAAAATGAATAAATACTCTTACAATTTGTAAATGTTCCGGTAAAGATTTATATTGTAAAACATACCTATTACTAAGTAAACTTAAAAATATGTTCACAACGAACATTATTGCTTCCTCAGTTCAAAGAATATACATAAGCATTTTTATTGATTTTCTAAATAAAAACCCTTTTGAGAAATTTGTCAACTTATAAGATTTTGATTGCAGTAATGTAAGTTGATCTTTAAGTGGTTTTGATGGCACCTTTTATTTTTGCAGTTTTTGTGCAAGTCTGCCGGTTGTTATCAAAGTTGTCAAACCAGTCTTATAGTCTTCAATTAACATCTATTTATGAATATATCCACTTACTTACAATATCAATAAATAGCTTACGGATACTTAGAAATAACCCGCAGACATGTTTGTGGCGCCTAAATATTACCTAATGCATTTCTATTTACGAGGAAGAATTATAACTTACCTACTTAATACCTAAACGAGACAAAGCAAATCAAAAGTCGGAAGCCAACTCCGAAGCTAATTGCAATTTCATAAAGTGAATTTATCTTCTTGCTACTTCGCCAATAATCAGCGGTTTTAAAATCAATGATGCTTTATGAAATTCACCGCGTCCTTAACCTACCTATAATGCTATCACGACATTAGCTGTTACTGTCCAAAAGTACCTAGATAATTATATCTACTGCCTACATACATAATGTGTAGTATTTATAGTATTCTGTAATCTGCGCATAAGCACAGCATAATGAAAAGTAGCATAAGCGTTTTTTAGTACAGCCTATTCAGCTTAATGTCGCCAGCTGACCGAGTTGTTACAACAGTCACAGTCTTCTAAAGTGGACGTTCTATGGTTAATTGAGCACCTGCCGCGGACTCCATACGAGCATTACGAGCTTTAATCACCGATTCGTCACTTCATAACACTTCACGGCACATTGCCGACTTATTTCAACATCTGTCAAGCATAACTGGAACATGAGGAGCGTACCATGACGATCGTAGACGTAGGCCCGTGAAAGGGGGACCTTGGGCACCAAGAACAAAACTCTATATTCAGGTCGATGAATGGTTACATACTCTCGTAGATGAAAGTTGACGGACATTCATATCGGAGAAATTGTGATTTATGTATCTGATGATAGTCGGAATAAAGGCCAGACGTTGTAATTTCAACGGGTGAGAGCCGTCAATTTCTTTCATACAGAATTGCGATATGCTGGGTAGTTAGTAGGTATATCAACGTTCAATCATAGAGCGTGACCGATTTCCGCATCCATTGTTTTCAAAAATGTTGCCGGCTATAATTAAAAAGGATTGCAGAAACGTTGTTTATTAACGAGATAAGCTTTTTACACTGTGACTGTAGGAAACATTTTTCGCTCCAAAAAGCAGGTATGTGCGGAATTCTTTCACGTTTCGAGGTCCCCGAGGCTACTACGGCGCCGAAGAGTAATTTTCTGTTTAGCAATAGTTTTGTTTGTTTTGTAAACGAGTTTACCTTCGGCAAAATGACTCAGTGTTTCAAAGGAGATACTTGTTTGCTACTGATTATCTCAGGGTTGGTTTGGTAAGTCTCGACTGTTGCAAAGATATCAAACGTCGAAATGATAGAAAGTGGACCTGATAATGGTGGTGGTGAGTGGTTATCGACATCTATTAACACCTGAAGTATCCTACGCTTTTGGAGAAGGCTCATAATAATTCTACCTTTGAAGCGATTCAGATAGTATCTTTGCAGGAAGACGTCAGGAGGAAGCTCAGTCCACATCTTGCAGGTTCGGCAGTAGAAACAACCTCGTGAAATGGGTTGTCATGCTGGGTACATACCAAGCGAGCGCAGGCGATAGAATGGGCGAATAGGAGAATAGGGGAAGACGCATCTATACAGGCGTATAACTACATCTCTCTCTACTCAGCGTTCGTTCGTTCGGCTCGGTGTGTACCCAGCATTAGAGGGCCACGTTACATCTACTATATGCAGTTGAGCCTTAGCACGGATATAAGTACGGCATATGTAGATTCAAATAAGATCTAGACGGCCATTGATAGCCAGATGCTGCTACAGCAACATAGCAGCATCAGAACCTATAATATATAGTCCTTATATGAGGACATCAAGGATGGCAGGAGCAAGAGTAATCTGAGTAATAATAATGATGAATTATCAAATGAATCGTTGTGCTTCAACACCTCTTATTACGAAACATAACCACAAACATTAACAACCTCGTAATGTTTTTGCTTCAGTTATTCACGCGAATGTAATAAAAAGTTGCTTTGACTGAGCCGACTTGCTTAGTTATGCTCTACGAACGGTACCTTGCTGAAACCTTAGAAAAACCTTTATGTTGAATATATTATTATACTTCTGCTTTTTGTAATTTTAAATAATTAATTTTAATCTGTTTTTCTCAATAGCTACATATTTTTATCAGAAACATTTAAACACAAAAAACTTCGAGGGTTTTTAGTTTACATTAAGAAATTACCTACATACAGACGCTGGAATGGAATGGCCCGGTGAAAACCGACCATTCCAGAAAAAATCAGTAGAAATTTAGAGGTATGTGCCTATTTATCATTATATCGCCACCAGGGACCACTCCTGAGATTGTAAACTTTAAACTTTCGCTACCTGAACATAAGAGACTTATCGCGCTCAAACATTAATTTTATTTACCTCGACGTTTTCACCAAGTTGCATTGATCGTGGTCATGAAAATACTCCCCCGAGGTATAAAAAAAATGTGATCACAATTGGCGGAAAAATTGAGTAACATACTACATACAAAACAATATACCTATAACAGACGAATTTAGAACATTTTTTTCCAAATCTATAGTAATAATTATTTTATAATAACTTATATTTCCAAATGTATTCCAAGCATATAGGTATAGGTAAACTATATTTTTTTAATTTATCTGAAATAATCATGACAAAGAGTTAAAAATAATAAGAAGTGGCAACAAGTGAATATTATAGATATAAAAACTTCAGACGTGGTATATCACCTAGTAATTTTAGTAGTAAGTAATATTTCGTCGGGTTGTCTGAGAGGTTATAGCTAATTTTGGACTCCAGTATAATAAAAACTTGCGATTATCAAATGATATTATTTAAGAATAGCAAGTTTTTGTTACCTGTTTAAGAGAGCTCAAACTTCAAAAAAACTTTAACTGCGTTGTGTAGTTTTATGGAAATTGATTTCGTGATTTGTTTCTTCTAGCTAGACTTTGATCAAATCAAATTTTATAATAGGTATGGCAATTGATTCTTATCTACCTTTTTTATTGATTTCCATCGAATACAAGTAATAAAATATTACCTATTCGAATTGATTTAACTTACGTGACATCATATGCATTCACTGACGTGACATTGTTTATGAATATGAAATGGGAATAGTCTTAAACATTTTACCTGTATCTTACCTAATATTTTTTAAAGGATCTTAGAGAACTTAGTACGAGCGTATTTATATTCGACTATGTTCCTAAACACACCCACGTCAAAATCATTAATTTTATCTGTTTCTAATACATATAATTTACACTTTAGGTTAATGTTACTTTGAAAACCAAACAATGGTCTATCAGCGAGAAGACCACACGCTCACCTATTTGAACATATTATCAGATAAAATGAAATGTTGCGTAAAACTTTCACGTAATGGGATTTAGATCATTTACCCTTACCTATTACGTAGTACCTACCCGTACTATTCATTATTCTGTGACCGTACGGACCTCAGAAATTCTGGAGCAATGATCTACGCAAAGTAGCTAGGAAGGGCTGTATAAGAGTAACAAAAGACGTTACTCAATAGCTTGCAATTCGATAAACCTCTACAACAGTGGATTAGATTAGATTTTTAAACCATTAAAAAGGCATCAACCCGAACATGCATATTTTAGCACAGAACGCTTGAATATTCATTAATAGCGCCAGCGCATTCCATTTAGTGCTAACTGTTAACTCATAATAGTGTGAGAGAAACAATTAACATTGTTACAAATAACTTTTAATAGAGCTATTATCCCGTCAATTGTTTCAAGAGACATGAGACATGCGTGTCGGCAAGACTAAGGACCTTGACACAATGCTATTGACGACTGCCGATGGTAGCAAATAAACAAATCTGTCGCACTTGCAATTTCATTTGCGTAAAAAAGGCTATGTTTTTCGACGTTTGCCGTAGCATATACATTTACATTGTAACGTAATCGCCTCGCCTCGAGATATTTTACGGGTTAGCTTATCAAAGCCAGTGTTCGGATAATCGATCTGGGCCCATAGATTTAACTCTATGTCTGGGCCTTATAAACGTCATTCACCGCGACCGTTGACACTACTCATTCAGGTTCCGTATGCGCACAATGAGCGACCTTTGACTTTTTTTTTACTTGTCTACATGCATGTGTTGTCTTGTTTCAAAATAATCGCTATTGTTTAAATGTTACCTTTGTCCTTAGTAGAGCCCGATCTTCGGCTCTTTTATTCCAATCGTTTTTCCAGCCGAAAAAATCCAAAATTCTTGCTGCAAGATGGCCAGCAGGGCATTGCAGCCGGCGTGCCAGTTCTTAATGTGACGATCAGTCACCAATAGGTGTACCAAGTATCATATATCTTAGTAATATTAGAACAGCCCGTTGGCGAAAGATTATAATAGATAGCTTGCCTTCTAACTGGGAAGTCGCCGGTTCAAACCCTAACCTACGTTTTTTTTCTGTGCATTCGTGGTATTCGTTTACAGGTGGTAGGAGCATTCTATCGATGCTCCGCCTGGCTTGCTGCCAAAAAATAGCTTACCACCATCACAGAGAAAATTGGCCGCATTATGGTGTTCCTGCAGCACCCAGCTCTTGAGAGTTGAATCATTTTAGGCATTGCGTGTTCTCCATCTTTGACTGTAATCATCGTTTCCCACCAGGTGGGATAGTGGCAGACGCAAGATTATCAGATTTATAAAAAAAAACGTTTATTATTTAAATTAAAAGATTACAGATTATTAAAGAAACAAAAAAACCTACTTCACATGCCGCGATAGTCAAAGTAGTCAGTAACCATAATCATGTCATCAAGGTATACAAATTGGTTTATATTGTTTATCTCCATATCTCCGGAGATGATTATCAGATCTCGATAAAATTTGAATGGGACCAAACGGGAGGCATAATCTTTCAAACAAAAAAAATCAAATCGGTTAACATTTGACGGAATTGAAAACTATTACTGTCGTATTGAGAACCTCCTCCTTTTTTGTGGGGTCGGTTTAAAACAGGTAGAAATATAAGATTAAAGCTATGAATACCAATGTAAACTAACATTATAAACAGGAAAGATTTGATTTTTTGGTTTGTTTGTTTGTTACGATTTATCTCAAAACTACTGGACCGATTTCAAAAATTATTTCACTAATGGAAAACGATAATAAATAAATAAAAAGTTTATTTTCTCTCACAAAAGGTTCTTAAATTGTATATCCAAACTTACAGACAAGGTAAAGAATATTCAACCTATCTTTGTGAGAGACTGGTGCCTGAAATAGGTTTAAAAAAAACCTGTAGTACTGGTCACCAGTGCCCTCCCGCGGATCGTTGTACATACTATACTATATTGTTCGTGTCTTACTATAAGTTAGTTAGCTTATATACGGTTTATGAACACTGTAGCGAGAAACACAAATCCTTAAAGATATAATTTAACGATTAACATCGATTAATATCATAAATTTTAAAGATTAACATCATCAGCGAGTAGCATATATGTATTATTATATTACCATGATATAGGCTATATTTTATCCCCGTATTCTCACGGGTACGGCAAATACAGTAGATTCACTACGATCACATCAATATTACACCACATAATACTCAATAGTACTACGTAATCATACATCAATAAAATTAAACCCTAGGTACATAAAATACATATACATTAACCAATGGGTAGCCTTGAAGTTTAACTATTATTGTGCTTGTGAATTGATTTGATTATTATAAAAACATATTTTGCAGCAATTTCAAATCTGCCTAATGCCTATCTTAATAAAATTGTAATTTTTACTGCTGAGAGGCTTTAATAGCAATCTCATCGATGGTCAATGTCATGTTCTTTTGCCTCTGTTTAAAATGTCTAAATTTCCACATTACGATATTTAAATACTAAATTCCATTGCTTTTTTGCACAATATCTTGCTAAATCATCTAAATTGTGACTGGTGTCAAGTTTAAACTTACATAAACCATAAATACCTATTCTAGACAGGGCATTACTTAGTTAATAATGGCTTACATGTTTCATAGTGACATGACTTTTTGCAGTTAATGTACGATGATAAGTTGTTTTAACTTGTACAGCGAGTTCTTAATTTGTTTACATCATTAATGACTGAACAGTCTGTTATTCACTAACCGACTTCAAAAAAAAGGAAAAGATTATCAATTTGTCTAAATCTTCTTCTTTTTCAACCGACTTAAAAAAAAGGAGGAGGTTTCTCAATTCGACCGTATATATATATTATGTTTGTTCGCGGATAACTTCGTCGTTTATGAACCGATTTTGATTATTCTTTTTTTGTTGGAAAGGAGATATCCCAAGTATAGTACCATGGTAATTTTATCGAGGTCTGATAAGTATCTCCAGAGATATTAAGATAAACACCTCAAAATTGGTACTGAAAATGAATAGCGCGGCATTGAAATCAATTCTTTTTTAGTTTTTAAACAATTTTTTTTGTTTATTTATTGTTGAAAGGGTATACTTTCTAAGTGGTGATTTAATTTACCTGATATCTAATTGTCCTCGACCGCATCATCACTTGTTGGTGAGATAATGGTCAAACGCGAGCTTATAAGATATAAAAAAAAAGATATAGAGATAAACATCTCAAACTTGGTACTGAAAAAAGCCACGCTAGTTATTAGCGAGCTTTTGAGGTCGGTTCTTATAGTTTTTTAAACGATTTATATATTCAGTACCTGCCCTTGGTTCTCAATCATTCGAAAACCTATTCGGATTCGGAAGCGTCATTTTGATTATCCAATATATATTATTCCGTGAGCTATTTGCTCGCGGAAACCTTTCCGATTACAATCACTGATTTTTTCTAATTGAAATATCGAAAGTTGCGGATTAGAACATTGTGAATTGCAAAGATCTGAGTCGAAGGAGAGGCAGTTTCCATATCCGAATTTGATTTCGACCAAGCTTTGCTCGGTTTTTACAAAAATGGCAACTATGTAAAACACTATATAATACAATTTCATCCAAATCACTAGAGCAGTTTCCGAGATACGCAATTTATACATACCTAGATATATATTATTTATATTGCTCGATTAAATAAAATAAAATAGTTATATTCTGTTTATATCATTTAATGCCTGAACAGTCTGTCATTCATTTAGGGACGTTTTGTTTGATATTGCAGTATTGTTAGTTTATTAATGATCCGTTGCAATTGTTTGGAGTTATTATTAGTTATATTTTGGCATGAATTCTCCAAATTAGTGGCATTGTGGGTCGTTTTTTGTTGCAATTATTTTGCCTTAAGGTACGGACGCACCGCGGCGTCCTGCGTGCGCGATCTAGGCGGCGATCAGATAGCGCAGTAGTATTTTTATCGACTGGTTCACACCAAACGCGATCAGAAAACAATTGAAATGTACTAAGATCGCGCACGCAGGACGCAGGACGCCACGGTGTGTCCGTAACTTTATTTAACGCTCGCAATTCAAAAATAAAATAAATTAAAGTAAACAGGGACCTAACACTAAAAGAAAATTCGGCTAAAAAATATTGAAAAAGAAAGAAAGAAACTCATAGTACAGTTTTATGTCCTTAAAATCTGTCTAGATTTTTGGAAATGTAATAAAAATAAAAGTTGAAGTCATCGGTAAAAAAATATTTGGATAGTCCAATTACGTCAGCTAATTAATCCAACAACGATAACGATGCATCGCTTATCTATAAACGATTTGTAACTTTCCTAGGTGACCTAAAATTTCCTGAGTGTTGCAATCGATTTATAAACAATGCGAAAAAATACATTTAATGATACAAAGAAAGTTAACGGTATATTTAATTGCTGATTCTAATTATGAGACTGACTCGATAATTTCGAAATTGTGTTCATATCGACAGCAATCTTGATGCTTTGTTTGCCAAAGATAACAATATTAACTCCGATATTACATTCGTTGTCTGCCGGTTGGACTTTAATCAGTGCCATATTCATAATGACTCTCCAAGTAATGATGTTTGCGAGAGATCATCAACCCGAAAGCACATCGCACTAACTAGCCATAAAATCGGCTAGCGAAAGCTTGCAGAAGTTACTTAATGCCAACAATTCCATAGGTTTTTGTTTATTTTGTGAAATACAATTGCTTTCGTGAGCACAGTGATCGAGAACCGTCGGCAGCTCACAGAGTTTCAGTGTTGCGACACTAACCTTCGGTTCCTTGCAGGCACTCCAGCTCCACGGTGTAGTCCCAAAGATCCAGAGAGTTCAGGCCGTTCAGCTCCCAGGAGTTGAACGAGTCGCACTGCTCCGTTTCTTCGCTCATTTTCCACAAGTGTCTAAAGGTCACAGGTGACTCTGACGTCGGCAACTAAGTGGCTGTTTTTGCAGCCATATTTTGCTTGTTCGTCGGTAGTGCGGTCGGTGCTGAGCGGCGCGACCACCGCGGCGGCGAACTGCGGACTGAGGGGAGTCCGACGACGGCGCGCTCGCTGCAATTACCACGCCATCACTCGTCCAATCTAATTTCAATCTAATTTCTTTCGATAACTCGTATACACCAGAAGGAATTAACTAACGACGACGTCGTACTCGAGATGCAGATCGTAATTGGACAAAAAACGCGAGGAATCCAAGGAGAAAGTGGCGATGAGCCGCCGGTCGATCGAGGGGCTGATATGGAAATCGCGATCCAAAATAGCGCGATTCCAAGACTCGAGATAGACGTAAGATTGCTGTCTTCTCACGTTTAGCGTTTGTCAGAGTTATTACCGTGTTATTACAGATTATTACGGGTCACGAGTTGTCGCAATTTTCTTTTGTTCGTGTTTTGTGGGAGTGCAGACAAAATAAACATTCCGTTTGAACGTCTCTGTTATCTAATAAGAGGTATAACTCAAATTGAATGGGACAAGTGAAGGGAGAGGAAACGTAGGTCGAGCAGGTGTGGGAACTGGGATCACCACGGCTGATCAGACACGGGCTTAATGCGACCACTAGACCGAAACTGTGATTGGCTGTCACGCTACATAGATAGAACAATTTTGTTACGTATTCTGGTCATTACTCCGCAATGCATACTTTGAAGTTGGCCTATGAGTCACAGCGGTTCTTTGAGTGAGGAACAAAATGCAAAGCGGAAACTGTTACTATGCGCATTAGAATTATTTTGATTGATTGATGGTGGCTAATAGAGAAATTCAGTAATATGACTATATAACTAATATTATTCTAGCGTGTGTACCAAATTACCAATGGATTACAAATATACACATAAAAATTAATTAGCGGTTTTTCATGTTCTGACTGAGATGACTTTTTACTTTTAATAGTTTGTGTTGCATTTGAGTGAGTGAGAATGAAAATGGTTAGAATATTGGGCAGTAACTAGCATCACTAAACCATTTCAGCCACCTTCACACATAGTGCGTCTTGACCATCGATAAAGATCTAAAATCTTTAGTGGAATAAGTAGGTAGTCTAAGTCTAAGATGAAACGCCAATGTTGGCAAGTTTTAAACACGTTTTTTGCTAGGTCAAGGTTACCTCTAGCTGCAAGCATTCAATGAGAGTTTCAACATTTTTGTATGTTGCAAGTGCAGTCGCTACGAATAATAAAAAATAAACTGGCCAAGTGCCAGTCGCTCTTGCACACGTAGGGTGCCGATTGAACAAAATTTGTCAGAAAAATAAGTTTCTTGTATGGGGTTGGGGACCTTGGGTTACCCCCTTTAATTTTTTATTTAATTTAGTTTTTATTATTTGATGGTAAATCATTGTAATTAATACACTGCGTGAGAAAATTTCAATTTGCAATCTATTATGGTTCATAAGTTCAAGCAGAAAACACCGAAAAAACACGTTTCTTGTATGTGGATCCCTTTTGGTATTTGTTGTTAAATCTCCTGTAAGTAGTAATACATACTTTGTGAAAATTTAAAATATCTACCTATTACGGTTAAGTAGATACAGCACTGTGAAATGCGGACTGACGGACGGACAGCGAAGTCTCAGTTATAGGATTCCTTTGGTAGCCTTTGGGTACGGAATCCTAAATAAAACTGGCCAAGTGCGAATCAGCATCGCGTCTCTTATAGCACACTTAGGGAGGGTTCCGTACAATACGACATAACAGAGTTTCAACCTCATATATTTGATTAATTGATATTACCAAGAATATTTGGTTTGGTCGCGATCTAGAAAGACGGGGCTCGTTTACTATCGCCATCTATGTCATTTTGCCGAAACTAATTAGATAGATGGCGTTTAAAGACACGTTTTTTGTATGGGGACCCCCTTTAATTTTTAACTTTATTTTGTTTTTAGTATTTGTTGTTCTAGCGGCAACAGAAATACACCATCTGTGAAAATTTTAACTGTCTAACTATCACGGTTAATGAGCTGTAGCCTGATGACAGACGGACAGACAGACAGACAGACAGACAGACAGACGGACAGCGGAGTCTTAGTAATAGGGTCCCGTTTTACCCTTTGGGTACGGAACCCTAAAAACAACGGGATATTTTTTGTGAAATCCAGGAATTAATTTTAGGCCGAGCGCGTTCACCATCTTCGCGACCACATCATAGCTTACCTACTACCAGGCGAGATAGTGATCAAACGCATATCAGACATAATTTGAAATTCAAAGCCACCCCCACCCCCGACTGATTTGTATAATATATAATTTGTTCATTGAGACCATTCCAATAAGCCTTAACAGGACATCTCAGACGAGGAGTTGAGAGTATTCTGCAGATTCAAGATGTCTGAGCATTAGATAACGTTTACAATATTCTTGCAAGATCATTGAAGTAACAGGATTTGTACTGAATTTAAATACAAACGACGCTAAACAGACGGCAGCAGAGTGACGGGTACGTAGTGCGCAGCAGCGCCATTATTAATATTTGACGTTCGCGGTCAAAGGGCTACGAAAGTTGCAATCGTAGTCTCATCAACCAAAAAGAGCTGATAATTATTAAACAGCTGAACGGATTTTTATGAAAAAAGCTAAGAACACTCTCGACGAAGACACCTATCAAACAAAAACTATATCAAAATATGTTCATCCGTTTGGGCGCTAAGATGCCACATACAGACACACAGATACCCAGACCCACAGATACCCAGACACACAGATACACAAACACACGGCAAACTTATAACAACCCTTCTTTTTGCGTCGGGATTTAAAAAATATCTAAGTTTTTGTATGCTTTCTTTTGTTTCTCTTTGAGGATCGTCCATCTCACGTTTCTACTTGCGGAAAAAGACAGAGTCCTTAATCTGTGTTTCACAATAACTACTACAACCTAGCGAGTAGTGGTTGGTGTCTTCGTGGCAAGCGTGCTGAATTGTAGACCATATCGTTAAGGAACTTCATTACTGGTGAGAAAAGGGTTAAACGCTGATATTATCAATCATAGAAAAGGCGATCGGTCAAACCGAAGCCTGCATAGGTAGCTGTTTTGTAAGGCAAATCGGAGATCTTTGCTCAATAAAGATGTGAAGATCGCTAGTATATCTATCTACCTATAATATTATATAGTTCAGTACCGTCCATGTCTTCCAATTCAAAACGCTCATATTCATCCAGAGTTTAAATGAAAAAGGTTGATGAACGGGATGAATAGAATATGGTCAAAAACGTGTGTTCTATCTCTAACGCAATAATTTGCAATTTAAAAAATTACATTCTATAGATTATGCTATAGTAAGTATCAATAATATTATTTATATTAATAATTATGTTTGTGCAGTTATTATCTGATTAGTCCACGAAGTTATCAGTAGGAAATCTCTGTATAATCTTTTCCTACTTTCAGCGATTAATAATAAGATCATCGTAGTTTAATAATCATACTACTCGTTTCACACGATTGTTCTTCCCACGGGAATATTAATATGTAGAATGACCTCCCATCTGTAACCTTCACAGAAACGTTTAGGACCAGTTTCATCGGTTCCTGATAGCACTAAAATGAAGAAATTTGACAGATTTTTGACAGCTTTTATATGGCGTCATGTGTCAGATAACTGACTAACGCATTATCAGGAACCGGTGAAACTGGTCCTTAATCTGAGTAGATTTAGGGCCCGGTGGCGTAATCAGAAGAACGGTCGGCTTTGATGCCAGAGGTACCGAGTTCAATCCCCGCCGTGCACCAATGAATTTTTCTATTAAAAAATGTATGTGCGCTTTTCATAGTGGCCTTCCGGTGAAGGAAAAACATTGTTAAGAAACCAACAACCCCCGCATGGTGGTAGGTCACTATCTAGTGTCCGCCTGGCCAGCTACCAACCCTTAAGATAGAAAATCTGTCGCCAAAACATCTAATGTGTTCCGGCAGCTATCCTTGAGAGCCAGTTCACATTCTAGGCCTAGCGTGCTTACCATCTTCGACCGCATCATTACTTACCAACAAGTGAGATAGTGGTCAAACGCTAGCCTATAAGATATAAAAAAAAGCTTATAACGAAGAGCAATGAGAGTGTTCTATAATAAGGGTAGGCACACACCGGCAATCCTTCCGGTTTTGCAGATGTCAATAGGCGGCGGTGACCACATACCATCAGGTGGGCCGCTTGCCTGTTTGCCGCTCCTTATTATAAAAAAAAAACAAAAAATAATTCATGATTAGTATGTTGTGACTATGACTATGTGATAGTAATCTGCGATGAGTTACGGATAACAATAATTTCAATACAAAAATATGAATATAGAAGAAAAAAGAAGAGGTGTTATTAGTTTGACGTGTTGTATCTGTGTACGTGTATTTCTGTCTGTGGTATCGGCTAGGATAGGCGCTAGTTTAAACGGATGAACCAATTTTATTATTTGATAGGTGGTTTAATCGAGAATGTTCTAAACTCTAATTTATGTAAAATCCGTTCTGCCCTTTTAAGACTACGAACTTTTTACAAGCTTTTATTTAACTTGCAATGTATGTATGTAACTATGAATTCTTTTTATAATAGACCCACTTCCCGATGTCCGATTGGACTTAAATTTGGTGTATCTTTGTTCGCAATACAATGATACGGTACCATGGAGCTAGTCTGATGATGGAGACGGAA
Organism: Cabera pusaria; assembly: GCA_954871355.1. Lineage (NCBI taxonomy): Eukaryota > Metazoa > Arthropoda > Insecta > Lepidoptera > Geometridae > Cabera > Cabera pusaria. The sequence goes on from OX940892.1 coordinate 21,602,276, forward strand.
GGTGGCCACGGCATCTCTGTGATAAATCAATATAACTCCACCGAGATTAGGCTCGATTGATTTGTCTTGAAGAGAACTTTACACCTAGATGATATCCAGGGTCTGATGATGAAGCTGAAAGGTGGTCACGGCATCTTTGTGATAAAACAACATAACCCAACCTAGTTTGGACTCAATTTATTCGTCTTGAGGAGCACTTTACCCCTAGATGATATCCAGAGTCTGATGATAAAGCTAGAAGGGGGCCACGACGTCTCTGTGATAAAACAACCATAGACGTAATAAAAAGAATGGTGCACTGCAGATATTTTGACAAATTCAATTTAATCCGTATGCTTTACTTATATTTACCTTAACCTTATTGTTAGGTTGTAATTGCTTTGTAGAACAAAACGGCCCAATTGAAAGGTACCAGAGTGGGAGTGTGTCCTTATCTAATAACCTGCTAGTCCTATATATGTTATATACTATATGTATGGTATGTATATAAGTTGTCCATACAAAAGAGAGGGACAAACTCCGTTCAAGGTCCGTCTCATGGGGGCCGGTGTACGCGATCAAGTTTAATATGTAGCAGGTCTGTGAAAACAACATAATCCCACCGAGTTTGGGCTCGATTGATTTGCACAGAAGTTTAGCAAACGTACCTAATCTGTAAAACGGGAAGTGCCTCAAGCTTCTAAGTATAGGTAAGTACCTACACGCCAAATACTTACTAGAATTTATTTTTAACTTTTTAGTTCAGTGTCTCAGATAAAAGCTTATTTGTAATAATATTTATTTCTAGATTATGACGCTATTAGATCAACTTTGATAGGTCTGATCAATTCGATATCGTCTTATATTAAAATATGAGATTTTAATTTATTAAGGTGTCGTCCCTTACAATATACATAGTGTTTAGGTATAAGTGATCCTCTTTATCAGCATCAGCTTCTGTTTATCAGCCGTTTTGAACTTTTGAAATAGCCAATAAATGAGATAACTTTAAAAGAACAGACGGACATTGAAATAAGCACGTGTCGCGTAGGTAACTGATATATTTTGAAATATGGTTTCATAATATTCATTTTTTATTTTTGTCTATAAGTTTCATAGACGACTCGGATTCATATCGGAGATTCAAACTTATTTTTGACACGTACAGACTCACCAGATGTTTCCACAAAACTAAAAACTGAATAGAATTATCATTGTTCCGATCGTTTTGTAATATTGATTTAAATAGTTTAAAGGCGGCAATAGCCCAATGGATAAGGTGTCGGACTAGCGATCGAGAGGTCGTGAGTTCGGTCGCCACCCCACCCATTGCACTATTGACGTGAACCCACTCCAGACACAAGCATATTTAGCTTAGTTGGAGGGGTTAACAAGAATACTAGTTATATGCAACCCACATTGCGAGTAATGGTTTCTCTTAAAAAAAAAAAAAAAGAAAAAAGTTATTATGATAAATGGCAAATTTGTGTGGTTTTACAAGCATTTCTTTAATTTGCCGTGCTAAATATTTTTGATTGGATTAAATTGGACTCAAATTTAGTAATATTTTGCGTATGTGACGGACAGACATACAGACGGACTGACAGACATACGGACAATAAAGTGATCCTATGAGGGTTCCTTTTTTACTTTTGAGGTATCGTACCCTACAAATGCTGTGTATGTAGTGTAAATTATCTCTTGTAGTAGATGACAAAGACGTACGACCCTTGTAGTAGTCATATATAAGAACCAGAATTCGTAAATATAAGAACCTAACCTTCAGTAGGCAATGCAAATTTTGCAACACTGCGATATATGTAATAGAAAGTGACAATGAAATGAACAATAGCCTAATCGGCGCTTATCAGCCTCGTTAATCTAAATAAAATATTGAGGACTGTTAAATACTTTTAATGACATAGTTTGTATGCATAATTACATTACTACTACTTCAGTTACTATAAATAGCTGAAATTTAAAACCAAGGTACGAGTTTTGTCGCAAGAAATATAACCTCATAGTAACGGTACCCAGTGGCTAGAATAGGCTAGATTACTTACTAAAAAAATGTTTAGTCTGTAATTTACCTTATCAAAAAGTATTGGATATGTATTTTTATTTTTTCAATTGAACAAAAAAATACGAAGATAAAGATTATTGCAATTCCACGTGACGTCACAAACCGCTAAAAAGTATACTATTTTCTAGCAGTTAGTGACGTCACGAGCCCCCACTCCCAAACTTAGATGCTCTTTATCTTTGTCAATTTCTATTGATTTGCAAAATAAAAAAATACGTGTCCAATATTTTATGATAATCCAACTAACGGACTAATTAGAATTACTATTTTTTGACCCAAGCAACATTCTTTTTCCATTTTCTATTCTTTTTCCAACATTTATTACATTATATGTAGATCCATATATTTTTACCTTAAAGCAATATCTACTACGCATTTGCCAACCTACAAATTTAAGTATAATAATTAAGTACTATAGTTTTTTTACTAGGGTTCCGTAGTCCTGACAAGGAACCCTTATAGTTTCGTCATGTCCGTCCGTAGCGCATTTTATGAACTTTAGAGGAAAATTATAGCGGATAAGATAATTTTATTTGTTTAGCAGTAATAGTCGTTGAACTTGGGTGTTGTATAATTTTGTACCAAATACAAAATCCTTAGAATAAATCCTTTAAAGTGACAAAGACAGAGTACCTAGTTGCTTGTTTATAACGGGTAAAGACTTGCATTGAATAACAGGCTACTACGGAACCCTACACTGCGCGTGGCCCGACACGCACTTGGCCGTTTTTACTTCTTACTCATCAACTTATTGTTTAATTTTAGATATCATAGAGTACTTCACTTATGCTATGATAATTGATATGATCGATATCTATTTATAAGCCTAATATTTCTTGCAGCATAGTCCTGCGTCTGTTCAAGCATAGAATAAAGAAGACAACATATGGTATATTTAATCTATGGTTCAAGGAAAAATAGTAAAGCATACATATCAAACTAAATGTTACCTGAATAAAGATTTATTTATAATGACGATTAATTGTTATTTGCCGAGCCATCAATCTCATCGCTCATGGTTTATCCAGCACAAATACTGCATCTTGCGTGACAGCGGTAACTTCACGACACGATCACTTATTTACTCAATATTTTGGATCTGTATCAAGCCATTTTCACCCTTATACCAATTAAGTAAGGTTCCTCGAATATACAAGCTATTTTAGGCGCAATAGCTAATTGAGATAGATTACCTAATAATGTGTCATGTCAACGGTCCAAGCACCCATGTTGCAACGCGGGTAACTGTAATGTTGGCCAACAAACAGTTTTGTCTATTCGTGCATAATAAGTGCATTGGATATCGTAATACGAGGTAATGACGGCTCTCTTACATGGATGTTTTGTTATTGTTTCTTCGTAAAACAACGTACTATTCAAATCTTTCATAATAGACAACCAATGGTACCGCGTTTTCTCACTAGATTTTCGTATGAGATGTCTAACAGGTTAATGACTCGTGACTAGAATGCTTTGTAAATCCATTAAGTACCTTTACGATCCTATACGCAGTAATAAGTGTCACTTTATTTACGATTTTTCGTGCCTTCGAAGACATAAAGGCACCATCATTTGCAAAGTGAAAGCGCATAAAGAAGAGTGCAGTCACGGAGTCATTTTGTGAAAATAGGCCATGATGTTGGTATAAGGAAAGTTACAATTTTCTCGAAGAAAACTTCTAATTCCAGTAACTACCATAGTTACATTTTCGGAAACAATGTATGTTATGTAGTTATAGTTCAAAATTTCTATGTACTCGTATTTGAGCATATCTTACAGACGTGTCTGTTCATTACAACGACACATCCATTTGGCACAACGAACATCTAAAAAAATATAAATCAAGTTCGATAAAGGAGCTTGACGTTTACTCCAATTTACGTTAACCACTGGCAAGGAATAGTTTGCAATGTTATTTATTCTCATTTCTACTTACAGATTAAGCTGCTTGCTCAAATAGGTTGAACAAGCCGCAAGCCGCATGTGGGATATTTGAAAAAGCCATACATATGTAGATAATAATTAATGTGTGCAAGTGTGTGAGAAAAACATTGTCCTTTGCGATATGATTTGATGTTCTGTGCTATTCTGTTGGGAGACAGTTTAGAATAATTGCGCTAACTGGATTGTAGTAGGTATAGTCAGTTGTCCTTATCTTACTGTTGTTTGCCATTTCCACACAAGCATGTAGCTTACATCTCAGACCTCATCGTCACATTACATTAGGTGATTAGGTGTAATAGTGGTCAAATACTTGCCTATCAAGAATTTAAAAACAGTTATAATAACAAAGTGAAAATAAACTAAGAAGTAAGTTCCCACCGATTCACGGTTTATTCAGCTGTTTAATTGAAGGCACATCATCTCATATAACCAATTGAAGTATCATATCATTGGTAATGGAATGCCAAAATCATGACTCATATTTAGATATGAACCATTGATCGTTTAAACTTTGAGTAGAGAGTCTATGTGCCCCTTAGTTCTTTAATTATTACAAAACATTTTGCTCAATACACGTATCAGGCTCGCCGACAATAATCAGTCAAAAGTTGTGAAATTAGTACAGAATTTTGTCCGCAGCTCGGTTTTGTGTGACAAATCGCTGTTATTTGGTTAAGTTAAGTAGGCCATATGTTGCGGTCGAGTTGACTTTCTGAGTCTAATGCTATAGGACCTATTGTACTTAGACAATCTTCACATCTTGTACTTGTCCTGTCAAATAATTTTTAACTATTATATGAGGTAATTTCAATTGACATGGCCCGTATTATACTGTCTCGTGGTACCTATTACTGTTTATTTATTTCTTCACATAGTACACAGGTGACAGAACGACAGCACAAGCCAAATGCTTGCCTGATGATGAGCATCTACCTGTAGCTCAGTCTTAGTTGTGGCACATAAAACTCTAGATTAAAAAAAAATATGTTGCACGCCCTTTAACCTACACCTACACTTCCACTGTAATTCAACATGCCACATTGTCCTACATTTCTGTTTCCAATGATGAATCACTGACAAAGAATCTCGGGTAGAACAAAAACACAATCTTAAAATATTTTCTTTAATAAGTTAGTACAAACTAACTAATTAAAGAAAATATTTTATAGAAATACGAAAACAGAGACAAGTATACTAGACGAAAGTAAAATACATTGATAAGGTAAGTATTTTAATAACTTATGACATTGGCTATTGGCACAGAGTAAATAATAGTACAACTATAGGATGCGAGTCTCTTATCTTTACTCAGTTATCAGAATGAAAAGATAGATTAATTGACCGTTGTTACCCGTGGTTGTTACCATCTGCCCCAGCTAATATTTGTACTATTTTTTATTCTGTGCTAATACTCAATACGAGTAGATATCGTCCTCGTAGATTTAGGAATATGATGTTAGTACGAGTACGTACGAGTACATACAATTTTTATGATCGCCCTTTGCTCTACTTGTTGTGAGTTAAGAATAAGTAAATTGTAGCTGTATTTTTTTGTTTACAAATCAAGTTTAATCTATCTACTAGCTCTGACCACATATACCTATGTAATATCTTATATCCTATTCCATCTTAACATTGGCTACCTCAGTGCATATAGTTTCATTCAAATTGGTCGATTCGTTTAGCCATGAAGGGAGGACAAACAAATTATCTGTCGAAACATAATATCGGTGATGATTTATCTATTTGATCTACTCACAGACAGACAGACAGCGCCTAGTTTAAAACGGTAAAGCTAGGTTAGAAGCAATAAACTCGTCAAAGCTGTTCTTTGCATTACGTAGCAATAAGAATGGTTTAACGAAATATTAAAGGCAATCAATAGGAGATGAAGGGGTGTATCGGGCAAACGGTACACGATAGGTAATAAGCCCTAATAAACTATTTAAATGTAACGTAGCCATCGTTTACCATTTTTTATGTAAACAATGTTACCTCAACCACAGATTTTTGTTATTCTGTAACAAAACCTTGAATTGGTTAACTAGGTTAGAGAATATTTGATGCAACTGCTATCAACTTACAATACTTTCATTTGAATAAAGGTGCTTTTTAGAGTTTAAGAAATACCTACTTACTTAGTTGAATTCAAACATTTTTACTTATTTATAAGGCAATGTTACTTATATACTAAGGACTTGAGTTTGTTTTGTCGACCTTTTCCGAATGATTTGATGTAACGTTCACCTCTTTCGATTTGCCCTTGAAAAAGATTTCAACGGGGTCAAAAATCTATAATGACGTGCAATTTTATTTATTTTTATTAAACTTAATTTCTTTATTGCTTTGTTGTTAGAAAGCGTCATACAAATTTAGCTGTACAAATTCAGTTTTAGATTATATGGTGAATATTCAAATAAGTTAACAATATTTCATTGGTTCTTTTTTGATCAGTAAATGGCAACGCATGCAGTTCAAAAAAAGTTGTCGCTATGTAACTTATTTATCATCCCATAATATTATACCAAAACACAAGGGCATAAAGCTTAAACGTTTAAGATATAAACTTATTTTTATTCTCACTTTGTTAAGGTTCATAACTAAATATTAGTCATAATTTTGGTGCTACATGCAACTTCGATTAGCCACTATCCATGATGTGACTTTAATCAAATCGAAGTTAAATCCTAAATAACTCGTAAATTCTAGGGACACCAATCGCAAATACAGTGTTTCCGTCACAGATTTAGCTACATGAAATGTATAATGAGGTGTGCTTTCGTAGCAGTGCCTACGAAGCATCCGTAGACATCACTATATCAAGGCATAGACTAAATACATTTCTGTTATCAACTCAACTTCAAAATGTATAAGAATTGCATATTTTTATCCACCACAAATATCAATGTCATTCCCACACATTTTGAAGTTGCGTTTGGCGTGAATGCTAACAGAAATGTATTTTCTATTGCATCGCAGCTGCAGGTGTAAAACATGAACTCACGGGTCACAGTCGTCATACATACTATAGACTATAGTGTATAAAACACTTAATAAGAATCAAATCGTACAGTCTGACAGATCTGTAAATATAGCCTGCAGCTTTGAAAGTGTGAACTAGTTTCGTCTCTTTATGGGCGTGTTGTTATGTAGTTTCATTTCATTCATTTCACTAGAACTATTCGTAATATGCCCATTTTGGGTAAATTATATAACTATTTCAGTACTATACCTTTAATATAAAACGAAACGTTTAAGGTACGGCCACACCGCGGCGTCCTGCGATATGCTGTCGCGATCTCAGTACTTTTCAATAGTTTTCTGATCGCGTTTGGTGTGAACCAGTCGGTACAAATACTACTGCGCTATCTGATCACCGCCTAGGACCCCTAGACAAAATCCAGTTTCCTGTTTCCATTCACGCTAACGCAAGTTCAAAATGTTTGGAATGATATTTATGTTTCCGCAACAAAAATGTCATTCCCATACATTTCGAACTTGCGTTAGCGTGAAGGTTGACAGGAAATTGGATTTTGTCTAGGGGCCTAGATCGCGCACGCAAGCCGCTGCAGTGTGTCCGTACCATTGGTGCCTCTTTGTACTAGCATTTTTATTCAAAAACATACTTTTGATCAACTTAACAGCAATGGAGTGGTAGTACTTAAGGCGACACGTAATATTATATTTTTAATCTATGACCCAGATACACACGCATATTTACTGGGTAATCCGATCTAAGCAGTTCTTTTTGGTGCAAAGAGTATGGCTGCGAGGTGCTTTTATATGATCCTTTGACAATCCATAAACATGGAGCGACATACTTTATGAACCCTTTATGAATGCCAACTGAAAATCATTTTCACGGTGTGTGATGTTTTTAGTATTTATTTTTTTAGTGTTTTAAACGATATTATTTATCACATGCATCACTGTGATGCATTTAACAATCATGTGGCACAGAGCTTGTCCGTCTACAATAAAAAAATGAATTAGTGAATATAAGAAAGAAGATATATAAAAAGGAAGCTCATAAACACTTGGTAGATATGTAAGTGTGTGTGGTAAGTGGTTGATATGTATGTATATAATAGCTCATGCATAGGTTCAAAAGAGCAGTTGGGTTACAAGTAGTTTGACAAGGTACGGGATCAACGGTGAAGGCAATTTGTTGAAAGTAGAATCAATTTGTTTTAGAAAGCAGACTGTTGTTTTTAGTCCCGAGACTATTGCGGATTCACATAGCCTGTTTAATAATATTGTTAATTGCCTTTCTTTACGTTTGGTGTTCAATGGTTTTTCGTTTTAGACCGTTGTTATGTTTGATTAAAAAAGAAAAAAGATAGGTCAGTACAAAGAGAATATAAATACTACGTAAGGTCAGTACTACAGTTGTGATTTTTGACAAAATGTTTATAAATTTTTTTATAACATCAATGACCAATGATAGTTGATTTCACAACTATAATTTAAATGATCGATCATTTTTCATTACATGTGATGTGATGTTTGCTATTATTATCATAGATTTTATCTTCATATTAAATACAAAGACAAAAATAGATTAAGCTAATCAATCTATTTATTTGAAATAACATAATATTGTAATGTAATGTCGGTAAATAAACGGTGTGCATATAATCTCGTAGCTTATACGTCTGATAAAGATATAGCTAAATCGAATACCTACACACATATAAGTAACTAGAAGTGCCCTGCGGCTTCGCACGCGTTAAAAACTCCTTTTATTTACTTAAAACTTTTCTTTTGTAAAAACGATTCTATCATTAAAGACATCAAATATGAATTCCATGCCAAATCGGTTTACCCGTTGTTATGTTATCGCGTGACTAAGGCAAAGCGGGATACATATTTATAAAACCCGAAAAACCCAAATGTTGATACTTTGTTACCTACCCCATTTCAAAAAATCCTACAACACGTGCTTACTTATTTATTTACAAAAGTTCTTATGTGTTAAGTTTCGAATAAAACAGACTATCTCATCTTCTTTCGCCATACAAACTTTGAATCCCCGTTCCGTATCCGGGATGAATTTTTTGGAAATCCTTTCTGAGCGGATACCTCATAATAACTATCATCATAATAACTATCTGCATTCTAAATTTCAGCGCAATCCAAAATAATATTGATTTTAAGACTTTGTTAACACCAGTTCACCCTCTTAGGGTGGCATTTTGAAAAAGTCTGAAACTCGTATTTACTTATTTATATACAGAAGTACTTGTGTGAAATGTCGACTAAAATGACTATTCAAACTTTGAACCCCCGCTTCATCCCTTTAAAAAGTGAATTTTGAAAAATTCTTTCTTAGCGGATACCTACGTCAAAATAACTATCTGCATGCCAAATTTCAGCGCAATCTGAAACAATATTGATTTCAGACTTTGTCCAGACCACTTCACCCTCTTTAGGGTGGAATTTCGAAAAAACCTGATACATGTATTTTATTATTTATTTACTTAAGTTATTGTGTGAAGTTTCGAATAGAAAAGACTATCTAATTTTGTTATCCATACAAACTTTGAACCCCCGTTTCACCCCCTTCTGGGGTGAATTTTGGAAAATCCTTTCTCGGAACGAAATAACGTCGTAATGACTATCTGCATGCCAAATTTCAGCGTAATCCGAAACAATATTGATTTTCACACTTTTTATCCCATTTCACTCTACACTCACTCACTCTTAGGGGTATAATTTAAAAATACCTGAAACACGTTTTCACTTATTTTTTTACTGGAGCACTTGTATGAAGTTTCGAATGAAAAATGCTATCTAATCTTGTGTCTCCATACAAACTTTGAACCCCCGTTTCATCACCTTAAGGGGTGAATTTTAGAAAATCCTTTCTTAGTACATCCTTACGTACTAAGACAAATATACCCTCCAAATTTCAAGTCTCTACGACCAGCGGTTTAGGCTGTGCGTTGTCTGTCAGTCAGTCAGTATGTCAGGACAAAGATTCTTATAGTATCAGATAGGTGTAGTACATTATATTCTGACATACCTTTTAATAAATGAGTTTTAAAATATGTAAACATCAAGCGACAAAGGACGGAATAGTATTTCAAATCAAAATAGATTTAAATCAATCTTTGTTGAAATGTCATGACAGCAACATTCACTCTTATTATCGTTAACATAAGTATAAGTAGTACAGACACTTATAATATTAATATGCACATATTTTAGTCCGACATATGTACGGAACTCTGTTTGCTTAGAAACGGGCCAAGGTTGGACTAATAAATTGAGCATGTGGCTCGGACGTGTTAAATAATGCAATGCAGTGGTGTAGTGTAAAAGACTGACAACATTCGGTATTACATACATACGTATTGTTAGTAGATAACGAGTGGCTCTGTGACTGTAGACCTTGCTAGTTTGTCTTTGCATAGCTTAAAATAAAAAAAGGCTGCAGGGCTAGCATGGTAAGGAGACTATTATGTCTATCCACCTATCCGAGTTTTGTTTGTTGGAGAAGGCAAATTATAAGTAAAATTTTTCGACAATTTTAAACGCCCGCTGACTTTTAATCAATTCTTTTTCTAAACTTTTTAATACGAAACAAAATAAAAACTCAGAGTTAAACTTCACCAAGCGTTTAAAATTGTTGTGTTGATCTCCTGTCAGTGGCGAAAGGGAACGGAAATAATGGGAAAGGGAAATAATTTTGTCTTTCCCCCGGGGATAAGGTCATAATATGCTAGCCCTGCTGATATATGTTTTATACGATATCACCCTACAAACCCAAAAACGCCATTTTGAAAAATTCATAAACTCAATCGACAAAACTACATCGTTCTCACAAAATTATCAAGAATCAGTTGAGAAATGCGACCTGTATAAGAGCACAGCCGGATATCCGGAACTTACTAAAGCATTTTTGCCCAAGCTGAAACAAGACGCTTCGCTCTCACTGGGTCAAAAGGACTTACATATATCTGAGTAGTGTACAAGTAGTGTTTTACTTTTGACTGAGTACTAGCCCAGAGTACTAGCCTATATTATTCGATAGTAGTTACTATCAATGCCTATATTTCAGAGCAAGGTGAAGGCCGAATTTAACAACATCGGCACTTTGAGACTTCAAGAAATTCTATTTAACTAACTTATGTACTTAAACAATATGGTTTTACTAATTGTAAATTAGTACTGAAATTGAATATTTGAAATCTGGCATTTACTTATGCATGCCATTAAAGATATTTTATTCTGATAAAATGGCCATAGCCATGAACAAGTTTCTATCCTTTAAACATGCAATACTTACAATGCAAAAAAAGCAAAAAAGTTTAGAATTATGTACCTACAGTATTTTATCAACATTCTAAGCGTCTTATGTAAATATTATATGCATTTTATAAAATATTAATCTTATTCTATCTATGATTTATAATTTTACGACATTGTAACAACTAACAATTTCGCAAATTAAAGTCCGCTTCCGTCTGATACTATTTATGTTTACCCTTCGATGAGTTAAGACTTAAATATAGGAAGAACGAAACCAGTCTCAGTGTTGACGAGTTCAAGGGTAAAACATCAGGTAAATAAGTTAAAGATCTTTTCATTTCAGTAATTAACTGATCCCAAACATTGGGTATTTCTGAGTGTTATATTAGCCCTTTTGCTTTTGAGTACTAGGTCCGGTCTGCCAAAACACGCATACTTTTTGAATACTTAAATACATTTTCTACTGACTTCAAAAAAGGAGGAGGTTCTCAGCTTAGACTTTTTACTTTTTTTCGTTGTTTGTCGCTTTAGAAGTCCGTAATTTATTTGCAATTAAGAAAAACCTTTTATATTTGAGGGAATTTTCCGTTTCAGGGTTTCGGGAATCACCATACAATACCAACCGGTATTTTATGGTGATACAGTGAAGATCCACAGACAGACCTCAAACTTGGTGCTGAAAATTACTGGCGCGGTATTTGAAGTCGTTTTTTTTCGTTTTGTTAACGATTGACAATTATAAATTCATAATTTTTGTAATGGGTTGAAACTTGTATGTCAATATTGAAGATCCAGTTTCCAAAAGTCACATTGAATTCAACAAGTATTTAAAGAAGCAAGAAATACATTTAAATATTAAAGAGGTATACATAGGATTTATGCTAATAAAATAATAGCATTCTTTGATATGCAGACACTCGAGCATTTTCTTGTATACGACCGAATTCTAACCACAAAAGAAACATGAAACTTTTGGAGTGTTGCTACGAATCAAACTTATAATAACAAATGGCTTTATTCATCAATATATGGGCTATTTATTATACTTAAACACTGGTTTGCGACTCAAATTAATTTCTCACATGTTTTAGGATATATGTATGTGAGTCATGAATGTCACTATAACCCGTTCTCCGGAGCCAGTTTAAATGTAAACTTTTTGCGATGGGGTTGCCTGTATCGATTTCAAAACTCTATAAAAGTGAGGGGAATGGGTTGAATGCACGCGGTGGCACGTCACGGTTTACAGAATGACTCGTTTGCCAAAAAGGGAAGCTACATCGAACCACTGCGAAGTACCGTGAACTCTACCTTTCAATGTCATCACTTTAATTTAACCTTCCGTGAGTCATTTCACTGAGGCATAATGTCGTGACACTTGTCTCGAACTTATCAATACAATATTATTATTATACTTATCTTAGGTAGGTACATTTTCATGCACGCAAAACATTGAATCACAATTTCAGCTTATGAGAACAAATGAATACCAATTTTTTTTAATAAAACTTATAGTCTTACGTTTACTACTTTAGTTAAATGCATTTTCAGCGTCAGGTGTCTCATTCCACTTAACATATTATAATTATAAATCATTGCTAATATTAATCAAGTTAATGTTGACATTGATGTGACTGATGATCAACCGTCGCGAATGTAAACAACGCCAATCTTCACATTGCCGTGTTTGCGAAAATCAATACCCATTCTACTCGGTTCCTTGAAACAGAGTCTTGTTTCACGTCATCGTAGACGTGTCTTACTTAGTATTCTATCGTTTTGCTACCTGCTTCATTAAACAGGACGATTTGCATTCCGTAAGATAAATTACAATAACTTATATTATGTGGAAAATTTTGAACCTTACCATCCAGCATAGACCGACGAGTTGTCATCAAATCGTCATCGTCGAAGTCCTCACGACTTCCAGGGTTGTCCTTAACTACCTCCATATTTATCCTGGCACTGACACTTAATCACTTGAATTACATCACAGGGCGCACTCGTGGAGGCACGTTTTCTTCGTATCCATGTCGCACCAAGGTCCAGCTGATCGCAGAGCTACCGCTCTGGATCGAGGAGGCAGCGGCACGGAAGCGCGCTGTCGCGGTAGCCGTAGGCAAATAACTGGTCCCGATCGACCGCTCGACCGCGTACATTCAATGTCAGTATCGAATGGACAATCAATTATGCGACAGCACCGCGTAAAGAGGAGCCGCGTGTCGCAACTTTGCGAGTCGAGCCCGACTCGTTATGTTTCGGTGTAGGGGCGCACATGCGTTTCGGAGGGCTTCGGACGAGGGACGCATGCGCGACGCGGAGGGAGGCATGTCGATATCGACGCGGAGAGTATGGCCGACGCCGGGACGCCAGCCAGCACCCGTCTTACAGCCTGCCCACAGTTTCCACTACTGAACGCTATCAGCCTCGGATGGAAATTAATTGAGTAATCAGCAACGTCACACGATCAAGGCGATCGAGCTCCGAACGCACCGTATGATTTATTAATCGTCAGTTGTTTCTTAATTCAATAAATATTGCCTAACATCTTGTACAGGTATTTGTTTACTTTTGAAATGAGACCATTGTTGATTTATTTAGCAATTACGTTTAGTCACGCACAACAGTTAAGAACAATTTAAAGATAATAAGTCTCAAATTACTAAAGAATGTGGGTGCCTCCTACAGGTTTTGCTTAAAACACTTTGCTTTAAAAATATAGCAAGTGATTCGAAATGAATTGCTATGATATTTTGTGAAGGCAAAAATAATACTAAGATGTATGCGCTTCATACTATGTTGTGTGTATGTACAGAATACTTGATAGTACTAGGTAGTGTATGTCTGATCTTACGTACTACACAATACTAATAAAAATATGTTATGGTCATCTAGTTCAATTTAATCGTTTTTCCAAGAATACATTTCAGCTTATCATTACCAAACAGGAACTTAAGAAATTCTGTTTTTATCAGCTCTAACTTATCATTAGTTGATCCCTCTATCTTAAAACTAGATATACATAATAACTCGTACGTTTGGAAATACTAAGTAGGCAAGCGTTATTAGTATTTTAAGTATCGTATTACATATAAATACGAGTACATCAAAGGAAATCAAATAGAACGATGAAAGGTGATCTCATCTACCCTACGTAATTAGATATACAAGCAGTATAAGTAAACATTATAATTTTAAAAACACTTGACAATCAAGTTGTGCGTGACATCATTGTAAACCTGACCATAAGTCAAGTTCAAACCTGGGTGTGATGTATCAAAGTTCTTCCAACCGGTTTTTAGCAGGTGATAAAGTGTGATTAAGAAAAAAATTACGCATCCTAACTTTTTTTACTCTAAGGAAAAATATTTGCCTATACATATCAACGAGGAATACTTTCGGTCAAGCACGATTATTATTAGTAGTTCTTATTCCTTTAAATTGTTTTTAGAAGCTTTTTAGCTTTTGGCCTATCGGAAAATCATCGTTCGGGTTGACACCTACCCTAACATTTGTGCTGAGATGGGCTTTTTCAGCATTTCATTATTTTGCTACAAGACATTGGTATTAGACATTTATATCTATGTGTTTATTTAATTTTTGTTATGCGAACCTGTTTTTCCTATTTACTTTTGTTTTTTTATAATTGTTTGTTTTGAATAAATGTATTTTCTATATTTTATTTAACTTGCAACGTAACAAACCATTTTTCACCACTTGCTGGTATCCGATTTAACTAAAATTTGACATACTTATGTAAGTTCAATATTACCATCGAGCTGATCTGATAGTGAAGCCGTGATGTAGGGACAGAACTCCCTGATGGCAAATTGTAGGACAGGCGAATTTAAGCTAGAATTATTTGTTATTTAGATTACACTCCATTCCACATAATGAAAGCGTTTTGAAAAATTATTTCTTTATTTGAGAGAGTATGCTTATTAATATAATAAAAAATAATATTTATTCGCCCGTGCCGTCCTATTGTAATTTAATCGATATCTGACAAGTATCTTCAGAGATATGGAGATATGTAAACACCTCGAGCTTAGTACTGACAGTGTCTAGCGCGGCATTTGAACTCGGTTTTTTGCGTTTTGTAAACGGTCTTAAATTATTAAAAAGGTTTTTAACCGGCTTCAAAAAAAGGAGGAGGTTTCTCAATTCGACCGTATATATGTTTTTTTTTTAATTTTTTTAAAATGTTTTTTCGCGGATGACATCGTCGTTTATGAACCGATCTTGTTTATTCTTTTTTTGTTGAAAAGGAGATATCCCAAGTGTGGTACCATAGTTTTTATCGAGATTTGATAAGTATCTCTAGAGATATGGAGATAAACACCTCAAAATTGAAAATGAAAATTGAACTGAAAATTAATAGCGCGCATTGAAGTCGGTTCTTTTTAGTTTTTTAAACGATCTTATTAAGATCATAATAGGTATTACTCAAATACTATTCGGTTTCATTATGTTAAAGCTTGTAACATTTGTACATTTTTAAACGACTTCACAAAAACTCCGTCAATTCTGAACCGATTAGAATGATTCTTTTTAACCGACTTCAAAAAAAGGAGGAGGTTTCTCAATTCGACCGTATATATATATATATTTTTTTTTTTTTTTTTTTATGTTTGTTCGCGGATAACTTCGTCGTTTATGAACCGATTTCGATTATTCTTTTTTTGTTCGAAAGGAGATATCCCAAGTGTGGTACCATGGTAATTTTATCGAGGTATGATAAGTATCTCCAGAGATATTGAGATAAACATCTCAAAATTGGTACTGAAAATGAATAGCGCGGCATTGAAGTCGGTTGTTTTTTAGTTTTTAAACGATATTATTGTTATCGGTAAGGTACGTTTCCGAGGTGGTTCCATTTTATTTTCATCGAGATCTGATAAGTATCTTCAGAGATATGACGATAAACGTCCCAAACTTGCTACTGAAATTGTCTCGCGGGGCATTGAAGTCGGTTGTTTTAGTTTTTAAACTATCTTAATTATATTTAAAACTTCACTTATTCCATGTAAATAGGGTCATCAAATCGTGTTTATAAGGTGCTAGGGCTATGAATCATATTTTATATCGCCATCCAGACGAGAGTAGGCTTTCATTGTAAGTATGTCGATGAAATTTAAAATGTAGTTTAGTAGGTAACAGTTTGAATATGAATTGGTGAAGATCTTCACGTTAATATGTTTGACACGAAAAGACAGGTTTCAGCATTATAGCAAGAAAATAACCTTCATTAATCGGGACACCTGAGTGCAATATAAAAATGATAATAATTGTGCATGAATGATAGACATTTTTGGTTGAGTGCCGGCATAATTTTCAATGCCAGTCGGTTAGGAAGACGTTTTATTTTTATTTTGTACATACAAGCACTTGAACTCTATCTCACCTGATGTTAATTGAAGATGCGGTCTATGTTTAATCATTCTTGTCTGGAAATGAAAGGTGATTTCATCTGAGACCGCATCGTCAGCACCATCACTAACTAGATGAAACTAGTAATTAGTCAACTTTCAGCTGTCTAGCTATACATAAGTATACATAAACTCAAAATATATAGAATATAATACATATTTATAGAGTACACCTAAGCAGTAAATAAGCACAAAGAAAATACAATAGAAGCTAAATGTTGTACTACACAAGTACTATTTAATTATTTATTTCTTCGGATGCCTATCTGGTTGTCTATGTTACTTTGGAAAAGTTTTTTACTAAAAAACCTTTCTTTTTGTATTATTTACTTTACAAGGTGATGCAACGGAGATCCTCTTCAAATTGTCTGTGCCACAGATTTATGGCACAATATTCGATGCAATAAACATCGATCGATAGTGCTGCAAATAGAATTAAATTAACTGTCTTCACTTCCGGACAGACTGCGATCTGATACGAGGATTCTATTTAAAGCTCAGTTTAAGTTGTGCAACTATTTGATAACACGACAAGCGTCGATCTATAAAACAATATTTGTAGAGGTATTCAACAGTCATTGCTTGTAACCGCTTGTTCACATCTGTCGTGTGTCGGATCCGATTTTTAATCAGGTTGTCAAAACAAACTACAAAATCGGGCCTACAAGCACAGATTATATAATAGTACTCCAAGTGGGAAGAGCTTCATATAAAAAGTTCTGCCACTGGAACATCCATTTGAAAATCGGATCCGACACACGACATATGTGAACAGGCGGTAAGACGAAAATATTTTTTGAAAAAAAGGCTAACATAACAATTTGTGCTCGGGCCTGGACTGATTTTTTGATAGATAAACCTAACATCGACTTTACACATTTGCTGCCCGGATTCCTGGATAAGAATAGTTATTTATGATACTAGTGCGGTAAGTTGGTTTTTACAAACGAGTAGACGAATGCAAGCCCTAGGGTCGAGGTTTACGAAGTCGAGGGTTTACTATAGTCACGAGTTTGTTAAAACCAATATCCGCACGTTTGTCATAAAAACATTTCGGCAAATGTCACTCTTTGTCATTTACTCTTTAGAATTAAAGTGAGACAAACGTATTAAGCAAAAGCGCTTTCAAGAAATTGAGTTACTAATATATCGGCATTTATAGTGCTATGAACCTTAGTTAAAATATCCTTGTTATATTTTTACTATTTGCTTATATCGAATAATTTCAACCTATCTACTTTGATAAACACAAAAAACATGAACATGTTTACTTACTGCATTTAGTTACCCGATTCTTAACTTCCCTGGCGAGATAATATATTACTAACTGTATGTGCCCCTCGGCTTCGCCCGCTTGGAAAAGTATTCGATGGCCAAGGGATAGTTGGCTATCCCTGTGCAAAATTTCAGCTAAATCGGTCCGGTTTTTCGACCGTGAAGAAGACCCAAACAAACAAATATACAAACTGACTTTCGCATTCATAATATTGCTTTTGATGTTAATAAGTCAATACAAATCTTAGAAAGTATGTATACTTTATGATCTAGCTGACCACTAAAATTGTATCGAGTATCACTTCTAGCTATAAATATAACCTTATTACGAAAGTGTGTTCGGAAGTCCGAAGTCTTCGCCAAACCATTTGTTACACCTACAATAAAAGCCTATTCACAATGCACAACAATGGTTACATTATTTTATGGCAAGCGACGGCGAAAGCACTTGCGAAATATCGTATAAACGACTATTAAAATAATTAATAGTCGAGCTTAATGAATTACATCACTGAGACCCCCTTTGATCGGTCCGAGGTAACAATGGTAGTTTATTTATTAATACGACAACGTAATAATTACCTATAATAGGTACTTGTTTTAGTAGTAATCGTATTAAAACGTTTTGGTTTAATTTTTATTATTCGAACAGCATAAGAATGCATCAATTTTACAATAAAAAATAAAAAAAATTGGTATATTGTCCGTAGTAACTTATTATTGAGTAGTTGTTAGGCACCACACAGCCACATGAGTAAAGAAAAGGACCAGAGACAAACCTTCTAAGGAACGGACAAAACGTTTACCTATTCTTGTAGGGTACAAAAAAAAAACAAGAAAAATCTTCACCTTAATAAAATCCTCCTTCAAGTAAACATGACCTGCTTTTTTATTTTTCAAGCTTTATCATTGTCGGCAACGATCAATGTCATGAGATATCTTTCGTCATATAATATCATAGGTATGTCATGAAATGTCATGATATGTCATACATGTCATGAAGTGTCACGAAGTGTCATGAAGTGTCACAAATTGTTACGAAATATCATACAATGTCACGAAAAGTAACGAAATGTCATGGTATGTCACGTAATGCCATGAAATGTAATGAAATGTTAAGGAATTTCATTGACCCTCTTTAGACAGGTCACTATAAAAGAATATTCATAAGCTGAAAATTAAAAAATCATTTTTGCGCCCTAGGGCGGAAAAGACCTACTGTGCGCGCACTTATCGAGGAACCAACCATCACTTTTCGAATAGATGGGATGAAACATAATATAATGTAACGCGATGCGTTGCGAGCGACAGCCCTGAGTTAAAGCACTAGCCGAGCCACTATAAACCGGTTTCACTCCGTACGTGACAGGCGACACACAGGCCGCCAGTGTTAAGGCACACACGCGCGTCTACGTCATCATCACAGCGCAGTTGTATGAAGCTTTGTCTCTGTACCTTTTCTTTAGTCATGTGACACAGCCCTTGAGATTCAAAGTATTCTAGGCCTAGCGTGTTCAACATCATCGACCACATCATCGCTTATCACCAGGCGAAATAGTGGATAAACGCTAGCTTATAAGTTATAAAAAGTGAACTATTCTAAAGTGATAGCCATGATTAGGGATAGGGGTGTCTTTAAATCAAAAGTGAACAGATATTTCCTAGACAAGCAGGTTACAGCTCTACTACATCATCAGTAACCATCAGCTGAAATAGTGGTCCAATGCTTGCCCTTAAAAAATACTTAGTAACATACTGCGTGCTACTTTACCAACGCGCGCCGTTCAAAACGATACCATAAGAAAAAAGCACGAACCAATCGGATAATGATTTTTTTTTGCGCGGGCTATTACTCTAGTGTAGTAAAGTAAAGCTTGGCAGCATACTTAGTACTTATTATATCGATGTTAGCAGCTAACTGTGCAAGTTGCAAGGGAACGGAGCTTGGAATGCGGGAGAGGTGCGCTGATTGGCTCGTTATCTCGTGCTTATTACATCTAACGAGTTACTAAACGAGTGATTAGGACACTTACTGGCTTTTTGTACTATAACTTGTTCTGTTTATACGAATCATAGACAAAGAGAAACCATTCGTTCAGTAACAAAGTTAGGTACGGAGTTTTGGCGGGAACGTGGAAAAGTGTGTGGTCTCATTGTATTTTTTTCCTAAAACTTGTGTTCTTCCGCGAGTTAATGTGTAATAAATGTGGATTATTAACCATTAAGTGCCGGTGAATGAGTGCGAGTGTAGGGAAACAACACAATGTTGAAAAACATGCTATTTGCGTTCTCACCAAAATTCCACTGAAAATCTTCAGTAAACACCATATCTTTATTGAAGGTATGACTTCGACTAGACTTTCACTTGAAAACTGACCTGAAATGTGACTTTAACCCATCTCTACGACTTAAATTCATATAAACTTAAAGAATTTCAATACTTGACACTGGCTACATACACTAATCGTGTGGAGCCATAATAAAACTAAAAAAAAAAAAAAAGTTAGGTACACAAATCACGCATCGGAAGAAGTAGACAATTCAAAACATTTTTCAGAAAGTAAGTTAAATAAATTCGTAGATTGCGAGGCTCTGAAACAGCAAATATAGAACTTATTGAAGGACCCGATACTGACACTGAAAGCGGCGTGCGCTTTGATCTGAAAAACTCTCCTGAAGATATGTACATACTTTCTTGGTAGTCCAATTGTAAGGGCCAGTTTCACGGGTTCCTGATAGCGCTAATATGAGTAAATCTGACAGATTTTTGACAGCTTTTGTATGGTGTCATGTGTCAGATAACTATCTAAAGCATTTTAGGAACCTGTGAAACTGGCCCTAAGTATAATTATCTTCTGATTATCGTAATCATATTTATAAATATAAGGTTAACTAAAATTCCCAAGCAACAAATTCTATTAAAGTTATTATGAACAAGATTCTCTTAGTTGCATTATATTAACAAGAGAATGTTCATGAGACTCATTATTAAGTAATGAGGTTTTCCATCAGTGGCTTCATTATGATGCATCTCCGATATTCGCACGATGTATGGGCACAGAATACTACATAATGTGGGCATGTTACTGTATAATTATATCTACTACATATATGGGCACTACAGGTCCTTGCTATTATCACGCAACATCACCGATCTAACCCACTACTAATAAACTAATAATACTATAACTAACACCACATAGTAAACACACTACAAAATATACTTATTATCAAATAACATTGTACAACTTTTTTTTTGTTTCATTTCAAAAGATACTTTTGTTTATTGATTAAATTTGTATACATTATACACAATATACACAAATATTATTTATTACTACTTATTAATGTACTTAGTACCGAAATAGATTCGATTTTGGAAAACGCATTTCCTTCTATCTAAATTATTATTTCAGTGCGTTCTACACTCAGTCAATTGTAAATGTTAATGTAGATTTTGATTTATAGGATTTATTATTTCGGTGGTAATAATTTATTTAGTCTCACCAAATAAATTATTACCACCGAAATCATAAATCTGCGACCATATTCGGCAACACTGGTCGGCAATAAATAATATCGAAAGCAACATGCATGTTGAAGGATTGCATAAAGTAGTATGTCACACTCACCTGTTACAAAAATGTCACCTGCTTACTGTGACGTAACGAATCTCTCATTGAGGAAACCGGTTGAACAAGATGGGAAAATGTATACTTTTTTTTTATTTTAGGCTAGCGTTTGGTCACTGTCTCATCTCTCACGTTTGCTTTCACATTCACGCAGCATCTCAACTCTAGTGGAAAAGTCCCCTTAGAATTGGATATATGTACTGATATTTTGAATTTTATGTTACCTCTTAATTTACGTATAAGATAATGCAGGTATAATCAGCTGCACCACCGACTTCACATCCAAAGCGTTTAAAGCAAACCTGTAAAACTTACAACCAACAGTTACAAAAGCCAATTACAGACAGGATACTTTTTGCAACTGCACTTATGTAATTAGCCCGGTTCCGTTTACCATTTTTGAAATTCAATTAATAAGCCACACTTTTGTAATATCAATTAAACTCTCGCGGAAGTCGCATGCTAGACATTTATGAGAATGGATAACTAGAATACTTTTGCCTTTTTCGCTTCCTGTGGTCTGCTCATCCAGCTTTCTTTAAATGCCATGTCCATATACTTGGTTACTTAAATCAGATTATTTCTTGTAATGCTGTTTCCATACTTTTACGGCAATTGTAGCGATTTGCGAAGCCTTAGTTTGCATTATAGCATTGCTTACTTATTAACTTTCAAAAAGAACTCACACAAGTAGCATATCTATGATAAGCTCGTAACTGTACCATTGCTAACTTTGAAATACTCATATATTCTAAATAATTAATAAAATGATGAAATTCAACCTGTTGAAATTCATTATCAAAGTCATCATGTTAATTTGAATCCGGCAGAAGACTGTACCTTATAATTAATGAATTTCGCTTCCATTATGATGATTGCACTAACGTGATTAAACCAACGGATTTGATAGGTAGGAACAATTATCATTGATTTGTAGCACATATTAATATACTAGTTAGTAAAGGGCTACTAATGGCGTAGATAATTAATATTCCAAACTACGTTCAACAACCTTACTGCCGCATGAATTACTGACAATTGACAAAACGGTAATAATCACAGGTAGACTAATAGCACAAGTTATATTTTCAAAAGGAAGACAGAAAACGCACTTATAATTCTGATGAGTTGTTTACTAACCAGTGTTTTTCACAAAAAAAAGGGAAACTCGACAGTACTACAATTAAAGCTAATGATGTTCGGAGAAACATGAAAAGACGTTAAAATTGCCAATATTGCCAGCCATGAGTTAAAACATAAGTTTAAACGATACTTATTTTCAGAGAGAGAAATGCTGATGTTCGAACATTAATTAAATGCCTGTAATTGGCAATACCAAGTAAGCAATTAAATAATGGTAATACATTTGCCATACTGTAGCCTGTGGCTATGCCATCTCCTTTTAATTATAAAATGGTAATAAAATAATATAGTAGAAAGTTTATGGCTTCCGCGTAACATTGTCTAACTAAATGAATAACTTCGTGATAAAAATAGTGATGCAACTAGTATGCAAATAAATCATTGTAGAAAAAAATGCGTTACGCAATATGTCAAGCGATTCATTAATTTTAAGACTATTTTTTTGATGACCCCCTTTTTGCATAAATTAATACGGTTTCTTAAATAAACGTTCTGCTGCTACTGATTAGAGCTAAATTATACGATTTTATTTAAGGTGTTATATATCTTTGCTCTGCAAACTTTGAAATATATATTAGTGTCTGAGAAACTAATTTGCTTATATATGGTATTGTACTGCTTGCTAACGAGTACCTGTCATCATCGCCGCCTAAAAAAAATATTTTGGCAGATCCTGTTGACCCATAACAGCCACACTACTGCGACTGCAATGGAGCCATCCATTTCTACACCTGTAGGCTCTCAGGATTATTACACTATCAGACACTGACCTTAAAAGCGAGGTTGAGAGATCCCCAGACCCCCTCAAATTATATGAAAGCAACAAGATTTTATTAATCATCATGAGTCATAAAGTTGTCTGTTTCTAAAGAAAAATCAGGATATTGGGCAGCTAAGGAGCGTAAGTTACAAATACTAAAGGTTCGTATGAATGAAAAATGAAATTAAGAAATCTCTATTGCGAAACAAAGTGCAATAAATCATTTAGAATATGAAACTTCATTACCTACTACCTATTAAATAATACTTGCAAAACATTACCGGAAGGGGCAATTTAGACTTGATGGTATCAACGTGGTCGCCCACATTAAACCGTGGCGTGGGGAAGGAAAGTGCAAACAACCGCAGGGACAACAGCTTACTGCACAGTTACTTCAACATTCCTCAGTACCTAGATCTAGGTATAAAGGTACAATCTATAGGCAAGAAAGGAGGAAATGATATTACGCAGTCGACATCTTGATTTGTAGAAATGTCAGAGGAAAATAATTCTAATCCTAATAACGTTATGATGGCGAAAGTCTGCTGATTTGTTGTTCATGTGGATGGTAGAAACGCTAGGTCATGTTGTTTATGACAAGTTATTGACCACAGACTACCTGAATGAAGGTGAAGATGCTACTGGAGAAGAGATGAATGAGCATGTCTGCATAGAAGTGGATAAAATGGAAAGAAAGAAGAAAAAATAAGAAAACAGTTATTCGGCCGTTCTCAAGTCACATTTGAAATTATCTAGGTGACTAGGTATCTACTATATTTAACAACTTAACAGAAAAATAAAACAAAAAACCAATGCAATATGAGGTGCTGAAACAGACCTGACCAGTCTCAGCAAAATATATCCAGATTTTTCGGAACATAGACCCTAAACGCAAACGCGGACGCGGGTGATTTTTTCTAGAGCGAGGTAAAATATTTGATCTTCCTTAGACACATGAGGTCATCGAGTACATAATAAAAGTACCTACTACAATAATCACCATAAACTAAGGTCTTCAACGCGCTTATCATTATACATTTAAGGTAAAGGCGGATGTGGATTTAATATATTTCAAACATCAAGGACATTTCTTTTCATGATTTTAAAAAGAAACTGTTTAACTACACTTCTAATATTTCGTTATTTTATTTATATTTATAAGCATTTGATAAATGATCAAAATAAATAAAATTATTGGTCAAAATAGCGTCTTTATAGCGTCTGAATTTTTAAAACATCTTACAATATTAGCTGATCCGGTTTTCTGCAAAGATTTTGCAACGATTTTAATATTTTGTAGGTATTGAATAATAGTATTCTTTGCTTTACACTAACTACGTCAATAAATTTTATTAAATTGCATCCAGCATAATATTGCAATAAAATTTGCGTTAGCATGCTAATTTGATTCATATTTTATCAAGAATAATAAAACGTTCTCATTATGAAATTGTTGACCTTCGACTGATTGTTGATATTCAGATCATTACCATGAGAGCAGGACTTTTAAAACCAGAATGATCTGTATAAAATATACTTAACAGAATAAAATACTAAAAATCAAACAACAATCTTAAATTTTATTAGTTAAAGGCTTCAACACACTGCAGATTATACTGCAGATATTGATAGTAAAAAAAAAACATGTTTGTATGTTTGTATGTTTGTAATGGTTCTGAATTGAGAACCTCCCCCTGCTTGGAAGTCGGTTAAGAATATTTCACGATATCAAAGGTTATATATATAGTTATATATATATATATATATTATATTAAATAAATAAAGTCGGTTGTACCTACTGACAGAGATAAGTAAATAAGGATACTCTGCTACTATCTCATCTTACAGCCGTCTTCCACTTCCACTCTCGACCGCATATCACTTATCAACAAGTGAGAAGTGGTCAAGTGCTTGTCATAGCATATCACTATCTAACAGTAAGTTCTAAGTCGTAAGTGGCAAGCTACATTTCATGCTGCCTTCGGTTCGGCGTCCGTTTTGTGAATCTGTCTCTAGTCGCGAACAAGATAAATGGCTTACGTTTGAAAGGTAAGCAATTTGTGCTCTGTCTGCCACTTGTAGAGCTTAATGTGGAAGAGAAATTTCTTTGGCAACCTGTTACATTGCAGAATTATTAGAAAATACCTGAGTGCATAGTGTGAGTTAGATATGTTTACTCAGATTTGTATGGAATTAAAAAGTGCAGCCTAGTGTGCATAGTTGGTAACATACAGAAATCCATACAAATCTGCGTTTACTTTAACGTGATCGAGTAAAGAAACATAAAAGAAACTCGCACTAGGCACTCTGAAAAAGGGGCATACTTATAGCAAAATTCAAATATCACTACAATCGATTAGATAATCGATAATTCTAAAATATTTACCTTTTTCTGCTTAGTTGTTGGCCCAAATTAAGTAGGTAAAGTCTGATATGAAACAATCCTATCGATAGTTCTTGAATTCACATACCTACACGGTATATAGTAGCTATTTCTATGTCTAAAGGTAAGTAAAATAAACTTAAAACTGAAATGAAGATCGTCGGAAATATTATCTTATTTATTGTAGCACTTGTTGCAATAGATGTCCAATTTAAACTGAGACTGTTGCCGCACCCTTGCCATCTACATGGGAATATTTGTAATCCTCGTGAATCGATGTACATTTTGTACGACGACGTGATTTAATTTCATCGTGTTCCCATAACTTTCCCTAACAACTGGTATTTTAGGGTATGCAGATGACAGCACCGTTGTGGAGAGTTATATGTCTAGTGCACGAGCCAGTGCAGTACAAATCCAGTCTCATAGAGAAGCGATGGTTCAGCGCTTAAACTTTTCCTTAAAGGCAGTTTCCGATTGGGGCGATGCCAATCTGGTTAAGTTTAATGCTTCTAAAACCCAGGCGTGTCTTTTCTCCGCCAAACGGAGTCCATTTCAACTGGCTCCTACTTTCAGGGATGTGTCCGTGCCGATAAATGACCAATTTGAGCTTCTTGGCATCTCATTAACACCAACTCTCAATTTCGGCTCTTATATTGAGTCTAAAGTCCAGATAGCCTCCAAAAAACTTGGAATTTTGTCTAAGGTGCGACAATACTTCACACCGGGACAGTTGCTCAATCTCTACCAAGCACAAGTCCGGTCGTGTATGGAGTACTGTTCTCACCTTTGGGATGGTTCTGCCAAATACCAGCTGCAGACACTGGAAGCTATTGAGAGGAGAGCCAAGAAGCTCATCAACGACGACCAACTAGTAAGCAAAAGACTCCAGAGTCTCGAGCATCGTCGCAAGGTCGCTTGTTTGTCGGTTTTTTATCGGATTCATTTCGGAGAGTGTGCATCGGAACTTCATAACTTGATTCCGCCATCCCCTTTTTATAATCGGACTAGCAGGGATACTAAGAGGCGCCACCGCTACATGGTGGATATACCATTTACGCGTACAAAGCGATTCGCTTCTTCTTTCATCATACGTACTGCCAAGGAATGGAATTCCCTGCCCGAGTCTGTGTTTCCAATTAGATACAACATAGGGGTCTTCAAGTCGCGAGTGAATAGGTATCTTTTGGGTAAGCGCGCTACATCATCGACCGCATCGTCACTTAACATCAGGTGAGATAGTGGTCAAGCGATACCCATTATCACATAAAAAAAAAAAAAAAAAAAACTATTACATATTCTACATCGAGACAGGGATCGGTCACGAATCGTTCGAGATGAGACGGAGGGATACGATTAATCGATTCGACACACTTGGAATAATTTCGATGGTGACTTTGATGGTTGCATTACTGGTTCGATGGGATTTTTCATAAAATATCTTTATGCTTCACAAAATATCCCTTCTTCCATTTCCGCTTCGTGAGCAATCACAATGTAATGCATATTATCATAGTCTTGTAACCAATTGATATTCAGTTTATCGCCTTGGCAGTTGACATCAATTCGGAGAACAGACAAAAATACATCAGTATTATCACTTTAGTATGCATGCTCGAATCCCATGCAAATATCAACGTGAGAGGTACATTTTCAACTGACCTTCAAAAAGGAAATGGTTCTATATTCGTCTGTATGGTTTTAAAATTTTTTATTATATATTATGTTACACGATTACTCCGTCAATTGTGAACCTGAACAAATGATTCTATTTTTTAATTGATATGGGACATATGACGACCTTAGAAATGTACTTATCAGATTTTGAGAAATTACCGTTGTAATTTCATCGAGATCTGACAAGTAGTAGGTATTATCCAGAGATATTTGAGGGCCCGGTGGCGTAATCGGGAGAACGTTCGGCTTTGATGCCGTGGTACCGAGTTCAAACCGCCGTGCACCAATGGATTTTTCTATCGAAAAATTTATGTGCGCTTCTCACAGTGGCCCTCCGGTGAAGGAAAAACATCGTTAAGAAACCAACAAAACCCCCGCATGGTGGTAGGACACTATCTAGTGTCCGCCTGGCCAGCTACCACCCTCAAGTTAGAAAATCTGTCACCAAACATCTAATGTGTTCCGGCAGCTATCCTTGAGAGCCAGTTCCCATTCTAGGCCTAGCGTGCTTACCATCTTCGACCGCATCATCACTTACCAACAGGTGAGATAGTGGTCAAACGCTAGCCTATAACGTATAAAAAAAAAAAAAAAAAGATATAGAGATAAAGGATGTAAGGGAGCAAAATTCCTTTTTTTTTACTTCTAAGTACTTAGTGCTTAAAATGACTCGCTAGTTAATTAATGTTTTAAGCGCGTTAAGTCCCGTACTTTAATATTTATAACTATGTGTTCAAATCGCGAAAGTTTAAAGTTTACAATGACTCGCTAGTCAAAAGAAATGTCTATAGATGTAGAGATATTCAACTGAACTGTACAATATATAGGTAAATTTCACATTCATAATTTAAGATCGGTTAGAAAACGAAAAACCCGACTTCAAATGCCGCGCTTTAAGTCATTTGCTCTACCAATTTTGAGGTGCTAATCTCCATATTATCTTTGGAGATACTCATCAAATCTCGATGACATTTAAATGGAACCACATAAAAAGTACCCTTTCAAACAAAAGAAGATTTTTCTAAATCGGTCCAAAGCTTATTGAAAAATTCGGGAACATAGATAAAAAATTAAAGACTCCGACGAATTGTAAACATCCTCCTATTTGAAGTCGGTTAGAAATGCATCGAAAATATAAGTATTCTTGGCATTTTAATGATGATAAGTGCTATCCGCTGGTTAAGCTTCATAATATAATTAAAATTTATAGCTGAAAAGTTTACTTCCTATCCTATCTTATAATGCTAGACGCTTTCACTAGGAACTGTCATATAAGTTACCTTAAAGAGATTTGTTTAATAGATTTCTATCATCTAAACTAAACATTTACGACTAACAAATAAACTAAAAAGCAATAAAACGGTTTACTATTGCAGTATTCCCAAAAACCCTGTACTTACTTTACCTATGTATGATTATAAAGTTGATAAAAGATACAAGAACGACAAGACATCACAGACATGTTCGATGTTGACCAGTGTTTCCGTCTTCAATTTCCCCTTAGACCACATCATCACTTAACATCAGGTAAGATCGTGGTCAAGTGCTTGTCTATCCTGAATAAAAAATAAATAATATACGCTAGAGTGTGTGCAAAACTCTTTTTGTACAGACGGTTCTCTAACCGTCGTAGAAATTGAGGGCGCGTGTGTTGATGATTCTATTTTACTGTTTTTGTTGTGTTGACAACACCGCTCTGTCATTGCCAATACGACTAAAAATGTTTGATACCTTGGTACTTAGGTACCTACTCTTATCATTACCGGGTACCACATGAGTAAATGTGGTGGTACTAGGTAGTTATTATATCTTCATTCCTTACCTTTGAATGTTGTTCATCGTAAATTCACGACGTTTATCTTTTTACACAGACCCTAGATCGGGTGCGTTACAGTATGCGCGCACCCAAGGAAGAGTTCTGGTATTGTTATGTACATCAAATTACATGCCCCCATATTTATTAGATATCTTAATAATAGTAGGTACCGAAAGAAAATTCGTAGGAGCTGTAACAGTAACACAGGTTTTCCTAGTACGGTACGTAGTAACGTTAGTAATCTGTGGCACGGCTCCTAACAACCATCTCATTGAAGAAGGGGAGTTATAAGTTTGTCGTGTGTATCTGTGTGTTTGTGTCGCAGCGCCCAAACGGGTAAACCAAATTTGATTTAATTTTTTTTTATTTAATAGGCGTGTTAATCGAGAGTGTTAGCTTTGATTCATGAAAATCCGTTCAGCCGTTTTAAGTGTATGAGCACGGAACAGATAATAAATACATGAGCTTAATCCTCGTTGATGACGCTTTGCGACCAACTTTCATAGGTCTGATCAATTCGAAATTTTGTATCCTCTTACTTCAGTTATTTTATAACAACATGGTAGCATTTACCTGATGCTGGTGTTACATCTCCTTGAATTTGCAGAATACTGTACTCCTCACCAACTTACAGCAGAGATGTCGTGTTTGGGCTAATTGGAATTGTCTTAATGAATAGATTACACATAGATTAGTCGAAAGTGGTTTAAAATGTTTAATTTACCTACGTCTTAGTTCAGGATGCATTTTTTTTTTATTAATTTTAAACATTTTATCCGACTTAGTTATAAATATGAAAATACGGGACTTATCGCGCCTAAACATTATTTTTATTTAACTCGACGTCGACGTCAGTCGTCTCGTGACCACGATCAATGCAACTTGGTCGAAAAATTACTGTTTTAGGCGCGATAAGTCCCGTATTTTCATATTTATAACCATGTGTTCAAATCGCGAAAGTTTAAAGTTTACAATTTTAACCGACTTCACAAAAAAGGAGGAGGTTCTCAATTCGACTGTTTTTTTAAACTTTTGTTACCTGAACTCCGTCAAAACTTAACCGATTTAATAAAAATATTTTTATTTTGTGAGATTGATTGAGAGTTTGTAAGAATGCCTCCCGTTTGGTCCCATTCAAATTTTATCGAGCTACGACAATTATCTCCGGAGATATGGATATGAACAATATAAGCAAATTTGTATACTTAGACACAGATTATATAATAGTTACTACGTAAACTTAGATGACATGATTATAACTAGCCAGTATTTTGACTATCGCAGCATGTGAAGTCGGTTTTTTCGTTTTGTACGATCATAAATTATTTAATTATTTGTAACCGACTTCAAAAAAAGGGTGTTTCTTAATTCGACCGTATATTTATATATTATGTTTGTTCGCGGATAGCTTCGTTGTTTATGAACCGATTTTGATTATTATTTTTTTATTGGAAAGGAGATATCTCTAGAATAGTACCATAGTAATTTCATCGAGATCTAATGAGTATCTCTAGAGATATGGAGATAAACACCTCGCACTTGGTACTGAAAATTAATAGCGCGGCATTTGAAGTCGGTTGTTTTAGTTTTTTAAACGATCTTAGTGTATTGATCTACTTGTTTAACAAACTTTCTCGACTACATAGGTGTTTAAGCGTATTTATGGCAAAGATTTGTCTTTCTAACACTTGCACAGAATTTAAAGTTGGTTTCCATGTTTCGGATGTAAGCTTTGTGCTACTTAGTGACTTTGCCAATTGTGACTCTGATTGTTTTCACTTTGTTGCTGTCGGAATGCGGAAACGAGTTCCGTTTACTTCGATGGTGGCTTGATCTACTAATGGTTAACTTAGGTATATTGAAATGTTGAAAATGTTAGGTATATCTAAAATTAGTTTCGAGATTTTCATGTAGCGTACTTACTTATTAATTCCGTTATTAATTACTTAATAATTCCTTAGTACTTATTATTTTTACAACTTTATCGTGATTAATATGTTGTAGGTACATTTTCTCTACCCATACAAATTACAGCTTTCTAGTACTCAGCTATAAAGAGCCTCAGAGCACAGAATACTTAATAGTACTACATACACAGAGCTAAGGCGCTGACAGACAGATGGTACATATGACGAAATTATAAGGGTTCCTTGTTGACTACAAACACAATTTTAAACGATATTATTGGTTGACTATGCATTTAAAATGTAGATAAAGAATAACTGCCATCTGATTGTAGACTATATACAGTGTCACAAAAAAGGTCATGTGAATAAATCTTAATATACTGCACTATCATGACGTGCCTAACTGCCTACTATAATTAATTATTTGTAAGTCCGGTTGTCCACAACGACAGAGAGGAAATGTCAAAATAAATTGATATATTGGCAACGTCGTGTTTGTAAAAATTACGCAAAATATTTCAAAATAACATCCCGCTGCTACAATAATTTCGGAATGATATTTTTAACCGCCGCTGATACATTTTAATGTTTGCAACTTTATTTTTGCCCAATGAGCTGTTTGAAATAATGAAAAAGTTCGACTAATATTGTAAATAATCCATCATAATATATTCACAATAACATACCTATTGTAATTATTTCAATTGTCACTATAATAATATGCAGCGAATATGGAAAAATTACATTATTTTCTTGGTTACAGGTAAAAAGCGTACTTAAATTTTTTAAAACTGCGGTGACAGTGAGAGAACCAGTCTCTACATTTATTTTTATTATTAAGTAATTTTTTTTTATCAATAATTAATACAATTCAATAACTAAAAAATCGTGACTTCAAATACCGCGCTAGTCACTTTCAAGTTCTTTTTAGGGTTCCGAACCCAAAGGGTACCAACGGAACCCTATTACTGAGACTCCGCTGTCCGTCTGTCTGTCTGTCTGTCTGTCTGTCTGTCCGTCTGTCACCAGGCTGTGTCTCATGAACCGTGATAGTTAGACGGTTGAAATTTTCACAGATGATGTATTTCTGTTGCCGCTATAACAACAAATACTAAAAACAAAACAAAGTTAAAAATTAAAGAAAAGTTTAAAAAAAGTTTTTTACGATAGCGCAGCGCCACCTATCTAGTTGCTAAGATGGCGCTATCATCTTTACCTTAATCTGAATCTCGGAAGCGGCTCCAACAATTAAATAAAATTTAGTATACCTACAGGGGATTTCGGGGGCGATAAATCGATCTAGCTAGGAGTCATTTTCAGAAAATGTTGTTTTATTCGTGTTTTCAATCATCAACTTTATTGATAATCAACTTAAAATATGTCTCTTCCCGACATCTATTGGCGAGTAGAAGTACTGTTTTAGTAAAGCAGTTAGTTGCTCTCAATTAAAAAAAATAGTATCATTATTCGTCAATAGATGTCGGGAAGAGTCATATTTGTCTGTTTAAGTGGCAAAAAATACCGAGCAAAGCTCGGTCAACCAGATATTTAATAAAATTAATTATTACAATTACTATTAGTACTATTACTATTACTACTATTTAATACTATTCTACCTTTGTGTTAACGTTTACTTAGTTGGTGTTAGAAGTTCGTTAGAAATTCGATAGATGGCGTTCGGAACCTTCCGTGTGCGGGAAAAAGTCTGACTCGCACTTGGCCAGTTTTATTTTTATAGTGGACTAGCTGACCCGGCGAACTTCGTACCGCGAATATAAATAAACTGTCCAAGAAATTCGAGTCAGACCCACACACGTAGGGTTCCGATTGAACAATATTTGCCGTAAAAATATGTTTCTTGTATGGAGACTTTAACTAATTTAACTAATTTAATTTTTATTATTTGATCTTGCAGCCATTACACATCATGAGTAAATTTCAAGTCTTTAAGGTTTGTTAGTAGAAGATATATGGGGACCCTTTATTATTTAATGTTATTTTGTTTTTATCAGTGTTTATACACAAATAGCAAATACCCATGTATGGAAGTGCTATAATGACAACCATTCAAATATGTCAATACAATGACAAAAATTTCTGAACAAACCAACAATACAATAAATTAAACTAAAATACAACAAAAACCTGGGAAAACCATCAAAATTCAAAATTTAAATACTTAATGTAGATATACTATGTTATCGATTCAAAACCCTTAATTTAATTTTTCCTTAACCCTTAATTTAATACGTGCTACAAATTTCAACTCGAGAGTGGAACAGAGTCTACCCCACCGTACAGAAGAGACGAACGTCAAATTTTGACAGGAAAGTAGATAGAACAGTTTATATGGGCAAAATGAAATTGTTCTTTTTACTTTCATCCTCGTAATTTTTCCATATATACTCACCGTTTAAACCTTCCCTGAACTACGACAAACATTTCAAAACCAAAATCAGCTAAATCAGCCCAGTAAGTCTCGCTAAAACTCGTGAACGGAGTTTTAGCGAGACTAACGAACAGCAATTGATTTTTTTATATAAGATTAGCAAGAGTTTCACTACTATCTCACCTAATGTTCTGTGAAGATGTGATCGACGATGTAGCATGCTTGCCTAGAAGATACCAGAGACGTTTACCACCATATCTCTGGAGATACTTATCAGACCTTGATAACAATTATTGGGACCACTTTGGAGATGAACCCTAACCATGACAAAAATAATCATTTAAATCGGTAACGAACATACAAAAAAAACGCAGACTAATTGAAAACCTCCTCCTTATTGGAAGACGATTGAAAATTCGCTTCATTCTTAAAATATCAATATTTACAATCACTGAAATAATTTACACTTACATTTATCACATGAATACAAAAGTAGCTTTAGGTATTTAATATAACCTTCTTCTATTTGGTACCCTGCTTCAACTATGAAATTGCAACGATTGATTTTTATTACTTTTATTAGATTATCATTGATGTAATAATGCCATATGATAATTCTAATAACTGTCTAATTCCTCAATATGTTACACAACAGCTATAAACTTATTTGTAAGCAAGTATGTACGTAACTACGTAAGATTCTTCAAATTCAGACAGATTTGTTAATAACAATTAACACAAGTATAAAACTGAATGATAACAAGAAACATGTAGATGTTAATTAAGTTTAGTTTGCTTCATTAGAGCAACCATTCGCGTGGAAGGAAGCAGGTTTATCGCCACTCTGTCTGTTATAACATCTGTTCCGATATCCGGTGTTCGTAAACTAAGGCTTTTTAGCGCCACATGATACTTTGAGGTAAACAAATGTTCTGGTACAACATGTATCATAAAGGTGAAATTACAAAGTCTACACAGGTATCAATCAACTGTAAATACAGTCCAAAATTTCACCGTACCGACGGGACTTGAACCCGCAACTTCCGGAATAACATCTTCCGGTGCTTTGCCAATTAAGCCACAGTGCGATGTATTGTTACGACGAAATTAGTGGATTGCATTTGTTAACCCAATTATGTATTAGTGGCTTTTTTATTATTTATTATTTTTATTATTTATTTGGATTGTGTTTAACAATTTACGAAAATATAAAGTGACTTCAAAGAAACATAATAACTGTAAATATATAAAACACAAATACTTGTTTTGTTTGTACCTATTAAATTGTGCCAACCCCGAAATATTGTTAGTATTACGAACTATTCGTAATACTAACAATATTTTCTTATACAATACCACTTACCTTTCTGTAACTCATGACTGCGAAAACAATGAGATAATTAAATTATGTACCTGCAACAAAAATACAAAAAAACTGATAACACTGATAGCTGAAGACTATATATAAACCTTAATAAAATTCTGTTGTTTTGTATGTAATTAAGATCAGAGATGTGTATATGTTACGCGATTACTCCGTCAATTCTAAACCGATTCGAATGATTCTTTTTGTAATTGGTAGGGTACAATTTCGAGGTGGTCCCATTGTAATTTCATCGAGATTTGATTAGTATCTCCAGAGATATGAAGATAAACGTCTCAAACTTGCTACTGAAATTGACTCGCGGGGCATTGAAGTGATTGTTTTAGTTTTTAAAGTATATTAATTATATGTGTAGATTTTATACGAGATAATTGAACTAGATATATGACCTACAAAACGAGCTTTTAATGAAGTATTTATTTACTTAAAGTAAATAAAAATCTTTTTAAAAAATCTAAGGAGATGAAACTCTTAACTGCAACAATAAGTCAAAGCTGAGAAGTAGAGAGACACAAGTGATGTTGTGGTTAGACACCAGTTATTTTATAAGATTGTTCGTGAGCTATAAATTCGCTCCTGTCATTTCAAGATCTAACTTGAGTTATAGCGCTATCGTTGCACTAAGTTCACTTTCTTCGCCATAAAAGGGCCAATGCCCTATCTTCATTGAACCCTTTCACACAACCCAAAGCTGTTTGTTATTAGTAATAACTATTGTAATAAAATAATTAGAAAGAAGGTGTTAAGACGTTCTAAGAAATCAAGATTTTTTAGCTTTATATTTATAGTGAGTTTGAATCATGACTATAAAAGTACTCACTATTTTGTACTCACTGCTATTTATAGTCGAGTGTCTCGACCAAGGTTTCGTGCATGTCCGATGCAATTCCTCGGTAGTTTATGCGGCATAATAGATAGTAGTGCATATTAATTAAAAATGTTGTTTTTAGATATTTGTTATTTCTATTATTAATAATATTATTGTAGTGCCAAACCCAATATTCTGGTATAGCAATCCGCAGATTTACCAGAGCTTCTGATTTATTTTTATGCTCAATAGGCAAGCGATTGACCACAAACTCACCTGATGTTAAGTGACGAAGTGGCCCAAGATTTAGCACGCTTGCCCAGAAGATACAGATTCACTCGCCACTCGAAGACCCCCGAGTGGTAGTTATCAGTTATATTATATTTGATTTGTGTTAAAGGCAGACGTCATTGCTTTACATTAAGAATGTCGTGCTTGTTATATTACTATAAATAATTAAAAATATAAATAACAAGGCAATTAGACAATAGTGAAGTAAGTAGAGTTAAGGCTAACGCAGACAAAGAGGGCATGGCAAGGGATTTAAATTTTTACCTATGGACATTCAAACGTATCGAATAGAAATACAACATACATATGCTGTCTCGGTCTGCGTAGGCTTTACAGTAAATACAAATGTTGTAATAGAAAATTCATCAGCGCTGCGCTATTAAGGTAAGACATCTGATTGAGGTGGAACGCGTACAGCGTGCAATTCTAAAAGTAGGTGCAAGCCTCCTTTTCGTTATCCTACTCAAGATTTGTACAAGTTGTGGGAAGTACGAGTACAGTACAGAGAGTCAGTAAGACAGCTGTTCGTTCTTGCCATCATTCAACAACAACATTCAAACCTGCAATACGACCCAACCTTAACACAAAACCGGAGACGAATAGGTACAGTATGCGAAACACACTCACTAAATACATCGTTTTCAAACAAATTCTACGTTTTTCTCGGACCATACTTGTATAACAAACTTAACGCACTACTCTCAATGACGAGTCTAAATGACGAATCAACGATTTAAGAGGGTAGCCCCTTAACTCGTACCAATGCAAGCAAACAGTCACTAAGTACCTAAAAACACTCGGATATCAAGACACAGAAAATTTGCTCACCCCCCTAGTATAATCACCACACACTATCATTACCTATGCATACCCTAAACTAAACTTACTCTTGCCATGTCATCGTTGTTAAAAAAAATCCAAACTTCCATTTTCTGACTACTAAAATCATCCTATACTTTCTCACATCCATCACAATACAACACAACTCTTACACATTATACAGTCCATCACATGAAATTCACAGACACTATGACACTTTTACCTCACACTACATTGACCACTTATTTACAATTTAACCCTCACACACGTACATTCACTTATATATACCCTACAAATACCTACCTACATAACACACTGCACTTATTTAGTATAAATACTAATATATTAATTAGTTATAAAGAAATTCATTGCTTTCACCATTGTGTTAATTAACTGGACTCGGTACGGACTTCGATGAAATAGTATTTATACCACGGGAGTGCACTGGTGACCTGCAATACAGGTTTTGCAAAACCTACAGCAGGCACCAGTCTCTCACAAAGTATAATTTATTTTACCTTCTAAGTTCTTTACATATTGTACTTACCTTGTTATATATACCTTAGTTATACCTAATTTTACAACTTTGTGAGAGAAAATAAATGGATTTATTTATTTATTTATATATTACAACTTTGCTTGCATTACTTAAATAATTACGGCACACTCCCATTTGACTGGCGCGATGGTAGGGTGACAGGTACCATAGTTGAGTTCTTAGTGATATTGACTGCAAAGGCGAAAGTCGTTCAATTTCAAAGGGTTCAATTTCCACAGAGGACGATTTTTCGTGTGATTCACAGATGTGGTAGGACCATATTATGTCGATGTTCCGCCTGACTTGCTTCCAAAAAGTAGCTTACCAACATCAAAGAGAAAATCTGCCGCCATAACCTTACGGTGTGCCGGCAGCACAAAGCCCCTAAAAGTCAGAATATTCTAGGCCTAGCGTCGCATGTTCACAATCTTCGACCACATCACCACTTTCCACCAGGCAAGATATGGGCTAGCCCATAAGTTCCAAAATAAATTTGAAACCTACGGACATAGCAGACACATAGACGTAGTCTCACATAATAACATCTTTCCCTCACTCCCAACACTTGCGCCGACGATGAGGTAAGCTCTCCAATGACTGAAGGGCCTTGTAATGAGTGGTAATCACCAATTTCCACGGTTGTTTCTTATGGCCCCAATCATCTCAGCTTTTCTATTTAGTTGCTTCAACGCAGGTTAAATAATGTAATCAATTTAATCATTGGTTAATTAAATACATAGTTAATAGATAGCTAAATTTTAATATTTTGTGTAACGATGGTTCTAGTAGTTTTACGCAATGTTGATTATCCATCATCATCAGCCTGTCTTTGTCCGCTGCTGGACTTTGTCTCACCTTAGAGCACGCTAGTGCCACTGAGCTCTATCTTCAGCTCTTTGTTTCCAACCGCTGCCACCCAGCTTGCGTATATAATCGCTCTATCTAGCGTAGAACCGATAACCGTTGGTAATATATATATATATATCGGTTCTTTTTTAGTTTTTAACCGACTTCTTATATACGGTCGAATTGAGAAACCTCCTCCTTTTTTTGAAGTCGGTTAAAAACTAAAAAAGAACCGACTTCAATGCCGCGCTATTCATTTTCAGTACCAATTTTGAGGTGTTTATCGCAATATCTCTGGAGATACTACTTCGCGATAAAATTACCATGTTACCACACTTGGGATATCTCCTTTCCAACAAAAAAAGAATAATCAAAATCTGTTCATAAACGACGAAGTTATCCGCAAACAAACATAAAATATATATATATATATATATATATATATATATATATATATATACGGTCGAATTGAGAAACCTCCTCCTTTTTTTGAAGTCGGTTAAAAAAATACAACGGTCTACATTTTAAACATTTGACTTTCGTCATCTGTTGCAATACGGGACTTATCGGGCTATGCGTATTACAACATATCTAAACTTCATTTTGGTCATAAAAGTTAACTACAAAAAACTGGCCAATTGCAAGTCGGACTCGCAC
Source organism: Cabera pusaria (assembly GCA_954871355.1). Classification (NCBI taxonomy): domain Eukaryota; kingdom Metazoa; phylum Arthropoda; class Insecta; order Lepidoptera; family Geometridae; genus Cabera; species Cabera pusaria. Next base: position 21,641,290 of record OX940892.1, read on the forward strand.
TTGTAGGGTTCCGTAAAACAGTAGAGTATTTTATAACTATGATTTTTCGCAATTACAAAATTAACTTTGTTTTTCATAGTGTTTGCATAAAAAACAAAGTTATCTTTGCTCGTCGCTCTATCTTAAAAACTGCTGACTGTATCTCGTTCAAACCAATTTTCGTTGAAAGTTTTTATTGATATCTACAGAATATATTTTTTCTACATTTTTCACTCCCTTACTTTAGAAGTTAGAGGGGGGAAGGGGGGGGGGGCACACATTTTACCACTTTAGACGCGCCTATCTTTTAAATGATTGACTTAGAGAAAAAATGATATTAGGAACCTCAATGTCATTTTTAAAGACCTATCCATAGACATGCCACACGTAGAGGTTTAAAGAAAAAAAAATATTTTGTTTCAGTTTCATGTATGGGATGCCCCCCCTTTAACTTTTATATTTTTGTACAAAAATCGGAAAGCGGTTTACAGAATACATCTACCTACTAAGTTTCAATTCTGTAGTCCTAATAGTTTCGGAATAAAATGGCTGTGACATACGGACGGACAGACAGACAGACATGGCGAATCTATAAGGGTTCCGTTTTTTGCCATTCGGCTACGGAACCCTAAAAAACGGATTTAGAGCGAGCGGCATGCGACAAGCCAAACTCACTTGACACAATTTGGAAGACGTGAAATTTTCCACCTTTTGTTTTTCTCACACGGACTTCCAAGCTCTTATAACCAAAGTGCTAATAAGCGGACATTGCACCGATGCACCTGTTCCGAACAAAGGTGTTCACTTTCATTTGTGCAGCTCGTTAACATTTAGAGTATTCTGTACGAATCGTGACCGAGCCAGATCGGCGAGTTCCCTTTCGAACGTCACGAGCTCCAGTTGATAACAACCTTTAGCATTTACTGTAATAGATGTTATATAAGTAAACACTTGAAGGGATTGGCGCCGATAGGTTTTGGTGCACATACAAATAGAAAGAAAAATCTTTACTGTGACGCCTCGCAACTTTTAAGTACCCCATACAAAACATACAATATAGCCTACAAATATAGTAGTAGAACATCGAAATCTATAAATATATATTTTTTAGGGGACCTTTGAATGCAGAGCTATGACGTGTATTATGAAACTGGCTGGCAGTGAAAAAAACTACGATTTTAGCTATTTTCGAAGTAGTATTTGCGATATATGAACTGGTAAGGATTGTATTTTTGTTATTGTATGATGTTCATGGCTTTTGTTGCATAACACCAACTTTGGTCTTGGTGACCAAAATTGGTGTTGCAGTCAGTATTTGGATGTGAGTGGCATTTTTTTCGTGCTTCAAACGAAACGCATTTAGGATATCCGTTTCTATAGAGCAAATCTCATCAGTTCTTTACTTATACTTTCTTCACGCTTGGGTCGTTGATTATATACTTGTCTTTGATATAGATCTCTTACATTTTACATGGTCCTGAGCAAATGCTCATGCATGGTACATCAATATGTAGCAAGTTCTTAATGTTATTTTTTTTATTATGTTTCTTTGAAGTGTCACACACTTTATATTTTCGTAAATTGTTAAACACAATCCAAAATTTCATCGTACCGACGGGACTCGAACCCGCACCCCCCGGATTACACGTCCAGGTGCTCTGCCAATTAAGCCACGGTTCGATCCATCGATACGACGAAATTAGTGGATTGCATTTTTTAACCCAATTATGCATTGGTGGCGCCATCTATGACTACTTATTACGTAAGTTAATCATTCGGAAGAAATCATTACAGTTTTTAAATACGACGAGATGTTGCACTTTATTTTTAGTTTTAACCGACTTCACAAAAGAGGAGGAGGTTTACAATTCGTCTGTATGTTTTTTTTGTGTGTATGTTACGCGATTACTCCGTCAATTGTGAACGGATTCAAATGATTATTTTTTTAATAGGTAGGGTACGTTTCCGAGGTGGTCCCATTGTAATATTATTGAGATCTGATTAGTATCTTCAGAGATATGGAGATAAATATCTCAAACATAGGAGAATGTACTGGTTTTAGAAGAAGAGTCCCAAGAATATTAAACACAATGGAGGTTGCTATTGCATAGACTTTTGAAGACTAAGAAATGAATGATGAAATATGACCTTGAATAATGTTTTTACATCTTTCTTCACGTTGATTTTGGTTTTTAACCCTCGACGCAAAACGAAGGAGTGTTATAAGTTTGACGTGTGTATCTGTGTGTCTGTCATCGTGGCATCGTAGCGTCCAAACGGATGAACCGATTTTGATTTAGTTTGTTTTGTTTGATAAACGTCTTCGTCGAGAGTGTGCTTAGCTTTATTTTATGAAAATCTGTTCAGCAGTTTGAATATTATCAGCTCTTTTTTGGTTAAAAAAAACTACGATAGCAACTTTCGTAAGCTCGTAGTCCTTTGAACGCGGACGTCAAAAAATCAAAATGGCGCTGTCGCAGTATATTGTTACTTCAATGATATTGCAAAAATATGGTAAGCTTGATCTAATTCTGAGACATCTCCTTGGAATGGTCTCAATGTACAAAGTTATTCATATGCTTTGATTATAAACTCGGATTACATATACAAATCAGTCGGGGGTGGTTTTAATTTTTTGAATTTAAGTATTATTGACTTCTGATATTCTTACGGTAACTGTGAGCGAGATGGAAACAAAGGTGGGGAGAATTAATTTGTCTTCACAGGAATGTTCTACCAGGCAAAGTCTTGTTAATGTGCAAAGTTTTTGAGCATACCTAATATTTTTTGACATGACATGACGTTTGGCGAAGATGGCGGCCATATCAGTCCCGCCCGCGACACTGCATACATAAATAACTCAGAATTATGAACGTACTTTGAACCAACCAACACTGCTAAAAAAAAAAATAGGCATAATACCACACATTATATAATAGGTACTACGTAAATAATACTTTTCATTGTTAGGTTGGCTACACAGTGCTTTCATAATTCGGGTATTAACAATGTAAGGAAGTGCCAACTCTTATAACGTAGTAGAGTGATTCAGACTGTGTATTGGATTGACTGTGTGTGTGAATATGGCGGCAATTAATGTTAATAATCGCAAATAATACTTTTTAATATTCATTTTGGAATACAACTAGTCCGTGTTATAAAAGTATTTGGAATTATTCTAATAAAATAGACAATTAATTATCGTGTGTGTCAGATGCTTTTATTGCACAGGGCCATTTTGGACATTGTCCTTTGATGATTCATTATGACTAGTGAATATTTTCACTATCGCGGCATTTTAGGGTTCCGAACCCAAAAGGTACCAAATGAACACTTTCTGAGACTGTGTTGTCCGTTCGTCCGTTCGTCCGTCCGTCCGTCCGTGTGTCTATATGTGCGCACTTTACAGATGTACCTTCTTAACCGTAATAGGTACATACTTGAAATGTTCACAAAGTTTATATCCGTCAGTGTATAACGGCCCAGACACGAAATTTTATAGACGCATGTAATTTAATTAAAACTTGTTTTGAACTAAAAAGGGTAAAATAAGGAAATTTTATAGATGCATGTAATTTAATTAAAACTTGTTTTGAACTAAAAAGGGTAAAATAAAATCTTATTCCGTTCTTGTCTGGGCTGGCGCCGACTTCAAATAGATAAGTGGGTAGCGCTTATAATAAGTATATTAAGTAATTTATTTTTCGCTTTTGAGTGCCTGTTTGTGGTAATGAAGTCGGTTTTATTTCTTTTGAAAAAGATTTTATTACACTTTATTTTTATTATATCATCGAGCCACCTAGCAGCTGGTTCACTGGCCGATTTTTTTTGTCCTACATTCTGTTACCATTTTTGTTCATGTGTTATCGTTAAATCTCCACTTACTCTAAGACTATTATTATTGAGTTAGAAAACGGTGCCGTGGAAAACCGATACAGAGGTAGGTCGACGACATCGAGATATGCGCAGATAAGACCTGCCCATGAGTAAGTACTAAGTAGCTCAGAATACGAGTAGCTTAAGCAGTGAGCGGAAATATGTTAAAAAATTATTACATTATTATTAGGTATCTCTTCATCTACACTACACCCATGACGGTCAGCACCGACCAATACATATTTTAATAAAGTCGTAAGCGTATTACTATTAAGTATTCTGTGTCGCAAGTGAATACAAAAGCAAACCATCATTGCGGCCCTGTAGGCGGTCGGTACTTCAAGTAGTACCTACGTAAAGGTGTTTGGTATTTCTAATTCACAATTTCGAAATAGTGAACTGCAACACGATGTTCGAGCAAAGGCCTTTAAATGCCTCGATTATACAATATGCCTCAAATATAATATAAACCGTGGGATACCGCAACTGGTTCAACTGGTAGGTGCGTTTCTGAAGGAATTCTGAACTTTTGATCTGATATAATCTTTGATGGACGAGGATTGAGATATCCAGTATCACAATATGGTGTTGGCAAACTTCGATTCTAGATCGCATTGTATTGTAAGCATCCTAATAAATTCTACACACTTGTTTTAAACTTCCCAAAACCAAAAAAGGGGTGTTATAACTTAAACGTGATTTTCTGTAGCATCGTAGCTCCCGAACAGGTAAAACTATTTTGATTTAGTTTTATTTCTTTAATAGAGAGAGAGAGAGAGAGTTCTTAGCTTTAATAAAAGAAAATCCGTTCAGTTTAATGAACTTTCGTATTATTTCCATTCCATCCCATCAAAGAGACCTAGTCTTCGGAACAATAATAGGTAATAATAATGTCATCTTTTGGTACATGGTCACCTAAAATATTTATATAATTGTATGTATGTATGTAGGTAACAAAGAATTATTATAAGCAAATATTTATAATAAAGGTTAATATAATATACTCATAGGTATAAAAAAATCTCCCAATTTGAACCGTAATCACATCAATCAAAACTTGAGCTATTATTTTACATCCGGAAACAAAAAGTGAAGAAAAATTAATCTAGCTTTGGGATTAGAATGTCCTTTGTAATACAATATATTATGAGAAATTGAGTCATTTTGAGTTTGGCAGCCGTGAAAAACATATCAAGTGATGTCGTATAAAAACTTATAAAAACCGGAGTGTTTTTCGTACATATATTCTTACCGCCTCTATTTTTATACACCTATTAATCTATCTGCGTCATTAGTACGGTCTACAGAGAACAATGTAAATAATAATAATATAATTCTACATCGTTAGATACAACTCTAAGTTATCTAATTACCCACAAATTAAGTAAGTATATGTAAATTGATATAACTTAATTAAGTTGTAGTAGGTATATATTCTGTGATTACGATGAGTTCAAATATCACTCGATCCATAGCACAGATTATATATTAGTTACAGCGTAATCCATAGGTTAAAATTCACCCTACACCGTAGTGATTCCTAGGTGTGTTAAATGGGTCTAGGTAGGTAGGCACACATAAAAATATAGAATACAGAATTACAAAAGTAAAGCTTCTGCTGCCCCTGCATTACCATTCACACTTGCTGTACGAAGATATGCTTACTCCGAGCATGCCCAATAGTCTTGCATCTTTACGTGCCGTTATGCTTATAAAGTTGTAATTTATTACCGTGTTAGGCTTAAAGCGTATAATTTAAGATCTTTTAAAAAACTATAAGAACCGACTTTAAATGCTGCGGTAGTCATTTTCAATACAAAGTTTAAGATGTTTATCTCCATAATATCTCTGGAGATACTGAACATATCTCGATAAATGTAAATGGGACAATCTGGGAGGTATAAAAAAATATATAATTTTGTTAAATATAAAATATATATCATATAAAATTATAATAAATCGGTCCAGGCGTTTTGGAGTAATCGGTGAACATAAACAAAAAAAAACGACGAATTGAGAACCTCATTTTTTTTAATCAGTTAAAAAAGGCTGTCGTTGCTCCGTCACGTTCACAGCGGGTCGAATCAGCCGACCACTGGTGGTATAAGCTATGAGCGTGGTTCAAACGTATCGTTTGGCCGAACAAAGACATGTATTTTCTTGTAAAAGTATTCAAATAGCAAGAAAATGCATATTCGGAAAGTTTAATTTCATCTTCAACAGTATCGATGGTTTTGGATAGTAAAAGTTTATATGTTTGTTACCTAAACGGCAGCAACGGCTGAACGGAATGGGATAAATTTAGCACACAGATAGTTTGTAACCTGGATTAACAAAGGTTTTTACTAGGATTTTTTAACTCGGGTGATGTCGCTGGGTACGTCTAGTATGAAATAAGGTTTCCTTGTAAAATGTCCATTCTTATACCTATAATTCCATACAAAACATTTCTATGGTGTTTTGTAATAGATAACGCGCGTGATGCGCTTACGACAGGATTACAGGGAATTAGGCACATTTTTCCAAAGTCAAAGCCCTGCATTTGGGTTATGTTTACTTAAAGTTCACTGACACAGTGCTACTGTTTGATATTAAATGTTTCTACTAGTTACTTACTAGCCTAGGAACTTTTATGTTTTTGTATGAAGGACACCTAGACATCTAGCTAGATGCCTCTCTCTGATTAAGATATACGCCCTCGTGTCTGTCAATTTAGCAAAGCAAAAGAGCAGCGCACCTGATGGTTACTTATGTCATTAATCTTGTTAAGGAACTCGCATTATCTAATTTTTGTTTGTTTTTTGTAAGTGCCTACTATAGAATTTCAGAAGTTGTATTAGTAAACATGTACGATAGCACAGAATAAATAATAGCACTTGGACATCTTGGATATATACGCTAAAAAATTAAATTTTTACCCTGTTTCCATTCAGATTTTTGTTAATGCGAAAATGTGTAGTTTGACCACTATCTCAAAGTGGTAATAAAGCTATTTATAATCTGGGTCTCGCATAAAACATTTTATGTAGATACATTGAAATGAAACCTTGCCTGTAACGGACGTCGCTGCCTGTAACACAGGGAATGCAATCTCGAGCCGAGATCGCAAGTACGAGATTTCCCGGGACTAAAAATTTCGATCTCGCTAGGTCTCACTCAATTTATGCGTCGGGATTGAGCTTGTAATAAATTATAAGTAAAAAATATTTTTAAAAACAAGCTTTTATCTGGGAAAATGAACTTAAATGGTAAAAATAAATTCTAGTAAGTATTTGGCGTGTAGATACTTACCTATATTCCTAAAAGCTTGAAGCACGACCCGTTTTTCAGGCTAGGTAATTACTATTACTTCAATGCTTCAAGCTTTTAAAAATATAGGTACCTACGCGCCAAATACTTACTAGAGTTTATTATTAACATTTTAGTTCATTGTCATACTTATAATTTATTTTTAACTTTTTGGTAGGTAGCTATAGATGCCGACTACCTACCTACTACCTAAGTATTTAAGAGAAGGCATGATGTTTTAAAATATTCCACGGATATTTGATGTGATTATGGGTAAAGTGCTCTTCAAGGAAAATCAATCGACTCGGTGGGGCTATATTGCTTTATAACAGAAATGCCATGGCCACCTTACAGCTTCATCATCATCAGATCCTGACTATCATTTAAGTGTAAAGTGCTACTCAAGACGAATCATTTGAGCCCAAATTCACTGGGGTAACGTTATTTTATCACAGAGATGCCGTGGCCACCTTCCAGCTTCATCACCAGTAGCTAAATATCATCTAGGTGCAAAGTTCTCTTCAAGACGAATCAATCGAGCCCAAACTCGGTAGGGTTATGTTGATTTATCACAGAGATGCCGTGGCCACCTTCCAGCTTCATCATCAGACCCTAGATATCATCTAGGTGAAAAGTTCTCTTCAAGACAAATCAATCGAGCCCAAACTCGGTGGGGTTATGTTGTTTTATCACAGAGATGCCGTGGCCACCTTCCGTCTCCATCATCAGACCAGCTCCATGGTACCATATCATTGTATTGTCACCAAAGATACATAAGTACACCAAATTTGAGTCCAATCGGACATCGGGAAGTGGGTCAAATTTAGCTTCCAAGATTCCACCCGAACATACATAGTGACATACATACATACATACATACAAACATACATACATTGCAAGTTAAATAAAAGCTTGTAATAAAATAGCTTGAGATCTCGTTAGATATTCCCTAAACCACAGAATAATGCCTAAACACAGTATCATTAGTCGTCTATGTATCGTACCTACTGTTAAGGTGCGTACAGACTATGTTACATAACATGTTATAACACTGTTATTTAAACATGTTTCAGATAATGTTGACGTGGAATGTTATAATAGTATATTACGATACGTTTGACTTAAGTAGTCTATTATTGCACGGCGTGATGCGCACCCGAGCGCAGCGAGAGTGCTACGCCGTGCAATAATAGACAATTTAAGTCTCGAGTATCATATATTATTTTATAACTGTCAGTGTGACTTAAACCCGCACTTTACGCTTGCTACGCTTTTCCGTCAAATAGAAGATTATTGCACGGCGTGAAGTTCAATGGTGCAATAATCGACTATTTAAGTCACGGAAAAGCGTGCGTTGAAGTGCGTAGACTGCTATTTCGAATTTATTTTTTAGGAATCCATAACCATCCATAATAACATAATAATAAAAAATAAGTTGAAAAACTAATACCCGACTACTGAAAAATCACGCTCTAAAATGAATAAAACAAGAAAATATTCTCATCTGTTATCGCTATGTACAAACTATTCAATATGTATCGTGGATTATATAAACGACTTACTCGCAATAAATATTTTATTGTATTTCATACATATTCACTTAGTGGTGTTCAATGGATACCCACATACCGGTCAAAAACATAACCCTCCTTTTTGCTTCGCTGTAGTCGGGTAATAACTAACTAACCTAGGTTTATGTTTGTGATAAATCAGGATTAGGCACAAAAATTGTAAAGCTATACTTGTCATAGTAACTGCAAACACTCAATAATAGACTATAGTTACATATGTATGTGCGTGTAGACATATGCTGTCGCGGACTTTTTTGTAGGTCTTATTAAGTTGTACAACTCTTGCATAGAAAATATTCTTCTATCTATTTTCAATTAAGCAGCGTTCGTAAGATAAGTGTTTTTTCGACCGTTTATTTGCCGACTTAAAATTAGGTCTCCACGAATGTACCTTTGATTTAAACGGGATAATATATAGCCTATTTTCAATCCGAAAGTCCATTCTATGTATTAGTGAAAGAATTTTTTAAATCGGTTCAGTAGTTTTTGAGCTTACTCATTACAAACATACAAAAATACAAATGTTCTCTCTTTATAATATTAGTATAGACTAATACAATATTTGCTAAACTCCTATGTAAAATATCAGAGCTATTTGGTATTGAAAGTATTTCACGAAGGCGATAATTTGCAGGTTCTGTTAGACTTGGACCACAGAACACATAATAATGCTGCGTACTTGGACTAGAGATTCGCATGACATAGCAAACCTAGCTCCCACGTACAGTCCACAGGACTGCGAGACTCATGGGTTCAAGTATCAGAGGTTCAAGTTACGCAAACCTTATGGGAGACTGCATTGAAATCTCTAAAACAATGGGCAAGTAAACAAAAGAATGACCAAGAAGTTTTTTTTACGTGCAGATCCTATTACACTTCATGTCGTGTTACATATTGGAACACAATAAGACGGATGTTGTACTGCGATAGTTGATACACGGTTACAGAATTTGGATTAATTTTTGAAGTTATACTTCTTTTGGCGCGATAGAGAAAAATGATGAGAGTGAATTTTTACGATGCGCGCGCACACCGACACCTAAATTTAACATCGTGAAGTTAGTTCTAAGTGGTACGATGCGCGCGCACACCGACACTTAAATTCTACACCGTGAAATTAGTTCTAGGTGGCATGACTATGTTCAAGTTATATATGTCATATTTTTACGTTAATAAAACCTTTTAAATAAAATCTTTTTGATTAATTTTAATATTTATCGTTACACTACTGCATTTTAGTTTTTTTTTTCCATACGCCACAGAAGTATAACTTCTAACGCGTGTACATAAGTACACACACTCTTTTTTTTTTTTGGAGTGAAATGCCTTATCATAAACATTCATATATACACCAATGTTATAAATGAGGTTGTTGTGTTGTGTATGTTTGAGGGCCCGGTGGCGTAATCGGGAGAACGGTCGGCTTTGATGCCATGGTACCGAGTTCAAACCGCCGTGCACCAATGGATTTTTCGGTGACTGGTAGGTAGGTAACAAAGTCTGAAAATCAATATGGTTTTTCAGGTTTTATAAATATGAATCCCTATTTCCCTTAGTCACGTGATAACTTGAAAACGGATGTACCGATTTGGCTAATTCTTTTTTGATGTCTTTTATGATAGAAAGGTTTTTACAAAAGAAACGTTATAAGTTAATAAAATAAGTTATAACGCGGGCGAAGCCGCGGGCACTTCTAGTAAGACATAAAAAATTTAAAAAAATGCAAAAGTGTTTTGTATATTTGTTTGTTTGGGACATCTTCACGGTTAAACGGCTGCACCGATTTAGCTGCCATTTTTCTCAGGTATAGCCAGTATCATGGATGAGGCCATAGGATACTATTTAAGGTGGTGAAAGCCGTGAAGCACAGATAGTATTAAATAGATGATTGTATAAGTGATATTTGGTATGTAATCAATGATGTGGTCGAAGTTGGTGAACACGCTAGACTTAGAATACTCTAGACTCTCAAGGGCTATGTGCCGTCGGAACACCGTTATGGCGGCAGATTTTCTTCTTGATGGTGGTAAGCTATTATTTGGTAGCAAGACAAGCAGAACGGAACATCGACATAATATGCTCCTGTGCACGTACACCCGTGCTAGGATATGAACCGACCACCTTTCGCTTAGAACTGAAGCCATCTATCCTCCCACGGGGCTCAAAAAAGCTTTTAAACTTTCATAATATATAGGTAGAACTTGTTTATATAAATATGATGCGAGCACGTATGTTACAAATAAAAACAACAAAAAATAAAACTATTACTTAAAGACACGCCTAATGTTAATCTAACAATTGTTTATGTGGACATAACAAGGTACTGATGAACTGATAAAAATTCACGTAGGTTTAAATTATAGAAAAGTAACTGGTTTGCTAGTTACATAATGCATTGTATGCGATGAGTACCTCGATTTCATACATTGCTAAAGTACCTGCCAATTGATAGGCATCACAATTGGGACAAAACCGCCCACGATCACGGACTGGAGCATTCAAGAAATCTTGACAATTTAGAACCTTTTCAATATACCAAAACTAATCCTCTTTTGCACTGCCCCAAAGAACAAGGAAATGTTTACTGAGACATGGTTCTAGAGGCGAGTACTCGTCTATTCGAATTGTTATTTGCATTATGAGAGATCGCAGCCTGAGGACTCACTTTATGTAATAATGCAGTACGAGCACAGTTTGCCGCAAAAGGTAATGGAACTATAACGTACGCAAAATATGATGACAGTTAAAGATAGTATTTATTATGTACCAACATATAACTTCATATTCCTATACAGTTACTTAAATGTTGTAATAGTTAAATTGGCACCTGGATAACATACAATTAAGGTAGTTTTAAATTACGTACAACTAACAGGGCAGTTAGGTGTTTCTACAGAAACCATGTCTATTACAATGTAGACAATAATTAAAATATACATATGCAAAGAACTTTTTCTGTTAAAAATTGATAAATAGATGATGAGTATTACATTTTTCAATAACTATCCTTGATCAGTTATAAAAGATGGAGGTAAAAAGAAAAATATTGAGAAAATTAAATCAATTAATGAAGAATTTAAACAAATGTTAGAGTTGCATTAGATCAAACTGTGGTACGAGACGACCACATTTCATTTGAATATGATAATTTATTTATATAACAATGTAACGTTATCCAAGCATAATGAAGCAGACGCAAAAAAACATTAATCAACGATGCGTGCAATTCATAGTCGAATAGATTCTTAATGCTAATACTCGTATTGATTCTTAAATAACTGTATCAAAGAGAGGAATACCAAACTTAGAGCTCAATTTCTTCGTTTACATGTACTCGATGCTCAATTCAGTAATTCTGCCGTCGACATAATTTAACTCTTTGCGTACAGCGTAAATATCGTCATAATACCAGCAAGACGCTGCATTTTTAACCCCCGACGCAAAAAGAAGAGGTGTCATGTAAGTCTGACTTGTGTATCTGTGTGTCTATCTGTGGCATCGTAGCGCCCAAACGGATGAACCGATTTGACGACACGAAGTGTCGGAAGTTTAAATAAATCTTAAAATTAACCATAGAAGTAAAAGTGAGTCTCAAACGCCTTGTTATTTCAGTGATCACTTTGCCCTTAATAGCGAAAATATTTTACATCTGAACAACTGATAAATACACCCTACAGATTAACACAATCCTTCCACCAAAATTAAACGACGACTTAATATCTCAACAAACCGTGTGATCTAAAAAAAATCCAACGGAATTTGAACAGCAGATCAATTGAAGAAAATCAATAAACCGCAACAATAATTATAGGTACATTTAGATAACAAAAACACGTGGAATGCGTTCAATTCAAAGAAAGGAACTGCCAATGTTTTTACAAGTGTTCGAATGAGGTTAAGCAACTCAAGCTTTTTCATAGAAATATACTATAGTTTAAATAGATAGCGCATGTCATTAGCAGTTGTACTTGAAGTCTATCGGATGCGGCATTTTCTCAGAGTTGATATTATAAAAACTGTCATTAGCAATGTGGAGATATAAGTATAAGCTTATACTTCCTGTAGGCGCACTAATCATTTGCTGAGCTGATAATTATATAGCTAGGCGTTGAGCAGTAGTCGTTATAGTAATGAGTTACAGAAATATACCTTATTATTCCTATTTCTGTGTAATGAGTGCATTATCAAATGCACAGAATAAATATTAGTTGCATAAATGAAGTAGGTACACAGAAAGACGTCCGAAAAGTGTATGGCAAAAGACACAACACTGGCTGCCGACTCTCAAGATATTGACTAGAATACTTCTCTGTGGTGTAGGATCTTTTTTATATCCTGGAGGCCAACTCTGAAATGACACATCTGAAAGTTCGGGCCCAACTGAAACACGACCGAAGTTGCCGATGACCTACTACGAAAAAAGTTAGATAGATAGATAGATGAACTCTTTATTGCGACACCAAAGATACAGACACATATAACTTTTACAGCTTAAATTTAACGTGTAACAATGGGCGGTCTAATCGCTAACAGCGATCTCTTCCAGGCAAACCTTTGTATGGATAGGATCGAAATAGTAGCTTTATGCAGGGTGCGCCTAATTAAAATTAAAATGAAAAGAATAACAATAACATATTATATCTAAACTAACATAATCATACCTACTTACCTATAACAATAAACACAGATTACTTACATACATTTCTAAACACGCATTCTTTAAATTTTAAACAGATTGACAGAACAGACAGAAGCAGCTTAACACTATTTATAATGAAAGATAAGCTTAAAGTTCGGATATTATTGACATAAAATAACGATAAAACTCTTGTCAAATTATCGGTTGGGATTTTTTCGTTTAGTAGGGTTTACGATAGGTACAATAAAATATCAAATTAATTTCGGTCGTACTGAATGGTGGTCGACCGATCGAACCGAATGTGATTCGGAGTAGGAAACGCCCAATAATTTAGGCCGATACTTCGGATTACCAGTTCTGAGTTGGCTTTCTGGTCTATATCGTCACATCTCTGCATTGTTTGTCTACGATGGAATAAATAAAAAAATGAAAAAATATTTTGAAAAAGTAAAACGAAAGAGTAAAAAAAATGACCAAAATTATTACAACTGAAAATTTAGACAAGTTTTCCAACCTTCTTTATTAACTGTAATGGGTCTACCGACTTTCTATGAATAGAAGTTCAATTTCGACATTGACAAATTCCACTAACCTAGAAGAAGCTGCCCACGAAGCGAAGCTTTGAAAAGGGCTCGATTCAAATGTAAATATTAACTTTCGAATTCCCAAACAAATACAAACACAGAATGGAACTAATGGTTCAAGAATTCGGATACACTAGCAAGCCGAGTGCCCGTTATTTGACCATGTCGAATTGTAGGTACCTTCTTATTATTCAGGTGACATGCTAAGGCCCTTTCGAGATATGTTGCGCCTTACATAGGCTTGCAGACAGAATTATAACATTAACCTCTATTACCGATGTCAAATATTAGTGTACCGAACATTTTAAATTATTTGTTTGCCGGGGGACCGGCTCAAAAGACCGCCTTGAAATGAGCTAGTGCTGCAAGCTCAGAAATTTCCGGCGCAAATCACGGCAACACTTCATGATGGCATCACTTATAGGTAGGATAGCAATGAAACGATATGAGTTGGGTCGTGTTTGCCCGATATTAGGTAAACGTTTTGGCAATATTGGCCGATGTTGGCCCGATATTGGCAAATACCACCTCAGTGCTCCCAGCCAATTTCAAATTATGGCGTAGCTACTCGTAAATACTACAGGCGGCCGGTGATGGGCAGCAGCGTCACCGGTGCAAGGAGCGATCGCCAACCCGCCTCCCCAGCGTGGCGATTAACGCATATACCTCACAATGAGCCGAAGATCGGGCTCAGTGGCGTATCTCGGTAGAGGCCTACGTCCAGCAGTGGACTGACACTGGCTGATTATGATGTTATGATGGAAAAAGGTGTTAAAAAACGCAGTGCAATGAGTCTCTTTAAGCAATGCAGTGTAGGTAATTGATTTGTTCAAGTCTTGTTCATGTTCATGCTTTATAATCTAAATTATATTATGTTGCTGTACTTACTTGTTTATTATGTATGTGATCTTAATAACTATCAACCAGTTCTAGCCAGCCACTTTATACCTTTAAAAATAACCGTAACAATGTCAGTCAATTACAGACATGCGATGGTATGCGTTTCTTTAAATATATTATTATGCTGTCAACTTCTCCGATGTGGTATCCTGGTATCATATTTCCATGAATATAAATTATATTATCTGTGCATTCCATTTTTATGTCAACCGTCAAGTAACCAGCAATTTTGGAATGTAAAGTTTTATGGAATACTATACTGTGTAGTAGGTGTGGATATTATTGTACCTGTATGTAAAGTTGTGAGTGCAAATAATTGAGGGTAGTTATGCCTTATGCGGGGTACACACCGGTTAAACAAACGCTAAATTATAGAGGGAGATGGAGCTATAGGTACGTCTGTGTAGATGCGTCTTCTTCCATTCGCCATTTGTTCGCCTTCGTTCGGAAGAGCTTTAAAACATGTTCAAACTTTCCGATACACTCCACAATTCTAGCAGACAATAATGCAAACTGATCCAAATATTTGTTCCTTATTTGTGATCAAAATCTGTTACTATAATTGTATAATACGTATCTTTTAATACTAATAATATCCTTGCATGTAGGTGGTACCCAACCACAGTCCTACACAATCTGAACAATGCAACATGTTGCATAAGATTAGGTATATCATACAAATTAAATAGAAACAATATCTCAAATGGCAGGGCCATTTCATCTATAAATCCATCGAGGGTCAATAACAAAGCACCAATTAAATAAACAAATCCAAAATCGTGAGAGTTTCGTGAGAATTCGTTTACAAAATCAAACGTAACTTTTGCGCGCGAAGCTGCTCTATAATTGGCCTTAGAATGATATTTCAATATCTTTAACAACATTTTTATTTTTAATTGCTCATGAGAAACGAAAGTGAAATGAATTTTTGATACAATGGCTTAAATCGCTCAATTAATCCCAAGTTCAAAGATCTATTAATTAGTCGAAGTTGCGTTAGCGAAGTTGTGGTATAACAGGTTGTTAGTGAATGTAAATTATGTTGGTTTAGTTAGCTTTCTAGTGTATTTTATTGACTGGATTTTTATTTTTATATTTCAAACTTTAGGGTACTTGATGAATTTATAGTAATTTCAAAAAATTCGCAGTAACCGTGGTCGGAAGGGGGTACCTAGTTATTTTAAATAGTGCATACCTAATCATGAAAATTAAGTAACATCGTAGTTTTATATGTAACTAGAAGTGCCCCGCGGCTTCGCCCGCGTTAAAGACTTCTTTTATTTTGTAAAAACTTTTCTATCATAAAATACATCTATGAAGTAAAAGCCAAATCGTTTCACCAGTTTTCAAGTTATTGCGTCCTTAGTCACGCAATAACTAATAGTAATAGGATTTAAAACCCGAAAAACCATATTGATTTTCAGACTTTTTTACCAACCCCTTGCAAAAATTCTGCAACACGTATTTAATTTTTTATTTACAGAAGTACTTAAGTAAATCTATAAGTTTATATATATAAGTAGATGTGCCCCGCGGCTTCGCCAGCGTTAAAAACTTCTATTGTTTACTTAAAACTTTTCTTTTGTTCAAACGATTCTATCATTAAAGACATCAAATAAGAAGTAGAAGAGCGAGGAAGAGCGACTGACTCGCACGAAACCTAGGTCGAGAAAATTCGACTAAATGTACGTGAATTACAGCCGGTATATACCTAACAATAATAATGTTACAAATTCACGATAATTTTAAAATCGTATATACTTATTTATTTACAGAAGTACTTGTGTAAAATGTTGAATAAAATGACTATCTAAACTTTGAACCCCGCTTCATCCCCTTGAAGAGTGAATTTTGAAAAATTCTTTCTTAGCGGACCTAAGTCAAAATAACTGCATGCCAAATTTCAGCGCAATCCCAAACAATATTGATTTCAGACTTTGTTCCCCACTTCACCCTTTTAGGGGTGCAATTTCGAAAGAGCCTGAAACACGTATTTACTTACTTAAGTACTTGCGTTAAAATTTAAATATAAAAGACTATCTAATTTTGTTTCTCCATACAAACTTAGGACCCCCGATTCATCCCCTTCAGGGGTGAATTTTGGAAAATACTTTCTCAGAGGCAACTAACTTCGTAATAACTATATGCATGCCAAATTTCAGCGCAATTCGAAACAATATTGATTTTCACACTTTGTTACCCCATTTGAATTTCGAAAAAGCCTGAAACACGTTATTACTTACTTATTTACTGGAGCACTTGTGTGAAGTTTCGAATGGAAAAAAACTATCTAATCTTGTTTCTCCATTCAAACTTTGAACCCCCGTTTCATCCCCTTAAGGAATTAATTTTAAAAAATCATTTTTTAGAGGGAACTAACGTCGTAATTACTATCTGCATGCCAAATTTCAGCACAATCCGAAACAATATTGATTTTCACGTTGTTACCCCATTTCACCCATTTAGGGGTGGAATTTTGAAAAAGCCTGAAATACGTATTTACTTATTTTTTTACTGAAGCACTTGTGTGAAGTTTCGAATAGAAAAGACTATCTAATCTTGTTTCTCCATACAAACTTTGAACCCCCGTTTCATCCCCTAAAGGGGTAAATTTTGAAAAATCCTTTCTTATCCTTACACCCTTACGTACTAAGACAAATATACCCTCCAAATTTCAAGTCTCTACGACCAGCGGTTTAGGCTGTGCGTTGTCTGTCAGTCGGTCAGTCAGTCAGTCAGTCAGTATGTCAGGACAAAGATTCTTATAGTATTAGATTAATAATTAAAAAGGTGCTAATAAAACTAAAACGGAAGTCGTAAAAGTATGTTTAATAAATGTTATAGTCTTACAAAAAGGTTCAACGGATTTCGCGGATCGGCAAACGTAGCATAAGACGCCCTCAGACTGTGTGGAGCGATGATCTTCGCAAGGTGGCTGACAAGAGCTAGGAGAGTACCGAGAATAGTTATATGGTGGTACAGTGGCTTGTAGTTGAAAGGCTTATGTCCAGCAGTGGACTAGTATAGGCTGATGATGATGATGAAGTTTTAACTACATGCTGAGGCCTTCAAGATAATTTATAGAGTGCAGACTGCAGAGTTCCCGTTGACGTCCAAAGCTTTAAGGAGGCGGCGTCAAACACCATTGACATCTACTATCGAGATAACATAGGTAGGTTCGAGCTGCTTGAATGCCTGGATTCTAAATACAATAGAATTTCTATATCACCTATGTTCAGCGTGG
Organism: Cabera pusaria; assembly: GCA_954871355.1. Lineage (NCBI taxonomy): Eukaryota > Metazoa > Arthropoda > Insecta > Lepidoptera > Geometridae > Cabera > Cabera pusaria. The sequence goes on from OX940892.1 coordinate 21,659,371, forward strand.
ATCCACGTTTCGTTACACAAAGGCTGAAGGGTGAGTGACGTGCCGCGGATTCTTCTACGTATTCCCTTTTGTAATATCGGATTTTTACGCCTCATATCTATCTTTATATATGTACCTATATGTTGACAATATTTTTTGAAAGCGATTATTATGTTTTTGATAGTCTGGTATCGGAGTACATAGTACTGTTAATTATTCTTTGGCATGTGATAGGCTCAAAAACCTGAAGTACTTGGTACCTGTTGTGCCTTAATAGGTATATATGACTATACATAATTTAATGTGAATAATCCTGTTTCCCAGAGAAAAAGTAATTTATGATAATATATTGCGGAAATAAATATTGTCTTTATAACAAAGGTATTTTCAGACATTAAATAAAATCCTTGTTTGTAAAGTGCAAAGCGTGGGTTAAAGTTTTGCCAGTGTGCAAAGTGACCGTTTTAACAGTTGCAAAGGTGAACGCGTTAATGAGAACAAAATACAAAAAATATACATTTGACAAACTAAAAGATTATTAATAAATTGTGTTTTAGCTAAGATAGTGTAATACCTATAATCTGATAGTTTCCAATGACACATTAGGACAATCACCAGATATTTGGACAACTCTATCAGCAGGGCTAGCATGGCAAGGGGACTATTTTGTCTTTCCACCTATCCGTGTTTTGTTTAATGGAGAAGGCAAATTATAAGTAAAGTTTTTCGACAATTATAAACGCCCGCTGACTTTTAATCAATTCTTTTTTTTAACTTTTTAATACGAAACTAAAATCAAAACTCGGGGTTAAACTTCACCAAGCGTTTAAGTTGTTGTGTTGATCTCCTGTCAGTGGCGAAAAACATGGTAATAATGTTGTCTTTCCCCCGGGGATAAGGCCATGCTAGCCCTGCAGGAAGCCGTCATTGCATGTGTGTTACGCGATTACACCGCCAATTGTGATTTCTTTCATGGGTAGTAGGTATACAGTGTGGAAATTAAACTCAGGCCCTGGAGGGAAACTACTTTAAATCCTTAAGCTAGCTCATTTTACTTAAAGGGGACATTCTTTTATTTTTGAAAAGAAACAAATCTGCATTAAAAGATTTTTTTAAACTCGTTTGCTTCGCCCGGGACTCGAACCAACTAAAATTAAAAAAAATAAACACTCTTTATTTTAATATACTAATCGGTAGTATTAATATTCAGGATAAAGTTTCTCTAACAAACATTAGGTCTTAAAAATAAAAATAATCGTTAAATCTAACATCAACTTTATTTTACTATCAATTTTGTAACACTTAAATTATTTAACTGATAAATTGTTCGAAATGAGCCCCGTCGTTCCGGCTACACAACATTAGTCGCCGTTGAAATTCATTTCTTGTAGCCTTCAGCAAAGTGTTGTGGTGTATGCCCCTAATAACATTTTCTATAGCAATCCTTAGCTCTTGAACGGTTTCATAGCAAGTTTCATAAACAACATTTTTTACATGACCCCATAAAAAGAAGTCCATGGGCGTCAGGTCTGGACTTCTTGCAGGCCATCTAATCGTCCCGTTTGTACCTATCCAGGCATTGAAATTTTCATTAAGGTATGCCCTGGCAATTCTGCTGTTGTGGGCAGGTGCACCATCTTGTTGAAAAATGATATTATTTCGTTCCTCTTCTGGCAGAAGGTTTAATTGATTTTGTAAAAGCTCCAATATTTCAATGTATTTTGCTGCATTCAGATGTCCTTCGTAAATGTGCATCAAAACAACCATGTTACTTTTGATTCCACACCAAACATTAAACGAAAATCTGACCTGATTGTTCGTTTCACGGACACGGAATGGATTTTGACGAGACCAATAATGATTGTTATGCCTGTTATACATTCCATTATTACTAAAATTTGTTTCGTCAGACCATACACTACAGTCCAAGAAATTTGGGTTGCGGGCTATTTCTGTTTGAATATTTTCACAAAACTGTAATCTCCTGTCACTATCTCCGGGATGTAGTTTCTGCACCAATCGCCCATCACGATAACATTTGTATTTGTATTTTTTCAGAACTTTAAGTATACTAGTATGGTTGATGCCTATCTCTTGAGCAGCTTCCCTGCTTGAAGCCTTCTGGTAACACTCGAAGTATGTCAAAATGTTTAACTCAACATCGCTATAGTCCAAATTTTGTTGCTGTGGGCGTCCAGTCTTCTTTTTAAAACTTCCAACAGTCAGTAAATTATTCACAATTCGAGACAAAACTTTTCTAGATGGTAGTTCTCTGTCTGGATACTTGTCGCGATACCACTGCAGAGCTAAATCGTAGCTCTTGTTGCAAACAAAGTAAGCTTCTAATAACTCGAATTGTTCTTGATACGTCATTATGAGATAATTTAATTACGTAAGGAAAGCAACACTACTTAAATAAAATCTGTTGATAAAAATCGTTCTAATTTTAAAATTATTGTCCCGCATTGCAAACAAAGGCAAACGTTCCATTTTTAAACTTCTCCACTGAACGCCTCGGATCATGTAAGAAGGAAATGTGCATAGAGGTATTACCACCATTGAACAATTTTCTTATCGAAGATTTCAACAAGGTACTTAACGATAAATTAGCAAGCGTGTACTTCATACGAAGTCTTTGAGTGTTGGAGAGATAACAGAACTGTTACGTGTCTTTTACTTGTTAAAAGTGAACAGTAACCAAACATTTTTTAGAGAAATTTTATCCTGAATATTAATACTACCGATTAGTATAATAAAATAAAGAGTGTTTATTTTTTTTAATTTTAGTTGTTTCGAGTCCCGGGCGAAGCAAGCGAGTTTTAAAAAATCTTTTAATGCAGATTTGTTTCTTTTCAAATATAAAGGAATGTCTCCTTTAAGTAAAATGAGCTAGCTTAAGGATTTAAAGTAGTTTCCCTCCAGGGCCTGAGTTTAATTTCCACACTGTATATTAACAGTGGTTTCATTATACAATTTATTGAGATCTGATGAGTATCTCCAGAGATATGGAGATAAACTCTTCAAACTTGCTACTGAAACTGACGACTAATCATACACCCCCCTTTGTGAGATTGGGTGAGGTTTTGCCTAATTAGAGTATTAGACTAATAAATTTCCTGTCACTGCGATGACAATTGTTCTTATTAGTCTAAAATCACAGTAAGAAAAACTAACAATACAATACCTAAAAGAAGTACTGAAATTTTACACTGTTTCTTGCGGAAAAAAAATACGTGATGAGAATACCTATGAGAAAAAAGTACTGAAATTTTACACTATTTCTTGGGGAGAAAAATTACGTGATGCCCCCTCTCTCCCCCATGTGAGATTGGGTGCGGTGTGGCCTACACATAAAAAAAGCAACAAACAAATTAGAGATAAAAACTTCTTGGCAATAAATAAGATGATAAATAAGATAAGTGATGTGCATTATATCTTACAATATTACATTGTTATGAAATCATCAGAGATAATCTATCGATCTTGCATTTTTAACTGTCAAAGAAGCTTTTAAGATTCTAGAACTCGAATTGGTAGACGTAATAGGTTATGTGAATGTAGTTATAATGTACCTGCCTATATGATCGTTTATGTAGATAGGTATAAAAGAAGTTGAAAGGTCAAAGTAAAGTATAAACCCCCATCATACAAAAATAAAACCGGCCAAGTCGAGTTGGACCCGCCCACGGATGCTTCAGTACCAACTTCTCAAACTAGGATAAACTTATTTTTGTAGTTCAATCTATAGAAAATGTATTGCACCAACTAAATAATAAGTTTGTAAAATTAAATTAACTTTTTTTTTAGTTATTACACTACACATACCTATTTGCGGTTTTCAGATTTATTCCTATATAAGTGGTTCAAGACTTGCTTCTTGCCAAATTTCATGACTCTAGGTCAAACGGGAAGTACCTTATAGGTTTTGATTCCCTTGTGAAATCGCAAAATATGCGACATAAACGGTCATATCTTTTGATCGACATCTTTTGACTTACAGGTTTGATTTTTACGCAGCCGTAAGATACCGTAGACCCAAGTATTTAGTATAAGTTTTAACCTTTACGGATTCGAGATAAAAAGACTTGACAGACGGACAGTCAGACGGTCCCCCCCCCCCACTTAAGGCTAAACGGCTGGCTTGAAAAATCGGGAAAAATTCGAGAATAGTGCATTTCATGAACTTTAAAGGAAAACTAGTGGTTAAGATAACTTTATTAGTTTAGCAGTAATAGTCGTTGAAATTTGGTGTTGGATAATTTTGTACCAAATACAAAATCCTTAGAATAAAATTATTTAAAGTGACAAAGACGAAGTACCTAGTTGCTTGTTTATAAGACTTGAATAAAGACTTGAATTGAATAACGGACTACTACGGAACCCTACACTGCGCGTGGCCCGACACGCACTTGGCCTGTTATTCCTTTTAAGGTACGGAACACTAAAAATAGTGGATTTGAGAACTTCCTTTGTAAAATGTAATGGGACCACCTCGGAGATAAACTCTACCTATGACAAGAATATTCATTAAAATCGGTTCACATAACTGCGAACCGATTTTAATGAATATGCGGAGTAATCGTAAAACAAACATGCAAAAAACATACCTACGAATTGAGAACATACTCCTTTATAGAAGTCGGTTGAAAATAAAATCTCTCGGTGGCAATCTTTAGGCTTCTAGGAAGCTACATATTTTCTGTTACACAATAAGAACAGGAATCAGTAACCAACATGGTAGGGCATACATTAATAAACATCAAACTTCTAATGATGCCCATAATCGTCTAACCAGTAATGTAATTTTACTTCATAAGGAAAGTTATCATTACGCGAAAGAAACTAGTACCTATGTCAGTTTTGTAGACGTTGGACATAACTCTGAGATTTAATTTTTTTACTTCGCTCGATCTGTCCATTAGCTACCAATCATATTCCCGTCGTACCGTTTGCACTATTGAATTGTGCCATCAATGAAATATTTTCTGGACGATGCCAATATGTACTCGGTTAACTTTTTTTTTACAAGCTTTTATTTAACTTGCAATGTATGTATGTCATCATGTTAGTTCGGGTAGAATCTTGGAAGTTAAATTAGACCCACTTCCCGATGTTCGATTGGACTCAAATTTGGTTTACTTATGTATCTTTGGTGACAATACAATGATATGGTACCATGGAGCTGGTCTGATGATGGAGACGGAAGGTGACCACGGCATCTCTGTGATAAAACAACATAACTCCATCGAGTTTGGGCTCGATTGATTTGTCTTGAAGAGAACTTTACGCCTAGATGATATCCAGGGTCTGATGATAAAGCTGGAAGGTGGCCACGGCATCTCTGTGATAAATCAACATAACCCTACCGAGTTTGGGCTCGATTGATTCGTCTTGAAAAGAACTTTTCACCAAGATGATATCCAGGATCTGATGATGAAGCTGGAAGGTGGCCACGGCATCTCTGTGATAAATCAACATAACCCTACCGAGTTTGGGCTCGATTGATTCGTCTTGAAGAGAACTTTTCACCTAGATGATATCCAGGGTCTGATGATGAAGCTGGAAGGTGGCCACGGCATCTCTGTGATAAATCAACGTAACTCTACCGAGTTTGGGCTCGATTGATTCGTCTTGAAGAGAACTTTACACCTAGATAATATCCAGGATCTGATGATGAAGCTGGAAGGTGGCCACGGCATCTCTGTCATAAATCAACGTAACTCTACCAAGTTTGGGCTCGATTGATTCGTCTTGAAGAGAGCTTTACACCTAGATGATATTTAGCGACTGGTGATGAAGCTGGAAGGTGGCCACGGCATCTCTGTGATAAAATAACGTAACCCCAGGGAATTTGGGCTCAAATGATTCGTCTTGAGGAGCACTTTACACTTAAATGATAGCCAGGATCTGATGATGAAGCTGGAAGGTGGCCATGGCATTTCTGTTATAAAGCAACATAGCCCCACCGAGTCGATTGATTTTCCTTGAAGAGCACTTTACCCATAATCACATCAAATATCCGTGGAATATTTTAAAACATCATGCCTTCTCTTAAATACTTAGGTAGTAGGTAGGTGGTCGGTGTCCATACCTACCTTCTAAAAAGTTAAAAATAAATTCTAGTAAGTATTTGGCGTGTAGGTACTTACCTATATTTTTAAAAGCTTGAGGCACTGAAGTATAGTAATTACCTAGCCTGAAAAACTGGTAGTGCTTCAAGCTTTTAAGAATATAGGTAAGTACCTACACGCCAAATACTTACTAGAATTTATTTTTAACATTTTAGTTCATTGTCCCAGATAACAGCTTGTTTTTAAAAATATTTTTTACTATAATTTATTATCTAATAGTCTTGCGTTGAGGATGCTGAACATGCTGGGTCTCTAGCTAGAATTGTGAGACAATCAAGGGCTGCGCTGCCGGAACGTAACGCCGTAGGTTTTGGCGGCAGATTTTCTCCTAGACAGTGGCACAGATTATATAATAGTTACTACGTCAACAGTGGTAAGCTACTATTTGGGTAGCAAGTTAGGGCGGAACTTCGAAATAATACTCCTGCCACCTGTGGAAAACTTTACTTAGGTATTTTGCCTTACTTCTCTCTGCTTTGCTGGAAATGGAAGTGGGCTGGACTTGTAGCAAGACCCTAAGATGGACGATGGAGCGAACGAGTCTTACACTGATAATCGCGAGAAGATAACAAGGTCGAGAGGACGTCCAAGGAGAAGGTGATGCGACGACATTGTCAGTGTCGCCGCCGGCAACACTTGGACGAGACAAGTACAGGATAGAGACAAATGGGAAAGTATGGAGAAGGCCAGCCTACACACTCTTCTGGGTGCCCGAGAAAAAATAATTATTTTAATTTTATTAATTCTATTTTGTAAATATGATTGTAACTTGGAAATAAAGGCTTTATTATTATTATCTCTGCCAAGCTTTATACAGTGCAAAATACTTTAAGCGGAGCTACTATTTGTAATGTTATTTAATTTGATTGGCATTTCTCACTGAAATAAAAATACAATCTTTAAGAGTGCATTGTTACATCATAAATAAAATGTCCCAACGAAACGTTCTACAAACAAGCAGTTATTACAAAAAAAATTATAACAAGACAAAATCTTTGATTATATACTTGATAAGTGTATAATCCAAGATTTTGTCTTGTTATCATTGTCAAATATTTACTTGACAAGTATACCTATGCTTGACACGTGTATAATCAAAGATTTTGTCTTGTTATTATTGTCAAGTATATACTTGACAAGAATATATCATATTATAATCAAAGGACAAAACATAATCAATTATACTATTATTTACTACTACTATACTAAGTTACAAGGTGATCTCATTGCTCAGCTCACTACGATATCTTCCAGATATGTGTAGTGAGTGGATGGATAGAACTCCAGAAGATAGTAGAATAGTATATTACGATACGTGTCACTTTAGTCTCGAGTATCGTATATTATTTTGTAGCTGTCAGTGTGACATAAACCCGCACTTTACGCTTGCTACGCTTTTCTGTCAAATAGAAGATTATTGCACGGCGTGAAGTTGGCACCCGAGCGCAGCAAGGGTGCTAAACGTCGTGCAATAATCGACTATCGTCGAAAACATGGAAAAGCGTGCGTAAAGTGCGGGTTTAGGTCACACTGTGCTATAATAGTAGATTAAACCTCATTGAGATCTTAATATTTGGCTTAAATGAAGTCCGCATTGTCCGCTGTGGCCTGTGACGTTAAAACTTCGCGTATGTATTTTATTTTTGCCACCCATAGCAAACATTTATATATAAGTAGGTAACCTAAGTATTATTAGCTGTTAAGCTGTTAAGTTGAAATTAAAATTAAGTACCTAGTACTAAACTTTAAAATCATAAACTGAGCTACGTATATATATAATTAAGTTTTCTATTCAAATTGTGGGAAACCAGCTCCTCCTTTTATACAGCAACTGATTAATATAATAAATAATCAAGTTTTATGACTATCATTAGAGTAATAAAGATATCTATACCCACGCAAGTTTGCATAGCCATTCATACATCCAAGTTATTGCGATTATGAAAGTAAGCAATGCCATGCATGCGGCCTAACTTAACCTTGTCCTTTCGAAATTGTATGCAAGATTATAAAACTGTAAAATATATACTACGTAGTATAACTGGTATGGTACTAAATTGTATACGTGGAAGAGAAGTAAGACTAAATGAAGGACGGACGATGTCCTCGCACTGGAAAATGTATACGACTCTTAATAGTTAGTATGACTCTGGATTGGATTGAAATCCGCTTTGTCGCTTAACCGTCATTCATGTTAGAACATGCCAACTAGCACCATAGGTATCCATCGCAAATTTCTTTCAGATGATAGATTTGTGGCCAAGTATACTTCAAGGTGTATATTTTCTTTAATTTTTAATGTAGATGATGTTTTTATGCTTTGTGATGTTTGAAATAATTTTGAAGCATTAGATATCATGGTAGTAAATGACACATTGAAGTGTAGTTTACTTAAGAATATATTTATCTTATCAGGACAATTGGGATACTTTAAAAACTAAAAAACCGACCGATCATTTTCAGTAGCAAGTTTGAGTTGTTTATCGCCGTATCTCTGGAGATACTAATCAGATCTTGTGACCTTGACCACCTCGGAAATGAAGCCTATCCCCATGGATAGGCAAGAAGAATCATTCAAATGGCTTCACAATTGGCGAAGTAATCGCGTAATAAACATACAAAAAAAACATACAGAGGAATTGAGAACCTCTTCTTTTTTGGAAGTCAATTGATAAGCAGAACTATTAATTAGCTCACGACTTCAGTACTTACTAATAAATACCGTTTTACAAAATGTTTAACAAATTCATACCTAAATGCAGATTCTATAAATCCTTTAAAAATCCTTTTTTATAGGAATTGTGCCTACGTTCTTCTAAACTAACCAACATTGTACTTAAATATACATTTCATAATTTCATAGCACAAACAAAACTTGTCGGCGTGAATCGTCCAGTTTGGTTAGTTCATAGCAAAATTCAACATAGTCCCGTATTTCTTAAAAGCAAATCATATAGCTGTTGGAAATGTGGTAATTATTCAAGCAAACATTAGCTCATACGCTGAGAAGTTAATGCGAGTGCGAAGAACTCATGCGCAATACGTAACGAAGGTTGAGCGTATTATCACATGCCATTTCTTTTTGAAAGTGCAATGTACAGATGTACTTTCTTTAAGGCATTTATCATGCAAGTGCCAATTATTTCTGATATTTATTGCAAGCATTTCCCGCGATTTTGCAAGTTTATTTAACTTTTTTGAATATTTTATACATTTGTTAGTGCAGGGGTATGATGAATTGATGACACAAGAAAATCTAGTTATTCTCAACATGTTCTAAGATTCAGGCAGTAGCAAGTAAAATACATAATTTAAAAAATATACCACTATAAATTAAGTACTTATTTATAAAAGCAATGAACTGGCATAGTATAGTAATACAAAAATAATGCAATTGTAAGTCATAGCAGGTTGGAGTCAGTAGTTTAGATTGTTTAACGGTGACTTGATATCAAAACAAATGTTTATAACAATACAAATTTATAAACAATATACAATAGTTTCGAGTATTTACGAGTGGAAATGCTCTAAACAACTTGAAATTCCTATTGAATAAAACTCTATATCCATATTATTAACCTGGGAATACTTACATACATAAATATTAATTACGTTCATGTAGGTACGTAGCGTGTGGGTATCTACATACATATTTGTATGGGCTTGACTGACTGCAACAATGGCTTATCACCGATTTAAATAATTTAAGAAACTGACACCTACTTAATACATAATTATTTTAAATTTCTTGCTTGTATTTATAAGACGGAACTTCATTTTAATGCATAGTGCATTAAAACTAAGTTCCGCTTTACAATTTTTAAACGAAAAAGCGGGTAGGTCACTAACCCACGCTTTTAAATAAATACCTAACGTTTTGAATCAAACAGCCGTTACGGTGCAAAAAGTCTACTCCTAGGTCAAGGTCACCAACCTGAGGTGGTCCAGCACTCAGGGCACTCCTGACAGAGCGACGCCCAGTCGAAGGCGAGGTCCTCGAAGCTCGCCATAGCTGTGATCAAAAGTCCGCCGCACTCATATCAAATACACAAGCACTTCAACACCAGAATGTCATGATAGCGAATAGGATGTGTAAACTTTTATCACTGATTTATTGCCAGTGGTGATAAGGCAAGTTCGCGGGTGCTCGGAGCGGTTGTAGGCACGGTCGAGCGTAGATGCGCGCGCGCGTACACAAGCGGCCGGCTGAGCACTGCGGCGCTGCTTAGCGGCTCGAGGCCGAGGCTCATGGGATGTGTCGCAGCGCAGCGCACTCGCCCGTCCTCCGCCTCGGAACCTGTTCTCAGCCAGGTACTCACACCGGGTTCAATTTTTCGATTTCAATGAACCGTTAAAGTTCTTAACACGTTCCCTTCTTTGGGCGTGTCGTCCTTATCACGTAACAATCGACAATGGCAAGTGTTTAAACGGATAAACCGGACCGTTTCAAAATGTAAAGTTGCTAAACTCGATGACCTGACAGAATCGATTTCACGTCGGCTTTGGAAATATATTCCAGACACGTAGATCGGCCGTTAGCACCGGTTGTCCTTATGCAAGCCCACGCACTACTCGGCTGCCGGTAGAAATGCATGCCATCGTGAACTTTGTGATTCTATTGTTGACATCTAACTAACATCATCTACACTGGGGGCAGGAACAACATAAACTTAACATTTTGTATTAGCATGCTAATTAAATCGGCATTAGGTGCTATTAGCTGATGTTGACCGTCCGGAGGCAGTTTCTAGGAGTTCTTGTGAAAGATGTGGCTGCCAATTGTTCGCATTTTTAATAAGGAAGCTACCATGTTCGATTACTTTTCAATGTGTTGCTTAACTACTTGCATAAGGGCTTTCTGCCCAAAAAGTCGAAAGTTAACTTGTTTTAATATTTTTTGGGTTACGAGTCATTTAAGGTGATGTTAAAATTATAAAGTACCCAATAAAGTATTATAATACATTTTCGTGCTCTTCTTATTATTTCAATAAGTAGGTAAACCAGTGTGAGTAAACTGCAATCAACAAATACGCACATATAAGTATTGTAAAATCTTTAGACTGCAATAAAAGTGGTTCATATTTACTGTGCGGTCGCCGGTGCCGCGTATTAGCTATTAATTATTCTGTAGTATTATTACTTATTGCAAAAGAGTTGTTGACATTAAAGTTGTAAAAAAATCGCAGTCAACTAAAGCAGTAACTTTTAATGATCTGTGCGAATGTAACTAATTTAATTATTTACGACCATATGTACCTACCTTATTTTGGCAAATAAAGAATTATGAATTATTAATGCTTCAGGAGATAAACAACAAAACCTCATCCTAATTCACGCATACTAAAATGCACCTGTTATTTGAATGGTTAGTTAATTCTGTCTGAATAAAATCGTCATTAATTGCCGGCCTGTTCCGAGGTATAATATTAAAATTATTAAAACAGAAAGCGGTAAGTGAGAGTACTTTGCGGTGTTTATGATTTTTTTGAGACAACACCAAGACATTACCGTCTAACATTTGAGTTTTATAGCGGCAGTTATGCAATTTTTATAATTTAAGGTTAAATACTCGAATATTATGGCAGTTACGTTGCATTGTCAAGAAGATATGTAAATAATCTAGATTCATGTGGCAAATATGTTTGATACGTATCAATCATAAACCGCTTTTATAAACTTTCGCGAGTTGAAGACACGATTTATATTAGGTGCTTCAGTCAGACTCGTTGTCCTGTCGTGCCCACGGTCAACAAAACTTTATGAACGTTTCGTAGACAAATCAAACTTGTGGTTCAGAAAATGGGGCCATAGAAGCATAGGTATTAGGTACCTATGTACTTTTCTTAAGTTTTTGCTATTGGTTCCTCGTGAGTTTCTTTTTTTTATGGGCCGTAGCGCTCTAAAAGGACGGATTCTTTCCAGGGGATGTGCACCCTTAACAATGATTCCCGTAAGTAAAAGTTGCTATTTGGGCTTGTAATAGCCGAATAACCTATAAAAAACACAATATCCTCCAATGTAAAATGTTAAAAAATCTACCAAAAATAAACTAAAATACTATTAATTTAATTTTTCTATTACAGGTCCCGGTGCCCCGTCTATTTATATAAGAAACAACTATTTAGTGTCTAGAATTTAAAAGACAAATTTCAATTTGTATGAGAAAAGTATTCATACTATATTTAGACAAACGCATAGCGGTGGATTTCACACAAGTAATGTAATGTATTGGTTTCATGGTAGTATTATAAAAATGTCTATGACTGATATGGTACGAATAACAGTATGCATTCGCGAGCACTGTATGACTTCAAAGAGTTTCTAAATACGGGTTACGTATCAACTATTATATAATCTGTGATACGGGGGCTAGTTCACTGTAAATTCTAAATAACACTGTTACATCATATGGAAAATATAACGTAAAAGATCGTCCTTGAACTGCAGTAACCCAGACCATTGATGGAATCCTGTTCTGACGAAGAGACGCAATAATAAGCGGATTAACACCTTAGTTTGATGAAATTACGGTTTAATGTACAGTGTTAGAAGGGGCAATGTTGGAGAACAAGTAATCTCGCAAATAGGCCAGGCTTACGTTACTGAGAAAATTGCTTAGTAAAAATCCCTAGAGATCCCTAGAGTGAGTAAAATTTTGCAGTTGATTTTATCGTAATTCATGAGATAATGAATCTCATAGTTATGACAACTTATGTTAAGATTTTTTTAGAATGTATATAATCTCGTTTAATGTTGTCGAGCGAGTCTGGGTGGAGTAGTCAGATCAGGAAATTGAGTTTCAGAACGGGATATGTAGGTATGGAGCTAGATATGTAAGTAGGTATTTATTTCCTTACTTAGTTTTAGATTTCACTGAAACACAGTATATATACATAGATTTTTTCGTTTGCTCGTAAACATTACTTCGACCCGCAATCTACAGTTCATCCGTGATCATGAGGCTTGTAACAGAGCCGAAATATCGGAAATTCATAATTAATACAATAACATGGTAAATATCCCGTGAGTAGTTCTAATAATACATAGATTAATGTATTATTTTACTAGCTGCGCCCTGCAGCTATGCCCGCGTTTAATCGGTTATAATCCTCCCTTTTGAATCACTCTTATCTATAGATGAAAACCGCATTAAAATCCGTAGCGCAGTTTAAAAGATCTAAGTGTACCTACAGACAGGGAAGTGACTTTGTTTTTTTTTATGGTAAAAGGTAACAGGACAAGCACGACGCTCGCCTGATGGTAAGCGATGACGTCTACCTATGACAGATACAGTGGCATGCAAAATTCTGGCAGTACAGAGTTTTGCATGTCACTGCACTGCGCCTGTTACCTTGAGACATAAAGTTGTTGAGTCTCACATGCCCTGTAATTTCACTGGACACCTTGCCATTTCAACCGAAAAACATTCCTATTTCACGGCTGAAAATTAATTGGCAAAGTGGTGGTACCGCCCCAGGCGGACTATATATATACTGTGTAAAGATTGTAAAATTTGATCAAGGTATTTAAAATGTTAATTTTATTATGCAACAATAATAAATGATGCTTAGCATTTTATTATTTTAATTAGTACCGTAGGAATACTAAAGGTAGTATGGAACTCAGTGTTTGGAACTTGTGATGGAAGCTGGTCACAGGTAGGCAGGTTGACATATTCGACCACAATTTTACCTATTGTTATGTGCCCATGCGCTGTATTTAACATTGCTTTTTCAACCGACTTCCAAAAAGGAGGAGTTTTGCAATTCATCTGAATGTTTTGTTTTCTTTTTTTTGTATGTATGTTACGCGATTACTCCGTCAATTGTTAACCAATTCGAATGATTCTTTTTTTAATCGGTAGGGTACATTTCCGAGGTGGTCCCATTGCAATTTCATCGAAATCTGATAATTATCTCCAGAAATACGACGATAAACGTCTCAAACTTGCTACTGATATTGACTCGCGGGGCATGGAAGTCGGTTGTTTTAGTTTTTAAACTATATTAATCATATTTGAAAAGGTTTGACTATTATTATAATGCCAAATCCATTGATAAATGATATGTATAATGTAGTTATCATTTCGTTAGCAATAATCATATTCCATTAGATATTTCTACTATAGCAAGTACATTATCATGACAAAGTACTGAATATAAAAAAAGTAATTGACCATAAAGTAGGCTCTAGGAAAACAAACTTAAATTCCTAGGAGTTTATGATGAGTTACCATTAGAAAAAACTGCAGTTCTCTTCAATATTATTTTTTTAATTTCATTTAAAATACTACGCGTATTTTTGGTGGGTAAATGAATAGTCTAAATGAATAAAATGTAAATGAATAGTCTAATTTTAAGTATTTTTAACCGTCTTCCAAAAAATAAGACATTCTCATTCCTCTGTTTTATTTTTATATATTTTGTGTTTGTTCGCGGTTAACTTCGTCGTTTAGGAACCGATTTTGATGATTCTTTTTTTGTTTGAAAGGAGATACCATACCAAGTGTGGTACTATAGTAATTTCATCGAGATCTGATAAGTATCTCCAGAAATATGGAGATAAACACCTCAAACTTGGTACTGAAAATTATTAGCGCGGCGTTTGAAGTCGGTTAATTTTTTACTTTTTCAAACGACCTTATTATGTGAGTGGTGTCAATAGATTCGTCTTTAGAGTAACACTGGGTACATCAAATTAAAAAAAAAAAACAAAATTAAGGATTTTGGCGCCATAAAGTAATCTCAAAATAACGAGATGAACTTTGCGGTTCGACTATTTGGAAGGAAAAACAAGTCATGCGTTGGAGTCTTCTGTATCGCAAACTTGCAAATTGGGATTAGCAAAGGTTCGACTATTCGGAAGGAAAAACAGGTCACGCGTTGAATTCTTTTGTAATCGCAAACTTGCAAAGTGGGATTTTAATATTTTCAAAATACATCGAGTGTGGTATCAATATAAATAATTTACGGTGATTACGAATATATCATATTCGATTTATATAGGGAATTAGATTATATACTCCAATAATTTGTTTATATATAAATATTTCAAATATAGATTTATGTGGGATTCCATTTATATAAGTTAAAGATATGTTTTATTGGAGTTTGGAATAGTTTATTCACTTAATTTTTATCACGCGGTCGGGTTTTTTGTTCCTAAAATAATTCACCTGTTACACGATATTTCTAAGGCGAAGAAATCCTATTAGCTTGTAATTTATAATGATGTAAACTGTAAAGGCACTTATCGCTATCGATTCGATGGCATTTTCTCTGAATCGCTCAATGTTATTGATGCAAATTAGCTACATATTGGCACGTACAATACGAATGCATATGGCATAACAGAATTCCGCGAATATTATTTACTATCAGTATCTTACAAGAAAGCCGAAGAACTAGACAAAATTTTGTTTTTAGTACTACTGAGCTGTTTAAGGTTTTTAGAGTCAAAACTTTGAATATGGGTGAATTTTGATTTGATTTTCACCAACGTAACGTATTTACATTACGTTACGTTATTTTTTATATACAACATATAAAATTCGTCGTCGGTGAACACCTCCATAAGTACAATATGGGGTTCTTCAAGAGAACTATCTACCATCGAGTAGGATGCAGGCCGTCGCAGGTCGCTTGTTTAACGCCTTTTAGGCTTATTAATAACCGGCCAAGTGCGTGTCGGGCCACGCGCAGTGTAGGGTTCCGTAGTAGCCTGTTATTCAATGCGTCTTTACCCGTTATAAACAAGCAACTAGGTACTCCGTCTTTGTCACTTTAAAGGATTTATTCAAAGGATTTTATATTTGGTACAAATATGTCCAACACCCAAGTTCAACGACTATTACTGCTAAACTAATAAAGTTATCTCAACCGCTATAATTTTCCTTTAAAATTCATAAAATTCGCTATTATCACGAATTTTTTCAGATTTTTCAAGCCAGTAGTTTAGCTTTTAGCGGAGGGGGGGGGACGACGACGACAGACGGACATGACGAAACTATAAGGGTTCCTTGTCAGGACTGCGGAACCCTAAAAAAGGTAGGCAGCTAAGTATTTCTAGTCAATGTAGAATTCGCACTAACATTTTGAATACTAAAGATTTTTTGTTGTTTGCTTGCTTCCTGAGCATACAACAATTCGGCCGTTTATAAATAAAACCAGACATCCCAAAATAAATTGTACCTAAAACCGAGGTATGTTTTACCTATAGGTAAACTATAAAGAACATTCATATTTATACGCTGTTAATATTTTACAGATAGCTATTAAAAATCACGCCTCTAAAATGTGTGCCAATCTATTTAGTAACGGCGGGCCACCAGTGCATCTGCGTTTTCGCAACAGTTGTAATACCTACGTATAAGGAAATGGCGAATGTGGGACGCTATATACAACTTTATGCTATCGTAAAAAGTGCAGTTAATACAATGGTTCGTTATCAAATCTCCCCACACAAAAGAGCTGTTTGAAAACTATGTCATATTTTATTAGAACTGCAAGCATTGTATCAAGCATTTTAGGTGTCTATAAAAACATAACTTTATTAATTAACTTAAATTTAAATTAACATAAGTTATAAACTTTGAACTTTACGAAATCACCGTTGCAAATACTACTTATGCCACAGAATAAATGGGTACATATGTATCTTTCCAATATTTTAAGCACATATTTGTCGTTTGTTCTTGGCTTGAGCAAACCACCTACCGAACAAAGACATCGCCATTGATTTTAATGTAATATAAATGTCTATGCTTTTTTATGTATTTGTTTTGTTGCTTTGTTCAGTGACAAGTTGATCACAAAGATGTCATACTAAACATTATTAATAGATATATAGAAAAACCGGCCAAGTCGAGTTGGACTCGCCCACCGAGGCTTCCTTACCAACTTCTCAGACTAGGTTAAAGGTCAAACTTAACTTTGTAGTTAAATTAAAAAAATAAGATTGTAATATTTTTTTGTTAATATGACACTACATACTTTATTTTTTATTTTTGGCTTTATCTTTTATTCCTATATAATTGGTTCAAGACATTGCATCTGGCCAAATTTCGTGATTCTACTCGTAGGTCAACGGGAACTAGCAAATAGGTTTTCGACCCAAAACCTATAGGGTACTTCCGGTTGACCTAGAATTGTCAATTTAAAGCACGGTCTTATAGCATAAGTAAAGGGAAAATTCCGAAAAATAAAAATAGTTAAAAATTAAGGTAAATTTTTTTACTTACAAGTTTTCGCGTAAATCTATATTTGCCTATATCTTTTTATCGTGTTGTCTCTGGACCTTGATTTTTATACACCTAATAGGGACAATAGACCTTAGTATCTGATATAAATTTCAACATGCTATGGACAGACGGACAAGAAAGTGACCTTATAAGGGTTCCTTTTTTACCTTTTGATGTACGGAACCCTAACGACAGAATTATGTCGTCATTTGATTTTGTTAAACACAACGAAATGTCTACACTTCATTTGCAAGACCGTCGCCGACCCATGGCCCAGGGGGGGCAAGTTAATATTATGTCATCATCATCATCATCAGCCGGTGTCAGTCCACTGCTGGGCATAGGCCTCTCCCAAGATGCGCCACTGAGCCCGATCTTCGGCTCTTCTTTCCAGTCACTGCCCACCGCTTTGCGTATGTCGTCGTTCCATCTGGTCACAGGACGTCCTACGCTACGTTTGCCGATTCGTGGTCTCCACTCTAGGACAAGTCTACCTCAACAGTTATTAGTCCTGCGGCAGATATGATGATAATATTATGTACGATGAGAAAAATATGAATTGTAGGTACAGTCAAGAGCATGAAGCTTTACACTTGTAGCGCGAGTCGTGCGGGATTTATCGGCAAATCAAGACAATTGCACGGTCTTAGGACTTTGGTTGCTTTGGAGATGGCTACATTTTTTTAATCTCTAGAGGCAGCTGCAACTCCCTGATCCCCCCCTTGGTGACGCCCTTCATATTAAAGCATGAACTTGATTCAATGCATATCGCTAAATCACTATATCATCATCATCATCAGCCTATACTTGTCCACTGCTGGACATAGGCCTCTCCAACTGCACGCCACTGAGCACGATCCTCGGCTACTCTTATTATTATTATTTTTTTGACCCAGGAAAATCTTTTATGGATACCACTGCCCGGGGGAGCGAATAGTTATGTGGGACTCGCTGCCTGAAGGGCGGGATACCGCACTAAAAACCTGGGGTGAGCCGTCATCCACCGTGGTGGGGCAAGATGGGGTTGCGCTAACATTCACCAACTTGCCCCGGTGGCAGACCCAAATGGGCCTCTGCCGCTGCGGAGGGCTGACCCTGCTCACCAAGGTCAACCCTCAACCGTCATGTGGGGAGTGCAAGCCGTGAGAGTCCCCCGACCCTCCAACAGTTACCCCACAATGACAGAGGAGTGTGGCACCTGGCCTCACATCCTCCGTCCCTCTGATGACAAGTGAGCGAAGAGCAAATACCCCTACTCGCACACTGTCCGCTGTTCGACTCGCATGCCAGCGCCAGTAGCATGCGAGACCCCACTCTTCGGCCGTCGCCGGCCCCACCACTCGGCCCGAGCATATCGGACCCACAACCTAAGAGGAGTGTGGCTCGTCTTCTCCTCAAACTCACCACAACCTCTGTCCCTCAAATGACAGGTGTGCGAAGGGCAACTACCCCTACTCGCACACCGTCCACCGTCTGGCTCACATGACAAAAGCATGCGAGCAGCCCTCATGCAGCCCTTACCGGCCCCACCACTTAGTCCGAGCATTCTGCTCAGACCCACCACCGGGCGGCTCCCACCACCGAGCCCGCCCTGCCCCGTCACGCTGTGCCCTCTGCTAAATATCAGAGGGACACGCGGAGGAGCCCCTCACGTCGGAACTTCGCTATCGGTCGACAACTTAACCCAGTTAACTGGGAAGTTGTCAGCCGATACCCAGGGTACACCACGAGGAGGTGTTCCGACCCGCACCCCTCGGCTACGCTCATCCAGCTCTTGCCAGCCATCTTGCGAACATCATCGCTCCACCTAGTCTGAGGGCGTCCTACGCTACGTTTGCTGATTCGCGGTCTCCACTCAAGAACTCGTTTACCCCAGCAGTTATCGGTTCTACGGCTAATGTGGCCGGCCCATTGCCACTTCAGCTTACTAATTCGATGGGCTATGTCGATGACTTTAGTTCTCTGTCGGATCACCTCGTTTCGGATTCGATCCTTCAGAGAAACTCCGAGCATAGCCCTTTCCATAGCACGCTGAGCGACTTTAAATTTGTGGACCAGACCAACCGTGAGTGTCCACGTTTCGGCCCCGTATGTCATGACGGGTAGGACGCACTGATTGAAGACTTTCGTCTTGAGACATTGTGGGATCACTATATAGTCGGCCATATAGTTCAGTGCCAGCCAAATTCGAAAGACTAGTTAAAACACTGCGTGGATTGGATTGAAAGTTGGTTGATCAGCGCCTCGCCTCACATCTGTCTTCCACTTTCAGATAAATATACATAATATTGATTCCAACTGCATCGTCTCCATCAAATCCAATTATATACGTTCTATGTCTTCATTCGACACCTACCTATAAGTTATAGATACCTACCTAAAAGTTATAGTTGCTATCGTGTTTAAGCACTATCCTGTATCGAATAAAAAAGACAAAAAACTTTTCAAGTTGTCCTTACTCAAATAACCACTATCGACCTTTCTAGTCCTACCAGTTAATGTTTACTTCGGCACATACAAACTAGGTAGGTGCGGTTTGTTTACTTCAAATACTGTGAGAACGTATTCTATTTTAAACCAACGACAGGTTGGGTAAGTAAAACAGAGTTCAGCCTTGACTGACCTATGCTGCATACCGAATACCTACACCTCTCTAAAGAGGTCGCTCGCAGCACTCGCAGCGCAGCGTTCAGAGAGGTTCACTTTGACACGATCTTTGAAAGGTATGATGAGATTGGTATTTTGATAGCAAATCGAAAATGTTATCTATGTTTACTTGTATACATTTTTTATGTAATTGAATACCTAACTACAATCACAGTATGAGTAGTTTTACAACTGTGGTATGAGTTCACCTTTTCTTAAAGTTTAATTATGGCTCTAAACGATTAGTGAATTTAGCCAGTAAAAGTCGTAAAGTTAAGTTTAAGTTACATTCGAGTCATTTTCCAATCATACCTACGGTAGGTAGTTAGTAAAGATGTGAACATCACTGCAGGTTTTCGGTGGAGTTGGCACAAAAAGGGCAGATAGATACCTACCTCTTCCGATGTGGCTATAGATAGACCTATCACCATCACAAATACAATTTTAGAATGGATATATTTACCTAGTTACTGTCTAGTATAAATCAACCTGTTAAAGATTCAGAAAGCAGCATTCAAAACAGGCTGTTTACTTTGTAGTTCGCGGTAAGTTTCAACTGAATGGACGTTTAATTTACAAGCCTTAATATTCATATATTCAAAGCTACAATTTACTGGGAGCGGCTGTAACAACAGGGTTACAAGTAGGCCCTTTATTATTCACTGTATTTGACAGCGCTGCAGCACCTATCGATAGAACCTAGAACCTCTCATTCTGCTATTATAGGAGAGTTGCACATGAATTAACTTATCATTTTTGTAAATAAAAATATTACCATGGCTTAATTGGCAAAAGCACCGGAACATGTTATTCCGGAGGTTGCGGGTTCAAGTCCCGTTGGTACGATGAAATTTTGGATTGTGTTTAACAATTTAATAAAAATATTACTAAGATCACATTATAGTATTATTATAAATATAAAACAAATAAAAGCAGCATAAATAACTCAAATTACTATAAATAAAACAATAATCGATGCCACATCCAGTGACATCTTCTCTGTGTCTTTACGTTATCATATCAGCAAACGTGATCAACTTTTCCTGATTGCGCCTATAATAGTAGATTGTATAACAAGGGTGTAATATAGTACATTTCTACGAGGCCGTTATTTTAAATCCAGAGCGAAGCGAAGGATTCTAGAGTAGGATCCCGAGCGTAGCGAAGGATTCTAGAGTAGGATCCCGAGCGTGGCGAGGGATTCTAAAGTAGAATCCTGAGCGTAGCGAGGGATTTAAAGTACGTCGTCGGCCGAGAGAAAATAATATTGCAGCCGAGTTTTACACTCTGCTTTTCATCCCCCTCTATGATAAAAGGAAATAAAAGGCTCAAATTAAGTTCAACACTATATTAACTAAAAAAGATACAAACACAACTAAATAAAACACATATGACACATATACACACAGCACATACACAAGCACTTTTGATTTCTTTGGTTTATGTCCTTCTGAAGATATGCTACCAATTTTGTATAGGTCCTGATTTGAATATTATTATTAGTATTGACTGTCGATATCAGCATCGAGTAAATATTCCAAAGTGTAAATACTCCAAGAAGGTTGCCTGAATTTGGCCAGTTCTTGATAATTAGCTAGAAATACAGTTTCTGAAAATGAATTCGCCTTTCTTGCACTTTTCCACTCGATGCATTTTGTATACTTAGGCTTTTAAATATTTTTTCGCAGGACTTTGTTGATAACAGATTGTTTATAACATTTGTACATTATACATATATATATAATAGTTGTTGTGCGTCGTTTTGTATTCTTTAAGGTGTTAAATTAATACTTTCGTTATCAGAACTCATTTTCTTTATGAATAACAGTTTATTTAGCACTGAAACAAAAAAAATGCGAGGAGGACTTCGTATTGATTCGCGCGCTTATTGTATTCTTCAAAGAGAATATAACCACTACGTTAAGAAGAGTCGGGACTCCCATAGAGCAAACTGACCAAATAGCGAAATGTCAAAACACAGGGCTTTTATAGTAGCCAAAATACCAGCGAAATAATCTTCTGCTAATTGACCAACATAACAAAACAAAACCTAGTGATGTACCGTGTCGTCAAAAACATCGATAACGATCGAACTACCGTTGCTTGGTCAATACTTTAGAAGGTTATATATTGTACTTAACTAATTTTGATTTAGTGGTTAGATTGTGAAAGTTATATTTTTCCTATTTTGGTTTAACAACTCCATCACTAAGACAAAACCAGTTTGAGAAAATGATAGGCAGTAAAACAAAATATTAAATTTTAGCAAGCTTTTTATTTTTGGAGTATGATGCTCTGTAGGGTTCGCTCATTCGGCATCGGCATCAGCAGCTTAAGATAACGATATACCTGTAATGTAATATTGACTTATTAGTTTATCGCTTAACACTAATTTCTGGGGCATGCTGTATACAGGGCCTAATGTTTCCTTTATATTGTGCTATAAGACCTTGTTTCTTGCCAAAATTTGTGATTCTAGGTCAACGGGAAGTACCCTTATAGGTTTTCGACCCAAAACCTATAGGGTATTTCCAGTTGACCTAGAATTGTACATTTTAGTTAAAAGCAAGGTCTTACAGCACAAGTAAAGGAAAATTTCAGAAGATAAAAAAAGTTGAAAATTCAGGTTAATTTTGGTATTTACAAGTTATGCGAAAATCTAAATTTGCCCATATCTTTTTATCGTGTTGCCTCAGGATCTTGATTTGTATACACTTAATAGGGACTATAGACCTCAATATCTTCAGTTTCTTCTTCATCTTCAGTATCTCAGTATCATCACACGGGCAGACAGACAGACGGACAAAAATTGATCTTATAAGGGTTCCTTTTTTAACCTTTTGAGGTACCAAACCCTAAAAAGCTCGGAAGGTTTAATTCCTTAACGCTAAAATTTCACTTCAGATCATTCTTATTTCCGATTATATTTATATTATTTTTGGTTATAAATAAAGGAATCTACTACTACTTGGTTTCACAATAAATTATTTATTGGAAAACTCAACTGAAAAACTATCTTCATTTTATTATGAAAATAATATGGGGCCAGGAAGCATCCACTCCTATGTTGCCCCAAGGCCTCCAGACCTCTAAATCCAGCACTGGCTGTAAATTATACAAGGTGTAACAAAAGGGTGTAGTAATACTTAAACTGTGCATGCCATACCTAGCCTGATGTATAATCTACCAGCAAAGTCTTCCTTTCCTCAGTATCTAACTGGGATCGCGAGTTATCATATTATCACATGTTAAACTTTTACGTAAACTTAGCCAGATTCAACCAGCTATTCAGCGTCATTGACCTAATGAAAACAGAATAATAAGTGTTGTCTGTGCAGAAGCAAAATTGTTATGAGTGGACGCCTGAAAGGGTCTAGATACAGTGCCAATTGCGGTAGCTTGAAGTTTGTCTTGATGTATTCATCACCAGAAGGATGAAATCATTGCCCGATGATGAGGATGAGCTTGCGGACATTGTTGGTTAAAATTACTCAAAATCACTTTGATGGTTTATCCCTATTAAAATATCGTCATGACATCTCGCGAAATTACACTTCTATTCCGATCACTGATCATATCATAACTATATAATAATATACACTATCGATATCGACAAGCACCGCAATGCGCCCCGCACTATTTTTCACAAAGAGTTTATAAAGATTGTTAATTGATGAAATATTGAGATATTTGGCCTAAAGAAGCAGTAAACGGCTATTATTTTAAGATATTCTACTTACTGTGCTTCATAAAGTGGAAATCTTGCCATAAAATAACGTTTAGTAGAGTAAGTCTGCAGTCCCGCATATTTCACTATTTATGTTTCATAATCACTTCAGTTCCTTGTAGGAAGGTGTTAATAACCACACACCTTAAATTCATGCTAAATGCATGCTTTCTAACATCCACACTAGGTTATTTATTGTAAAACACAAAATAAAACAATAAAATAATTATTTTGAAAAAGCCGATTAACACGCTACCACAGGCTAAGTAGAAATACACGCTAGCCACAGACTAAGTAGAGATGAAACTTCTTTTTCTTCACATCATGCTACTTGATGGCATTTATTATGACAACCAAACGAAAGAGATAGTAAGAAATAGTGAGTGAGACGAATATAGACTTCCATCGGACGCGCCCCCCTTTTCATTAGTTTTCATAGATCTTTTTTTTTGTACTGCAGCTTCAGTAGACTGGTATTCTTCTTCATACGAGATTCTTTTTTTTAAATTCACTATAATAGACTATTAACGACAGTTCGCGCGCTTCTTTTTTTTTCATCCTGGCTACCACACTATCAGTGTATTGTGCCACGCGTTTTAAACTTTTTTTTCTGTATTATATATATTATATTATATATATATATATATATATATATGGTATTGTTTTATAACATTAAATGTTTAGCTTCACGAGCTTTTTTATTCATCAAGCGTGGCGCGCTATCTAGTTGATAGGAAAATAACATTTCCCGTACAATATTTATATTGAATCTCCTTAGACATGACACTATACAATAACAGTCATAAGCCAAGAATCAAAAAATTACTTTCCCGCCCTAGGGCGGAAAAGACCTATTTTGCACCCACTTATCGAGGAACAAACCATAACTTTTCGAATAGATGGGATGAAAATTATTTTGCTACCCTACCCACATCAATTTTGTTATAGTTCCCAGTATAAAAAGTTACTATATGGTTATAGTATCCTAAACTTGTGCGTGGCGTACAGCAAGAATGTTGTCGTTTTGTTTTTCAAAAAGGGTTATATATTCTTCTAAAGAAGAGTCATCACGAACCGTGTTAAAAGGAGACACGAAGAATTCCAGTCACCGGAACAGGCCTGTGATACGAGTAACACTGCTATGCCCGTTTTACATCAAAGCCGGAGAAATCTTTACCATACTTAATTTGGACAAAAATACGATCCGAGTAGAGGAAACAGATCCATTTTGATTAAGTTTGACAAATGCTTCCAAATCCGGTGTCGCGTATCAAATTTATTTTTAATAGTGTTCATATAAGAATAATTTCTTTGATATTTTTTTTTATTTGCATAAAACCATCTCATATGAAAAGTTTTCAGCCCTTAGCTGGTGGACATTCTTCAGTAATTAGTACTGTACTCCATTCCTAACATGATGCCCATACCCTACTAATAAGTTAACGATAATTATTACTTTTTAACAGACTTCAAAACAAGAAGATGAAAACTGTTTAAAAAAACTCCTATAGACATTTAAATGCTCACACAATTCCTCCGCTGTATTTTCCTATCAACATAATCTGGGTACAAGAACAAACCATAAATCTATGTTTTCCAATACTCGAAGCAGTGCGTAAACATCCTAGGCCGGTGAAATCGTCACGTATGGACGCTTACATTTATCTAGTCTGCTCTGCTCTCAGTGCTCTCTGCTCGACCAACTTACTCGATAAAACTAACACAATAAAACAACACTGTTATTGTAAGACGTTTATTCTGTCTGTGTCCAAGTGTGCAAAAACTGAAGCGCAGTTCCGCGACCTCAATGTTAATTATTACTATTTACCTAGCTTGTCACAGTCGTGAATATAAATGCTATCTCATGATGAACATTTAATTTTAGAGTTTACAATTCAATGTTAACATCAATATCAGTCAAAATCAATCTTAAAATCAATGTTGAATGGAAAATTAAAGTATATTAACAATCGTAATCAGTCATTAAGAAAACTATGTATCAATTTCGGGGAAAACACATAACACGTATGTCAATAGAATTATTAATAATGGTGTACTAATAAAAAAAAGCCTATTGAGGATTAAGTAATATTTTTTCCTACAGACAAGAACCCAGAAGTATTAGAGAAATATTTCGCATTTGCCTCGTTGATTCTCGTCTCTGCCGCTTGAGGGTTCACGATCTCCAAACCCTGGAAAGGAAAATATAATGAGTTTCTAACATTCTGCATTCTACATTCTATATTTACATTCTACATTCTACATTTCAACAACTCTAGGTTTTCTAACGATGATGCGTATTATAACGATGGGAAAATATTTTTTATGAACGCATACAATAAAAACAAGATAATAGGCAAAGTCACGTATCGTTAAGAACAGCTTAATTGTAAGAAGTTGAGATCGAGTCATGTCATTCTGTATGATTACCATTTAGATCGGTATGATTGCGAAGCTGTAGCTCTCGCCGTTGTTTGCCATGGGAACACCCACGTTCATTTTGTCAATCTTATTATGAAGCAATAAGGGTCATGATGGTGTGCTTTTAGGAATGTGGTCAGTACCTACGCATCGTCAGATATGTATGGCAAGTAATGGCTTCGTTTAATTCTCGGTGATCACGTTAGACGCTTTTTGCTTATTGTTGTTGCTTCATTAAGTTCGTTACATTCATTTTCACGCGATTCGTGATACGATAGGTGTGAATCTCGTTCACTTGTTTCTATTGTCTTTTGATTAGAATCATTGAAAGTGTCGCTGCCGCTATTCATTGGTGCCGTTTTACTTCTGATTTTTGTTATTTAACATGCGAGTAGGTAAATTGGTAATAATTATGTCACGATTAGTGCTCGCGTTAAGAAACGACTCTTTTTTAACAAAAAGATGCTTCCTCCGGGCCATTCAAAAGTTAACCGGAATAGCACGCTTTTAGCAATAAGTCCGCCCATTTGCCCACACCCTGTTGCATTAAAATTTTTATGTTTTTTTAACAGGTGTACAAAAATGATTATGTAATTTTATTGCAAAATTTTGGATTGCATTAGATAAGTTAAGATTGCAAGACAAATAAGCTGATATTTCAAAGACTAAATAAGCTGATATTTCAAAGACTAAATAAGCTGATATTTCAAAGACTTCCGTACCTCCCCGTCACACCATAAATCATATAATTTTTTTATGAGCCGTATATCTGGTAAAGCTTTCTGGACCACACCAAAGAAACTACTACACATACATGAGACAATCATCGCCATAAAGTTCTTAATCAAAAGATCCATCCATCAATATATGAATAGGTCTCACACTCTGAAGTTATTGTGATTTATTTATTCATTTCACGATTTCTCTCGAGTGTCGATTTGAGATATTAAAGGTTTATTCTATTAATAGGAGCCATGGTCTTTGTCTGAGATCAAAGGAATGCAGCGCTATAGGTCTGCACATTCAATGTTGAGTATCAATCGACGATGCGGGGGTATAATCTCGCTGATTGCTATCCGACGGTTAATAGTGGATAGGGTGGATTAAGGATGCCACATGGGGCAACAAATGCAACAATATTACACGTTTTTGTTTGATACGCAGTATGATGCTACACAAATTAATCGGGTAAATATTTGCAAACCATAAATTCTTTCACCTTATGTACTATCATTATCATTATTAGCCAATTTCTGTCCACGGCTGGGCACGCCACTGAGCTCGATCTTCAGCTATTCGTTTCCAACCACTGCCAGCCACCTTGCGTAAATCATCGCTCCATGTAGCTGGAGAGCGTCTTACACTACGTTTGCCGAGCCGTGGTCTCAACTCTAGAACTCGTCTACCCCAACAGTTATCGGGTATTGTAGTATACTTTCAACAATAAAACATTTTTATTTTATACTGAATCTAAATTACGTACACAATTTATTAGAATTGAGTATCAAACTTGACTAAAATTAGAAGTAGTTTTTTAGATTCGATATTTTTGCTATTTGTTACAAAAGTAGGTTTATATATCGTATAGTGTTTGACCACATGGTAAGTGACGATGCGGTCGAGGATGGTAACACGATTGGTCTAGGATGGGAACTGGCTCTCAAGAACAGCTGCCAGGACACATTAGATGTTTTGGCGACAGATTTTTCAACATGAGGGTATTGATGGCCACATGCGATGATGGCAGACATTAGACAGTGTACTAATTACTACCTTCTTCACCGGAGGGCCACTGTGAAATGCGCACTTTTCGATAGAAAAATCCATTGGTGCAAGGCAGAGCTTTGAACCCACTACCTCTGGCAACCATTCTTTCACTGCGCCATTGGGCCCACATCTTTTATTCTTTAGGTGCAATGTTTCAGCATTCTTAACAAAAAAGTTGCCTGTATCACTCAAGGAATATTATTTATCTGTGCTCGGGGTACATAGACGAAACCACAGTCCAATATCTGATCTGACCGGTCTGAGACAAACTAATGACATTAATCGTGCCAGCCGTTTTACTACAGGCGGTCACATGGAAACGTACATACGTTTGTCCACACATACATTATTAGTAATAGTTTCCATCAAATTATAAGAACTGTCATATAGCTTCAAAAACGTACAAAAAAAAAACAAAGCTTGAAAGTCTATTCAGTTTTTGTATACAAACGTTTCTTTGTAATCAAATAGATTACAACTATCAATGTTTGATGGTAACGAGATACCTAACCAGCTGCCATTCGCACAAAGGAGCTTTATTTATTAACTACCTGTTGTTGCGTAAATAGATCTAATTGTGTAATTATTAAGCTATTGACTGACGTATCATGCACGCGATTGTATAATAATTTATTATCAGCAATTTAAAGCATATCTAGACACATGGCAATCGAGTTGGGAATTCAAGACTAACCTGTCTTATAGACACATTCGTAATTTATCCCCCACAATCTAAGTACGTCCTCGGTTAATAACAGTAAATTCCTGAAGTTGTAATTGCATGTAAGCTGCCTACACGAAAAGGGCTGGGCGGGATTAAAAGCAGTTGTTAAAGCAGCCTGTCTCCCGCTACCCTTCAATACGTCTCTGTTCAGATTGATGTGGCAGGTTAGTACTGGTCACCTGCCTATGGGAGCAATAGCTCCATGTTTACTGCAAAGCCTTCGAAGGGCTGGGCGTGGCATCTAGGCCACAGAATAATTAATAGTATCTGTAGGCTAACTGAGAATGCTATTAAAATGCCAATAGAACAGGATTAAGATTTTAATAGATTAAACCGCAAATGTATGTATGTAGCACTCGTTATGTGCAAACGTTACAGCCATTATTAAATTGATTTGGAGTACTGCTTTAAGCTTAGATTTTTAATGATATTATCTTTAAACACAATAGCTTACATTTACACAAATTTGAAAGAACTTTCATGCTTCAAACTGAGATTTTTAATATTTACAATTAATTATGTAAAAACATTGTCTTGAAATGCTTATAGTTGAATACTCATTAATATGAATATTCAACTATAAGCACGAAAGAAAAAAATTGTAAAAGATATAAAATAAAACAAGAAATTGCGATCAACATACAAGTGCACCAATAATTAAACATAGCAACTTTCCAAACATCTCTATTTAATAGCTTATCTCACAAAGATGTTCGACATAATGTTTTAATTATACATTTTAGACTCAATTTCCTACTATTCGCCGGTATAATGTTCCCAGGCGATGGATATCTGGCCAAACAAGGTTTTAATATATGCGTGTATCGTAAAGGGCGTCGCTATTCTCATAGCACAAATACCAACCAGCGTAAGTGGTGAAAGTACTATCCCTAGACTGAAATACCGATTAGTAATTTACTCTGTACGTCTGTACAAAACTTGGGCTTTAGAAAGTTCCATAATGTTGATATATTTTACCAGAGACATATACTTGATGGCAGAAACTACTCATAACTACAGAATAAATAATAGTACAATCATAACATGAATCTAAATACGTTTGAGTAGCATCTTGAAGACTCTCAGGTTGATACATAGAGTAGTCTGAGAATACATTATTTTGTGCCCAAGTGGCTTCAATAAAACGGTCTGTATGAATAAATATGACGCTTTCTGCGGATAGATGGAATATTCACGGGCGATGTTCAAGAATGCATATTAAAAATCGATGTAGTACTTCATTCACACTTCCACAAATGCGACTAAACCATACATGTTTGATACGCCATTTTTTATGGTGCAAATAATAATTTTAACAGCACAGATGCGCTAGTGTTAGGTTTCTACTTCCCCGCAACGCGATACGTTGTGGGCCCATTTTGTCGTGCCGCGGCCGGTCGGTTATATTAGCAGTTAGGTAATACACAGACAGGGTGACAGAGTGACAGAGTTACAAACGTTTTTTAGGGTTCCGAACCCAAAGGGTACCAACGGAACCCTATTACTGAGACTCCGCTGTCCGTCTGTCTGTCTGTCTGTCTGTCTGTCTGTCTGTCAGTCTGTCTGTCTGTCTGTCTGTCTGTCTGTCTGTCTGTCTGTCTGTCCGTCTGTCACCAGGCTGTATCTCATTAACCGTGATAGTTAGACGGTTGAAATTTTCACAGATGATGTATTTCTATTGCCGCTATTACAACAAATACTAAGAACAGAACAAAGTTAAAAATTAAAGAAAAGTTTTAAAAACATTTTTACGATAGCGCCGCGCCATCTAGATTATCATTAAAGATGGCGCTATCGTCTTTACCTTAATCTGAATCTCGGCGGCTCCAACGATTAAATAAAATTTAGTATACAGGGGATTTCGGGGGCGACAAATCGATCTAGCTAGGAATCATTTTCAGAAAATGTTGTTTTATTCGTGTTTTCAATAATCAACTTTATTGATAATCAACTTAAAATATTACTCTTCCCGATATCTATTGGCGAGTAGAAGTAGCTTTAGTGTTACTGTGTGGGTAAAGCAGTTCTGTGGGTAAAGCAGGCTCTCAATTAAATAAATTGTATTATTATTCGTCAGTAGATGTCGGGAAGAGTCATATTTGTCTGTTTAAGTGGCAAAAAATACCGAGCAAAGCTCGGTCAACTAGATATTTAATAATATAATTACTACTATTACTACTATATAATACTACTTTTGTTTTAAAGTTTACTTAGTTGGTGTTCGGTTCGGAACCCTCCGTGTGCGGGACAAAAGTCTGACTCACACTTAGCCAGTTTTATTATAATATTAGTATGGATATTAGTTGGATAGACTATAATATTTTTATTTATTTCTGACAATCCATGATATCTCATAATATCGTTTTCTTATTGCTGCTTTTACTAGATTCGTCAATACAATTTAACTAAGTAAATCCCAATACTTTCATCTGTAGTTTAGAACCTTATAATTACTTTGGGATTACCAACATACCTACTTGATTATAATTTATGATCGTACAAAACGAAAAAACCGACTTCACATGCCGCGATAGTCAAATAAGTCAAAGTACTGGCTAGTTCTAATCATGTCATCTAACCATACAAATTTGCTAATATTGTTTATCTCCATATCTCCGTAGTGAATTGTATGATCTCGATAAAATTTGAATGGGACCAAACGGGAGGCATAATCTCTCAAACAAAAAAATAATTTTTCAAATCGTTCAAGATTTGACGGAATTCTGAGGTAACAAACATAAAATAAACTGGCCAAGTGCAAGTCGCACTCGCCATATCTCTTAAACTGCTGACTGTATCTCGTCCAAACCAATTTTCGTTGTTAGTTTTTATTGAGATCTACAGTATATATATTTTTTAGATTTTTTACTCCCATACTTTAAAAGTTAGAGGGGGGGGGTTCCCCCGGACACAAATTTTACCACTTTAGACGCGCCTATCTTTCAAATGATTGACTTTGAGAGAAACTGATTTTAGGAACCTCAATGTCATTTTTGAAGACCTATCCATAGACACCCCCACACGTATAGGTTTGAAGAAAAAATGTTTTATTTGTTTCAGTTCCATGTATGGGATGCCCCCCCTTAAACTTTTATATTTTTAGGGTTCCGTAGCCGAATGGCAAAAAACGGAACCCTTATAGATTCGCCATGTCTGTCTGTCTGTCTGTCCGTCCGTATTTCACAGCCATTACGAAACTATTAGGACTACAGAATTGAAACGTGGTAGGTAGATGTATTCTGTGAACCGCTTTCCGATTTTTATACAAAAATAAAAAATATAAAAGTTTAAGGGGGGGCATCCCGTACATGGAACTGGAACAAAAAAAAAATTTTTCGTCAAACATATATATACGTGTGGGGTATCTATGGATAGGTCTTTAAAATGACATTGAGGTTTCTAAAATCATTTTTCTCAAAGTCAATCATTTCAAAGATAGGCGCGTAAAGTGGTAAAATGTGTGTGTCCCCCGTCCCCCCCCCCCCTCTAACTTCTAAAGTAACGGAGTAAAAAATCTAGAAAAATATATTCTGTAGATCTCAATAAAAACTTTCAACGAAAATTGGTTTGAACGAGATACAGTCAACAGTTATTGAGATATAGCGACCGCAAGTATAACTTTGTTTTTCATACAAACACTATGAAAAACAAAGTTATTTTTGTAGTTGCGAAAAATCAAAGTTATAGAATACTCTACTGTGTTACGGAACCCTACGAGTGCGAGTCCAACTTGCACTTGGCCAGTTTATTTATTTTTGTATAAAAATCAGAAAGCGGTTCACAGAATACGTCCTACCAAGTTTCAATTCTGTAGTCCTAACAGTTTCGGAATAAAATGGCTGTGACATACGGACGGACAGACAGACAGAAAATACGAATCTATAAGGGTTCCGTTTTTTGCCATTCGGCTACGGAACCCTAAAAAAGTACAGTCGATATGAGAACGTCCTCCTTTTTGTGAAGTCGGTTAAAAATATAACCAAAAGTGAAAAGTGAGTGAAGTAAGAAAGTGATTTTGGTTTTACTTTCTAACTTTATGTTTTATATTTTTTATCCTTATATTTTTTATCCTTATATTTTTTATATATATAACCTATTATTTGAGCACCAAATGACTAAGTACTGTGTGTAAGTGTACTGTCGACGAATATATGTATTATCTAAGACATTTTCATAGTAAAGGATCGAGTTGAGTTGAGTTAGGAGGTTCTCAATTCGTTCTCAAATTGAGAACCTCCGTCTTTTTGGAAGTCGGTATAAAGTATGCAATATTGTATTGAAATTAAATACAAGACAAGTGAGACAATTTTTACACCATAAAAAAAATAAAACCGACTAAGTCGAGTTGCACTCGCCCACCGAGGCTTACGCTACATCATCGATCGCATCATCACTTAACATCAGGTGAGATAGTGATCAAGTGCTACCCAGTTCGGTATAAAAAAAAAAAAAAAAACGTACCAACGTTGGTTGGTACCAATTAAGCTAGAATTGTATGAGCGCTCATATAAGTCACAGGCCTATCTTAATTGGCGTAAATAATGTATGTATGGGAGACACTCTTTAATTTTCAACTTTTTTATTTTTTTGGAATTTTTCCTTTATTTGTGCTTGCTTCTTGCCAAATTTCATGATTATAGGTCAACGGGATATATATTATGTATAGGTTTTCGACCTAAAACCTATAGGGTTGACCGGTTGACCTAAAATTGTCAATTTAGGTTAAAAGCAAGGTCAGCACATGTAAAGGAAACATTCCGAAAAATAAAAAAAGTTGATAATTAAGGTATATTTCGGTACTTACAAGTTTTCGCGAAAATCTAAATATGCCCATATCTTTTAATGGTGTTGACTCAGGACTTTGATTTTTATACACCTAATAGGGACTATAGACATCAGTATTTGGTATAAATTTCAACTTGCTAGGTCCGCCCGTTCCTGAGAAAATCGGTGGTGACACACGGACAGAGGAACAGAAAGACAGACCGACAGACAGACAGACGGACAGACAGACATATAGACAGACAGACGGACAAGAAAGTGATCTTATAAGGGTTCCTTTTTTACCTTTTGAGGTACGGAACCCTAAAAACAATTGATTCGATTGTACATAATGTAAATAATTAATTGATAAAGCAACGAAAGCGTTTTGAAAACATTCTGTACCTACTCATATTTAATTGAACAATTAAATTGAAACTATTGAATATAATCAACAAACATGTTGAAAGAATTCATTACAAGAACAATTCGGTCAATAACAAATAAAATGACTGACCATTACTTTATTTTATAGCAAGCTTATTTCTCAAAATGGCAAATGTAATTTTACCTCGGTTAATTTTAAAACGAGGTAAGTACTATGCCTAAGTATAAAATGTGACTTTATTTAAATGCGACTCATTTCCCATAAGTGCAACTTCAAAGTATTAGGTATAATGACTTTAGACAATGGTAAATGGTAATGTTGCCGTCAGTACGTCGAGGTAACGCGCCTTGAAAATAACGTTATTTTACGACCATAATCTTAACAATCGATTGCCCGTTGAACCATATCGATTACCGATAAATCGCCAGATAATCGAATGAGCTTTTTATACGTGGATGGTCGAAATTGCTTAGTTTGATAAAAACCTATATAAAATAAGGAAAACAAGTAAAACAGCTCAATACAATATTAATAGAGTATTACGCATTGCTCCACCATCTGCATTTTAAAAGGTTACTTACCTGGAAGAGATCACTCTGTAGTCTTAGTAAATATAAGCTATTTTTATTTCAGTTTTTTAAATATTGGTGTGAAGTAAAGAGATAACCAGAAAGAGACAATCAGAAAATATCTTGCAATATATTTGTAATTTCAGTTTTTTTGTAAGGCGATTATCTTTGGTTAAAAAGGGCGCTTTTACATAGTAGGTGTATGCTAACATTGCCAACCGAATTCCCATGTTTCTTCACGGTGATGAAAACTGTACAGTATGACATTAATAACAGTCCTGCGAGGCCGGCATGTGTTAAACACTCGCTAAATGCGCCATTGTCCAATAGCAATTAGGAATAGATAAAGTTTGGTATAAAGGTGGTACTACATTGGTGATATCTATTACACTGTAATGTGTAAATGTACACTGTAATAGATACGAGTACAGTGCCACAAGTATAACTTGGCGGTGGTGGTTTTTGGAACTAATTCTTTTAATTGAAACTGTGAGTTTGACGTTTGAGAGATTACCGCGACATTATTGTTGATAAATCTGCTACATTAAAATAGTTCAATAATGCCAAAAGTAATAAAAAGTGGTTTAAGAGAAACTGTTATCAAAGTACAAAGTAAAAGCACAGTGGCGCACAGGCACGCCAAGTTATACTTGCCGGACTGTATCACCACGCATCACAGATAAGTAATAATTACAGGTATCTGTGATGCGTTACTACGTTTCATATTGAGGCAATATTGGTTAAGCAATTAAAATCAACATTAGATGGATATTTTAAAACATGCTTTAATAAATCGCGAAAAGTTAATTTTTGTTTGACTAACTAACAGAACAAAAACATTAAGGACAGCTTCAATCGCTTTTCTTTACAAATTGAATGGGTTATGCCCAATTTAGTCTGTCACGAACAATTTGCTAAAGTAATAAATAGGCCCCATACGTAGTGGACAATATTTTTTGGCGGCATTTCTATTTCTTGGATATCCTAAATATGATAATTATTAATTCTCTCAAGGGATCAAGTAATAAAAGTTACACATGCGAAGTATAGGGCATATTGTATATGGAAACATAATCTATGTGAATTCTCTTTTCGCACTAAGGGTACTTCTATACGGCATAGAATATTGTTGGCCTTGTAGTCCATTTATTATATTGAGGTGAGGTAGTTACCACTTTTTATCTCGAATATTGAGAGCGCGACCACAGCACAGCTGGTATCAAAAATTATTAAGATAGTTTAAAACACTAAATCAACCGACTTCCATGCCCCGCGAGTCAGTTTCGGTAGCAAGTTTGAGACGTCATATCTCTGGAGATACTTATCAGATCTCGATGAAATTACAACCTCGGAAATGTACCCACAGATTAAAAAAGTGTCATTCAAATCAGTTCACAATTACGGAGTAATCGCGTGACATACATACAAAAAAAAACATACAGACGAATTGAGAACCTTCTCCTTTCTGAAAGTCAGTTGAAAATGCTGACAAAAATCGACACGCAACGTTTTGTATAGGCACAGAATTAATAATAGTAAAAGTATAGTCACGATGATAAATGCAATCGCAACTCTCAAGGGTACGATGATACGTAAAAAAGGTTAATAATATAATCAGTGTAGCATCACCCTAAATCGTTATGCATGATGAGAAGATGTTTCTATTTTTTGTTGAGTCGCGGGAACGCATGAGACAATGTGTTGTATATTATGTAGGCATGATGACAATGTGACTTGTCAGATAGTACATCGGCACACTTTGCAGCACGTTGTTTATGTAATATCGTGTAGTCTGTTATAGTTTTCTCTGTTAGGGATACCTGGAAACTTTTGAAGCGCTTTTTACGTTCCTGGTTGGCTCTAACAATAACCTGCTCATTTTTGAAAACCTTATCAGAATTCTCTAGGAACTAATCCTACGTTCAGAATGCATACACAAACGTCGGGCGGGGGACTTTGTTTATACTTACAATATAATGATAATGCAAAGGCAGATCAATGACCCGTTCTGTAGCATTAAATTGTCGTGTGAGTAATATATCACGCTGTGACACTAGAGATACAGTGTGTTGTACACTGCAGAGAGAAAAATGGGGAACAGACTAAAATCCAAAACATACATTCATTGCTTTCGTGTCTTTTACATCGAAATCTTTTTTCAATATCCCACGCGTCCGAGTTCTAAGTCATTTATAGTCGGGGCAGCCTATTTATTGTACAATATTATTAGGCAAACATTTTAGAGTCGCCCTGCCTCTGACAAAGTCTCTTAGCGAATACTGCTATCGATGCTTTATCAGCCACCTACGAACATCCAATGACACTTAGGGCCAGTCATCAGGTTCCTAATAAGCCTATGTTTACTTGTATGACAGATTTTTAACAACTGTTATGTGGCGTGAAGTGTCAGATAATTTATCTGAAACTTTATAGAGAACGGGTGAAACTAGGCTTTTGGGGCCAAGAGTCTTATAGTCACTAAGTCGCCTTGGTGATACCCGTAAAAAAACATGGGGAAATGATCTCACAATATAAATATACATACATAAAATCACGCCTTTTTCTCGTTGGGGTAGGCAGATACTAGTTCTTTCCACATACTACGATCCTGACATACCTCTTTCGCTTCTTCCACTTAAAAAATAATATTCAATATAAATAACAATCTAAATATATAATACTAATAAAATAAGTAGGATTTTTACACCTAATAAGCAAGCGTTTGACTACTATAATAATAAGACTCGGACACCGGATTGTACTCATCGACAAACACAGACACTGGCAAGGAATTTCGATATGTGCTTACGAGTACAAGTATCTGTATGAATGAATGACACACCGTCATTTATCACGATTACAAACAATGCGTTTCGCACGTACACATTAACGCTAAACAGGAAAAGAGCAGCATTCCTCACTATGCGGCCGCAAAATAACATGATAATCTGCTATCTTTCAAATAAACTATTAAGTATTTACATTTTCTTGGGAACCCAACAGAGCCTTTCGCTTTGCTAAGATATAGGTACCACGATCTACGATGCTAATAGATATGGCGACATCAGCTGTTAGCCTATTAGGCAAATCATTAAGTGCACTTACTGTCAATTTTAGTATAGAAAGGTAGATTAAAGTTTATTTATTTAATGTTTAACGCCACAGAAACATGTGAGGGTATCATAATAAAGAGGATTGATTTAGCAGTCTTTAAATAATAACGGTCTTCTTACCTATAAATGGTTACATAATATATAGTTAAACTAGTCAATGCTTGCAGTGCGCACAACAGGGACAGAAAGCTTGAATGGTTTTAGTAATAAAGTCTAGAGTTGTAAAGTATCTCTTTTGTGCTAAAATATCTCTATCAAAAATGTCTGTATAAAAAAATGCTTAAATCTGCTTTCACAGAAGAAAATTCTGTAATAAAATATCAACGACGTCCTAGGACGTCGATGCTGATCGCAGTACGAATCATATTCCGATCGAACTGATAGTCCGTCTGATAGTTGCAGAACACCGTCGTTATAATGGCAACCTTAAGGATTTTGGAGACAAAAGAGGAAAACTGAATGAATGTTGAATCTACTGGTGTTTCGAAAGTACTCCTATCAGGGAAGAAACACTAAGAAACTCTTTAACACTAAGAAGCTTTTTTAAATTCATATTTTGTAAATTTTATTCAAATTTTACAACAAATAACTATATTATAAGCATTTTCGCCAACGCTGAAACGGAGACTCTTCGCTCGCGCTCGCTCGGTCTACTATAGAAGATACAGTCTTACCTGCATAGGCGTGAAGGCGACAGACGACGCAGTTCCAGAAACCTGTCTCCTGATACTGGTCGCTCCACCGTACTGCTGCTGTTTCTGCAGGTTCTTCTGAAGAGTCTTACTGATGCGGACTTTGGTCTTCTCGTCTATTTGCGGTAAACGCACGCGGCCGGTGCTGGACTTGCCGATCGTGCCGCGTGTGTAGCCCAGGTCTTCTTGGTAAGCATCGTCTTCGATCTGTTGGGAAAATTGTTGGTTAGACGGTTAAGAATTAGGCTTGTGTAACAGATGAACGAGTCGGTCAAAATAACTGCTCTAGAAAGGTGTCTATGGATTATTTTAGTTCAAAAATGATCCGTACCGAGCTACGAGCGAGTGAGGGAGTTCATACATGATGATAACACGTCCTGTATGAATTTCCTTACTCATACATTAATTGATTTCAATGAATAATTGAGTTCAGATTCAGATTGCTCAGAGTAATTGATTCACAGTAATAAAGAGTTGACTCGTGCGCATTGAATCATAATGTACGAAATCAACTCTTATTCGTTCTTGTGGAACGATTAATAAGAGCGAGATCATAATACGGAACGAGATTCAGTGAAGTTTCGAGTTTATCAAAGTGAACAACTATGTCCAAGCCTAGTAAGAATAAGAAATAATGAAATAGGTAAGTATTGGGCTCGCGTTGAGAGGGCTTTCTCAGCACATCACCACTAATTGTTACTAAATAATAATACGAAAGTCAAT
The DNA here is from genome assembly GCA_954871355.1 of Cabera pusaria. Classification (NCBI taxonomy): domain Eukaryota; kingdom Metazoa; phylum Arthropoda; class Insecta; order Lepidoptera; family Geometridae; genus Cabera; species Cabera pusaria. The sequence continues at coordinate 21,698,251 of OX940892.1, forward strand.
CTTATTGTTTGTTCTCTGTTCCCCATGATGTTCCCTAAATGATTACGGATTTTGCTGAAAATTTTATAGTCAATATTGGTCGAACTTCTTCTTCGACGTTATCTCATTACTTACAATAAATAAAAGTCAAGGTTCAGACAGTTCAGATGATTAAGTAGAAATTTCCATCTTCTATAGACTAAGATAATTTGACACTCTTGTATCTCACGAAAGGCTTGAATATAAAATCACTATACTGAAATTTAGATAGTAATTTGTACATGAACCTTTAAAAGTCACTTTTCAAACTAGTAGGGCGATGCACTTAGTTACTGGCTTATAGATACTGCTTATAGATGACCCACATATACCTATGGTGATACATTTCAACTTATAATTTTAGAACGTAGATCATACAATTGATACACATTTACAATCCAACGTATAACAAACGACACTAAGCTTTAAAAAGGCAATTACACAACTGCCGCACAAAAGGCGTAAAATTAACAATCATAAGCGACTAAAAGCTATATCGTGTCGGAAGGAAATTTTTACGAAACTGTTGTCAATGAATTTTAATAAAGCTGTATCAAAAACTGTGCTATATATTTACTACCGGAATAAGTGTTACATATTATTATAGAAATAAGAGCGTATTACATTAGCACAGTTCGATAATCGCTTACAGTGAACGTGAGGCAATTGGGCGCGACGTTTAACTCATTGGGACTGCTTTGGTGTCCTACGGTCAAATAAGTTTACGCGCGTAACACCTTTAACAATGCTAATATTTTTTGCACTTTTATCTATACTTAGAATAGGTATTAGAAAATTATGGTAGTTCACCAGCGAGATGCGTTATTGACATATATAATGTCGCATTTCATATCTGAATGAGCACAAGATGCCTACGAGTGCCTATGCCCTGCAAGTGTCAGAAACGAAAGGAAGCCGATGATTATGATGGTGATGATACTTTTTTATTAATGCTACCTTATTCTGCGCTAGAATACTAGATACTATATAACTAACTTATGTTCAACCATACTGACTAATGACTACACTGTTTTAGAGGAACCCTAGAATACGGATCTAAAAACTGAACAGCGGTCTTTTCCAGACAACAGATTTGGAAATACTTATATACAGGCTTTAGTAACAGGTTACACAACAAAAACTAGGAGAATGGTGACTTAATTTTTTTATACGTCAACCTCATAATTTAATGGTAGTTTGTGAGTCACGAGTTCACGACTGAGTGCAAAAAACTAGAAGGTAAGTAAGTATACCCAAGACTTTTTTGTTTGTAGGCGACCTGACTTTTAAGTTAACGATGTGACTTAATGGTCGTTATCAAACAAAATTGAACTTTAAAGTGCCCATTTTAGGGCACTCATTTTAGATCATAAATATGTAATAGGCAGTAATTGGTCTATGGTGAGTTTGATGTCAACTATTTGTAGTAAATAACAGCGCCACTTTTCCTTGGCCGTAGCAAATAAAAAGTTTTTTTTGAGGCACTTACTTTTTAAATTTGTGGAATAAAATTTTTTTATTTTCACTTTCATTTATAAAGTATGTATAACATGTAGAAGAATACTCATTTATTTAATGCAAAATATATGGCGCGTAAATGGACGAACATCGATGACGTCACCGCTGTCGGTTTTGTCAAATGTTTGCATTGAAACCGCGGTCTTATACTTCACCGCAATATGCCAGAGTTACGTATCGTTAATGACAAGCCGACAAACAAAGCAAAATAAACCAATTATAGCAAGAAAGAAATTTGGCGGAAATATTGTCTACCAAAACAACAGTATTTATTTTCATACAGTTCATACGTTCCTAGATGCTGACACGTGCTTTAAAGAACGTTCCATTTCACATAATTTCGAACTAAATTGTTTTGTTGAAAATCTTTACTTATTAAAAAAATCATTGCAGTAGCTCTTTTTGTATATTTTTACATTACTTCTGGATATACACATCAGATCTCATTGAATTGTATAATGGGACCACCGAGGTGTACCGAGATGTACCCTAGTCCCTACCCATGAAAAAAATGAATATTTTTTTTTAAATATAATTCGAATTGCTTTATAATTGGCGGAGTAATCACGTCACAAACATACAAAAAAAACGTACAGAAGACTTGAGAATCTGGAATCTTTTTTTTGGAAGTCGATTGAAAATGAACGAATTGAGTTAGGTCAAAACAGCTGCTACAAAACAATGCTAGTAAAAAGCTCCTAACAGCTAGCCAAACTGCAGTGCCGTATGTCCGCTTATCAATAAACGTGGGGCACGCGCAAGCAACGGTCCCGGTGACTCAGTTGCCATAGTAACTAGCGTAATAATCTGTGGCTCGGACGTCCGCGCGGGGCGTGTTCCGCTCCATTTGCACTCGCGAAAAAAGTGCAAGCCCACTTATTCTGTCGAACGATTTGAAATTCAACTCGGCTCATCTGCCGCGGACCGCTGAGCGTGACATCACATTTTGTAGTTAGGTTTTAGCTAGCGGATTGGTTCCTTAGTGGCATCGATGTATATGTACTACGTACATGTGCCTCGATGCTTAGTGGCCATTTTGTTCCGATCTATCAACAGACGTTTACAAAGTATGCTTGGAAGTAAAGAAGAGGAGATTTAAGGATGGCGCCAGTTCCTGACTTTGCGGCATTCAGCTCTGGAATAGTTGGAGCCGACGAGGACCAACGTGTGCGGACATTAATAAAAAAATTAGTTTAGGCTTTTCTGTAAAACATAATTTTAGGAACTTAAGCGATTTTCCTTCTTTGGTACCTACCGCTTCTAATATTTGGGGATGTATTTTTCTTTACAAAGATCTCAATGCTCGTTGTGTGATTGATAATGTTTCCATTATTTGCATTAGGAGTTGATATTTTTTGAAATTTTATTTTTATCTAATAAAAAAATTTAATATGACAATGAATTTTAATAATTTTAAGTGCCTTTTTTAAGTTTGAGGTTTTTATCTCTATCAGAGATATCCAGAGATACTTATCAGAACTCAACGGGGACCACCGTGGAGATGGGTCACCCCATGAGAAAATTAATCATTCGAATCGGTTAATTGGCGGAGAAATCGAGTTAAAAACACACAAAGAAAAATCAAGACGAATTGAGAACTTCCTCCCTTTCGGAAATCGGTTGAAAATGAAGATATCGTAAACATTACAAAATAATCCCCTATTGTATCTGCAAGGCACGCATGGTTGCGGTCACATGCGATTGTCTTTAATCGATAACGATCACGATTTTTTATCGATTATTGTTTTATATCGAATCGAAATCTCAACAAAAACATAAATAAATTACAGATGCTGATGCATATAATGAGGTTTGTTAACTCATGCTAACAATGCTAAAATATCTCTAAGACTTGGCACAATCAGATTAATAAAATTGTGATTAATTAAGTTGGATTAACGAGAATATAACGGACAAGTAAAGCAACTCACATTAATTGTATTTAATTGTATTTGTTTGAGATGGTTGGTTGGTTTTAACGGGTTAAAAATATTAGAACAACTTGGGAGTTAGATATCTCAGATTTCACAAGTGTCTTAATCAACACCAATATTATAAATGCGAAAGTCAGTTTGTTTATTTGTTTGTTTGTTTGGGACTTCTTCACGGTCCAACGGCTGGACCGATTTAGGTGAGATTTTGCACAGGGATAGCCAGTATTATGGATTAGACTATAGGATATATTTTAACGCGGGCGAAGCCGCGGGGCACAGCTAGTAATCCATAAATGGCGAGAAAATGTTTACTATAAATAATCGCTTAAAGCTCTACATTTGTGTTAACCTATTAAAATATCTAAAAGTGACAGATTCTTACTTAAGTTCTGCCATAGTCAGTTTGCCATAAATGGTCTAAAATAGCAGTCTTATAATGAATGGCCAGTAGTCACTACAAAGTTAAAGTTTTGCTTGTCCTGCCTGTCTACCAAAACAAGTAATATTTTAAAAACAAGATTTTACATAATTAAGGACCAGAGTATGTCAAGACAAATTCAACGAGCCTATACACGACGGGTTTATCATGTGTACTTAAGGATGTCGTATCGATGTATCGAACCGTGGCTTAATTGGCAGAGCACCTGGACGTGTAATCCGGGGGGTGCGGGTTCGAGTCCCGTCGGTACGATGAAATTTTGGATTGTGTTTAACAATTTACAAAAATATAAAGTGTGAGACACTTCAAAGAAACATAATATTTGTACTTAAAGAGTTAGTGACGTAACGAATGTTCGATTTTTCAAATTATATTCGATTATTCATATAAAACATTCGCTATTCCAATAGGCTCTATAGTATGGGTGGGGTATTTTTTGCAATCATACGAGTATATCACGAAACAATATGGATGGAGCTTATGTTCCGGAACGAGACGCTACGGTAGATATCGTCATTATCGGCGCGAGTCCTCAATATTTTAGATGCGCTGGCTTCTTAATCATTACGGTGGTGTCCAGTTTTGAGATTTTCTGTGGAATGTGTGCCAATTTGACTACTAGAAAAATTAGGTAGGTACTTTCTGATAACGCAAAATAAGTCAACCGTTTACAGATCCGTGCACTGTTGGGCACAGGATTCTTCTAAAGTCCCCGTCACGAGAAGCTATAAATTATGTAAACAAACATCTTTTACTAAGTAAACATTTTATACTGCGAGATAATAATAAATTGACCATATTCAATCGACATGAAATATAGACGGATTATATGAAAGTAACAACCTATCATTTAGTCGGATCATATTTTAACGACGCAAAGCCATTTTGAAATAAACGCGTCATTCGAGTTTCGAATGCGTACGAGTTTGTTTCATAATGGAAAAAATGGAAATGGAAACATCTGAATCTGACGAATAATTATTCTTAAATAATATATGTTAATTAATATTTGTTACTTAATAATTTATTAAATCTTAAACAAATTCATTTTTTTTGTTGGTCCAAATGTTGTGAACTCCTGAACACTTGTTTACATAATTTATAGCTTCTCGTGACGGGGACTTTATGTCACGCCACTGAGTTTCCAGCTCTTCGTTGCCGCTAAATTGTGCATTTCCACCTTGTTGGAGTACACCCTACCTTCGTTTGACTTGAATTAGACGATAAAAATTATCAGAATCGAACAATCAATAAAATAATGAAGATAGTTTAAAAACTAAAACAGCCGCCTTCCATGCCCCGCGAGTCAGTTTCAGTAGCAAGTTTGAGACGTTTATCGTCATATCTAAGATACTTATCAGACCTTATAATCATAATCAATCATTTATTTGTCAAACACATATTACATTAATAATTAATTCCGGATCTTATGAAATATTTTGTCAATTTGTTCGGCCTGCACGCAGACGTACAAATATTTATATTTATTCTCTATGCTTAGGTATATTGGTATTAAACATTATAATTTTTATTTTGATTTATTGTCTAAAAATTATTTTATGCTATAAAAACATTTGTCCAGCAGCCATTCATTTATCTTAGTATTAAAAACCTTACCACTAAGTGTCTTTACCTCATCTGGCAGTTTATTATAAACTGTGATGCACATATTATACATGTTTCGCTTGTAAATATCTTTATGACAAGGAGGTTGAAATAGGTAATAAATGTGTGTACAGTCTGGCAAGTATAACATGGCGTGCCTGTGCGCCACTGTGCTTTTACTTTGTACTTTGATAACAGTTTCTCTTAAACCACTTTTAATTACTTTTGGCATTATTTAACTATTTTAATGTAGCAGATTTATCAACAATAATGTCGCGGTAATCTCTCAAACGTCAAACTCACAGTTTCAATTAAAATAATTAGTTCCAAAAACCACCACCGCCAAGTTATACTTGTGGCACTGTACTGCGCTCTTTTTTGTCGTGTCATTACCTCACTACGTTTTTAGAAATGACTTGGATTTCTTTTCACGAAACAACACAATTCCCTGATGTTACATACAAGGCAAGGGGATAATTTTATATTTCCTAAAAAGTGGTTTGCAGCTATCTAAATACCATGCCTTATCTATCACTCTGATACACTTTTTCTGGATTTTAAATGCCCTTTCCGATTCAACGGAGTTGCCCCAGACATTTAACCCATAGTTAAGGACCTTGATGAAATTGCAATGGGACCCTCGAAAATGTACCCTAAAATGTAAAATGTACCCCGCTAAATTGTGCATTTCCACCTTGTTGGAGTACACCCTACCTTCGTTTGACTTGAATTAGACGATAAAAATTATCAGAATCGAACAATCAATAAAATAATGAAGATAGTTTAAAAACTAAAACAGCCGCCTTCCATGCCCCGCGAGTCAGTTTCAGTAGCAAGTTTGAGACGTTTATCGTCATATCTAAGATACTTATCAGACCTTATAATCATAATCAATCATTTATTTGTCAAACACATATTACATTAATAATTAATTCCGGATCTTATGAAATATTTTGTCAATTTGTTCGGCCTGCACGCAGACGTACAAATATTTATATTTATTCTCTATGCTTAGGTATATTGGTATTAAACATTATAATTTTTATTTTGATTTATTGTCTAAAAATTATTTTATGCTATAAAAACATTTGTCCAGCAGCCATTCATTTATCTTAGTATTAAAAACCTTACCACTAAGTGTCTTTACCTCATCTGGCAGTTTATTATAAACTGTGATGCACATATTATACATGTTTCGCTTGTAAATATCTTTATGACAAGGAGGTTGAAATAGGTAATAAATGTGTGTACAGTCTGGCAAGTATAACATGGCGTGCCTGTGCGCCACTGTGCTTTTACTTTGTACTTTGATAACAGTTTCTCTTAAACCACTTTTAATTACTTTTGGCATTATTTAACTATTTTAATGTAGCAGATTTATCAACAATAATGTCGCGGTAATCTCTCAAACGTCAAACTCACAGTTTCAATTAAAATAATTAGTTCCAAAAACCACCACCGCCAAGTTATACTTGTGGCACTGTACTGCGCTCTTTTTTGTCGTGTCATTACCTCACTACGTTTTTAGAAATGACTTGGATTTCTTTTCACGAAACAACACAATTCCCTGATGTTACATACAAGGCAAGGGGATAATTTTATATTTCCTAAAAAGTGGTTTGCAGCTATCTAAATACCATGCCTTATCTATCACTCTGATACACTTTTTCTGGATTTTAAATGCCCTTTCCGATTCAACGGAGTTGCCCCAGACATTTAACCCATAGTTAAGGACCTTGATGAAATTGCAATGGGACCCTCGAAAATGTACCCTAAAATGTAAAATGTACCCCGCTAAATTGTGCATTTCCACCTTGTTGGAGTACACCCTACCTTCGTTTGACTTGAATTAGACGATAAAAATTATCAGAATCGAACAATCAATAAAATAATGAAGATAGTTTAAAAACTAAAACAGCCGCCTTCCATGCCCCGCGAGTCAGTTTCAGTAGCAAGTTTGAGACGTTTATCGTCATATCTAAGATACTTATCAGACCTTATAATCATAATCAATCATTTATTTGTCAAACACATAATACATTAATAATTAATTCCGGATCTTATGAAATATTTTGTCAATTTGTTCGGCCTGCACGCAGACGTACAAATATTTATATTTATTCTCTATGCTTAGGTATATAGGTATTAAACATTATAATTTTTATTTTGATTTATTGTCTAAAAATTATTTTATGCTATAAAAACATTTGTCCAGCAGCCATTCATTTATCTTAGTATTAAAAACCTTACCACTAAGTGTCTTTACCTCATCTGGCAGTTTATTATAAACTGTGATGCACATATTATACATGTTTCGCTTGTAAATATCTTTATGACAAGGAGGTTGAAATAGGTAATAAATGTGTGTACAGTCTGGCAAGTATAACATGGCGTGCCTGTGCGCCACTGTGCTTTTACTTTGTACTTTGATAACAGTTTCTCTTAAACCACTTTTAATTACTTTTGGCATTATTTAACTATTTTAATGTAGCAGATTTATCAACAATAATGTCGCGGTAATCTCTCAAACGTCAAACTCACAGTTTCAATTAAAATAATTAGTTCCAAAAACCACCACCGCCAAGTTATACTTGTGGCACTGTACTGCGCTCTTTTTTGTCGTGTCATTACCTCACTACGTTTTTAGAAATGACTTGGATTTCTTTTCACGAAACAACACAATTCCCTGATGTTACATACAAGGCAAGGGGATAATTTTATATTTCCTAAAAAGTGGTTTGCAGCTATCTAAATACCATGCCTTATCTATCACTCTGATACACTTTTTCTGGATTTTAAATGCCCTTTCCGATTCAACGGAGTTGCCCCAGACATTTAACCCATAGTTAAGGACCTTGATGAAATTGCAATGGGACCCTCGAAAATGTACCCTAAAATGTAAAATGTACCCCGCTAAATTGTGCATTTCCACCTTGTTGGAGTACACCCTACCTTCGTTTGACTTGAATTAGACGATAAAAATTATCAGAATCGAACAATCAATAAAATAATGAAGATAGTTTAAAAACTAAAACAGCCGCCTTCCATGCCCCGCGAGTCAGTTTCAGTAGCAAGTTTGAGACGTTTATCGTCATATCTAAGATACTTATCAGACCTTATAATCATAATCAATCATTTATTTGTCAAACACATAATACATTAATAATTAATTCCGGATCTTATGAAATATTTTGTCAATTTGTTCGGCCTGCACGCAGACGTACAAATATTTATATTTATTCTCTATGCTTAGGTATATAGGTATTAAACATTATAATTTTTATTTTGATTTATTGTCTAAAAATTATTTTATGCTATAAAAACATTTGTCCAGCAGCCATTCATTTATCTTAGTATTAAAAACCTTACCACTAAGTGTCTTTACCTCATCTGGCAGTTTATTATAAACTGTGATGCACATATTATACATGTTTCGCTTGTAAATATCTTTATGACAAGGAGGTTGAAATAGGTAATAAATGTGTGTACAGTCTGGCAAGTATAACATGGCGTGCCTGTGCGCCACTGTGCTTTTACTTTGTACTTTGATAACAGTTTCTCTTAAACCACTTTTAATTACTTTTGGCATTATTGAACTATTTTAATGTAGCAGATTTATCAACAATAATGTCGCGGTAATCTCTCAACGTCAAACTCACAGTTTCAATTAAAATAATTAGTTCCAAAAACCACCACCGCCAAGTTATACTTGTGGCACTGTACTGCGCTCTTTTTTGTCGTGTCATTACCTCACTACGTTTTTAGAAATGACTTGGATTTCTTTTCACGAAACAACACAATTCCCTGATGTTACATACAAGGCAAGGGGATAATTTTATATTTCCTAAAAAGTGGTTTGCAGCTATCTAAATACCATGCCTTATCTATCACTCTGATACACTTTTTCTGGATTTTAAATGCCCTTTCCGATTCCACGGAGTTGCCCCAGACACTTAACCCATAGTTAAGGACCTTGATGAAATTGCAATGGGACCCTCGAAAATGTACCCTACCGATTAAAAAAAGAATCATTCGATAATCGCGTTACATACATACAAAAAATAATTTTAAAAAAACATACAGACGAATTGAGAACCTCCTCCTTTTTGGAAGTCGGTTGAAAACAAAGTATAGGCTGTGGCAAAGTATAGTATGTAATTATTATTTTAATATATTTTATAGCTTTAATACCAATAATTTTTTTTTTTTTTTATACTTTATAGGCTAACGTTTGACCACTATCTCACCTGTTGGTAAGTGATGATGCGGTCGAAGATGGTAAGCACGCTAGGCCTAGAATGGGAACTGGCTCTCAAGGATAGCTGCCGGAACACATTAGATGTTTTGGTGACAGATTTTCTAACTTGAGGGTGGTAGCTGGCTAGGCGGACACTAGATAGTGTCCTACCACCATGCGGGGGTTGTTGGTTTCTTAACGATGTTTTCCTTCACCGGAGGGCCACTGTGAGAAGCGCACATACATTTTTCTATAGAAAAATCCATTGGTGCACGGCGGTTTGAACTCGGTACCACGGCATCAAAGCCGACCGTTCTCCCGATTACGCCACCGGGCCCTCATTATTATTATTATGACCTTTATATCTATCTACATAATTATCAAACAACAAAATACAAAATCAAGTCTCAATTTTTCAAGCAATGATGGTAAAACTACACCGGTTTCATTTCACAATATAAATTCATTGCATTCCCCCTGTGTTACTATATCCGACTATATCGTATTAATTGTGCCACTTTTTGTGGAACATGCGATGATAATTACACAAAACATCTGAATTAAGAATGGAACAAAATGCATGGTTACGCTTATTTTATTTGAAAAATGTTAATTGATTTTATTATCTACGTCCGGATTGATGTGGGCAAGTGATTTATTTTTACTCTATGTACTATTTTTCTAGAGTGGTTATTCGAGTAACGTTGTTTTGTAAGGTACAGACTAATAAGATACCGCGTATGTGGTAGGTCTTTCTGTCCGTTGTGTTTTTTGTTTTTCGGATTGAATGACAAAGTATCCAGTGATATTCCAGGGCATGTGTGACTATCTATCTAATTAAAATAATTTAAGATCGTTTAAAAAACTAAAAGAACCGACTTCAAAGTGGCGCTAGTCAAAGTAGCCAGTAGACGTAGTAACTATTCCTATATAATCTGTGCCAATAGTTAGTAGTATGTCGTCGAGTTAAATAAATGCACCGTAATACACAAATGTTGATATATTAAAAACGGCTCGGCCGATTTCGTTAAAATTTAAATAGGATCGCCTGGGAAGGGCCCTTTGAAACAATAAAATATTTTTCCAAATCGGTTTAGGTATCTTCGAGTAATCGGTGAACAAACATTAAAAAAAAAAAGATTCCAGCGAATTGAGAACCTCTTCTTTTTTACCCGACTGCGCGACGCAAAGGAGAGGTAATGTGTTTATCACTCTATATATGTATGTATGTTTGTTCCTTTGTGGCACACTAGAGACCAAACGCGTGGGCCGATTTTGATAATTGGCACGTCAATAGATTCGCCATGCTAGCGCGAGTGTCAACGAAAACATAAAAAATTGAAAAATTCAAAATGGCTGATTTCAGACGCCAAAATTTGGGGTTCAAAAAAATTTTTTTTTTTAAACCTATCGAGTGGGGTATCGAATTAAAGGTCTTAAAATGGAGATTCAAAATATATTTATAACAAATAATTTATGATCGTACAAATCGAAAAAAAAACGATTTTACATGCCGCGTTAGTCGCTTTCAGTAACAAGTTTGCGGTGCTTATCTCTGAAGTTACTTATCAGATCTCAATAAAATTACAATGAGACCAAACGAAAATCATATTAACTCAAACAAATAAAGAATTTTCCAAATCGGTTAAGGATTGATTGAGTTCTGAGGTAACAAACAACCTCTTCCTTTTGGTATAGTCGTTTAATAAATAGTACGGAATTTGCCGTCCTTTACTTAACTAAAAAGTTTTTTTTTTTTTTTTTGTAGTGATTTATCTACGTAGAGTAGATATCTCACTGCTATTACAATCTAGCCTTATAACTAGGCTAATAAGTAATTTGATTTTAACTTAATTTACTATTAAAATATTACTAAGAATGTGTCCATTAACACTTTTCCTAATGTCTCTATTAAGGGGAAGACACTTTGTTATTGTGTTCTTTTAAATAGCGTTCACTATCACTACACTTATGCTCACTTTGTAAAATATCACTGAAGTAACTCGAAAGGTTTTACCCTTTTTAGTCTTCTCACTATGTCTGTGTTGTCGAGGAGCTGGATAGCCTCGACGTTCACATGATGGTGAAGTCTACGATCGTGAGCTTCAGCATACTGTTTTATTGTTTTAGCGACGTGTTCCACTTTTAGGTCCCGATGGAGGTCGTCATTTCTAATGTACCAGGGTGCCTTTACAATGCTCCTGAGCAATTTATTTTGAAATCTTTGTATAATCTGGACGTTGCTCTAAAAAGTGTAAAATAAAACATTAACTTAAAAAATCAAAAAACCCGACTGCGCAAAAAGTGAAGTGTTAAAAAACGAACTGAAAAGAAAAAAACAAGTAAGTCTAGTAGTTTAGACTTCTGTTTAGGGATATCAAAATACTATACCATTATTCTTTCTCGGTCGATACACTCATAAAATAAATTATACATTGTTATATGAAATATAGAGACTTTAACAGTCGGGACACATTAATCCCCATTAAGCCATTAATGTGTCCCGACTGTTAAAGTCTCTACATTCCATATAACAATGTATAATTTATTTAATGAGTGTATCGACCGAGAAAGAATTTAAATGGTATAGTTTTTTGATATCCCTAAACAGAAGTCTAAACTACTAGACTTACTTGTTTTTTTCTTTTCAGTTCGTTTTTTAACACGTCACTTTTTGCGCAGTCGGGTTTTTTGATTTTTTAAGTTAATGTTTTATTTGTGAAGTCAACAATTGTTCCGAGTGTGGGTGTAATTGTGTCCGAGATTTGTATGTTTGTAAAGTCCCCCACCACACCAGGGTTTCTTAGTGCGGGAAGTTGTCTTTAAAAACAAAAAAAAATGTTTTAATATACCAGACAATAAATAATACAACATGCAGAGACACGCAAAATTAATCTTCACTTAACATCAGTTGAGATAGTGGTCAAACGCTTACTTACTATACTTTTTAATATATATATATATATATATATATATATATACTTTTTATAATAATTATACTTTTTTTTACTATACTAAAATATCATATAAATAATATTAAATACAGGTTTTTGTCATGAACAATTTCTGTTTAATCTGACAGTGCCGATCCTATTAGCCACCGGCTCCTGAAACACAGCTTGACTAGTTCGGGAGCCTATGGATTCAAAAAACATGTAAGCAGAAATTTGTATTTTGTATTAGTATATTATTCACCTCGATAAAAAAGTTATGTCCGATTTAATTGGCAAAGTAATTTATGTAATCGTAATATATTCTTTAAAGGTTAGCTTTTTCTAATAGACTAGCGTTTTGCGATCTCATAATAAAATAAGTTCACTCATTACTGCCTCACGAATAATATCTAGTAGAAAAAATTTATAGATCTAATGCCCTATTAGCACATTTGCTGTCACTTTCTGACTCGTTATGATAAAGAATGTTGGCATGAGACTAATGGTGGCATTAAAATTGACCGTTTGTGCAACTAGTAGTAAATTAATTTTATTTGTGTATTGCATCATTATACGTGAAATAGTCAAAGGTAACATAAGGATTTCTAACTAGCATTTGACCACTGTTTCACCTGCAGGGCTAGCATGGCAAGGGGACTATTTTATCCCGGGATAAAAAAGTTCATTCATCCTTTCCGTCATTTTTGTAGTTGTCACAACTATTGTGTTACTCGACCGTGCTAATGAGTACAATTACCGTACTTTGTTATAATAGTTAGTTCAAACTTTGAATCGCGCTATTTGAACTTCCCTTGACAATAATGATTTTCGATATGAATAAATAATAAAATATCACGTTTTTAATATTGATTGAGAATAATAATTAAATAAAAACCCCATTATATTATTATAATTATAATTTAAATTACTTCCTAATATACCTAACCATTATGAATAATATTCTTTGACATATTTGTAGTACTATTAGTAGAACTATTAACGGGATATTTACCATGTTAATAGAGCATGAAAACCTAAAAACTTATATTTGTAGTACTTTTAAGTAAAACCGACTGGAAACATTGTTCTATTCAAGAGATTCTATTCTAAAAGAAAATAAAACTCCAATACGCATGCGCGATCTTTACGGTGGTGGATAAATTTAAACCCACGTCGTAAGATCGGGGATAAATTTCTCCTTGACAACGGTCAAATGTACAGATTTATTGCATTTCTCGGTTATTCTTGCTGTAAAAGGGAGAAATACGTCTACCTCAAACGTCAAACGGGGATACATTTTGTCTTTCCACCTATCCGTGTTTTGTTTGGTGGAGAAGGCAAATTATAAGTAAAGTTTTTCGACAATTATAAACGCCCGCTGACTTTTAATCAATTCTTTTTTAAAACTTTTTTTTAATACGAAACAAAATCAAAACTCGAGGTTAAACTTCACCAAGCGTTTAAATTGTTGTGTTGATCTTCTGTCAGTGGCGAAAAACAGAGGGAAATAATTTTGTCTTTCCCCCGGGGATAAGGCCATGCGAGCCCTGCTGATGATGTAGTCGAAGATGGTGAACACGCTAGGCCTGGAATACTTTACTCAAGGGATGTTTAAAGGCAAAGTGCGTCTGGTTCTAGCATCGCGGAAAATATCGTTTGCGCGAAGTAGGATCTTATACATTGAGGACATTTTTTCAAGGAGAACGACGCAACATATTTCACCGCTATCCAGGTGCTTTTATATTAAGCCGGTGAGTATATATATAGTTAGATGAATGGAAGGAACAATGGACCGAAGGATGGATGGATGAATAGATGAATGTTTGTTACTCTTTTACGCAAAAACAGCTAAACGGATTTAGATGACATTTAGCATACCTATAGTGCACCTGGATTGACATATAGGATACTTTTTTAGGCGGGCGTAGCCGCGGCGCGAGCTACTGGTAACACTTAAACTAAATAACAAAAACGAAGTAGAACTGTGATTGGTAGGTAATACGTTACACTCACCGATGCGAAGTTCATCCTATTGGCGTTTTTCCTGAACTCTGTCATGGCGTATCGCTCTTTCATCTTGCGAACTCTTTTGCCGCCGCGTTTCTTTCTGCTCTGTTCTATCGGCTTTGGTAGGGGTTTCACGAACTTTACTGGTGGTGGTTCCTGTTACAAATGTTATTATTTAAGAAAGTTATTTGCATGGGACAGGAGGCTTACTACCTATTTTCAACCAACTTCCAAAAAGAAGGGCGTTCTCAATTCGTCTGTATGTTTTTTTTGTATGTATGGCGTACCATATTAACTCCGTCAATTGTGAACCGATTCGAATGATTATTTTTTTATCGGTAGGGTACGTTTCCGAAGTGGCCCCACTGTAATACACTATATTTTATTGAGATCTGATAAGTATCTCCAGAGATATGATGATAAACGTCTCAAACTTGCTACTGATCTTTTTTTTATTTATACATATATATATCATATATATATATATATATATATATATAATTATTTTATTTATACATATATATATATATATATTATATATATATATATATTTAAAAGATTACTCGCAATGTGGGTTGCACATAACTAGTATTCTTGTTAACCCCTCCAACTAAGCTAAATATGCTTGTGTCTGGAGTGGGTTCACGTCAATAGTGCAATGGGTGGGGTGGGGACCGAACTCACGACCTCTCGATCGCTAGTCCGACACCTTATCCATTGGGCTATTGCCGCCTTAAATATATTATTATATATTATTAGCTATAACTTATGATTAGTTATTGGCTAGCGGTTGACTACTACTCGCCTGGTGGTAAGCAATAATGTGGTCGAAGATGGTGAACACGATAGGCCTAATGGTCTGTCTAACTCTCAAAAAGTTTTTGACATTAACTTATTATACGTTTATAGGGAGAAGTTAACAGTTTCGTTGATCATCGCATTCTTGATGGAGACATATTACGCAAACTGTGCTTTTCTTAGCTATGTCGTAATTTATGAAGCCTCGAAACTCTTTCAATTTATAGTATAGTAATAACATAAAACGTTAAATGTTTTAGTATCATTTTGTAAATACCATTTGTGTCTAACTTTAGTGCTCAAAATCAAATATCCCATAACAATATAATACTCATTGCAATCGAATGTTTCTATTAAAATGTTTTAAAACAAGATTAATGTTTCATTTGGCAATTTTACTTTAGAAAGGATTCATGTAACTAAATAGCTTAGTACACCTTATATAGCTTGACCCGTGGCCTCACGCACATTTTTTAAAATTAAATATAAAAGCTTGGTTTTAATAAAGAAAAAAAATCAGTCTTTCAGCGATTACCTACTACCGGCAGACAATAGATGGCGTCTTTGAGTAACGCGCATGTTGCGGTCGACATTGTACAATAATATATCTCCACATAATGCCGAGTTCACACCAGATGATTTTTGTTGTTCTACTTCCTAGGGATGTACTTTTCTTTCGATTCAAAGTACTCATAGATCGATAATTTGGAATCGATACTGAGTAGGTACCGGTTAAAAGTATTCGTCTCGTTACTCAATATTTAATATTTGTCTCGGAAAACCATTTAGGCTGGCATTATAGAGCGAATAAGTTATAGATTTAAGATCGGGAATTTAACATAACTTACGCGATGCCGATATAGCAATCGAAAATTGTTTCGGCCTCATCCGGAGGCCTTCTTCTGGATCTCGCGTTAGTCACGTTAAATTCCCGATCCTAAATCTATAACTTAAAAATTAACGTGAGTTTTAGCGCGATTAAATCAATACAAGAGTATCGAATGAGTATTTGTTGTTACTCGTATCGTGCATCCCTAGGAAGTTTTACAACAAAAAATCGCCTGGTCCGAACCAAGTATAAGAATAGATAATATCGTTTAAAAACTAAAAAACAACCGACTTCAATGCCGCGCTATTCATTTTCAGCACCAATTTTGAGATGTTTATCTCAATATCTCTGGAGATACTTATCATACCTCGATAAAATTACCATGGTACCACACTTGGGATATCTCCTTTCGAACTAAAAAAGAATAATCGAAATCGGTTCATAAACGACGAAGTTATCCGCGAACAAACATTAAAAAAAAAAAAAGAAAAAAATATACGGTCGAATTGAGAAACCTCCTCCTTTTTTTGAAGTCGGTTAAAAAGAGAGAAAGATATAGAACGTTCCACGACTGGTCAACTGTGTCTAAAGAACATCTAAAGTCGGACTTGCTTGCGTTTTAACGCGGTCTTTTAAAGGATAACCGTTATTCGTGCTTTATATGACACGCACGTATTAGCATAAAAACAAATTGTGATGTCATTTACGATGAACGCTGACCTTGATAGATACGTTGACGAAATGGCACATAAACGTGCTCGAGACGTTTAAATGCTTCAATGAACAACTGGAAAAGTTTGCGGTGTTTATATATCTCTCTTCCATATCTCTAGAGATACTAATCAGATCTCGATGAATTTACAATGGGACCACCCCATTGTTCCTATTGTATTATCAGGAGTATAGTCATTCGAATAAAAATTGAAAATCGGACAGAGAAATCTGAGAATATACATACAGAGGAACTGAGAACCTCCTTTTTAAATACTTAAAAATAAAAATAGAACATTTATTTCAGGTATATCTACCCCATAATTCACCATTTAAAATTATTCGTATTACAATTTACAATATATTATAGATATTGGAGTCGGTAAGAACTTCGGAACTTAGTATTAGCTTAATAAATGGAAAACAATAGAATCACAAAGAGTTCAAGCGCTTAACCAAAAGAATTAAAAGCCTTGCAAATTACGAATCAGCAAATTGATGTGTAATAAATCTAACTCGTCTCATGGCGAAGAGCTCGATTCAATGCCGGCTATTGTATACAAATGGACTGGCCGGCATTGCAGTTAATGATCAGATAAAAAATAAACTAGCCAAGTGCGAGTCGAACTTGCGCACGAAGGGTTCCGTAGCATTGGCTATAAAAACGGCAAAAAAACATGTCTGTTGTATGGGAGGCCCCCTAAAATATTAATTTTATTTTAATTGCATTATTTATTTTTAAAGTGAATAATATATTCAATTCAATATTAATTTATTTTAAGCGTCTACCTGTTGCCGTTATCAATATCGAGCAAAAACGAGCAAAAAATTACGTTTGTTGTATGAGAGCTCCCTTAAATATTTATTTTATTCTGTTGTTTAGAATATGTTGTTATAGTGACAACAGAAATACATCATTTGTGACAGTTTCAACTGTCTTACTATCACGGTTCATGAGATACAGCCTGGTGACAGACGGACAGACAGACGGACTGACAGTGGAGTCTTAGTAATAGAGGGTCCCGTTTTTTACCCCTTTGGGTACGGAAACGTTCTGCGTATGGTAATTGAAGAAAGGCTTTGGTTAGCATGACTGACCTTTTCGTATTGTCCTTTCCGTTTATTAAGGCAAAGATAAATAAGTTATTTACTACTAAAACCTTTGGCAACAATGTCTTGAATTGCAGACACGTTTTGCCTTCCTTGCGCTTAGAAAATAGTTATATTGTATATTTAGGTATAAAATTCATCGAAAACCTAAGCACTATACACGGTATTCATGGGTATACCCAGGCTATGCGGCGTGGCCAGGCGTGACCACGCGACTAAATTAGCTCATGGATTGATAAATATTCAATACTCGAAATTAAAAAATGACGCTTTGAAATTCGTATAAATATCCTATTGAAATGAGAATAGCTTTGCATATCTTGATAAAATTCGTACAAACACATATGCCGAGATTACCGAGCAAAGACGTTTTAAAATATAATGTGTCACGTTTTTTAAAGTCAAACTAAAATAATTTAAGATCGTATAAAAACTAAAAGAAAAGATTATAAATTACCGACTATTATCGCGATCGCGACGACCACAGTGGTCGGCGCGATCTCGCTGCGTAAACTCCCGAGGATGTGCATCGGACATGCACGAAACCTAGGTCGAGACAGTCGACAACAATTATTAGTGAGTATAATAGTCGGTAATTTATAATCATGATTCAAACTCACGATAACTATAAATCTAAAATAAAAGAACAGACTTTAAATGCCGCGCTAGTCATTTTCCGTGCCAAGCGTCAGATCTCGATGAAATATAAATGAGACCACCTGGGAAGTATAACACTTAAAAACTAAAGAAGAATTTTCCAAATCGGTCCAGGGGTAGAAGTCTCTACATTGATATCGATGCATCCTGTCATCGCAAACGTCTAATGGAAGGAGATGCAGTTAGACATTTGTATATTGGCATCTCTTTTCTTAACGACGATCGTCGGTCAAAATTCATCGCTATTCATGTAGAGACTGCCGGTCCAGGCGTCTTTGAGTAACCGGTGAACATACATTAAAAAAGATTCCGACGAATTGAAAACCTCGTCCTTTTTTGAAGTCGGTTATCAATGTGTCACGTTTTTGGAAGTCAAACTAAAATAAAAGATCCGTTACCTGCAACTTGTCAAGTTTCTTCTCAATACTCTCCCGCAGTTGTCTGCCGATCCGTCCGTCTGTACTGTCGTGGCAGGCGTCGACGCGAGCCGCGAGCGTCAGCTTAGTGGACACTAGCTTGGCTGCTTTGTAGCGCAGCTCCTGAATTACAATGTAGCCATTTGTGTCAAACAAAATCATATTTAGTATACATTACTAGTAGTGCTCCGTAATCCGTTATCCGGAAACGTAAAGATTTTAGGTCTCATATGTCACATGAAAAAGTTTTTTGGACAAACTTGTTTGTGTTTTAATTAGGGTCACAAAAATGAAAAAAAATTAATATTATTGATTAATTTTTTAAATAATTTCTATAAACTGAATGGACAAAAACTCCATATAAAATACGTATCCAATATTTTTTGAGAAAGTAAATAAAAACGGACTAAAAAAAAATGTTTCGCCTATTGGTTGAGACTTGAGATATGTGCCCTGAGGAGAAGAAAAAAAAGAGGAGAAAGGGATGTAAGGGAGCACAATTTCATCTGAGTGCTCCCAGCCAACCTCACCTGCCCGCGGTGCATCCTACCGAATAGCGAACGGGGCTCTGGCGACCGACCAATGGCGGTATAACCATAGCATTACCAACAACGTAGATAAATGCCACAGGCCAGTGACGGGCAGCAGCGTCACTGGTGCGAGAGCTACGTTCTGCGATCACCCAACCCGCCTGCCCAGCGTGAGGTGATTACGGGCATTTCTACCTATGGGAGGCACAACACAACAACGGCTCCCAGTTCCCGGTCGCCCCGCTATTCCCGGCCAAGGCGGCGGTCATGGTAACGGCGGGGCAGGGGGTGCTAAGAATCCCCGGGCTACGGCAGGCCGCCAACACCGACTGACTCTGGTTACTTATAACGGACGCACGCTACGGTTCGACGAACAACTGGCACAACTCGAAGAGGAGCTGAAGAACATAAGATGGCACATTCTGGGGTTATGTGAAGTCCGAAGAGAGGGAGAGGATACCGTAACTCTGGAATCTGGCCATCTTATGTACTTCAGAGAGGGAGACCAACCATCCCAAGGCGGCGTCGGATTCTTGGTACACAACGTCCTAGAAATCTCTAGTGTGTCGACAAGGGTAGCGTATCTTGTGATCAAACTCAACGAGAGGTATAGCCTCAAGGTCATCCATGTATACGCACGGACTTCGGCACATTCGGATGATGAAGTGGAGGAAATGTACGAGGACATTTCCAAGTACTTGTACACCACCCAAAAGGCCCACTTCAACGTTGTCATGGGGGATATCAACGCTAAAGTGGGAGTACAGACAAGCGGTGAATCGGTCGGGAAGCAGGAATCACAGGGGGCAAAGGCTCGTCCACTTCCTGGAGAAAGAGGGTCTCTTTCTGATGAATTTTTTCTTTCAGAAAAACATCCGACGGAAGTGGACGTGGCAAAGCCCCGACGCATTGACCAATAACCGGCCAAGTGCGTGTCGGGTCACGCGCAGTGTAGGGTTCCGTAGTAGCCCGTTATTCAATGCAAGTCTTTACCCGTTATAAACAAGCAACTAGGTACTTCGTCTTTGTCACTTTAATGGATTTATTTTAAGGATTTTGTATTTGGTACAAAATTATCCAACACCCAAGTTCAACGACTATTACTGCTAAACTAATTAAGTTATCTTAACCGCTATAGTTTTCCTTTAAAGTTCATGAAATGCACTATTATTACGAATTTTTCCAGATTTTTCAAGCTAGCAGTTTAGGTTTTAGAGGGGGGGAGGACGCCCTACTGGAACAAAAAATTTTTTCAACGACTATTACTGCTAAACTAATAAAGTTATCTTAACCGCTATAATTTTTCTTTGAAGTTCATGAAATGCGCTATTATAACGATTTTTTCCAGATTTTTCAAGCTAGCAGTTTAGGTTTTAGACGGGGGGAGGACGCCCTACTGGAACAAAACATTTGTTCAACGACTATTACTGCTAAACTAATAAAGTTATCTTAACCGCTATAATTTTTCTTCGAAGTTCATGAAATGCGCTATTATCACGATTTTTTCCAGATTTTTCAAGCCAGCAGTTTAGCTATTAGAGGGGGGGGGGACGCCCTACGCTAATATTTCGTAAATGGAGCATTCAATCGAAAAATGGTATTAGCAGCCCTGAAGTAATTTCATAAGACCTGTTCAACGATACACTACGATGGGGTAGACGACGAAAAAAAAATCATCCCCACTTCTCATGTACCCCTACATGAGAAGTGGGGATCTAACCAAAAAAAAATCTTTTTTAATTTTATTTCACCACTTTGTCGGCGTAATTTATATACATACCCCTACAAAATTACAGCTTTCTAGTATTAACGGTCGCTTACCAAAACCTCGGACAGACAGACAGACAGACAGACGGACATGACGAAACTATAAGGATTCCTTGTCAGGACTACGGAACCCTAATAATGAGATTGATTTCATTATGACGGACAAAAAGCATATATTTAGAGATGTCTCAGTGATCACTAGGTTCAACACCGGAAGTGATCACCGACTGGTCCGAGGCACTCTAGATATCGACTGTAAACTTGAACGAGTCCGTCTCATGAAATCTACGCTCCGGCCTAATATGCTCCAATCTGTGGTTGGGTCTGAAACGTTCCAATTAAAAGTGGAGAACCGATTCGTTGCCTTGGAAACCACAATTGACGTTGATGTGGACCAGGATCTCGACCAAGTGGTGGGAATTCTTACGGAGGACGGGACGAAATTCTACAAGATGCGAGGTGCCGGATAGACGTCTAAGCTTTCAGAAGAATCTGTCAAGCTAATGCAGAGGCGACGGGAAAACCCCGCAGTCACTTCGTCAGATCAACGGGCTTTGAACAAAAAATCTCTAAGCTGGTAATACGTGACCTCCGGAGCTTCAACACACCCTCTATTAAAGAAGCGATCGAGCGAAACCGGGGGTCAAAAGTTTTTGTTCAACTGCTGGGTCGAAGCCATCTGACGAAGTTGACCACATCTAACGGGAGTGTCGTCGCTTCTAAGCCGGAGATTCGTAGGGAAGTTCAAGACTTCTACGGCCAACTATATACCTCGCAAGCGTCCCGTCCCCAACCCCAGTCTGAAGATTCTAGAGCCACTCTTACCCGCCATTATACCGAGGATCTGCCAGAAGTCAGCCTGGACGAAATTGTGATGGCTCTCAAACAACTTAAAAATGGAAAAGCCCCCAGAGAGGATGGAATTACAACGGAGCTCTTGAAAGCTGGTGGAACTCCAACGCTTGTACAGCTGCAGCGTATATTTAATTCCGTCCTCTTTTCAGGGAGAACTCCAAAGGCGTGGAGCAAGAGTGTGGTCATTATGTTCTTTAAAAAAGGAGACAAAACCCTCTTAAAGAACTATCGACCCATTTCACTCTTGAGTCACGTCTATAAGTTGTTTTCTAGAGTCATCACAAATCGTTTCGCGCGTAGACTCGAAGAGTTTCAGCCCCCTGAACAGGCTGGGTTTCGAGGAGGATATGGCACCATAGACCACATACATACAGTGCGACAGGTTATACAGAAGACCGAAGAGTATAACGAGCCCCTGTGCCTTGCGTTTGTGGACTATGAGAAAGCTTTTGACTCTGTAGAAACCTGGTCTGTTCTGGAGTCTCTGCAACGGTGCTAAATTGATTGGCGATACGTCCAAGTACTGAGAGGCCTGTATGACGCCGCGACTATGACCGTCCAAGTACAAAATCAGCAGACTGAACATATCCCCTTACAAAGAGGAGTGAGACAAGGGGACGTTATTTCCCCCAAATTGTTCACTAACGCTCTGGAAGATATGTTCAAGGCGCTGAATTGGAAAGGACGGGGTATAAATATAAACGGCACTTCTCACACTTGAGGTTTGCGGATGATATCGTCATCATGGCTGAAACCGTGCAGGACTTGCAATACATCCTAACCACCCCTGCCGATTCTTCTGCACGCATCGGCCTCCGGATGAACTTGGATAAGACCAAGATCATGTTCAACGAACATGTTGTCCCGGAACCGATTGCCCTAAACGGAGTTCCTCTCGAAGTTGTTCACGAATACGTATACCTTGGGCAAATCTTGCAATTGGGTAAAAACAACTTCGAGAAGGAAATTCGCAGAAGGATACAGCTGGGATAGGCAGCTTTTGGAAAACTTCGTCGAGTCTTTGCATCGCCCATCCCACAAAGTCTAAAGACAAATGTCTTTAACGAGTGCGTCCTACCTGTTATTACTTACGGAGCCGAGACGTAGACACTGACAGTGCGACTGGTTCACCAATTTAAAGTCGCTCACCGAGCTATGGAAAGAGCTATGCTCGGAGTATCTCTGAGGGATCGAATTCGAAACGAAGTCATCCGTCAGAGAACCAAAGTTATCGACGTAGCTCAAAGGATTAGCAAGCTGAAGTGGCAGTGGGCTGGTCACATCTGTCGTCGAACCGATAACCGTTGGGATAGACGTGTTCTAGAGTGGACACCACGGCTCGGTAAAAGGAGTGTAGGACGCCCTCCAGCTAGGTGGAGCGATGATATACGCAAGCTGGCTGGCAGCGGTTGGAAATAAAGAGCTGAAGATCGGGCTCAGTGGCGTGCCATAGATGAGGCCTATGTCCAGCAGTGGACAGAAATAGGCTGATGATGATCATCATCATCTTGTTTTTAAATATCTTATAGGCTAGTGTTTGACCACTATCTCACCAGTTGTTAAGTGATGATGCGGTCTAAGATGGTAAGCACGCTAGGCCTAGAATGGGAACTGGCTCTCAAGGATAGCTGCCGGAACACATTAGATGTTTGGCGACATATTTTCTAACTTGAGGGTGGTAGCTGGCCACGCGGACACTAGATAGTGTCCTACCACCATGCGGGGGTTGTTGGATTCTTAACAATGTTATTCCTTCACCGGAGGCCCATTGTGAAAAGCGCACATAAATTTTTCGATAGAAAAATCCAATGGTGCACGCGGGGTTTGAACTCTGTACCTCTGGCATTAAATCCGACCTTTCCCGGATTACGCCACCGGGCCGTCTAGACATCCGGACAGAAATACAAAAGCATTTTTGCCCAAGTTCAGTTCAGTTAGTTTTTCCCTCAGTCAATTATAATTAATACCGGCAGAACACTACATCAGCAATTCGATCATTGCTATACAATATCTACATACATTGCTTGCGGTCACATTAACATCCCGTCAATTAATTTATCATATTCTATTTCTTTAAAAACCCTAAAAAAATAAAAAATACTTACAGGAGTAGTATCCTGAACAATTTGCGAGAAGTATATGTACCCAGTATGGGGCAGAGCGGCGGCTTGCGAGAAACCAGACAACAGCTTCTTCTGCTGGCCAAGAGTGAGGACATTACACGCAGGCATTCTGGACAGCTTGGTTAGACCGCCGGCTATACCAAGAATCTTTGCTGCTGTCGATGCACCTATACATTTTAATTCTATTATAGGGGATGCTATTAGTGTGTAATTTTTTTTTAAAGATTACTAGTAGTCTTTGTAACTCCTCCAACTGAGCCACAGAATTAATAAGCTAAATATGCTTGTGTCTGGACTGGGTCACGTCAATAGTGCAATGGGTTGGGATAGACCTCGCAACCTCTCGATCGCCAGGCCGATACCTTAGCCATTGGACTATTGCTGCTAAAATTAAATATAATTGTTTTAGATTTAAAGTTACCGTGAGTTTGAAACATGATTCTACAGTACCAACTACTGCTCAAGCAGCATGTTTTCGTTGCGATCTTGCTGCCTAAACTCCCTGAGAAAGTGCATCGGAAATAAATGAAAACAAGGTCTAGGTAGCCAACCTAGATTTTGTGCAATATCTGATTATTCGACCATATTTGGGCATTATTTTTTATGTCAGAGAGACACGCACATAACTACTACTAGGTGGACGGCCGGATTTTATAAAATATTGTATAGGCTAGTGTTTGACCACAATCTCACTTTTTTTTGGAAATGATGCGGTCGAGGATAGTAGCACGCTAAGCCTAGAATGGGAAAAGGCTTTCAAGGATAGCTGCCGGAACACAGGTTTTTGGCGACAGATTTTCCAGCTTGAGGTTGGCCAGCCAGGCGGACAGTGTCCTTCCACCAAGAAAGGGGTCGATAGTTTCTTAACGATGTTTTTCTTTCACCGGAGGGCTACTGTGAAATGCACGCATACATTTTTCGATAAACAAATACATTGGTACAAGGCGAGGATTTGAAGCCACTACCTCCAGCGGAAAAAGTCAACGCCGATCATTCTCGCACTGCGCCATTTGGTCCAGCCGTTTGTGATGTGTCGTTTATTATTACCTTATTTGCGTTTTGAACTTGACCACAATTTCATGACAGATGGAATCGTGCTTGTTTTGAAATTAATCTACAGAATACAGCTATTCCAAACCGTCTTTTAGAAAGACTAGCACTGAACATCACCCGAAAATTTGCTGCACAGAAGTGAGTATGAGTAAACCGATTGGAGAGATGTCTTTATTTAGTGGTTGGATCGAGCGACAGCCAAAGCTTTACCAGTCATTTATATAAAAGTTATTATAAGGTCCATAACGGATGCTTTAATCTTCTAGAAATATCTTATTGTCAGCTTTCCAATTCCTCCAAACCTTCCTAAAAATAACCACTCTAGAATTTGGTATTACTATTCTAATAATCTGATGCAATTATGGTGAAATCATCAAACAGTACTTAGTATGTATAATATACATACATTATTTATAGCACAGTGTGACCTAAACCCACACTTTACGCACGCTTTTCTGTGACTTAAATAGTCAATTATTTATTGCACGACGTTTAGCACCCTTGCTGTGCTCGGGTGCCAACTTCACACCGTGCAATAATCTTCTACTTGACGGAAAAGCATAGCAGCGTAAAGTGTGGGTTTATGTCACACTGACAGCTATCAAATAATATACGATACTCGTGACTTATAGTGGCCATATACACTACGAGAAATCGTTACGATCAGACTGTACAGTTCGAACGGTACCGATAAATCGCTACATGTATGTTATGAAACTGTGCAGTTTCGCACGATTTTTTGAGACTGTACAGTCGAACGGAACAATACGAAAATTTCAATTGATTTATCGGAATCGGACGAACTGTGCCGACTGATCGTAAAGGTGGATCAGGCTGTCGAACTGTACAGTCTGATCGTAACGATTTCTCGTAGTGTATATGGCCACTATTAAGTTAAGCTGCGCACGGGTGCTAACTTTACGCCGTGCAATAATAGACTACTTAAGTCACACATATCGTAATATACTATTTCCTGTGAAATTATTTAATAGCCCTTACCAACAATAGCAGTTATATTTGGAGCAATGAAGGTCATTCTGCTTTCGACATATTCAAAGATGTCAGTTTTGAAGGTACTCAAGTCAGATGCCATGTCACAAGCTTCAATTATTTCAGCCAGCTCATCTTCAGTAAGCAACTTCCTGAAAATAAATCAAATCTATATACAAATAACAATATGAAATCAAAAATCAAATCAGATTTTTAAACAAAACAATATACAGTGTGGAAATTAAACTCAGGCCCTGGAGGGAAACTACTTTAAATCCTTAAGCTAGCTCATTTTACTTAAAGGAGACATTCCTTTATATTTGAAAAGAAACAAATCTGCATTAAAAGATTTTTTAAAACTCGCTTGCTTCACCCGGGACTCGAACCAACTAAAATTAAAAAAAATAAACACTCTTTATTTTATTATACTAATCGGTAGTATTAATATTCAGGATAAAGTTTCTCTTAAAAATGTTTGGTTACTGTTCACTTTTAACAAGTAAAAGACACGTAACAGTTCTGTTATCTCTCCAACACTCAAAGACTTCGTATGAAGTACGGATAAGGATTGCGATAGAAAATGTTATTAGAGGCATACACCACAACACTTTGCTGAAGGCTACAAGAAATGAATTTCAACGGCGACTAATGTTGTGTAGCCGGAACGACGGGGCTCATTTCGAACAATTTATCAGTTAAATAATTTAAGTGTTACAAAATTGATAGTAAAATAAAGTTGATGTTAGTATTAACGATTATTTTTATTTTTAAGACCTAATGTTTGTTAGAGAAACTTTATCCTGAATATTAATACTACCGATTAGTATATTAAAATAAAGAGTGTTTATTTTTTTTAATTTTAGTTGGTTCGAGTCCCGGGCGAAGCAAGCGAGTTTTAAAAAATCTTTTAATGCAGATTTGTTTCTTTTCAAAAATAAAGGAATGTCTCCTTTAAGTAAAATGAGCTAGCTTAAGGATTTAAAGTAGTTTCCCTCCAGGGCCTGAGTTTAATTTCCACACTGTATATATACAGTAGGAATATTGGGACTTTGTGCAGAATGTCTAAAATGAGTATGAGAACTAGAATCAAAGTTGGTGATGGAGATGATAGAATCATAGATATGTAACTCTGGATAAGATCAGGGTTTACAGTAAACCTTCATGCCCAATGCTTAGCGTGCTTTTCTGACTGTCATGTTTTCAAAAAGGCCTGTAAACGTTGGTTCAAATATTTGTTTTCACACTTACCTTTAGTTAACACAAACATACTTCAAAGATAAAAATGTCATGGGGTGATAAGACTAACGCTAGCATACTGCTTGAGGTGTTATGTATTGTATTTAGATCATATACATACTATTTCACAGGGACCTAACCAAAAACGTGTTTAAAGCGATAAAGCATATTATACGGGATAGAGAAAATAGAACATATCATTATTAGTTATGTATTTATAATTGAAAAATGACATGAACATAAGTATCAGAGCGCGCGCACGACACAACATGTAAGTCAACAAAATAAGATGACTGGACTGGTTGAACGGTGCGTATGGGTTCGTAGTAGCGGGCGGTAGGGGCAGACATGCGTTCAAGTGCTCGGTCAGTGAGCACTACTCGCTGCTACAAGAGATAATAGGTACATGTTGTTGGCGTATTAGGCGTATTAAACGGGATGACGATTGTATGAAGCGTTAAGAAATGTATTTTGCAGGGACTGGCGTAAAATGGTGTATTATGCGAGAAATCGTATTAAGCGTGAACATATTAAGCGGGTTCTACTGTAGATGCATGCGTGGTCAGCAATAAGAACTTTAACTCACCCTTGAGTTGTGGAAGCTGTCACAGAGACTATCATAATAGTGGCCTGCGTAAGAAAGCTCTGCAGTATCACATTGTTCTTTGCTCTATCCAAATCATTGCCCAGTTCCTTCACGCTGCGTATATACTCCAATGGTGCAACAATGAGTGAGTCCAACTCTGGGAAGCGTTTCTGATATTTATCACGAACAAATCTGTGGATAATCGCTGAAAATGATAATTTGTGTTCATGTTTGCATCCTATCTCATTATTTGTGTCAGATCACATATCAATATGTACTCTTATGCTAATTTGTCACCCCAAATTTGTGGCATTATTACTGAAAGTGGTGGTTAATCCACCACTTTCAGTATAATTTTAATGTAGTTCAACAACACTAAGTTTTCCATAAAATTAAAATCCAAATACTAGTTTTACTTTTATAGGTGGTAAATTTTGTACATATTAAGTAGTGTATAAATGATAAGTGAATCTGAGAGTAAGTATTCCCTAATAGTGATATTGTTTAGCACAGTCCACACTATTGATCTGATCTGATACAAATATTAACATTCATGAGGTACCTACCAATTTCACCATCTATTTCAACCGCTATATTGTTAGCTTCGACAATAAGTTGATATTCAGGATCTGACTCCATCAGACCAGTTACTTCCACCTTCTTTCTATTATTTCCGGCATTTTGTTCAATTTCTGTCACAACCTGTAAATATCAAATTTGTTTTATGCATTTTTTATTATGTTGTTGTAACCCCGTACTTGCTTGCAAGCTTGCGTACAGGTGATGCAGATATACACGTTAGCGGCGTCTCCGCTTTTTGCAAGCTTTTATAAAAGTATAGGGTAATTCCATGTAACGGGTGTTACAGTTCGTACGCATTTATTTGACAAATAAATATTAAACTCTAAAGAAAACATAGCAATGTTATTATTTCAATAGACTTCACCTTCTCAATTTTCTTAAAACATATTGAAATGAATATATCTATTAACGGTAACACAAATAGAGAGCCATTTATGTGCATAACGGGCCATACAGGATTTGGCCTCATAATACCACCTCGCCTGTAATAAATAAGAAACTCTGCGAATTTTGTTAGTTTACATTTAAAAAACATATGTTAACTAAACAAGTGCACCTCTCAAACATTCGAGGCTTGCACTCCAATATCCTCTCGGTCCACCACCACCTTGAGACCGAAAAACCGCATATTCTGTTCCTCACGGAGACGCAGATCAAATGTCCAGCTGACGCGGCGTACCTTGCCTACCCAGGCTATGTTCTAGAGCATAACTTTAGGGCGAGGGCGGGAGTTTGTATGTATGCCCGCGATGACATTTGCTATCGGCGTCTCCGCAACCTTGAAGACCCTCAACTTTCCGTCATGTGGATTTTGGTGGACACTGGCATAGAGAAAATTCTTTATGCTAGTGTCTACCGTTCGCACAGCGGAGACGAGGAGACAAACAGGCTCACAAACCACCTCAGTGAGGCGGCTGATGTGGCCCAACAGAGGTATCCTTCTGCTCAATTAGTGCTTCTGGGGGATTTCAACGCCCATCATCAAGACTGGCTATACCCATACCAGAGCACTGACCACGCTGGTCGAGAGATGCGAAAGCTTGCCTTAACGCTAGACCTCACTCAGTTGGTCCAGGGAGCAACAAGGATACCGGACGTTGATGGCCATACAGCCAATTGCTTGGACCTTCTGCTGACAACAGAACCAGACCGCTACTCGGTGTCGGTTTCATCACCCTTAGGTAGCTCCGACCACTGTCTGGTGAAGTCTGTATCCGTCTACTCCCCGCCCGATCCCAGCCAAAAAGGCACCCGGCGGGTGTGGCGATACAGGTCAGCAGATTGGGATGAGATGCGTTGTTTTTTCGCGTCTTATCCTTGGCGGCAGGTATGTTTTTCTTCGAGCGATCCCTCAGCTTGCGCGGATGCTGTGACAGAAGTGTTACGTCAGGGTATGGAGTATTTCATACCATTTTCTGACGTTCCGGTGTCAAGCAAAGCTCGTCCATGGTTTAATGCCAAATGTAGAGATGCAGAAGCATCAAAACATGAAGCTTACTTAGCCTGGGCTGATGCTCGAACCCGCAAGACTAGAGATGTACGCGAAAAGAAGAAAGCCTTTAACTTAGCCGCCAAGTCCTGCAAAAAGGCTCTCAAGAAGGCTCGCTTCGATCACATACGCCGAACAGGGAACAAACTTGCTTCTTACCCCTCGGGTAGCAAAGCGTTCTGGTCCCTGGCGAAGTCGATCGAAGAGAACTTCTGCCGTCCCTCACTGCCTCCACTACTGAAACCCGATGGATCACTAGCACACTCGGCTGAAGAGAAAGCGAATTTATTTGTTACTCTGTTTGCGGAGTCTTCACGTTTAGATGCTGGCAATGCTGTACCTTCTAGTCTGCCGACTTGCGGGACGTTTATGTCGGAAATCCGCATTCGTCAGACTGAAGTACGCAAAGCGTTGCGCAATCTAGACGTGAACAAAGCTAGTGGTCCAGACGGTATACCAGCTGTAGTCTTGAGGACGTGTGCGCCTGAGTTGGCTCCTATTTTGACACGCCTCTTTCGCTTGTCTATGACGACTGGTCAAGTGCCTAAGTCCTGGAAGCAAGCAAACGTGCAACCCGTGCCGAAAAAGGGTAGTCGTGCAGACCCTGTCAATTACAGGCCTATCTCAGTCACTTCCATACTCTGTAAGACTATGGAACGTGTACTGAACCACAGGCTCCTGGCATACCTAGAAGTGAACGATCTCCTCAGTGACCGACAATACGGGTTTCGCCGAAACCGGTCTACTGGGGATCTTCTAGCGTATGCCACGCACATCTGGAGCGAAGCCATCGAGAACCACGGCGAGGCGCTGGCCGTCTCTCTTGACATCTCGAAGGCTTTCGACAGGGTTTGGCACGATAGCCTTATTAGCAAGCTTCCTTCATACGGCCTGCCCACTGGTTTATGTGTTTGGATAGCAGATTTCTTGAGGGATCGGTCGATTCGAGTGGTCATCGATGGCTGTTCTTCCGACCAATTGGCCATAAATGCCGGAGTCCCTCAAGGATCAGTACTCTCTGCAACACTTTTTCTGCTGCATATAAATGACCTGCTTAAACCCGGTATCTTTGGGTACGCAGATGACAGCACTGTTGTAGAGAGTTATACATCCAACGCACGAACCAGTGCATTACAAATCCAGTCTCATAGAGAAGCGATGGTCGAATGCTTGAACTTTTCTTTGAAGGCAGTCTCTGATTGGGGCGATGCCAATCTGGTCAAGTTCAATGCTGCGAAAACCCAGGCGTGTCTTTTCTCCGCTAAACGGAGCCCATTTCTACTGGCTCCTACTTTCCGGGATGTGTCCGTTCCGATAAGTAACAATCTCGAGCTTCTTGGCATCTCTTTGACACCAACTCTCAATTTCGGCTCTTATATTGAGTCTAGAGCCCAGCTAGCCTCAAAAAAGCTTGGCATTTTGGCTAAGGTGAGACGGTACTTCACACCGGGACAGTTGCTTAATCTTTACCAAGCACAAGTCCGGTCGTGTATGGAGTACTGTTCTCACCTTTGGGATGGTTCTGCTAAATACCAGCTGGAGACACTGGAAGCTATTGAGAGGAGAGCCAAAAAACTCATCAGCGATGACCTATTAGTAAGCAAGAGACTCCAGAGTCTCGCGCATCGCCGCAAAGTCGCTTGTTTATCGGTTTTCTATCGGATACATTTCGGAGAGTGTGCAATGGAACTGCATGATTTGATTCCACCATCCCCATTTTATAATCGGACATCCAGAGACACTAAAAGGCGCCACCGATTTATGGTGGATATACCATCTACCCGAACGAAGCGATTTGCTTCTTCGTTCATCATACGAACCGCTAAGGAATGGAATACCCTGCCTGAGTCCGTGTTTCCGATTAAGTACAATATGGGGGTCTTCAAATCGCGAGTGAATAGGTATCTTCTGGGTAAGCACGCTACATCATCGATCGCATCATCACTTAACATCAGGTGAGATAGTGATCAAGTGCTACCCAGTTCTTTTTAAAAAAAAAAAAAAAAAAAAAACATTAAGAAACCACTTAATACTGCAGATTAACTGTAGTACTATAATACTACAGTTAATAATATTTTTTTACTAGAAATTTGTAATTGTAACGGGTGTTACAGTAGGGTGTAACGGGTGTTACACGTACGAATCCTGAACAATAATTGCAGTGATAAACCTATATTAAATAATATATTTGGTCGTTATTTATAGTGGGACCACTTAATGTATAATATTTCATATATTTCATGAATTTATTGCTCTAAATTATCAACTTTTGACAAAAAAACTGTAGTAAGTACTGCCCCTCTCTTAATTTTAGTTCGGGACTAGGCAATATGCAGATGATGTTGGTAAAGAAGACATAGTTACAACGGTGACTTTCTTAACCAACTTCAGAAAAAGGATGTTTCTTAATTTGACTGTATATCATTTTTCTTATGTTTGTTCGCAGATAACTTCGTTGTTTATGAACCGATTTTGATGATTCTTTTTTTGTTGGAAAGGAGATATCTCAAGGGTGGTGCCATAGAAGACAATTTCATTGAGATCTAATAAGTAGCTCCAAAAATATGGAGATAAACACCTCAAGCTTGGTACTGAAAATTAATTGTTTAAAAGGGGGCCCGTAATTTATGGATGACTCCTCTGTACAGTACCCATTATCAATATATCATTGGTTCAAAACAAGCTTAATTTTAGGAATAAATTAAGTTTGGGACAACATTAAGTAAATTGTGTTAAAAGTAGATAACAGCATTTTTATTTAAATCCCATAATTTGTGGATGACTCTTCTGTGCTAGAACGTTTTAAACAAATAACCAAACCTATTATAATTATTGTACTGGCTCTAATAATATCATATCTAAAAGAGGTAACATCCGTTACGTAACGGGTGTTACATAATAATTCCCCTCAATATTTTATAAATAAAAAGTCAATAATAAAAAATAACCTAAATATATGTTGCTTGCTATTGAAACCTTACTTTCTCAAATGCATTTTGCAATGCATGCAATAAATAAAATTTTTCACTATTTTCGTAACGGGCGTTACCAGGCAAGGGGACTGCAGTAAAATCGAGAGAAAGCAATGAAAATATTAAGATAAGCAAATCATTTTTTGCACACCAGCAGAATAAAACATTTGTTTTCGAATGGGGAATGTTGAGTTTGTAAATTAATAGTTCCTATTTATTTTTTTGTCATGCCATTATTGTAAAATAATACACCACCTTTGATCAAGCGTAAACCTGAGTTCAGCTGAAGAAAAATCGAAAAATACAAAACCTAGGCGAAAGTTTTAAAGTTTTTATTCAAATATAGGATTAGTAGATTATCTTAAACTACATTTTAACTAAAATTACTTAATTTGAAATTAAAACCCGAAGTAGCGTTTTCCATGGCATAGGGAATATGCATGAAGCTCAGATTTATTGGAATTTTTTTTTCGATTATTTGTTGTCCTGGAGTTATATGTAAAACCTTTTTTTTTATTTAATTCCAATTTATTAGCTTAAAATAATAAATTAAAAATGCAATTTAAGCGAGGGAAATATAAGTTTGTAAAACAGATCACCATTGGTCGAATCGAAAGATGACGTCATTATGCACTACTCCACGTGATAGAAACATTGAGCGCGGGAACATAAAAATAAATGTATGGTGTGGTCTTATTGTATTTATTTCCAAATATTGTGTTTGCCGCATATTATTGTGCAAAATGTATATTACTAACCATTTAACATAGATAATAATGAGTACGAGATTAAAAAACTGTATAATTTAATAAAAACATGCCATTGGCTAAATACAATAATCGCGCGGAGTCTTAGTTAGAGAAAAAAAAGCTAGTTTGCTTCAAGCGGCATGTGTCTGACGTAAGTGCGTGACGTCACAATGCACTACCAAAGAGCCCGGGAAATGATGGCGTTTAAACTGCTCAAATTTATTTGTATATTTAAATGTTTATTTAAAATGTAATTAGACTAATTCCAGCAGTATTTTATTTTTTTATTATGTTATATGGATGTAATGAAATTGTGTTGAATGAAAAGAGAAATAAAAATATTAAAAAAAAACATGCATATTCCCTATTACCCTATAGTACTTTATAAACATTCTGAGGTTATGATTTTCGCTCGCTTTCACATACCCGTTTAAGACGATCAGAGTTCCTCAATTTAGCCAATTCTCTAATAGACACATTCTTGATTTCCTCTTCTTTTGGAACAACTGGATACGGCACAGCGAATTCATCCGATGTATCCATAGCCGTTTTGCTCTCAATAGCAGCTTCCAGCTCGCCGTCATCATTTTCTTCGAGATCAGCAAGTAGTTCATCAGCAAGAGACATTCTGAGTTTATTCGATGTTTGATTAAAGATCAATCAATCAGGACAAAGAGAATATAAATACTGAATCAGGAGTCCTACACAAACACAAATCACTTTCAGGCAGACGTATAAATAATAGTCTCCCTATATATTCAATGTACTCTGTGAATAATAGTAAGACTAAGGAAAGAACTCACAGATTACTATATGTGGCAGAGAAAAGAACTAAGAACATAGAGTACTAATATATATGACTAAGAAGTATAGCACAACAAACAAGAAGCATATACATACATATAATATAAAGCCAATATTATATATCAAGTTTTCAACAAAACATAGGTTCACAACCTGAAGTGAAAACATTACACTGTCGTACCGGAAGCGTAGAATTATCGTATTTACACGTTTTTTCAGCAACATTTTCGTACCATCATATTTATAACTCTTTAGGGTCACGGGAGATCTCCCATATTCTCCAAGGGAGATCCCGGGTGCCAATATTACTTTTGCGTGCCTTCTATGTAACCGGATACTTCCGGTAAGAAGATAGAAGGCAACTCGTAGTCCAAGTGTTTGGCTTTGGTTAGGGAGTTACCTCAGGTAGATACTCCCCATATAAATGGAGAAAACTATGACTACATTTAGAGGATCACATCAGGTATTAGGTATCTACTTCTAATGAAATTATCTACGTTATTTAAATGATCTAGGTACTCAGCTCAGTTTCTGGGAACACGCTTCGTAGATCAACTAGGCATCATCACTTTCGTGATGCTAGGTGGTTGAAGAGAAAAAGTACTTCA
Source organism: Cabera pusaria (assembly GCA_954871355.1). Classification (NCBI taxonomy): domain Eukaryota; kingdom Metazoa; phylum Arthropoda; class Insecta; order Lepidoptera; family Geometridae; genus Cabera; species Cabera pusaria. Next base: position 21,733,807 of record OX940892.1, read on the forward strand.
AGTTAATGGTTTGATTTGTATTCTTATATTTACAACCACACATTACAGGAGTAGTTTTCCTATTTGTCCATTACACTGATATTAAAACATTTTTTCACTTTTGGTTGAAAATTAATTACGCGACGTAGTTCACGTAAATAGATAGATAGATAGATAAAACTCTTTATTTGCCACCAAACGAACAGAAACAATTTACAATATGCATAATACTATAAGTAATGCAAAGGGCGGTCTTATCGCTTAAAGCGATTTCTGCTAGACAACCGTAATATGACGAACTACTGGTTCAAGGTGGTACGAACGAAGAAGTAATTTCTATTACTTAGTATGAATTGAGTTTGTTTATGCAGAATCAATGTACAGATTTAATGAAGACAGATCAATACGATATTTATTATTTTTAAAATGAAAAGCTTACTAGTAGCAATGTGTGTTGCACATTACTAGTAGCAATGTGTGTTGCACATTACTAGTATCCTTCTTGCAAATGTTAACCCCTCTAACTAAGCTAAATACGCTTGTGTCTTGATATCAATATCGTTCGCTGATTAGCAGACGCTAGCTTAGTAACCAGTTAAATAATTGAGACATGTAGTGGTGGCACGTGTTCCTAAGAAAGAAATATGCGAATAGATGGCGCTGTAAGTCACAAACAACCGTATTTGTTATTGCACTATTGACTATCAGCGCAATTTTTAATTATATATTTTGCGGCATGATGTAAATAGGGAATATGCATTTAGCTCAGATTTATTGGAAATATTTTTTTTTCGAATCCCTGTTATCCTGTAGGTATATGTAAAACCTTTTTTTTCATTTAATTCCATTTAATTTGCTTAAAATAATTAATGAAATATGCAATTTTAGTGAGGGAAATTAAAGTTTGTAAAACAGATCACTATTGGTCGAATCGAAAGTTGACGTCATAATTCACTACAATACCACGTGATAGAAGCATTGAGCTCGGGAACATAAAAATAAATGTATGGTGTGGTCTTATTGTATTTATTTCCAAATATTGTGTTTGCCACGTATTATTGTGCAAAAATGTGTATTACTTTCCAAACCATTTAATATAGGTAAAAATGAGTACGAGATTAGAGCAACTGCATAATTTAATAAAAACATGCCATTGGCTAAATACAATAATCGCGCGGAGTCTTAGTTAAAGAAAAAAAGCTAGTTTGCTTCAAGCGGCGTGTGTCTGACGTAAGTGCGTGATGTCACAATTCACTACCAAAGAGTCCGGGAAATGATGGCGTTGAAACTGCTCAAATGTATTTGTATATATTTAAATATTTATTTACTAAATAATTGGACCAATTCCAGCAGTATTGTATTTTTTTATTTCATTATATGGATGTAATGAGTGATATAAAAATATTTGAAAAAACATGCATATTCCCTATTATCGTATATCTGCGTATGTTCCTATCGTACATCGTACGGAGGCCTAAATTATCGTACGGTTGGGAACCTACTAAACAACCTCCTGAGGATGCCATGACAGAGTCAACGGTTTCAATGTCAAATGTCATCACAAAGTCAATACGTGACGGTGACAATCAAAATAAAAATGCCAACTGACGTTTGAACTAACCACAGATATCTGCAGGCCTATCACGAAATTTAATTGGGATTGAAATGAACGAATTGACAGAGATTAAGCTATTTCCTAGAGTACATTCTCCGTGCTATTTACAGCCAGTATATATATATTTGATTTTCTTCACTAGAAGATTGCATTTTGACATTACTTCTATGAAGTATTATGTCAAATTCAATCTCAAGTCGTGTGAAACCCAGATAGATCGAATATAGATATTTGCCTTTAGCCTACATAGCTGCGTCCCCGTCATTTAGTTCATTCGTCAAAATTCGTGATAGGCCAGCACATTAGTGCTGCCAATAGTGCATAGTAGTCTGTGACTTTACTAATTGCGTCTGGCAACACCTTTCTTAACATGTCACTAGGGGTGGCAAGTAAAAAAATATATCGATATTTATCGTATTGATATTTTTAAACAGTATCGATAATAATCGAGTGAAAAATCGATTAATATATTGATATATCGTCAGTTTTCGCATGATTATTCATACATATTTCCATAGCATTCAAAATTCATAAAATATAATAGACATGTTTATTGCCTGTTAACTTCAGGGTCATATACGTCTCACATCTTATACTGATGGATTAATAGTATTTGTCTTTTCATGCACGCAGCCAATAGTCTTACTGTTATATTGCATTTCATAAAGATTGTGGCGGGATTATTTAAAGTTAACGAAGTCGCGTTAAATAATTGAAATTTATACGAATTCAATATTCTAATATAAATATCGAATATATATCGCGATTAAAAATATCGAGAATATATATCGATAATTGTATAGAAAAATAGCGATATTTTGATATATCGATATTTTTTGCCCATGCCTACATGCCATTTTAAATTTTTTTGAGGAAGGCTGGAAAGGTGTTCGGTTAGGGCAAAAAAGCCCAAATCAAATTAAGAAACGTGCTATTTATCAAATTTAGCAGCACACAGACTTTAAAGTTACCTCAATGGCGCTTAATCCACAATACGATGCTATTGGAAAAGGTTTTGTGCAACAATATTACCTATTGTTCGACGATGCGGCACAACGACACAATCTCGTCAATATGTACAATGTGAGTTTTATTCCGGTTCCATTTGTGTTATTTAACATTATATTTATATAGGCTTAAATTAGGGAATTTGGTATAGTTGTTTACGTCAACAAGTTTTTAGGTTAGGTACTTTAATTATTCCCGCCTAAAAATAATGATAAATCTTCGTTTTCGCATTAAAATCGTCTTCGGAGACGATCTTAGTTGAAATTCTCATGCAAAATTTCTACAGTTCTTGAAATACCGTTAAATATGTACATAAACAATGAGTCATCGTCTGGGGCTCCTGAATAGATCACGGTTCGAGATTCGTTAAACCTGGAATTTACTTAGTGTCAAACTCACCAAAACAACAGTCATGTTGCTGTATAGTTACATACTATAGCCATGTGCAAACCATATCCTTAAAGAGAAAAGATAGATTCATATCTTTTGGACAAAAGATATCTCTCTTATACTCTCACTCTTCTCTCTCTCTCTCTTTTTATATAAGACTCTTTTATATCTCTATATCCCTAATAACTCCGTGATGCTATGCCCCCTTTCTATCACATACAATACAATATGTCGAGTGTTATATGTATCTTGCTTACTGTAACTCAGATTGTTATTAGTTTACATCTCCCTTACTCTAATTCTGTGACGCTCTCTTTTCAACGCATAGAGAGTTATATGTATCTTGCGTACTCTAACTCTGTAACACTCTCTTTTTAACGCATAGAGAGTTATATGCATCTCGCTTCTCCTCGCATCTAACCCCGTGACTCCCTTGTTAATGCTTGGTATATTATATGGTTACATCCTGCCTACTCTGACTCTGCGAAATGAGTCGTTCTGTTGAATATATAACAGAGTTTAAAGACGCAGTTGAGAACTGTAAGATATATACTGATATAGTCTGGTTTAAAGAGATATAACTCTTTTTAATTAATTAGTCTCTCCTGAGTTACACATGCCTAACATACTTAACATAGATCAATGAATGAAGTTATAGGTACAAAGCTGCATGATTCATTCCTGTAGAAGTTATGATTGAGCAACTTTTTATCATAGTATTGAATGCATTAGAATGCTAGTTACAGAGCATATTTCATTTTTAGTTTCTCGTCTTAAAAATTAGGAGCTGTTCCAAGCATGGTGTTACAATGTTTATATTTCTTTCTGAATGAATAGTACCCACAAATATTGTTTCCATGCTGAATAGGAATAGGTCTAGGTCAGGGGTTGACAACCTTTGAGTCAGAAGAGACAAAAATACAATTTACAAAATAGTAGTAATAAAAAATAGTAGTAGTAGTTATAGTTTTTAAAGAACTACAAAAGTTGTTCTTGCCAACAATAAATCATACTGGCATTAATAACATTTTTTGATAAAAAAAACTAATTTATTTATTCATAAGAAAAATAAAAATATACATAGTGTTTTTTTTCACAACAAATTAGATAATAATAATAATATATAATTAGATATACAGTCGAAATTGATTATAACGACATCATTTGCAACAACCGATCGGTTATTACAGCCAGATTGTAAGGTCCCGCCCGAATCTCTAGTAACTATTCAGCAAACATACAAAAACATTAGATACAACGACGAAACTTTATCGATATTCATCGACTATAACGACCAACCGCTTCTTGTTCCAGCAAAACAAAACAATACGGACGATTTTAAATCTTATTGATAAGCATTGAAGGAATATTTAGGCGTATTATTACCTATGCACTTCCTCCCACCTCATCCGAACCTCTTCCCAGCCATTTGACCTTGCATATTGTTTAGTGCGCTGAATGACTGCGTGTGTGACAGCTTGATTTATAAGTGTTGGTTTTGATTACACCGTGCATTTATGCATTATCATGTCGCAAAAAAAGAGGAAAGTGTTTTCTATTGAAGAAAAATCTCATCGTCATGTATGTATATAAGGTTTTGACTGTATATACATATGTATTGCTTATAACAACTATCGGATATAACGTCTGCAAGTATACGGTCCCTTCAATGTCGCTATATCAGGTTTTGACTGTAATTAAATATAATGATAACAATTAATATAATGAAAATATAAAGATTAAAAAATATAAAGAAAAATGAAGAACAAATTAGATATTATGATAATAGAATATATAAACCTTTATGGTATTATAATTTTTAAATGGTTTTTTTTATAATAGAAATAATATTTGCATAAACTAAAGAGCTGCAGCTTCACAGCTAATGACCACTTGTGGCTCGCAAGCCGCAGGTTGCCGACCCCTGATCTAGGTGATTGTTTTGGTATGATTATGACAATTTAATATTTGAAGGTTGATTTTCTACTGAGAAACTTAGCCAGATGTAGATTATTATTATTATTAAGCTTGTGTTTCCCATGCAATATTGAATTAAATTTTTGGTCTTGGTAACTTAGTTGTTTTTTAATTTTTGCATGATCCTTTTCTGGTATAATCCTCTTTCATCTTTTGCCATTTGTTTCATTCTTTAGCATCTTTAATCCAGTCGTTCCCTGAAATTCTATTATATTGTCTGCCCATCTTATCATGTGCCTGCCTACCGGTCCTGGACATTTAGTTACTTGGATTGTCCACCTCGAGACACCTTATCTAGCCAAGTGTCCTGCCAACTTCCATTTTTGCTTCAGACTATATTAAAGTGCATCTATTAGCTGAGTTTTCTTGCTTATGTCTATACTAGCTGTGCCCGCGATACGTCCGCGTGGAATAGTGTCTTTGGGTAGCATTTTTAATTATTTAGGCTAATTATTTTACAAATAAGACAGTTGCGTATCCCACCTACACTGCTCTCCCTCTCTCTTCCCCCTACCCCTTTCCCCTCACTTCCCTCTCCCCCCCTTTCCCCCCACTTCCCCTACCCTCCCTTCCCCTCTCTCTACCCCAATTCCCCCTCCCTCCCCCTCTTTCTTCCCCCCACTCCCCTACCCTCACCTTCCCCTCACTTCCTTCTCCCCTCCCTTTACCCCCCACTTCCTCCTCCTCTCTCCTTTCCCTCACCTTCCCCTTCCCTTTACCTCCCCTCCCCCTCACAAACTTTGAATGTCATATTTATTTATATCGAATCAACAGCCTAAAAAACCTTACAACCCTTTTTTTACATTAAAAAGTAACCTATGTCCTTTTTTAGGCTCTAGACTATCTGTGTACCAAATTAGATTTAAATCGGTTCAGTAGAACATTAACATAAACCTTACATATTTACATACAAATTTTCATCCCCTATTGTTATTTTACACCCTTGAGGGTAAAACTTTTACAAACTTTGAATGTCATATTTATTTATAACGAATCAACAGTCTAAAAAATAATTTTCAAGCTTCTAGCTCCTAAAATGACGATATTTCCATACAACTTTTCATCCCCCCTTTCAACCCCTTACAACCCTTTTTTCGCATTAAAAAGTAGCCTATGTCCGTTCTCAGGCTCTAGACTATCTGTGTACCAAATTTCATTTAAATCGGTTCAGTGGTTTTGGCGTGAAAGTGACACAGACAGACAGAGTTACTTTCGCATTTTTAATATTAGTTAGGATTTTAGTTTTCTGTACTCTTCTCAGATGAAGAGATGCTCCATTCCATTGGTGATTTTGCCTTCTTTGGTGAATATCCATGTTTGGCTTGCATAAGTTAGGCTGGGGAGTATGCAGGAGTCCATAATAGTTTTTTCCAGCTTAAGACTGTATTTTCCTTTAAGTAATTCATTTTGAGCCCAATATTCTGTCCATGTTGTATTTATATATATTTCATTTACTTAACATTTCTGGTTGCTTAGTAAGAAATTAGTTTGCCAAGGTATACATACTCATTCGCATGAGTGTAATGTGTTCAGGCAGCTATCCTTGAGAGCCAGTTTCCATTCTAGACATAGCATCCTACCATCCTTGACCACATCATCACTTACCAACTGGTGAGATAGTGGTCAAACGCTAGCTTATCTAAAACGAGCAATTCTTGTATATATATATATAATCTGAATCTCAGAAACGGCTCCAACTATTTTCATAAAATTTAGTATGCGGGGGGTTTCGGGGGTGATACGTCGATCTAGCTAGGTTTCATTTTTAGAAAACGTCGTTTTATCCATGTGCCTACAAAGGTTAATTTCGACTCATTTGATAGCGTTATGATGCTCGGTGGAAGATCTATTGAATGGCGTTCGGGAGGTCCCTGGTTCCAGACCAGATGAGATGACTATTTTTCACATTTTTTATCAAGTTCCTTCTTTTGTGAGTAAAACTATTAATGGGAGGGAGCCAAAAGAAATCAAAAACTCAATTTATAAAAAAAAATATATATATACAATACCGAGCAAAGCTCGGTCATCCAGATATTATGATATTAAAAACAAACATATTGTATTGGGCTTTCTTCCACCAACATTGGTTTTTTGAGACTATTTGTCATTATTTTTATTAGAGACACGTTTATTTGCGAACCCACTTTTTTGCTTTCATAGTTAATGTTTGCAACATTATTACCAAGTCAGAGGCAGGTTTGCTGAAGGGCTATGTCGTCAGCAAATCTTAAGTGTATCAGTCGCCTGTTCGAGATCCATATGCCTGTATTTTTCCAATCAATATTTTTGAAAATATTCTTAAGAACAGCTATAAACAGTTCAGGAGAGAAAGGATCTCCCTGTCTTACTCCTAATCCAATTGCAATTGCAGATGTTGATAAAGCTCATTATGTAAATAATAAAATATGTAGTATATTATATATCTTCTTAACCCCTTATATCATCTTTCTGTATGTGCCTTTGTCACTGAAATCCTCTAAAGAGCTGGATTGATTTTGATGAATTTTTGTGTTTGAGTTTGTCCCTGGATGGTTGAGTTAGATTCACAATTTCTTTTTTTTATTTAAAGCTTACTAGCAATGTGGATTGCACATTAGTAGTATTCTTGTTAACCCCTCCAACTAAGCTATAATGCTTGTGTGTGGAGTGGGTTTACGTCAATAGTGCAATGGGTAGGGATTGAACTCACGAGCTCTTGATCGCCAGGCCGATTCCTTAGCCATTTGGCTATTGCTGCTTCCAAAGTTTCTATTGGACCTGAAAGGTGGAACTGTGACCAGGCATGACAACATCTGCTGGAACCACTAGTATGATATACATATTGCTGCTTTCATATTCGTTACTAGTCTACAGCCAATAAACTTTCTAAATTTCATTTCTTTAGCTTTTAATAAAGTTTAAATATTAATTTTAATTTTTTATAAGGTTAATAAATTTAATTAATTTTTTTCTTATATTATAATTAGAAAATAATTTTATTTTAATATTTACATAAAAAAAGTTTGTTAAAATTAATTTAAAACTATAATTATAATATAAACTACTCCTAAAAGTATAATACGGACAATTTAAAATCTACAAATATAAACTGAATTAAGGTCGCAGTCTGCTGTCTGGGTACCCAAAAAGCTGGCGACATTACCTCTTAATCAAAACTAATTTTCTGATTGAAAAATCTCACTCACACATTATGAGGAACACCAAAACGTTATTTTCTCTGTAGAGATGTGATTGACTGTGGCTGATTTTCTCTGTGATGGTGGGTGGTAACCTACTGTTTGGTAGCAAGTCAGGCGGAACATCGATAAAATATTCTCCTACCAACTGTGTGTACCTATGTATTGATAGATAAAATATTTATTTTATGCTTACAGGTGGAAACATCATTTATGACCTTTGAGGGAACACAACTTCAGGGTGCTGTGAAAATCATGGAAAAATTAAATGTATGTATTGCTTGTGACAATTTTTCTTGTCTTTGAAGAGAAAATTATTTTTCTACTATACTGTTTTGTAAACTTTAATTTGTTTTCTTTGTTGGCTGTATTTTTTTCGTTACCAATATATACGGGTTAAGCAATATGGTTTTTAACTGTAAGACTATAACTGATTGTTTTGTAGAAAAATCTAGTAGTAATAATATTTTGCTCTCATAAAAACGTCAACTTCTGACTACTAAAAATATATAATTCTGCGTGGTATTTGCTGACATAGATAGACAACATGGCTTCAGACAATATTATTGTTTGTCCTGTTACAAATAAGCAAGTACTAGCATTTTTTATTTTAAATAATTTTAAGGAGTTAGTAAAGAATGATAAGTTATGTATAACAATTTGATTTTATTATTAAGTATTAAAATGTTTTTATTTTCATTTCAGAGTTTGACCTTTCAAAAGATCGGCAGAATTATTACGTCTGTAGACTCACAGCCAATGTTTGATGGTGGAGTCCTAATCAATGTTCTTGGTCAACTCCAGGTAAACTTAACTTATTTCTTATACATTATAATATTGTTTTTATTTTTAACCGACTTCACAAAAAAGGAGTAGGTTCTCAATTCGTCTGTATGTTTTTTTTATTCTTTTTTTTGTGTGTGTATGTTACGCGATTACTCCGTCAATTGTGAACCGATTCGAATGATTCTTTTTGTAATCGGTAGGGTACGTTTCCGAGGTGGTCCCATTGTAATTTCATCGAGATATGATAAGTATCTCCAAAGATATGACGATTAACGTCTCAAACTTGCTACTGAAATTGACTCGCGGGGCCATTGAAGTCGGTTGTTTTAGTTTTTAAACTATATCTTATAATTATGTTTTCTTCATTTGGACTTCTGATTACAGAAAGAGTACACAATAATGTCAATTATCGAAGTTAATTATACTTGCACTAATGATAATACGTTTTCGTTCATATTTTATTGGAGTTTTAAAATTGAACATTTTAGTTTTTACTAATGTTTCTTTACATACATAACTTTTAGATATTTTTGTAATCAGCACAACTTAGAATATTCTCACTATGAATTATGATTTACTAAGGTTCCTTCCACTATTATGTATCATACCATATTATTATACACACATATCTTTTGCAAAAATATATTTTGTACATTTATATTGAAACAGTCCTGTCGTCCTGCAGCTAACCACATTTTAGATATAGATAGTACATAATATCGGTGGTTAATATTATCAATTTTAATGATCATGGTATGATATATTGACGAGGGCAGTGACCTTATGATTATTATTCTTAGTTAAAATTGTAATTGTATTGTAACAGACCGATGACGACCTACCTCATGCATACTTTCAAACATTCGTACTGAAGCCTATAGGCAACTCGTTTTACGTAGAACACGACATGTTCAGGCTAGCACTACACGATGTCTAAGCTACCTTCAAGCAAAAGTAAGAGAGCACTAACAGAATTTGTCTAATTCTATGCACTCTGTATATAACTTGCTTGTACTTGTATATTCTGCAATAGCACGTACTAAAGTTAATATTAGAATGTGACCGGGGCTTTATACCTCGAGGAAAATAAACACACCAACCACCATGGTGTGTTACCACACCAATTGATCTATGCCCTTGATCAATGGTTCAATGAAATCAGTCAACATCGATTGACAATTCCAATACACCAATCGAATAGGCATTGATGGACCATCGACCAACAATTGCTGTGGTAACACCCTAATGTTTTATATTATTTTTAATATAACTTTGCTGACAATACCGAGTTTCTGCTATATGAATATTTCGCTGCATTTCACTCTTTGCCACATTTAGCCTAATAAGAATGCTGCAGACTTTCTGGTAGGCCTTGATGGTCTCTCTAGACTAGTCTCAGCTAGACACCTCACCTATAATGAATACTAGCTAAAAGCCGAGCTTTGTGAGGGCTCGCGTAGTTTTTCTGCCAGGTAATAATTTTTGAGGCAGTTAAAAAAATGGCAAATCTGCCCGACACTGGCAAAAAATCTGCCAAACCACTAACCACTGCAACAAATGCATAAAATTTGCCATCATATTATTGAATTATGGCATAAAATAAGGCATAAGAATAAAGTTTATTTACCTTATCATTCATACTTTTACAAATTTCCAACCAAATAAATGCATAATAAAAATGTTATACTTTAAATAGAAACAGAAAATTGTCAAAATTCTATTTAAATTTCAAAATTTATTAAGATCCTCGAAATCTGCCATTTTTTAGAATCGTCAGCTTAATCTGCTAGAGTTAAAATTTAGGTCCCAAATCTGCCTAAATGGCAGAAATCTGCCACAAATGGTCACACTGATACCAGACGTCGTTTGGATGACAGATGTAAATTCTTTAGATTTCCAACAGATGGCGTTAGTAACCAAACATTATGTTCGCAGCGAAGTTAGTTCTTTGATCTTCTAACGGATGGCGTTAGTAGTACAATAATATTCTATCCTAGAAACAAAATTGTTAATCTTCATTTTTTTAATGGTAATACAATGATATTTTTTACTGATAACACATCTACATGTGAATTTAAATTACTATGTTAAACCACAAATAGGCGTGATAGTTTTTCAGTAAAGTGTACCACAAAAGTACTCAAGTTAAGTCAATGATTATTATTGAATTATAGCATAAAATAAGGCGTAAAAATATAGTTTTACCTTCTCATTCAAACTTTTACAAATTTCCAACCAAATAAATGCATAATAAAAATGTTATATCTACCTTAAATAGAAACAGAAAATTGACAATATTCTATTTATATTTCAAAATTCATAAAGATTCTTGAAATCTGCCACTTTTGGGAATCGTCAGCTTAATCTGCCAGAGTTACAATTTAGGTCCTAAATCTGCCACAAATGGTCTCACTGATACTAGACTTCATTTGGATGATAGATGTGAATTCTTTAGATTTCCAACAGATGGCGTTAGTAACCAAACATTAGTAGTACAATAATATTCTATCCTAGTAACAACATTGTTAATCTTCATTTACTTGAACTTAAATTACTATGTTAAAGCACAAATCAAAAGGCGTGATAGTTTTTCAGTAAAGTGCACCACAAAAGTGCTCAGGTTGTGGGATAGTGTTAGGGCTCGCTTCACTCGCCCTGAATATAATATTATGGAATCATTTAAGGTTTTGAGGCCTGAACATAATCAGCGAAATCTGGATTTAAGTCCTAGAAGCTTTAGTACAAAGTTGTATTTGGTTTTAAAATAAATAATCAATATTAACTATTCCGGTTCCTGATATAGTTTCAGATAGTTATCTGACATATGACGTCATACAGAAGTTGTCAAAAAAGTCCCTTATTAAAATTATTTAGGAACAATAGTTCCTGAAGTTCTTTAAGTTCTTTAAGAGTTCTTTACAGATCGGTCATATGCATTTCTAATCATTCAGTGGAACTTGCATTCTTATCTTATATCTTTTCTTATATTTAGTATCTACAACTTCATAAAATTGCTTTGTTAAATAGTTCTACATTTTTATATAGTCTGAATATTCTAAGTATCTGCCAACTATCGTAATATATGGGACATTGCGATAGTAAACAGCAAAAAATATCCAGCGCTGCAGATCTGTTATTTTTCTTTTTTAAACCGACTTCCAAAAAAGAGAAGGTTCTCATTTGGTCTACAGTATGTTTTTCCGTCAATTGTTAACCGATTCGAATGATTCTTTTTTTTTAATCGGTACAGTACACCCCGAGGTGGGCCCGTTGTAATTTCATCGAGATCTGATGAGTATCTCCAGAGATATGACAATAAACGTCTCAAACTTGGTACTGAAACTGACTCGCGCGGCATGGAAGTCGGTTGTTTTAATATCTTAATTATATTCTTCATGTTCATGGTTTGAGAACCGGCCTCCAGACCAAAGCTAAACTGAGGGGATGTGTGACATATCAACATCTCACCTTATGATTTGTGACGATGCGGTCTAAGATTGAGTCGTGATAGTCTAGAAATGGAAGACAGAATACAGACAAGGAGCAGGATAATAAGATTAATACAAGAGATACAGATATGAATCCCAAGAACAAAAAGAGCAGAGATTATTGACGCGCAAAAAAGATATGATAATTGATTTCACATCAAGATTGAACATAGTAAAACACAGCACGACTTACAATGCTGTTAAACTCTTCAACAATCTACCCATTGAACTAAAGTCCACAGAAAATTAATCTCTTTTCAAAAACAAATTAAAGAAACTATTGTAAGATGGGTGTTTCTATTCACTAGATACATTTTACGAAAATAATCATTTGTAACTATTCACACGTTGACTGTTTTTAGACTGATTTATGTTTATCTGATATTTATATTATTATTCATTGTTGTTTTTTTGTGTGTTCTAATATAAATTCATGCTCCTAATGTGCATGCGAGTTGTCGAGTGGTATCTCTGTATCTTATTTATTCTTTTCTGACAATCTGCTATGTTGTTACTTATGTTTTTATATTATGATTTTACATGACATGGAACAATATATATTTTTTTATTTTATAATTAGGAATATAACATAATGAAATTCACACACAATGTAAGAATTGTTATTAAATAAACGAAATGAAATGAAAATGACCCTACCTTTGGTTGTTGACGCACATCTCTGCTCAGCTCAACTTTGATTGAAACCGGCCCTTACTAAAAAAGTTGTCTTCTGAGCTAGAAGAATGCTATATTATGAAATAAAAGCCGCTTTGATACTACAGCAGGGCTAGCATGGCAAGGGGACTATTTTGTCTTTCCACCTATCCGTGTTTTGTTTGGTGGAGAAGGCAAACTATAAAAGTTTTTCGACAATTATAAACGCCCGCTGACTTTTAATCAATTATTTTTTTAACTTTTAAATACGAAACAGTTTTAAAACTCGGGGTTAAACTTCACCAAGCGTTTAAATTGTTGTGTTGATCTCCTGTCAGTGGCGAAAAACAGGGAAATAATTTTGTCTTTCGGATAAGGCCATGCTAGCCCTGCAGATATTAATCAACATAATATTAAAACTGCCTAGTATTTAAGAAAAATTAACGGGCTTACGGTTATAAAATCATCGTGAATTTGTCATTATTGATGTTATATACTAGCTGTAAGTCACGTATCTTTCAGTCGAGAAAATTCGACTAAAGGTACGCGCATTACAGCTGATGTCGAGACTGTCGACGAGTGACAAATGCGTTCTCGACGCGTTCTCACTCCCGAGGAAGAGCGACGGACTTGCTCGAAACCTAGGTAAAGAAAATTCGACTAGGTACGTGAATTACAGCTGTTACCCATATACAACAACAATAACAGTCTTATTATCGAATTCATAATGAACGAACAAATGAATGAACGCAATGAGAGAAATGCTTAGATTTCAATAATAAAGCGTTATTTTATACCAAAGTACTAAAATCAATATCATTAATTTTATATATATTATATTTGTAACCACTATTCTTACCATACTTTTGTAATGTTCCAGTGTGACGACGACCCTCCACATCCATACATGCAAACGTTCGTTCTGAAGCCTCTCGGTGAATCTTTCTTCGTTCAACACGACATCTTCCGTCTCGGCATCCACGACATCGCAGCAGCCTAAATATTTACTCGCAACGCGTTGATATACATTCAGACACTAGTTGTGTGAACAGACTGTACCGATGAACAATATTATTTATCTAAGTCCAAGTGAGAACAGAATTGACCAGAAAAGACTAGTGTCCCAATGTATACCTAGCTTTCATAAATCACCATATTTAAATAATGATAAGGTCAATGACCGTTTTATTAGAAAGTTACATTTGGTTAACTAGGTGTAAGTACTCAATTGTCATTATGAAATTCTGAAGTGATCTTCTGTGTTTTAATGGATTCGGCAGTTTCGGCTTACATGTTTGAGAAGCTTAGTAACGGATGTTTTTCAGTTACATGTGTACATTTTATAATAAATAAATAATACATTATAATTTTCTATTATCCAGTGTGTTTATTTTATATTTAGGTCCCTAGATTTTAGACGTGTGTAACTCAGGAGTGATTAACTATAAAGAGTATATCTCCTTAAACCAAAGACTAATTCAGTATATCTTACATTTCTCAACGATCTCTTTTACTCTGTTATATCTTCAACGCAACGACTCATTTCACGGAGTTCAGAGTAAGCGGGATGTAACCATGTAACATACAATGCGTTAAAAAGAGAGCGTAAAGGAGTTAGAGCAAGCGAGATGCATAAAACTCTCTATGCATTAAAAAGAGCGTCACGGAGTTAGAGTATGGGAGATGTAAATATATAACCAAAGAGTATTTATATTCTCTTTGATATAACAATCTACGCGATAGAAAGGGAGCGTAGCGTCACGGAGTTATTAGGGATATAGAGATATAAAAGAGTTATATATATATCTTTTGTTCAAAAAGACACGTATCTATCTTTTCTCTTTAAGGATATGTAGGTATGAACGTCTCAATTTAAAATATTAAATATTGATGAAAAATGTCTCATAATATCTTAACGTTTCCGACTGCCGAGTTCACACCAGGCGATTTTTGTTGTTCAACTTCTTAGTGATGTACTTTTCTCGATTCCTTTTTTCGATTCCAAGTACTTTTAGTAACGATGCTTTGGAATCGATACTAATTAGGTACCAATTGAAAGTACTTCTCGTTATTAAATTATTGGACTCGGAAAAACATTTAGGCTGGCATTATAGAGCCATAATAAGTTTTAGAATTAAGCAGATATTTGGTTGGCTAATCAAGCGCGATTTAATCGATAGGTAAAAGTATCGTATGAGTATTTGTTGTAACTCTTATCGTATCTATTAAGATGTGCCTGATTAAATTATAAAGGTAAAATTTTTACCATTATATGGTCATTATTAGTCATTTAATCAGGCACTTACGAAGACGGAGTATATTAAAACCGTCTACTGGCACTTAGTATTTTTAAAACCAATGATACCACATACCTAGGATTCCTCTTAGGCCAGATTCTTCAGGTAACTAGCCATCCAGACAACTCCAGGAACCAACAATAGAAACGCGTAACATACACAAAATATTATTAAAATTCAAAATTTAACCACCCCCGACCGATCTGTTCTTAATCTGTTCATCGAGACCATTCCGATGAGCCCAAACTCGTCATCTCTGCTATTAGTTGGTGAGGAGTTGAGTATTCTGCAGACTCCAGGAGATGTCCCAGCATCAGGTCAACGTTACCAAGTACTTACCAATTACAATATCGTTGAGGATATTAGTAAGAGCATACCAAATCTTCAAATCGCGAGTGAACAGGTATCTTCTAGGCAAGCGTGCTACATCATCTATAAAAATGCTCACGTCTTTAAACGGCTGAACTGATTTTCATGAATCAAAGCTAAGAACACTCGCGATTAAGACACCTATCAAACAAAAAAAAAATCAAAATCGGTCCATCCGTCAAACTTATAATACCATTTCTTTTTGCGTCGGGGGTTAATTATACAGGCAAATAGATGATGACCACCGTCTTTAGAGGCGTTTTATACTTTTTCGCGGGTACGGGTGAAGCTCAGGACGCATGCTCGCAAGAAGTACTTGTTATTGGCTAGAGATAAATGTATTTTTTTTAGATAGATCTATCAACATGATCGTATCATAAGTAGTTTATAACTTTGCTTTGTAGGTTACAGGGTGTGGTAAAATGGATCATTTCAGTGCTTTTTTTAGCTTCCATTTCACACGAGTAAAAAATAAAACAAAAACATCGATGCTAAGACAATCATGTATTATAAATAGTCAAAAATAACAAAAGAACCACTGAAAACAGGTACATTTTTATCAATCTCAGAATTTAAGACTCCTTTTAAATCCTTAGACGCTACAACACTTAACAAGTTTTATTTTGCATGCACTACTGACAAAATACACACACATGGCCGAAGCCTAACTTGTCTAAGTGACTGACTAGGTTTCAAGTGTAATCAATGTAGGGTGGCACGCCATCGATGTATTGTAGATACTTATGGGTAGGTTCATTAGGTACATTCACATTTAGCAGTATTACTTTCACAGGAGCGCAGTATTTTACAATCAGAATTCAGTATTTTCTCAACGATAGCCTAGAAAAAAAAACGGAATATTCGATCGAAAGAATTATATCATTTAGTATCACCTAGTCTGGCTGATATACCGATGTACCGTAGCACGTCACGCGGTGGTCACTGTTCCTAGTGTGTTTGTTGCCTTAGTGTCGAGACTAATGAACAGGCTAAGCAAGTAATGAAACGTCATCGATCCAAGTCAAGCTGTTTGATCAAATGACATGATATCATTCAGGAATCTAGTTGAACGGCGCTGTTTAGTATCTTTACTAGGCTAGGCTGTTGATTGAACGGCTTATTAAGCTATCTGCCTGCGACATATACACAGGGCGAACGAACGCTGAATAGAGGGAGATAGATGAAGCCTGTATAGTTGCGTCTTCTTCCATTCGTTTGATTATTCCACAATTTTTTGGATAAAAATTGTCTAAAGTACTGAAACATGCATTGGGGGTGCGCGTAGTAGTACGGTTGGCTACCCTTAATCAGGGGAATTATTTTTTTTAAGTGTGACGTTCGAAATTTTGATGAAAGCTGAATGGTTCATTACTATTGTTTTTTTTTTTTAAATTTCAAAGCAATAACTTATGCATGTTTATATTTATATAATAATTATTATTGATATGAACTTTTAAATGTTATTTGACGTGTGTAAGAGAAGATTTTTAATTTGCCCATATACTGAATAAATGCTTTGAGTTTTTTGAGTTCGCCATCGTTCGGCCCTGTGTGTACTTCGCAATACAAAATCTTCCTACTTAGCAACTACAGTATCCATATACATATTGAGTACATCTGCTGTAAAATACTGCGCTTATATTAATAGGTACATTGTGCATACTTTTTTCTACCACAGTTTCACAATTCGAGAGTTTCCGCAGTCATTATTCGAACATTTACAAACTAGCTACAAATAGTATTTCACTATTATTGCTTACAAAGCCTTTTAAAAATAAGAACAATCTTACATTACAAGTACAAATATAAGAACGGAGCGGAATTTATTTGTAAGTTTCATATAAATCTTTTTAATTACAAAAAGCTTAAATATTTCTCCAAACTGCTAAAAGGAAACACCACAAAGAGTTTTTTTTTAATGTATTACAAGTCGATGAATACTACAAGCAGAGATCAAATAACACATGGCAATACCGTTTTTCATAGCTTTTACATAAGAACGTTTTGTACATTTCAGCCGCTCATCGATATAACTGTTCCGCTTTTATCTACAGAAAGTACCTATACTATAGGGTTGTCATAGCATCTCAATAATATTAAAAACAATTAAGAGTATCAATGAATAAAAACAACATAGCGGCAGTTTCTTATTATTTTTCTACGCGTCAATCTTCCTTTCAATTTAGTTACAACTCCAGGTTCTTTTATGTATCTAATAATACTTTTTATTTCCACAGGTAGTAAGAGCATATTATATCAATGCTCCGTCTGAATTGCTATCAAAAAGTAGCTTACCACCATCAGGGAGAAAATCTGCCGCCATAACCTTACGGTGTGCCAGCAGCACACAGCCCTTGAGAGTCAGAGTATTCTAGGCCTAGCGTGTTCACCATCTTCGACAGCATCATCGCTTACCACCAGGTGAGATAGTAGTCAAACGCTAGCAAGATATAAAAACAAAAACTTTTAATAATTTTTCTGCATTCGAATCTGCAGTGCAAACTCTAACATCCAACTTTTGTGGTATATCAACGCGCATACCAAAGCAGTCCTTAACACATAGCCACAAAGTCTATTTTCTTACGAACTTTATTTTCCTTTTAACAGCTGATATACACTGCAACCTCCTCAAAACTTGGTACGTTAAAAAGCAAAGATTTAAAGATATTAGCGGAACAGCAATATAACATAAGGCGTACCATCTGGTAATTCCACTCATAATTTGTTTCATTGGCGACAATCGTTTAAATTACGGGCTCACAATCTCTGCATACAACTAAATAATATTTTCACAACCTAAGAAGAATGCTACTTAATATAACATTGAGCATAAGCGATGCGCGGTGTAAGCTAATCGAGACTTGGGTATTTGAAGGTATCTAACTTATTGTACTGTCATGGTGTATAACTAGCTAGAATTATTGTAAATTGGACGAAGAGCACTTAACTTTATGGTAATATTGTTGGCAATAGAATTTGGTTGTAATAAATTAGAATCCGACTGGGTATCGATGGATCAAAATCGTTTTTCCAACAACTTCTTGACTTTTTATGGTCTAACTAAGGTAACATGTCAAGCACGACGCTTGTCTAATGGTTAGCGATGTCGTCTACCTATTACAGATACAGCGGCATGCAACATTCTTGACAGCCAGGATTTTACACGTCACAGCACTGCGCTTCTTACCTTGAGACATAAAGTTGTTCAGTCTCACATGATCTGTAATTTCGCTGGACATTTTGCTGTTCAAATCGAAAAACATTCTTATATGTTTCTTCTCAGTTAATCAGCGGAGTTGTCGCAATCTCGCCATGAAAAAAATTAGAATAAATGGGACGAAAGATGTGAAGTTATACGAGCAGTATAGTTGTTTCTCCCTCATTCTGTTTATTACGATCACGATCAGAATTACAGAATAAGGTTGCAGTTTCATTCAAATATTTATTGCGCGGTGAAATATTAAATATTTGAACATGTATTATTATGTTTATGTTGTATTTTGACTTTATATTTTTGTACACCCAATATTTTGTCCGTAGCTAAGTTTGTTACAGCGCTTGGGCGTGTTACCCAAGTGGCGCGCGATCTAGTCCCGCTAGACGGCGAAATTTTGAATATTTGTGTTAAATATCACAAAGGCAAAGAATATCATTACAACATCTGACGTGAACTTCCGAATTTTTAAAGTACAATAAGGTACAAATTAAAGTAAATATTTGTCATTCCTGAAAACATGTGTTAATTGTTCAAAACAATAGGTTTACTATGAAATGTGTTGTTATAGCTGTTTTACTTATTATAGACAATTTGTTTAACGTGATCTCTTACAGAAGCGAGCGAGTACGAGAGAGCTATGCCAAATATTGGAACAGTATATGCTAAACATAATAATGATAATTATCATCTTAGAATGTGCGAGAGAGAAGAACATTTTCACATGCTTTATTCCTTTAAGTTAAACTCTTTCAATTGTTTTCTTGCCATGCATATACGTGTATATAAGGCAAATTACCAGAAATAACTAGAGGTTAGTTTTATAACCAGAAATCACAAAGAGGTAAAATAGTTTTATTACCAGAAGTCACTAGAGGTGAAATAGTTTTATTTCAAGCTTATTTTGCTGGATAGCGATTTTTTGCTTACCATACTTAGCTTCAAATAAGAATGTTTAAACCTCGCAGTATAGGCCAAAGTATTTTAATTAAGTAATAATGACCATAATCCTAATACATATGTTCTCAGGATTGTTTACAATATTAACTTAATTTTTATTTAATAGCCTATGCGTTTTAAATATAAGATTTTTGCCTACATCTTCTATATATATATAAATAATTTAAATAATTAATTTTGATTTGAAATATTCATGGCAATCCGGGAAAAGTTTAAATAGTGAAAAAATATGGAACGATTGGCGAGGATAGATGTAGGTGATACGAAGTTCATATGTCCGTGTCAGTATCCGTGTCATATACCTAGTATTTTATAAAATTATCCAGTATGAAGTCGGTAAACGGTTTTAGTATCCTTTACCTAAGTCGGTATATAAAAGCAAACCATTTTTTTTTGTTTCGCTTAAGTACGGTTCAAATTGCCCTTGCAAATAAAGTCGACCAATGCGAAAATGCTCTTTAGGTAAAGTTGATAAATCCCAGATTACTTTTTAATTTGACAAATATAAAACTCTCAATAATCTTCCAATTAAGTACGTAATATAATATACCCTTTAAATTAAATTGGCAAATTATCAAATTTCCGTTACAAGTTAAAGTGGCTACTCACGACGCAATTTCGTATTCAATTTGTTGAACGGACCATCGACTAGACACACAACATAATGAAAGTATGCGTCAACTTGCCTCCTCACCGCGCAATTTGTCAAATCAACTCGAATTGAATCAAGGGATTGAATACGAAATTGCATCGTGAGTCACTTTTAATCGATAAAAACAAATGCCTTACAAACATTTATACGATTACCATTTGACGAAATCGGTTTACATTAAATTGCCGTTAAAATGAATATACTAAGGCTGGTATTACAGAACGTTACTCAAGCTTAGTTTTATTTATTTATTTTTAGTTAGTTTCTTTAAACTCGTTTACTTACTCGATCCACTTAAAGTCAACGCAGAGTTGTATGAATATTAAAAAGCGCCATCTAGTGTACATAATAGGTAACATACATAAATCCATGCAAATCTGCATTTAATTTAACGTGATCAAGTAGGTTATAAAATCTAAAGAAACTAGCATTAGACACTCCGATCTCTTAGCACAGAATGAAGTACCTAATTTGATTGGTATTTACAAACACATTATTTTACATTATTTAGGGCCAGTTTCACCGGTTCTTAATAATGCGTTAGATATTTATCTGACAGATGAAGCCATATAGAAGCTGTCAAAAATCTGTCAGATTTGTTCATTTTAGCGCTATCATGAACCGGTGAAAGTGGCCCGTAGTAGCCGCTAGCATATAAATTAATATAATTTTTACGTTTGCTTTAAAAAAATTTGCTTTCAGTATTCAGTATTTTATTGCGTCTATAAAAGTATTTACAAGGTCTTAAATAAAATGTACAGTTCTTTATAGACCCTGGAAGGGCACAGCAATATTACTTTAAAAAATTAAATTATTAATCAATTAGGAGAGAGGAGGAATATTACACTTCTACATAATTATCGTAATTATTATTATTTATGCATGTCATTTATGTCGGTATACTATTTATTTTATTTAATGTAAAAAGGAAATGTCATATTTTTACACACACGCTTTAACTTATTTAATTTACATTACGAACAAATCTGTGCAAATTTGCATGTCCGGGCCAAACTCCTTACGACTCTAAGAGGGATTGTATAACACGCGAGGGAGCGGTAGGCGTGCTTCAAAAAATCAAATGGTCTCAATATATGCTAAGAACAGATAGATCAAACGCTTAAGCATTGTCTTTTAATACCGGCCTCAATATCGAATTATCCTTTCAAGGAACTCAAAGTAAAGAAAGCATCAAATGACCTTTTCAAGTCGGTAAACTAAAATTTAAATAAACTACAATTACATCAGAACAAATACAGCAGAGATTGTAAACCCTTACCCTGGTTTCTTACGCGCCTCCTTTTTTACGGCTCCTGGAGCCAGGTAAGGTGACACCTCTGAGAGACCGCATTGCCATTGCTCTGTTGAAATGTCGCTGCGTTTTATGTTCCTCAACATCACTACCGTTGTCCACTGATGAGAGGATTACCAGAAGGACGCCCATCACCTGCAAATCATACGACGGTAATTTTAATCAGGGTTTCTCAACCTGGAGTTTTGGGGTCATGTGAAAATATCTTGGCACTAATCTTAATACCTTTACATTATTACTAAAAAACTTATAAGATCTCGATATAATTAAATGGGGCCTTAGAGCGGAAAAACAATTAAATGAAAAAAAATATCAAATCGGTTAAAAATTAGCGGTATAATCGGCTAACAAACATAAAAAAACAGACATATGAATTGAGAACCTTCGTTTTGGAAGTCGTTTGAAAATAGCTTTTAAAAAGAAGTGTTTTAATCCCAACTTCTAATGCTAGAACAGTTGCAGAGGCCATCTCTACCTCAGCTTTCATCATCAGACCAGGGGTGGAAGTCTCTTCATTAATAGCGATGCATCTAGTCACCACAAACGTTAAATAAAAGGAGATGCAGCTAGTCAGTTGTATAACTGCATCATTTTTCTTATCGACTATCAATGCTCGAAATTCATGGCTATTCATGTAGAAACTACCGGCACTGAAGTCTTTCAATACGGCATCGGTAACTGAGCTTAAATGCCTATGTTATATTCGGTCCTATTGGCTATCTATGTACAAAGTTTCAGACAAATAGAGCGAGCCGTTTGACCGCAATAAGGTCACAAACAAATGAAGTAGATCGTATGTATTGGAATGCTTTTGATGATTGACTTAAGACATTTTTATTTATGTTAATGAATAAAACTTGTTTTAAAAATGTATCGCAAATTAAAGTGACTTTTAAAGTTCAAAATGGAGGTTTTCAATTCGACTGTATTTTTTTTATGTTAACAAATATAAAACCTCAGAACTCCGTCATTTAGTAACCGATAAGGACAATTCTTTTTTGTGTGAGTGTGTATACCTCCCGTTTGGTTCCATTGTAATTTCGTCGAGACCTGATGAGTTTCTCCAGAGATATAGAGATAAACACCTCAAAACGGAGATGCATGGAGCACAGGGATATAAGGGAGCACAAATACCACCTCAGTGCTTCCAGCCAAACTCATCTGCCCGTGGTGCATCCTGCTGACCAACAAACGAGGCTCTGGCGACCGACAAATGGCGGTATAACCATTTCAAATTATGACGTAGCTAAATACAGCGTCTCCGGTGTGAGGACCTACGTCCTGCGATCGCCAACCCCCCTGCCCGGCGTGGTGATTAGGGCATATCCCTCCCAATGAGCCGAAGATCGCGCTCAGTGGCGTATCTTGGGAGAGGCCTACGTCCAGCAGTGGACTGACACAGGCTGATTATGATGACTTCAAATTTAGTACTGACCAGCGCTGAGCCCTAATTTGCATCGTTATTAATCTATCAGAGAGCAATGTTTGTCAACAAAGTTTTCAAATCAAAACACCTCTATTTGCGTCGCAGATCCTCTTATCAGTGTGTGAAGCAACGTGCTTTATCGATAGGATGTCATTATCATTATTTATATAGAAAGCCACATTTTATCTCGTTGGTATAATTAGTATTAGTTACATCAGAGATAAGGCAGCGTCATTTTATGACGACGGTAATAGGTTATGGATATGAAAGAAATGTTATTATTAAAAGATTTCGATCTCGCCTGGTGGTAAGCGATGATGTGGTCGAGGATGGTAGACAAGCTAAGCCTAGAATGGTCTGCCTCTCAAGGGCTGTGTTATCGGAACACCAAAAGGTTTTAGCGGCAGATTTTCTCCTTTATTGAGGTAAGTTACTTTTTGGTAGTAAGTCAAAAGAAACATTGAAATAATGCTCCAACTAAATTTGGGAAGAAAGTTTAAAGGTTCTTCCGACTTAAATATTTTAGTTCAGTCGTTTTAATCATTCAGTAAAAACAATTAAGAGTAGGTATACCTACATACAATTATTTTGAAAGAGGGTCTGCACAACATGATCCTCATTTTTGATATTAAATTTACCCATTTCTTCAGTTACTCCTTTTGCCATATTATTTCTTCCACTATCCATTCATATTTTTTTGGTCTTCCCATAACTTAACGTACTATGGCATCATATTTATTAATAAACTAGCTGTGCCCCGCGGCCTGCGTTAAAAACAACTTTTATTTATTTTAATTTGTTTTGTTAACTGTTTTTTAACCGTTAAACTTCGTCGTTTATGAACCGATTTTGGTTTTCTTTTTTAGTTGGAAAGGAGATATCCCAAGTGTGGTACCATGGTAATTTTATCGAAGTTTGATAAGTATCTTCAGAGATATTGAGATAAACACCTCAAAAATGGTACTTAAAATGAATAGCGCGACATTTAAGTCGGTTCTTTTTTAGTTTTTAAACGATATTATTTTCATAAGAACCATCTCCTGACGATAAAAAACACAACAAAAAAAGACCACCACAAGTAGTAAATAAGTGCTTACCAAACAAACGATGATAAGTAACGTATACACGTGTACTGAGGCTTCAGGTATGTTTTCAATGTCTTTGAGAGCCGCCACCGCCGGCTCGAAGTCTGGCCGTAAGTCTAACGCGTGCCGTAAGTGGACTGCTGCTTCCTGTCAAACAAAAGTGAACCTTTTAACCGTTAACGCTTTGACTTAGGACAAGGATATTTTGTAGCTGGATCACGAGGACATAATAGTTATGAGGCACATGACAATTGACTTTAGCTTTGACTTTAGCAACTGACTTTAGCCTGACTTTAGCAACTGACAGCTAACTTTAGCTCAATTCGCATGGCACAACTTAGATATATCCCAAACCTACTTCCAAGCTGGTTAGCACCAACAGGCCGGACCTCGGCGGACCGATTGGCGACACATTTTAGTTCGGCGGATGGTTCGAGACACGACCAAAGCCTACCAGTACTACCAGTGATCACCCATACAGCACCATCCAAGAATCACGTATGGAAGCCTCGTGGGTGTAAAGGATAGATGCTTGACTTATCCGGTTCAAATCCTAGCACGGGCGTTCGTCCACAGGTTGGGGTTGTAGGAGGATATTATGCCGATGTTTCGCCTGACTTGCTACCATAAAGTAGCTTACCACCATTAAGGAGAAAAATTTGACGCCATAACAATACGGTGTTCTGGCAGCACACAGCCCTTGAGAGTAAGAGTTTTTCGATCCTATAAAATATTGTACAGTGAACGGAACCCTTCGTGTGCGGGTTCCGACTCACACTTGGCAGGTTTATTTATTTCTTAATCGACTTAAAAAAGGGGGTTTCTCAATTCGACCGTATATTAATATATATTTGTATGTTTATTCGCGGATAACTTCGTCGTTTATGACCCGATTTTGATGATTCTTTTTGTTGGAAAGGAGATATCCCAAGGGTTGGTACCATCGTAATTTCATTGAGATCTGAGTAGTATCCCCAGAGATATGGAGAAAAAAACACCTCAAACTTGGTACTGAAAATTAATAGCGCGGCATTTGAAGTCGGTTATTTTAGTTTTTTAAACGATCTTATTCCAAAGTCATATTCATTCACTAAACCCATTTTAGAATGCAACAAAAACTAACAAACGCTTTGCCACGAATTAGGTCGGCTCTACAAAAAGTGCGCGTCTATTTTAAATACAGGAAACACCGATGCCGCTTGCATGCGTTTGACTAATGGCTACTTTTTGAAAAGCCGGGTATTTTAACAATAAAATGTTCGTATTTTTTGGTATACCTAAGTTTTATGATTTTGACGTGTAATAATGAATTAATAATGTAATAATGGACATCACCACATGAAATAAACCAGTCACGTGCGATTCGGACTTACACTCGAAGGGTTCCTTCCGTACCACCGTACAATCTAATACTATAAGAATCTTTGTCCTGACATACTGACTGACTGACAGACAACGCACAGCCTAAACCGCTGGTCCTAGAGACTTGAAATTTGGAGGGTATATTTGTCTCTTAGTACGTAAAGGTGTACTATGAAAAGATTTTCCAAAATTCACTCTTTTAGGGGATGAAATGGGGGTTTAAAGTTTGTATGGAGAAACAAGATTAGATAGTATTTTCTATTCGAAACTTCACACAAGTGCTCCAGTAAATAAATAAGTAAATGCGTGTTTGAGGCTTATTGGAAATTCAACCCCTGAGTGGGTGAAATGGGGTAGCAAAGTCTGAAATCAATATTGTTTTGGATTGCGCTGAAATTTGGCAAGCAGATAGTTATTGCGACGTTAGTTCCCCCTGAGGAATGATTTTCTAAAATTCACCGCTTTAGGCGATGAAACGGGGGTTCAAAGTTTGTATGGAGAAACAAGATAAGATAATCTTTTCTATTCGAGACTTCGCACAAGTACTTCAGTAAATAAATAAGTAAATACGTGGTTCGGCTTTTTCAAAATGCCACCACTAAAATGCTGGGGTAAAAAGAAGTGGGGTAATAAAGTCTGAAATCAATATTGTTTCGGATTGTGCTGAAATTTGGCATGCAGATAGTTATTTTGACGTAGGTATACGCTAAGAAAGAATTTTTCAAATTTCACTTTTCACGGGGATGAAGCGGGGTTCGAAGTTTGGATAGTCATTTTATTTGACATTTCACACAAGTACTTATGTAAATAAATAAGTAAATATGAGTTTCAGGCTTTTTTTAAATGTCACCCTAAGAGGATGAAGTGGGGTTACAATGTCTGAAAATCAATATTGTTTCGGATTGCGCTGATATTGAAAGTTGTTATGACGTAGGTATCCGCCTCGAAAGGATTTTTTAAAAATTCCCCCCGGATATTACTTATTATTTTTAATCATATATATACACTTATAGATTTACTTAAATACTTCTGTAAATAAATAAGTAAATACGTGTTGCATGATTTTTGCACGGGGTTGGTAAAAAAAGTCTGAAAATCAATATGGTTTTTCGAGTTTTATAAATATGAATCCCTATTTCCCTTAGTCACGCAATAACTTGAAAACGTGACCAAGTGATTTACTTCTTTGATGTCTTTTATGACAGAAAGGTTTTTTAAAATAAAAGTTTTAAGTTAATAAAAGAAGTCTTTAACGCGGGCGAAGCCGCGGGGCACTTCTAGTTTATTGTAACTGTTAAAAGGAAACGTGGGGTACACGTTTACATAGAAATGTATTCCCCCGTTTCCTCCCTGGAAAATGATTGTAGAGAAAATTTTGTTTCTACAAAAAATCAAGGTCTGTTGTAGCTACGCCCCTTTAATTTGCAATTGGTTGGTCAAAATAAGCAAATGATAGCTATATATCGGGCGTAGCTATCGTATCGTATTATAGCTAGTATATTTATCGATCCTTAGGGTTAATCTTTATTTTTTATAATTTCAGGTATGTTGTTTCAACACGCTAGGCCTAGATTGGGAACAGATTCTCAAGGACATCTGCCGGAACACATTAAATGTTTGGCGACAGATTATCCAACTTGAAGATTCTTGAAGAAAGAAAGAAAAACATTAATTCATAGCCAATAAGAAAGAAAAATATCTTAAAAAAATATATAAATAGTTATGAAGTGGTAGACTATGAATAGGGCGCATGCTCAGAATTATGCGCTACTGCACTTACTGCAGCAGTGCGCTGATTTTCAGCAGCACCACCTTTTTTGTCTAGTAGTCGCCACATTAAATACTAAACTATAGTAGAGTCAATTTAATAGATCACATTTGACACTTCATCAAAATTTAACAACGTAACCTTGTAATGAAGTGCACATAAAACTATTAATTATTTCAAAGTCAGAACTGCATATTTACTTAAAATTTTTCAATTACAAATACATATTTATTCTAATAATTACAAAAGAAAGCGTTTTTACGATTTACTTTGACTAATAATTCATTTTAAACATAATAAACAATTTTTATTCTAAAAAACTAAACGTCAGTACAAGGTTACGTCAGTGAACACTTTCACTTTATAAACACTATGGATGCTACCCAAAATATCAAAAGATGGATCAGTCGATAGGTTGAATCGAATGCAATGATTACTTGTGAAGGATGTTTAACTATAAAAATAACTACACTGTGATTGTGATGATATATATATATATATATATATATTCTTTATTCTTTATATATATATTCTTTGACTAAAGAAATACAAAAATAATTGAATAGGTACTAAAATCAATAATAATTTGGGTTAAAAAACTAACAATAAACTACTAAACGTTAGATCCATAGATAGGTACATTTGAGTATGTTTTTTATTTTATTGGGCAATTTTCTATGAAGCTAAACTCTAATTCATAAACACATATAAAATCGTTTAAATATGTACAATTTCCGATTTGTATCATTTGTATTAACGTGTCTTATCAATTTCATATTAACGCAAAACAAACAAGTAAATAACACTGAATAATGTAAATACTAATTGTATTTCTCATTGAGAGCTGCCGGAAAATTGGTTATTTCGAATAACATCAAACTAAAATCATTCTTGTTTGTGTTGATGCGTATCGATTTATCAATTGAATCGATGTTTTTAAGCAAGTCACCTTACTATGAAGCTAAGACTGACAGATGTCAAATGTGATCTATTAAATTGACCCTACTATAATTAACATTTAATAAATATAACTAGAGGGTGATAGCTGGCCAGGCGGACACTAAACAGTGTCCTACCACTATGCAAACGTAAGCAGAATAATCCCGGTTCTTTTTCCCAGAATATGATACCAGACAGAAGTTATATATCAGACGAACAACCACTCTTTGTTAATTTTAATAGTAGGCTAGCGTTTGACCTCTATATCACTTGTTGATAAGTGACCATGTAGTTGAGAATGGTAGCACGCTAACCCTAATATGGTAACTGGCCCTCAAGGACAGCATAGGCTCGCCTGATCGTAGGCGATGATGCAGTCGAAGAAGGTGAACACGCTAGGCCTAGAATGGTCTGACTCTCAAGGGCTGTGTGCTGCCGGAACACCGTAAGGTTATGGCGGCAGATTTTCCCTTGATGGTGGTAAGCTACTTTTTGGTAGCAAGTCAGACGAAACATCGATACAATATGTTCCTTTCACCTGTGGACAAACATCCATGCTAATATTTGGACCGGCGTGTAACTTGAAATTGGTATCCAGGCGGACACTATTGCCCACCTCAATTTTATTTACCAATCAACTTACTTAGACAATAAACAATAAACAAGTTTTTGTTCATGACTTTATGTCTTCTAGAAGGCGCTTCATTCAATTTAATGTGACGTCTATAACCAGCAGATAATCAAGTTGCTTCCAACGATATGTACCTCATTTGTCAAATAATGATAAGATATAAGAATTTTGTGAGGAAACAGATGAACAATATATGTACTGGTCAAAATCATAACCTTCCTATAGTCGAATAATCAATATATATAAAACAAAAAAATGTTTTTACCTATGTACGTTATAGACTTTGAAACCATCCAACTGTTGTGCCCCAAACCGGTTTTAGACCACATAAACAATGCATTAGCCAGCAATGCCAGCATCATAATTTAAATACGCGGGTATCCTAGTCCTAGCTAGTAACATATAAGTTTACAAAAGGTATATTACCTGATAATGTCCATAAGCTTTGAATATCTCTCCGAGAGTGAAGTATTGCTGCCACGCGCTGCGGTCCGGCGGCTGAACTTCGAGCGAACGCCGCGTCAAGTAGATAGCGTCGTCGAGGTATTGTAGCGTGAACAGCACTCGAGCGAGGTTTAGAAGGACCTTAATAGAGAAAAATACTCAGTATATATACCTATATATGTAGTATATTTATGATAATCACATCCTAACCGATTTCGGTCAAAAATAATGTACTTGTTAGGATTCGTTATTTTTTCAGCCTACTTCCAAAAAGGAGGAGTTCTCAATTAATCTGAATGGTCTTTTTAAATGTTTGTTACTCGATTTCTTCGCCAATTAATGTGAACACATTAGAATTATTCTTTTTTAGGGTTCCGTATTCCTGACAAGTAACCCTTATAGTTTCGTCATGTCCGTCTGTCTGTCTGTGTGTCTATCTATCTGTCCGAGGTTTTGTTAAGAGACCGTTAATACTAGAAATCTGTAATTTTGTGGGGGTATGTATATAAATGACACCGACAAAGTGCTGAAATAAAATTTTGAAAAAATTTTTTTTTAGTATAGCTCCCCTATATGTGAAGTGGGGATAAATATTTTTTTCATCGTCTACCCCATCGTGTGTGGTGTCGTTGAATAGACCCCCCCCCCCCCCCTCTAAAAGCTAAACAGCTGGCTTGAAAAATCTGGAAAAATTCGTGATAATAGCGCATTTCATGAACTTTAAAGTAAAATTATAGCGATTTGATAACTTTATTAGTTTAGCAGTAAAAGTCGTTGAACTTGGGTGTTGGATAATATTGTATCAAATACAAAGTCCTTAGAATAAATCCTTTAAAGTGACAAAGACGGCGTACCTAGTTGCTTGTTTATAACGGGTAAAGACTTGCATTGAATAGCGATTTGATAACTTTATTAGTTTAGCAGTAAAAGTCGTTGAACTTGGGTGTTGGATAATATTGTATCAAATACAAAGTCCTTAGAATAAATCCTTTAAAGTGACAAAGACGGAGTACCTAGTTGCTTGTTTATAACGGGTAAAGACTTGCATTGAATAACTACTACGGAATAGCTACTACGGAACCCTACACTGCGCGTGGCCCGACTCGCACTTGGCCGGTTATTTAATTGCTAGGGTACATTGTTATTCTATCGAGATCTGATGAGTATCTATAGAGATATATACATCAAACTTGCTACTGAAAATGACTAGCGCGGCATTAGAAGTCGTTTTTTTTCGTTTTGCAAACAAAATTTAATTATTTATTATTGCAAGCATTTGACCACCATCTCACCAGATAGAAAGTAAAGATGTGATCTAGGATGTAACATACTTGCCTAGAATGTGACTGTTCACTCTCGACTTGAAGATCCAAATTATAGCTACTCTTTTTTACCTTTAAACTTTTATGCCAACATGCTGAATAGGCACGCGAAATAGGAAACAAGTCAGCCAGAAAAGTTTTCCATTCTTTAATTTTGTATAAGAGTTTTACACATGCACATGTTATAGTTTGGTGAGTCGTTTGATCACAGCCGAAGCCTATGACCAGTAAACACATGCATAAATGCAAATATACTTAAAAAAGTTAATGTGACTGAAAATAAACATTGATATTTTAGCTGTAATAAATAAAATCTTGATAACAATCCAGTTTGAAATTGTGGCGTCAACAATTAAAACATCCAGTTATTTGCATAAATTAGTATACATTATGCTAACTAATACCATATCTACATACATAGAATTAAAATATAAATAGACACAACAAATAACGCGCGGAAACTATATTTTTTTTTTTTTTTTATTCGTTGTCAAGCGTTTGACCACTATCTCACCTGGTGTTAAGTGACGATGTGGTCGACGATGCAGCACGCTTGGCTAGAAGATACCTATTCACTCGCGACTTGAAGACCCCTAGATATAATTCTACTAATTTAACATGTTTAAAATGTTTTGAATAAATAAAACCTGCACTTAAAACTTACATAGATAAACACTGTATTGAACACCTTATAAAACAGGGATAATTCAAAACTAATAGTGTCAATAGGCGGTTTTATCGCTCAAAGCAATATCTTACAGACAACCATGCATGGAAAGGTTTGACTAACCAATCTTGTTCAATGGAGCCTAAAGCTGCATTCTATCTCACTCCTAGCATGTACCAAACCTCCAATCAACCACTCTGAGTGAAGAGTGACAATATTCGGTAGATTGGTTGGTGAGTAGTAGTGACACTGAGCAGGTAATAATACTACGTAACTAGTGATGCAAAACGTTAATTGAACCTGAGAGACCTAGCGGTCTACCTAGAGGTCTAGCGCTTTGTTTTAGTATAGTCTTTTGTTTTTCGACAATAATCACCTCACCTCGGGATAAGCACACAATCCTCAGAGGGTGGGTGGGCAACTTGACGAAACTGATGATCGCCTACGGTGCCGTGCCATATTAGTGTGTGATAACGCTTAGGTGCAAAGCAGACAACAAACTTTTTGTGTGTTGTTGTGTGATGGTTTTGTCAAGGCTTCTCTAACATTCTAATATACATAAAGAAACAAAATCAGCAGCTGGTCATCTTAGTAACACTCTTATAAATAGTTGCCTTACTTACCTCAGCATTGTAAGGAGAAACGGCAAGTGCTCGTCGAAAGCACTCAATGGACTGTCTTGTATCTCCTTTAATTCTCCAGAAGTTGCCTATCTGGTTGTATAACTGAACCGACTTTGGTTTCTCTCTCTTAGCTTTCTTCAGTCGCTTTTCTAGTACATTTATATCTGATTCTGTAACACCATTTTTGTATGACTTCTTCTTGGTAAATATAAGGGCAACCTGAAAAGGAAAGTGATAATTGGGGTCACTGTTTATTTGATGTTTCAAGAATGAATAACTCTGTTGGGTGTAAAATGCTCTAAAAGGCTGATTAAGTTGTTTTTTTTCTCTCCTGATCTCTCTCTCAGCTCGCCTGATGGTAAGCGATCACGTCTACATGTTACAGATACAACAATGGCATGCAAAATTCTGGATGCCAGAATTTTGCATGTCACTGCACTGCGACTGTTACCTTGAGACATAAAGATGTTAAGTCTCACATGGCCTGTAATTTCACTGAACACCTTGCCATTTCAACCGAAAAACATTCCTATTTCACAGCTAGCCGCATACAGCGGACTAGCAGAAGTCCTACCACTACAAATTTGTTGTGTGTGTTGTCTTGTTTTATTTAAGTTAGTTAAGTGTCACATGCCCTGTAATTTTACTGGACACTTTGCCATTCAAACCGAAAACATAATAATAGATATACTTGATACCTGTGGTTCAGGTACGTTGGGGTGCCTGTGACGTCTAGCGACTCCGACCAGATTATCATAGTATGTAAAGTTGACGGCTTTGCCGCAGTCTAAGTACTCGTCATCCACATCAACATTGGCTTCAGATGGAGAATTCTCATCATTTTCTGCGGCCGCTCTGCAGGATTTTAAATAAATTTACTATCTTTTGCATACTTAAACTTTTTTATTTTATGATTCGAGCTATGTTAATTTTTATTATGTTAGTTTGTGTTAGGGGAGTGTCTGTCTTGTATTGACTACCAGTGTATATTGTGGTAGTTGTAGTATATCTTTATTTATATTCATTCTTTTTAAGTTTTTGAAGATATTCTACATACTTATTTTACTTTCTAGCACATACTTTCAATTAGTAGTATAAGTCCTAAACTGATTTCCCACTTGGAAGATGTTATAAACTTTATCTGTTGAAGAACCAACACACTCAATGATATAAGGAATCCTATGGTTTTCTAGCATTTATCTTATTCTTAATGTTTATATAAGAGAACTATGTCATACAATGCACTTTTTCATAGAACATTATTGTTACGATCCATTATCTAACAGTTGTACACACAATTAATGTAAACAACATTTAGGTCAAGAATGTGTATTTACCTCTGTTGCTCGTATGCCTGGCAGTCCGTACAAAACATATCAAAGCCATGCTTGCTCCAGCCATTGCTATAGAACACCGTCGACGTTATTATGTTGAAAACGGCGTCTTCTTCATTCAATTTTGTTTTATCAGACTCATCCTACAATACAAGCAAATTCAAAACATATGCAATGGACCAGCAAATTTGTTTTGTCATTGTCAAAATAGTCAGTTTACAACATATAATAGTAAATATTCAAGGCGAACGAGATAATAAGAAGTAATACTGCAGAACGAAAGGCCAATGTGCACGGTTCCGAAGAGAATCTAGTACACCGATTATATAAATGTTGCGGCTCCGGATTACGGAATTCTGACTGACCTGAGGCAGAGTATTCCCATCCACCACCTTATCTTCGTCAACATTTAGCTTCCAAACATTGGACGTACGGGAATTAGTGACAATAATTTGAAAAGAAATGATGTACAGAACCAAACAAGTCAAGTATGGAGAGTCCCACATTTTGCTCAATTGAAACGAAATAAAACATGAAAAGAGATTTTGTTTCAAATTTTAGGAGGTAGATTTCACTCAAAATTGAAATAGAACTAGCGCAGCAATCGATAGTTAGAATTTTTATGAATATCCACAAATAAATCGCAGCATTCGCGAACGTCGCGATGTAATCCACAGATTACTATATGTGTCAGATGAAATCTTTTCATTTCACAGATTACTATTCTTTTCCTTTTCTTTCTTTCATTCAATACCACCACAGATTACAGATTTTCAATACCTACATATATACTCTACAATAAATTTAGACATTTCATATTTTTTGATATATTTCCTTAGTGTTGTAATAAAAACCGGTATTATTCGGCCTGTGTCCTCTCAGACCAAATTATGTCCTATGTCCAGCCGTGGACTAGTTATCAGGCTGAT
The DNA here is from genome assembly GCA_954871355.1 of Cabera pusaria. Lineage (NCBI taxonomy): Eukaryota > Metazoa > Arthropoda > Insecta > Lepidoptera > Geometridae > Cabera > Cabera pusaria. The sequence goes on from OX940892.1 coordinate 21,768,214, forward strand.
GATGATGATATGATTTTTTTCCCCCATCCTGGGATTTTGGCGCCGCACTGATATGATATTTCAGACTCTTTTAGTTAGATTATCGTTATCAATTTTATTCAAAATTAAATGAACAATTTGGATTATTATTGCTAAAGCGTCAAACACACCAGTGGCGGTCAGGCTGCGGCGTAGACAGAGAAAAGAATTGACCGCGGGTAGCTCTTTCTCCTTCCCACATGAAAAGGGATAGTTTGGAGTTATTCCATGTAAAGGAAAAGGACAAAGCTATATCACTTTCGTCTCTAAGTGCGTGCTGGTTTTTTCAGGGTCAGCCACGTTGTTTGTGGTTATAATACGGCGAATAAATTTGTGCTGTATTTTCCAATGTGTCCGTATTCTAAATAAAACATTACTTCAAAAAATTTTGTCGGTCCATCCACCAAACAGCCTTTATATTGTTATGCCGCCTACAGAACCTTCGACAAACGCATAATAGTAGTGGGAAAAGAAATATAAATTAATTGATGGCCATAACCCGATCGTCCTAAAAGTAACCTTCCTGGAATTTCGACCCTTGTTAATGTACCTAATTTTGTAGTTAAGTGTACAGATTGAACCTTATTAGAGATAAAATTAGCATGTTTTGTAAAGTTGTTTACATCAGATGTTTCAATGGAAAGTCGTGCTATTGTTTGTGATTTTATTGCTCTGTTTTGTTCACCTTTTGTTTTGTTTCTACTGGATGCTGGAAGGTTCTAGCTAGTAATATTCTCGTCCTGAACTGCGAACAGTGAAATAAATGATTGTGAATTACCAACGACCTCAGTTAGTGTCAACGGACTTTTGATAATTGTGCAAGATGATTTGGACAACTACTGTGGAACATTGTGCTAACCTAGTGTTCAGTGGATATAAACGTTCATCTCATTGGATTGGCATTTTTATACCACCCTGCACGTAAAAATTGGTATCAGAAACGGAATGCAAATCACTTCGAGGGAAGTCCGAGAAATCACATGTGATACATATGGCAGGTATAAAATAAAATGAACAACGTAATTTGGTCTGGTTCTACATGACAGCAGGTGAAAGCCAATGAGCGCCACTAGAGCTGGACAGTGACGTAGCGTGAGGGGGGGCGGGGGGGCCATGGCCCCGGGCGGCACATGCAAAGGGGCGGCAGCAAGCCGCGATTCATGTTGATATGTTATAAAATTTAAAAAAAAATCTCAAACTCTAAATCGCACTTCGCGCTGACACAAACCGGAACGCGCAGGCGTTTTGGGCGGCGGCAACGTTTTCAGTGTTCAGATTCAGTTGTTTTCTTACCCTTAATAAAACGCAAAATAACTTCTTCGCGTGACTTTCATTTCAGCTTAATTAAGAAAAATTTCGCGCTCACTTCGCTCGCACACTACTATTTTCGGTCATATACGCTACGCAGTAATGCATTTAATCTCGTTTCTCCATACAAACTTTGAACCCCGGTTTCATCCCCTTAAGGGTTGAATTAAAAAAAGACATTTCTCAGAGGGAACTAACGTCATTATAACTATCTGCGTGTTAAACTTTTAGCGCAATCCGAAACAATATTGATTTTCAGACTTTGTTACCCCATTTCACCGAGGCGGCCAGGGGAGGAATTTCGAATAAAAAGCCTGAAAGACGCATTTACTTTTATTATTTACTAGAGCACTTGTGTGAAGTTTTGAATAGATAAGATCGTATAAACAACTAAAATAACCGACTTCAAATGCCGCGCTATTAATTTTCAGTACAAAGTTTGAGGTGTTTAACTCCATATCTCTAGAGATACCAATCCGATCTCAATGAAATCACTTTGGTACTACCCTTGAGATATCTTCTTTCCAACAAAAAAATAATCATCAAAATCGGTTCATAAACGACGAAGTTAACCGCGAAAAAATATAAAAAAATATATATACGGTTGAAATGAGTAATGTCCTTTTTTAGATGTTGGTTAAAAAGACTATCTAATTTTGTTTCTCCATACAAACTTTGAAACCCCATTTTATCCCCTGAATGGGGTGAATTAAAAAAAAGTTTCTTAGTACACCTTTACGTACTAAGACAAATATACCCTCCAAATATCAAGTATCTACGACTAGTGGTTTAGGCTGTGCGTTGTCTGTCAGTCAGTATGTCAAGACAAAGATTCTTATAGTGTTAGATAAGGGGGCGGCAAAATTTGCCTCAGCCCCGGGCGGCACAATCCCACGCTACGCCACTGGAGCGGGAGCTGGAGCTGGAGCTGGAGCCAAGCAATAAAATCGTATATGCAGAGAAGGATAAAAAATGTTTTCCGTCTCGCTCTCTCATACTAGTGATTGTATAGTTTTGTCATTCTCATATTATTTTTGATATTTTAATGCCAGGTCTATTTTAATATACTCCGTCAACGTTTGTGATGTTTGGAAAACAATGCGATGCACACACAGACTAAGTAGAGATGCTACGCACACAGACCTGCTACATATTAAACTCAATCGTGTACACCGGCCCCCATGAGAACGACCTTGAACGGAGTTTGTCTCTTTCTTTGGTATGGACAACTTATATATATGCCATACGTATACCATACTTAGGAGGCTTTTACCGCCACCGGCGTTCTCTACTCTGAAGAAAAGTGGATAGGTGTAAATTATATTTAGAAAATAAGTTATGTCAAAATCTTTGTTAAAATACACGTAAAATGTAAATATTATGATTACTTTAGCTATAAGAACAGTGTAGAGAAGATATAAAAGCTTTTTTATTTTATTTACATTTATTATTTTATTGTTTATACCATACATTTAGTATAGAACATATATAGGACTATCAGGTTTTTAGACAAGGACACACTCCCACCCTTCAGTCCACAGCTGGACGTAGGCCTCTCCCAAGATGCGCAACTGAGCCCGATCTTCGGCTCTTCTTTTCCAGTCACTGCCCACCGCTTTATGTATGTCGTCGGTCACAGGACGTCCAAAGCTACGTTTGCCGATTCGTGATCTCCACTCTAGGACAAGTCTACCCCAACGGTTATCAGTCCTGCGGCAGATATAACAAGCCCACTGCCACTTCAGGGCCTTTATTCAGTATGACCAATGAGATAACTTGCCAAAAACGTGTAATTTTGTAGCGTGCTCTAAACGTAAACGTGTTCCTCAAACGCGCCACGGCACATTATTGAAAAATGGTATTCTGTATGCCAAACAATATGTTTTCTATGTCCAGTTTTCGATTCCACGCCATTCGTTCATAAGCCTTACTTCCGGTTCCATCGGTAATTTTGCGGTTTCATATATTTCTTTATTTTTCTGTCTTATCTTTATATTAGGTCGATTTACCAGCAATATTACTTCAATAGCAATTCTGTAGCTTTATTTAAAAACTGAAAAACATTAAATAAATTATAAATATATTTATTGAAAACAATCAATGGATCCTCTTATTAATGCACTAGTTTTGGAACGACAATAAATCTTCATACTCAAAATGCCAATTTTTTTTTTTTTTTTTCCCCAATCCTGGGATTTTGGCGCCGCACATTCTGTGCATTTGCCAGAGTCATGTTTTAGGTTTATTCTATCTTGCAGTGATCTTGCATGTTCATTGTTCATGAGTTGTTTTCATTTTTACAGGATGGATTGGTTGAATTTCGATGACATTAAAACGAGGGAAACCATGACAATGTAAAAAATAATTTAACAATTACGATAAACAAAGAATTAGTTAACTATTAGGAGAGAAGAATGATAAATAATTTATGAACAAGTAAAACTAAACTATATACATTATAAAATATTTACAAGTTACATTCAACATACAATTTACTATAATTTTATATTATTTATATCTATGTATTCAGCTAATGCTTTATACACATTTGGCTGAAAATCTGTGAGTAAGCAATTAATATTAGTGGGAAATTGAATCTTAAGATTTCTTAGAGTCTCATACAACATATCAGAATCAAATAGAGGGCATGATAGAATTAAATGATTTAGGTCTGAAATAATTTCTCCGCATTCACAAGATGGCGAACTTACAATTTTAAGTCTAGCAAGATGTGCCGGACTGCAGACGAGACCCAAGCGCATTCTTATGAGAGTAGAAGTTGCTCTTTTACCAAGTTTAAGAACAGTAAACCATGGTTTGTGTGAAATGGATTTTTGAATATTGAAATAATGTTTGCCTTTTCGGCGAGTGCTTTCAGACCAAGCTCTACTCCAATATTCCTGGAGAGAAATTGTAGCTAAAGATATAAGATCATGATAATAGTTTTTATATGGAAAAATATCTCCACACACGACTGCTTCATTCGCCAAGCGGTCAGCAATCTCATTGCCTTTAATACCACAATGGCTTGGTATCCACGCAAAAGACACGGTAAAACCCAATATTGTACACTGATACAATTTATACCTAGATTGTGTAATAATAGGAATATGTACTTGTGATTTAAATGGAAATTTTGAAAGCGACTGTAGGACACTAAGAGAATCACAGAAGATAATTGTTTTGGGGAGTTTCATCAAAATAATATATTCTAGTGCTTTTAATATTCCAAAACATTCAGCAGTAAATACAGATGTTTCGGGTGGAAATTTAATTTTTTGTACAATCTTGAATTGTGGATGGTATACTCCAACACCGACACAATGAGAAAGCTTATGCTTCGATGCATCTGTGTAAATTTGATGCCATCCATCCCAATAGCTATTAACAACGGAATTAAAATGTGAGTTTGCATTAGGATCACTTTTATCAATGTCGATATTATAAACTATGTTAGGCGACATAATTAAACATTCGTAATCAACAAGATATATAGACAGTTTGTTGATGCGGTGGGTAGGAGCCTTCAAATTATTTAAATTTGTCCAACTGTAAACCAAGCAGGGGCGAGATTTGTGAGTCCAGTAGTCAGCACCTGAGACAATGACATCAGATAACAGTTGCAATTTTAAAAACAAAGGATGATCAGATAATCTTAGCGAACGATAAATAAATTTATCTGAAAGATATTGTCGCCGCAAATGAAGTGGTGGTTCACCACATTCAACCTGTAAGGCATTTATAGGACTCGACTTCATAGCTCCCGAAATTACCCTCAAAGCCTTGGCCTGGATGGCATCTAGCTTCTTCAGTCCAGCTGAGCTACAAGGCTCTAACAAGAATGAGCCATAATCTATGACACTTCTTATCAAAGCATTGTAGACAAGCCTTAAAGAAGAGGGATGCGCACCCCACCAAACTCCCGAGAGGCATCTCAAGAGATTGAGAAGCCTTTCACATCTGACACTAAGGAACTCGCAGTGAGGAAGGAATGTCAATTTTGAGTCAAGTACTATACCTAAAAATTTTGTTTCATTACGAACCGGAATATTATCCCCGTTGTAAGAGATAGCAGGATGTAAGGGATTACGTTGTCTAGAAAATACTACTACATTACTTTTCAGAGCAGAAAGCTCAAGACCGTTATTTTCCATCCACAATTTCAAATTATTCAAAGCAGATGAAATGAGCAAACTGGCTTTATCAATGGAGCTATCAGCACAATAAATGAGCAGGTCATCGGCATATTGAAGGACTTTTACAGGGCTATCTATAGTTCTATCAAGATCGTATGTGTATATATTATAAAGCAAAGGGCTGATGACGGATCCTTGTGGAAGGCCTTTCCAAACATATCTTATTTCATTGTAGTTGTCTAACTTAACTGATCTACCGTAAAGCATGTTTATAATAAAATTTGAAAGTGTTGACGGAACATTTACAGATTGTAATTTAGCGGTCAAAATTGGTAATAGTACGCTATCATACGCAGAATTAACATCGAGAAAAGCTGCAACAACAGATTCTTTACGGGAGAATGCCATGCGAATATCTGTTACGAAAATGCTTAAGCTGTCTAAAGTGCTTCTTCCTTTACGGAAACCATATTGAGATTCAGACAGAATAGCATGACTCTCTATAAACCATTCTAAACGATTTTTAATGAGGTGCTCTGCAATTTTTGCTATGACTGAAGAGAGCGCTATAGGTCGGTATGATGCTATGAGTGCCGGTGATTTGTCTGGTTTTAAAATTGGCAAAATAATTTGTGATTTCCAGGCATTTGGAACATTGTTAGACATCATTACAGAATTTATTAAATTAAGGTAGTACATAAGTGTTTGATCTCCTAAATTGCGCAAGAACGAATATGGTATACCGTCTTCCCCTGGAGCTGAATCACGTAAGTTCGAAAGAACCCCTTTAAGTTCCATTAAAGAAAAGTCCGAATTAAGATTTTGTGTATGAGATGGGATAGGCATTATTAATGATTGTAAGGAAGGAGCAACGTATGGGGGCGCAAGCTTACTTAGATACAAATCACACAATGATCGAGGGAGAATGCAGCGGTTAGTATTAGACATTCCAGACTTGAAGCGCCTAATGTTGTTCCAAACAATAGATGGGTGTGTGTTTGGAGAAATAGACACACAGAAATTTCTCCAACTTAAAAACTTTTTTTTCTTAAAGAGCTTTTTAGATTCTTCTATTGTTTCTATAAGGGTTTTATAATTGTCTTTTGTCATATCATCATTATATACAATTTCAGCTAATTTTCGTTTATTCGCGGCACCAGTACACTCACTGTCCCACCATGGAGGAGAAGGTATTTTACCAATGGCTGCATTTTTCAGTGGAAAAATGTCATCAGCCGCTGACAAGATTGCTTTTGATAAAGCCTCAGAGCAAATACTACTGTTATTTGAGGTAATAGACGGCAGATTCAAGCATTTGTTTTCTACACATGATTTAAATGTATCCCAATGCTTATCGTTTATTTTATATTTGAGACGAGGTTTTTGAACGGGCATTGGTGGAGTTTTCTTTAAACTGGAAATAATGATTGGGAAATGGTCACTACCGTTACTGCGTTGCTAAATCTGGAGTACAAATTGTTAAATCAATGGCACTAACATTTTCATTAGGGTTAGTGCGCCGTGTAGCGGCACCGGTGTTTAGTAAACATAAGTTATGGTTGTCTATAAGATCTATCAAATCTTCACCATAACCACTAGAAACAGAACTCCCCCAGGACTGATGCTGAATATTGAAATCCCCTAAAATAACAAACGGTTTAGGAAGCAATGATAGCAGAGAATCAAAATGATTTAATATATTTGATGAAGGTCGCGGAATATATAAAGAAACATGGCAAATGCCATTTACTAATACGGCAGAAGCACTATAATCATCATGATGTGGCAGAGAGATTGGTTTATGGAAAAGATTACTTTTAAAGAGTATGGCTACACCGCCATATCCGTCAGTCCTATCTTGTCGATAACTCTCTTGCAAGAGTAACTATTTAATTTGAAAACAGAGCCTGGTTTAAGCCAAGTCTCTGCTAAGGCAATAATCGAAGGGTTAAATTTATTTACAAGGTAAATGATTTCGTGTTTTTTACTAATCGCACTTCGGCAGTTCCACTGCATCATCACACAATTGGTGCGATGCAGTGGAACCACCGAAATACGACTACAGCTAGGTTATTCTGTAAGCTATCTCGACAGCGGAATCCGCGGTGAGATTCGAATTTCGTACTTTGAAATTCAATCGAATCACGTTCGCAATACGGTTGAATTTCGTAGTACAAAATTCAAATCTCACCGCGGATTCCGTTGTCGAGATAGCTTACAGAATAGCCTAGCAGTTCGTGTTCATTTGAGGGCTTAGATCCATTATGGATCTATATGATTTTTTTTAGTAATTCAATTATGGGGGCTGCGTTGTCCGGTTTCAATAGGTTGGTCTGAGATAATGTGGTAATTAAAGCGACAATAATATTTGTCAAAGATTGCTGTTCAGTGTCAGTACTACTTTGTGCTTTCAACGCACAACCATTGGCAGGAGGTGGCATATCATAGTCTTTTATGAGTTGTTGGTGAGCCGCTTGGTCATAACCCTTTAGGGGGCTGACGGGCTGAACGCGGTTTTAATAAGACAGTTTTTCTATAAGTCATATTAGAAGAGGACGGTGGCGGCATTTTTCCGATCACCGGTGTTGTGCGACTAGTGGCAATGACATCAGCGTAAGATTTAGACACTTGAGGATGCAGTTTGCAAGCCTCAGAGTATGAAATGCAACATTCTGCCATGGATTGCTTGATACGCTTTTGTCGATCGAGCTCAGGACAAGACTTGCTAGTAGCAAAGTGCGAGCCTGAACAGAGGCAACATGAAGAACAATCCTCTTCAATGCTACAACTATCCGCAGTATGATCTTGACCGCACTTAAAGCAGCGAGGTTTAGACATGCACTGCATTTTAGTATGGCCAAAACGGCAGCAGTTGTAGCATTGTATTGTTGGATAAGTATAAAGTTCTACCGGTAGTGCATTGAAACACATGAAAATGCGCTTAGGCAGAACCTGCCCATCAAACGTGATTACTACTGTTTGAGATGGCTTCCAGACTGGGGACCCATTGACAGTTGTCTTATAATTCAGACGTCTAATCTTAATAATTTTACCACATCCTACGGGAACATTGATATTTTCGGTAACCTCTTCCGGGGACCACTCAGCTGGTACACCTCGTATAAGGCCCATGCGCGTCAAATTGAATGTTGGTATGAATGCTTTTAACTTATTTTTAGGCAAACTGTCGTGGCGCAGGAATGTGTTTGCAGCATCAAAGTGCGTGAAAGCAAGAGCTATTTTGTTTCTGCCTATGCGTTTTAAACTACCATTTACAATATTTGTAAATTGTTGCTTCTGTAATAATTTACCGAACGCGATGGGATGTAAAACAGTGTTGTCGTCAGGATTAGACTCCCTTTGAATGTGAACTAGGTATGGTGCTACATCTGTAGATTCGTAAAATTCCCTACTGATTGGTGAGGGACGAGGATGTGTATTATCATTTGTGGAAACAGGAGTTGAAGCTGGTTTTTTGTCCAATTGTTTCTTTATCATAGGTGTCTCGGCAATTATTTCCGTTGTATTACAAACGCAGTCATTTTCCTTTGGTTCTGACACCGAATTATGTTTACGTCTACGCTTATTACAGTGCCGGCACATCTTGCTAGGTCGAGATCGTTTTAAGGCTCTATTCCATCCCACGGAGCCATCGGTCTCCATACCAGACTCATTAGATGCAGACATAGGTGCAGTTGAATTTGGCATTACTAATGAAGAAGTAGATGCGATAGTAGTCTCATTAGTGATATCATTGCCCACAGGAGGAACAGAGCCCCCGGGGTCGGGGGGCTCCTCCATCGCAGAAAAAAACAAAGAAAAAGTGCTTACCGACAGATAATTCAAGCAACTAATTAAACTATATACAATAAAAATTAAAACGATTCACAGTTTCAACTCTCCTGACCAATATTTACAAGGTAAAATATTATTTCCAATTTCACAAATTTAAAACACGCCCGCCAAGTTGGAGAGTTTCCCGCGCTCAAAATGCCAATTATTGTCAATCATTGCATTGTCATTTTATCAATAACTACATGCGCCCCACAACTTCACCTGCGTTGAAAAGAAATCTATCATGTATCGGGATAAAAAGTATCCAAGGAGTTATACATTATAGTATTGTATATAAACTATCTATTTACCAAACTTTACCCGAATACGTTCAGCCGTTTTTGCGTAAATATTAGTAGGATTGTTAATATAAGTTGTAAATACATACAATCGCTCATTTTTCCTGTTGGGGTAGGCAGAGAAGAAAGGGAAAAAAGAAGTACCTAGGTACTTCTTTACTTTTCTTACTATTTAATATGAGTTTTACCTACTCACATAATTTAGGCTATTGTTGTAAATAGTTGAACCTACCCTTAGTCCATCGTATTGCAAATGTAATGTAGGTTGGTCATCCTTGAATATAATGTTCAACAAACAGACGCCAATAATGAAAATTGTAAATGTTTTATGTATATATCATGGTGCACTGCGCAAGCGTAGTTTTACGCGCGCTTTTTGTTTAAATTCCTCAATGTCACTTGCTGTCAATTTTACTTCAAAAAATCAAGACGCGTGTTAGATTATTTTCATAGTACATACCGATTTACGACATATTTCCAATGTTTGATGATTTTATTTATAAATTATTAATATTGCCTCAAATAAGGGTGTTTATACAGTGATAGATACATTTGAGGGTAGTCTAAACCTTACAAGATGTGCCAGAGCCGCCATCTTGGTTTTCTGTTTGACTGATGCTTTAAAAGGGCTGTAGAAACGTTACATGAGACCAAAGAGTAACATAATATATACTCATGAGACACTTTTGCTCGAGCAGCCTTCGGGCTAACATCGTCACCTTTACTCTGTTGGGAATATCGTTCAGACGACAAAGTGCTGTCCAACTCAATGAAGCTAAGTATTTGTATTACAAAATGTATAGAATAATTATGGCTAGAATGTGGTTTTCTAGGATATGTTTATAGTAATGATGGTTTCACCTAGGAATGGTGATGATAGTGTTTTAGCTTCGTTGAGGGTGGTAAGGAAAGGCTATGAGGGGTGGTGGAGGCCTTTTGGGGGAAACCCCATAATATTTTGTATAAATTGTCTAAATCGGTAGTGATTTTCATGTGCTATGTCTTGTTGAAACTTGTTATAAAGCCTTGTGACTTAACATTAAATACTTATTGGTATATTGCTGTTCTCTTTGTTCTATTGTCTATTATAATGGTCCTGAGTCTCCTGATGGTACATAAACTGTTGTTATAATGATGAAGGTACAAATAAAATGCTTTCTCGGTGATGTCCTGACTTTTATATTTTATTAATAAGTTCTACCTATTATGACAACTCTAAACGCGCTCACTACCGCGTTTGCCAATTTGCTTAATATTGGCATAGAGAATACCCTTGACGCGAATAACGTGGAGATATTGTAACGCGGCATGTTAAGACTTAATGGTCATGCTGAATCAGGCCCCAGATCACTAATACGTTGAGCTCTGCCGATAACTTTAGTACGATGACTGTACCAGTACAGGCAGGCCTCCCTCACTCGCTACAGCGCTTTTTACCTAAACTTTCGACCAGCGCCGGCGTTGGTATCCACCCGTCGGTTGTCACTGCTCTCGCGCGCGCAACGCATATTATTATTCAAATGAAGGGATAACTGCGCATTCATATTCTATATTAGAAACGATTTATGTATTTCAATTTATTTTGCGTGTTTGACAAAAACAAGCGTAATATATATTTTTTTAAGTTACACATACTCAAATGACAAGACGCGTAAATGTGGTAAAATTCGACTCTTAGTTAGGCACTTTGATGTTATTTTGTGAGGCAAATAAAAATAATTCATAAACTTTTTTTTAATTTCATTGAGTCAATATCGGGCGCGCGCCGTTACATCGCGCGCTGAACACACGAGTAAATAGTATTCTGTGGCACTGAACGAAGTAATAACAACGCTAGGTGGAGCGTTGGTATCTAGGATGATGGATTATAATGGATGGCGTCAAAACTTTGGCAGCATGTCCATTTTCTGTTTGTGTGAGTATCTAGAACTGCTAGATTGTGCCTGAGTAGGGAAGTGATCACTAGTGCAGAACATATCGATTAAAAGGTGAAAAATGTATAAAACTAAAACTTATGTAAAAAGAAAACAATTTATGTGATAAAAATAATTAGTACTTTATTGCACTTATGGACATTCATTATAGTTATAAAAATGCTACTAAGTACTTAAATAGTTTCCTTACTTAGTACTTAACTGTAATTAGTCAACTTTAATCTATATTACCCTTGTCTGAAAAGGTGAAAAATGTATAAAACTAAAACTTATGTAAAAAGAAAACAATTTATGTGATAAAAATAATTAGTACTTTATTGCACTTATGGACATTAGTTATAGTTATAAAAATGCTACTAAGTACTTAAATAGTTTCCTTACTTAGTACTTAACTGTAATTAGTCAACTTTAATCTATATTACCCTTGTCTGAAATACAAATCTTAAATGTTTTAGAAAACTGTGATACACGTGTCTCATAATTTTAATTAAAGAGTAGGTGTACCAATTTTCGAGACAATTGACCCATAGAATAAAAAAATCATAGAAAGTTCAACCCTCCATTTCACCCTCTTAGGAATAAAATTTTGTAAACCCTTTTCCTGGTGGATAAAACTTTTACAACCATTACAAAAAAACACACCCTCCAAATTTAATGTGTGTAGGTGTAGCAGTACCAGTGGTCACTTTAGGCTGCGTTTGATATATTAGTACGACAAACACGTGAGGGATTATTTTTGAAGGACTGTGATACACGTGTCTTATGATTGAATTTGATGAGTATATGTACAAACTTTCGAGTCAATGGACCCAGTGACCAAAAAGTTTCATAGGAAGATCAACCCTCTATTTTACCCTCTCAGGGGAAAAATTTCAAACCCTTTCTTGGTGGAAACTTCACAAAGAACACACCCACTTAAACAAAAAAATAATATTCCATATCGGTTAAGATTTGACGGAGTTCTGTGGTAAAAACGTTAAAAAAAATACAAGGAGGAGGTTCTCAATTAGCCTGTATATACTTTTTTTCAATTGAGAACCTCATCTTTTTTTGTGAAGTCAGTTAAAAATACAGGTGAATTGAGAACCTCCTCCTTTTTTGTTAAGTTGGTTAAAACAGAGTTCCTCACCGCGTCTGTCTGTCTGTCTGTCTGTTTGCAATAAATTCAGAAGCTACTGAACAGATTTTCATGCGTTTTTCACACATAGCTAGTGTGATTTATAACGAAGGTTTAGGTGTATAATTCATTAAGGTTTTGTGTGAATTAGTTGAAATATGACTATATAAAATAAACTTAAAAAAAAAATGAAACCGCCGAAAAAACTGAAAAGCAAAAAATAATTAAACTTTTTTTATTTAACCTTATTAGTTTAAGAACTTAGTTATTATGTTTAGTTAAAAACTCAAAACAATTACAAAAATATATAAAATATAAAAATATAAATATATAAAAATAATAAATATATATATATATATAACTTAGGTATATTAAGAGTAGTTTAAGAATTTCGTTATTAAGGTTAAATAAATAAGTTTAATTATTTTTTGCTTTTCAGTTTTTTCGGCGGTTTCATTTTTTTTTAAAGTTTATTTTATCATTTTTTGTGGCCATAATCAACTTGTTAAAAGCAGGCGTCATTGCTTACCCCTGGCCCGGACAAACTTTAAATAAAACATTTATGCTCTATAATAACAATAAAAATAATTTAAGATCACATAAAAAACTAAAAAAACCAACTTCCAACGTCACGCTAACTATTTTCAGTATAAAGTTGGAGGTGTTTATTTAGATATCTCTGGAGATACTTATCAGTTCTCGAAAAATGTACAATGGGACCAAACAGGCAGCATACTCTCCCAAACAAAAAATAATTTTCTGAATCAGTTAAGAATTTACGGAGTTATGAGGTACCAAACATAAAAAGGCGAACTGAGAACCTCATCTTTTTTTTGTGAAGTAGGTTAAAAATGTTTAAGCTTCTCTATTTTTTCTTGCTGTTCTATTCGAGGCCCTACGCTAACCGTTCCATCCTTAATAAAATCATCATATTATAAATCAACTAGCTGGGCCCCTCGGCTTATCCCGCGTTTAATGACAGCGGCAACATGCGCGTGGGCTGTGGGCTATTGCATTGGCTTCAATTTCGTTTTCCCGGTACTCTATTTGTTTTTTCTAAAATAAAAGTAGCCTAGGTAACTTGATAGTTACACTTTTAACATCAGCTATCTGCCAGTGAAAGTCCCGTTATAATCAGTCCAGCCATTTCAAAGATAAGCCGAAACAAACAGACAGACAGACAAACATTTGAGTAGTACCGTATATATATATATATATATATATATATATATATATATATATATATATATATATATATATATTTATATATATACCGTATATACCGTTTAGTAAGTACCGTGTATACTTTCATATGCATTTAGTGAAAAGCTGTTATTTTGGAATTACAAACAGACACTTCAATTTTATTTCTCTGAATATTTTTAGTGTTAAATTTATAGTTATCGTTTATATATTTAATGTTTTAAATTTAATCGTAATCCTAACTAATATTATAAATGCGAAAGTAACTCTGTCTGTCTATCTGTCTGTGTCACTTTCACGCCAAAACCACTGAACTGATTTAAATGAAATTTGGTACCCAGATAGTCTTGACGGAGAGGGGGAGAGGAGATTAGCCCAGCGTGGTCCGGTGCGGTGTAGGTGGGATAAGCATGTGTCTTATTTGTAAAATAAGTAGCCTAAATAATTAAAAATGCTACCCAGAGACACTACCACGCGGACGAAGTCGCGGGCACAGCTAGTGTTATATATTCCTTTTTATAAGGGTATCGACTATATTTATCGACAAAGTTTTGCACAGTTCTCGTACATCACTAGCCGGGCGGCGTAAAAGAATGATTGTTATTTACATAAATTAAAGCTTTAAAATGATAACCATTTACCACCACGGTAGTTATATGACAAAAAAGATGTATATTGTGTAAGCAAATTAAATATTTTGATTTAAAAATTGGTTATTTATGATATTAAATGCCCACAAAGACTTACATGTGAAATGATAATTCTGGATCTTTTACGCCTCCTTTAGTTGTTCTAGATGGACAAAACACAGCACAACACGACATTATTTAAATATGTAACAGGGTTTCAGTCTTTGTAGGTATGTTTCTATTTAATTTTTAATTTATAAATATAAAGCGTCGCTTTATTATGGCCTGCTAGCTGGTCAAAAATGGACATGATCACCCATGCGCGAGGTTGTCAAATTGATATTAGTTTTCTCGTTTACTCTTATCTCGCGACCCCTGTAATAGAAAGGGTAGGACAATGTGTTGATAGAATGAAAGTCGATGTGACAACGTCACATGGCTGACATGGCTCCATCCATTATAATCCATCATCCTAGGTTGGTATTGTGTTTTTGTAGGGGAGTGAAATATCTGTTACGTAGTACCTATTATATAATCTGCGGTACATACGCCTTCATATATGTTTTTCTACCTCCATGGTCTCTACAGATCACTACTAGCAACCCTATATAAAAAAGTACTCTGTGACTAGCAAGTAGCAAGCTGCTGTTGCAATGTTGCTGACAGACACATATATTTAGTAATCTGTTGGCGAAATTGTTGTGGTATTATCCTTTTTGGTATTATCGCAAAAGCCAAAAACAAAGAAATTAATAATAGTAATCTGTGTGCATATTGGATGGTTTGAGGGTTTGGATCATGGCAAAGAGAATATAAATACCAAAGAGTAACATAATATATACTAAACTAACTATATATACCTACTATAAATACTACGTCATGGATTGGATATTCCCTTACTTATTAAAAATGTATTTCACCAATTCTAAATGATTCACTGGACAAGGAATCTAGCGTAGTATTATATTCTCTTTGAAGGAATCATAATGAAGAAAGAAAGAACCGGCGACAATTGCCGCCCATTTAAATTATAAGTATCAGACACTGAATTAATATTATTGTGGTTGTAGCATTCACAACCTATTTTTATGATATTTCTTCTATTCTTTACAGCTCATCAAATCCTCAGTCTCACTGGGATTAGCTTCGAGAGGAGAAGCATCATTGTAAGAATTTTTGCACAATTGTCTTCGGAGTTAAATAATTAATTGTGTTATTCACACAGCAATATTATTGTATTATGTCTCCTTCAGGGTTTTGTGGAGCTCACCATAGTTCCGCTGAAAGACAACTTGCGAATAATTCGCTTGAATGCTAAGCAGTGTCGTATATACCGCGTCTGCTTGAACGACCAATATGAAGCAAACTTCCAATATTGTGATCCTTTCCTGGATATCTGTCAAGCTGACCCTAATACGTAAGTACAGTAAATAACACGTAGTACACTAAATTTCTCTAGAATATAATATTTCTCAAGATAATCTTATTGGTGCATGAACAAATCTTGCTGTCTCGATTACTAATACTCTGATGCTCGTAGGAGTATCTTACTTCTCAGCTTATCCAAGGATGGTAGATAGAAACAACATTCTTAGAATCAGAAGGTTGTGTGTTCAAATCACGTCGGGATTACCAATTATGCTCGTAGGAGTCTCCTACTTCTCAGCTTATCTAAGGATAGTAGATAGAAACGATGTTCTTGTTCAGACACTTTAATGTTCCATCAAGAAAGTACATGCACTTTTCATGAGTTATGAGCACAGAATGCTTATACCTCACTGTCCGTGAGCTGGTGAAAGAGAGCAAGACAGTTACGTCTTTCTCATGAAGTGGTGGCGCACTTAGTTGCCGCTACACTCTGTTAAGAGTATCATTCCTTAGTACTCTCAAAGAAAGGTTAAAACTAATGAGCTGTTTCCTTAAAAAACAGGCCAAGTCCGAGTCGGACTCGTACTCTACCACAGTACAACATTTAATAATATAGAACAAAATTTCCGAAAAGAATAACATTCTCTCAAACAATCAGTCTCTATATTTTTCGGTTTATGACAATTAGCAAAAGCCTACAAAACATTTGATATTAGCGGTCCTAGGAATACATACTTTGTAAAAGTTTCAAGTATCTTACTATTAAGTTTTATAAGAAGATATTACAATTCAGAAGATGCAGCCTTTTGACAGACGGATGGGCAGATGGACAGTGAAATCTTAATAATGAGATTAGGTTGGTATTGGTACCTTTTAGGTACGAAAGCCTAATAAGATCGATTGTTTAAAAAACTAAAAGGACCAACTACAAATGCCGGACTATTCATTTTCAGTACCAAGTTTGAGGTGTTTATCTTTCATATATCTGGAGATACTTATCAGATCAGAGATGAAATTACTATAGTACCACCCTTGGGATATATCCTTTCCAACAAAAAAATAATCATCAAAATCGGTTTATAAATGACGAAGATATCTGCGAACCGAACACCCATAAAAAAAAAAATATATATATACAGTGGAATTAAAAAAACTTCCTTTTTTGATTTTTATTATTTTAAAAATAGTTCTACTACCGTGATATCAATGTCAAAAGCCTCAAAGCGAATTTTGGTTGATTATTTTTTAACAAAAATACTTATTTATAAAAGCACATTTATGTAATGTACTACTTGTTATTTTAATCTACCAGTATTGGTTGTAGTCTCAATACAAAAGTCAAAAAAGTCTCAATGAAAAAAAGGGTTTTATTTTCTGTTTGTTACCTCTAAACTCCGTGAAATCTAAACCGATTTCAAAAATTAATTTTTTGTTTGAGAGATTTATGCTTCCCGTTTGTTCCCATTCAAATTTTATCGCGATATGACTATTATCTCGGGAGATATGGAGATAAACAATTTAAAAAAATTCATACCTCGACGACATGATTATGACTAGAGGATATTTTCACTATTGCGGCATGTGAAGTCTGTTATTTTCGTTTTGTAAACAATCTTACATTATTTATATGAGATAGTTTAGCATTTGACTACTATCTCGCCTGGTGGTAAGCAATGATTTGGTCAAAGATGGTGAACATTTTAGAACTTTAATGGTCTGACTAAATTTCTTAAGCAAGGGTGTGACCGCTATCTCACCTGATGTTAAGCTATGATACTATCGATGATGTAGCATATCATAGACCACATTATCACTTATCACTTGAGTATTCAAATGCATGTCTGTAAATCTTGCTTTTCCGAACAGCATAACATTTCATACATTTCCAGGAGATCATTGGAAGTATTCTCCAACTTCCACTTAGCAGCAGCACAGAAAATAGACCCAGATCATAATTCCGGAGAGCTGCACATCCAGGTGCCCGAGGAAGCTGCACACTTGGTGGGGGAAGGTCGGGGACTGAGGATCGGGATTGAGTTCTCGTTGGAGTCTCCTCAAGGCGGCATGCACTTTGTTGTGCCGGAGGGTGAAGGTTCACTTGTTGAGGTTAGCAAAATCAATATTCATTAAGATATTGTTCATATTGCCCTTCTTCTAACTGACTTTTTAAAAGGAGGATTTTGTCTGTATGTTTTTAGGGTTCCTTATCCAAAGGGTGAAACGGGACCCTATTACTAAGACTCTGCTCTCCGTCTATCTGTCTGTCTGTCTGTCTGTCCGTCCGTCTGTCACCAGGCTGTATCTCAACCGTGATAGTTATAGTTGAAATTTTTTTTGGCATTTCAATATAACGCCATTCACGGTAACGAAAGTTCAAATGTATGGAATAACATTTATGTTTCCGCAACAAAAATGTTATTCCCATACATTTTGAACTTGCGTTAGCGTGAAGGCAAACAGGAAATTGGATTTTGTCTAGGGGCCCTGATGTAGGACTGTGTGACTGTGTGACATTTCTTGAGTCCTCGAACATCACACCTGTACAGTTGGGACTTTTAACATTGCCACTGTTACAGTATTGAACATTATTATGATAGTTAACTTTTTTTTATCGAGAACAGACCACAATTTCGGGTTATGTTAACTGACAACATGTTCTCTTAGCTGGAGTGGTGGTAAAAGTTAACAACTTGTCATCTGCCTTGTTGAATCTATTTTAATTATCTTTCAATTTTATGCCATAATTTTATCTATTGCAGAAATCAGCTCACATGTTCACATATGGCCACTCAGCTCGGCTCTGGTTTCCATGCGTAGACAGCTTCGCAGAGCCTTGCACTTGGAAGCTGGAGTTCACAGTAGACGAGAGTCTGACGGCCGTATCCTGCGGAGAACTTGTCGATGTGGTGTTTACACCTGATCATAGACGGAAGACTTTCCATTACTTGGTTAACACACCGGCTTGTGCACCTAACATTGCTTTGGCTATTGGGTAAGTTCCATGCTTTCATTAAGACATCATCAGCACTGTTATATATTGTTACATCGTGTCGATGGGTCTCAAAGTTTCGCAACGCTTCTCGCAGTAAACAATAATAACCGTGGGAAAAAAAAAATAAACTTATTGCTGGCCATAAACCGACCGTCATAAAAGTAACCTTCCTGGAATTCCGACCTTAGTCAATATACCTAGTTTTGTAGTTAAGATTAAACCTTATTCATAAGACGTTAGAGATCAAATTAGCATGTATGGTAAAGTTGTTTACATCAGATGTTCAAAGGAAAGCCGCCTATTGTTTTTGATTTATTGCTTTGTTTGTCTATTATTTTTATTCTTTATTGATCGAGGATTTTCTAGAATAATTATTGTGCCCTATATAAAGCGTCGCACCGCGGCGTTGAGGTAGTCATTGTTTGGAAGCGACAGTGTAAAGATCTCAGCGCGGATAGTGAAATCAGTGATTGTTAAGTGTTATCAGTGAACTAGTGTTGTGAACTGTGAACAGTGAAGTGCGAATTGTGAATCACCGACGACCTCAGTGTGTGTAACGGACATTTGATCATTGTGCAAGACGATTTGGACAACTACTGTGGAACATTGTGTTAACCTAGTGTTCAGTGGAAATAAACGTTCATCTAATCGGATTGGCATTTTAATACCACCCCGCACGTAACAATATTATTTACATCCACAATGGTTTATACAGCATCTAGTTGTATAGAGCTCTATTATTATTATCTAATATTGCAATGTTTGGGTGCAATTAGCTGTCCAGTTTGTGAATTCCTGCCTTACTTTCTTCTTGCGGCGCTACAACCCTAAATGAGTTAGTAGCAGAGGATACTAATTTAGCCACTATTCTTGATCTTTGGGGGCTTTATCCCAGGTTGTCGAATTCTTCTCGGATTGTCCTTTACGTCCGCCTTCCGGTGTCTACCTATGGATCTTACTTCTTTTAATATATTAGGAAACAGGGCACGTGAGCTGCGCGCCTGACGGTAAGCGATAATGCCAGCCTATCATATGAAAGACACTGTGACGCGTTACATATGGATATCCAGCATTATCCTACATCCATTACTCTGACACATCAAAATCTCGAGTCCTGTAGTCACCCACCCTGAACCTGAACCCTGAACTTGCCCTGGAAAATATTGTATAGTTAAATAACTGCTGCGTGAGTTTTGGCGGGAATGTGGAAAAGTGTGTGTGCTCTCATTGTATTTTTTCCTAAAACTTGTGTTCTTCCGCGCGTTAATGTGTAGTAAATGTGGATTATTAACCATTAAGTGCCGGTGAATGTGTGCGAGTGTAGGCAAACAGCACAATGTTGAGAAACATGCTATTTGCGTTCTCACCAAAATTACACTGAAAATCTTCAGTAACGTCCACATCTTTACTGAGGGTATGACTTGGACTAGACTGTGACTGACTTCAACATGAACTGAAATGTGACTTTGACTCATATTTATGACCTTAATTCTCAAAACTCTTCAAAACTTGAAGAATGTTAATACTTGACTTTAATGTTAATTTAATTGAGCAGTCACCGCTCAGTGATAAGTTAAAAAATTAATTTAAAGCATCTTTTTAACCAGCCGACTAGAATCACTAGCTCATCAGCAACCTGCTTGGACAATGTGTTTTGCAACTGTGAACCTGAGAAAATTGCAATCTTTGATAAACTTGGCTCCGACCATCTGGGACAGAGTGCCACATTTTCATGTAAAACATCCACCAAAGGACCTATGCAGCACTTTATCTCAAATGTTGGGTGCAGAGTTCAATAATATTTTTAAATTTAAAACTAGTAGATAGTAGATAGAATATCAGAAAGGCTTGATGCGGGTAAGAAATGTGTCGGTGTTTTTTTAGATCTCGCAAAAGCATTCGACACCGTTTCGTGGCCAATTCTTTTAAATAAGTTAGAACTTCTTGGGGTACGTGGAACAGCATTAAGTTGGTTCCAATCATACTTAAATTGTAGGAAGCAAAGAGTCCGCATAGGAAATGAATATAGCGACTACGCTAACATCGCTTATGGCATTCCTCAAGGCAGCGTGCTTGGTCCCACGCTTTTCATTACTTATATTAATGACCTGTGCCAATTCCAGATGAGTAACTTGGACATCTTTACATTTGCTGACGATACTGCGCTTGTCTTTTATGGAGATAGCTGGGATGCCGTTATCGATACTGCACAGCGAGGAATATCGCAAGTTGCACAGTGGCTTCAACACAATTTACTCACTCTGAATGCAACTAAAACAAAATATGTAACTTTTCACATTTCTAAACGAACAGAACCAAAGAACGTTGAGTTAAGAATTCACACATGTGGCTCCCATGTAGACCAAACATGCGCCTGTCCAAAACTTCAACGAGTAGATCATATAAAATATTTAGGGGTAACTATCGATGAGAAACTTAACTGGCATAATCAAATAGGAGCACTTTCTGGTCGCTTGAGAAAGATGATCTTTATATTTAAGCGCCTCAGGTCAATAGCCGACCCAGACACACTGAGACTAGTGTACCAAGCACTTTGCCAATCAATATTAACTTACTGCATAGTATCCTGGGGTTCCGCAAACAAAACTCTAATGATGAAAATCGAAAGAGCACAAAGAGCTCTCTTAAAAGTTGCTTACAACAAAACTTTCAGGTACTCAACTGACCAACTCTATAAGGACACGAATTTTTTACGGGTCAGGCAACTGTATATCCTCTCAGCAACGATGCGGTTTCATAAAAAATCTCAAAATGCAGTAACTACAAATAGACGCACGTTAAAACATTCATGGGAGACTCCTCGGCGAAAGACATTACTAGGCCAACGAGCTTACAGTTACAAGGGTCCTTACTTATACCAGCGCTTAGACAGAAGTCTCAATATAATCAATATAACACGCTTTTTATGCAAACGTAAAATTATTGCCTGGCTGTCTTCTACTGATTACTTGGAGACTGAAAACTTAATTAAAGCCAATATATGACACTAAGGGGCCTGCTCCTCCACCAGTGGATAGCTCTCCGTCATACATGTGAGCTCCAGACCAAAACACTCTTGATACCCAATTTCAGCAATATCTCTGGATTCAAGCCAATGCGTGGTGAATCAGGCCCCCTAATCACTAATATGTAAATAATGTAAATGACATTTATTACGCAAAACGACGCACAACGACACAAATATGACATTTTAAAACTTACATTTAAACAATAATACAGCTCACTTTCGTGCACACTCACACACTTCTTACTCCCATAACCACACACACAAACCCATAAATTAAATAATTCATATTCAGATACAAGCAAGTACCTATATAATATACCACACATACCCCTCACCCTGTTATGTGTGCAATGTACACACGCATCCAGGCACGCAAACACACACACATACACACACTCGCATGCATTTTTCTCAGCCACATAAAATACATGCCACCCACATACTCATATACAATCAAATCATCAATTAAAAGCTTGGGAATATTATATAATATATCTTAAATTTTAAGTTATCATTACTCTCAGTTGCAACTAGTTGTGTAGGTATATTATTATTAGCCTGACTATATTTTATTTTTTAACTTGTGCTTCTTTAGCTTGGTTGATTTATTGTAATATCAGCTAATTATATTTTCATTAACACTACCATAGCACAGAATAATGAATAGTCCATAGTAATACTAATAGTAATACTAACGTGTAAGTGTATGTATACATTGTTATTATTACTCTGGCTCCAATTTCTTTTTAATATTACCTATCTATATCGAGCATACTTGCCGTTACCTGTTACACTTGTACAATAAGCACATATTTATTTATATATAAATAACAGGACGAGACTAAATTCCACGACACAGGGTATCCTAGTGTGGAATTTCAGGGCTTCACTCCAAAAATTCATATAGGATGTTCACATATTTAAGTTATCAATGTAAATAGCATAAGATTTGCTTACCTAATAAATTCATTCATTCATTCATTCATTCATTCAACTATTACAAGAGCTGGGAAAATTCGGTTCGATGACTGGGCTACTCCTGGTATTTACAAAAGTAGAAATAATTTGTACAACTTATACTCACAAAAACAAATTAATTTACACAATACTAAATTCATAAATCACTTAAAACTATATTCCAAAACTTTTAAAGTGGTTTGTCAGACAGCAAAATCTTTGCATTTTAGTAGAAAAATTAAGCATGCTGATGATAAAATAAAAACAACATGGAAAATCATCAATACTGAAACTGGAAAAATAAAACAAAGAGACAGTAAGATCATCTTAAAAATTAACAATAAATTAATCATGGATAGTAATGAGGTTGCCAATACATTTGATGAGTTCTTCTCTCAAGTACCCATTACTACCACTCAGTCCATAAATTCTAGTCCCGCTGATGCTTATTCTATATTATCGAAGTGTGTAAATAAATGTGATACCTTGTTCCAGTTCAAACACGTAACTGCAGACTCAATTGTGAAAACATTTAAAATGCTCAAACAAAAGAAAACCGAGGACCTGTGGGGAATTTCAACCACAGTTCTCAGTTACATTATTACTGTTATTAGCCCATACTTAGCTTTTATTTTTAACAGATGCGTTGATCAAGGTGTCTTCCCGGATTTAATGAAAAAAAGTAAATTGATTCCTTTATTCAAATCAGTAAACAAAAATGATCCATCTAACTATAGACCAATCTCTATACTACCGGCATTGAGTAAAATTTTTGAAAAAGTAATATTAGACCAGCTTTTAACACATTATAACATGAATGATCTTTTAAATAGCAAACAATTTGGATTTACTAAAGGGCGTTCTACTACTGATGCAGGAATAGGTCTTCTTAAACATATATTTGATGCATGGGAGAAAGCACAAGATGCTATTGGCGTGTTCTGTGACCTATCAAAAGCATTTGATTGTGTCTGTCATGAAACACTAATTTACAAATTAAAATACTACGGTGTTGAAGGTAAGGCACTTGATCTGGTATCATCATACCTCTGTAACAGAACACAGATGGTTGAAGTCAATGGCGTCAGGTCATCTGGATCCCTCATAAAAATGGGAGTCCCGCAGGGATCGATCCTAGGACCTTTTTTATTTCTAGTTTATATCAATGATTTACCGTCATTCGTACAGAACCTATGTGATATTGTTTTGTTCGCAGATGATACTTCCTTGATATTCAAAATAGATAGGACTACACCTAACTTTGACGATGTAAACAAATCAATAACACAGGTTCTGAATTGGTTTACAACCAATAACTTATTGTTAAACGCAAAAAAAACTAAATGTATTAATTTCTCTCTACCAAATGTAAAAAAGGGTATCCTAAATAGAAGTATATTAATAAATGATGAACCATTAGAACTTGTTGAATCCACAACATTCTTGGGCATCACCCTGGATTCAAAGCTTCAATGGGGTTCTCAAATATCGGTTCTAGCAGGTAGGTTAAGCTCAGCTGCATACGCAGTACGTAAAATTAGATTTTTAACGGACGAAGCCACTGCAAGATTGGTCTATTTCAGCTACTTCCACAGTATAATGTCTTATGGCATTTTATTGTGGGGGAAAGCTGCTGAAATCCAATCAATATTTGTTTTGCAGAAACGAGCTATTCGCTCTATATATAGTATGAGGTCGCGAGATTCACTTCGTGAAAAATTTAAGGAAATTAAAATTCTAACAGTGGCATGTCAATACATTTATGAAAATATTTTGTTCATACGCAAGAATATAAATGATTATAAGAAAAGGTCTGATGTACATAATTTTAATACAAGACATAAAAATAGATTAATTATACCTAATTTCAGACTGCAGAAAGTTAGTGGTTCATTCATGGGGAACTGTGTACGCTTTTACAATAAGCTACCTAAAGATATTGATCAATTGCCTATGAGCAAATTTAAAATCTATGTTAAATCCAATTTGATGAAAAAATCATACTATACAATAGGTGACTATATGGATGACAAAAATGCATGGCCTGAATGCCCCAAGTTCCAAGAACAAATATAAATTGTACTATAATTAATAATATATTGTTAAAATTTTAAAGCTGACATGTACAATTAATTTAAAAAAAAAGATAAAATGACAAGACAAGCCCCATAGAGTTTCTTGGTGTTTCTTCTCTGATGGGAGTATTTCCGAAACACCGGTAGATTCAACAGCCATTCAGTTTTCCCCTTTTGTCCGCAGATTTTCTTTCTAGGCGTGCCATTTTTATTTTTATTTAAACAATATTATGCAGCTGACAGACGGACTATCAGTTCCATTTGGATCATGATATGTACTGTGATCGGTATGCGTTTCTCTATGTTGTGTTTCACTATTTCACTTTTTTATTTTTTTTATATAAAAATTGTCTGAAGTACTGAAACACACAGTTACATGTATGGTTCGTTTTAACCTACTTTAATTTTTTTTTAAATATTCTGACGTAAACTATTGGATGACAGCTGAATGGTTCATTACTTTTTTTTCTAATTCAAAGCGTTAAATTCTGCTTTTGCTATGTTTACTTGATAATTGGTTATGATTTATTTTATGATTTATGATTTTGACGTGTATATGTGCGTATATTTATACTGCCTACATACTGAATAAATGCTTTGATTCTTGATTCTTGATACTGGCTAAATACACTAATCGCGTAGAGCCATAATGAAACTAAAAAAAAACTGCTGTGGTTCTCTTCTCAAAGGAAAGTTCCAAGTTAGTAACCATAATCTTATATATGTAATAAACATTTTAATATTTTCAGACCATTTGAAACCTATGTGGATCCATTCATGAATGAAGTGACACATTACTGCCTGCCAAACTTGCTACAAATTTTGAAGAATACAGTTAGATTTCTGCACGAGGCATTTGAGTTTTACGAGGAGACATTGTCAACTAGATACCCATATCCATGCTACAAACAAGTATTTGTTGATGAGGTATGTGTTTTTATTTATTTATTAAATAGGTTAGCGTATGACCACTATCTCACCTGGGGGCCCCTAGACAAAATCCAATTTCTGTTTACATTCACGCTAACGCAACTTCAAAACCTATGGTAATGACATATTTGTTGCGGAAAACTAAATGTCATTTCGATAAATTTTGAATCTGTTAGCGTGGATGAAAATAGAAATTGAATTTTGTCTAGGGGCCCTGTTGGTCGGTGTTAATGCAGTCGAGAATGATAGAACATTAGGCCTAGAATTCGGACTGGCGCTCAAGGATAGCTGCTGGCACACATAGATGTTTTAGCGACAGATTTTTCAATTTGAGGGTGTTAGCGGTTTGAGAGCTTCGTTCGCGCTAAGGATAGACAAATCCTAGCATTGGTGTTCGTTCACAGGTGGCAGCAGCATATTATATCGATGTTCCACCTGACTCTTGACTTTGGTCTACCAAAAAGTAGCTTAGCAAAGTAGCTACCACAATCAAGTTTTTTTAGTTAGTTTTTGTAGTGGTAGGACTTCTGCTAGTCCGCCTGGGGCGGTACCACCACTTTGCCAATTTATTCTCAGCCGTAAAATAGGAATGTTTTTCGGTTGAAATGGCAAGGTGTCCAGTGAAATTACAGGGCATGTGAGACTTAATATATTTGTGTCTCGAGGTAACAGGCGCAGTGCAGTGACATGCAAGGTTCTGGCAGTTTAGAATGTTGCATGCCGCTGTGTCTGTAATAAGTAGACGTCATCGCTTACCATCAGGCGAGCGTCGTGCTTGTCCTGTTACCTTATATAACAAAAAAAAAAGTAGAAAATCTGCCACCATAACCTTACAGTGTTCATCATCATCACTTACCACTAGGCAAAATTCTGGCTTAACAGAAATATAGTTTAAACCTTGCCGGTCCTACAATAAATAACTATTTCTAATTTATTGAAATCTGTGCTTCCTTTCAGACAGAAGACGATTCCACAGCATATTCAACAATGTCAATTCTCAGCACCCATCTACTGCATTCCATAGCCATCATAGACCAGACATACGTAAGCCGTAAAGCGATGGCCCAGGCAGTTGCTGAACAGTTCTTCGGTTGCTTCATCACAATGCAGAACTGGTCAGATTTGTGGCTTGCCAAAGGGATTCCGGACTATCTCTGCGGTTTGTACTCCAAGAAATGTTTCGGCAATAATGAGTACAGGTACTTGATTCATCAGGAGTTACAAGAGGTGCGTATATTTATTTTTATTAGAAAGAACTAGCAGCCCGCCCTGGCTTCGCACGGGTGAAATTTATACATAATTCAATTTTGTTTTCGTTGAATTTTTTTTTTCTAAAATAAAAGTAGCCTAAGTTATTCCTTATAACATTTGTTATCTGCCAGTGAAAGTCCCGCTAAAATTGATCCAGCCGTTTCAAAGATTAACCGGTACAAACAGACAGACAGACTGCAGACAGACAGACAAAAAATTTTAAAAATTGTTTTTTAAAATGTATTATATAGTTATATACTTTACCTTTACCTTATATACTTTCCATATACATTTACGAAAAGCTGTTAATTTGGAATTACAAACAGACACTTAAATTCTATTCAAAGTCAAAAGTCAAAGCATTTATTCAGTATATGGGCAAATTAAAAATGTGCACTTACACACGTCAATTTATCTATATAGATGTCTAGATTTGATGAGTATAGCCCTGTTTCACCAAACTTTCATCTAATTGTCATACAGGTAGTATTTGGGGAAGGCTCAGCACTGTACTGTCCACCCTATTACCCAAACTGAGATAGTCAATAACATAACTCTTAATGGATATTAAACTGCATTAAATTCCGATAAGATAATTTGGTTGTCGTGTATTTTTGTAAATTGCTCAGCGACACAGGAATCCCTAGAGCGGATAGTTAGTTGTCTTATAAAAAAAAATGATATTTTGTATTCCACAGGTGGTCGGTTATGAGGAACAATACGGAGGGATGGTGCTAGATCCATGGCAGCCGCCAGCGAACGGCGCTCGCGTTGAATCCAAAGATATCTATTACTTCCCGGTCAGAAATGTTCAGACTATGTCGCCTAGATACATAGAGGTGAGTCATTACTTGTATATAAGTATATAGTACCTATACAGCATTTAGGATGTACTACCATTGATCCAATTAGTAAAGTTGAATGCCCAGTAGTTAATAAAAGGTCTTTGATCTTTTTTATATATCTAAGTAATTCTTATGTAATTTACCAGGATAATAATATAATTTCGTCGTATCGATGTATCGAACCGTGGCTTAATTGGCAGAGCACCTGGACGTGTAATCCGGGGGGTGCGGGTTCGAGTCCCGTCGGTACGATGAAATTTTGGATTGTATTTAACAATTTACAAAAATATAAAGTGTGAGACACTTCAAAGAAACATAATATTTGATTTACGCAGTGCAACATCTCTCGTCGGATTTGAAAACTGTAATGATTTCTTCCGAATGATTAACTTACGTAATAAGTAGTCATAGATGGCGCCACCAATGCATAATTGGGTTAACAAAATGCAATCCACTAATTTCGTCGTATCGATGTATCGAACCGTGGCTTAATTGGCAGAGCACCTGGACGTGTAATCCGGGGGGTGCGGGTTCGAGTCCCGTCGGTACGATGAAATTTTGGATTGTATTTAACAATTTACAAAAATATAAAGTGTGAGACACTTCAAAGAAACATAATATAGGATAATAATAAAGATAATTTAAAAACTAAAACAATTGACTTCCATGCCCCGCGAGTCAGTTTCAGTAGCAAGTTTGAGACGTTTATCGTCATATCTCTGGAGATACTCATCAGATCTCGATGAAATTGCAATAAGACCACCTCGAAAACGTACACTACCGACTAAAAAAATAATCATTCAAATCGGTTCACAATTGACGGAGTAATCGCGTAACATACACAAAAAAAGAAAAAAACATAGAATTGATAACCTCCTTCTTTTTGGAAGTCGGTTGAAAAGTAGCATATGTGTTGATCTAGGTTTCAAACTAGAGATAGTTCTACTCTCTATCTCGGACTCTTTTTTTTTTCTCTCTCACTATCTATCTATTTCGCTCTCTCTATTTCTATATCTATCTACCAAATATCATCAAATTCGTTTTTAAGTGATTGAATAACTAACTATTATTAGACAATTAACAGATCGGGCAGAAGTTGTCATGTCCGATCGCAGCGCCTCTCTCAAATACACACGCACAGCGTAACGTAGCATTGGACGTCCTGTGACCAGGAGTGACAACCTGAAAACATACCCAATGCAGTGGGCAGTGACTGGAAAACAAGAGCTGAAGATTAGGCTCAGTGGCGCGTCATGGGAGAGACTTACGCCAGTGAAATTATAGGACATCTAAGACTCAACATATTTATGCCTCAAGGTAACAGGCGCAGTGCAGTGACATGCAAAATTCAGGCAGTCCAGAATTTTGCATGCTGCTGTATCTGTAATAGGTAGACGTCATCGCTTACCATCAGGCGAGCGTCGTGCTTGTCCTGTTACCTCATATCATAAAAAAAATCTTCCTGCCCTTATCCCACTTAAGTGGGGTCGGTGCAACGTGTCATTAATTTGGTCTCTTCCATTTGGGTCTATACGCAGTCATTTCCGAATCCTTTTACACCCATATCTTCCATCACACAGTCCATCCACACTTTCTTCGGTCTTCCTCTTTATTTACCTGAATATTGAACGTAATAATAAAAAAATACACATACAAACTATTTTACCCGTTTCTATCACTTATTAATTAACCTATAACCTACCCAACTTTTCAGGTAATGCGCAAGAAATCGCACTTAGTACTTCGGATGCTCGAACAACGTATAGGCCAAGAGCTATTGCTCCAAGTGTTCAACAAACAGTTGTCTCTAGCTACGAGCGCCGCCAACACTAAAATAGGCAGCGGTCAATGGGGCCAACTCTTGCTGTCCACCAATTTGTTCGTGAGAGCGATATTCACGGTCACTGGCAAAGATATGGCGGTGTTCGTCGACCAATGGGTGAGAACGGGTGGACATGCCAAGTTTCATTTGACGTCCGTTTTCAACCGTAAGAGGTATGTTCATAATTTAGTTTGTAACAGACTGTCTCGATTGGTGGTAAGCGATGATGTGGTCGGTAAAATGGTGGACACGCTAGGCTTAAAATGCTCTGCCTCTCCAGGGATGTCTGCTGCCGGAACACCGTAAGGTTATGGCGGCAGGTTTTCTCCTTGATGGCGATAAGCTGCTTTTTGGTAGCAAGTCAGATAGAACATTGATATAATGCTCCTAGCACCTGTGGACGAACACCCATGATGGATACACATAGAAAAAATATATGGTGAACGGCTAAGAATTGATCCTATACGCCAACGAGCCGTCCGCGTCTCCGTCAGTCTGGCTGAATATCTCTTGAAATGTATATTTGTGAACGAGTTATCCTTTACGACCGCCAAAGTCACATATACGTGACAAGCACTGGCGGGTCCTGTATGCCAAGCGTCGTCTATAGACGACAAAAACCATACAAAACCGTACCGCTTTGACGTGCAGGGCACGAAGAGCGTTTGTAGTGTGGCGCTTAAAAGGTTAACGACCTTAAAAGTTAGGTAATACGGTTGATTTTCCAGGAACACAGTTGAATTAGAAATCCGTCAAGATGCCGTCCACGAAAGAGGCATCCGTAAATACGTCGGGCCCTTACTGGTACAACTACAAGAGTTAGACGGCACTTTCAAACACACCCTGCAAATCGAGAACATCGTGGTAAAGGCTGACATCACTTGTCATAGCAAAAGTAGAAGGAACAAGAAGAAGAAGATTCCTCTCTGTACTGGCGAAGAGGTTGACATGGATCTTTCTGCAATGGAGTAAGTATTTTCTGTTTATTATCAAAAAGATCCAATACTTACTTTCATAGACAATAACATAGCTCATAGGTGTAATTATGTCTTTAACATATTTTTTCCTGCAATAAATTTGCTTATTCTAATATTTTTTTAACATGTAGTGCTGACTTTGGACTAATACTTGCTAATATCACGTCATGAGTATAAATAGGAACAAGACTATTATTTTATTATTATTAATTCCTACTAGTAATGTGTGTAAAGTCCCCGTCACGAGAAGCTATAAATTATGTAAACAAACATCTTTTACTAAGTAAACATTTTATACTGCGAGATAATAATAAATTGACCATATTCAATCGACATGAAATATAGACGGGTTATATGAAAGTAACAACCTATTTAATTTAGTCGGATCATATTTTAACGACGCAAAGCGCTATCGTTTGTGTTTCTTGGTACCGGACGCAGGGATTGTAAACTATCGGGACGCCATTTTGAAATAAACGCGTCATTCGAGTTTCGAGTTTATTTTCACAAATTCATTTTTTTTTGTTGGTCCAAATGTTGTGAACGCCTGAACACTTGTTTACATAATTTATAGCTTCTCGTGACGGGGACTATAGTAAGTTTTTTTTTTAACTTAGTTGACCTTAAATCTATTTGACTATTGATTCTGCAATATCAGTGTACCAATGAGCCGATTTAACAAAAAAGACAAAAAAACAATGAAGAAAGTATATGCACATTTAAATCTATTTTGTTATTATAATACTTAATTATGACAAACTATATTTTGACGGACTCATTAATTCACTCTCGTCACTCTCATTCACTCATATAATTTTTTATGCAGAAATGGGTAGCGCTACCACGCGAGCGCGCACAGCGACCACTAACTCACCTGATGTTAAATGATGATGCTTTCGATGATGTAGCGCTTACCCAAAAGATACCTCTTCACTCGCAACTTGAAGAACCCTTAATTGTATCTAATCGGAAACACAGACTTAGATAGAGAATTCCATTGCTTGGCAGTACGAATTATGATAGATTTTTAAACGACTTAAAAAAAAAGAGGACGTTTCTCAATTCGACCGTATACATATATATATATATTTATGTTTTTTCGCGGATAACTTCGTCGTTTATGAACCGATTTTGATTATTCCTTTTTTGTTGGAAAGGAGATATTCCAAGTGCGGTACCATGGTAATTTTATCGAGGTCTGATAAGTATCTCCAGAGATATGGAGATAAGCACCTCAAAATGGGTACTGAAAATTAATAGCGCGGCATTGAAGTTGGTTATTTGTAGTGTTTTAAACGATCTTATCATTCTAGCGATTCTCCAGTGCTCTGGATTCGATTGGACCCCGAAATGTCTCTACTCCGAAGCACAGTAATATCACAACCGGACTACCAATGGCAGTACCAACTTCGATACGAGCGTGACATCACGGCGCAAAGTGAAGCTGTCGACGCTCTCCACAACTATCCCGAACCGGCAACGAGAAAAGCGCTAACGGACACAATAGAAAATGAACAGACGTTTTATAAAATCAGATGCAAAGCGGCACATTGTTTGACCAAGGTAATCTTAGAAGTGGTTATTTTACTTGTCTTGTTAATTGTTTTTTAATTTTTGGGTACCGTACCCAAAGGGTGCCAACAGGGTGCCTATTAAAGACTGTCCGTCCGTCCGTACCTCCGTCCATCATAGGGCTGTATATCGGTAAACACTTGAAATTTTCACATAGTATGTATAACTATGGCTACTATATTAACACATACTAAAAACTGAATAAAATTAAAAATGTAGGGGTCGCCAGCTCCATACAAATACTCAGTGTGTGTTACCATGGCTGGTATAATAAAATATAATAAAAATTAAAGGAGCGTATTTTTTTACATAAGAAAGATATTTTTTCGTCAAATCTTATTAAGTATTGTACTGTGGTATGGAACCCTTGGCAAATGTATTTTAATATTTATCTTTCTTAGGTAGCAAACGCGATGATAAGCTCATGGGCGGGACCGCCGGCTATGCTGACGATATTCCGCAAGATGTTCGGTTCGTTCTCAGCGCCGCATATCATCAAACAGAACAATTTTGACAACTTGCAACATTACTTCCTGCAACGGACCATTCCTGTTGCTATGGCGGGTAAGTACTATAACTACTAGTTTTAGACTGCAAAAGGCGTGAATTCATACCATACAAAAATTAATGGGCGCATTTATTTTACTTGCCTTGTTAATTGTATTAAATAGTAAAAGAACATTGAGGGGCCGGTGGTGTAAGTGGGAGAATGGTCGGCTTTGATGCCAAAGGTACCGAGTTCAATCCCCGCCGTGCACCAATAGATTTTTCTATCGAAAAAATGTATGTGCGCTTTTCCCGGTGAACCTCCAGTGAAGGAAAAACATCGTTAAGAAACCCTTGCTGCGGGGGTTGACCCCGCATGGTGGTAGGCCTAGCCAGCTACCATCCTCAGGTTAGAAAATCTGTCGCAGAAACATGTAATGTGTTCCGGCAGCTATCCTTGAGAGCCAGTTCCCATTCTATCCATCGTGATTACTATCTTCGACCGCATCATCACTTACTTACGGGTCAGATAGTGGTCAAACGCTAGATTATATAATATATTTAAAAAAACACGGATTCTCCGGTGAAGGTAAACATCGAGAGGAAACCTCCGCTCTAGTTCGCAGTATACATTGCATGTATTCGGCAAGCTTGTATCAATTTAGTTAATGCCCTTCATGGTAATATGGCACTGCCTAGTGTCCGCCTGGTAGGCTACCATCCTCAAACTTTTAAAGGAATTAATTTAATCTCGATAAAATATTTGGTAATTAGGAAACATTCCGTGTTGAAAATATGTTATTTTTTTTTTGTTTATACACCCCCCTTACCGGGTTTCACCCGGCGCAAAATAGGGGGGTGTATAAACATACGTGTGGATAATGTGTGTTTGTCTGTAGCATCGTAGCTCCCGAACGGCTGAACCGATTTTGGTACCTTTTTTTAAAAGGCGTGTTTTTATTTGTGTACAGGACTTCGAAACATTCACGGCATTTGCCCGCCAGAAGTCGTCCGGTTCTTACTAGATCTTTTCAAGTACAATGATAACTCTAAGAACCATTTCTCGGACAATTACTACAAGGCCGCTTTGGTGGATGCTTTGGCGGCTACTATTACGCCCGTTATCTCGGTTTTACAGCCGGTAAGTGTATTTGCAATATGGTTTCTCGGAATGTGTTTCCAACGCCTCTTTCTTATACAAGTTTAAATTTGAATTGAAGTAGTCTCATTCTAGTTGGTTTGTAGCCTGAAAAGGACTCATACGCGAGATTTTTATTATGGCTACTATACTACACTCATGTTTGAAAACATACTAGTAATGTGGGTTGCACATTTCTAGTAGTCTTGTTACAACTCATACCTTGACAGTTTGAGGCGCATTGGATGAATGTTTGACGACAGAGCTAGTGGGTACAAATCCCGCCGCGCAACAATACATTTTTCTATCGAATGGCCTATGTTGAAGGAAATCATCAGGAATCCACCGGATTAGTTAGTTACACGTTAAGCGGGCAGGATACAGGTATCGGGTAAGCTTGTATCAAACAAACACGCCCTGCGAGGTGGTAAGGCAAACCTAACTGAAAATATTTGAAGATTTGGCGACCAAAAGCTTGAGAGCCAGTTCCCACCTAGCGTGCTACATCCTTGACCACATCATCACTTACCAACAGATATTATAGTGGTAAACTCTAGCCTATGCACTATATAAACAAATTTACAGTACATTCTCAAAAGAAGAAAGAATGCTAATTTCAAAGAAGCTAACAAAATCCCTTTGAAAGTTTATAAAACTCAGGTTACTGTTTTCCTTCTAGGGTGCTCCAATAACAGCGGATTCGCTTTCAGCGGATACAAAACTAGTGCTGGAAGAGATCACCCGAGTCTTGAACTTGGAGAAAGTTCTTCCTTGCTACAAGAACACGGTGACAGTCAGTTGTCTGCGAGCAATTCGACGGTTGCAGCAATGTGGTCATCTACCCAGCATTCCGACTGTGTTCAGGGCTTATGCTCAATATGGACAGTATATTGGTAAGTGATTTAACAAGTAGTAAGTCTTGGAACACTTAGCCCAGAATTATAGAACGACACTCGAGCATCGATCTACGACGACGCTATATAAGGTATAAACGTGTTTGTCTTTTTTTATGGTGAAGATAGAACGGCCCACTGATGAGAAGCGGTCATCGTCCCCTATGAACATGACACCTCTAGTTGTCACTTATGTGTTGCCGATCTGTAAGATAAAGATTCTTTTAAAGCCCCTTTTGAAGGACTCATGTAGTAGCTCTGCGGGAAACAGCAGACGGGAGCTTAACCGGCCAATTCGAGTTGGACTCGCCCACCGAGGCTTCCGTACCAATGTTGGATGGACCAATTAAGCAAGACCTCTTAATTTGTTAAACGCTCATATAACTCAGAGGCCTATCTTAATTGGAGTAAACTATTTATGTATGGGGACTTATCTTATAAGGGTTCTTTGTTTACTTTTTGAGGTACGGCACCCTAAAAAAATCAGTGGTCGTTAAAACACACATTTTTCAGACGTGCGTGTTGCGGCATTCGAGTGTCTAGTAGACTTTGTTCGAGTGGATGGTAAACCTGAAGACCTATCGTCCCTCCTCACGGCTGTAGAGAACGACCCAGACCCGGGCGTGCGACATAGTCTAGCTCGGTTTTTGGTCAACATGCCGCCCTTCGAACGTGCACAGAGACAAAGACTGGACACTGAGGCTGTGGTGCACAGGTGAGACTGGATGAACACTGTTTAGAATTAGGATCGAGGGTAAATATGTACAGTTTATAATAAGGATTCGAGGATTGAGGCAAAATAATACAATGTTTAGAATTAGGACCGAAGCTCAATAACACTGTTTAGAATTAGGTTCGAGGCTTAATAAACATTGTTTAGAAATAAGATCGAATTTTCTACGTTGCTTCATCCTGAGACATTCAAAAGCAAATTTCCTAGTACAAACATTAAAATAATCAGACTTTGAAATTTGAAATTTTTGTGTTATTAGTAGGTTAGAATCTTCATAAGTTATTGTCTAAGTTAGGCATATCAATTATGCACAAATAGTTAAAAAGTAGTAATGTATAAGTTTACCCACGGTACATGTATTTGTAACATTTCTTTGTGTCAATCTTACTGAATTCCACAACACAGGATTTTTCCTAGTGTGGAATTTCAGAGTGCCAAAATGATGATTAATTTGTGTTTCATATATATAAGACTTAATGTAATAACTAGTTTAATATTTTGGAAAATAAATCTTTCAAATTTCAAATTTCAAATCAGACTATCCCTGTCATAATTATTTATCTTTATAATTTATCACAACTATAAACTTGCAGGTTATGGAACAACATAAATAGCCTGCTCTCAAACGATGCACGGCTGAGATGCGATTTAGTAGACTTGTACTACACACTGTATGGGCTAAGGCGTCCCATTTGTGTCCCACTGCCCGAGATACAAGCTATGATGAAACAAATGCATCATAAAGAAAGGGAAAGGCTCGAGAGGGAGAGAGAAAGAGATAGGGAGCGTGAAAAGGAAAGAGAGAGACAGAAGATAGACGTGCCAGAGATGCCAATGCAGCCGGTGATAAAACAAGAGATTGTTGATGATGTAAGTTCAATAATTTAGTTTTTATATTTATAGGATTCTCTATAATTGTCATTTTGCGCAATGCAAAATAATCAAACAATAACTTATATAAAAGTAGCCGTGCCCAGCGGTTATACCCGCGAAGACATCGTTCCCGTGGGAATATCGGGATAAAAAGTATCCTATGTGTTATTCCAGGATATAGGCTATCTACATACCAAATTTCAGCTCAATCGGTTCAGTAGTTTTAGCGTGAAAGAGTAATATTAACATACATCCATACATCCAAACAAATTTTCGCGTCTATAATAATATTAAGGACAGAACAGGAATAATAGTAAAGATTTTGTAGGAAAAACGCGTGAAAATCAATCTGCTATTATATTCGTTTCAATTGGGGATTATGCGGGGAAATTGAACAAGGAAGATATAACAGTTACTGTCTTAGTCCGACTTCCCAACATACAAACACTTGACCACTATCTCATCTGATGTTAAGTGAAGATGCGGTCTGAGATGCAATCGTGCTTGTCTGGAATTCGAAGAAGTCATTGTGGCGAGACGGAGGACAACTGACTTGTTGCGGCTATAATGCACGTATTATCCTAAACCGGTCTGTCAAGCTGGCTAGCAATTAACATCATCACGAAACGAAACTTGGCGAATCTATTGGCGACATGTTTTTGTATGGACAAGAGTTCATCACAAACCCCTTAAAGATAATTGATTATTATAGGTAAAATACGAAACAGAAATCTCAGAAGCGGGTATTCAAATGCCTGTGCCACTGGTGGAGAAAACGGAACCAACACTGGACTTGCCGGTACCACTGTCCAGCATTAAAGAGGAAGAACCCAAAGTGGACATCACTCCTTCTGTCATTGATATGCCTCTGCCCATGAGAGTTTACAGTGTAAGTATTTACTATAATATCTTTTGCTGTTTATAAAAGCTTTTATCTTTTAAAAACAGCAATGTTTGTTTTTCTTGTCATTTTATTTTTATATCTTATAGGCTAGCGTTTGACCACTATCTCGCCTAGTGGTAAGCATACGATGATATTGGTCGAAGATAGTGAGCACGCTAAGCCTAGAAATACTCTTGTATAAATACAAGGATAATTACTTTAAAATGTAGTAGCAAGATTTTAAAGTACTTATCCTTAACCAATCCGGAGGTCTTTAAATCGCGACTGAACTGGTATCTTCAAGGCAAGCGTGCTACATCGTCGATCACATCTTCGCTTAACATCAACTGAGAGTGGTTAAACGCTTGCAATAATAATAATAAAAAAATACTAGATGTATTGCCGGTGTGTCGCCTAGCCTAATCTGATTAGAAATAACTCATACTCTTCCTTTGAAGCTACAATGTTATAATAAGATGCAAACTTACTGGCGGCTGTGAATCTAGGCGCAAGACGCTGCGCAGTAGCGAATTATAGGTGTCAGTGGGTCGCAGAGAAGTGAGGGGGATAGATGAAATAAAATACTGAATACACCCACACGATCCCAGAGTAAGTGTGTGCGAGTGTGAGTGATACCTCTGTTCGCGATTTGTTGGATGAGATTTTGATTTTCGACTGTACCGTGGTCTGTACTGTTTCGAAGTCAATCCCGCAGCTTACTTCAGAGCCGCCACAAAGATTGCTTCGCACCATACTAATAACAAATAATTAGCATCTTTGTGTTTTGTACAGGAGGACGCAATATCTAAACGCGAGTTCAACTCGGACAACGCTGTAGCATTGCCCGGCATTCCCGGTTCATCAGGACCTATTGGATTCGAACCAGGAATGTTCCGGCACGATAAAGATGACATGGGGGCGCCGAAGGTTTGTTTTTATTTATTGTTTTGTTTTGAAGGTGACTTGGCTGAGAGTCTTCTTAGCTGTAATACATTTTTGTCAGGGGCATTAAAATGTTTGATTTTCGTGTTTTTACCGAGGTTCTCAGTTCGTCTTCTTCTATACATACATATTCAATCAATCAATCAATTTTATTTGTCAGAATATAATTTATGTTTACTGATTTCAATTCATTTCTCGGTCAATTCTATGATCATAATTATTTTATATTCGAAAGAATATAAAAATGATGATATATACTCTATATAATATATATACTCTAGAAGTGGGTCCCATTGTGAATTCATCGAGATCTGATTAGTATTGCTCTCATATTTTAGTACTTATTTCAAATAAAACTTCTTTATCATTAATTTCAGGCCAAAAAGAAGAAGAAAGATAAGAAGAAACACAAGCACAAACATAAGCACAAGCATAGCAAGGACAAATCCTCGAAGGACAAAGACCACAGAGACAAGGACAGACTCAGTCGGCCTCCGTCCTCAACAGACCACTTGCGGATAAAAGACGAGACCAGGGAGACCTTGAGTTCATTCAGCTCAAGCCAAAGCCCTTCTGAGGACATCTCATCTATGCCAAGCAATATGAGTTTCTAAACTTAATAATATAAAATTTTCGCGCATATCAGTGGAGGGCGTGGCAGGGTATTTTAAATTTGCCGTTTGTACCAATTTATGTTAACAAATTCAAAATTCCCTGCCGTGCCGTACGCGGGTGTGCGGACACTCTAAGGGCGTTTTTTCACTTATCCGGAGTCGGTTCGTGTAACGTGTTCGTATCGGTATTTTGAATACATTTGTTGAAATATGAATCAAATACGGAAAGTGTGTAAACACGTTTTTTTCACGTATCGAACACGAATCTTAATACGAACCCGGTAACAAACTGCATACTAAATTCAATTTTTCATTTACTTCTATAATTATATAGAGGTCCGCTTACTTACATTTCTCAAAGCGACCTCTTCGAGAAAACCTATGAATAAGCTTAAATATGTAATGCAGTATATAGCGTTAAAAGAGACGTATAAATACCTACTATATTTTGTGTAAAGAATAAAGTAACCAGCAAAGAATTTTTGATTTGAACGTCTTAGAATATTTTTTGGTATGTAAGTAAATGTTAAAATCTTAGGTATAAGTTGACTGTAATAAATAAGAAAAGATATATTAAAATGACTTTTGTAATATAGACTGTGTTTTAACTTACCTTCGTTCTTTTTTCATTGAAGGCTGCTTTAGTATAACACCTAATTACGAACTTCATCATTATCATCATCATCAGCTTCCTCTGTCCACTGCTGGACCAATGTCCAGGTGAGGTCTATGCCTCTCCTAATGGCACGCCACTGAGCTCTTTGATTGCATCCGCTGCCAGCCAGCTTGCTTATATCATCGCTGAAACTAGCTGAAAGGCGCCCTACACTAAGTTTACCGATATACTATTGTGATCTGCGGATGGAGAGATGGAAAAACCATAAAAAGATGGTACATTTTATCATGGCTATGAGATTGTGATGCTTGTATCGGATTGCTGGTCTATGGGATGAGGTACGGTACCCGCCAATTATGCCTCATTAAAAAATATTAAGGCGGGTGATGACTTGCCATCCACTGAATGGGCTCCCCATAAAGGCGAACCGTTATATTGGCGCCGAGGGGCAACATTGGCGTGGGTAGCTTAGAGTGTTGAGAGGTGTGCTGCACTTTCACTAAACGCTACTAAAGTCCCCGTCACGAGAAGCTATAAATTATGTAAACTAGTGTTCAGGAGTTCACAACATTTGGACCAACAAAAAAAATGAATTTGTGAAAATAAACTCGAAACTCGAATGACGCGTTTATTTCAAAATGGCGTCCCGATAGTTTACAATCCCTGCGTCTGGTACCAAGAAACACAAACGATAGCGCTTTGCGTCGTTAAAATATGATCCGACTAAATTAAATAGGTTGTTACTTTCATATAACCCGTCTATATTTCATGTCGATTGAATATGGTCAATTTATTATTATCTCGCAGTATAAAATGTTTACTTAGTAAAAGATGTTTGTTTACATAATTTATAGCTTCTCGTGACGGGGACTTTAGCGGCTTTATGCCTTTAACACTTCCACCCTGAAGCAGCTGAGGTCTTAGCTCTTGCGATTCCCACCACCGGCCGGCCGGTCAAGGCAAGCCGGGGGTCAGAGGGTCTCATTTAGCCCTCACGGGATAGGAGTACGCGGTGTCGCCACTCACCGTCTAGTCGCCACAAAGCCGCCCCTGCGGGTTTATTTATTTATTATTATTACTTACATTTATTTTTATTTATTTATTTATTGCAGTAAGAGCGGTGTCCTACCACTTCTACTTATTGCTAACGTACATACAGAACAATAAAAAAAAATCATTATAAAATAATATACACCAAGAATACAAAAGAAATAATTACCAAACAATAAGATTATAAAATTTATGTGATTTTCATACAAAAATAAAATAAAATAATGAATAAAAAGTAAATTTCATACTAGTTAAGGGCCATTTTCACCGGTTCCTGCTAATGCGTTGGATAGTTGTCTGACACATAACGCCATATAAAATCTGTCAAAAATCTGTCAGATTTCTTCATTTTAGCGCTATCAGGAACCGGTGAAACTGGCCCTTAGTCTTGTAAATTGTCATAATCACAGATACATGAATAATGAGGTATTATGCCTATTTCTGTGGTTATAATACATGCCAGTCTTAAGGGCCAGTTTCACCGGTTCCTGATAATACGTTAGATAGTTATCTGACACATGGCGCCATATAAAAGCTGTCAAAAATCTGTCAGATTTCTTCATGTTAGTGCTATCAGGAACGTGAAACTGGCCCTAAATATTCACTAAAGTATGTCAATAAACGTTTTAAAATGTCATTCCATTTATCATTAAAAATATCACATTCAGCGTAAGCAGTTAGGAATGCATTCAGGGAATGTTATATGTCATGTAGTCATGTTTGTTATATTGAACCAATGAATCATAAAAAATCTATGATGTCTGCAAAATGTAGCATAAAACATAGGAAACAGTTACTAATTTTGGTAGTCAAACTATTTCCGGCTCAAACTTCCCCTTATTGAAATATAGTGTGGTCGGGCGAGGGGTAACTCGAGAATGCGGCTTTGTATACTATTTCATGCGGCTAAAGTTACTATTTTATCGAATCGATACTTCGGCACTTTCACCAATCATTTGGAACCACTTTGTATTTATCTAGTTACTAGCTGTTACCCGCGGCTTCGCCCGCGTTATTTGTGTCTTTATGACCATTGAGGTCTAGATCGATGATCTCTTAGGCCAAGTCACCATAGATGACCCCTAAAGTCGAACTCAATATCCTCCATTGTTAAATTCATTAATAATTTTGGTTAGGTATACAAAGTTGTGCTGTTTAAATGTGGTACAATGAATGATGTGAAAATGAGTGGTAAAATAAATGCTTTGATTCTTCATGAAAGAATCATGAAGAATAAAAGCATTTATTCAGTAGGAAGGCAGTATTCATATACACACATATACACGTCAAAATCATAAGATAAATCATAATCAATTATCAAGTAAACATAGCAATAGCAGAATTTAACACTTTATATTAAAAAAAAAACAAAAGTTGGGAACCATTTCAGCTGTCATCCAATCGTTGACGTCAGACTAATAAAAAAATGTTAAAGTAGGGTTGCCAACCATACACGTAGGTAACTGTGTGTTTGATTTCTTCAGACAATTTTTATATGGTAATTTTATTGAGGTCTGATAAGTATCTCCAAAGATATGGAGATAAACACCTCAAAATTGGTACCTACTGAGAATTAATAGCGCGGCATTGAAGTCTGTTCTTTTTTAGTTTTTTAAACGATCTAATGTATTGTAATATTGTTTAGCTCTAAGCATTGCAGACATAGAAAAGATAATAATACTACGTATTGCAGGTCCCAGAAGTATTATGGTAAGGCAGTTAAAGGCAGAAAAACGACAGCAAATATGACTGATACCTACTTACTTCAATCTTATGTCTCTAATTTTTAAATAATGGTGATTAATTGAAAGAGCAATTACTGGGTACGTTTTTTAGAAAATTCTAATTGTTTGATTATTATTACTTTTTAAAACCGACAACGACAATTTCTAAATTGTATTGATTAGTCAATGATTGGTAGTGTTTTTCAAAATCAGTTATAGTAGAAGGTAGCATTTAACTGATATTAGCAGATAAATTAAAGACCAATCTATCATGTGTAATAATTAGAATTTTGATATTCAAAAAGTTTACCTAATGAGATATATTTGAACTTTGAAGTTTAGAAAATTGAAAATTGTTACGTACACTTCATAATAGCAATCACATTATTTTACTGGAAGGGCACACCATAGAACCCCCGATGACAAAGAAAAACAACAAAATTCATCTTAGTTACCTAATTTCAAAACTACCTTATAACTTAAAAATATTTTGTAATTAAATTTAATCTTAACCATTTTCTATAACTAGTGGCAACTTAGCTATTTAGCGATCCGATTCCATATACATAGTTTAGAGTTACGATGTAACCGTATATGTGCGTATAACCCGAACCTAATTATCACAAAGTGCTTGACCTCTGATAAAAAATATGTTACGAAATATTATACAATGACGTAGCGTAGGTAATATGCATATTATGTCATGACATTAGTCTCTTTAGTAAACCTACCTCTGTACAATGGATATTTGTTTTCTAAATCCTCCAATCTTCGTTTGAGCTACGAGTAGTAGCAGAACTGCCATTATCAGACACAATTTTAGAACACAAATATCCAGTAAGATCAAATCGAATATTTAGTGTGATGTTGCTACGTTTTATATTGAGTCAGTCAGTCTGCTCCGGCACACGCCTCGACCGCTTTACCTTGAATTAATATTAGATAATAAATGTTGATCTAATATAGAAAGACAATATTTCTTTAACTTCTAAATTTAACTCAGTGTGAGTGATGGCTTTACAAAATGGTCATTCAAAGCCTTTGGATATCGTTGTCGTCGGCGGTGGCTTGGTAAGTAATTTTCTAACTTATTTATCTATTAACGTTTAATTTGACCAAACTTCTTCTTATCAGTTTCGCATGATACGCAAATGATGTGCATACAATTAGTTTACGGTCGCTTATAAAATGCACGAGTAGATAATTGTATTGTCGAAGCAAATGTCTGCATACTGGCATACTATGTACAGTAAGTAATTAGGTAATTATTTTTTATTTCAACGTAATGAAAAGTATCGTAAAACCTTTCTCAGGGTTAATATACTACTATATACCCACATTATGTACAAGATTTTATCAAAAATCAGAATATACAGTTTTGCACAGGATAGGATAACAAGTTTTGTAGGTACTTATACCTACATATAGAATTTAATATGTAAAATGTCTTATGCCCTCGGCTTCGCCTGCGTTAAAAAGTATATCTAAGTATATAGGTAAGTTTTTTTTTGTTAATTAAACTATTGTCCCATTTTTATTTTGTTTGCCTAATCAATAAAGAGTTTTGTACTGTACCTATTGTATCTTTTAATAATGCAGGCTAAAAATTGACTGTTTTTAGGGTTCCGTACCTCAAAAGGTAAAAAAGGAACCCTTATAAGATCACTTTCTTGTCCGTCTGTCTGTCTGTCTTCCTGTCTGTCTGTCCGTGTGTCACCACCGATTTTCTCAGGAACGGGTGGACCTAGCAAGTTTAAATGTATATATACTTTACCTGATACTGAAGTCTATAGTCCCTATTAAGTGTATAAAAATCAAGGTCCTGAGTCAACACGATAAAAAGATGTGGGCAAATTTAGATTTTCGCGAAAACTTGTAAGTACCAAAATTTACCTTAATTTTCAACTTTTATTTTTCGCTATTTTTCCTTTACTTGTGCTGTAAAGGTGGGTACAGATTGGTGCAATGCAACATGCAATGCAAGAATTTGAGGTCCACATTGCTGCAATGTATCATGTAATGTAACAGAATTCCCATAGTGTGGACGCCTCGTGCCCACGAACTGCGCCTGGGTCGCGCACGCTCCGAGCGTTACAACTCGTGCGCGGCTCGATCCGAGATTTGTCGGTTTTTAGTACGAACACAAAGGGGCGCGCAGTGTGCGCAGGAGTTCTCGTTCAGCTAGGCTATTCTGTAAGCTATCTCGACAGCGGAATCCGCGGTGAGATTCGAATTTCGTACTACGAAATTCAATCGTATCACGTTCGTAATACGGTTTAATTTCGTAATACGAAATTCAAATCTCACCGCGGAATCCGCTGTCGAGATAGCTTACAGAATAGCCTAGCAGATCCGTAGTCAATGCGCATACCG
Organism: Cabera pusaria; assembly: GCA_954871355.1. Classification (NCBI taxonomy): domain Eukaryota; kingdom Metazoa; phylum Arthropoda; class Insecta; order Lepidoptera; family Geometridae; genus Cabera; species Cabera pusaria. The sequence goes on from OX940892.1 coordinate 21,812,834, forward strand.
CGCGCGCCATACGTCCAAGGCAGCAGGGAACATGCAATGTAAGGCAGAATATTACATTACATGTTGCATTGCACCAATCTGTACCCACCTTAAGACCTTGCTTTTAACCAAAATTGACACTTCTAGGCATAGATAAAATCACCAGATATGGGACCTGTCTAACGCCACGAAAACAAAATGGGACTAAAAGCAACTACCTACATGAAACACACACTATTTATAATTATGTATATTTCTAATGTCGAGCTTGATGTGCACGAAGAACAGAGATAGATAGACATACACGGACTGTAGCGCGAACGAGATAGCAATAATTTTGACTGTTACGTACCAATTCTTGGCGATCGGCCGTCGGCTATTTCCATAAACCGAACATTACAACAGTCATAGATTAAATGTGCAGATGTAGTAACATTGCAAAATGGAATATACCTAATGTTTATGTCAATTATTATAAATATTATGTGATTCGTTTGATTCAATAAACAAAACCAATTACATCTATTATGTTAAGCCAGGTCAACCGGAAGTACCCTATAGGTTTTCGACCCAAAACCTATAGGGTAATTCCGGTTGACCTAGAATCATGAAATTTGGCAGCATAAATAAAGGAAAAAAAATTATATAAAAAATTAAAAGTTGTAATTTATAGGGTGTCCCCATACTTACATAGTATACGCCAATTAAGATGGACTCTGAGTTATATAAGCGCTCATAGAATTTAGAGGTCTAGTTTAAGAGGTAGCCTCGGTGGGCGTTTTATTTCCATATCGCGTATTATATCCATATCCGCTCAGCCGTTTCTTACGTGATTAAATAATAAACATACAAGAATTTATATTTCTAATATTAGTAAGTACCTAGGTGTATTTTACGTCATTGAGATCTAGCGGGGCTAGCGGGGCGCAGCTACTATTAAGTATTTTTGAGATATTTTCCACTACGATTATATACAATATAATATACCTTAATACTTATCAGTTCAGAATGCAGATATAAAATAATACAATTAAAAAAAAAGAAATATATCTAAGTAATGTAAAAAATAGTTTAATGTAGTTATAATAATATAGTTCAATATAGTTGGGATAGACGTGGTCTAGAGTGGAGACCACGGCTCGGTAAACGTAGTGTAGTGCGCCCTTCAGCTAGGTGGAGCGATGATATACGCATATTGGCTGGCAGCGGTTGGAAACAGAGAGCTGAAGATCGAGCTCAGTGGCGTTCCATAGGTGAGGCCTATGTCCAGCAGTGGACGGAAATAGGCTGATGATGATGATGATGAATGTAAAATAATTGTAGGTACCATAATATATAACTAAGTTACTTTAACTTATCTAAAATATATTTTATGGACAGGTGGGCTCTTTAGAAGCTTTGTATTTGGCGAAAAGAGGGCACCGAGTTCGTCTTTTTGAATATCGAGAAGGTGAGTAAGTCCTAATTACCTACTTATGTAATATAAAAGAATTTCGCTATTCTTTACATAGTATACATATAACAAAGTCGGTCGAAGATGGTAAGCACGCTAGGCCTAGAATTGGAACTGGCTTATTGGTTTCTTAACGATGTTTTTCCTTCACCGAAGGGCCACTGTGAAAAGCGCACATACATTTTTCGATAGAAAAATCCATTGGTGTACGGCGGCGGGAATTGGACTCGGAACCTCTGGCATCAAAGCCGATCGTTCTCCAACTTACGGCACCCAGCCCTCGGTCGCTTTCTGTACGCTTAAAGATCTTTTAAACGAGGACGCAACGGATATTAATGCGGTTTTCATCATAGCTAGAGTGATTCAAAAGTAAGTGTTATAACCAGGATTCAACGCGGGCAAAGCCGTGGGGCGCAGCTAGTAAGTTATAAATAAGTAATCAAACGTTAGGCTTAAATCTCACCTGGTTATAGGTACGAAATAAGAACCACAGCTGGGTTGCATAACTGGGATCCGTTTGTAATAACATTAACAATCATCATCATCACCATCTCCTTTGGCATTATCATCAACATCTCCTTTGGCATCACATCCAAGCTCACAAATACGAAGACACACACACACACACACACACACACACACACACACACACACACACACACACACACACACACACACACACACACACACACACACACAAACACTAACACTAACACACATTTACCATCATCATCTTCACTAACCGGTTACCACCATCACCTTCACCATTGTAAGCAATATACCAACAAATTAAAGCCATACTCCGCTGGTCAAGGAAATAATATGGCTTGAGACGATGGCAGGGGGAAATGCACAATACACCCTGTGCGAGACGTCAGTGCAAGTCTTATCGCCCCCATAACTAATTAGAATTGGAATCTCACCTGATGTTCAGTAAATTAAAAAGTATACTTTAATGTTGTACTAATCCTGTTACTGATGTTTTTATATATATGTCCGGCTACCACCCCACAGTTAGAAAATTTTCGCCAAAGATCTAATGTGTTCCGGAATCTAGTTCCCAATTTCGGTCTAGCTGGCACGCTACTATTCCACGCTCGGCAACTTATTTATTCTGTGTCTAAACCCTGGTTCTCAAGAAACGAACTAAGCGCTAATTTTGTATTGGTAGATTACACGAACAATCTACAAAACAATGTTAGCAAAATTCTAGTTTTAGTATAACCTCAGATTTATTTCTAGGGTTCCGTACCCAAAGGGTAAAACGGGACCCTATTACAAGACTCCGCTGTCCGTCTGTCTGTCGGTCTGTCTGTCCGTCTGTCACCAGGCTGTATCTCATGAACCGTGATAGTTAGACTGTTGAAATTTTCACAAATGATGTATTTCTGTTGCCGCTATTACAACAAACAAACATACTAAAAACAGAATAATGTTAAAAATAATAGAGGGTTCCCATACAAGAAACGTGTTTTTTTCGGCATTTCACGCCATCTATGAACGCTTAGTTAGGTAAACGTCCCATAGATGGCGTTATATTAAAATGTCGATCCCTAACACCTTTGTTAGACGTTAGATGGCGGTTAATAAAATGTTTATTAATTATTATTTCTTGCTGGCGAAAAATGATAGTGGTATTTTTTGCTCGATCTTATAAAATACTGTAGTGTGTTACGGAACCCTACTAGTGCGAGTCTGACTTGCACTTGGCCAGTTTATTTATCATGACTGATTGAACTTGTTTGGCAGGCACAAAATTCTTTGCATAAAAACGACTGTTTATTTGAGTCTAGTAAAGGCCATTTATTAATTCATGAGTCAAATGTTGAATTGTTGATTAATCTTAATTTGTGAGATAAAACGAAACAATAGTTATTGACTTCTTCTGACTATAAGTAGGCAAAAAGCACAGTTTTACAATCATATTGTAAAACTGTGCAAAAAGGTTGAATATTATTGCCCATGACCTCAAATTGTCTTTTAATTAATGTAGAATTGTACCTAATTAGCAATAGGTTGTAGGTATGTACTTCGATTTTTTTGAGAAAGAGGTAGGTAGGTGTAGTATATTTTATTTACTAGCTTTATTACTAGCTGTGCCCATCATAATCAGCCGGTATTAGTCCACTGCTGGACATAGGCCTCTCCCAAGTCATGCCACTGAGCCCGAGCTGGGCCCAGCGGCTTTGCTAAGGTACTGGCTGTCCCTGTGCAATATTTCTGCTAAATCGATCCAGTCGTTTAACCGTGAAGAAGTCCCAGACAAAGAAACATATAAACTAAGTTTTGCAGTATAATTTTGGTGTTGATGTAGATTTAAAACGTTTTCTGGCGTTTTCTTTCAATTTCAGGTCTTTAGTCCCTCGCCTAAATTGTATCAAAATCTCTAGGCTTATAGAGATACACTACCAACCCCACATGGTGGCAGGACATCTACCGCCTGGCCAGCTACCACCCTCAAGTTAGAAAATCTGTCGCCAAAAATTTAATGTGTTCCGGCAGCTGTCCTTGAGAGCCCATTCTAGGCCTAGCGTGCTACCATCCTAAACCACATCATCACTTACCAACAGGTGAGATAATAGTCAAACGCTAGCCAGGATGATATAAAAAATACTTCAGAACTGGCTCCGACATCATCTGGTAATGAATCTAGTTAAAGATAAATTGGTTTGGGACCTTTTTGGAACAAATCTGCACAATGGAAAAGAGTTTTGCGTGCTCACATCATCAATTAATCTTTTCTACTTTCATTTGATACCCCAAAACGGTTAAATTAACACACTACACACTACACACATTTTAAATTCACGAATTACTTTATGTCCTCTAGAGGGCGCCATTTTTTTTTTACTATTTTTTAAAAGCTTACTAGCAATGTTGGTTGAACATTACTAGTATTCTTCTTAACCACTCCAACTAATCTAAATATGCTTGTGTCTGGAGTGGGTTCACGTCAATCACGGAACGGATGAACAAAACTATGTAGTACATAGGTACCTACATACATACCGGTCAAAATCATAACCTTCCGTAGTCGAATAAAAATAACATCTATAATTTCTGGTTTTACGACATGTATTATAATATTTCACAGACATTCGTAAGACGCCACAGGCCCGAGGTCGTTCGATTAACTTAGCGCTATCCATCCGAGGCAGGCGCGCTCTGAAGGATGTTGGCTTGGAAGATCATATGATACAGCAGCATGGAATTCCGATGAGAGCTCGTATGATTCACCGGCAGGACGGAAGTACTTACGCCATTCCATATGATGCTAGAACTAATCAGGTAATAGGATGTCGAAAATTACAAATTTTAGAATTAATATTAATTAATAATGATAAAAACTCTGAGGGCCCAATGGCGCAGTGGGAGAATGGACGGCATTGATGCCAGAGGTGGCGAGTTCAATCTTCGCCGTGCAGTTTCATGCAGTCGGGTATTTTGTTTTTTTTATTTATAATTTTTATTTATGTAAGAAACCGTGCCGGTAGGGTTCGAATTGTGCCTTTGATTGCTGACATATCCACGTTGGATGGGGTTAACCTTATATATTATTTCGAATGATGTATTCAAAAGAAGAACTCTTCAAAAATATCAACGGCTAGAAGAAATGCTAAAGCTAATCGGGTAATGGGTTGCGTAGTGGATGCCAGGCATACATCAGGCATTTGTCTGGTCAGATTACACGACCCCAGTTTTGTTCAGGACAGACAAGCATTTAACCACATATTTCTACGTTTGACAACTGTCTCATCCTATAATAAGAGCAATAATTACTAATCTGAGGTTTCACCAGATAGTGACGATATGGTCCACGATGCAGCATGCTTAGCAGAAGATATTGATTCACTCACAACTTGTAGACCTTTAGAAGGTACTCTATAGAGAAGCACAGATGCAAGCAGAGAGCTCCACTGCTTGCACGGTAATGTTCCGTGATCCGTAGTTTTAAGTTTGTTTACGTACCTAAGTTTAATGTTAAACGAAACGATTAGTTACTCGTAGCTATCTTAACTAATCGTTTCGTGCGAGTTGAAGGCATATCAGTAGGTATAGCGGTGTTTAAATTTATTTTCAAACGTTAATTGTTATGATGCCCGAAAAAATATTTGTAGGTTATTTATGGAATAAAATACTTTAATTTCGTTTCAGTGTATTTATTCAGTTGGACGAAACTACTTGAACAGCTTACTTCTACAAGGTATGTTATCTTAATTAACCGACATCAAAAGAAGGAAGAGGTTCTCAGTTCGTCCCACATGTTCCCCGATTACTCAAAGACGCTTGAACCGATTGGGAAATTAATGTTTTCTTTTTTCGTTAAATTGTTAAAGCTTTGAAATCTCAAATATGCCACATAAAACTGATCAACCCTGAATTTATTACCTAAGTTCTTTATATTGATCGAAAATAAACCTAATAACTCTTTATTGAATTTTCAGAGTCGGAGAACTACGAGAATGTCGAAAGATTCTTTAATCACAAACTCTCTGAAGCAAACTTGAAAAAGGGTTCCCTGACATTTGTTAAGTAAGTACCTACTTACGGTGTAAGTAACAGAGTGTTACTAACACAGTTTATTTAGATAAGGTTTCGATTCTGATAAGAGCCAACCTGTATGGGATAAACCTACACTTATTGTGCATTTTTTCATGTCCAAGTATTTAAATATACGCAGGATTTAATACTACGTAAACGTATCTTTAACTTGTAAATTAAAAAAAAAATGCTTAGTACCTTAAAGTTTTGATTATAGACTCAGTTGCCAATAAAAGGCGGAGAGTTACTGTGCTAAAATTTTTGCTAGTTTACCCTATATGTTTTTAAGGATATTATTTGATTGCATACAATACGAGTATTTGGTAAAAAGTGTTATGGGTTACATAAAGGTAGTTATACTCATAAAAGTCTTTAACCGCACTGGTCCATGTGATGACATACGGAGCCGAGACGTGGACACTCACAATTCGACTGGTCCACCAATTGAAAGTCGCTAAGCGAGCTATGGAGAGAGCTATGCTCGGTATTTCTCTGCGGGATCGAATCCGGAACGAAGTAATTTGCCAGAGAACTAAAGTTATCGACATCATCATCATCATCATCATTATCAGCCGGTATCAGTCCACTGCTGGACGTAGGCCTCCCCCAAGACACGCCACTGAGCCCGGTCTTCGGCTCTTTGCTTCCAGTCACTGCCCACCGCTTTGCGAATGTCGTCGCTCCACCTAGTCACAGGGCGTCCTACTCTACGTTTGCCGATTTGCGGTCACCACTCTAAAACCAGTCTGCCCCAACGGTTATCGGTCCTACGGTCGATATGACCAGCCCACTGCCACTTCAGTTTGCTAATCCGCTGAGCTATGTCGGTCACTTTAGTTCTCTGGCGAATTACTTCGTTCCGGATTCGATCCCGCAGAGAAAAACAGAGCATAGCTCTCTCCATAGCTCGCTGAGCGACTTTGAACTGGTGGACTAGTCGAACCGTGAGTGTCCACGTCTCGGCTCCGTATGTCATGACAGGTAGAACGCACTGATTAAAGACTTTTGTTTTTAGGCACTGTGGTATAAGCGACGAGAAGACTCGACGGAGTTTCCCAAATGCTGCCCAGCCAAGCTAAATTCTTCTCTGGATTTCCTTCTCAAAGTTGTGTTTGCCTAGTTGGAGCGTTTGCTCTAGGTAAACATACTGCGTGACAACTTCGAGTGGGATTCCATCTACGGCAATCGGTTCCGGAACAACGTGCTCGTTGTACATTACTTTGGTTTTATCCAAATTTATCCGGAGACCGATGTGACGAGAAGAATCAGCTAGGTCATTCAACATACTTTGTAGGTCCTGCAGCGTCTCTGCCATAATGACGATGTCATTTGCGAATCGTAAGTGAGACATGTACTTGTACAGTCATCGTTGCGGCATTATATAGACATCTCATCACTTCGATATATCGCCAGTCGACTTGGCAACGCTGCAAGGACTCAAGAACCGACCAGGTTTCGATTGAGTCGAAGGCCTTCTCATAGTCCACAAATGCTAAGCATAGGGGGCGATTGTACTCTTCGGTTTTCTGTACAATCTGCCGCACCGTGTGGATGTGGTCTATGGTGCCGTAACCGCTTCGAAACCCGGCCTGTTCCGGAGGTTGAAACTCGTCGAGTCTTCGCGCAAGACGGTTCGTGATGACCCTTGAAAACAGCTTGTAGACATGGCTCAGCGAAATCGGGCGGTAGTTTTTCAATAGGGCTCTCCTTTTTTGAAAAACAAAACCACCATGCTTCTGTTCCATGCCTGTGGAGTTCTACCAGTGAAGAGAACAGAATTGAAGAGCTGTTGCAGCTGGCTTACAGCTGGAGCTCCTCCAGCTTTTAGAAGCTCCGTTGTGATTCCGTTCTCACCTAGGGCTTTTCCATTTTTGAGCTGTATAAGGGCCATCACGATCTTATCTCGGCTGACTTCAGGCAAGTCTTCTGTGAAGTGGCGGGTTAAGGCTGCAATCCTCAGTATCGGGTTCGGGCCTTGAAGCATGCGATGCATAGAGCTTGCTGTAGAAGTTTTCAACTTCCGACAGAATCTCCGGCTTGGATTCGACGACGTTCCCTGTTGATGTTGTCAGCTTTGTGAGGTGGCTTCTACCCAGAGGCTGGACGAACACTTTCGACCCCCGATTCTGCTCAATTGATTCTTTAATCAAGAGCGTGTTAGAGTATCGGAGGTCGTGTCGTACCAGCTTCTTAATGGTTTTGTTGCGCACCTGGTTAATTGACAAAGCTGACAATGGGTCTGTTCGTCTATCTTCCATTAGTCGAAGTGTTTCTGCCGAAAGTTTGGACTTTTTGCCCGTACGCTTGCTCTCGCAAAACTTCGTCCCTTCTTCCCTGAGGATTTTCACCCCTTCTTCGAGTTTCTGGTCTACGTCATCTGTGGTTTCCGAGGCAGCAATCGATTTTCCAATTTTAATTGGAATGTTTCGGACCCAACAACGGTTTGAAGTAGGTTTGGTCGGAGCGTGGATTTCATCAATCGGAATCTCTCGGCTTTGAAGTCGATATCCAGAGAGCCTCGTACAAGTCGATGATCACTTCCAGTATTGAACCTTTAGTACATATTCTTATCTATGTATTGAACCTAGTGATCACAGAGACGTCTCTGAATATGTGCCGTTTGTCCGTAATGATGAAGTCAATCTCGTTTTTAGTTACAGTGTCGGGGCTTTGCCACGTCTACTTCCTTTGGGGCTTTTTCTTGAGGAACGAGTTCATCAAGAAAAGCCCCTCTTTCTCAAGGAAATTGACGAGCATTTGCCCCCTGTGATTCCTACTCCCAAACCGTGTGGTCCTATAGTCGATTCACTGCAGGTCTGTACTCCCACTTTGGCGTTAAAGTCTCCCATGACAACGTTGTAGTGAGCTTTAGCGGTGGTATGTAAGGCTCTGGAGATGTCTTCGTACATACTTTCTACCTCTTCATCCAAGTGTGCCGAGGTCTGTGCGTAGACCTGGATAACCTTGAGGCTGTACCTCTTGGTTAAACTTATTATAAGGTATGCAACCCTGGTCGACACACTGGAGATTTCTACAACGTTGTCACTGAGGGCCTTGTTGACCAGAAACCCCACGCCGCCTTGGGATGGCTGGTCACCTTCTTTATAATACATAAGATGGCCTGATTCTAGAGTTATGGTGTCCTCTCCCTGTCTTCGGACTTCACATAACCCCAGAATGTGCCATCTTATGTGTCCCAGCCCCTCCTCCAGCTGCGTCAGATGCTCATCCAGCCGAATCGTGCGTCCATTAAACGTAGCGAGGGTCAGTTTGTTTTGGCGGCCTACCGTAACCCGGGGATTCTTAGCACCCCCTGCCCTGCCGTTACTGTGACCGCCGCCGTGTTCAGGAATAGCAGGGCGGCCGGGAACTGGGGGCCGCGGCTTAAAGTGACCTTCCATTATGGGGGGGAGGGATTCCCTAATCGCCACGCTAGGCAGGCGTGTTGGCGATCGCAGGACGTAGCTTCTCGCACCGGTGACGCTGCTGCCCGTCACCAGCCTGTAGTATTTAGCTACGCCATAATTTTGAAATAGTTATACCGCCATTTGTCGGTCGCCAGAGCCTCGTTGGTTTGTCAGCAGGATGCACCACGGGCAGATGAGGTTGGTTGGGAGCACTAAGGTGGTATTTGTGCTCCCTTACATCCCGACATAGCTCAACGGATTAGCAAGCTGAAGTGGCAGTGGCCTGGTCATTTCTGCCGCAGGACTGATAACCGTTGGGGTAGACTTGTCCTGGATTGGAGACCGGGAATCGGCAAACGTAGCGTAGGACGTCCTGTGACTAGGTGGAACGATGACATACGCAAAGCGGTGGGCAGTGAACGGAAAAGAAGAGCCGGAAATCGGGCACGGTGGCGCACCTTGGGAGAGGCCTACGTCCAGCTGTGGACGGACACCGGCTGATAATGATGATGATACTAATAAGTGCGTACAAATTGAAAATACAATCTACTATAACATTATACTTTAGTGCGATCCATACCTATACGAAGACTTTATAATTTGTTCTATAAGACACAATAGAAATCAAATAGTCGGCAAACTTATAAATTATTAGAATTTCAACAACTAAAATCATGTACTTACCTACACATTTTCACGACACTAAATAATGTATTATAAGCATATTAGCCAATTTTATTTTCTATTTATTCTAGAACCGACTCTAACGTTAATGTAGAAGTGCAAGCCGATCTTATCATCGGAGCAGACGGTGCGTTTTCAGCAGTGCGAAAGGCAATGATGAAGCAGCCTCTCTTTGACTTCAGCCAAAAGTACATTGAACATGGATACTTGGAGCTTTGCATACCAGCTGATGAAAGTGGAGGCGTAAGTTGTTGTCATTTCAAATTTACCACCACTGAGGTTATTTACGGTGCCACAACATTTCTATAATGAAGCACACGATAGAAAGCGTTAAGCCCACTGCGAGAATAATAAAATGAATCCTCAAATCAGTTAGCAAAATTGTCTTAAAATGTGTCTTATGCGGTTGCTCTCTAGCTAAATTATTAGACAACCCTTTCAAATGCTGCATCAGTATACCAGATTCGTAAAGCCTCCAAGCGTAGCGTTGGAATTCATTTGTCATCGTAAAGCCTCTTGTCAGAAACATTACTATAACATTGTTGGTTGAAAATGTCCAAGTGTCTAAATTAGAATGACCGTCCTCGTCGAGATATCGGTGTTCCCTGAGAGCGTAGATGTATTCCATTTCAATGGCATACGCATCACTCTTCGAAGCTACATAGTCCAAAGCCGAGTCTACGTACAAACATTCAGGAATATCACGTCCAACTGGTAAAGTTTTGTTCATGGAGAATTGGAAATATGTCCGGGTAGATTCAGAAATACAGGGCTCGAATGGCAAATCTTCCAAGTCATCTACGCTTATTTCACGTTTAATTTGGTATCGTCCCGTAAGTAAACTATACATTGCAGTGTTGTAGAAGTTACAAATGAAGAATGTGAACCAAATCCAGAAAACCATTAAAATTCTCATGTTATTCTCCTTTGTTAATCTTCTGCTGGTGTTTGAGTATAAGTAGCCCCATAATATAAGGGTCAAATAAGTGCGGTCATTAAGAACGATAGCTTTCCAACGCCTCACGACAATACATATAGTTGTGATCGTGCCGTAAGCTATTGCGATTAGTATCCATACTTTTAAACTAAATTGTTTGTAGACATCTTTCCAGATTTCTTCTCCAACTGCTGGTGTAAACAAATTAAAGGATGCGTAGTTGTATCCCCAAATATAGTCAAACATATCCATGCGGTTCTTAATTAAAATAATGCCTCCTGCAGCAATATCAACTTCATCCCTCTGTAGGAAGTTAAGTAATCCAGTAGCTGTGTTATTGGGTAGCACAACGCCTAAGGACATTTCTTTTTCTACCAGTATATAATGAACTGTAATACCCTCGCGCTCCGCAATCGTATCTAATAAGAATTGTTCTATGCCAGGTGCTCTGTCACTGTCCTGTGTAAGTCCTTGTTCTTCGTAAATGAAACTCGGTATGTCTTTGTTTGCTACTACCGTAATATTGCAATTTCTGAGTTTCAAAGATTTGTTTGAAAAGAAAGTGGTTCTATTTTTATTTTCACAATCACCTATATTTTCATAGTCGTATCTGAGACCACAGTTGGTACCGTTAAAGGGGTAAAAGGTGTAAACCGTAACGATATCCGTGCTCAATCTTCTTAGCAATATAGCTCTAAATGTATTGAATCGTAGCATCACATCGAAAACTGCTTCGACATCTTTGTCTTCCATTTCTTCTAATTCGATAATGCAGTGTGCATCTGGATTCCAAAATATGTCCAGCGTAAGATTCGTCATTCCATTTGCAAATTGCTCTGCGTTTTTAGCGACCAGAACGTATACATCACTTGAAAGCAACCAATTATGTATTGTGAATTTTCTTACGATAAAACTGTAGCAGTCATCGTCGCTTAGACTTCTGAGGAGAATGTCAACATCTCCCCTTAAATTGACTAAGGTGAGAAGCGTGCCGCAGGGATAAGAGTATTGTACAATACGTTTTATGCATTTTGTTGTAGCATAGATGCTATTAGGGTATGCGTTGTTTGCCAAATCTTGCTGGTCACCATAGCATCTTTTCAGAAAAATTAAACACAAAATAGTCTTAACGATGATCATATTGCCTGCGTATTGAATTGAAAACCTCTCGAAACTAACCAAAAACTTTGTTGTTTTAAATTATAGGCACTTTTAAAATGATTAATGTTTCTATAATGGTTTTGTATTCAGTGTAAACTAGCTTCGAATATTGTATTTATTTTGATTAATCGTTATGTGTGTATCTGTGAAGGAAGGAGTATACAATATAGGTATATTTTAAACATATTAAAATCACATTTATATTCGTGTAATGAAATACTTCTTGATCGTTAACTAGCTTGTTTTATGTTTATATTTTGTCATATAGGATTAATTATAAGACTTATGTTTATTTTTCTTCTATTATGTATTTTTTTTAGCCAGTGTCATAGAAAAGATAATAATACTACCAGTGTCTATAGTTTAATTTAGCTTTGAATCTCTGATTTCATTATAATTCACTTTCGTGCATCCACTAGTGTAACATAGTAAATCGAATCGCCCTGTAATAGTTCCAGATGCCTGTAAACTACCTCCACATCTGGCCCCGGGGCGAGTTCATGATGATTGCGCTCCCAAACCAGGATTGTTCTTGGACTGTAACTCTCTTTATGCCTTTCACCAAATTTAAGAAAATAGACTCTGAGGATAAACTTCTGGCTTTCTTCGAGCAATACTTCCCAGATTCGATACCTTTGATCGGCAAGGAGAAGCTTATAGCAGATTTTATGGGAGGTGCACCATCGCCGTTGGTTGCTGTAAAGGTACAATTACTGAAATATCTACTTATATCTATATAATTTATTTTCATTTTATGTCTTCTGCAAAAGCTGTTCCAACATTTTTTAGCTTTTCCAAAATTCTGAATTACGACAAAACATATCACAACTGTAGGTATATCAAGGAGTGTTTTTCCACGATTAATTAATTAAACGAGATTTGATAGATATTAATTTATACAGGTAGGTAATTCAGATTGCTTACATTCATATCTTTTTCAGTGTAAGCCATACAATGTTGATGACAAAGCTCTCATTATTGGCGACGCTGCTCACGCGGTCGTTCCATTCTATGGCCAAGGCATGAATGCCGGCTTCGAAGACTGCACTCTTCTCGATCAATTGTTCCTCAAACATAGTGATAACTTGGCCAAAATTCTGCCAGAGTTCAGCGAGACTAGATGGGAGGATACATTCGCAATATGTGATCTCGCGATGTACAACTATATTGAGGTGAGTTTGATTTTTAAACCCTGAGCGTATTATTTTTAAGTTTAAATGGAAATTGACGTCATCAATAGGATTGACTAATAATTATGATAGTTTAAAAACTAAAACAACCGACTTCCATGCCCCGCGAGTCAATTTCAGTAGCGAGTTTGAGACGTTTATCGTTATATATCTGGAGATACTTATTAGATCTCGATGACATTGCAATGGGATCACCTCGGAAACGTATCCTACCGATTAAAAAAAGGATCATTCAAATCGGTTCACAATTGACGGAGTAAAAGCGACACATACACAAAAAAAAACATACAGACGAAATCATAAAAGCGTGATACTCGTATATTCTCGTTGATGGTTCTATTTGAACTGCAACGTCATAAGAATTCGATTGGGAAATTAGTTCCAAAGACAAAATAATCTGTGGTTGTTTGTATCTAATTCAGGACCTGCTAAGCCATAGTTACGTAATAGAAGCAATAAGTCCTGTATTACAATATAATTATATGTGTATATCGTGAAAGTTTAAAATTTACGGTTTTTGTTACTGTTATAATTTGTACCTATGTTTGCTAAGTCCCCCGCGACACAAGGTTCCTCAAGTGATCAAAAAATGCTGGGAGTTGTCTTAAAAAATCCGCTAGGTTGAAAAATAAATCATTATTATTGATGTAGGTACTATAACTCTAATCAAACTTCTTTCGGGAATATAGCTTTATTAGTAATGAAATTGATAGTATTGGGTAGGGTACAAAATGTTTTTTTTTTCAGATGAGAGACCTGGTAACTCGTCCATCATACAGACTAAGGAAGGCAGTTGACGACTTTATATTCTGGCTCTTGCCTGATTTCTGGGTGCCGCTGTATAATTCTGTTACTTTCTCCACGATGCGATACAGTCATTGTGTCAAAAACCGAGAATGGCAAGATCAGGTAAGGTGATACGTGTATGGTGATATCGGTTTGCTATATTGAGTTTGAGATACTATCTGTACCCCGCGTGTGTTTCTTCAGATTATAATAAAAAGAAATAAAGTAATAATAATTTTAACTAAATATATTTAGAATGCATTATCATCGAGTTGTGAGCTACCCTGAAAGTTCCAGCCGGATAGCTAACCGGGATGTACTCGAAATTTGAGCTGCAAGATTTCACCCGGAACGACAGACAGACAGGCAAGAAAGGGACTGAATAAAAAAAAAAGTTACGTCGCTTTGCGAATGCCGTCGCTCTACCTGATCACAGGCCGTCCTATTTTGAAATTTTTTGAGGAAACGGGGGAATACATTTATATAAAAAAGTGCGACCGCTACCCGCGTTCCCTCTTAAGAATGATTATTAATATTATTAATATTTTATTTATTTTGTTTCAGGTATTGAAATACGCCTTTTTATTTGTCGGTTTATTAGCGCTAGCAGGCTCATTTTACTATTACAAATGAAGTGATATCTTTTAACTTCTTTGTCTCATTTATTATACATTATGAATTATAAATACCTAGTTTTTTTTACCTACTAACCTACGGTGTATATCCGAAATAACTATTATGACATAGGTACTATATTTTGGACATAATAGACATAGTTGAATATTTGGCCAAGTGGATGAATACACATTAGATAAATTGTAATAATAATAATCCATTAGTAAATATCTCACAAGTCGTAATGCTCGGTCTTTTGGTAGGCGTTGAAGTAGCTGAAGCCAACATCAAGAGTCCCTTTTCAATTGATGCTACCAGAACTATGGTCTGTGAATGGAAGCTGAATTGGTACAGCGCTTGGGCATGTTCCCCCCGGGACCAGGAGCCAGTTCCCATTCTAGGCCTAGCGTGCTTACCATCCTCGACCGTATCATCACTTATCAACAGGTGAGATAGTGGTCAAATGCCAATAAGATGCCTATAAAATTAAAAGAAAAAAAAACATTGTTGGTTTGTTACAAGTGAAGCTAATAAAAGTGTGAGTGTTCAAACATAATTAATTATTTAATAATTAAGCGACCCACCCGGCTTCGCATGGGTAGAGCATATATGCCTGCATTTTTGCATCAGTTTGTTGCGTCGAGTATGAATTAACGTCTTCAACAATCTATGTCATATATCAACCAATTTACACAAAAACTTAATGATTATAAACATAATCCTTCCTGATGAATCGCTTTTAACTATTGGTGAAAACCGCATAAAAATCCGTTCAGTAGTTTTTAAGTTTATCGCGATCAGACAGACAGACGTGGCGGGGGACATTTTTTAAATAATATTTAGTGATAAGTATCTGACATAGTTATTGAGTGAGCTTGAAAAGAGCTGTGCGTTGCTATTCATTTTTAGTAGGCTCTTGATGCATGGAAACATATAAAGATCGGCGATAGTTCACTAGCTATGCCTCGGTCCTATAATTGTTGGAAGAATTATCATTTGCTAGTCCTAGTTAAATAAATATAAACATAATTTGGGTCACGAAGTATACGTAATTACAAATATTTAATAAACTTAGGGATATAAGGGAGCACAAATAACATCGCAAGCTCCCAGTCAACCTCACCTGCCCGTGGTGCATTCTGCTGACCAACAAACGAGGCTCTGGCAACTGACAAATGCGGTATAACCATTTCGAAATGATTGGCGTAGCTAAATACAACAGGCCGGTGACGGGCAGCAGCGTCACCGGTGCGAGAAGCTACGTCCTGCGAGCGCCGACCCGCCTGCCCAGCGTGGTGATTAGAGCATATCCGTCCCAAGGGATGAAAGGAGGATAGAAGAGAAGAGCCGAAAATCGGGCTCAGTGGCGTATCTTGGGAGAGGCCTACGTCCAGAAGTGGACTGACACCGGCTGATTATGATGATATGAATAATTTTAGATCGTGTATGTTTAAAAACTATAAGGACCTACTTTAAATGACGCACTAGTCATTTTCAGTAGTAAATTTGAATTGATTAGCTCCATATCTCTGGAGATACTCATCAGATCTCAATGAATTTACAATGGCACTATTTCAAAATAAACCTCTATCGAACAAAAATAAAGTTTCTCAACTCCGTCTCTTAATGACAGAGTTATGCCCGAATATACCTACTTAACTACATACTATATAGTGTCTGCCTGGCCAGCTACCACCCTCAAGTTAGAAAATTTTTCGCGAAACGTCATATGTTGCGGCAGCTATCCTTGAGAGCCAGTTCCCATTCTAGGCCTAGCGTGCTGCCATCCTCGACCGCATCATTACTTACCAACAGGTGAGATAGTGATAAAACGCTAGCATATATGATAGAAAAAAAAAGACAAAAAATACATACGAATTTATATCCTTTCTCCTTTGCCCTTAAAAGTCAGAGTATTCTAAGTCTAGCGTGGTCACCATATTCGACTACTTACCATAATATGTTACAAAAAACAAGTGTGGTGCTAAATAGGCCTATCTAAGCAGTCTAAGCACAAATGTTCAGGTATCCACCTGAACGCTGGCTTCAGATAGACATGAAGCGGGTTGCATTTTAATAAATAACCTTTTTTTAAAAGCTACCAGCAATGTGGATTGCATAAAACTAGTGGTCTTGTTAATCCTTCAACTACGCTAAATGATTATCATTATGTCTGGACTCTGGAATGGTTTCACGTCAATAGTGAAATGGGTGGGGATCGAATTCACGACCTCTCGATCGCCATTGGACTATTGCTATTAAATTTAAAATATTGCTATTAATTTTATCACTTTGTCATTGACGTCAGGCAAATTCGTGGTCCTGTGCCTTCACCAGATATTCTTCTTTAATGTACAATTAAGATTAACTATTAACTTACCAATCATTTAGGAGCTTGCATAAACAAGAGTAAGTAATATTAAAGTAAGTAAAATGTCCGTCCATTATGCTAACGTGGATTTTCGGTGCATATCGAATGAGCAAAATCCAGGAACAAACTTGCAAAATGCTTTTAGTTTTAATCGCGGATGGAGCGGGCTTTAGCAAAATTGAGCAACGGTTTCTAGAAATTGTCGATTATTTGCGGAATCAAGTTTTGTGCAAACTAAAGGAGAAATTGGTACTTTATTGTTTAACGTAATTTTAAAACGTAAACGCAGGCTAATTAGAGAGAATGTTTAGAGCGCCCAGTTTTGTCCACGACAAAACTGGGCGCAGAATGGTCGGCTTTGACGCCACCGAGAGTGACGAGTACCGAGTTCAATCCCTGCCGAGCACCAATCGATTTTACGATCGAAAAATTTACGTGCTCTTTTCACAGTGGCCCTCTGCTGAAGGAAAAACAACAAGGAAACCCCCAACCTCCGCATGGTGGTAGGACACTATCTAGTGTCCGCCTGGCCAGCTACCAAGTTGGAAATTCTGTTGCCAACATCGATGTCAATGTCGCCAAACATTTAATGTGTTCCGGCAGCTATCCTTGAGAGCCAGTTTCCATTCTAGGGCTAGCGTGCTACTATCCTCGACCGCATCATCGCTTACCAACAGGTGAGATAGTTCAAATCCATAATCTAATACTATAAGAATCTTTGTCCTGACATACTGACTGACTGACTGACAGACAACGCACAGCCTAAACTGCTGGTCAAAGAGACTTGAAATTTGGAGAGTAAATTTGTCTTAGTACGTAAGGGTCTTAGTACCTAAGAAAGGATTTTCCAACATTCACCCCTTAAGGGGATGAAATGGGGGTTCAAAGTTTGTATGGAGAAACAAGATTAGATAGCCTTTTCTATCTGAAACTTGACGCAAGTGCTTCAGTAAAAAAAATAAGTAAATACGTGTATCAGGTTTATTTTTAAATCCACCCCTAAGAGGGTGAAATGGGGTAACAAAGTGTGAAAATTCACATTGTTTCGGGTTGCGCTGAAATTGGGCATGCAGATAGTTATTACGACGTTAGTTACCTCTGGGAAAGGATTTTCCAAAATTCACCCCTGAAGAGGATGAAACGGGGGTTCAAAGTTTGTATGTAGAAACAAGATTAGATAGTATTTTCTATTCGAAACTTCAAACAAGTGCTCCAATAAAAAAATAAGTAAATACGTGTTTCAGGTTTTTTTTAATTCCACCCACCCCTAAAGAGGTTGAAATGGGGTAACAAAAGTGTGAAAATCAATATTGTTTCAGATTGCGCTGAAATTTTGCATGCAGATAGTTATTACGACGTTAATTACCTCTGACAAAGGATTTTCCAAAATTCACCCCTAAGGGGATGAAACGGGGGTTCAAAGTTTGTATGGAGAAACAAGATTATTTGTATTTTCTATTCGAAACTTCAAACAAGTGCTCCAGTAAAAAAATAAGTAAATACGTGTTTCAGGTTTTTTTTTAATTCCTCCCCTAAGAGGGTGAAATGGGGTAACAAAGCGTGAAAATTAATATTGTTTCGGATTGCGCTGAAATTTGGCATGCAGATAGTTATTACGACGTTAGCTCCCTCTAAGAAAGGAATTTCCAAAATTCACCCCTGAAGGGGATGAAACGGGGGGTCAAAGTTTGTATGGAGAAACAAGATTAAATAGTCTTTTATATTCGAA
Source organism: Cabera pusaria (assembly GCA_954871355.1). Lineage (NCBI taxonomy): Eukaryota > Metazoa > Arthropoda > Insecta > Lepidoptera > Geometridae > Cabera > Cabera pusaria. The sequence goes on from OX940892.1 coordinate 21,831,688, forward strand.
ACTTAACACAAGTACTTAAGTTACTTAAGTAAGTAAATTTATACGTGTTTCAGGCTCTTTCGAAATTCCACCCCTAAAAGGGTGAAGTGGGGTAACAAAGTCTGAAATTAATATTGTTTCGGATTGCGCTGAAATTTGGCATGCAGATAGTTATTTTCACTTAGGTATCGGCTAAGAAAGAATTTTTCAAAATTCAATCTTCAAGGGGATGAAGCGGGGGTTCAAAGTTTGGATAGTAATTTTATTCGACATTTCACACAAGTAATTCTGTAAATAAATAAGTAATTACGAGTTTCAGACTTTTTCAAAATGCCACCCTAAGAGGATAAACTGGGGTAACAAAGTCTAAAAATCAATATTGTTTCGGATTGCGCTGAGATTTAGAATGCAGATAGTTATTATGACGTAGGTATCCGCTCAGAAAGGATTTTCTAAAAAGTCCTCCCGGATACGGAACGGGGATTTAAAGTTTGTATGGCAAAACAAGATGAGATAAAGTACGTGATGTAGGATTTTTCAAGGATTGTAGGTAACATAGTCTGAAAATTTGGATTTTTCGGGTTATATAAATATGAATCCCGAATTGCCTTAGTCACGCGATAACATTGCGATTTGGCTAATTCTTATTTGATGTCTTTAATGATAGAATCGTTTTTACAAAAGAAAAGTGTTAAGTAAATAAAAGAAGTTTTTAACGCGGGCGAAGCCTCGGGGCACTTCTAGTATAATATAAAGATGTAACGTAAATTATTATTATAAAGGTTGGTTTCAGGTAGATCTATTTAGTGGTGGTTTTCATTTTATAACATTTTGCAACATAATGATAATTTTCAATTTCTTTCGGAAGCTTGTGTTTATGTTGTGATGCAATTAAACTATTTACTGATACCAATCAGAATTTGTACTAAAAGGTGTTGGCAAAAAATGACTCAATAACTTTGGGTAGATTCTTTAGAGATAATAATAATTATTGGGATAATGATAATTGTAGTCAACGTCAACGTGTAGTCACCGGGTAGAGCTAAAATGTGTGACCACTGGTGGTGACCTACAGCCGCAGCTAAAACAATCTATTCATTATATTATTCAATAAAGACAGACATACATTTTTTAACCGGCTTCAAAAAGGAGGTTCTGTATTCGACCCGTATACTACTGAACAGTAGTCGTTCAGTAGTATACGGGTCGATTACAGAACCTCCTATTTTAAAGCCGGCTGTAGCTACTGAACCGATTTTAATTATCATAGTTATTTTATACGATTTATTGAGATCTGATGAGTATCTCCAGAGATATGGAGAAACGTGTTAAACTTGACACTCCAAAATAAATCGCGCGGCACATGGAGTCCGATTTTTAGGGTTCCGTACCCAAAGGATGGCAACAGGACTAATTAGGACATGAGACTCTAGTCTCCGTCCGTCCGTCCATCTGTCACAGGGCTATATCCTCCGTACTATAATAGGTAGACACTTGAAATTTCAAGTTCAATTCACAATGAATGCACGACATAGCTACAACAGCTATGAAAATAAATAAAAAAGGTAAGTAAAGTAAAAAAAATAAGGGGATCCCCTAACAAAAAACGTGATTCACGGGCTTGTAGCTCGATTTTATGAACAGCAATAGACTCTTAGCGTTTTCACATCATCATCATTAACAGCAAGTATTCGTCCACTGCTGCGTGGCATGCCACTGAGCTCGATCTTCAGCTCCTTGTTTCCAACCGGTGCCAGCCAGCTTGCGTATATCATCGCTCCACCTAGCTGGAAGGCGTCCTAGGCTTCGTTTACTGAGCCGTGGTCTCCATCATCTAATCATCTAACATATAATAAAATTAAAATGTTAATTTCAAAGTTCAAAGCATTTACTCAGTATGTAGGCAGTATATGCGTACATATACACGTTATGTAAACGTCTCGTAGAATATCATTATCAAATTTAAATGGGACCATATTTAAGGTAAAATTTATCCACTGAAAAAGAATCATCAAATTTGGACCGTCTATTCAAAAGTTATGCGTATTCATACATAAAATATATATACCTACACCTAAAATTGAGAACCTCTTAACTTTTTTCGTCGGTTAAAAAGCTAATCGACAGATGGAATGATACAGAAGTGATCTTATAAGGGTTTTTTCCCTTTGAGAACGGAACCCTAAGATATGATGACTATTAAATCGATGATTCATATATAGATCATGTTTGATTACCCCGCATCAAAACAAACAAAGAAACAAAATCCTTTCCCATGGCTGTCGTAGCGGGTAATTAAGACATGTGTTTTATTAACTCCCCCTTTAATAGCAATCTGTGGCACATATACATTGATGTAATGAAGGGACTGATTTATAAACTACTAGCTGTGCCCGCGACTTCGTCCGCGTGGAATAGTGTCTTTGGGTAGCGTTTTTAATTATTTAGGCTAATAATTTTTCAAATAAGACACATGCGTATCCCTCCCACATACACCGCACCGTACCACGCCACGCTAATCCCCCCTCCCCCCTCTCCCTACCCCTCACCCCGCCCCTCTCCCTACCCCTCACCCCGCCCCTTCCTTTCTCTCTTACCCCACTCCCCTTCCCCTCACTTCCCTCTCCCCCTCCCCTTTCCGCTCACTTCCCCCTCCCCTCCCTCTCTCCCGTCCCCCACTCCCCTCCCCTTCCCCTCACTTCCCTCTTCCCTCCACTTCCCCCTCCCCTCCAATTTGCCTTCCCTTCACTTCCCCTCCCCCTTTCCCTTCCCCTCCCCTACCTTCCCCTTTCCCCTTCCCCTCCCCTTCGCAAACTTTGAATGACATATTTATTTATATCGACTCAACAGCCTAAACAATAAGTTTCAAGCTTTTAGCTTTCAAAATGACGAAACTTCCATACACATTTTTATCCCCCTTTCGACCCCTTACAACAGTCTTTTCGCATTAAAAAGTAGCCTATGTCCTTTCTCAGGCTCTAGACTATCTATGTACCAAATTTCATTTAAATCGGTTCAGTGGTTTTGGCGTGAAAGTAAGACAGACAGCCAGACAGACAGACAGACAGAGTTACTTTCGCATTTATAATATTAGTTAGGACTAGCGATGTGCCCCGGAATGTATTGATTCAGATTTATTTGTTGACCATAATAATAACAGTGTGGTTATTCTAAGGGTACTAAAGTTCTTAAATCAAGTCGCCCTCCTCGTATTAGGAGTGGGGAAGGGCGTGGAGAGACAGGGAGCCCCTCCTTACTTATTTCCCCCGTTTTTTATTTGAAATTAAAATTTTCATCTTTCACATGTATCATTGGTTGAAAAAGAAACACTTTATATATCTTAATCTCATTATTATCTTAATTTTCAGACCCATCTTCAATCATGCCCTAGGGCCATTGGGTCCTTGGCATGATTGAATTTATTGTTGGAGGACGCCATATCTAGATATGGCTCCTCCAAAACTAACACAAAAAAAATTTGTAAAGCTACACATTTTAAACCTATCTGACAGAAGTCAATGTGCTCTATGTCTAACTTTAGGTGTGCTCCCGGCAGAAGCTCTAGTTGTAGCCCCTGAGTGCCGGTTCCCCCACTCGGCCTTCGCATCGCTACGGGACGAACACTTAGGACCTCCCTTGACCTTCTGGCTCCCGCACTATATTAAAAACACTAGCTAGGGTTTCAGCCACAAGACCACGTGGAGTTGGGGCGCTCTTTGTCGGATCTATCACTCATTTTGAACCTAAACAACTCAGGTCAAAGTGCTCTCTGTAGGATCCGGATAGTCCAGCGGATCGTGTCACTGCCGTTTTCCAATTCCAGACAATCACGAATCCTTCTTAGACCCTATCTTCACTTAACATCAATTAACATAGTGTTCTAGTGCTTGTGACACTAGCACTAGATACTATGTTAATTGATAAAAAGTAAAACAAAAAAACTGTTTTTAACATACCTAAGTACTGAAACCAATTCATCTATTATTTTGGTTATATATTTAGATACAGATAATAAATGATCACTACATACTATAAAATAAAGTCTCCCGCCACGAATGTCGTCTGTCTGTCTATTCGCGAAAAATGCAAAAACTTCTGAACGGATTTTCATGCGGTTTGCACCAATAGACAGAGTGATTCATGAGGAAGATTTAAGACGTTAAAGTGTATAATTCGTTAAGTATTTGGTATACATTGGTCGAAATATGACGATAGTTTTAAAGATGTTAATTCATATGATCGACACAACAAACTAATGCAAAAAATTAAGGCATATATTATGCTCTGCCCTTGCGAAGCCGGGGCGGGTCGCTAGTAAATATTAAATGTGAAAATTAGATTAAATTTGTTTAGTACCTACGTACACTAATTTGATTTATATAAAGTCAAGGCCAGATAACAATGTAGTTAGTGTATTTTATTAATAAAAATAAATACTTAATGAGTTTGAGTATTCTACCTACTTATTAGCGGTTTAATACTTTTGACCTTCGTTTACGATTTAACAATGTTTTTGATAAAACAGAGATATTGATTGGATTAAAGTATTGATTTATAAATACAATTAGGTATAGGTACGAGTAAATTTCAGCAACTGAAACGATTTCTTCTGTCAACTTTGGACCCTACATTAATGTAGTACTTAAGTCCAAGCCCCAGTTGGCTTTAAAAAAGCTCGGTATTCTGGCTAAGGTACACTGTACTTTATACTGGGACTGCTGTTTTGTATTAAGTACAAGTTCGATCGGGCATTGTGTAGTTACTGTTCTTATATCTGGGATGGTTCAGCAAAATACTAGCTGGAGGCGCTGGAAGTGATTGAGAGGAGAGCTAAGAAACTTATAATTGACATCAAATTTGTAGGCAAATAATACTTAAATCCAAAATATAAAACTACCCCCGACTGATCTATGTACAATCTGTTAATTGAGATCATTCCAATGAGTCCAAGCCCGACATCTCTGCTGTAAATTGCAGAATACCCTTATTCTGCAGATCCCAGGAGATACCTCAGCATCAGGTCAATGTTCGTTCAATATCATAGAAGTAGGTGGAATCCGAATTTACAAATGATCAGACCTGTGAAAGTTGCTCATATAGCGTCATCAACTAGAAATAAACCGGCCAAGTGCGAGTCGGGCTCGCGCACGAAGGGTTCCGTACCAATATCTATAAAAACGGCAAAAAAACATGTCCATTGTATGGGAGCCCTACTTAAATACATTTTATTACAAGCTTTTATTTAACTTGCAATGTATGTATGTCACTATGTATGTTCAGGTGGAATCTTGGAAGCTAAAGTAGACCCACTTCTCGATGTCCGATTGGACTCAAATTTGGTGAACTTATGAATCTTCGGTGACAACAATGATATGGTACCATGGAGCTGGTCTGATTATGGAGACGGAAGGTGGCCATGGCATCTCTGTGATAAAACAACATAAACCCACCGAGTTTGGGCTCGATTGATTGGCCACGGCATCTCTGCGATAAAACAACATAAACCCACCGAGATTGGGCTCGATTGATTCGTCATAAGGAGAACTTTACACCTAGATCTAGGGTCTGATGATGAAGCTAGAAGGTGGTCACGGCATTTTAATAAGAAGACGGTATTTATTTAACTAGTAGATACCTATTATTTATATTTATGCAAATTGCACAATTAACTAACTTACGTAGTTAGTTACGCAAATAATATCACCTAAATACTACAAAGTTTCTATTATTAAACTAGAAATAACCGAAATTTCAGCAAATTGCTAACTTATAGGCAGGGTTTCGAAGCGCATCCGGACAGCATGACGACACTCGCGCGAATACGCGCGGCTATGGCTCGCTGCGTGATGTTACGTTACTCCCCCCGCTACCCGAACAAGCGGCAAGCAGGAGCAACTAATTATTATTATTTAGGTACTTTTAGAAGGTAGTTTAGCGAATGTAGCGTCACCACAATAATTTCATCAACATTTTCACGAAACATCTATAATATTATAGGTAATACCTTTAAACGAGAAAACCTTGTTTATATATGTATATAATCGGGATCTCGGAAACGGCTCCAACGATTTACATGATATTTAGTATGCAGCGGGTTTCGGGGGCAATAAATCGATCTATTTTTTTTAGAAAACGTCATTTCATCCGTGTTTTTAGGCATTGTGAAACTGCTACAATATCATAAGAATACAAAGGGTAATTTCGGCGTATTTTAAGACGTTATGATAGCTCGGTGGAAGATCGATAGGACGGCGCTTTGGAGGTCCCTGGTTCCAGTCCAAATAAGGTGACTAACTTTCCTTTTTTTATCAAGTTCTTTTCTTTCTTTTGTGAGTAAAACTACTATTAGGAGCAAAACAAAATGCAAAAAAACTCGATTTAACAAAAAAAAAATATATATATAATACCAAGCAAAGCTGGGTCATCGACATATTTTTCATTTAAACATATCATTTATAAAATGTTAACGAGTTATGGTTGCGAAGCTATTTTCGCAAAATTACCTTCGTAATGAATATTTATTTTATAAGACAGTAGGTACCTGTATAACCATGCTTTGCTCGGTGTTATTTTTTTGTAAATCGTGTTTTTTGGCTATTCTTCGGCTCCCAATAATAAAAGAAGGAACTTGTAAAAAACGTAATAATGACCATCTTGTTTGGACTCGAATCGGGGTCCTCTAGCACAGAAATTATAATATACCTAGTCCCCTCTAGTTTCGTGACCGGCTTTGTTTTCTTATCGAGCTAGCCTTGTAGAAAGTGGCGAAACTTACCTTCGTATTCTAATAATATTGTAGCAGTTTTTCATTGGCTGAAAACACGGATAATACGACGTATTCTAATAAAACTGGCCAAGTGCGAGTCAGACTTGCGTCTCACACACGTAGGGAGGGCTACAAAAATATTAATGCCTGTAAACACAGTACAATACGAAACATAACAGAGTTACGAGTACGTAGTATTATTATTATCTTTTCTATGACAGAGTTGTGAACCAAAGTCAAAGTCAAGTCAAAGTCAAAGCATTTATTCAGTATATGGGCATATTAAAAATTTGCACTTACACTCGTCAAATTACATTAAATAGATCATATTCAATAAAAAAGATTATAGATATAACAGAAACATAACTTATTGCTTTGAATTTACAAAAAAAAAACAAAGATATTGAGCCATTTAGCTTTCATCTAGACGTTGAACGTCACACTTAAAACACGTATTTAATTACCCTGATTAATGTAGGGTTGCCAACCGTACTATTACGAGCACCCGCAACCCAGTGGATGTTTCAGAACTTCAGACAATTTTTATTCAAAAAATTGTGAAATAATGAAACATAATAAATAAATAAAACGCAGACTAATTGCAGTACAAATCATATTCCGAATGGAATTGCTCAGCTTTATACAAGATAATTCAACACATCACATCACATCACATCGTTCCACAGACAAAGCTACTATGTCTTTACGCTCTTTAAAGTTACAATTTTCAGTTACATATATTAGTGAGCCACCACGAATTGCCTTCTGTCTAATGAATGTGCTGGCAGTTGTATAATTTTTAAATATTGGTAACAATGTACCTTTTACAAACCAGTGTTCAGTAATACACATTAACTTTATAAAAATCGAGAAATAATTCTAACTCTAAGCCTTTGCTGGAGAGACCTTGTATATTCTGATGAAAAATGTTGATTGAGTCAGGCCTCCCCATTGTCTTAGACATTAGTTTAAACTAACTAAGTCTCCTACGCTACAATTACCCCGCATAGTAACACCACTACATTGGGGCTCGTCTTCGTGATCTGTTACAATATGTAAAAACAGGGTCATATATATTGAATGCTAATAACTTAGCGATGGTCGACTTATTAGTCTTATTGAGATACAAAGTATCCTTTGTCAATATTACTTTACTAATAAATTTGTTAGTTTCAAAATACAAAAAGTCGCTCAAGCGACACGTCAAATTGTACAGTGCCAAGTTCAATTTATGAGCATACTCATTATAAGTGCAACTACTCGTTTTTAGATACTATGATTATGATATGATTTAGATATGAACAAACTATTATTTTACTAATACCTCTGCTGGCAATGTCTGATAAAAGTTTAATTAGAATATTAATATCAGTTTTTTTAAAGTTTGTGCTATTACCTAGCTGCAATACAATAGTACAATTTTTGTGATACTGAAAGCTGCTTATTTTTAACCGACTTCAAAAAAAGGAGGAGGTTTCTCAATTCGACCGTATATATATTATTTTTTTTTTTTTTTTTTTTTTTTTTATGTTTGTTCGCGGATAACTTCGTCATTTATGAACCGATTTCGATTATTCTTTTTTTGTTCAAAAGGAGATATCCCAAGTGTGGTACCATGGTAATTTTATCGAGGTATGATAAGTATCTCCAGAGATATTGAGATAAACATCTCAAAATTGGTACTGAAAATGAATAGCGCGGCATTGAAGTCGGTTGTTTTTTAGTTTTTAAACGATATTATTTTACATAAATCTGTAATTGGTAAATTAGGGCAGCAATTGTTATAAACATTTTGGTTCAATCTAGTGTCTAATAAGCTACCCATACCTACTCCCATTTCATCGCTAAACACAATGGTCTCTCTAGCAGGCTCCGGCAGTTGTAAAGGACTGCCAGAGTCCACCTCGGAGGCACCAGTGCACTGCAACGATGACACTACTTCCTGCCTAACCAAGTCAGTCTGTGCATGTAAACTTGCAGTATTAGCTGTACTTGGTGAGCTGCTATCCTCTTGGTAGCATTTACTCTGCACACCAGAGATAGGAGCCCCAATTAAAACTTTTGAGGCGCACATTTCTTTTAGTAATTCAGCCTTTTCTTTAAATTCTATTAATTCTTTGTTACTGCGATCTAACATCTCTAGGCAATGCTGTAATTCTTTACTTAAGTCGATGTTTTTCTTACAAGTCTTTAAATTTATTTGTTTAATATGGTTATATTTTTTTAATTTATGTATATTTTTCCTAATGATTTTCTTATACTTAATGTACTTTTTAATCTTATTGGAACCCTTCATAGAGACATTAGTAGAACCTGAGCCGATGAACTCTGTATATAGATCCAAAGTGTTGTCTTGATTAGTATTATTTTGCAATACAGGAGAGGTCGTCATTTCTTCTAGTTTATCTTTTGTAAATGAGAGCTCTTGCTCCAAATCCCGGATATAGGTCAGTGTACGTTCGAATAGTTCTTGGTTTTGCGCATGTACATCCACTGTTTCTAGAAGCCTGTCACGCTGGTCTCTCAGGTCATCCAGAGCAATGTCATACTCGGCCAATTGGTGTTTGAGGTCTGCGTTCTTCTCCAACATCTTTGCCATGTCAGATTCATGATCCTGAAGTTCTTGCAGCAAATCTTTTTTGGAGTCCTTGCAGGTTTTCAGTTCCAGGAGAGCCGCCTTCAATTTGGCCTCAATATCCATTCTACGGGTGGTCATTGTGGCTGATATTGTCTCTGCAAACCAGGAAGGAGTACCTTACTTTCAAGCTAGCCAATACAGTTTATTTATATGTGACTAATAATTGATACTAGTTAGATAATGGTTATTTACAAGTTTAACAATATATCTTAGTTTAAATTTTATATTTGTTGATATTTTATATTAGGGTGTCAGTGATAAAGTGATTATTTAGTTAATATTCAATCAAAACTGTCATGAAAAGTAGGTACACAGTGTATTCTTTATAATGTGAAGTTTGTATTATTTACACATAAGTAGGTAGGTACTATGGATTTATTCGGGATCCTACACAAACATTATTTCTACACTAAAACTGTTAGTTAAACCTTTAATAATACAGTAGAACTCGAAATTAAAAGTTAGGTATATGCCTATAGGTATACGACAGGAACATCGAAAATTATGAGAAAAAAATGACAATTTGTCACCGACTTTGATCGAATTTAATGTTGGCGATTTAAGAGGGTGGCAGTGAGTTTATTAAACAATACCTAATGCATACGGTTAATAAAGGTTACGAAAACAATACTCCCCAGGTTTTTTGTTCAGAATCATCCAAAGGTCCAGGATATATCCTGATATGATATACCAAGAGGTCTTCCTCTTGTTTGACAGCTCCAGTTCCCGCGCCGACCGACCGTATTATTGTCGATTTTCGAATCGCACGAAACACAGATATTAGATAACACGAAATGGTGTTAGTTACCACTTTTGCACTTAATAATTAATAATATTTCTAAGTTTTAATGACTATTTTCCTATTATTTAGATTAAAACCGGCACAGCTGATTTTTGACACAAAGTTGTTGTTCGGTTGTTGATTTCAGAGTAACTATTACTAGAGTCACTAGAGTTATTTAAACATGTGTTTTAAGTGTGACGTTCGACGCTAGATGAAAGCTGAATGGCTCAATACCTTTGTTTTTTTTTGTAAATTCAAAGCAATAAGTTATGTTTCTGTTATATCTATAATATTTTTTATTGCATATGATCTATTTAATGTAATTTGACGAGTGTAAGTGCAAATTTTTAATTTGCCCATTTACTGAATAAATGCTTTGACTTTGACTTTGAGAGTAGTAATAGCATTGAGGTAAAACCATAGACGTATTAAAAAAGATGGTGCACTGCAGATGTTTTGTCAAATTCAATTTAATCCGTATGCTTTAACGATAAGGTTGTAATTGCTTTGTAGAACAAAACGGCCCAATTGAGAGACACCAGGGTGGGAGTGTTTCCTTCTCTAACAACCTGATAGTCCTATATATGTCCTATATACTATATGTATGATATATATGTAAGTTGTCCATACAAAAGAAAGGGACAAACTCCGTTCAAGGTCGTTCTCATGAGGGCCGGTGTACGCGATCGAGTTTAATATGTAGCAGGTCTGTGGGTAAAACAAAGAGTTGTCATCCCGAGCAAATACATTTTGTCAAACGGTTATCATTCACGCGGGGGCACGGGGGAGTGGTTGCCGCCGCCGGTTGTGACTAATTATAGATTAAACACATATCGCCTTACCGTCCTTACCGACAACGTCCAATGTATTTTTATTAAGAGAAGAGGATAGAATACGATATTATATAAAATGGCACCAATCCGTAAGTACTTAATACGCATTCAAATAAAAAAGATTTTTCCAAATCGGTTAATAAATTACGGAGTTATGCGGTAACGTAACACACATTCAAAAAACACAGTCGAATTGAGAACCTCCTTCTTTTTATGTCGGTTTCATAGAATAGTATGAATAAAAAAAATAAACAAAACTAAATTAAAATCCGGTCCAGTCACTTGGGTTGGGAGCTAAGATACCACAGACATAATTATACAGTATACACACACATGTCAAACTATTTTCTTCAAAATTTAAAAATAGGCAATTTCATTTCGCGCTATTATGTCACATCTGTTTACATAATCTACGAACATGGCGCCAGCAAACATGGCGTCGCGTCGTGAAGTGTCATTACAAATTAACAAAATAACGTTTTATGTATGCGGGTTTTAATTCGAAAATCTGAACTTAATTGTGAAAAGTGACTCTGTCGTCTCAGTTTGTTTTTCCTGACTGGTTTTTGCAGTATCTGAGGACACACGATGGCATTCCGGATACGCAATTTTTAACATAAGCGCGTGCTGTTGTTTCGACTGCCGAGCTACGTGTGAGCGAGAATATGCCAGCCAGCTTACTCGACGTATTCGACAATGCCAGTTCGAGATGTTCCGTCTAGTAGTATATGTCTATGAGTAATAGTTACTCTAAGGTTGTTAACACGCAGATGACACCTTGATCAGATGGCGCTATACAAAATACACGTTTTTTGTATGGGGACCCCCTTTAATTTTTAACTTTATTTTGTTTTTAGTATTTGTTGTTATAGCGGCAACAGAAATACATAATCTGTGAAAATTTCAACTGTCTCACTATTATGGTTCATGAGATACAGCCTGGTGACAGACGGACAGACAGACAGACAGACAGACAGACAGACAGACAGACAGACAGACAGACAGACAGACAGACAGACAGACAGACGGACAGCGTAGTCTTAGTAATAGGGTCCCGTTTTACCCTTTGGGTACGGAACCCTAAAAAGCTCATAGTCTTAAAATAGCTGAACGGATTTTCATAAATAAAAGCTAAGATCCCACTTAAATCACCTATCAAAGAAAAAAAAAGAGTGTGTGTACTTATGTACACGCGTAAGAAGTTATACTTCTGTGGCGTATGGAAAAATTACTAAAATGCAGTAGTGATTAACGATAAATATTTAAATTAATCAAAAAGATTTTATTTAAATAAAAAAGGTTTATTCACGTAAAAATATGACATATACAACTTGAACATAGTCATGCCACCTAGAACTAACTTCACGGTGTAGAATTTAGGTGTAGGTGTGCGCGCGCATCGTACCACCTAGAACTAACTTCACGATGTAAAATTTAGGTGTCGGTGTGCACGCGCATCGTAAAAATTCACTCTCATATTTTTCTCTATCACGCCAAAAGAAGTATAACTTAAAAACTTAATCAAAATTGGTTCATTCGTTTGGACACTCCGATGCCACAGACACACACATACGCACAGGATAAGCACGTCTATATGTATAACCAAGACACACTTAGAGAAGACATATTTATAAATTTACTTACTTTCTATTATATAACTTACTTTTATATTCGTTTATGTATCAGGTCTATTTTGTCCCTTAATTTGCCTTCGCCTGTGAATAGAATAGGACACAAGTAATATTTTTTAAACACCTTTTTAAACACAAGCTTTTACATAACCTAGGACCAGAGTAAGACAAGACAAATCCAACGAGTCCAAACACGACGGGTATAACATGTGTAGTTTAGGAGTTCCTTCGCCACCTTCCAGCTCCATCATCAGATCAGCACCATGTCATCATAATATTGCATTGTCACGCGATTTACACATGTATGCAACATTTCAGCTCAATCGAACCACTGGAAGTCGCTCTAAAATCAATCGCAAGATTTGTGACGGACAAATAAACTCGCCGTGAAGTAGAGATAAAGCTTGTGATAACAATAGAATTTATTTAAAATTGCAATTTGATTAAGGTCTAATAAATAATGAATGTAAACTGGTTAGTCATATAAATATTCATTAGAAGATTTCTTAACTAAAGCTAAAGATGTAGCCAGCGGTATTTCCTTAAGTTTACCATTTTGCCTTTAGTTCCCCATACTTATCTAGATTTGTGTTGAATATATTAGCTCTCAGCACCTAATTATTCAGTTATCATACCCGCGTGAAAATGTATGAGTAAATCATTTACCAAAGGTTCTCATGCTCACGTTAAAGGTACGGCCTCACCGCGGCGTCCTGCGGTCTGCGGGCGCGATCTCAGTACTTTTCAATTGTTTTCTGATCGCTTTTGGTGTGAACTTGTCGGTACAAATACTACTGCGCTATCTGATCGCCGCCTAGATTGCGCACCCAGGACGCTGCGGTGTATCCGTACCTTAAGGCGATACACCGGCTGCGAAGCGCAGAATAGGTTTGCTAGATTACATTTTATCATGTTTAAAATTAAAACTTAAAAAATATATTCCATAAACTTAACGATATCGTCAAATGAATGCTATTTGTTACGCGATAAAATGTACTTTTCTCGATCCTATAAAATCCTGGAAACAGGCTAAAATAAAACCTATAACAAATTATATGATAGTAAAATTTCTAACCTAGCACGTACATTTTGTATGAAAATATTTTTCCTATAACTTTACAGTGAATCTACTATATTTTTATGTTGGTATTTAATTATAGTCCTATAATTATTTATTTTAATTTAATCCCAGAACTGAAAAATTGCCCGGCGATTTCACAATACGCCTCACCGCCCGCTGCTTCGCGTTCCGATACCTCGCCTTAACATTAGAGTAGGTATAACATTCATAAATATTTCCATATTGTAACAAGCTTCTTCGAATTTTTGTTCCAAAAATGGTAGCTAAAAGTTGCACCAGTACATTAATTAGCACAGTGAAAACTCTTGAATTCTGAGATGCTATTGTTAATCTCAGTGGGAAGTAAGAAGCAACTAGTCGAACATTTGATATTGAGTGTGTGAAATGGAGGCACTCGCGAGGTTTAGCAATATCTATGAATATGGATTTTAAGACATTTGAAGACTGCGTAAATATCTGCCTACTAGCTGTGCCTGCGACTTCGTCCGTGTGGAATAGTGTCTTTGGGTAGCATTTTTAATTATTTAGGCTAATTATTTTACAAATAAGACACATTCGTAGCCCACCTACACCGCACCGTACTACGCCGCGCTAATCCCTCGTCCCCCCTCTCCCTAAATTTCATTTTTTAATCGTTCATAAAAATATTCCCAACTTTTTTCTCGTATGTTATTACAGTTTTATCTGCCTTTCTCTTCCTTTCACTTCTCTGATATAAAATTTGCACGTCTTGCATATTCCTATTTTTAACCGACACAAAAAAGAAGAAGGTTTTCAATTCGACTATTAAAAAAAAATTGTTTCCTCATTACTTAGTCAAATCTTAACCGATTTGAAAAAATCTTTTTTTTGTTTCAGATATTATGTCTCACGTTTGGTTCTATTTAAATTTTATCGAGATCTGATAATCATCTTCGTAGATATGAGGATAAACAATATAAACAAATTTGATACCTCGATGACTTGAATAAGGCTAGTGAATATTTTCACTATCGCGGCATGTGAAGTCTGTTTTGTCTTTTTGTACGATCATAAAGTATATTTTATATCATATAGGCTAGCGTATGAACACTATCTCACCTTTAGTAGATGATACGGTCGCGGATGGTAGCATGCTAGGCCTGGAATTGGAACTGGCTCTCAAGGATAGCAGCCGGAACACATTAGATGTTTGGTACCAGATTTTCTAGCTACCTCCCGGAAGCTGGCCAGGCGGATACTAGACAGTGACTTGGGGGTTTCTTAACGATGTTTTTCCATCACCGGAGGTCTACTGTGAAAAGGGCACATACATTTTAACACGGTACCTCTGGCGTCAAAGCCGACCATTCTCCCACGGCACCGCCGGGCACTCGAAGTATCGCCTATAGTTGTACAATCCATAAAACTGTGCCTACACGTTGTCACAAATAAACTGGCCAAGTGCAAGTCAGACTCGCACTCGTAGGGTACCGTACCACACTACAATATTTTATACGATCGAGCAAAAAAACCGTAATTTTTTTAATAATCTCTCAAACAAAAAAAAAAATATTTCAAATTGGGGAGTATACATATAGGAATATATATATATATATATATATATAGGAAAAAAACATAAAAAAATATATGGTTGAATTTCTCAGTTCGACTCTCCTCCTTTTTTGTGAAGTCGGTTAAAAAAGTTATATTTACGGTTTTAGAAAATGTACTTTATCTAAATTTTTTCACTGTCTTATTTTAGAAGTTCACAGAATACATCTACCTACCAAGTTTCAACTATGTTGTCCTAATAGTTTCGGAATAAAGTGGCTGTAACATACGGACGCAGAGACAGACAGACAGACAGACATGACGAATTTATAAGAGTTCCGTTTTTGCCACCTACTTTTAAACCCTAAAAACTAAAATGGTGTCATCAAGTGTGACAAAACCTCGCAAAAAATTTCTTTTCCTGTGCCAAGAAGGGTCAGCCAATTTAGACGTACAGTCAGTACTATTATTTAATCTGTGGTACAGTGGAACATGCCATCAATTAAGGCTTGGCTTTGTGAATACTCAGTGATCCTAGCGGAGAGGGGTCGAAAACTATGCAGCTATTATCGGGCCGGGATTGATAACGACGATAACTGAATAGGTTTAATATAGAGTAGAACGTTAGCTTTGTTCTAGATATTGGTTTAAGATTTAATTTATTTAGGAACAATAAAATAGAAATTGATTATGGAATACAATACTATATACATATACTAAATACTACGAAAACTGAAGTCCATAAATAGACTAAAATAAACTGGCCAAGTGCTAGTCGGACTCGCACTCGTAGGGTTCCGTAACACAGTAGAGTATTTTATAAACATCATTTTTCGCCAGCAAAAATTAACTTTGTTTTTCATACAAACACTTGTATGAAAAACAAAGTAATGTTTATACGGTTTTGAAAATGTGCTATCTCAAAAACTGCTGACTATATCTCGTTCAAACCAATTTTCATTGAAAGTGTTGATTGCGAGCTATAGCGTATATTTTTTTAGATTTTTCACTCACTTATTTTAGAAAATTTAGAGGAGAGGGGGGGAACACACATTTTACCACTTTGGAAGTGTCTATCTTTCAAACGATTGATTGATACTTTGAGAATGAAAATAAATTCTATGACATTTTTAAAGACCAATCTATAGACAATCCGCACGTATAGGTTTGATGATTTATTTTTTAGTTTCAGTTTCATGTATAGGGAGCCCCCCTTAATCTTTAATGTTTTTGATTTCTGTATAAATATCGTAAAGCGGTTCAAAGAATACATCTACCTACCGATTTTCAACTGTGTAGTAGTTCTAATAGTTTCAGAATAAAGCGGCTGTGACATATGGACGGACAGTCAGACAGACAAACAGACATGAAGAATTTCCCAAGCAGCACGTCAGCGTTATTAGCAGCAATATTCCAGCCTGTTTGGTACTTAGGGTTCTTTTAGAGAGTTACAAAGGTTTAAATGACAGCTTTTGTCTTTAAACAGAGTCTTTAGTCGTTTAGGTCAGAGTCACCCGCACGCCGCGGTCAAGGTCGGCTGTGTTTTGTTGTGCTCCGCGCTCGGTGCGTCGACGCACTTTCTTGTGTAAAAATGACGACTACTTTGAAATGTGTCGCTTGTAATATCGTAATAAACGAATTATTGGCTTATTTGCAAAATAAGCTGTCGGTTGTGGACGAAATATCGTTAAGAAGAATTTGTGTATCCGCGTTCAACAGTGAGGAAATTAGTAAATCGAAAACGTTGTTATTTGAATCGCTTCCGTCTGACCAGCGCAAAATTGTTAGAAAAAGAAAAGGAAAAGAAGAAAAAGACTTAGATGACATAATTTCTGTGCTTAAAAGTGTAGATCCGGACAAAATTCCAATTTTTGTGGCGAGGGAACTTGAAAGATTACCCCCAATTTTATTCGATCATCTCGATTGCACGAAATTGTTAAAAGATTTGACAAGGCTGAATGCGGATATTGAAGAAGTCAAAAATACGTATGCTACATCGAAACAAATAGATGAGTTGTGGTCCTGTATGCATAATTTAAAACATGCATCATTACCACCATCATTAACCCCGGCCGCTCATGTAAACATGCGACGCGGCGGTGGCGGCGCCTGGAATATTGATAGTGGCCCCATCGGTTTGACTTTGAGCCACAATTGTTCGACGGACGAAATCGATTTACATCAGTCGCAAGATAAGGTGTGCAATATTGTTCCCGATGCGCCGGTGGCTACAACATGTCACAATAGTGACGTCATGGTGTGTGAGCCGTTATCACGACCGGTGTGTATAAAGGGTGCGCTGAGTAGGCAGGCCGTGGAGCCGGTCGCGGTGCCTGACGCGGTGCCAGCCGCGGACCCTGAGCCTGGGCCGGCGCCGGTGGCGGCGGCACCGAGTAGTAATTGTGAACGCAGCTGCGGGCGGCGGCGAGCTGCACCGGTATATCATGTCGCTGGTACAAGTACTTCGAGGCAAATAACTGCTGCGCTGACACCTGAACAGGGGCAGCGAAAAGATGAAACGCCGCATCGCATTTCTCGACAACCACAGAATGTATTTGAGTTAATACGTAATAATGACAGTGAAGAGAAACACAGCTGGCAAGCTGTAAATAATCGCAAGAGAAAACCGAAATACAGATATTTAGGTGAGCGGGGGAAGGCGGAGGCGTCGGTCTCATCGTTTAAAGCCGCTGATAAGAAAATGCCAATATTTATAACAAATGTACATGTTGATACTGTGGAGTCTGACATCGTAGATTATATTAAGGCGAAAACACAGGTGAAAGTATCATTGGAGAAAATAAACATGAAGAAAGTTTCAGATCATAAAGCCTTCAAGTTCCTCGTACCTGAGACAAAAGTGCCTTTATTTCTGGACGAGAAAATTTGGCCAGAAGGTATTTTATTTAGACGGTTCGTGCACTACAAAAATCGACGAGCTGACACACTGACCTCAGCAAGCGGCACTTTGCCCTCTAATTATGGATAGTACGGCTTACAAGTTTGCCAGCTTTAATTGTAAGAACATTAAGACTGCGATTAGCGACATAAAACGCTTATGTAGTGAATGCGTTCTTGTAGCACTTCAGGAAACCTGGCTGCTCCCGGATGAGCTAGCGTTTCTGAACAATATAGACAGCGGATTCAGCGGCACGGGGACCTCAGCTGTGGACACGGCGGCGGGCATGCTGCGCGGCAGGCCGTACGGTGGCACAGCGTTGGTGTGGAATACCAGTGTGTTTCCTAATGTCGCAGTTATAAGCTGCAATAATCCGCGAGTGTGCGCTATTCGTGTTGAGACGGCCGCTAGTCCGTTTATCGTGGTGTGCGTGTATATGCCAGTAAATAAAGCGTTCAACCTTCCGATGTTTACGGACTGCATGGGAACTGTAAGTGCTATTAGTAATGAATATAGTAACGAACCTATTTACATACTAGGGGATTTTAATGCTCATCCAGGTGAAATATTTTATAATGAATTAATTAATGCATGTGATGAGTTTGATTGGGTACCAACTGATATAACATGTCTAGGATTAGAATCAGATACGTTTACCTACATAGATCCAGTCAGCGGTTCAAAGCGGTGGTTGGATCATTGTATTTTATCTAAATCTGCTGAGCTTACCGTGTCCAATGTATATGTAAAATATGATGTATTGTTGTCGGATCATTTTCCAGTTATATTAGAGTGCAAGTTGATATGTTTAATTCCAATAAAAATCAGTGTTAAAAAATTTGATAATCAAGTACGAGTAGGTTGGGGAGAAAGAACTTCGGAACAAATCTCATTATACAGAGTTGAATGTCATAAACGTCTCAAATTGATAGATTTTCCGACTGAGTTTGTAAATTGTGCAGATCGGTACTGTAATGACTCATCACACTGTTCAATTATAGATAAATTGTACTCTGACATCGTGCTTGCTTTATCACATGCCGCCGCGGAGGGGCGAGGGGGCGAGCGTAAACAGAGTAAGCGCCGGTCTGAGGCGATTGTGGGCTGGAATAGGCATGTTAGTGAGAGTCACAGGGCGGCCAGGGAGAGCCTTCAGGAATGGTTGTTATGTGGGCGTCCTACCACTGGAGATATATATAAAAGAATGTGTGAGTGTAGAAGAATTTTTAAGTCACGTCTGAAGTGGTGTCGAAACCACCAAGACCAATTAAAAATGGACATATTAGCCTCTAAACACTCCAAAAAAGACTTCAGTGGTTTTTGGAAAAGTACAAATCGTCTGAAGAGTCGTCCTGGTCTTCCGGTCACTGTTGATGGCTCAAGCGACCTCAAAGAAATTGCTGATAAATTTAAAAATAACTTTATTGTGAAATCGCCTCTGGGGCAATCAGTATCGCAGGTTTCGGATGGGGTAAATGGGGGGTATGTGAATACCAGGATTCGGGCAAAAGATGTAGTGAAGGCAACACAATCTATCTCAAAAGGGAAATCCCCAGGCCACGATGGTTTGAGTGTGGAACATTTACAGTATGCCGGGCCTCATATATGTAGGGTTCTGTCTATGTTGTACAACTTGTGCATATCCCACGCTTACCTACCAGCTGATATGATGAAAACGACTGTAGTGCCAATAGTAAAAAATAAGACAGGGGATTTATCAGACATATCCAACTACAGACCTATTTCCTTGGCAACTATAATTGCTAAGGTATTTGACAGCATTCTCAACACACAATTAAATCGATACCTGCAGTTACATGACAGTCAATTTGGGTTTCGGCCGGGACTTTCCACAGAGACTGCGATATTGTGTTTGAAGAGTGCTGTCAAATACTACACTTCTAGAAAAACACCTGTTTAAGCTTGTTTTCTTGACCTTTCCAAGGCTTTTGACTTGGTGTCATATGATATCTTGTGGAGGAAGATGAGGAAGTCCCATGTACCGTATGAATTAATAAATATTTTTCAGTATTGGTACGGGAATCAAGTAAACAATGTGAAGTGGGTGGGCACGATGTCGGAACCTTATAGGTTGGAATGTGGGGTGCGGCAGGGGGGGTTAAGCTCTCCCTCCATTTTCAACTTGTATATCAACGAACTGATTGAGACGCTCAGCAAGCAACATGTAGGTTGTCACATAGACGGCGTTTGTTTCAATAACATTAGCTACGCGGACGACATGGTGCTGTTGAGCGCCTCGGTCTGTGGCCTCAGAAAACTTCTGAGGATTTGCGAGGGCTACGCGGCTGAACATGGGCTGATTTATAATGTTAAAAAAAGTCAGTGTATGGTGTTTCAAGGGGGTCCTAGGAAGGTGACTGAGATGCCTCCTCTATTACTGAACGGAACATCGTTAGCCAGAGTAGAGTAATTCAAATATCTTGGCCATCTCATCACACCTGATCTGAAAGACGATGCTGACATCGAACGGGAGCGGAGGGCGCTGTCGGTCAGAGCGAACATGGTGGTCCGCAGGTTTGCTCGGTGTTCAACTGAGGTGAAGGTAACTCTTTTTAGAGCTTACTGCACCTCTTTCTATACTTGCAGCCTGTGGTCCGACTATACGCAAAAATCGTACAGCGCCCTACGTGTCCAGTTCAATAACGCGTTCAGGATGTTGTTGGGGCTCCGCCGCTATTGCAGTGCGTCGACAATGTTTGCAGAAGCACGTGTAGACTGCTTCTACACAACAATGCGGAGGCGAGCCACGTCACTTGTGCGGCGAGTGCGGCGGAGCGCCAACAGCATGCTGGCCGCGTTCGCGACAAGACTAGACAGCCCTTACATCAATCACTGTTGTAGCTTACACATTGTGCACAGTGCTTGAGTGTTATCATAGGTCTTATTTGAATAAAATTAGATTGAATTATAATTTGAAGAATTTTCTGTTTAATGTGTAATGAATTTTAATGTTATAATAATAATTAAATTGACATATTTAATTTAACTTAGTGTAATTTGATTTAATTTTAATAATGATTAGGATTTCAATAATGTGACTGTTATCTTGTTATTTTGGTTATTTTAGTTTGTGTAATGTTATGAGTCCGTGTTACTTGTGAAATAAATGATATGATTAAACGAATGTTAAATGAGATATTATACAACCCAGTCTGTATATAGTATTTATTATGTAGCCGCGTAAGCTTGGGGTGTATTAAAAGAATATTCAAACTCCATCATACGACTTCAAGTATCTTTTGACACTTTAAACCCGATTTTATCCTTAAAGCTGTATAAAACCTGTAATGGCTTACTTCTTACAGCTTTAAGTGTTATAATAGTATCACCCAATCATAGTTGCTGCTGTTTGGTATAGCCAAACTCTATTCTAAAACTTACTTTTATGGCGTAATTGTACACTCATATAAATCGAAAAGTTCTATGACTTATTCCTATGTGGCTGTTTTAAAACAAAAAAAAAACAATGATGGCTTTAGTACAGTTCTAATTTATATAAAATTGTTATCTTTGGGAAAATGTGGAAAAAAAGGAAAAGATCTGGTGCTATCAAGAGGAGGATTGAAAGAGAATATATGAGTATTATAAACCAAACAAGTACCAGAAATGATAGTGATCCATTAGTTATATATATATATATATATATATATATATATATATATATATATGTATATATATATTCTATTATAAAACTGATTAAAATTTAATATCTGTACAACAAAATTCTCACGTTACAAATTACAGCTACTGGGACTATAATATGCTACAAGTATTAATTAGGCTGGACAACCAATTGTCGCCATTTCTTAATGAATAAAATCCAATTTGAAAACAATAATATTGAATGTTTGACAATAATTAAAGCTGTACTGTACTTATCAACTAAAATAAATGATTCCCTTGACCCCCCGATGACCCCACCTTCTTGCCTACCTATTTTGATAATTTATATTTTATTATAACCTTAAAAACTAAAACTTTATAGCCATACTTTGTATTTTCTCTATAAATACTTGAATATTTAGCTGGCGCTTAAATATTTTGGTGAGATATATACACCTGTTTACAATAAATATGAAGTGGCACCTTGAATTCACTTATAATGAATCAGATATAAGTCCAAAATACTCTAACCTTATTATTCCTTGTTATAGCTAAAAGTTCATTGCACGTAATCATTAATGTCGGTCGACTAATATTTATTTATTATTTACTTGTCAACTGACTGAGATTTTTGTTTTTAGCATTTTGTAATCATTTTCAAAAACCAATTAAAAACTGCAATCTTTATAAGAGATTTATAAGATAATATGTGTAGTGCAATGGTTTCCTTTGACACCGAATAACAGCTATTGTACAGCTATTATAACGCCTTTTTTAGCTAATACAGCTACTGTACAGCTTTAACAACGCAAAAAGCTGTTTAATTTTAATTCCCTTTTTGCGGTTATGAGGGCTGTATAAGCGCTTTTACAGATCTTACACAGCCTAAATAAACAGCTTTTTGTATAAAACTGAACTTAAATACAGTTGATATACAGCTTGTTATGCTGCTTGGGTTATAAGGGTACCGTTTTTTGCAATTCGGCTACGGAACCCTAAAAAGGAGGAGATATCGATTCTGTATTTTTTAATGTTTGTTCGCTGATTATTTCACCAATAGGGAATATGCATGTATCTCAGATAATTGGATTTTTTTTTCGAATCCTTGTTGTCCTGGAGTTATATGTAAAACCTTTTTTTTTATTTAATTACATTTTATTTTCTTAAAATAATAAATGAAAAATGCAATTTGGGGCCGATTCTTAGAAGAACGGCCAGATAGTTACCAATGCAATATATTTATCTGCCCATATAAACTACCGTATAAAACTTTCGATTTGTCAATGTGCTTTTATCAGTCAGTTAGATAGATATCTGTAGTCTTTGTTTTTGTAACTATCTTCACGCCAATAGTGTGGGAAAGAGATAATCTTACGCAGTGCTATAGATGTTAGAGCGAGAGCGAAGATTTACAGCCATTTGAAATTTTGACTCAAGGAGATTCTAAATTTGATTTTTAATTCTGCCAAGCACGATTTAAAAAAATATTTTTTTTTGTTTTATTATTGCTCAGCACAATTAGTGTATTTAGCCAGTTTCTGGCTAATTGAGTGTAGCCGTAATGAAATTTTAAAAAATAATGACATAACGTCAAGACTTGACGTCAAAACTTGTCACAAACTTAATTTATACCACAGAATAGTCAGCTATCAGAGGCACTAAGAGCCAGATAAATTAACTCCTCTGGTAAGGAATTTATTCCCTGGATTACCTCTATCTGTCTATTGAAAATTACGAAAATATGCTATCATTGGTATAAACCCTATCTGATCGTGTAACTGAGGAATGAAAAATCGGCCCTTAAGCGAGGGAAATTTAAGTTTGTAAAACAGATCACCATTGGTCGAATCGAAAGTTTACGTCATAATTCACTACTCCACGTGATAGAAACATTGAGCGCGGGAACATAAAAATGAAATATGGTGTGGTCTTATTGTATTTATTTCCAAATATTGTGTTTGCCGCGTATTATTGTATAAAAATGTATATAACGAACCATTTAATATAGGTAAAAATGAGTACGAGATTAGAGAAACTGCATAGTTTAATAAAAACATGCCATTGGCTAAATACAACAGTCGCGCGGAGTCTTAGTTAAATAAAAAAAGCTAGTTTGCTTCAAGTGGCGTATGAACTGACGTAAGTGCGTGACGTCACAATTCACTACCAAAGAGCTCGGGAAATGATGGCGTTTAAACTGCTCAAATTTATTTGTATATATAAATATTTATTTAAAAAATAATTAGACCAATTCCAGCAGTATATATTTTTTTTTATTATGTTATATGGATGTAATGAGTGAAATAAAAATATTTTAAAAACATGCATATTCCCTATTATAAAGTGATTTGAATGGTTATTTTTTTCATAGCTAGGATTAATAAATTATATCAAGATCTGATAAGTATCTCTAGACATTTGACGTCAAAAATGACGTCAAATGTCTCAAACTTGCTATTATCTTAATTATGTTAGACATTTATGTCACCCATCCTTTAAAAAAACCATTAAATAAAATCACTACCCGCTTACAGGTTGGCAAAATAGAGTAGAAATAAATAGGGGCGCAACTATTGCTATATACTAGTAACCCCGATAGCAGAGAGAGTGGCGGTAAACTTTAAAATTACTTCTTTAGTGGAACTACGGATAGTCATATTCATGTTAAAACCTCTTTAAGTCGCGTAGGTTACGGAAAATATTAAAATACTACTATTAAGTTGCACAAAAAAACTTTGTTCATTCATTTTCAGTCACTGACCACAGTTAACATAGAAAATTTTATCACAGATTAGATTATAGCCAGGCCAGAAAAAAAATAGTTCCGTTTCAAGCTAGGATGATGGATTATAAGACTTTTTTGCCGACCTGTACATATAACTATGCTACTGGTAGCTGGTAGTACGAATTACGAGTGAACCTTTTTGGTTTAATTAAATTCACATATAAACGGATTGCAGCGATAACTCCCAATGCAGCGGATATTAAACTTCCTTTAATTTCAAGTTATTCTGGCTGTAAATTCGGATATCAGCAGGCTCATCACGAAAATTGATAGTGATTTAAATTAACGAAATGACAGAGATGGAGCCATAGCCTATATAGTTGCGTCTAATATACAGGCTATTGGTAATTCGATGTATTCCCGACAGGAGCAGATAGGGGGGCTAAAATACGACATATTTAGCCCCCACAATGTTTGGCCGAAAATTAATAGTTTATGAGATATTTGGATATTAGCAATTCTTGGAAAAATACCCACTTTTGGAGGTTTAAAAAAAAAAAAATTGCCAATTAAATTTTATTCCATACTTTTTTATTCATAGGGAACTTTGTGCTAAAACTTAAGAAGAAATAAAATATCCAAAAATACTTCGAATGCAATAACAATGACTTTTAACGTTTTTTATTTTTTTGATAATAAAACTATAAGATAAAACTATACATACTATACAGTAATCGTACACACGATTACTGTATAGTATGTATAGTATAAGTAGAATTCGGGAATTCGGGGGTGAGTACGAGTATATATGCTTTTCAAATCAAATATTGGGCTTGTTTTGATTGCGTCCATTCTGAAAAATGTAGATTTTTTAAAATTATTGACACACAACCCCTTAACCACTATCTCACGTAATGAAAAGTGAAGATACCATCGAAGATACGGGATCTATCATGGAATCGTACTTGTATTAATAATTTAATAATAAATACATTTATTTCAGGCAACTAATATAGATGTTACATAGGCCCATATTGAAACATATACCTTACAGACTAACATAGATATAATATAAATTTAGTATTTATTAGGACACGTTAATACTACGACGTGCGACGTATATCTCTGGTGTCAGGTAGTCGACCTCTAAAGCGGCGAAACTTGACACCTCTCGGCCAGAATTCTTCAGTATTGCATTGAATGACGGAATTAATACAAGGCGCAGTTGTCCAAACTGACTTTATTTCAATCCAAAGAGCGCAATTAATCCCAACCCGCCCATACTGGCTGTATAATACCGAGCTTATTTTCGGTGCCAGTCAAGTAAGGTTGCATGTAGGATTAACATTTGCAGACTTAAAATATGAGTTTCATCATCATCATAATCAGCCAGTGTCAGTCCACAGCTGGACGTAGGCCTCTCCCAAGATACGCCACTGTCATTACAAACTAAATATGAGTTTATTTTATTTTTTTAGACGTCAAATCATGTATTTACGCTTTTCTTCATTTTAGTCTTTAATAGAATATTACAGACTCTGCTTACAGTAAATGAGAGTGGGATAGAAACAAAACCTAAATTTATTTGACTTCACAGCAATGTTCCACTTTGCAAGCCCCAGTTAAGGTTTCACATTTTTGGTGCCAGCCAAACGCTTTTAGTTCATCTGTTTCGTTAATTTGATATGATAAAAATAATTAATACGTGCTGACTAAGAACTGACCGACCACTGATAACGCTTTATTTAAAAACATTGCACTATTTAACCGTAGTGTTTGTATATCACCCTTCGCGAGGCAGGTTACAGAAAGATAAAATAAGAAAACTGTTCAAAATGTTACTCTTTAGTATAGCAACATATTACGTTTTCTCCCTATTTTGGTGCATTGGTAAGTTATAATATACATAATTTTAATTTTTTAAACGACTTCAAAATGTAGGAAGTTTCTCAATTCGACCGTATATATTTATGTTTGGTCGCGGATAACTTCGTCGTTTATGAACCGATTTTGATGATTCTTTTTTTTTTGGAGGAAAATATATCTCTAGGGTGCCATTGTAATTTCATCGAGATCTGATAAGTATCTCCAGAGTTATGCAAATATTCGTAATACTCGTAATTCGTAATACGAAATTCAACCGCATTACAATCGTATAACGATTTGAATTTCGTAGTAAGTTCACCGCGGATTCCGCTTGCGAGATGCGTAAACTAGCTTACAGAATAGCCTAGCAGTTGCCATCTTCAAGTTGGAAAATCTGTCGCCAAGCATCTTGTGTTCCGGCAGTTGTTCTTGATAGCTAGTTCTTATTCAAGGCCTTGCGTGCTACCTTCCTCGACCACATTCTCACTAAAAAACAGGTGAGATAATGGTCAAATGGAGACAACGGTTTTAATATAGTATTTAAGTAATATTTTATGATCGTATAAAACGAAAAAACTACTTACGACGACGAAAAAAATAATGAAATCGGTTAATATTTGACGGAGTTCAGAGGTAACAAACATTTAAAAAAAAAACAGTCGAATATAGAACTTTCTCCTTTTTTGTGATGTCGGTTAAAAAATAGTCTCCACCGCTTACCTGCAATACATCGTATCAGTAAGTTCGTTTTTACAAACGAGTAGACGAATGTATGCCCGAGACGAAGTCGAGGCTTACCATAGTCACGAGTTTGTTAAAACCAACATCCGCACGTGTGTCACACAACATTTTTCAGCAAATTTACAAGAAAACATTACAATTGGTAATAAAATAAATATAAATAAATAATCAAAAATTCGAAACAAACAATCTTTGACGTTTCTAATGTGAAAATGGCGCCAAATGTGTTAAAAGTTAGAACTACATCTTTCGTCTCGTTTACTCATTAGTATTCAAGTGAGACAAATGTATTAAGCAAAAGCGCTTTCAAAGAGGTGCTATCATTCTCCCAGTATCACAGAATAAATTATAGTACAAGGCAGTATGAAACTCTTTGGTGGAATTCTTATATAGGTTTTACGCCAATTAAAAAATAAACCGTAAAGGATACGCACGGTGCCATACCACAGATTGTATAATAGTTTCTACGTGCCATACACCGGACACCATACACATACACGCACGCTCCGCTGTATAGTGCGTAATTTTTAACTTTCGAACAATGTATACAGACTTCGTAAATGCATTTTTTGAGCAAATGTGCTGAAAAGTATAAAAACTCAATGCACCCAAATCGAATATTAACATAAGATTAAAAAAATATTAAATTACAGCGCTGGGACACGATTATGAAACGGAGGAAAGCAGTGGTTTTAGCAGTAGGAGGTTGCGTTGGCCTGTGAGCTACGGGGTCAATATTACAAGAATAAATATGCTTGATAACTTAGTGGAAGAGCTATCATTATGGTGAGTGGTTACCACAGGTGACAGGTGGTGGAGCATATTATATCGATGTTCCGCCTAACTTGCAACCTATAATTTATGATCGTACAAAACGAATAACTGCCCAAGTGCAAGTCGGACTCGCACTCGTAGGGTTCCGTAACACAGTTAAGTATTCCATAACTATGATTTTTCGCAACTACAAAATTAACTTTGTTTTTCATAGTATTTGTATGAAAAACAAAGTTATCTTTGCGGTCGCCATATCTCTAAAACTGCTGACTGTATCTCGTTCAAACCAATTGTCGTTGTTAGTTTTTATTGAGATCTACAGCATATATATTTTTTTCGATTTTTCACTCCCATAAATTAAAAGTTAGAGGGGGGGGGGGGGACACACATTATACCACTTTAGACGCGCCTATCTTTCAAATGATTGACTTTGAGAAAAAATGATTCAGTTCCATGTATGGGATGCCCCCCCTTAAATTTTTATATATTTTTATTCTTGTATAAAAATCGGAAAGCGGTTCACAGAATACATCTTCCTACCAAGTTTCAATTCTATAGTATACAGTTTCGGAATAAAATGGCTGTGACATACGGACGGACAGACAGACAGACAGACAGACATGACGAATCTATAAGGATTCCATTTTTTGCCATTCGACTACGGAACCCTAAAAAACCGACTTCACATGGCGCGATTGTCTAAGTAGTGGCTAGTTATGATCATGTCATCAAAGTACACAAATTTGCTTTTATTGTTTATCTCCATATCTCCGGACATAATTGTCAGATCTCGATAGAATTTGAATGGGACCAAACGGGAGACATCATTTCTTAAAAAAAAATCCAATCCATTTGGATTTGACGGAGTTCTAAGGTAACAAACATTAAAAAAAAATTATACAGTTGAATTGAGTACCTCCTCCTTTTTTGTGAAGTCGGTTAAAAAATGAACAAACCCGGCTACCAAAATCTCAAATTATAGATACGAGTACATATAGATAGGATCATCATTAGCCTATCTGCAAGATATATTTTGAGATTTTGATTCCCGAATCCCGATGTTGCTCTAATTGAGATATATAAAAATCTTAGGCGAGTCTTAAGTTTAGTGCACACGGGCATTAATGTCAATTATTTTAAGTATACACTTTTTTGTCGCCGCGTCCGGCATATTCTGGCGGATGCTAATAAACACCCTAAGGCATGTCGTCTATTGATTCACCGAGTACCGGCATGATGTTCGGTGATAACCGGCAATAGCCCAATGGATAGGGTGTCGGAATGGCGATCGAGAGGTCGTGAGTTCGATCCCCATCACATCAATTGCACTATTGACGTGAACCCACTCCAGACACAAGAATATTTAGCTTCGTTGGAGGGGTTAACAAGAATACTAGCAATGTGCAACCCACATTACGAGTAAATAAAAAATTCTAAAATTCAAATTTATAACCAGTATGGAAGACGGGTTGGGATAGCTGCGGTTTGTGAATTGAACTAAAGTCAGTTGAACTTTAACGCCGTCTTTCAATTTCAGACAAGCACGATTCAATCTTAGACCGTATCTTCACTTAGCATCTGGTGATAAAGCGGTCAAGTACTGTCTGTAGTCTGTTGTCTGTTAGTCATAAATATTTATTCTGATAATATTCTATTAACAGGTTAATTCACTACCAATTGATCAAACGAAGCAAGGTGGTAGGGGGACCTGACTGCGCATTTATTGAACTCCCCGTGTATGTTACCCGATTTTTTAGTATTTGATAAGTTTTTTATTGTGTCCGTAAACAATTAATAAATATTTCAGGTTAAATTACAATTTCTTACGTATACTATATGTCTGTTATGTATGTCTTTTATTATTTTTAAAAAAAACAGTAATTTTTTTTATTTGGATTATATTATAATTCTTTCTTAAGGCACATTTTTAACCGACGAAAAAAAACAGAGGAGGTTATTCTTTAAAAGTCACATAATATAATAAAATACCATTTTTTAACCGACTTCCAATAATAACATCGTTCCAATGTAGTTCCAATAATAACATAACATGTTCGCGGATAACTTCGTCGTTTATGAACCAATTTTAATGATTATTTATTTGTTAGAAAGGAGATATCCCAGGTATGGCACCTTAGTAATTTCATCAAGATCTGATTGGTATCTCTAGAGATATGGAGATAAACACCTCAAACTTGGTACCGAAAATTAATAATAGCGCGGCATTAGGCCGGTTATTTTAGTTAAACGATCTCATTATTTATCTTCTCTATTTTTAACCGACTTCAAAAAAAGGAGGAGGTTTCTCAATTCGAACGTATATATTTTTTTTAAATTTTTGTTTTATGTTTGTTTTTTGTTCGAAAGGAGATATCCCAAGTGTGGTACCATGGTAATTTTATCGAGGTCTGATGAGTACCTCCAGAGATATTGAGATAAACATCTCAAAATTGGTACTGAAAATGAATAGCGCGGCATTGAAGTCGGTTCTTTTTTAGTTTTTAAACGATATTATATGTATAAGAAAGTTCCTTTGTAAAATTGTACAAAAACACATTTTAGACCAAAGTGTTGATAATAAAGTCCGGGCTTGTCTCCTTGCCACGCGCGAACGAGAATCTGGTTATTGGTTACAAGCACTACCTTCATCCAACATAGGTACCCTAATGGACAATGAAAGTTTTTCTATTGCCATAGGGTTGCGTCTGGGCATCTCTAAGACGGAACCTCACAATTGTCACTGCGGCTGTGAAGTGGACAGATTAAGCCACCACAGCCTGTCATGCCGCCGCAGTGCAGGGCGTCTCTCACGCCACGCCACAGGAAACGACGTCATCCGTCGGGCCCTTGCCACCGTGCACATGCCGGCCATATTAGAGCCGAACGGTATATCACGTGACGATGGTAAGAGGCCCGACGGTATGACGTTAGTGCCATGGTGTCGGGGAAGACCATTGGTGTGGGACGCACATATGCGGGACCTCACGGTCAGCGGGCGCGGCAGCGGATGCTGCAAAACCTCAAACGGAGGAAATATGCTACCATTGGTGATGGATACATATTTCTTCCGTTTGGGGTCGAAACAATGGGCCCATGGGGTCGAGATGCCTGAGATTTTGTTAAGGAGGTGTCCAGACGCCTAATTGACATCGCCCATGACCAAAGAGCTGGCGCTTACCTCGGCCAACGTATTAGCCTAGCTATACAACGAGGTAACGTCACTAGCTTTTTGGAAACATTACCGGCAGGCAGCGACCTAGGTTCTGTCTTTTATTTAAAGTATAGATATTATTATTGTACTTTATATAATTTTGATATTGTCATTAGGTAATCATTTTTAAGTTGTTTAAATAAAGTTTTTTTTTATTTTAGGAAGTAACAAACTAATATTTGTAGTTGTAATGTATCACATATTCGAAGTACAAATATAAGTTAGGCTGTAATTTCCATGGTGTGTACTTTCGAAGTTTAAGTTTCAATTTCGATACTATTATTTTTGGACATAAACCTTTTGCCGAAGCCAAATTAATTAAGTTGGCAGCATTATTAATGAAATGTGATTTTGTTAAAGAAAAACTGCCTAATGTAAGAATTAGAATATCATGCATATAAAAAATGTCACTGTTTATTTTTATTCTCATAAACACATAAATTTTAAAGAAAAATCTAGACCTACAAATAAAAATAAAATAAAAAGAATTTCGGGCAATGTAGCTAGAAAACCAGATAATTACAAATTTCTCGAAAACTAAATACATAGGGCAATATACATGTGGGTTCAATAGATGCACATTGAAGTCAACTACCACCACGCTATAGAAAAGATAATAAAGTATTATTATCTTATACGTAGTAACGTAACCACGCTTTGTTTGATTCATCGGTAATGAATCCCTTTCTCTGTATACAGAGGTATTTGTAACTCGTCGTATTCCCGGCAGGAGCAGATAGGGGGGCTTAAATACGACATATTTAGAATAGTGTACAAGATATTTGGAATTTAGCAATTTTTGGAAAAATACCCAATTTTGGAGATTTGTAACAAAATAATTGCCATAAAATATCCAACAATACTTACAATGTTATAACAGTGACAAATATATATATTTTTTAATAATTTATACGATTATAGCTAACCAATTCCATTTTTCTTAAAAGAAAACAGTAAGTGTACAAATTACTAATGCAACTTCTAGTTTATTAAGCTATCCAAAAAGTTACACCAGTTGGTATATTTTGCCAAAACAGTATCACAAAAATCAAAACTACCACGGGAAGTGCTCAGACCCATTATTTATTACATGCGTTAACTAAGCACTAATAGCTACATAGGTCCTACATTACAGTGGGGGTTAATATGTCGCATTTTAACGCGTCTAGGCTTATGTTTTGCAAGTCTCACTCGTAAGGTGTACAATATTTCTTCCCGCAGCGATTTTCCCTTGAGCTTTAGAACAGAGTCAGTTAAATCTAAAGGCAGGCAACGTTACCCGCATGCCATAGGCGGTTCGTCTGCATGTTTGCCCACTATAATAAAAATAAGACTAATTTTAGGAAAACTGATACATCATCCAGACTAGACTACAACCACGGAGCAGTAAAAGTTATCACGAAATTGAATAGCAGAATTAAAACGCGTGGAAGAAATTACGAGGTAAGCTTTTATTGTATTTTGAACTCTCGACACAAATAGAAAAGCATTATAAGTTTGACATGCAGATATTTGTATCACCGTAGTACTAGTGTCACTACTGCTTCTTCATCTATTATGTTCCGATGGGACAGCCATGAAATTTTTGTAAAAGTCTCTAAGAAATTTAAGATCGTTTAAAAAACTAAAAGATGCGACTTCAAACGTCGCGCTAGTCAAAGTACTCAGTAGACGCAGTGACTATTATATAATCTGTGCCAGTAGTACTCGTAAGTAGTAAATCGTCGAGATAAGTAAATGCATCGTCATACAAATGTTGATAAATTAATAAGTTATTTAAAAAAAAAAAAAAACCGACTTCATAACCACAAACAGGCACTCAAAAGCGAAAAATAAACTACTTTAAATTATTATAAGGTACTTATCTATTTGAAGTCGGTGCCAGCCAAGTCTAATAGGTAGTACATAGATAATACCTTCATGTATCTACCTACTTACTAACCTACATGTACCTACTTACTACTACTACATACATTGTATCTATCTACTATCCAATAGACTTGGCTGGCACCGACTTCAAATAGATAAGTGGGTAGCGCTTATAATAATTAAAAGTAATTTATTTTTCGCTATTGAGTGCCTGTTTGTGGTTATGAAGTCGGTTTTTTTTTTTGAAAAATAACTTATTTTACCCTTTTTAAGTGCAAAACAAGTTTTAATTAAATTACATGCATCTACTAAATTTCGTGTCTGGGCCGTTATACAATGACGGATATATACTTTTTCAAAAATTTCAAGTATGTACCTATAACGGTTAAGAAGATACAGATCTGTAAAGTGCGCACATATAGACACACGGACGGACGGACGGACGGACGGACGAACGGACAACAAAGTCTCAGAAAGTGTTCATTTACCCTTTGGGTTCGGAACCCTAACAAATTTGACTTTAAATGCCGCGCTAAAGTGAAAATATTCACTAGTAATAATGATGTCATCAAGGTATCAAAGGACAATTTCCAAAATGGCCCTGTGCAATTAAAGCATCTGACACACACGATAATTAATTGTCTATTTTATTACAATAATTCCAAATACTTTTATAAAACGGACTAGTTGTATTCCAAAATGAATATTAAAAAGTATTATTTGCGATTATTAACATTAATTGCCGCCATATGGCCAACAGAGTACTGAATCACTCTACTACGTTATAAGAGGCACTTCCCTATATTGTTGATACCCGAATTATGAAAGCACTGTGTAGCCAACCTAACAACGGAAAGTATTATTTACGTAGTAACTATTATATAATCTGTGGTATTATGCTTATAATTGTTTTTGGTTGCAGTGTTGATTGGTACAAAGTACGTTCATAATTCTGAATTATTTAATTATGTATTTAGTGTCGCGGGACTGAAATAGCCGCCATCTTCACCAAACGTCATGTCATGTCAGAAAATATTAGGTATGTTTAAAAAAGTTTGCACCCTAACAAGACTTTGCCCGGTAGAACATTCCTGTGAAGACAAATTATTAATATTTATATATAGTTATTTATTATAATTATTAATATATAATTATTTATTGAGGGCCCGGTGGCGTAATTGGGAGAACGCTCGGCTTTGATGCCGTGGTACCGAGTTCAAACCGCCGTGCACCAATGATTTTTTTTATCGAAAAATATATGTGCGCTTCTCACAGTGGCCCTCCGGTGAAGGAAAACATCGTTAAGAAACCAACAAACCCCGTAGGACATATCTAGTGTCCGCCTGGCCAGCTACCACCTTCAAGTTAGAAAATCTGTCGCCAAACATCTAATGTGTTCGGGCAGCTATCCTTGAGAGCCAGTTCCCATTCTAGTCCACTTCTCTGTCTTCGACCGCATCATCACTTAGCAACAGGTGAAATAGAGGTCAAACGCTAGCCTATAAGATATAAAAAAAAAAAAAAAAACCCACCTTTATTTCTATCTCGCTCAAAGTTACCGTAAGAATATCTGTCAAAAACCAAAATCAACGAGAAGAAAGATGTAAAAACATTATTCAAGGTCATATTTTTTAGTCTTCAAAGGTATATGCAATAGCAACCTCCATTGTGTATAATCTTCTTGGGACTCTTCTACTAAAACCAGTAGATTCTCCTATGTTTGAGGTATTTATCTCCATATCTCTGGAAATACTAATCAGATCTCGATAAAATTAAAATGGGACCACCTCGGAAACGTATCCTACCTAATAAAAAAAGAATCATTGAATCCGTTCACAATTGACGGAGAAATCGCGTAACATACACATAAAAAAAAACATACAGCCGAATTGAGAACCTCCTCCTTTTTTGTGAAGTCGGTTAAAAACGGCTCGGTTGATTTCGTTAAAATTATAATGGGACCACCTCGGAAACGTACCCTAGCCATTAAAATGAATCATTCGAATCCGTTCACAATTGACGGAGTAATCGCGTAAAATACACACAAAAAAAAACATACAGACGAATTGAGAACCTCCTCCTTTTTTGTTAAGTCGGTTAATAAAATAAATATTTAAAAAAAAAATCTCGCTCACCAAGGCACATGAGTAAAGAAACCAAGGTGTCACATCACCACACAAATATAAATATTCATTATAATAAACTTCCAATCACAATTCAAATCGCTCTGTAAAAATTACAATACAAAAGTTTACCCATTACAAAAGGGGGTTTTCATTTCGTATGTATGTTTTTTCTTTTTAACCGACTTTATAAAAAGGAGGAAGTTCTCAATACGTCGGAATTTTTTTATGTTCATCGTTTACTCAAAGACCTGAAAGGATTTGGAAAATTCTCTTTTTGTTTGAAAAGTCATACTTCCCAGGTGGTCCCACTAGCGTGGCATTTCAAGTCGTAATCTTTCGTTTTGTAAACAATCTTAAATCTTCTGTAAGCGCAAAAGTAATGACCCTTTAGAAATTCCTTATTTATATATTTTTTTATGACACATTCTGTCATTCTGATATTGAAAATTTTGTAGTAATAAAATGTAAAATTCACAAAAAAAAATCATGGACCGTTTTAGACGTTTTACAAGAACGTGGAATAATCGTGTCAATGTTTTTATGGAATAATTCATTAGTGATAAAAACACAACGTGAATTTCGTCGACGATTTCCGATGCTTTGCCGCACACCTCGAAGCAACTGGCTCAACATTGGATAGACGTAAGTCTGGCAGACCTCTAGACCTGTTCTAACAGGCCGTTCAGCCGAAATTATTGAAGCTGTGCGCGAAAATGTGGAAGAGTGTTCAGAAACATCAACGAGGCGATGTGACACTCAATTGGGAATCTCCAGGCGGACTCTGCAGCGTATTACGGTCAAAGAATTGAAGATGTTTCCGTATAAAACTCAGATGACTCATCAGCTGCTGCTACTGATCACCGAACTCGTCTAGAGTACAGCTAGCACGTCCCGAACCTCAACCTTGAAGAGGATAATTTTTTGTGAGTGACGAAGCGCATTTCTATCTCTCGGGGCATGTCAATAGGCAGAATACTCACTTCTGGGGAAATGAAAATCCGCGCATTATTAAACAAACACCTTTACATCCACTAAAAGTTAGAAATTAGAAACATATCACAGGAAGCGTTACGGCTATTTATGGAAAATAGGGCTCAAATGTGCTTCAACTTCCAGAGTTGAAGCACATATTTTGAGCCCTATTTAGGTCAGGTCAACATTTAATAGACATCATATTTAAATCATAATGCAACTAAATTTCATGGCACAAATATACATATTTAAATAACTAATTATAGTTTTCTAGTATATATAGTTATTTATTATAATTATTAATATAGTTTAGAAAAAAAAGTTGTAGCTAACCAAATAGGGTCATTACTTTTGCACCATTCTGTATATATAAAAGGCAAACGTTACTGACTGACTGAATGCACACGACTGACTATCATCACACAGCTCAATCCACTTAACGGTTTTGATAATGACCACTTAAGGTTTAATTATATGAGTGTAAGTGTTAGTAGTAGTTTATCTTCAGCGTAGGTATGTATATGTTTCGTTATTATTCAGATACGTCCCGAAACAACAGAAGAAAGATGGAATAAAATTGTTTGTCACGTCAACCCAAAAAAGACGAATCTAAAGTTGGACAATATGTTACCTTATGTCTCCTCATCATATGAAGAAGTTGGTAAGTTAATTGTAGTCTTATTTTAAATAAAGTTTGGCTTGTTGTGTTGTCGCCGGCTCAAAGGTTAGTGAGATATATTTGCTAGATTAGGAGCTTTGTTAATTGAACTAGATGGTTTATTATATTTTTAACATATAATGTATTTTTTTTTAATGTTGAATTTACATTTCTTTTATATCATATAGGCTAGCGTTTGACCACTATCTCTGCTGTTGGTAAGTGATGATGCAGTCGAGGATGGTAAGCACGCTAGGCCTAGAATGGGAACTGGCTCTCAATGATAGCTGCCGGAATACATTAGATGTTTGGCGTCAGATTTTCTAACTCGAGGGTGGTAGCTGGCCAGGCGAACACTAACAAATACATCATCATCATCATGATCATCAGCCTATCTCCGTCCACAGCTGGACATAGGCCTCACCTATGGCACGCCACTGAGCTCAATCTTCAGCTGTCTGTTTCCAACCGCTGCCAGCCAACTTGCGTATATCATTGCACCACCTAGCTGGAGGGCGCCCTACACTACGTTTACCGAGCCGTGGTCTCCACTCTAGAACACGTCAACCCCAACGGTTATCGGTTCTACGACAGATGTGACCAGCCCACTGCCACTTCAGCTTGCTGATCCTTTGAGCTATGTCGATAACTTTGGTTCTCTGACGGATGACTTCATTTCGAATGCGATCCTTCAGAGATACTCCAAGCATAGCCCTCTCCATAGCTCGCTGAGTGACTTTGAATTGGTGAACCAGTCGCACCGTCAGCATCCACGTTTCGGCTCCGTAGGTAATAACAGGTAGGACGCACTCGTTAAAGACTTTTGTCTTCATCAACCATACAGAATTTGCCAGCAGCTATAAACACCATAAATATAGACCTTAAACGAATATCTGATTGGAGCTGCTCATATGGCCTCAGAATAAATCAGATGAAAACACAAATTATAATCATAGGAAGTTCGAGGATGATCTCAAAAATCGACTGGTTTCATCTGCCTCAGATAATTTTTGACGGGAATATTATTAAAATTAGTGACTCAGTTAAAAACTTAGGATTGTTAATCGATAAACACCTTTCGTGGGTACTACAATTGGCTGAAACGAGTCGCAAGATCTTTGCGTCTGCCTCTTCTCTCAGAAATGTTCTACCAACAACCACTAAAATTGCGCTAGCACAAACTCTTCTTCTTCCAATATTAGACTATGCTGATGCCGCATATCTAGACATTACCGAAGAACGCTTACAAAATGTATGTATACGGTTCATATTTGGATTAAGGAAATATGACCATGTTTCTGCATTTCGAAAAAAGCTGGAATGGTTGCCAATCCGTCACCGCCGGAATGCTCATATTCTCACTCTCCTTTATACTATCCTTTTTATTCCCTCCTCTTCTTTCTATCTGAAACAACGCTTCACCTTCCAATATCTCTCACATTCTCTCTTCTTGCGCTCATCTGAAACTCTTGAACTTCAAATGCCTCTTCACTCTTCCCAATACTATGATAAATCGTTCACTGTACAAGCTATACGTTTATGGAATTCTCTGCCTTTAGATATCAGACGTGCAAAATCTTTGCCTATATTTAAAAATATGGTAAAGAATTATTTTCTATCCACTGTCAAATGAAAGCTATCTATCTGTCTTATTTTCCGTTTAGTAATACTATACCTATATATATTAGTATATTTTTATTATGCCTATATATGTATTAGATACCGAATTAGATTGTAAGTAGGCATTTAGTAAAATATGTAGCAGATGTCTTTTTTATTGTGCACCGCCGTCCATTCTTTATTTTTACTCCAGTCCATCCTAAGGTTGTCTGGAAGAGATCGCTCTTAGCGATAAGACCGCCGATTGTATGATCATAGTATAGTTGTATTACTTTAAGTTGCGTTTTTTTTTGGTGATCAATGGCATGTAAAGACTCGACGAAGTTTTCCAAATGCTGCCCATCCCAGCTGTATTCTTTTGCGAGCTTCCTTTTCGAAGTTGTTTCTACCCAATTGCAAGATTTAACAAATACATATAAAACAAATGTTTAATTTGCCATATGGGCAACTGAATAAATGCTTTGACTTTTGACTCTAAATATCTATCTAATAAATGTCAGCAAATATTGTCTCCTCAAAACAACCTTCAATAATGCATTTATTTTAGGCAATGAAACGATCGATGGCATTGAAACTATCAAATTTGAATCCGATGTGGACGTCTATCCAACACGTTATCTCAGATATAATATACCAAAAAAAGAAATGAGACGATCTATTTGGGCCTATTACATCAATACTATTGGATGGATTCCAGTAAAGTAAGTTACCGAAGAATCCAAAAAAGGTATGGAGACCCTTTCACTAAAGTCACAAGCTCAGCACGCAAAGGTAGTTCTCGTAGGTAGTACAAAGTAGAAAAACTCATGCTCTCGTTTCCCACTCCCAGTCATCACGGTAATTTTTAACCCCCGACGCAAAAAGAAAGAAAGCTATAAGTTTGACGTGTGTATATGTGTATCTGTGTATGTGTGTGTCTGTCTGTGGCATCGTAGCGCCCAAACGGCTGAACTGATTTTGATTTTTTTTTTTTTTTTTATATATCTTATAGGCTAGCGTTTGACCACTATCTCACCTGTTAGTAAGTGATGATGGGGTCGACAGGTTTCCTTCGTTCGATGTTTGATAAGTGTATTCATCAAGAGTGTTCTTAGCTTTGCTTCATGAATATAAGTCCGTTAAGCCGTTATAAGACTATTAGCTTTTTACAACCTTTTTTTTTAGTTGATGACGCTATGAAATCTATAATATCACATCAAATATTTATTTATAACATAGTTATAAATATCTCCTAGAATCTACAGAATATTCAACTCCTCACCAACTTACATCAGAGATGTCGAGTTTGGGCTCATAGGAATGGTCTAAATGAACAGATTATAAATACATAAATCACTCGGGAGTAGTTGTAAATATGAATTTAAGTTTATTATTAATCATTTGCAGTGCAAGATGTCAGACTTTGGAATACGCTTCCATTGGAAGCTAAGCAGTCTCAAACTGTTTCCTTATTTATAGAACGTGTTAAAAATTACTATTTTGCTTAACAGTAATTGTTGCATTATTTATTTGTTCTCTAAATGACTTATGCCCAATGTATTATTAAATGAATCTGTATTAATAAATCTATAAATCTATTATTTTGTAGGAAAGCATAATAAAACTTAGTCCGCCATATTGGACTTATTTTGACGTTACTTTATTTTTGAAGTTATTTTCATCAAGCCCTTTTATTTGATTGATACCCATATTATAGAAGTGCCCTAAAACGAACTTGAACGCTATTTTAGGTGCTCCACCATTTCAGATTTAGAATGACGTCACACAGCTAACTATACATTGTCATCCAAACTAACCGTGTATGCAAAATTTCA
Source organism: Cabera pusaria (assembly GCA_954871355.1). Taxonomy (NCBI): domain Eukaryota; kingdom Metazoa; phylum Arthropoda; class Insecta; order Lepidoptera; family Geometridae; genus Cabera; species Cabera pusaria. The sequence continues at coordinate 21,871,811 of OX940892.1, forward strand.
GCTCAATTAGTTGAAGATATCTGCTTCAAAATTGAATTGCAAGATTTCACACGAATAAATATTTGCATAAATACATAACATTGTAAAATGTCTCTAAGTTATTCTGTTGTTTTAGGTATGAGGTACAGATATTCAACATGGAAGTGGGAGCCCTTATTGAGCATACAATTTTGATGTTCATGGATTTTACCCGAAATGTCGATGATAAGGTGTTTGACCAATGGGAGCGTAAGTTATCAGATAGGCGCATGCCACACCGGTAAGGCGTGTGGCATCTATCGTAGGGCATGCTATTTCACGCCATTGCTGTAGGAAATAAGAACGCGTCTGTCTCCTTAGACAAAATACAATTTCTGTAAGCGATCACGCTAAACGTAAAATTTATTTCCCTGTCTTTGACACTATATTTTGTATACGGGTGGATCTGTGTGGCTTGCGCCTTACCATTTGTGATAGATGTAAAATTTGCGATTTACGAGTATTTTACCACATTGTTGTCTCCTGAGGGCCCGGTGGCGTAATCGGAAGAACGGTCGGCTTTGATGCCAGATGTACTGAGTTCAATCCCCGCCGTGCAACAATGGAATTTTCTATCAAAAAAATTATGTGTGCTTTTCACAGTAGCCCTCCGGTGAAGAAAAAACATCGTTAGGAACCAACAACCCCGCATGGTGGTAGGACACTATTTAGTGTCCGCCTGGCCAGCTACCACCCTCAAGCTAGAAAATCTGTCGCTAAAACATCTAATGTGTTCCGGCAGCTATCCTTGAGAGCCAGATCCCATTCTAGGAATAGCGACCTAACCATCTTCGACCGCATCATCTCTTATCATCATCATCATCATCATCAGCCGGTATCAGTCCACAGCAGGACGTAGGCCTCTCCCAATATGTGCCACTGAGCCCGATCTTTGGCTCTTCTTTTCCAGTAACTGCCCAACGCTTTGCGTATATCGTCGCTCCACCTGGTCACAGGAGGTCCTACGCTACGTTTGCCGATTCGCGGTCTCCACTCATACAGTGGAATGATCTGCCCGCAGCGATATTTCCCTCTAGCTATAGAATGGAGTCATTTAAAAGGGTATTCACAAATTCTTCAAAGGTCGGCAACGCATTAACAGCGCCAATGGTATTGTAGATGTTCATAGGCGACTGTAACCGCTTTCCATCAGGCGGGCCGTCTGCTTGTTTGCCTACACTAACATTTAAAAAAAACTTCGACGTATCGCCAGTTGACTTGGCAACGCTGCAAGGACTCCAGAACGGACCAGGATTCGATTGAATCGAACGAAAGCCTTCTCATAGTCCACGAATGCTTAGCACAGGGACCGATTGTACTCTTTGGTCTTCTGTATAATCTGCTGCACCGTGTGGATTTGGTCTATGGTGCCATAACCGCTTTGAAACCATAAAATAACATATGCTATTATTTTAGTCGGCTGCAAGAGGAAACAGATGGAACATCACACCCCAGATAGTGAAGTGATTACCAAGGAACTTCTCTTCATTGATCCTGATAATGAAGAACATGTAGATCATATCTTCACACAGTAAGTTGTTATTCATCATCATCCTATCTCTGTCCACTGCTAGACATAGGCCTCTCGTATGGTCACAGAATAATGAATAGTACACGGTATGGCACGCCACTGAGCTCGATCTTCAGTTTTTGTGTTTTCAACCACTCCCAGCCAGCTGGCGTAAATCATCGCTTCATCTAGATGAAGTTGTTTTTATATATCTATAAATAGGAACCCTACATGTATATAAATTTCATAATCTATCGTTTAAAAACCGACTTTGTTTCACTTCACCTAAAAAAATCGGTAATCACTAAATCGTTTTATAGTTATTGTTTCCTAGTAGGTTATATCAATAGTCATTATCCTCTTAGTAGGAATTCTTATATTCCTGTATATGAATATTTCTATTAGAAGTAATCAGCCCAATAAAATACTTTTATATGGCCTTAAATGTCAGATAGTTATCTGGAACATTATGAAGAACCGGTGAAAATGGTCCTTATAGTAACTTCTAAAACATGTTACTCGGTTTTGTATTGGTTTAATGCAATCATGCAAACTGTTCATAAAACAAGCCAATAAGATTAGAAGACACACAATGTTCCAGAATTCTATAGAATGACTGAATAAATTAAAGTTGAAAGTGAAAGAGAAGAAGTAAGTAAATGGCTTGAGATAAGGGATAGATCGATTGAATTCTAAGCGAAAGGTCACCGGTTCAAACCCTTGGTAGTATCATATTATTTCAATGTTCCGCCAGATTTGCTACAAAAAAGTAGCATAACCTTACGGTGTTCTGGCAGCACACGAGCCTTAAGAGTCAGAACATTCTAGGCCTAACCAGGACAGATAGGGGTTAAACGCTAGCATAAAAGATTTATAAATAAAACTGGCCAAGTGCGAGTCAGACTTTTGTTCCGCACACGGAGGGTTCCGAACGCCATCAACGAATATCTAACGAACTTCTAACACCTACTAAGTAAACGTTAACACAAACTACAAAGGTAATTAATATGATTAAATATCTGGAAAACCAAGTGTTCGCAACAATCGTACGACGAACTCAAAGAGAATATAAATACTACGAAACTCTGTAAGTACTAAAATAGAAGATAAAATAATCAATACTGACTGTACACTACTTCAATTAAAACTTAAGTAAACAAATCGACCGAGACCCACAAATTTAACAAATGAAATGCTTGCGCGTGCTAATTTTTCCTGTGCTGCCATCTAGTTGCGTCGAGGTGAATTAATTTCAAAGGCTATTACACAGGTAAGTTATTTGTAGTTGATTGCAGATTGAACACCGCACAACTATGCTCGGTATTTTTTGCCACTTAAATAGAAAAATATGACTCTTCTCGACATATATTGGCGAATAATAATACTATTTATTTTAATTGAGATTGAGAGAGCAACTAACTGCTTTAACTGCACAATAACACTAAAGCTACTTCTACTCGCCTATAGATGTCGAGAAGAGTCATATTTTAGGTTGATTTTCGATAAAGTTGATTATTGAAAACACGAATAAAACAAAATTTCTGAAAATGAATCCTAGCTAGATCGATTTATCACCCCTGAAAACACCTGTATACTAAATTTTATTTATTCTTTGGAGCCGTTTCAGAGATTAAGGTAAACACGATAGCGCTATCAATGAAGATTCGTAGATGGGCGCTATCGTAAAAAACACGTTATTTGTTTTAAACCCTTTAATTTTGTTCTGTTCTTAGTATTTGTTGTTATAGCGACAACAGGAATACATCATCTGTGAAAATTTCAACCGTCTAACTATAACGTTCATGAGATACAGCCTGGTGACAGACGGACAGGCAGACAGACAGACAGACAGACGGACAGCGGAGTCTCAGTCATAGGGTTCCGTTGGTACCCTTTGGGTTCGGAACCCTAAAAAAGAAGTTAAAAATAGATACTACTAATTCATTTATCTAAGTGTCCGATGCTTTTCAGCTTCAAAAACAAGTTTGATCGAAAATACGCTCATGAACAAGAACATGCTTTAAGGTTGGCTATCTTCAACGATAACGTGAGGTAAGTGTAAGTTTGAAACTGATAGGTAATAATAATGATTTTCTACCTTATGTATTTGATTCCATTTTCATAAATACATGCCTTCAAGTAAAAGCAGTATTCAAAGCATAATGTCTCCATTTTTTGCTCCAGACTTATTTCATCAGTAAACCGTGGCAACTTCGGATACAAACTGGCAGTTAACCAATTCTCGGACTGGACTGCTGAAGAGTTTGACAGAAGTCTTGGTGCCATACCTCGTCCTAAAAGCTTGAAAGCTACGGTAGCTTTCCCTTATAATGAGAGCACTGTCGGTGATATGGTTAGTCAGCTGCCAAAGCAGTACGATTTGAGGCTGTTGGAACTTATCTCCCCAGTCAAGTGTAAGTATTACAGCCAAGTAAGAAATAAATCATTACTATCAATATAATTGGGGTTATTGTCGCCTTCGTGCACCCGTAGGCCTAGATCCTAATCTACCATACACGTGATCCCTGGTTGACTAAATGGGTGACCACTGGTGGCAGGCTTCAGCCATGGCTTAAACCACCTACATCATTCAAGCGCTGTCGCCAATACCAGATCTATGGCTTAAACCAGAGAGTTGTAACCAATTATTTTAACTAAGGGTTTCTACAGGTTTACTGCTATGTGTATCGCTGTGTATAATTTAAGAGATCTTAAAACTAAATGAGATAAGTGGCTCAGGGCACTTACATATCGTGACAAGGAATACATTTTAGTAATACAAAGATAGATAAAGACCTTCCAAATTAAATATATTATATAGTACCTTCGCAAAGCGATGGGCAGGACTGGAAACAAAGAGCCGAAGATCTGGCTCAGTGGCGTGACTTGGGGGAGGCCTATCACTGTCGGCGAGATGTTAAGAGAGCACAGCAGACCTAGCAGAATGTCGAAATCAACATTGTTGAACGCACTACTAAAGTCGAGCAGTGACAGCACTGTGAGCTTTTGATTACTCATCCCATACCTGATGTCATCGGTAATTTTAGTCAAAGCTGTAATAGTACTGTGACCAGACCGAAATCCAGATTGGAAGGGATTGAGGAGATTGTTTCTGATAAGGAAGGAGGAGAGTTGTTGGTGAACTAGACGTTCTAGGACTTTCGAAAGGAAAGGAAGAATAGAGATGGGACGATATTCTGAAAAAGACGATGGGTTGGATTTTTTGGGTAAGGGTGTGATTTGTGCCTCTTTCCATGTTACTGGAAAGCTGCCGGAGGAGATAGAAAAATTCAGGAGGAACTGGATCACAGGAACAATTTCATCAAGTATGGGTAGAATCATATTGCGACTAATGCTATCACTGCCGACTGCATTGGAAGATATTGACTGTATGCTCTTCTTAACATCACCTTCAGTAAATTGAGTAAAGAAAAAGGGGTCATGGTCTGAGGATGGAAGAGAAGAGAGATAACTCAAAGTTGCAAGTTTAACAGGGCCATCAAATTTTGCAGAAGTGGAGAAATGCTTATTTAAGGAATTTAGGTCTAGGGTTTTGGAAATATCATTTTGGCGCGATTTACCTACACCAAGCGATCTCAAAAATTTCCAAAACTTGGCAGGATTGCTATTTTGTACAGAGCTGTGAATATGTCGGCGTATATACTCGGATATAGTACCTAGTTATTATATTAAGATGTTTATTATTTAATTTTGGTGTACAATAAAGAGTTATCATTCATTCATTCATTCATCATTCATTATTAGTTACAGTTTGAATACTTTATTATAAGTACAATTTATGTCTAAGTAGTTTGTAAAAATGTTTGCCAGCCTTTTCTAGCAGCATCAATTTTATCCTGATAGCGCCCACGAAACAGGCCACGAGCGTGGGATTGTTATCGGTAACAAATTTATTTGGGTAAATTAATATTATATTCTAATATTAGCTATAAGAAAGAACGAATGTATGTGTCTGTCAACGCAGTCTCTACTCAGCTCACTGCTGACTCACTCAGCTGCTGACGGGTGTATCTGTACAAACCTATCAGGTTCACCAGGTGTAGTGAAGAAGAAATTTATATTCTCAGATCAGAGCACATGCGGCTGTTGCTGGACGTTTGCGGCCACCGCTGCCACAGAGAGTGGTCTTGCCAATATCAATGGTGGCAGGGTCATGGCATTGAGTAACCAGGCTCTAGTGGACTGTGCGTATGATCGCTTGGCTATCGTAGGAAGTGGTGGTTGCAAGGGAGGTTTCGACTATGCAGCCTATGAATTCATCATGGAATATGGTTTGCCCACTGAAGAGGAATATGGATCTTATACAGCCAAAGTGAGTTTTTAATTGAATTTTAAGTTACGTTATTATTTCAAAAATTAAGTACATCTGGCATGTTAGCCAGTGTAGAGCATAGATTTTAGCATAGTCCAGTCACGTCGAAGTTCTAGTCACATTTAAGTACGAATCGTGCTCTCAGTAAAGATGTGATTGATTTCAAAGAAAAAACACTTTCAGTTATCCCTATCATTGCCAAATATTCGGGATTTTATTCCAAATATCCTACGGCATACATTTTATTCAAATTAAAACAAACATAAATGATTTTGGGACCTTCGGTAAATTTCCCGGGACATCCCAGTTACTTGCTATGTGTGCCAACCCTATCGACTGCTGCTTAGATACTGAGACAGGAAGCGGGGTGGAACTTGCAGTTCCGGCGTTTTGCGACTGATGCACAAAACCTGGTGGAGAACAGAGCGATATATCTCTAGACTATTGAATAAGAAGATGTACTTAGCTTTATTATCGATGGTCCCGGGTAGTGATTAGTCCGAAATGACCTTCTTTATGCTCTGGGTTTTCATATGTAAGGAAACGCGGTATCATAGAACTTATGTATTCGGTGTAAAGGAATTATTGTAACAATGGTCTTTTAATCGACCATACACAAGTTGTGGTGATAGTTGTTACTGCATGGCTTCGATACTTTTCAATCTTTGCTCATGCTTTAATAGCTAGTTATTTCTCTAGGTATTTTTCATTAATATCTTGCCGATCTGGGCAAGAGAAAAATATTAACTAGTGAAAAATAATGTCAAAATCCTTGACAACCAATTCTACCATCGACATATGAAAACATTCAAATCTGTCGGATAAGAAAATTAAGCCGTCATCAAAGAGTTCGAACATCATACAATAAGGCGAGGTCGCCACAGAATAATTATGTGGGTAGATTGATCTAATATTTGGCACCACTCACCTTTAGTTCTGATGACAATACAATTTAATACATTCTGTATCATTGTAAACCCAAAATGACCACCGACTACAAATGGCGGATTACATATTTTTTTCAGAACTACCTCGATATGGGTAGAAGGGTTTACAATATATATTTACAATATAAGGTTCGTGCATAGCAGATGTTTTTATAAATTCAATTTAATCCGTAATGCTCTAAATATGAAGTTGTAATTGCTATGTACACTCACGGAATGAAAAGATTCGTCGATTTTCAAATTGATTCGTTTAACGTATCGCGAGCACGTATTGCCTTTTGAAACTTTGGTACAGAATAGAATTAGTTCGAGAAAATAATGTTTTTTAACAGTTAATAAGTTCAAAATTATTTAGATCAAAGTTGTTTGACTATAAGACTATTTATCTTGTCAACGAGATTGTTATCTCATTATCATCATCATTATCAGCCGGTATCAGTCCACTGCTGGACGTAGGCCTCCCCCAAGACACGCCACTGAGCCCGGTCTTCGGCTCTTTGTTTCCAGTCACTGCCCACCACTTTGCAATGAATTTTGATTTAATTGAAATTTGAATGTCGTCGCTCCACCTAGTCACAGGGCGTCCTACTCTACGTTTGCCGATTCGCGGTCTCCACTCTAGAACCAATCTGCCCCAACGGTTATCGGTCCTACGGCAGATATGACCAGCCCACTGCCACTTCAGTTTGCTAATCCGCTGAGCTATGTCGATCACTTTAGTTCTCTGGCGAATTACTTCGTTCCGGATTCGATCCCGCAGAGAAACACCGAGCATAGCTCTCTCCATAGCTCGCTGAGCGACTTTAAACTGGTGGACTAGTCGAACCGTGAGTGTCCACGTCTCGGCTCCGTATGTCATGACAGGTAGGACGCACTGATTAAAGACTTTTGTCTTTAGGCAATGTGGTATAGGCGACGAGAAGACTCGACGGAGTTTCCCAAATGCTGCCCAGCCCAACTGAATTCTTCTCTGGATTTCCTTCTCGAAGTTGTGTTTGCCTAGTTGGAGCGTTTGCCCTAGGTAAACATACTGCGTGACAACTTCGAGTGGGATTCCATCTACGGCAATCGGTTCCGGAACAACGTGCTCGTTGTACATTACTTTGGTTTTATCCAAATTCATCCGGAGACCGATGCGACGAGAAGAATCAGCTAGGTCATTCAACATCTTTTGTAGGTCCTGCAGCGTCTCTGCCATAATGACGATGTCATCTGCGAATCGTAAGTGAGATATGTACTTGATTGTTATCTCCTATAGGTTAATGTTTTATGAACTAAAAACTTCTTGTTAATTTAACCTGCCATTATTATGTCTACTCAAACTATTGTCAATCAGTCAATGTCATCATTGCAAAATATTTTATTTTTAACCGACGAAAAAGGTTATCAAGTCGACGCGTATACATTTTTTTTATGTATGACCACGCAGAACTTTTTACAGAGTAGTCTGATTTCAATAATTATTTTATATTGAAAACTAGCTGTGTCCCGCGGCTTCGCCTGCAAAAAAGCAAATTAATTAATTACGTAAAGCGTAATGCGCGGCGGAGGCATGGCGCGACACGCCAGTTCGCCGGAAAATGCCGAGTGTTGACGAAGTTAATGTCAGCGAGACTGCAACCCGAATGGGCACCACATATAGTATATATATATCTGTGACGGGTCGTGACGGGCACACGTCGTTGCGAGTGGTCGTGCATCTCTATTTAGTCTGTGGGTCGTGTGGAAGCGCATTTTTTGGAATGTTTATGTTCATCGCTAAAGATTTCACGTTGAATTGTTAATTTGATGTGATTATTTCTTTATATTAAAGAGGTTATTTGGTGATCTTTGCTTATTGATTATTTAGCGCCGACTCAAAATTACTTAGGTATACATACTTACATTAGTTTAAGAATTTAGTTATAATGTTTAATTAAAAACTCAAAACAATTACAAAAATATATACTTAGGTATACTAACAGTGGTTTAAGAACTTCGTTATTAAGGTTAAATAAAAAAGTTTAATTATTTTTTGCTTTTCAGTTTTTTCGGCGGTTTAATATTTTTGTTAAAAAGTTTTATTGTATATTTTTTTGTGGCCATAATTTACTTTGTTAAAAGCAGGCGTCATTGCTTACCCCCGGCCTAGACAAAAAATATATAGAACATTTATGTTCTATAATAAGAATAAAAATAACTTAAGATCACAAAAAAAATTCTAAAAAACTGGCCAAGTGCAAGTCGAACTCGCACTCGTAGGGTTCTGTAACACAGTAGAGTATTCTATAACTATGATTTTTCGCAACTACAAAAATAACTTTGTGTTTCATAGTGTTTGTATGGAAAACAAAGTTATCTTTGCGGTCGGTATATCTCAAAAACTGCTGACTGTATCTCGTTCAAACCAATTTTCGTTGAAAGTTTTTATTGAGATCTATAGAATATATTTTTTCTAGATTTTTCACTCCCTTACTTTAAAAGTTAGAGGGGGGGAAGGGGGGCGACACACATTTTAGCACTTTAGACGCGCCTATCTTTTAAATGTTTGAGTTTGAGAAAAAATGATTTTAGGAACCTCAATTTCATTTTTAAAGACCTATCCATAGACCCGTCATATTTATTTAAATGTTAGCAGCACTGTTTCTTGTACTGGCATAATTGATTCTTGCAGTACTAGCCCAGAAATGTGGTGCAAGCGAAAACCAACTCTAAGGTGACGAACCTTTCCATTCCTAACTGTATTCCAACGAAAGGAGTCTAGATGGGAGTGTGTCCTTGTTTAACAACCTGGCAGTGCTGTATTATTTACAATATGTATATACAGGTGAATTTTTCAAGTGGGCGTGGAGGGTCAAATCCGAAACTATGAGGAATAACGAAAAATACTCAAAGGAGCCTCGGACCCGATTTTGAAGAAAACTTAAACTGCGTCATTGGATTTTTGATCAAATCAATATTCGTAGCCAGGAATCAAAACCGTAGATTTTGAAAAAAAAAACACACTCCGTATTATTACACCATTCGATAGCGTTGCTAATAAGGAACGAATTGTGGCAAGTAATGACACACGGCAAACTTATAGAAAGAGTTTATATTTAACAAAATACTGTTTTATTTTTCTTATTACCTGACTATTAAACCTTAATTATTGTTCCAAATGATGGCGGTAATTGTATTGAATACATAGCTGGATTCAAAATTAGAACATAATGTTGTGGAGATGACTGCGCTGCAGGTTGTGTGTTAAAAAAATATTGAGCATCATTTTGCACAAGGTAGAAGATACAGGTCTACAGGTAATGTAGGCATGATTATTAAAGATAATTATTGTCTAAAAATATGAAGTTTATTAAAATGTAACGTTTTTTGCCGTATGTCATTATTTCCCATAATTCGTTCCTTATTAGCGACACTATCAAATGGTGTAATAATACAGGATTTTTGTTTTCAAAATTTACGGGTTTGATTCCTGGCTAGGAATATTGTTTTTTTTTTTAATTCAATGATGCAGTTTTAGTTTTCATCAAAATCGGGCCCGAGACTCCTTTGAGTATTTTTCGCTATGCCTCATAGTTTAGGATTTGGCCATCCACGCCCACTTGAAAAATTCACTTGCATAATTATGGGGTCCATACAAAAGAAAGGGACAGACTCCTTTCAAGATTGGTCTCTTTCGGGCCGGTAGTGCACTGCACTGTCCTTATATATAACGTTTGGTATTGAATGAAAGGGCTTGACTGGTAGAAGTAGCAGAATAGAGTTAATTATAAAACATTAATGAAAATCCAATATGGCTGCCAACAAAATCACAGGTTACATTTCTTTTTTGTGTTTTTTTTAAATAAAGATTACTCGAAATGTGGGTTGCACTTTACTAGTATTCATGTTAAGCCCTCCAACTAAGCTAAATATGCTTGTAATATATTTTTTTACTTATTACATATGTTTTACATATCATATATAGGTTACATATTTTTTCACAAGCCCTTAAATATAGGTATCAAATGAAAGGGCTTGACTAGTACGCTAATGTGCCCATATTTTTTGGTCTGCGAACTTACCGTATGACGCCCTGTGTGGTAAGCATATACTGCAAAGAAAGAGATCACAAAACAGTTTTTTTTACTTCGTTGGTTTTTAGGGTTCCGAACCCAAAGGGTACCAACGGAACCCTATTACTGAGACTCCGCTGTCCGTCTGTCTGTCTGTCTGTCTGTCTGTCTGTCTGTTTGTCTGTCTGTCTGTCTGTCTGTCTGTCTGTCCGTCTGTCAACAGGCTGTATCTCATGAACCGTGATAGTCAGATGGTTGACATTTTCACAGATGATGTATTTCTGTTGCCGCTATAACAACAAATACTAATAACAGAACAAAGTTAAAAATTAAAGGGTTTAAAACAAAAAACGTGTTAATTACAATACGATACGATTCGAAATTATTTCACCTCGAGCAGCACAGGAAAAATTAGCACGCTCAAGCGTTCATTTGTTAAATTTGTGGGCCTCGGACTCGGTCGATTTGTATTTAGTTAAGGTTTATTAACATAAATGTAGTGTACAGTATTGAATAATATACCTTCAATTTTAGTACTATAAAAACGAATTAGTAATTATATTACTTACCTTTGTGTTAATATTTACTTAGTTGGTGTTAGAAGTTCGTGGCGTTCGGACTTCGGAAATTCGGAACCCTCCGTTTGCGGGACAAAAGTCTGACTCGCACTTGGCCAGTTTTATTATTCTACGGGAGGATATAAACGCGGCAGAACACAAAGAAAACTCATCGTGAGGAGAAGTACATTTCACGTGCATGCTATATTTAAAACTAGCAGCCCGCCCCGGCTTCGCACGGGTAGAACATATTTCAACCAATTTACACAAAACCTTAACGAATTATGCACCTAAACCTTCCTCATAAACACACTGGCTATTGGTGAAAACCGCATGATAATCCGTTCAGAAGCTATTGAGATTATTGCGAACAGACAGACAGACAGACGCAGTGATGGACATTTTTTTATAATACTCACGTAGTGATATTGGGCGGCGTAAAGGATAGTTACCCTGATTCTGACCCGAGGGTCGTTGGTTCTAATCCTAGCTATATAACTGCCAATGAAAGTTTTATGTGCATTCATGAATCATGTGTTTTCGTGGGATCATTAAATCTACCAATAATTAAGATTAAGATTAGTTTAAAAACTAAAACAACTGACTTCAATGCCCCGCGAGTCAATTTCAGTAGCAAGTTTGAGACTTTTATCGTCATATCTCTGAAGATACTTATCACATCTCAATGAAATTACAATGGGACCACCTCGAAAACGTACTCTACCGATTACAAAAATAATCATTCGAATCGGTTCACAATTGACGGGGTAATCGCGTAACATACACACACAAAAAAAGATTAAAAAAATGAAACATACAGACGAATTGAGAACTTCCTTCGTTTTGGAAGTCGGTTGAAAAGTATCTTACCACCAAGGAGAACATCTGCCGCCGTAACTTTACAGCTTTCCCCGACGCAAAAAGTAGGGGTATTATACGTTTAACGTGTGTATCTGTGTGTCAGTCTGTTGCATCTTAGCACCCAACCGGTTGAACCGATTTTGATTTAAAGTAGGGGTATTATACGTTTAACGTGTTTATCTGTGTGTCTGTCTGTAGCATTTTAGCACCCAACCGGTTGAACCGACTTTGATTTAAAGTAGGGGTATTATACGTTTAACGTGTGTATCTGTGTGTCTGTCTGTAGCATCTTAGCACCCAACCGGATGAACCGATTTTGATTTTATTATTGATAGTTATTTTTTGATAGATGTCTTCATCGAGAGTGTTCTTAGCTTTGATTCATGAAAATTCGTTCAATCGTTATAAAACTATAAGCTTTAATCAACTTTCATAGGTCTGATCAATTTGAAAATCTTCTTCTTCAACGATATTGTAAGAACATGGAAGCATTGACCTGATGCTGGGACATCTCATGGACTCTACAGAATACTCAAATCCTCACCAACTTACAGCTCAGATTTTAAATGTCGTGTTTAGAGTCATTGGCTTTTAATGAAAAGATTATACATAGATCAGTTGGGGTGGTTTTTAAAATATTATATTATATATATAGATCATTATTATTTTATACAATAGATCACATTATTTTACTATATTGACTTCAAATTGATTGTGATCGGTGGGGATCTACAGAAAAGCTAAGCTTATAATAATATTTTCGTAGTAACTATGACCTATTCTGTGGCTTCACTGCAAATATTTTATCAATTTTGCGATGTGTGTATGTGAAATCCGTAATATCTTCTAGTATTATATATATAGATCATTATTATTTTATACAATAGATCATATTATTATACTATATTGACTTCAAATTTATTGTGATCGGTGGGGATCTACAGAAAAGCTAAGCTTATAATAATATTTTCGTAGTAACTATAACCTATTCTGTGGTTTCACTGCAAATATTTTATTAATTTTGCGATGCGTGTATGTGAAATACGTGATATCTTCTAGAGTTTTCATTTGAATTATATACTGTAAAGGACAATTTTAATCTATAATATGTGGCCAAGCGTAATTATTTGGATAAGGATTAATACTATATACTTGAAAATAGCCCTGGAAATTATGTAATATTTTTTAACAAAAAATTAAAGATTAAAATGGTTACTGTGAGTCAACCTTAAGAGATAGACATATGCTGTCGCGGATTTTTTTGTAGGTCTTATTAAGTTTTACAACTCTTCTATAGAAAATATTCTTCCATCTGTTTTCAATTGAGCAGCGTTCGTAAGTAACGTGTTTTTTCGACCTTTTTTTTGTCGACTTAGGTTGCAAATTAGGTCTCCACGAATGTACCTTTGATTTAAACGGGATAATATAAAGCTTATTTTCATTTCGAAAGTTCATTCTATATATTAGTAAAAGAATTTTTTAAATCGGTCTAGTAGTTTTTGAGCCAAATTATTACAAACATACAAAAATACAAATGTTCTCTCTTTATAATATTAGTCTATACTAATTAAACTAATTAAAATTAATCTATATTAACAATTACGTGACCATTACAACCTTGACCTTATAACTACTAAGTGAAGGTGACTAAAAAATATTTCTTTACAGGAAAATTTTTGCAAAATTGGAAATATGACAAAAACCTATCGTATTAGTGGATATACAGAAGTTACGCACAACAATTTCAATTCGATGAAGGTATTTTTAGTATATTCTTTTACACTTTAAATTTTGTTTTTTCTTGTGATTTGATAAATAGATGTTTTATTGTGTTGTATAATAATGACCGTTCTTATATTAAAACGCATTTTATATGGCGTCATCTGTCAGATAACTATATCTAACGCTAATGCGTTTCTGTTAATACAGGAACCGGTGAAACTGGCCCTTAGTTAAGTAAGTTGGTGTTTATGTTTGGGGACGATGCGTTCTTACGTGTGTGTTATAATACGAGTGGCTTATAATACGAGGAACTGGACAATCTATCGGCTTTATTTAAATTGACATTTCAAAACTTAGGGCCAGTTTCACCGGTTCCTGATAGCGTTAATATGTCTTCATATTAACGCTACCAGGAACCGGTCTGATAGATTTTTTACAGCTTTTATATGGCGTCATGTGTCAGATCTAACGCATTATCAGGAACCGGAGAAATTGGCCCCAAGTCTAGTGAAAAGTGAGATTTGGGGTTGCATTTGTCAGAGGAAGCAATTTTATTTTATATATGTCATGAAGGGAGTGTTAGGTTAAATCCAAGCTTGTGGGGTCGTAACTCTTGTTCCGCAGCCGCCATCTTGGAAAAAGGAGTGCAGATGGTTTTTGTGGTTTATCTGGCGAATATAATAAATATTTTGTTGCAACTTAGAATCTCTACAACTTTGATCTGTAAGTTTTAGTCGTAGCACCAAAAATAAAAAAAGTTATAAACGAAAATCGACAAAATATGCTTTGGTACTTATAAGCTTGTTCTGGCCATTTATTAGAAAAATAATAAGAAAATTTTGATCAAAAAAATTTTGTTTTAACAGCTCCATGAAAATGCTTTGATTTCATATTTCTTGAAAAATGGCCAGAATTCAAATTGCCAGGGAAAAAGACCAAGGAAAAATTTTATCAATTTTTGTTTATAACTTTCTTATTTTTGGTTCTACGACTAAAAGTTACTCAAACAAAGTTGTAGAGAATTTAATTTGCAACCAAAGGCTCTTTACAAATTTTCTGTTCAACCAATAGTTGGCCATGAGAAACCATTAAAACCATCTGCACCACTTTTTCCAAGATGGCGGCCTCGGGACAAGCATTGCGACCCCACAAACTTGGATTTAACCTTACACTAACCCCCCATTGACATCATAAAAATAAAATTGCGTCCTCTGACAAATGCACGCTAAGGCTAAAAAATGTAACTTTTCATTGGACTAACTGGCCCAAAATTTGTGCCGAATTTCTTTAGCGTATTTCAATACCTTTAATATTAATGACGTTACTTATTAGGTGGCGATGGTGAAACACGGTCCTCTCTATGTCAGCGTACATGTTTCGAAAGCGTTTAAACTATACCATAGCGGCATCTTCTATGAAAGCAATCAAAAGTGGTAAGAAACTGTTATGATACATACTAGTACTTATTACCCGCCTTAATTCTGCGAGTGTCACGAAAGCTATGACAGTAACCAAAATTCAATATGGCGAAAACCAGACGACGTATATCCACAGGTGGTTCGAGCATTATATCGATGTTCCGTCTAACTTGCTATCAAAAAGTAGCTTTTCACTATCTAGGAGATGGCATCATCACTTACCACTTCATTACGCTGCTTAACCTTACGGTGTTTCGGCAACACAGAGTGCGTGATTATCTATCAGACTGAAACCTTCAGGGTAGTTAACAACACAATGACAATACATTCTAAATACATGCAATGCCAAACTTACCTTACAAAAACATAAAAACCACAATATCTCGTAATGGAAGCGAGATATAGCAAAAATAAAACGTAAAACGTGGTTTGTTTGTGAATTAATTTTACTATCCACATTTTTTTGTTTTTAATCGACACCTTTTTTAACCGACTTCACAAAAAGGAGGTGGTTCTTAATTCGTCTGTATGTTTTTTTTTTGTGTGTATGTTACGCGATTACTCCGTCAATTGTGAACGGATTCAAATGATTCTTTTTTTAATAGGTAGGGTACGTTTCCGAGGTAGTCCCATTTTAATTTTATCGAGATCTGATTAATATCTTCAGAGATATGGAGATAAATACCTCAAACATAGGAGAATGTACTGGTTTTAGAAGAAGAGTCCCAAGATGATTATACACAATGGAGGTTGCTATTGCCTATACTTTTGAAGACTACATAAAAACTGGCAAAGTCGAGTTGGACTCGCCCACCGCGGCTTCCGTACCAACGTTGGTTGGTACCAATTAGGCTAGACCTCTAAAAAGGTCAACGGGAAGTACCTTATAGGTTTTCGACCCAAAACCTATAGGGTACTTCCGGTTGACCTAGAATTGTCAATTTTGGTCAAAAGCAAGGTCTTACAGCACAAGTAAAGGAAAAATTCCGAAAAAAAAATGTTGAAAATTAAGGTAAATTTTGGTACTTCGTGAAAATCTAAATTTTCCCATATCTTTTTATCGTGTTGACTCACCTAATAGGGACTATAGACTTCTGCATCTGGTATAAATTTCTACTTGTTAAGTCCACCCGTTTCTGAGAAAATCGGTGTGACACACGGACAGACGGACAGACAGATGGACAGACAGACAGACGGACAAGAAAGTGATCTTATAAGGGTTCCTTTTTTTTACCTTTTGAGGTACGGAACCCTAAAAATATGACCTTGAATAATGTTTTTATATCTTTCTTCACGTTGATTTTGGTTTTTGACAGATATTCGTAAGCCGGCGCCAGACATAGCTCAAACATTTGGGCACTTATTTGAACACACATTTGAGCACATGTGAAGCACGGGTATTTGAGTATTTGTTCAAAGTTTGCTCAAAGTTTGAACAAAGTTTGGCACTTTGCCATTTGGTGTCGGTTTTTCGAGCGCACATCAAAGCGTTCAAAGTTCAAAACTGCAAAAAGTGTTGTTTGCAAAGTATGTGTGGCAGGTACCGCAAATAAGTGCTCAAATATGTGACAAAGTATGTGACAAAGTCTTTGTCAAACATTTGTTTGTGTCTGGCGCCGGCTTTACGGTAACTGTGAGCGAGATAGAAACAAATGTGGGGAGAATCAATTTGTCCTCACAGGAATGTTCTACCGGGCAAAGTCTTGTTAGGGTGCAAAGTTAGTTAATATTTTTTGACATGACATGATGTTTGGCGAAGATGATGTACGAGCAAACGCTCATATAGTACATGCCTCTTCTATACTATAGGGGTGGTGGGTTGCGAATTGAAACTACTTTTGTTTGGTAGGTAAACAATTCTAAGAAGATGAGATCATTTCTTACAGAAAATATAATTTACCACGTAAAATTTACGGATTATCTCGTCAGCGTGATTCAGCCTAAACGCGATACGACACTATCGCCATCTAATAAGACATTTTTGAACTATAATATTACCACGCCTCCAACGAGTCGTCAGTTACACTAACCTCTACTAGATGGTAGGAAATACATTAAACATATCGCCCACCAAGGACAACCTTAGCTTGTCCTTTTACCAATGTAAAGAAACTTCGCCCACCCTGACAAGATATTGCAATAAAATTATTAAAATAAACTTATTTTGAATTGTTTAAAAGAAACTTAAATTCTCTATACTCAAATGAGTGCTCTATAATTTTAAAACTCTATAATATTATTTTCATAGGTCGTGGACTGTATCTATAGGTCGTAGAACTTTAAACATTCATACAATATATGCTTAATAATTACGTAACTATTACAATTATTCATGCCAATTTACAATCGTAGTAGCTCAATGCGTCACCGTAAGAGACACAACTTAGTTACAGGCCGTTTTATATTACCATTTTTCACTTCAAGAGTTACAACTCGAACTAAATTATCTTGTCCCGGGTGCGTTGCAACCACTCTGCCATATAACCATTTGCAAATTGGCAAACTGTCCTCCCGTACTACAACTACATCACCAACGTGAGGTTGTTACATCTGGGATGCCCAACGGTACCTCTTATAAAATTAAGAAAGGTATTGTTGAGCCGATTTATGCCAATATCTTGGGTCATTTTTATTGTGTATATTGCCATCTTCGTAGTGTTCCAACATTAGAGGATTCGTTACCCTTGTCAGGTGGAGCCACTATGAAGTGTCTGCTTTAGAGCATCAGCAACTACCAGCTTTGACAAATATAAATTCATTGTTAGCAGTATTGGGCGATTTCGGTTAAAACTAAGTGATGAATGTTTTAACTTACCACCAAACCTTAATATTTACTTCGGGTCAAGTATTGGATTAACCGTGGGTAAGCTACTTCGCTTAGTTAGGTTAACTCCTTTCTTCACCATGCTAATTTCTTCATTGAAATGTTCCTTTTGATATAGCTGTATGCACTAATTAAGCGCATCATTCAGTTCCTGGGTTGTTAAAACCCGCATTGTCTCAAGGATTTGTCAACTTTCAGGTTACTGATCAAACGTCTACAATACGACTCGAACCATTCTCTTTAATAAAGAAAACCTCTCTAATGTAGGTTCTGCGATCATGGCACAGTGAGTTTTTGTCTTTATTTCTTTGACACTCGTGTCATTTTTTAGTTTGATGTACTCAATATTAGTATCATAAAGAAACTCAGGACCTTGAAACCACATTGCATTTTTAGTACCTTTACAGGAAGCGTCGTATACTGCTCTCACCTTCGTGGTCTCGTTATCTTTGCGGATCACAGCAGGACGAGGTAAGTAGATTGTTGTTGGATTATCGAGTTCTTTTGCTGGTACTTCTTCTACATGCTCTAAATCGACATTTTTTCGTAAGACTTCCTGATATCTGATTTTTACCTTCTTATCCTTGTCTAATGTTCGCTCTAAAGATTTGACCCTTTTTTCCGAGATCTTTAGAGATCTTGTCTCTTCCGGTATTCCTTCCCAAAATGGGAGACGCACAATATCTTCCAAATTGGTTTCTCCGGGCTATCTCTGCTAAATACTGTTCGCATTGCTTTTCTTCCTCAGTATACATTAACTTCTTCGACAAAGGAATATCGGCTTCTAATTCCCAAAATCTCCTCAGACTATTATTGTCATCGGTAGAAATATGCATGCCTATACGTGGAGATATTGTAGTACTTATAGCGCCAGAGAGAATCCAACCAAGACTTGTAGCTTGAGCTATAATTGCACCGCGAGGACTCTTCTTAAGACCCTCTTGTATAATTTGACTATATACTTCTGCGCCCAATAACATATTAATTTGTTTTGGAGTGTGATATTCTGGGTCAGCTAACCTTAGCTCCCTCAGTTCTTTCCATTCAATATCCTCAATTGTGGTTGATGGCAGAAGAGTAGTAATTTTGTTTAAGACGTAAACCTTTACTGGAATCACTATCTGAGGATTTATTCTCGATGTTAGACTTAAATCTACCATGCCCTTGGAGAAAACCTTTTCTCCACCTACTCCAGATATTTGAACGTTTGTTCTTTTTATTTTTAGACCTAAATCCTGCACTGTTGCCGCTGTTACGAACGATGAAGTTGATCCTTGATCTATAAGTGCACGTATAGTATAAGCTTCACCTGAACACGAAGCTGTGTTTACTAATGCTGTTGCTAATAGAACCGAGTTGCTCTTACGCGTAAAACAAGATACTACCGTCTCCGTCTACCGTCTCTTCCATCTATTCTGTATCCTTTACCAGGTTTTCGCCTTATTCGAAATGATCGAACCGGTAGCGGCGGTGGTGGTGTTGCTATATATTTACGTGCTCATATCTCTTTTTCTGTTTTAAGCGTATCTGCACAGCCACCACCTGCCGGTGCCGGGGAGCATCTTTTCATCGAAGTCCTTCTTTCTCACACAAAAATTCTTCTCGGAGTCTACTATAGCCCTTCCTTGCGCATTAATTTCTTTTCTTCCTTCGAAAAAATTTTAGATAAACTTCTACCTTCCTATACCCACTCAATAATCATGGGTGTTTTTAACACCTGCCTTTTGAAAAATGATTCTCGTTCTTCTCAATTAAAGACTCTTATTAATTCTTGTAATATGCACCTTCTTCCTTTAAGCGCCACTCATCACTTTCCTAATTCTGTTCCTTCTCTTCTTGATCTTATTATCGTCTCTTCCTTAGCTCATGTCGAGAAGCATGGTCAGCTATCTGCCGATGCTTTCTCGTATCATGACCTCATATTTCTATCCTATAAAATACGTCCTCCAAAAGCTAAGCCCACTATCATTCTGCAGCGTAACTTTAGTGGCATGAATCAGAAAACCTTTATAAAGGATGCTGAGAAAATCGATTGGACACCTGTTGTAGAAGCTGAGTCCATTGACGACCAAATGTCTATTTTTAATTCTCTAATAACTCAGCTCTATGATATTCATGCTCCACTACGACGCATTAAAATTAAACAACTTCCAGCACCTTGGCTTGACGACGACATTAAATCTCTCATGCATAGGAAGTCTGTTTCTAGAACTAAATACAAAATTAATCCTTCTAATATCAATAAGGACAAGTACGCTAGGTCACGGAATCGCTGCAATAGAGTGTGTAGGGACGCTCAGCGCCGCTACATACATAATTCTGTTAAAAATAAAGATCCATCTAAAGTTTGGAGATTCTTAAGGTCTGTTGGAGTCGGTAAATCCCGTCAAACTAATACTCTTCCTCATGATATTAATTTAAATACTCTTAATCAACATTTCTCTTCGTCTCCAATTATTACAGACACAAATAAAATTACGACATTGCATCATCTTTCTAACCTCACGACTCCTGACCGTCCTGAATTTTTCTTTAGGCCATTCACCGCTTGTGATGTTAAGAAGAGCATACTCGCTATTACATCTAATGCAGTCGGAATCGACGGTATAAGCCGGAACATGCTGATTCCTATCCTTGACTTAATTCTACCCATCCTTTGCCAAATCCTCAATTATTCCATATCCTCTAACGACTTTCCTTCTGCATGGAAAGATGCCCAAATTATACCCTTACCTAAAAAGCCTAATCCTAAGTCCTTTACTGAATACCGTCCCATTTCTATTCTTCCATTCCTCTCCAAAGTTCTTGAGCGTCTCGTCCATAATCAGTTGCACTCCTATCTTGTCTCAAACCAACTCCTAAATCTTTTCCAGTCCGGCTTCCGCCCTGGTCACAGCACAGTTACTGCCCTAGTTAAAATAACAGATGATATCCGCTTAGCTATGGAAAATGGACAGTTAACTGTGCTTACGCTACTCGATTTCAGTAATGCCTTTAACACCGTCGATTTCGACATTCTCCTTGCATTACTTCGCTCGATTAACATATCTCCTACGGTGATTGACTGGTTTCGTAGTTACCTGTTTGGTCGTCGTCAGCGGATCCGCATTGAAGATACTTTTTCTTCTTGGTGTGATACTACTGTCGGCGTGCCTCAGGGCGGCGTGCTATCTCCTCTTCTTTTTGCTGTTTTCATAAATTCTATTTCCTGTCATCTTAATTCTTCCTACCACCTCTATGCAGACGATCTCCAAATCTACTCACAAACTCCTATCAGTTTTCTGTCTGAGGCAGTAGGTCAGATTAATAATGATCTATACAACGTCTCTCAGTGGAGTCAATCATACGGACTTAAAGTAAATCCCGCAAAAACACAAGTCCTAATTATAGGTAGTTCCAGAACTGTTGCTAAAATCGACTGGGTCACGCTTCCACAGGTTGTTTTTGAGGGGGTAACTATTCCTTATAGCCAAACTGCAAAAAAATTGGGGGTTTTTTTTGATCAGCATTTATCGTGGGGACCTCAGCTGACAACAATCAGCAATAAAATGTTTGCTTCTGCTGCTGCACTAAAGAGGCTTCGAAATTTCTTGCCCACTGCTACTAAAGTTGCGCTTGCACAATCTATTCTTCTTCCCATTCTTGACTATGCTGACGCTTGCTATCTTGACATTACAGAAGATCAGCTAAATAAACTTGAGCGATTACAAAACCTTGCGATTCGGTTCATATTTGGCCTACGCAAATATGACCATGTGTCTGAATTTCGCTCTAAGCTCAAGTGGCTTCCAATTCGCCTTCGCCGGAATGCACATATCCTGTCCCTTCTCTACAATATTCAATTTCATCCTACTTCTCCACCTTATCTCAAACATATGTTCCAATTCCTTCACACCTCCAATGCCTTATCTTTACGGTCATCAGAGAATCATACACTGTCCATGCCTAGCCACCATAGCTCTTTCTTTGACTACTCATTTGCAGTGCAAGCTGTCAGGCTTTGGAATGCACTTCCATTGGAAATTAAACGCTCACACTCTTACTACGTTTAAAGATCGCGTCAAGGCCCACTATCTCTCCCGAACTGCTAATGCTTTTGATCACAATTATCTTTTATGAAATATGTATATATTGTATTATATGTATATATGAATATATATAGTATGTATTGTATGACATTATGCATGTATTATATTGCTATGTATGTATTAAATTACATAAATTATATGTACCTTTTTAATTATGTACATACCTATTATTTTATTTTATTGTTATTTATTTATTTTTTATTATTATTATTTTTTTTCTACACCTATACCGCCATGTATGCTAATCTATTCCTTTCCACCTTAAGGTTGTCTGGAAGAGATCGCTTTAAGCGATAAGACCGCCTGTTGCCACATTGTTTTATTTACCATTTTTTTACTTTTAATTTGTATGGTGTAATAAAGTGTTTATCTATCTATCTATCTATCTATCTATCTACCGGAGCCAACTCCGTGACCTTATCTATTTGTGCTTCATCGTCACTAACTGTACTTGTAGTAGAACGAGCGACTTGACTGGCACCTTCGCTTGAAGGGTGAAGTAAGGCATGATGACTTTTCTTGCATATGCGACACTTAATATTGGCATAACAGTTTTTTGCAGAGTGATTGGTCCCCAAACAACAAAAGCAAATGTTGTTCAACAAAACGAAATTACGTCTTTCCTCGACAGTATTCTTACAAAAAGACTTACAATAAGTAAGTTTGTGCTCTTCCGAACAATATGGACATTGTACCTTAGTGACGTGTAAAGAACGCATTTTGTTTACTGGCAACTGATTTGATTGCCTGTGTGTTGAACTTGAACCAGAATCCAGAAATTCGATTGCTCTGTACCGCTTTGTGAGAAACTCTTTGAACTTATTATATGTTGGCAACTCATCTCCAGGGCATTTATCGTTTACACTAAATTCCCACTGACGTTTGGACTCTGGATCCAATTTCGACCCAATTACATGGATAATCAGTACATCCCAGTTCCCAGTATTGACGCCTATATTTGTTAAAGCCGACAAACAATCGTCAGTCGTATCAAGAAGTTCTTTTAAACTCTTAGCAGATTCCTTCACAGTAGTGTTTTGACTCATAAGTCGTTTTAAAATATGATGACAAATATACCTCTTGTTATTATATCGTTCTTCTAATAACTTCCAACTTCTTTCATAGTTATTGCCCGTGACCGGAATATTATTCAAAAGCTGTTCCGCTTCGCCAGTTAAATGACCTTTCAAATAAAATAACTTTAGAACGTCATCCAGATCACGGTTATTGTGAACTAATGAAATAAACAAGTCTCTAAAAGTGTTCCATTCGGAATACTTCCCCGAAAAGTGCGGTATAGTTATCTTTGGTAACTTAAGGTTACACGACTTAGGACGCGATGAGCTTTGTTCAGACTGATTGTTTGTGAGTTCTGCAAGGCCCAATTTAATTTCACATTTATACCCAAAATACGCATCTTCACACGCATCATATATATTATTTTTTACATAACTTGTGTTTGCTATCTCTTTAAATGATAAAGACCGCTTTAACTCCTTATGACCATGTAGAAATTCAAGCCATAATTGGTCTATTAACCTCCAATCTACCTTCCAAATATTCCTTGGTAATTCGATCTTTTGGACTCTTTTTGAAATTGATTTTACTTTTACTTATACGAGCACAGAGCTCTTCCTGGAACTCGAGAAGTGATTCCATTCTGATTACCAATAAATGCAATACATTTATTAATCGAGCAGTTAACTTTTGAAGTTACAAACAGACCAATTTATGTACTGTGTTTAACATAACACTAATTTAATTTAAACGCTTGTATTTTAATTTAAGCCACACATAATATAGTCAATAAAAAAAGTTCGTTAATTATTCCTCAGGAAATACTATATCTTGATAGAAACACGTAGTAATGTATCTTGATAATATAAACACTTTGTAAAGTACTTACAGCTGTCTTCATTTAGGTTATCCAATTGTTACCTTACTTCGTTGTTTGTTTTATCACCAATTTGCCAGTACCGCTACTGGATACTCTGGATCTCTGCAAACTTCTCCTTGGAGCTGCTGGCTGGAGCTCCACACCACACCGCTATCCTGGACTGCTCTCTTCCAGGAGCAGTCCCCTGACTGATTACAGCGCCTTAATACGCTGGCTCTCAGCCGTACAAGCGCGTTTTTAGCAGCGATCCACTGCCCGCGCCGTACCGTAACGAAGCGAAAAAGCACTTACTTAATATTACACACCTAGCTAAGCCTGCCGTTCACTATCCGGCTCGAAGGACCATATCATATCAGTCCCGCGACACTGCATACATAATTAAATAACTCAGAATTATGAACGTACTTTGTATCAACAAACACTGCAAAAAAAGAAATTATAAGCATAATACCACAGATTATATAATAGTTACAAAGTAAATAATACTTTCCGTTGTTAGGTTGGCTACACAGTGCTTTCATAACTCGGGTAGGTATTAACAATGTAGGGAAGTGCCAACTCTTATACGTAATACAGTGATTCAGTAGTATCTGTCGGCCATATGGCGGCAATTAATGTTAATAATCGCAAAAAATACTTTTTAATATTCATTTTGGAATATCCTACATCCAATAATACATCTAGTCCGTGTTATAAAAGTATTTGGAATTATTGTAATAAAATAGACAATTAATTATCGTGTGTGTCACATCATTATG
The DNA here is from genome assembly GCA_954871355.1 of Cabera pusaria. Classification (NCBI taxonomy): domain Eukaryota; kingdom Metazoa; phylum Arthropoda; class Insecta; order Lepidoptera; family Geometridae; genus Cabera; species Cabera pusaria. Next base: position 21,896,778 of record OX940892.1, read on the forward strand.
ACATTATGACTAGTGAATATTTTCATTAGCGCGGCATTTAAAGTCAATTTTTTAGGGTTCCGAACCCAAATGAACACTTTTTGAGACTTTGTTGTCCGTCCGTGTGTCTATATGTGCGCACTTTACAGATTTGTATCTTCTTAACCATAATAGGTACATACTTGAAATTTTCACAAAGTATATATCCGTCAGTGTGTAGCGGCCCAGACACGAAATTTTATAGATACATGTAAATTAATTAAAACTTGTTTTGCACTAAAAAAGGGTAAAATAAATTATTTTTCAAAATAAATAAAACCGACTTCATAACTATAAAAAGGCACTCAAAAGCGAAAAATAAATTACTTAATATAATTATCAATCATATATTCATTATTTTATTATTAATCATATACAGTAGTAGTTTAACTAAGTAACACTGCTTATAATTAGAAATTGCTTGGTAATCTATTTTCTGTATAGTATTTTGTTAAGTAGTTCATATTTTGGGTTAACACTGTCTTTTGCAACACAGTCTCAAAGACTACAGCAAAAAGGCAGGGTACCACATAAAATTGTCACAACAAACATATTTTTTATATAAAGCAATTTTGTATTTTGAAAAAAAAAAAAAAAAATTGTTATAACCGCTACCCACTTATCTATTTGAAGTCGGTGCCAGCCAAGTCTAATAGGTAGTAGATAGATGCTACCTACATGTATCTACCTACTTACTACTGCTACTACTACATACATAGTATCTATCTACTATCCAATAGACTCAATGGCGCATCTTGGGAGAGGACTACGTCCAGCAGTGGACTTATACAGGCTGATGATGATGATGATGATGATCCAATAGACTTGGCTGGCACCGACTTCAAATAGATAAGAGGGTAGCGCTTATAATAATTATATTAAGTAACTTATTTTTCGCTTTTGAGTGCCTGTTTTAGTTATGAAGTCGGTTTTATTTTTTTTGAAAAATAATTTATTATTGCACCATTACGTAATAAGATAAATATACCCTCCAAATTTCAAGTCTCTACGACCAGTGCTTTAGGCTGTGCGTTGTCTGTCAGTATGTCAGGACAAATATTCTTTAAGTATTAGGTATATAGATTACTTTATTTTATAAGTGCAATAAAGCGTATTCTATTCTATAAAGTACTATCTGTAGTTCAGCCAAAAAGTTTACACTGCAACCTCACCCTTTGCTGTTCATTATCAATTATGGCAGGTCATCGACCGTCGATGTGGCAGGTATTATTCTGTGCTATGGGCCCGCTTGTCACGGAGTGGTAAGCTAAGGCTGCAAACATTGCGTATTCTCAACAACATTATTAAACATCATACCAAGATGAATGCGCGATGGATACATGACTTATTAAAATACCCAAAGTCATTTTTGTCCGTTGCCAGGGTGTGTATCTATGCTCCGCAATCCATCTGTGTGGATACCAAATGTCTATGTAGGTATTCAAAACAAAATTCCCACGCTCGCAAACGGCAGTTTAAACGGCAACAGCACTTAAAAATACAAGCACACGATGCAATAACCCATTTTTAGGGTTAGTAGCCGAATGGTAAAAACCGTAACCCTTATAGATTCGTCATGTCTGTCTGTCTGTCCGTCCGTCTGAACCTCTACGATTTTAATACAAAACCGTGTTTAGAGAGCAGTGTAGGGATCGAAATGCAAAGTTAAGTTTGTCCTTCAGTCTAGCTTGACAAATTTGTACGCAACCCTTAGTGCGCGAGTCTAACTCGCTCTTGACCGGATTTTTTAAGTAGGTTCAAATATGTTTCCTTTGCAGTGACCCCGACCGTCCGACTCATGCCGTCGCGCTAGTGGGCTATGGTGAAAGAGATAGTGAGCTATTCTGGATACTGAAGAACTCTTGGGGCATCCATTGGGGTATGAACGGTTACATGCTGATCGCGGCCAAAGACAACGTCTGCGGAGTTGCATCAAGACCCAGTTACCCTGTATTCCATTAAACAATGTATGTTACCCTAATTATTGCAACTTTTGCAAAGGTTTTTCACATAATGTTTTATTAGTTAACCTACTTATATTTTAATACGTTTTGTGCGTCCTTATACATATATATATATTGCACGATTAACAGAGTATGTTTTATTTCTAAGTTAGCTGTGCCCCCCCAACTAATGGTAAATAGTAGAGGATCTAAATTCAACAACACGTTTTACGTGTAAAAAAAAATAAAAAAATTAAACCTTTAATGGGGGGGGGGGGGCGGGGTTCATTCCATACATGGACATCCCACAACTGAAACAATAAAAAATGTTTCTTTAAACCTATACGTGGGGGGCGTCTATGGATAGGTCTTTAAAAATGACATTGAGGTTCCTAAAATCATTTTTTATCAAAGTCAATTATTTAAAAGGTAGGCGCGTCTAATGTGGTAAAATGTGTGCCCCCCCCCCTCTAACTTTTAAAGTAAGGGACTTCAACGAAAATTAGTTTGAACGAGATTCAGCCAGCAGTTTTTAAGATATAGCGACCGCAAATATAACTTTGTTTTCATACAAACACTATGAAAAACGAAGTTAATTTTTTGGGTGCGAAAAATCATAGTTATAGAATACTCTACTGTGTTACTAAACCCTACAAGTGGGAGTCCAACTTGCACTTGGCCAGTTTATTATATGTTAGATAGTATATAATATGTTAAATATTAATACCTATTGGTGGGGTTTTATTCTATAAGGCATCTTATTTGCTGAGCCTTCCTAAGATTAGAAAGCAGATTATGAGCATAATAAAGAATAATGAAGTATGCGAGTTTGAATGAGGGTCAAAATTAGGTTTAGAAAAATCACGATATTTTCTAACAAGCTTTTTATTAGCTTTTCGTAGCTACGGCGTTCTGACACTACACAGACCTCGATAGTCAGACCCCTTCTAGGCCCTAGCGAGCTTACCATCTTCGACCGTATCATCTTCTACCACCATGCGAGATTATAGTCAAACGCTAGCCGATATAAAAAAGCTTCACTTGCAACTAAATAACTAGTAATAAAATCTTAGAAATCAATTTAAACGTACTTCTAATTGTAGTATCGAAATGATACTTTCTGTGAATATTTAGTTAAGATGACAAGTATCTTGGAGCTGTTCTGATGATGGAGCCAGAAGGTACTTAGTGGTATAATAAGCAGTTTTTTCACTAGAAAAAAAATTACAAATGGTATGGAACCAGGACGGCGGTTGTGTATTATTGAGAGAATCCTAAATGTATTAATTACAATTATTATATTTTTATAGACTCAATATAACGTTATTTAATTAATATGTTAAAATAAACATACTCATATAAAGTGATTTTATTTAACTGTGTATTAAGCAGACCGACAAATATTTTAGCAATTATAGTTGCTAACGAAATCGGTCTGTAGTTCTTTTTATCAGCTAGATCGCCTGTCTTATTTTAGACTACAGGGACGACAATCGTTTTCATGAAGTCGCTGGGCAGGTAAGCATGACTCATGCATAGGTTATAAAACACAGCCAACACTCTGTATATGAGAACCAGCAATTTGAAAATGCTCAATGCTGAGTCCGTCGTGCTCTAGAGTTTTGCCTTTACACAAAGTATTAACTATTCTGGCTACGTCTTTGGCCAGGAACCTAATTTCTATCGGTCCATTCACCAGTTCACTCAGCCTCTCGTTCTCAGAACAGACTGTACAGAAAAATAGTATCTAAAAGCGTTGACAACACCCTCGACACTCACCGGTAAACCAGAACACACGTTTATTTTACTAGTAGCCTTCCAATATCGCGAAAGTCGCCACTGGAATGCTTCTCAAGGAGGGCGTCCATGCATAGTTGGTACTGATCATTCTGGCGCCATCTCAGTCGTGACTGGAACACTCTCCTGCTTTCACACATTTCAGAGTAAAAACACCCCGATCTAGGCTTACCACACGGCACCCACTCTATAAATCTCGACCTGGCCTCCCGGTCAAGATTCCTGAAGTGATCGTGAACGTTAAAGAAATGAATTATAATATCTATACTAATCTATATCTATACTAATATTATAAAGAGAGAACATTTGTATTTTTGTATTTTTGTATGTTTGTAATGATTTGGCTCAAAAACTACTGGACCGATTTAAAAAATTATTTCACTAATACATAGAATGGACTTTCGGAATGAAAATCGGCTATATATTATCCCGTTTAAATCAAAGGTACGTTCGTGGAGACCTAATTTGCAACCTAAGTCGACAAAAAAACGGTCGAAAAAACACGTTTCTTACGAACGCTGCTCAATTGAAGACAGATGGAAGAATATTTTCTAAGGAAGAGTTGTACAACTTAATAAGACCTACAAAAAAATCCGCGACAGCATATGTCTATCTCTTAAGGTTGACTCACAGTAACCATTTTAATCTTTAATTTTTTGTTAAAAAATATTACATAACTTCCAGGGCTATCTTCAAGTATATAGTATTAATCCTTATCCAAATAATTACGTTAATTAGCTTGGCCACATATTATAGATTAAAATTGTCCTTTACAGTATATAATTCAAATGAAAGCTCTAAAAGATATCATGGATTTCACATACACGCATCGCAAAATTAATAAAATATTTGTGGTGTAACCACAGAATAGGTCATAGTTACTTCGATAATATTTAAATAAATTAAAATAAATAAATAAATCATTTATTGATCATTAAAAGGCAGGTAAATATAACAAATTTGGTAACCTGGCACCTAAACTAGGCTCGAGACCCGTCTGATAGGTTCCAGGCCTCTTCCGTCTGTTAACAATGGTAACTGCCTATTGGTAAGTACAGTTAATATAATTAATTAATTAATTACATTTGTATGAATTTTAAAAAGTTAGAAATGGAGATTAGTTACATTATATTAATTACAATATAAGAACATTATGTACAAATAAAAAAGTAATAAAATTATTTTATGAATTAAAAAAATAAATTTATGATTAGTATAAAAGTTTAGTTTTTCATTTTTCAGATATTGTGTATGTGTGTGTGTGTGTGTGTGTGTGTGTGTGTGTGTGTGTGTGTGTGTGTGCGCGTGTGTGTGTGTATGTGTGTGTGTTTGCGAGCGTGCGTGTGTGATTATTTCATGTATTACTTACTTTTATTCAATTGATTTTAGCAGATTTTCTGTTGTAGAGTAGTCCATGATTACTAGCAGATTAAAAATGATCAATTTTGCTTTGTAAGCGGTGCAAGAATGTATCGTTGTCAATTTATTAATTTTATTAATAATAATAATTTTATATTATTATAAGCTTAGCTTTTCTGTAGATCCCCACCGATCACAATCAATTTGAAGTCAATATAGTATAATAATATCATCTATTGTATAAAATAATAATGATCTATATATATAATATAATATTTTAAACCACCCCGACTGATCTATATATAATCTTTTCATTAAAAGCATTCCAATGACTCTAAACAAGACATTTAAAATCTGAGCTGTAAGTTGGTGAAGATTTGAGTATTCTATAGAGTCCAGGAGATCAGGTCAATGCTTCCATGTTCTTACAATATCGTTGAAGAAGTAGTATCTTTTTGCGTCGGGGAATGCCGTAAGGTTACGGCGGCAGATGTTCTCCTGGTGGTGGTAAGCTACTTTTCAACCGACTACCAAAAAGAAGGAAGTTCTCAATTCGTCTGTATGTTTCTTTTTTCTTTCTTTTTTTGTGTGTGTATGTTACGCGATTACTCCGTAAATTGTGAACCGATTCGAATGATTATTTTTGTAATCGGTAGGGTGCGTTTTCGAAATGGTTCCATTGTAATTTCATTGAGATGTGATAAGTATCTTCAGAGATATGACGATAAACGTCTCAAACTTGCTACTGAAATTGACTCGCGGGGAATTGAAGTCAGTTGTTTTAGTTTTTAAAATATCTTAATTATTGGTAGACTTAATGATCCCACGAAAACCCATGATTCATGAATGCACATAAAACTTTCATATAGCTAGGATTAGAACTAACGACCCTCGGGTCAGAAATCAGGGTAACTATCCTTTACGCCAAAGGGCCGTCCAATATCACTACGTAAGTATTATAAAACAATATCCATCACTGCGTCTGTCTGTCTGTTCGCAATAATCTCAATAGCTTCTGAACGGATTATCATGCGGTTTTCACCAATAGCCAGAGTGTTTATTAGGAAGGTTTAGGTCTTAGGTGCATAATTCGTTAAGGTTTTGTGTAAATTGGTTGAAATATGACGATGATTGTTAAATATGTTAATATTTTATATTGGATGCAACAAACTGATGCAAATTTTGTAGGCATATATATGTCCTACCCGTGCGAAGCCGGGGCGGGCTGCTAGTATGTTATATATTTTTTTAATATCATATAGGCTAGCGTTTTGACCACTATCTCACTTACATTGGTAAGTGATGATGCAGTCGAGGATTGTAGCACGCTAGGCCTAGAATGGGATATAATAATAATTTTGTTGTTAAACTAAAATTTGTACGCCTATGTGGCTCAAGCATGTATGTTTCAGATATTTTTTGTTTATCAGATTGCATGGATATCTTAATTTTATGTACGCGTACCTACTCATGTTTGGACAAATAAATGATCGGTATCTTTACGAACATGGTAGCATTAACCTGTTGCTGGTACATCTCCTGGAATATGCAGAATACTCAACTCCTCACCAACTTAAAGCAGAGATCTGCAGCAGTATCTTTAGGCCGTGAAAAAATTAAACTTGTAAGTTAACGCGACCACAAGATAATATGACCGTTTTTGTCGCATATTTTGCAATTTCACAACGGAATCAAAACCTATAGGGAACTTCCCGTTGATCTAGAATCATGCGAAAGGTCTTGAAGCACGTATAAAGGAAAAAATCTGAAAACCGTAAATATGTAGTATAAAAACAAATAAACTGACCAAGTGCAAGTCGGAGTCACACTCGTAGGGTTCCGTAACATAGTAGAGTATTCTATAACTATGATTTTACGCTACCAAAAAATTTACTTGTTAACTTAATTAACTATGTTTGCGGTCGCTATATCTTAAAAACTGCTGATTGTATCACGTTCAAACCAATTTTCGTTGAAAGTTTTTATTAAGATCTATAGAATATTTTTTTCTAGATTTTTCACTTCCTTACTTTAAAAGTTAGAGGGGGGGGGGGGGGACACACATTTTACCACTTTAGACGCGCCTATCTTTTGAATTATTGACTTTGAGTAAAAATGATTTTAGGAACCTCGATGTCATTTTTAAAGACCTATCCATAGACACCATAGAAAAATCGGAAAGCGGTTCACAGAATACATCGACCTACTTAGTTTCAATTCTGTAGTCTTAATAGTTTCGGAATAAAATGGCTGTGACATACGGACGGACAGACAGACAGACAGACATGACGAATCTATAACGGTTGCGTTTTTTGCCATTCGGATACGGAACCCTAAAAAGCTAATTTACAAACTTATTATTTGTGGTTGGTTCATGAACAGTATCTAGGTTCTAGGGATCTAACTACAAAGTTAACTTTGTTTTAACAAGTTTCTATGTAAGCTTCGGTGTGCGAGTCAACTCGCACTTGACCGGTTATATTATACCTACCTACTTTACTATAAGTCGTTGAGTAGGTAATAATTTCGTAACTGTAAAAGCATTAAAAATAATAAACATATTAATTTTAAACCGTAATCTGGTCCTGTTATCTATCACGTTACAATTAATTATTTTGTTTTCAAAAGCACAAATATGAAAGATTTATTAAAATTATTTATTTTTACATTCATTATAAAATAATTAAGTAGGTACTTCCTACTTATTATTTCATTTATTGATAAGCAAAAACACGCAAATAATTTTTAGGTATCTGCTTAAAATTTGGCTAACAAGGTTTTATATTTGATGAACATAATTAATAAGCCTTAGTTAGGTACGTCAATTATTAAATTAAATAACTGATAATGAATTATTTAAAATCATTGCAATCAATTGCATTACTTTTACATTACACATTGCATGAGGTCGTTTAATTACAAATATGTTCAAAATGTTGCTATATTTTGTGGCGACATATTGTATAATGTCCGCTTCTGGGTATAGTGGTAAGTTATTATTCCTATACAATGTTCTGAAAATTGCTTTTTTACCCGACTGTGCGAGAGGTTATTGTATTTATCAGTCTATTAGCTAGTGCCCCGCGGCGTCACCCGCGCTAAAAACTTCTTTAATTTACTTAAAACTTTTCTTTCGTAAGAACCTTTCTATCATGAAAACACTTCAAAAAAGAATAAGCCAACTCAGTCCACCCGTTTTTAAGTTATGGCGTAAGTAGCCAAGGCAAATAGGGATTCATTTTTATGAAACCCGAAAAACCATAATAATTTTTAGAATTGGTTGCCCTCATAGGGGTGGAATTTCGAAAACACCCTGAAAAAAGTATTAACTTATTTATTTACAGAAGTACTCGTGTATGTTTCGAATAAAAAGACAATCTAATCTTGTTTCTCCATACAAACTTCTTACCCCCGTTTCATCCCCTTAAGGGGTGAATTTTAGAAAATCCTTTCTTAGCGGATACTAACGTCATAATAACCATCTGCATGCCAAATTTCAGCGCAATCCGAAACAATATTGATTTTCAAACTTTGTTACCCCATTTCACCGTGTTAGGGGCGAAATTACGAAAGAGCGTGATACACGTATATACTTATTTATTTACGGAAGTACTTGTGTGAAGTTTCGAATAAAAAAAATTATCAATCTTGTTTCTCCATACAAACTTTGAAACTCTGTTTCATCCCCTTAAGTGGCGAATTTTGAAAAATCCATTCTTAATGGATACCTACGTCATAATAACTATCTGCATGCGATATTTCAGCGCAATCCGTTAAGTGGTTTGAGCTGTGCGTTGATAGTCCGTCAGTCAGTCAGTAACGTTTGCCTTTTATTTATCCGAAGCTTCGTCTTTGTGTCTATGATACTAAGTTTTGTCAAAGTACTTATGTTCAGCGCCTAATTTAGGTAAACACCTATCCAACTCCAATTTTTGATGTTGAATCCAGATTTCGTTGGAACTGTGTATCTAATAAATATTTGGTAAGTACTTATAAATTGTAGAGCGTAAATAAAAGTGTATCACAGCAATTTTCCTATTCGAAATTCAGGGAGCCCAGTTAATGCAAGAATACACACAAATTGTGTGGCCTTTTCAGAAGTTGATTATAAACAAAAACGTAACTATTTTTTCAAGACGGTGCGCGGAGAATTTACATAGGAAATCTTAGTCGACAATTTGAAGTTAAGTTTTTCTAAGCTCCCGTGAAGATCGGGCTCAGTGGCGTGTTTTGGGAGAGGTTTATGTCCACCAGTAGACTGATGCCGGCTGATAATGATGATGAAAATGAAGCCCCTCCTAACATTACATTAAAAAGAGGTCATGGTTCAGCGCCTATCACCAACACTTTTAATTTTCTGGCTAGAAAATTAACTTTATCAGCAAAAGAGAGTTCATTTGACTTCAATGGCTATGCAATGTTTTCAGTACTGGACCAGGATTACCTTGTGGTGCAAAGTGATGAGGAAGGCTTGTATTGGCCTGAGAGCTTTACTGTCAAGGCTACAAGAATTTATATCCACTCAAGCATAGTTGAAGACTATACAGTATGGTGAGTTTATATTCATGTAGGACTATGATAAACTGGTGATGCGAAATAAATAACGGACAGTTGTTTCACTATGTCTTTATGTACCTACTGCGGTTTTACAGCAGGTACCTGCGTTATTTACCCTTACGATCCCACTTAAATTGACATTTTTTATTACATACTAGCTGGCCCAGCGAACTTCGTACCACCTAACAGACAATGAATGTCGTGTTACCTATTACATGAACTTAATTTTATGAACTTAAATATAACTATGGCTTTTATGAACGTAATACAATGAATACAAAAGAGATATTAAGTTTAGCAATGCATTATAGCAATACAGAAATATAATAAAATACAATAATCAAGTACTTCAATCGCGTGTCAGCACGACATGTTGGAATGAAACAATGTTATTATTGTTAAAGATAAGTTATTAACTTGACATTAGTTCGATTGAGTTTAATTTTAATTGTAAAAATATCATCACCAGTATTTAATTTTAATTCTGAATAAGTATACTTACTTCATGAATAACTGTCTAATATTGTATTGCCTTATGGATAAGACTGTATACGGCACTCATAAATTGGCTATCACATTCTTGCATATCTCTATATTTACCTACATTCTGACCAAATATAAAATTGATTAGGCATTGATTATTATTGTCTTGATTGCTTGTAAGCATCAAAGAGAATATAACCACTACACTACAAAAAAAAATTATGGCTCCACACAATTAGTGTATTCAGCCAGTGTCAAGTATTAAAATTCTTCAAGTTTTTGAGAATTCAAGTCAGATTTTAAAGATGTTAATAAATTTTACAAAGAAAATTCCAAAAATCCAAAAATCATAAAAATTGGGCCAGCCGTTCTTGAGTTATAAGTGTAGTAACCAACACGACTTTCTTTTATATATATAGATTACAGTTTTAATTTGCGATAATTATACCATGATTTTATAAAACTTTGGTTTATATGTAGGTTTTAGGGTTTTCTAGCCGAATGGCAAAAAACAGAACCCTTATAGGTTCGTCATGTCTGTCTGTTTGTCCGTATTTCACAGCTACTTTATTCCGAAACTATTAAGACATACCCTTGAAACTTGGTAGGTAGGTGGATTCTGTAAACCGCTTTACGATTTTTATACAAAAATAAAAAAAATAAAAGATAAAAGCATACATATATCCCCTTCCCCATACATGGAAATGAAATGAAAAAAATTTTTTTTTATCAAATCTAATGCGCGTATATATAGTGTGTGTGTCTATAGATAGGTCTTTAAAAATGACCTTGTGGTTCCTAAAACCATTTTATCAAAGTCAATAATTTGAAAGGTAGACACTTCTAATGAGGTAAAATGTGTGTCCCCCCCCCTAACTTTTAAAGTAAGGAAGTGAAAAATCTAATAAAATATATAAAATATAATATATATATATAATATATATATATATATATATATATATATACTAGCTGTACCCGCGACTTCGTTCGCGATTCCTACAAAAACTTAACAAAACCTTTACGTTAGTGTGGCTACACTCAATTTTTTATTCGTCTCATTAAGGTTCAAATCTATGCCTTACATTATGATTAGACCAAGAGAAGTTATATCTGCTACGCTGTAATTTTTTTTTATGTCTTAATTTAAATAATCCACACTAACCATCAATATACGGGCACTATTGCATTGCCCAGTTTGGTAGATAGGGTTACAATTTTAATGACAATGTATTTAAAATAGAATACTTAAACAATGTTTAATTGCATATACTATTACATATATTGTTTAACGAATTTTTTGGCAAATTAATCGCTATTCATGTAGAAACTGCCGGCCCAGTTTGGGTAAAGGGGTAGACTGAAAATCAGCCCTGCGTGGACTGGGTCCATGCAGTACAGTGCTGAGTCTACCCCAATTGCCAAACTATTGCTTATTGTGTATTTTTTTTCTCTCAATTTATGTTGTAATTTGTATTTTTGGCAATAAATGTATTTTTATTAATTTATTTCAAATATTGTACTTTGGTATGTAGATGACAACGTCGTTATAATGTATCAAGCTGCACAAAAATCCAGCCTCATAGAGAAGCGCTCGTCCAATGTTTGATCTCCTACAGTTAAACATTACCTATAATGACAACTAACCGCCTTGATATTCTCGGCATCTCATTAAGCAATAACTCTTAATTTTACTTTTATATCACTACATAATATAAAACAAAGTCCCCTGCCGCGTCTGTCTGTTAGTTTGCGATAAACTACAGAATTTGCGGTTTTCACCAATAGATAGAGTGATTCATGAGGAAGGTTTATGTGTATAATTCGTTAAGGTTTAATGTAAAGATTAATTCATACTCGACGCCACAAAGTGATGCAAACAGATACAGGCATATATGCTCTACCAAGGCATATGTGCAAAGCTGGGGCGGGTCGCTAGTTGGATTTAAAGTTTAGTCAGCCACTTGGCGTTTTGACTAAAGTTAGACAATATTTCACCCGGGACAGCAGTTTAATCTATATCAAAGCGATGGCTGACGGTTATAAAAAAAACCAGCTATGTAGATGCTTAAAACAATTGATAGCAGAATCGAAAAACTCATCAACGACGACTCCAATAAATTCGACAACCGGGGATAGGCTTATTAAAAACGTTCATATAGCTCATATATCGCAGCTATTTTAAATGACACTTTCAATGAATTTGAATGTATCCGATTTAAATTAGAGTACGGAGAGTACTCATAGATACATTTTTGACCATCTTCATAATAAAAGTTAATACACTCTTTTTTGTAAATTATTATTTTGATGATTTTTTAGCACGAAATATTAAATTACTTTCTTGTTTGTCAGTCGGTCATTCCAGGTGAAATCTGACGACTTAAATTTCAAAAACTTTCCAGTTAGTTATCCAGCTGAAAGTTTCAGGGAAGCTAAAATATCGATGAAAATGCATTCAATAGCGTGGTTTTCAGATCGATTTTAACCGACATTTATTGCTTTGTCTAAAGCTTTAAGTTTTGCTTTAAGTTTTTCGGGTATTTATCTAAAGAGGTGAACTTAAACAATAGAAAGTCTTAACTGGCTAAGTGCAAGTCGGACTCGCACTCGTAGGGTTCCGTAACATAAGCGTCTTTATGAAAACAAATTTATATTTGCGGTTCGGAAAATGTACTATATCTCAAAAACTACTGACTTCTAACCAATTTTCGGTTAAAGTTTTTTGAGATCTACAGGATATATTTTTTTAGATTTTTCACTTTTTACACACACATTTTACCACTTTAGAAGTGTAAAACTTTCAAACGAATGACTTGTAAAAAAAAATGTTTTAAGAACCTCAATGTCATTTTCAATTACCTATCCAAAAACATACCGCACGTAAAGGTTTGATTAAAAACATTTTTTTTTAGTTTCTGTTCCCATGTATGGGGGAGCCCCCGGATCATCCGAATATCTTTCTCAAAGATTTATTATTTTATTAATGTTATTTCTTGAGAGAGAAATCGATTAGCGACATGCTTTTATTCGATTGATGGCTGGTTCGTGCGAGTCACAACTCAAACCACCTTTTGCCACACGTAGTAGGAGCATTATATCGATGTTCCGCCTGACTTGTTGACATATAATATCGTTTAAAAACTAAAAAAGAACCGACTTCAATGTTCATTTTCAGTACCAATTTTGAGATGTTTGAATTTTGTAAATATAAGACCACTTCTCGAATAAACGGCTTGACCAAATTGCCTGACATGTTGTATAAAGACTGTTCATAGGGCAGAATAGGATATAGGATACTTTTTTTGGCTATCGAGCCTGGTGTCTAGATTTTTTTTGTTGAATTTTGGGTATGTGTGGCCACTTATTAGCTAAACGGCTTGACCGATACGGCTGAAATTTTCTACATATACAGCTCATATGGCATAGAAGCACATAGGATACTTTTTTTTCTGGCAGTCGAGTCCAGGTGTCCAGAATTTTTTTATTGAGCTTTGTAAATGTGTGGCTTCCTCTCAGTCAAACGGGTCAACCATTTCAGCTGAAATTTTGTGCACAGACGGTCAATAAGACATAGGATACTTTTTTTTTGGCTGGCAATTTCGGTTGTCAATAATTTTATTATGGAATAATGTGTGGCCTCTTAGCGGCTATCGTTTTAACCGATTCAGCTCAAATTTTGTACAAATACAGTTAATAGGGCATAGAACGACAAAGGATATTTTTTTGTTGAATTTGGATAACATTTTTTTTTTATTTAATTTTTTAAACGTGTAACCTTTTCTCGGTTAAAGGAGTTGACCGATTGAGCTAAAATTGTACAGAGACAGTAAAAAAGACAAAGACCAAGAGTAGAGTCTATTATCCGAGCACATTGGTTACTTTTTTTACAATAGAGTCCGGTTGTCAGTTTTTTATTGTTGAATTTTGTAAAGGTGTGGCCTCTTTTCGGCCAAAAGGCTTGACCGATTTACATGACATTTTGTACAAAGACATTTAATAGGGCATAAAAGGGCAAAGAATACTTATTTTTCGTCAGTTAAGTGAGGGTGCCTATATTTTTTGTTAACTTTATATAGAGTTAACATAATCATAAAAGTTTGACCTTAGGTTCGTTTATAATGACTTAATAAGTGTCTTGATTAGGCCATAAAACTGTCAGGATCATTAGAAGTCATCAAAATTTACGCACTGGCTTTGCTTGCCCAACGTGTTTATCTGCTTTGTGGGAAGTATTTCAAAAACTTTCGTGTTTTAACAGCCTTAGGGTAATCAATGTTGACTTAGTAGGTCATAAAACCTGTCAGGATCATTAAAACACGTAAATTTTTTTCGCGCTCTTTTCGCTCGCGTAGTTATAGCACTCTCTGCGCTCGCGCAAGCATTTATTTTATCTACTTTGTAGGAAATATTTAAGTAACTTTTGTATTTAAAAAGCCACATGCATCAAAACGAGTCATAAATTGAAACAGTACAACTTTCAATAATCATAATGATTATAAACCTTAAAATAAGTGGATATCACGTTTAACCTAAGTTTCATTGGTGTTGACTTAGTAGGTCATAAAAACTGCCAGGGACATAAAAAGTCGTAAAAATTTTTCGCGCTCGCTTCGCTCGCGCAGTGTTAGCGCTCACTGTGCTCGCGCAGGCATTTGTTTTATCTACTTTAAAGGTAATATATTAGCAACTTTTGTATATTAATAACCACATGCATCAAAACGAGTCATAAATTTAAACAGTACAACCTTCAATAATCTTCATGATTATTAACCTAAAAATAAGTGGATATCACGTTTAACCTCAGTGTCATCGGTGTTGACTTAGTAGGTCATAAAAACTGTCAGGGTCATAAAAAGTCGTAAAAAAATTTCGCAGTAATAACGCTATATAGCGTATAATAGCGTGTTTCAACAGCCTCATACATTAGACTGACTAAAATACTTAAACAGCAAAACTTGGTAAACCTTGGTTAGGTTTACCAAGTAACTATTAATGACTTTAACAATAGACGATATCGAGTTCGACCTAAGAGACATCTATAGTGAGTTGATTATTAGGTCGTTAATTTGTCAGGGTCATAAAAAGTCATAAAAAATGTTCGCTCGCGCAATGATAGCTCTCGCTGCGCTCGCGCAGCTATTATATATACCTTATATACCTTATTTTCTTTGTAAGAAATGTTTCAAGAACTTTTGTGTTGAGTCAAACATTTAAACAGCTCAACTTCGTATACCTAACCAAAATGATTAATGACTTTAACAATAGAGGATATTGAGTTCGACTTTAGGGTCATCTATGGTGACTTGGCCTAAGAGATCATCGATCTTGACCTCAAAGGTCATAAAGATTCAAATAACGCGGGCGAAGCCGCGGGTAACAGCTAGTCTATATATATATATAACACTTTCTACGAAAATTAGTTAGAACGAGATATATTCAGCAGTTTTTGAGATATAGCAACCGTAAATATAACTTTGTTTTTCATACAAATACAAATAAACTATGAAAAATAAAGTTTATATTTTGGTGGCGAAAAACTATATTTATAAAATACTTTACTGTACCTACGAGTCCGACTTGCAATTGGCCAGTTTATATTTATATCTGGTAGGCTAGAGTTTGACCACTATCTCGCCTGGTAGTAAGCGATGATGTGTTCGAGGACGGTGAACACAGAATGATCTGACTCTCAAGGGCTTTGTTACCGGAACACCGTAAGGTAATGACAGCTTTTCACCTAGATGGTGGTAAGCTACGTTTTGGTAGCAAACCAGGTGTAACATCAATATAGAAATTTGATAGTTTTGAAATATAATTTTATAATATTAGAATTATATAATATACTAGCTGCGCCCCGCGGCTTTGCCTGCGATTAATCTTCCTCTTGAATGTTCCCATCAAAATCGTTTGCGTAGTTTAAAAGGTCTAAGCGCACAGACAGGGGAAGCGACTTTATTTTATACTATGTAATAAAGATTTAAAATTCATACAATAATTTCTTAGGAAAACGAACCAGTCATCCAGAGTAGACTTCAATCAAGGAACAGTGAAAGTGATTACTAAATTGTACGAAGACGAAGAAGAAAAACAATATGGTGAAAAGTACGAGGTAAGAAAGATCTACCTTTCTTATATTCAGACACATTTCCGTTAATAGATTAATGGTGTTCAGGCTTTAGTATAGTTTTATATGTATAGATCTGAACGTAAAAAGTACTATATACAGCATGCCTGTATGAAGGCGCTCATGAAAGTGGAAGAAGTGAAAGAGGTATATTAGGATCGTAACATGTGGAAAGAAGTAGTCTCTGCCTATAACAACAGGAAGAAGGCGTGATTTTATGTATATTATGAATATACACATTCATAGAATAACGAATTATACACATAAACCTTCCTCATAAATCACTGTGTCTATTGATGAAAACCGATTAAAAATCCTTTCAGTAGTTTTTGAGTTTATCGCGAACAGACAGACATATAAATACGGCGGGGGACTGTGTTTTTTTGCGAATGTTTCTGTATAATTCCTTGAGGTTTTGTGTAAATTAGTTAAAATATGACGATGATGGTTGAAAATAAACATTCTACGGTGATACGGAAGTCTTCGTGTGCGAGTCCGACCGTCCGCGTCTGAGTTAGTCGGAGTTAGTCTACCCGTTAGTCCGACTAGCACTTGGCGTGATGGCTTATTACATTCAGTATTTTGTAATAATTCAGATTCGTCCTGAAACAACAGAAGAAACATTAAATGAAATCGTCTGCCACCTAAGCCCTGAGTCATGGGATGAAGATCTGAAATTAGACGATATATTACCTACAATTTCTGAAGAAGTCCCTTATGAAGCTGTCAGTAAGTGTACCTAAACGTATCAATAAAATTTAATAAGTTAGTGAAATGTATATATTACTCAACTGCTCGATGCAAGGGAAGGTAATGTATTTATCAGCCTATGTATATTTGTTCCTTTGTGGCGTTCTAGAGCCCAAGTGCTTTGGCCGATTTTCATGGTTCTTACGTCAATAAATTTGATTAGTATTGCTTTTGCGAAGAGAATCATTTTTTGGTGTCTCTAAAGATATGATAGTTATCAAAATTCAATGAGGCGTTTTCAGAAAAAATAAAACATGTTGGTACCTGGAGGCTCGACCGATGGCTTTTAAAAGAACAGAACTTTTACCATACTTCGTATAATATATATGCATTCTTCATATAGTCTTTTATTTATTTTAGGTAAAATATATTTTTACCGATACTAGCGAGTGTAGTGAAACATTTTTTATGAAATTTCGCATATGGGGTCAACCAAACGCTATGTAAGGGTCGGCGCACACGGGCCACCGGCCACAAGCCGCCACCGGCATATTTCCTATAGTTTTCATACATTTTATATGGACTCGCCGCACACGGTTGACACCGGTGGCCGCCACACGCTACATGATAAAATGTATGAAAACTATAGGAAATATGCCGGTGGCGGCGTTTTGTGGTTGTGGCCCGTGGCCCGTGTGCGGGGACCCTAAGTCGACGAACAGTGCTTTAATATCATTGAATAGGTAATTGAAAATCATCTTAGGTACCTCTTATCATTTTTAATTTCAAAAGACTATTTAGGATCAACCTTGTATAAAATATTTAAAAAACAAATCATCTTGTTTTATTACTAATCGGTGGAAATAAATATAAAATTAGGCAAGTATCTTCACCACGCGGATGTTGGTTCTATGATTAAATTCACTATTCTCTGTGGCAAGAAAGAGGGAAGATACAAGGTGAAAGACCGGAGGGTTTTTTTAACCCCAATTTTGGCTAGTGGGTTTCTATGGTGTGATGATGGGAGACGGAAGGTGGCAATAGGAACTCCTAAACGACACATGATCAACTCGATTTACTCAAGTCCAAAATTATGTAAGAGCTTGTTTTTATAATAGATTTTTGTAAATATTACTTGTTCAATATTTTTTTAGGCAATGAAACCATTGATGAAATTGAGACGATCAAATTTGAATCCACTGAAGTCACCACAACAAAGGAAGTCAGGCGTACCGTTTGGGCATATTATGACAATATTTTTGAATGGGTTCCGGTAAAGTAAGTACCTAACATTTTTTAAGAACCAGTTTTGATTGTTGTTTTATTTTTGAAATATAATAAACAGGATTAACAATATCCTTGAGAACGTTTTTGTTTTACTATGTAACACAATTATGTTTCTTTGTATTAGCTAAGAAAAAATCAAGCAAAGAAATGAGGCAGCATAGAGGAAGTCCTATCACAAATTTCAACCAGCTTTCACATCAATAGTCTACAACTCCTGCTATATGACTACTTATACCCTTTTTATATAATATAGGCTAGCGTTTGACCACTCACCTGTTGGTAAGGCTGGCTTCAGGCTAAGTCTTTCATTGCATATTTTAACAGAAATGTATGCAACCTAATGATTTCCAGGTATGAAGTAAACAAATTCAACAAAGCTTTGGGATCCCTTTTAGAACATGAAATTTGGACATACTTTGATTTTTACCCATACGTCGACAATGAGGAGGTGTTCGACGAGGCAGAGCGTAAGTATATGAAAAATATAAACTGGCCAAGTGCAAGTCGGACTCGCACTCGTAGGGTTCCGTAACACAGTTAAGTATTCCATAACTTAGATTTTTCGCAACTTCAAAATTCACTTTGTTTTTCATAGTGTTTGTATGAAAAACAAAGTTATCTTCGCGGTCGCCATATCTCAAAAACTGCTGGCTGTATCTCGTTCAAACCAATTTTCGTTGTTAGTTTTTATTGAGATCTACAGCATACATTTTTTTTAGATTTTTTACTCCCATACTTTAAAAGTTAGAGGGGGGGGGGGGGGGGGGGGGGACACACATTTTACCACTTTAGACGCGCCTATCTTTCAAATGATTGACTTTGAGAAAAAAATGATTTTAGGAACCTCAATGTCATTTTTGAAGACCTATCCATAGACACCCCACATGTGTAGGTTTGAAGAAATTTTTTTTTTGTTTCAGTTCCATGTATGGGATCCCCCCCTTAAACTTTTATTTTTTTTACTCTTGTATAAAAATCGGAAAGCGGTTCACAGACTACATCTACCTACTAAGTTTCAATTCTGAAGTCCTAACAGTTTCGGAATAAAATGGCTGTGACATACGGACGGACAGACAGACAGACAGACAGACATGACGAATCTATAAGGGTTCCGTTTTTTGCCATGCGGCTACGGAACCCTAAAAATGAGTAATATAGGATTTTCAGAACAGCTTTTGAAAATGTTGGTTTGTTATTTTACTTTCTATATCTGCCACTATTGATATCACACGAAATCTTCTACGATATTATTAATTTTTTATTATTTGTAATTTCCAAAAAGTTGTGTATAACCATAGAAAAGATAATAATACTACGTAGTATAACTTACGGTTTAAACACCACGACATCGTTATCGTGGTGTCGTGACAGTTGAGAGAATATGGAACTTGTCGCGCTAAAACATGTATTATTTGTTGTCATCAATGCAACATGATCGCAATGGCGAGGTAAATCAGACTGAAGAATTTAGTGTGGTAAGTCCCATACTACAACAAAGCCATATTGTGTTCTTTAAATGTTTGAATGTTATCAATAGCTTGTGTTCAATATCCGTTGGTAGCTATATTAATTGAATATTATTTCAGTTGGTTGTGATGCGGATGCAGTAAAAAAGCATACTCCTGAAAGCGATAAGATTACCAAGGAGCTTCTTTTCGTCAATCCTGACAATGAAAAACATGTCGAACATGTCTTCACACAGTATGTATTGTCTGTCTATTTTCCGTATATAAAAGGTACTCTGTGATTGTCTACGTTTTGTTAACTTTTGGTCGTATTTGTTCGCAAAGTAAAACTACATTTGTGTAAATCTAACCTCCTGATTCTGATACACCATTCTTGGTCACTCTACCTACAAAATCGATTTGCAAGTATGGCCAGACTGTTATTAGTCATCATTTAATTTTGGTTGAGACATCAGATTTTAATAGAGCAAGGTTATTTAAACATAGTTTTTAACCGACCTCACAAAAGAAGGAGGTCAATCATTGACCGATTTGGATTTTTTTGTTTGAGAGAGTTGACTTCTCATTTTGTCCTATTGTAATTTTATTGAGATCTGATGAGTATCTCCAGAGATATGGAGGTAAACACCTCAAATTTTGTACTGAAAACGAAAAGCGTGGCAAATCATAGAATTCTGTAATTTTTGGGATTTGCCAGCTATAACTTCTAAACGGAAGATTGCAAAAAAATTGGGGCAAAATTTATCGTTAAAAAATTATGCTGTATCTTTATTTTTCAGCTTCAAAAACAAATTTGATCGAAAATACGCTCATGAGCAAGAATTTGCAATGAGGAAGACTATTTTCAATAAAAACTTGAGGTATGAGTTTAGAAATAATTGTAACATTATTATGCTGCGATTGTTGAAGATTCACTTTTTAGGGTTCCGAACTTAAAGGGTACCAACGGAACCCTATTACTGAGACTCCGCTGTCCGTCTGTCTGTCTGTCTGTCACCAGGCTGTATCTCATGAACCATGATAGTTAGACGGTTGAAATTTTCACAGATGATGTATTTCTGTGGCCGCTATAACAACAAATACTAAGAACAGAATAAAGTTAAAAATTAAAGGGGTTCCCCATACAAAAAAACGTGTTTTTTACTATAGCGCCATCTACGAACGATTATATTTTTTAGATATTTTTATTGGTTGTAGAAGTTCGTTAAATATACGTTAGATGGCGTTCGGGACCCTCCCTGTGCGGGACAAAAGTCTGACTCGCACTTGGCCAGTTTTATTTAAAATTGCTTCTTATTTTTTGTTATTTTATCTCAATAATCTTTCTCAGACTCATTTCATTAGTAAACCGTGGCAACTTGGGATACAAACTGGCAGTCAATCGATTCTCGGATTGGACTCCTGAAGAGTTAGAGAGAAGTCACGGTGCTATATCTCGTCCTGAAGGCTTGAAAGCTACAGTAGCTTTCCCTTACGATGAGAGCACTGTCGGTGATATTGTTAGTCAGCTGCCGAAGCAGTACGACATGAGGCTGTTGGGGCTTATTTCTCCTGTTAAAAGTAAGTTGTGACTATTTGATGTTCCTATAGTATTACGCAGGTTCGAAAACATTTTTATGAAGATGATAATTATACTTGAGCCACTGATACAAATTTGAATAAGCAGTTCAATAGATAATTGGGTTTGTTGCAAGGTTCCGATGATGGAGCTAGAAGGCTACTTCTTAGTTCAAGCGTGGTTTGTTAGTTTTATAAAACATTAAATTATTTTTTTACGGTATGACTAACGGTGCGACTGATCCAACAAATCAAAGTTGCTCAGCGAGCTATGGAAAGGGAGAGCTATGCTCGGAGTATCTCTGCAAGATCGAATTCGAAAAGAAGTTATCTGACAGAGAACCAAATTTATCGACATAGCTCGAAGGATTAGCAAACTGAAGTGGCAGTGGGTCAAATCTATCATAGAATCAGTAAACGTTGGGGTAGACGTGTTCTAGAGTGGAGACCACGGCTCGGTTAACGAAGCGTAGGGCGCCCTCCAGCTAGATGGAGCGATGATACACGCAAACTGGCTTGCAGCGGTTGGAAACAAGGAGCTGAAGATAGAGCTCAGTAGCGTGCCATAGGAAAGGCCATGTCCAGCAGCGGACGAATACTGGCTATTAATAATGAATGATGAAATTATTATTCATTCCGTAGTACTTATAAGCACTTGACAACTATTTTTTAAACCTAAATGCAAGTTGCATTTGTAAGTATTTTGTAAACCATTTATAAGCAAGCAAGTATTTATAGGTATACATACTTTAACAATCCATGTGGATTGTACAACTGTGGCATTATTATGGGATATGCTGATATAAAAATACTTATACTTTATAAAGAGTATTCATACAATACATATTGTTTTATCAGATCAAGGTCATTGCGGATCCTGTTGGACTTTCGCTGCCGCTGCAGTCACTGAGAGTGGATTTGCCAGGATCAACGGAGGCAGGGTGATGGCATTAAGTAGCCAGGCGATAGTTGACTGTGCATACGAAAACTTGGGCTACGCTGGCGCTGGTGGCTGCTCTGGAGGCTTCGATTTTGCAGCCTATGAATTCATCCAGAAACATGGACTACCCACAGAAGAAGAATATGGATCGTACAAGGCCAAGGTGAGATACACCTTTTTTACAAGCGTTAATTTAGTTTCACCTGTCCCAGGTTACATTTGAGTTTAAAAAAATAATAATATTAGGATACACAATACAAGTATTATATCGTCTAATTATACTACAATCTAGCCTTGGTACGCTAACACGTAATTTAAATCTATCATAAATTTTAAACATCGACATAAACAAGGAATGTGCTATCAGCATTTTTCTTATTGTCTTTATTGTTGTGAAGTATTGTGAAGACACAATTCTTTTCGTGTTATTTATACATAGTACCTACGTACTTTATATTTCACTAAGTTCATTATACACTATCACTACACTAATTCGAACGGTTAAATTAGATCTTTTGAGTCTTTTCTATAAATCTGTGAAGTCAGCACGCATTCTGACCCATAAAGATGAGGCATCGATTGCCTCGAAACCATAGAAATATGAATAATAAGGTTTATTTATATTTCTGTGCTCGAAACCGTCAAATTTCTAACAGGCAGTTGACCATTTCAGGTGAGTGTCGACTCGCGCACCGAGGCTTCCGTAAAAACTTGTCAAAACAAACTTAACTTTGCAGTTTGATCCCTAGAACTTACCAAGACACTGTTGATGAACCAACCTCAATAATAAGTTAGTAATAGTAAATTAGCTTTTTTCTTATTACATTACATATTTACGGTTTTCAGATTTTTTCATTTGTGTTTCAAGACCTTGCGTTTTGCCAAATTTCATGATTCTAGGTCAACGGGAAGTACCCTATAGGTTTTTATTCCCTTGTGAAATCTGTGAAATATTTGAATGACGCTGTATTTGTAATAGGTAACGTTATCGTTAACTCTCAGACAAGCGTCGTACTGCTGTTACTTTATATCATTAAAAAAAGTAATTTTATCACAAGAGCTTGAATTAGGGACTCAGAATAGAAAAGGGATAGATATGTAGAACAGAGATTGGTACTTATCACTTTGTCTCGCTCTCTTTTTTCTCAGCTTCTTTGACTAACGACAACTTTTGTTCTAGGAAAGTTTCTGTAACATTGGGAATATGACGAAAACTTATGCTATTGGTGGATACGCGGAAGTTACACCATACAACTTTAATTCTATGAAGGTACTACAACAAACTTAATTAACGTAATCAATTTAATAAATGTATTTGCGAATTTTATGTCAAAGTTACAGACTTGTAATTTAATTATATTATTTTAAAGATTTCTGTAGATTCTTGACAGACCAGCACTTGACCACTATCTCACCTGATGCTAAGATGCCATTTTAGATGAAATTGTGCGTGTCTGGAAATGGAAGACGGCAGTGAGACGAGTTGCAGGACAACTTACATTAGTCCAATCCTGTGAAGTGAACAGGTCTTATAGGCAAGCGTGCTACATCGTCGATCACATTTTCACTTAACGTCAGGTGAGATAGTGGGCAAACGCTTGCTTATCTATAGTACAAAAACCACGTAGCGCAATTATCGTAAACAGTCTGCCATACTGGCTGGCACCGAACAAAATGCTAGAACTCAGTAAAGCAATCGGTGACATATCTTTTTCGGATGGGATTCTTCTACAATGCCACTACATTCAACCCTTTTGTTATTTTTATTTTTCTATATTTTTATCCTTTTGCAAACACATGTGGAAAAACTCTGATACTCGTGTCTCATAGTTTTAATTTAAAGTAAAAATTTAAAATGTAGAGTCAAGAGCATGTGTACGAATTTTTTCAGTGAATAAAGAGTTTCATGGAAAATTCAACGTCCAATTTCGCCCTCATAGAGGAATTCTGAAAAAGCTTTTCTTAGTGGATACACTTCACAAAGAGCACAAATAACAATAAAAACACACAAACCTCTAAATATCATGTCTCTAGGCCTAGCGGTTTAGGCTGTGCGTTGACATAGTCAATCAGTCAGTCAGTCCTCTGTTTTCTTTATTTTGTACTTAATTAAAACAACATAGATTGATATCATCACATATTTCTGCCTAATATTGTAAAAAATGTTTTTTTTTCGTTTTCTCTTTTTAAGCAGCATCAGTTAATAGTACGCACAAAATGACGTGAAATCCTTTTCATTATCGTCGTCATTAATAATTCATAATTCTTTATGTGCATTGCATCGAAATCATGAATTATTTCAGCTACTTATTCGGCAACATTTTCTGTTAAGGTGGCGGTAGTGCAAAATGGTCCACTGTTTATCTACGTCCACGCTTCTAAACAGTTCACATTATACTCTAACGGCATCTTCTATCAAAGCAACAATGAATGGTAAGAAAGTACACAGTCTGTTGGAAAATTTGTCGCCAAACATCGTTTATAACGGTGCATACCGTCATTCTGCATCCTAAACCACAGTGAATATGTGGTCCATAACTACCAACAGGTGGTATCACACATCCTAGCTACATGCTATAAATTATGCCGTAGAATTCATAGTTACTGTTAGCAGTCTGTGACTTTGGTGCGACAAGAGATTATATATATAATATATATATATGACGAAGCAGGGTCTCCGTAATTATTTTTAAAAGGCGTGACACCAGCATTTCATGATTCTAGGTCAACGGGAAGCAGCAGCAGCTTTGCTGGCGTCACAACTTCCATTCGGTGATCAAAGTAAACACAAGTAATACTTTCTCCAATTTATTCTCAAACTTTTGAGGAGGTCCGATCACTACGATGCGACGGCTCAAGTGAGAATGCCATGAGTCCGGCGTGAGCTCGGCCTTTTATAACAAAACTGAGTCATTCCAGTTCAAGTTTCTATGAGCCTGAAGCTTAATTATAAATCACAAAATGAATAAAGAAATAATAATGAAGTGATTTTGGTAATAAATAATGAAGTTAGTAAATTAAATATTTCAACAATCTTAAATGAATTCAATCAACTTGAAATCCTCAAATAGACATTCAAGTTATTAATTTAGCGTTTGAATGAATGAACTAATGAATTATTATTTATCGGGACTCATATAGAGCGTTCGCGCCGACATATATATATATATCTTTCTTCTTCTTAATATATATAAATCTCGTGTCACAATGTTTGTCCTCAATGGACTCCTAAACCACTTAACCGATTATAATAAAATTCGCACACCATGTGCAGTACGATCGAACTTGAGAGATAGGATAGTTTAAATCTCAAATTATAGTCGCAATTTTAATTTTTGCTAATTATAAAAACAAAAAACAAAAACTTTAGCCACAGCAACGCGTGGCCGGGTCAGCTAGTATATATATATGAATATCTTATAGGCTAGCATTCTACCACTATCTCACCTGTTGGTGAGTGATGATGCGGTCGAAGGTGGTAAGCACGCGAGGCTTACAATTAAAACTGGCTCAAGGATAGGATAGCACCCATTAAATGTTTTGTTTATTTGGTATCTGTCTTTCTCGAAATGAAGATAGATAGAAATGAGATAGTTATTTAGCAATGTTTTAGCTGCGATTGTAAATCCATCGAGTTACTATCTAAGCGCTTGGTGGTAAATTCAAAGTGTAACCTGGCAATATCGCCGCTTTAGTCAAAATTCAATTGCTCGGTATTACAGATCCCAAAATATGAGCTGCAAAATAGTTTGCGCAGCAACACAATAAATTGCAAGAAGGAAGTTTTGCCACAGAATACTTAATAGTACTACGTAGTTTTGCTGCAAAAATTGCGAAGCTATTACTACTTTTCAGCAATATTGTCTTCGAGAAGGCATTTTATTGTACAATAAGTTGCCTCTTGCTAACTTAGCATTTTCTTTACAGTAACCCCGACCGTCCTAATCATGCAGTGGCATTAGTAGGATATGGTGAAAGAAACGGCGAACTGTTCTGGATTCTGAAAAATTCTTGGGGCACCGAATGGGGCATGGATGGCTATATGCTGGTTGCGGCTAAAAACAACGTCTGCGGAGTTGCCTCCAATCCTACTTACCCTGTTTTTTATTGAAAATACTCTTGCTCAGTATTTGATAAGTTAAAACGTTCTTGAATTTCAAAAGTTTGCTTTACGTTGTCTTAAATGTTGTAATAAATGTAGCTTGCATTATTTAAAGTGTTTTAATTTATATACATCTGCTTCATAATCAGTCAATTTACTTGCTTAATCAGTTTACAGCTGGACGTAGGCCAACTGCGTCACTGACATTAACATCTTTGGCTTCTCTAATCCAGCTCTTGCCAGCATATTCATATTCATTTATTTGGTAAAGCCAATGTAAGTGTCATTATCCTGGTGTATATTTACAACCATATAACAATTAACCATGTAGCCCGTCTTTCGTTGTTTCGCATCGCCACACTGTTTAAAGCACATAAAATAAAAATAAAAACATTAGTTACTCGTTCAATACTCACACACCAGCCAACATTTCGACTATGTGCCTTCATTTGTTTAAGAGTAGTAGATTAGTCTGCATTCTGCAACACTTGGTCATAAAGTTGTATATTGACAACAGGATATCCAACGGGGTGGGTGCGAGTTTAAATCTGTGTGATATTGTAACATCTCATATAATAAAAGTTGAAATTCACTTAGGTAAGTTCTTTCAACTATATATTATACTAGCTGTGCCCGCGGCTTCGTCCGCGTGGAATAGTGTCTTTAAAGCATTTTCTTCTGCATTAAAGGTACGGCCACACCGCGGCGTCCTGAGTTTATTTCAATATACAGACGTACATTATTGTTATAATATAACTCTTCAAATTCGATCAGTGAATACATCAAACATAACTGTACCAAATATTCAACACATATTTTATTTTACAAAGCCATCGACTCGCCAAGTTATACTGTCAGATAAAATATTTTTCTCATAAACCATGTAACCGAACCATAAACTAAACCGTAAATAACCGACCGGTACAAACCGTATTTAAAAACAAACTTCACTACACAGTACACATTAATTCGTGTGTCCATAGGACAAAAACTTTAATTTGCATCTTATTTTAATTTCTGTAGTTCACCATAATATGTTCACTGCCACTTTGTAACTTGTTACTTTATATATTACCGCCTTGTACCGTGTACACTAGTGGTATACAAACTATGTAAGATATACCTTATATAACGATTGCCAGTCAAACGAAACCGCGTACCAAACTACCATAATCTTTGTAAAACAACGTTTTCAGAAACATAATCCGCCAACACAATCTCTGAAGGTATATTCTACGTGAGAAATAAACTATCATCAACGTTACTTTACTAGTGATCTCAAATTCTTTCAAAACTGTTTTGGCATTTTTCATGGTAAAGCAAAGATTCAAACACTATCACTGTACACAGAGTCCTTTCAATAAAGCAAGGTAATCTCGACACTTACAACTTTGAACATAATTAATAGTCACCACTTCTTAAATTACTTTTTATCACAATGACTATTCACCATATTATTTTCATGAATCTAACCGGCATTTTAACTTATTATACCGACAGGTAACTATTCGCTTTGTTTCCAGCGTAACTCAGCTGATAGGCACAGGCAAACGATACTCTATTTTTCTCAGTACTTTTTTTCAACTACCCACATATTGCTCGGTCTACCTGACATTATAAAATACACTAAACACAGTGTTGGCACATCGAAACCATTGGAAAATTTACTTGCACAGCATCGCAAAATGTACATTATCTACATACAACGCTATATATTTGAAAACTGTAACCACGTAACGACACGAAAAATTAAACAAAAACCGAATAACCAAGAGAATCAAGCTCTTAAGTTTCTCTAATCAGTTATCCCTCATAACTAATGCCGGATGATCGTTTTTAACACTCACAGTTATCATAATTTTAAACACTTATCACTTCACTATATTATCACTGTATCACTTAAAATATCAAGCCACTAGGGCCTTACCGTACATTAACGGTCGACTGGGGAGGGACATTTAGTTCGGGTAGCCGTAGAGGGTACTACTACGTAACGCTGCTTCATCACGCTGCTAGACCACGTGACTCGAACCTGGCGCCTGGACCTGATGCCGCAGCTCAGTTTTCTCAACCAGAGATCTCGTCCACAGCCAAACTGAAACACATCAAATATTAATATGTGGAGCCAGAATTCAATCCCACTTCTGATGTTAGCTCACTGACTGATAACAAGGGTGGGTGGTAGTTAGTAGTCTAGTAATCTACCATAAACTTAATATATCTGGAGCTAAATATTCACTTGGTATCACTTCCAAAACTACCTGCCTATACTTCAGCTAATAGGTAGGACTTATTAATAAAATATAAAAGTCAGGACATCACCGAGAAAGCATTTTATTTGTACCTTCATCATTACAACAACAGTTTATGTACCATCAGGAGACTCAGGACCATTATAATAGACAATAGAACAAAGAGAACAGCAATATACCAATAAGTATTTAATGTTAAGTCACAAGGCTTTATAACAAGTTTCAACAAGACATAACACATGAAAATCACTACCGATTTAGACAATTTATACAAAATATTATGGGGTTTCCCCCAAAAGGCCTCCACTACCCCTCATAGCCTTTCCTTACCACCCTCAACGAAGCTAAAACACTATCATCACCATTCCTAGGTGAAACATCATTACTAGAAACATATCCTAGAAAACCACATTCTAGCCATAATTATTCTATACATTTTGTGATACAAATACTTAGCTTCATTGAGTTGGACAGCACTTTGTCGTCTGAACGATATTCCCGACAGAGTAAAGGTGACGATGTTAGCCCGAAGGCTGCTCGAGCAAAAGATACGTAGTATCTCCTTAGTAGTCTGTGAGCAAAAGTGTCTCAATAAACGTTTCTACCGCCCTTTTAAAGCATCAGTCAAATAGAAAACCAAGATGGCGGCTCTGACACATCTTGTAAGGTTTAGATTACCCTCAAATATATCGAACACGGTATAAACACCCTCATTTAAGGCAATATTAAAAATACTTAAATTAAATCATCATAAAACATTGGAAATATGTCGTATATCGGTATGTACTATGAAAATAATCTAACACATGTAATTTAATTCAAACTTGTTTTGCTCTAAAAAAGGTAAAATAAATTGTTTCAAAAAAAATAAAGCCGACTTCATAACCACAATCAGGCACTCAAAAGCGAAAAATAAATTACTCAATATAGTTATTATAAGCGCTACCCACTTATCTACTTGAAGTCGGTGCCAGCCAAGTCTAATAGGTAGTAGGATAGTATAGATAGGATAGTATAGATAGACCCAAAAACTACTGGACCGATCTAAAAAATTCTTTCACTAATACATAGAATGGACTTTCGAAATGAAAATAGGCTATATATTATCCCGTTTTCATCAAAGGTACATTCGTGGAGACCTAATTTGCAACCTAAGTCGACTAAAAAACGGAAAAAACACATTTCTTACGAACGCTGCTCAATTGAAAATAGATGGAAGAATATTTTCCATGGAAGAGTTGTACAAATTAATAAGACCAACAAAAAAGTCCGCGACAGCATATGTCTATCTCTTACGGTTGACTCACAGTAACCATTTTAATCTTTAATTTGTTGTTAAAAAATATTACATAACTTCCAAGTCTATTTTCAAGTATATAGCATTAATCCTTATCCAAATAATTACGTTAATTAGCTTGGCCACACATAATACATTAAAATTGTCCTTTACAGTATATAATTCAAATGAAAACTCTAGAAGATATCACGGATTTCACATACACGCATCGCAAAATTAATAAAATATCTGCAGTGAAACACAGATTAGGTCATAGTTACTAAGAAAATATTATTATAAGCTTAGCGATGCTGTAGATCCCCACCGATCACAATCAATTTGAAGTCAATATAGTATAATAATATATTTTTACTGTAGAAATTTCTATTGTATAATATACTTATGATCTATATATAAACCACCCCGACTGATCTATGTATATAATCTTTTCATTAAAAGCATTCCAATGACTCTAAACACGACATTTAAAATCTGAGCTGTAAGTTGGTGAGGATTTGAGTATTCTGTAGAGTCCAGAAGATGTCCCAGCATTATGTCAATGCTTCCATGTTCTTACAATATCGTTACAGAAGAAGATTTTCGAATTAATCAGACCTATGAAAGTAGATTCCATAGCGCAACTAACTAGAAAAAAGCTCATAGTTTTATAACGATAGAACGAATTTTCATGAATCAAAGCTAAGAACACTCTTGATGAAGACATATATCAAACAAAAAAAAATCAATAATAAAATCAAAATCGTTTCATCCGGTTGGGTGCTAGGATGCTACAGACAGACACAGATACACACGTTAAACGTATAATACTTCTTCTTTGATCCCATGATTTGATTGATTTTGATTCAATGATCCCACTACCTCTGTACGAAAACCCATGATTCATGAATGCACTTAAAACTTTCATTGGTAGGTATATAGCTAGGATTAGAACCAACGACCGTCGGGTCAGAATCAGGGTAACTATCCTTTACGCCAAAGGGCTGTCCAATATCACTACGTAAGTATTATAAAACAAAGGCCATCACTGCGTCTGTCTGTCTGTTCGCAATAATCTCAATAGCTACTCAACGGATTATCATGCGGTTTTCAACAATAGCCAGAGTGTTTATGAGGAAGGTTTAGGTGCATAATTCGTTAAGGTTTTGTGTAAATTGGTTGAAATATGACGATTATTGTTAAATATGTTAATATTTTATATTTGATGCAACAAACCGATGCAAATTTTGTAGGCATTTTCTACCCGTGCGAAGCCGGGGCGGGCTGCTAGTATTATATAATGCGGAATGCATCAATATCGTAACGATAACTAATTTACCTAATAGTTTTAACTTTTGTTAAATTCATGTCTGCATGCCCACTTGGAATTAAATACTCGCTGTGGCACCGAGCTCTCATCATCTGGGATGGAAGCGCAAACAGAATTACTATAATCAAAATGTGTTACGAAAATTTCATTAAGTAAGTGCTTTTTTACCGCGTTTGGAGTTCACAGAGTATAATGTAGTTGGGACGATCTGAACATGCTTTAGGTATAATATTATGTAAGGATGAATAAATAAATGAATGAGCTTTGCTTTAAAACTAAAAAAATATAATATACTAGCTGTGCCACGTGACTTTGCTTGCGTAAAGTATCATAGAAGGTTCTTTGTTATCTACGGGGATATAATTTATGTTAAAATAGATTGATTACATAAAAAAATAGTGCATTTAGTTATATATATTGTGTAGGTATACTTAAGTATTGTTATAATGTAACTATTACTGGGTAGCCAAATAAATAAATAAATAAAATAAATGATAGTACAAAACGAAAAAACCGACTTCACATGCCGCGATTGTGTAAACATCCACTAGCCATAATCATCATATTCTAAGTCAAATCGGTTAAAAAGTATCTTATGATAATCCAGGCCGTAAAC
Organism: Cabera pusaria; assembly: GCA_954871355.1. Lineage (NCBI taxonomy): Eukaryota > Metazoa > Arthropoda > Insecta > Lepidoptera > Geometridae > Cabera > Cabera pusaria. The sequence goes on from OX940892.1 coordinate 21,928,572, forward strand.
ATTATTTTTATCAAATTTCGTTCAGTAGTTTTACAGTGGTTCAATAACAAACACACAAACTTTTACATTTTTAATATTGGTAGGATCTTGTAAATTTGAAAGCTTGGTGGTGTTAATTTGTTAAATTTGTTTTAACTGCGTCTCCTGTTAAAATTATATCTTTCGCTACGGTACGATAGCACGACTAGCTAGGGTACCAAAATTACTCGTCACACGTTTCAAGACATTTTTAACCGACTTCACAAAAAAGTAGGAGGTTCTCAATTCGTTGGAACCTTTTTTAGGGTTCCGTAGCCGAATGGAAAAAAACGGAACCCTTATAGATTCGTCATGTCTGTCTGTCCGTCCGTATGTCACAGCCATTTTAATCCAAAACTGTTAGGACCACAGAATTGAAACTTGGTAGACAGATGTATTCTGTGAACCGCTTTCCAATTATTATACAAAAATAAAAAATATGAAAGTTTAAGGGATCCCATACATGGAACTGAAACAAAAAAAAAAATCTTCAAATATCACGTATGGGACGTGTGGGTTTTTATGGATAGGTCATTAAAAATGACATTGAGGTTCCTAAGATCATTTTTTCTCAAAGTCAATCATTTGAAAGATAGGCGCGTCTAAAGTGGTAAAATGTGTGTGTCCCCCCCCCCGTCTAATTTTTAAAGAATGGGAGTGAAAAATCTAGAAAAAATATATGCTGTAGATCTCAATAAAAACTAACAACGAAAATTGGTTTGAACGAGATACAGTCAGCAGTTTTTGAGATATGGCGACCGCAATGATAACTTTTGTTTTTCATACAAACACTATGAAAAACAAAGTTAATTTTTTAGTTGCGAAAAATCATAGTTATGGAATACTTTACTGTGTTACGGAACCCTACGAGTTCGAGTCCGACTTGCACTTGGCCAGCTTTTTCTTTTTTTTGTATGTTCACCGATTACTCGAAGATGCCTGAACCAATTTGGAAAATTCTTTTTTTGTTTCAAAGGGTACCTACCCTTCCCAGGTGGTCCCATTTAAATTTTAACGAAATCGGTCAAGCCTTTTAAACATATCAACATTTGTATTACGATACATTTACATACCTGGATGACATAATTACTACTTGCACAGATTATATTATAACGAAACGTTTTTTAAACGATCTTAAATTATTGATGTCCATTTTCCTTACGATAATTTCAATAAACAAAGAGGTAGTCACAAATCAAGATTTTTATTTATATTAGGTTGGAAAAAGTCTTTTCGCATTATAGTAAGTATGAACTTGTAATAAAATCTCTTTGGCTATACTATTTGTATCTGGCTGGTTTTGGTATCATTAAAAGTTTAAATTTTAAAGAAGATAATTCCATATTCAAATTAGGAAAATGTGTGATTTTCATTTGTTTTTCGTACTGTGAAGATGAGTGAATCTAAGGAAGAAATTCGATACATTTTAAAATTTTACTACAAAAACGGTAAAAATGAAACGAGCGGCGAAAAAAATTTGCGATGTTTATGGACCTAGTGCAGTGTTTGTGAGAGTAACACAAATTTGGTTTAAGCGTTTTCAATCCTGAAATGTTGTTGTCAAAGATGCACCTCGCTCTGGTCACCCTATTACGGATAAAACGGATGCCATTTTTGAAAAAGTGGAGCAAGATCGGCATTTCAGTAGTTACTACGTAGCTGAAGAACGAAGAATTGACCACAAAACAGTTTTAGCGCATTTGAAAAAAACTGGGTACACAAAAAAAGCTCGATATTTAGGTACCTCACGACCTCACTGAAAGAAACCTAATGAACCGTGTACTCATTTGTGATTCTTTATTACGACGTAATGAAACCGAACCATTTTTGAAGAAGCTGATAACTGGTGATGAGTGGAAAGTGAAAAGTGGATCACGTACGACAAGAACGTGTGAAAAAGGTCGTGGTCAAAAGCCGGTCAGGCTTCACAGACTGTGGCGAAACCCGGATTAACTCGCAACAAGGTAAGCTGTGTGTGTGGTGGGATTGGAAGGGCATTATTCATTATGAGCTGTTACCACCAGGCAGGACCATCGATTCTGAACTCTACTGTGAACAAATGATGAGATTAAAGCAAGAAGTTGAGAGAAAGCGGCCGGAATTAATCAACAGAAGGGGTGTAGTTTTTCATCATGATAACGCTAGACCTCACACATCTTTAGCCACTCAGCAAAAATTAAGAGAGTTTTACTGGGAGGTGATAATGCATCCGCCTTATAGTCCTGACCTTGCACCTTCAGATTTCCACCTGTGTGTGTTCCAGGCAGTGTCAGGTTAACATTACGAGAGGACTGCTAAAACTACTTGTCGCGGTTTTTTGATCAGAAGCCCCAAAATGTCTATAGCAATGATATCGAACAAAATGGTACCTACATACTTTAGTTAAATGTAAATAAACTATATTAAAAAATGTATTGAATTTTTTTTAAAAATGCGAAGAAACTTTTTCCGACCTATTATAAAAAAAAATTGTAAGTATTTAACTTGTTTATTTTATATAAATAATTGTGTATATTTTCAAAATAGTGAACAATGTAAAACTACGGCCACACCGCGGCGTCCTGCGATCTGCGAGCGCAACCTCAGTACTTTTCAATTGTTTTATGATCGCGTTTGGTGTAGACAGGTAGTACAAATACTATTGCGCTATCTGATCGCCGCCTAGATCGCGCACGCAGGACGCTGTGTGTCCATACCGTACCTTAAAGGGACAAGAGTAGCCAATGGGTGAATGAAGATGAAATTATATAAAACTAGCGGTGTCCCGCGGTTCTATCCGCGTAAACATCATTCTTGTAGGAATATCGAGACAAAAACTACCTTATGTGTTATCCAAGGGTTTCTTCTTTTTTGTTTGGTTATTTCTATCGAGGCTATATCTACATACCAAATTTTAACTCAAACGGTTCAGCAGTCTTAGCGTGGAGGAGTAACAAACATCTATACATCCATTACAACTTTCGCGTTTATAATATTAGTAAGGATTAGGAAGTAGGATTAGATAGGTGTCAGCTATTACGTACACCTATTGTGTCAGCGAAAAATAGTGAGAACAAAAAATGTAAATTATCTTTGTTCTACAGGCAAACTCTATTCTGTTCCCTGCATATTACGAGATTGCAGAGAATTAGTCGCTTACAGGCCCTCGGGTAACTGTCCAATTCAATACCCGTTGAAATGACGATCTCCAACGCTATTCAAATTTTCGGAACAGTTGGTATGCCATCAAAAGCTGGATTAGTTATAGAGATCAAACTTCTTTGTGGAATGTGATATTGTTTGCTATGTAGGTATTGTTCTTTTGCAAGTAGTATTTAATAATCTAGATTGATGGTTAGGAATGATATTATTCAAGATGAGAAGACGACAAAATATTTGCAGCTAAACCACAAATTATACAATACAAAAGTTATTAGTAAGCGTTTGATACATAACTAATATTAATAAAAATAACCGCCCAAGTGCGTGTCGGGCCACGCGCAGTGTAGGGTTCCGTAGTAGCCTGTTATTCAATGCAAGTCTTTACCCGTTATAAACAAGCAACTAGGTACTTCGTCTTTGTCACTTTAAAGTATTTATTCTAAGAATTTTGTATTTGGTACAAAATTATCCAACACCCAAGTTCAACGACAATTACTGCTAAACTAATAGCGTTATCTTAACCGCTATAGTTTTCCGTAAGTTCATGAGATGCACTATTATCACGTATTTTCCAGATTTTTTAAGCCAGCAGTTTAGCTTTTAGAGGGGCGGGGGGGGGGGGGGGGGACGCCCTACTGGAACAAAAATTTGCACCTTAAAGTTTAATATTTCGTAAACGGAGCAGTCAATCGAAAAATAGTATTAGCAACCCTTAAGTCATTTTCAAAGACCTATTCAGTGAAACCCCACACGATGGGGATGACGACGAAAAATAAATTCATCCCCACTTCTTATGTAGGGGAGCTACCCTAAAAAAATATATTTTTCAAAATTTTATTTCACCACTTTGTCGGCGTAATTTATATACATACCCCTACAAAATTACAGCTTTCTAGCATTGACGGTCTCTTAGCAAAACCTCGGACAGACAGACAGACAGACAGACGGACATAACAAAACTATAAGGGTTCCTTGTCAGGACTACGGAAACCTAATAAAACCGGCCAAGTGCGTGTCGGGCCCCGCGCAGTGTAGGGTTCCGTAGTAGTATAATATTTAACATAATTATATTTTAAATTATCCAACCCCACCAACTCAATATCAACGACTTGTCAGGACTACGGAACCCTAAAAAGTGGAAAGATTTGATTTTTAGTTTATTTGTTACGATTTGATTTGATTCGACTGATTTAAAAAAATCTTTTACTAATAGAAAGCTACATTATCAGCGAGCAACATAAGCCCCATAATATTATCCGCGTATTCTCAAGAGAACGGGAACTACACGCGTGATGTAGATTTCATCTATTGTTCAAAATAGAAACTTTTTTGTTAAACATTTTATAGGCGAGCGTTTGACCACTATTTCGCCTGGTGGTAAGCAATGATGTGTTCGAGAATAGTGAATGATCAGGACCTATGCTTCCGCAAAATCGTAGGGTTATTTTCTCCTCGATGGTCGTAAGCTACTTTTTAGGGTTCCGTACCCAAAGGGTAAAACGGGACCCTATTACTAAGACTCCGCTGTCCGTCTGTCTGTCTGTCTGTCTGTCTGTCACCAGGCTGTATCTCATGAACCGTGATAGTTAGACACTCAAAATTTTCACAGATGATGTATTTCTGTTGCCGCTATAACAACAAATACTAAAAACAGAATAAAGTTAACAATAATAGAGGGTCCCCATACAAGAAACGTGTTTTTTTTCGGCATTTCACGCCATCTATGTACGCTTAGTTAGGTAAACGTCCCATAGATGGCGTTATATTAAAATGTCGATCCCTAACACCTTTGTTAGACGTCAGATGGCGTTATAAGAAATAACATGTTTATTAATTATTAATTTTAGTGGTATTTTTTTCTCGATCTTATAAAATACTGTATTGTGGTACGGAACCCTACGAGTGCGAGTCCGACTTGCACATGGCCAGTTTATTTAGTGTTCTGAACCAAAAAGGGTACCAACGGAACCCTATTACTGAGATTCCGCTGTCTGTCTGTCTGTCTGTCTGTCTGTCTGTCCGTCTGTCCGTCTGTCACCAGGCTGTATCTCATGAACCGTGATAGTTAGACGGTTGAAATTTTCACAGATGATATATTTCTGTTGCCGCTATAACAACAAATACTAAGAACAGAACGAACAGAAGTTAAAGCAGTTAGTAGCTCTCAATTAAAAATAAAACTGGCCAAGTGCGAGTCAGACTTTTGTCCCGCACACGGAGGGTTCCGAACGCCATCTATCGAATTTCTAACGAACTTCTAACACCAACTAAGTAAACGTTAACACAAAGGTAGAATAGTATTATATAGTAGTAATAGTAATAGTAGTAATAAAGATAAGATAAAGATAAAGATATTTTATTTGCGCAAAACATGCGTATAACAAAAAGTTGTGACAAAATATTCAAACTTTGCAGATGGCGCTGCTTTACTCACTACATGTAATCCAAATTTATATACATATTACACTGGTCATTCTTATAAACTAAATTGAATTATAAAATTAAAAGGATACACCACAATGTCATGAAAATAATAATAATAATGATTATAATTTGTCACTTAAAAATTCGTCAATACCATGATAACATTTCTGAATTAAAAATTGTTTTAGCCTATTTTTAAACATAATATTGTCCATGTCCTTTAAAGATTTAGGAATTTTATTGAAGACTGTTGGCGCCATATCAATTACACTTTTAAATAGTAATTGTAGTAATTAATATTATTAAATATCTGGAAGACCTTCCAGATATTTAATAATATTAATTACTAACGCCTTTGTGTTAACGTTTACTTAGTTGGTGTTAAAAGTTCGTTAGATATTCGTTAGATGGCGTTCGGAACCCTCCGTGCGCGGGACAAAAGTCTGACTCGCACTTGGCCAGTTTTATTGACCATTGTCTTGCCCGGTAGTGAGCGATGATGTAATGTTGAGAGTGGTTTACACGCTACAGACACGACGGACAGACGGACAAACTGTCAAGATACCCTTTTTATCAGGAAAGCATAGATATATCAAGTTCAAACCGAATAAAGCTAGGAAATGTTTGTCGCTGAATAGATCATTATAATAGTTTTAAATTGTTCTATTAAAAAAAAACTGTACAATATTGTTATTTAAACAGTTTATTAGCGCTGGTCCCATTAGAGTGCGGAAAGTGGGTAGTTTACAGAAATCAATAAGCGTCCCATTTGAATTTACCCAAGAATTTTACTTCATTAGTTTGCAACTGAAGGGGCTCAAAGAAAATACTGGACAGGACATTTTGTATTTTTCCCGAGATGACCAGTCTTATAAGAACCGTGGGTTGGAGTGTCTTGGTATTCAAGTGTGTTCTTGTTATATTGGTTGTGTTTAAACTAACGATGTCGGTGAAAGATGAGTGCCATTTGCAGAGTGACTGTCTATTTCCGGCGACAAGCACCGTATTTAAGAAAGAAAAATAAAATTGTTTTTGAATTTCTTGACATTATGGACGTGGAGAACGAACTAAAATAAAATTACACTTCTATTCAGTTGATATTTTAAATATATTGTAAAATCTATGTTTTATTTTTGTATTCGATAGGCTAGAGATTGGCCATTCCAATGAGCCTAAACACGACATCCCTCTCTCGTAAGTTGGTAAAGAATTGAAGTACTTATTCTGCAGACTTCTGGAGATGTCCCAGGATCAGGTTAAGGTTAGCATGTTCTTGCATTATCATTGCTTACAGTAACAGAATACCGAATCACGAATTGATCAGACCTATGAGAGTTGTTCTCATATCCTCATCAACGGGGAAAGTACTAATTTTCAAGAGGCTAAACACTTTTTATCAAACAAAAAAAAAACGCATCAAATTTGGTCAGTTTGTTTAGAGCTACAATGCCACAGTCAGAGAACATAGATAGGTACACAGGTAGAAACGTCAAACTTATAACACCCTTCTTTTTGCGTCGCAGGTTATAAATATAAATACTTAAGTAATAAGTACTGGTCATTGCATAAATAAACATTATAATTATGGAACTTTATTTTAATTTAAAGAGGCGTGTCTAACCATAATTCAACATTTTCAAAGGTGGACTAAATCATACTACAGTTCTTATGATTGCGCATACGTCTCAGCTCAAATAAGGAAGTCCAGTATATTATTATTATAAACGTTTAATATATCACGCAATACCGAGTGTCATGGAGTTTTTAGTAGCCTCAGGCTGCTATTAAAAGTTGAAAGCTTAAGCATGTTTAGAAATAGTGGCATTAGCCCTAGGCTCATAGCTCTAGACTGCGCGTGGTGAGAGTAACAGTGGTTTGACTAGTTCAGTTACCTTCATAATTTAAGATCGTTTAAAAAACTTAAAGAACCGACTTCAAATGCCGTGCTAGTCATTTTGGGTTTCAAGTTTGAGGTGTTTAACTCCATATCTATGGAGGTATTGAACAAATCTTGATAAAATTTAATGGTATCATCATCACCCTTTCAAACGAAAAAATAATTTTTCAAATGGGTTCACGGGTCTTCGAGTAATCGGTGAATATACATAAAAAAATATTACGACGGTAGTGAGAACCTCCTCCTACTTTGTGAAGTCAGTTAAAAATAACTAAACGGGTTAAAAATAAAATTAAGTTACTTACTGCGAATCGTCAATACCAGAGGATGGACAGTTGAGCTTGAGACAAGGAGGAGATCTCTATGTTATGTACTTATATGAAAAAGTTTTGTTAATTTTTAGGGTTCCGTACCTCAAAAGGAAAAAAAAGGAACCTTAATAGGATCACTTTCTTGTCCGTTTGTCCGTTTGTCCGTCTGTCTGTCCGTCTGTCCGTCTGTCTGTCTGTCTGTCTGTCCGTGTGTCACCACCGATTTTCTCAGGAACGGGTGGACCTAGCAAGTTGAAATTTATAACGGATACTGAAGTCTATATATATGTCCCTATTAGGTGTATAAAAATCAAGGTTCTGAGTCAACACGATAAAAAGATACGGGCAAATTTAGATTTTCGCGAAAACTTGTAAGTACCAAAATTTACCTTAATTTTCAACTTATTTTATTTTTCCTATACTTGTGCTATAAGACCTTGCTTTTGACCAAAATTGACAATCAAAAGTCAAAAAAGTCAATGCATTTATTCAGTATACGGGTAAATTAAAAATTTGCAATTACACACGTCAAAAACATTAAATAGATCATACTTACTTACTTACTTACTAGGATGGCGCGGTAACCCCAAAGTGGATCTTGGCCTCCGACAGTAAAAGGCGCCATTGCTCTCTATATTGCGCGGTCTTTTTCCAGTCGGACACTCCGAGTTGGGCTAAGTCCTTTTGTACCTCGTCTGACCAAAGGAATCTGGGGCGTCCAACGAGACGCCGACCTGCACGTTTTTGCACGTCCTAAGTATGCACGTTTCACGGCACGATCATCTTCCATCCGCTCGATATGCCCAAGCCATCGAAACCTGTGCGCTTTAATTTTGCCCACGATGCTGGGTTCAGCATAGAGTCTTTCCAGTTCTCTGATGGTTCTTATCTTCCAGCTGCCGATGTGCAGATGAACTGAACCCAGTATTTTACGGAGTACTTTTCTTTCAGTAACCAAAAGCTTCCTCTCCTCTTTTTGGGTCAGTGCCATAGCTTCACAGCCATACATTAGAATGGGCCTTATCACGGTCTTATATATACGGAACTTTGTACGTCTACTTAGCATACGTTACTAAATAGATCATATTCAATAAAAATTATTATAGATATAACAGAAACATAGCTTATTGCTTTGAATTAACAAAAAAAAAAAAGGTATTGAGCCATTCAGCCTTCATCCATACATCGAACGTCACACTCAAAACACATGTTGCTTCCCCTGATTAATGTAAGGTTGCCAACCGTACTATTACGTGCACCCGCAACCCAGTGCATGTTTCAGTACTTCAGACAATGTTTATCCAAAAAATTGTGAAATAATGAAACATAATAAATAAATAAAACGCAGACTAATTGCAGTACAAATCATATTCCGAATGGAACTGATTGTCCGTCTATCAGCTGCATAATACCGTCGTAACAGGCAACCCTAGATCTGCAAACAAAACATGAAAACTAATTATCTTTTGAATCTACTGGTGTTTCGGAAGTACTCCCATCAGAGAAGAAACACCAAGAAACTCTATGGGGCTTATCACTTATTTCAATTCATTTTTTTTAAATTCATATTAAATATTTTTTTTTAAATTTACAACAAATAATTATATTATCATACATATTATATTATTGTAAATTGTTAAACACAATTAAAAAAAAGTGTGTAACACTTCAAAGAAACATAATATTTAATTTATATTATATCTTGGAGCTTGGGGCATTCAGGCCAAGCATTTTTGTCATTCATATAGTCATTTATTGTATAGTACGATTTCTTCATTAAATTGGATTTTACAAAGGTTTTAAATCTGCTCTTAGACAGTTGATCAATATCTTTAGGAAGTTTATTATAAAATCGTATACAGTTCCCCAAAAAAGAACCTTATAACTTTCCACAACCTGAATTAAGGAAAAATTAATCTATCTTTGTGTCTTGTATTGAAATAAATCGTATAAAATCGTACATACATAATATTTTCATATATATATATATTGACATGCCACCGTGAGAAATTTAATCTCCTTAAAATTTTCACGAATTCTAGGTCAACCGGAAGTACCCTATAGGTTTTGGGTCGAAAACCTATATGGTAGTTTCCGTTGATCTAGAATCGTGAAACTTAGCAAGAAGCAAGATTTTACAGCACAAATAAAGGCATAATTACAAAAAATAAAAAAAGTTGAAAATTAAAGGGTGTCCCCACACATACATAGTTTAGCCAATTAAGATAGGCCTCTGAGTTATATCAGCGTTCATACAATTTAGAGGTCTAGCTTAATTGGTACTAACCAACGTTGGTACGGAATCTTCGGTGGGCGAGTCCAACTCGACTTATCCGGTTTTTTTCTCTGTAAACTGTACAACATCCCAGAGTGGAGTAGGGTTCCGCGCCCTTAAGTCCACACTAACAAAGTTGAAGAGATCTGCAGCGTGTCAAACAGGGTTTTACATATGTGACCAAACCATTGCTTAAAATTATTGTAAGGATTAACAAAGTCTTTTCTATCCGAAACTTCACACAAGTGCTTCAGTTAAAAAAGAAGTAATTACGTGTTTCAGGTTTTTGAAATTCCACCCCTAAGAGGGTGAAATGGGGTAGCAAAGTGTGAAAATCAATAATGTTTCGGATTGCGCTAAAATTTGGCATGCAGATAGTTATTACGACGTTAGTTCTGTTGTTTAAGTTCCCTTTGAGAAAGAATTTTCCAAAATTCACGCCTGAAGGGTATGAAACGGGGGTTCTAAGTTTATATGGAGAAACAAGATTAGATAGTATTTTTAACCGACTTCAAAAAAAGGAGGAGGTTTCTCAATTCGACCGTATATATTTTTTTATTTTTTATTTTTTATTTTTTTTATGTTTGTTCGGGGATAACTTCGTCATTTATGCACCGATTTTGATTATTCTTTTTTTGTTCGAAAGGAGATATCCCAAGTGTGGTACCATGGTAATTTTATCGAGGTCTGATAAGTATCTCCAGAGATATTGAGATAAACATCTCAAAATTGGTACTGAAAATGAACATTGAAGTCGGTTCTTTTTTAGTTTTTAAACGATATTATCTATTCGAAACTTCATACAAGTGCTCCAGTAAAAAAATAACTAAATACGTGTTTTAGGTTTTTTGAAATTCCACCCCTAAAAGGGTGAAATGGTGTAACAAAGTGTGAAAATCAATATTGTTTTGGATTGCGCTGAAATTTGGCATGCAGATAGTTATTACGACGTTAGTTCCCCCTGATAAAAGGATTTTCCAAAATTTACCCCTGAAGGGGGTGAAACGGGGGTTCAAATTGTGTATGGAGAAACCAGATTAGATAGTCTTTTAAGCAAGTAAATACGTGTATCAGGCTCTTTCAAAATTTCACCCCTAAAAGGGTGAAGTGGGGTAACAAACTCTGAAACCAATATTGTTTTGGATTGCGCTGAAATTTGGCATGCAGATAGTTATTTTGACTTAGGTATCCGCTAAGAAAGAATTTTTCAAAATTCACTCTGCAAGGGGATGAAGCGGGGGTTCAAAGTTTGGATAGTCATTTTATTCGACATTCCACAAAGTACTTCTGTAAATAAATAAGTAAATACGAGTTTCAGACTTTTTCAAAATGCCACCCTAAGAGGATAAACTGGGGTAACAAAGTCTAAAAATCAATATTGTTTCGGATTGCGCTGAAATGTAGAATGCAGATAGTTATTATTACGTAGGTATCCTCCGCTCAGAAAGGATTTTCTAAAACTGCCTTCGGATATGGAACGGGGATTCAAAGTTTGTATGGCGAAACAAGATGAGATAAACGTACGTGTTGTAGGATTTTTCGAAATGGGGTAGGAAACAAGTCTGAAAATGTGGGTATTTGGGTTTTATAAATATGAATCCCGAATTGCCTTAGTTACGCGATAACATGAAAACGGGTGAACCGATTTGGCTAATAAGTATTTATAAATGTGTTTATTTCAATATTTGTGTTCTGTGTATTATTTTAATTTTTAATTTTTGTGTGTTCGTCATGCATTTGTGTCTTAATTTTGAGTTGATAAGAATATTTATTGTTGAATGTATTTTACTGTTTCTATATGAGTCTTTGATGGTTACTTGAAATAAAATTATTTTATTTTTTATTTATTTATTTGTTGTCTTTAATGATAGAATCGTTTTTATAAAAGAAAAATTTTAAGTAATTAAAAGAAGTTTTTAACGCGGGTGAAGCCGCGGGGAATTTCTAGTAATGTTATAATTGTTTATAATTAAGATTAAAAAAGTTGTGCTCCACACCACTGCCAGTGCGGTAGTGCCGTCAGCCGGCTTGGTCACCACGGTCTCTCCTGCATTAAGAGTGCAGGCAGGATTTCTCGTCACGCTAGCCTTAATGACATCATCCGTCGGGCTTTTACCACCATCAAATGCGCAGCAGTTTTGGAACCAAATGGCTTAATGCGTGATGATGGTAAAAGACCTGACGGTATGACATTAATACCATGGAAGTTGGGGCGGCCCTTGGTATGGGACGCTACTTGCGTCGACACTTTGGCACCGTCACATCTTCCCGGTACATAGAAAAAGGCTGGTGTGGCCGCAGAAGCAGCTGAGAACCTCAAAAGGCGCAAATATAGTGGTTTAGACAGCTGCTATCTATTTGTGCCTTTTGGGGTTGAGACTCTAGGACCGTGGGGACCGGGTGCACACAGCATTTTCAAAGATCTTTCCACACGGCTGGTTGAAACGACACGGGACCAAAATGCTGGAATGTATTTAGCTCAGAGACTAAGCATCGCCATTCAACGGGGGAATACAGCCAGCATTTTGGGAACTTTACCTACTGGTAGTGGTTTGGTAGACTAAATTTTAGTTTTTATGGTTTTTTATTAGGTATATTTATTTGTTTATAGTTAGGTAGTTTTAAAAATATAATAATGTATGTAATAAATAAATAATATAAAAAAAATATATACATATGTTTTTTTATTTTACTTAACAATAGTAAGTATAGAGAAGGTAAACTTAATATGCATTCAAAAAATGTAACAAAAGTAGCTGATGATAGTTGTTACCTATCGTTAAAAATATGAACATCAGGTAAGTATAGTAAAACAACAATTTAGTCATGCAAAATTGTATTTAATTTTAATACAAAATTAGATTATCGATTACCATTCTACTCGCCATATTACACTTTTGTTTTTGTAAAGAAAGTCAATACTTCTTTTAATTTTATTATATTATTAGAAGACAACATAAGTTGGTTCAGTAGTAATTCCACAGTTGTCGTCTTTAGCAGCAATCAGCATGTATCCATCGACACCCCAGGCAGGGCCCCAGGAGTTCTTGATGATCCAGAACAAATCACCATCTCTCGTACCGTAACCCACCAGAGTCACTTCATGATTAAGACTAAGGGGATCGCTGAAAAATACAAGGCATTTAAATTTATAACAACGGGCCAGTTGTTGATTGACAGTCTTTCGGAATCATGTGGAAGCCATCATCAGGATCTTAAGACCGAATGCGGGGTACAGTTTTTTATACAAATGAATTCCCCCGTTTCCTTCCTGGAAAATGCTTCTAGAGCAAAATTTGTTTCTACAAAAAATCAAGGTCTGCTGTAGCTATGCCCTTATCATTTGATTTTTTTGACCAACCAATTGCAAAAAGAAATATAAGTCTAATCTTCTCTTTTAATAATTTGAAGGGTCATATTTCTATTTACAATTGGTTGATCAAAGAAAGCAAATTATAGGGGGCATAGCTATAGCAGACCTTGATTTTTTGTAGAAACAAATTTTGCTCTAGAAGCATTTTCCAGTGAGGAAACGGGGGAATACATTTGTATGAAAAACTGCACCCCGCGTTCGCTCTTAAATGTAGAGTGCTCGCTGTCGCATCCTGCCTCGCACTGTACCCTTAGTACGAGCACAGAACAGATAATAATGTACGAGTTTTCATCGTAAACGCTTTTGACAGATCTCACATAGTTTTCAACTTATTCTGGCTCCCTGATTGGTCTTAATTTAGTGACGCGTGATCACTAGAGGCACTGTACTGTTTTTCATACAAAATTTGTTCGATATACGATATTGAGTTTGGTATGAAAACTCGGCTTCCAGACGAAGCCGAAGCCCTATCGATCTCTATATCGACATAGCATAACCGTTATTGTTAATTTAATAAGGGATTGTTAATAGATTTTACGAACATTATTCAGTCCCATCGGTTCAGCTGTTCTCAAGTGATGCTTATACCAACGAGCAGAATTTTATTTTCAATTAGGTCCCTATTAAACCAGATCCCCAATTAAACTAGTTAAACTTCTGCCCTCCTAGCATAGCAAGTGCATACAAATTATCTATTTAATATATTATATTAATTATAATAACTAGATCATTCTCTTTCGTTTTTATCCATTGCCAAGAGTAGTCTCTTTTCAGTGGAGAAAAGTAGTCGGCATAATTTTTGTCCCCCTTTGGAAGAGATTCCAATCCAATATCAAAAGGGCTTACTGGTCCTCTCCAGGAACAGCAACTAACAGCAGGTACACAGAAACATTATACTGTGACAAATGTAATTGCAAATTCCTTTTAACAGGTAGGTTGCTTTGAATAATAATAGTCACTTATAGATTTAAGATCGGGAATTTAACGTGACTTACGTGATGTCGATATACCTAGCGATTGACATATGTTTCGGCCTCATTCGGAGGCCATGTTCAAGATCTCGAGTGCGGGCGCTCGCCGAGACGTCCAGCCTCGCACAATAATATTCACGGTTAGGATGCTAATACAATTAATTACCATTCATGCTGGTAGAAGATGCCACCTGAATAATGCTGGAACTGGCCAGTCACGTCCACAGAAACTGACAGTGGTCCATGGTTCACTACTGCAACCTACAAAAAAAAACTAAATGTTAACGCATCAAAATATTTTGGTCAACATTGCATAAAATGCAATGTTTAATGTTTGTTCATGAAAAACAGAGATATTTTTGGTTTTTTTTAATTTCAAAAAGCTGATTAGCAATGTGAGTTGCACGTTACTAGTAAGTAGTCTTATTAACCCTCCAACTACGCTAAATATTCCTGGGTCTAGAGTGGGTTCACGTCAATATTGCAATGGGTGGGGATTTGGATATCGAACTCACGACCTCTCGATCGCTAGGCCGACGCCTTAGCCATTGGGCTATTGCCGCTTGTATGAGATGCAATATATTGAAAAAATATACATAAAACTTCATTATCACGTTTCTACGCACGAAGCTAGTTAGATTCGATTCATTTTCTTACTCTATCACGTTAACTTTTATGCACACTAGATGGCGCGTTATAATTTCTATACCAGTCCGCGTTTACGTTAATGTTTAACATGATCAAGTAAGTAAACAAATCGAAAGAAACTTGCAATAGACACTCCTGATGTCGACTGAGACATTTTATCCAAGAACGTGTGCGTTTAAAACTGTTTCCAGAATTTTTTATTATTTTTTTATATAGAACTGGGCAGCACTTGACCACTCACCTGATGTTCAGTGATGATGCGGTCGATGATGGAGCGCGCTTACCCAAAAGATACCTATTCACTCGCAATTTGAAGACCCCCATATTGTATTTAGCCGGAAACACAGACTCAGGCAGGGCATTCAATTCCGATGCAAATCGCTTCGTTCAGGTAGATGGTATATCCACCATAAATCGGCGGCGCCTTTTAGTGTCTCTGAATGTCCAATAATCAAATGGGGAAGGTGGAATCAAATTATGCAGTTCCATAGCACATTTTCCAAAATGTAACCGATAGAAAACCGATTAACAAGCGACTTTGCGGCGATGTGCGAGACTCTGGAGTCTCTTGCTTACAAGTAAATCGTCACCAATGTGCTTCTTGGCTATTATCTCAATAGCTTATTTCACGAAAAAGCTTCTATGGAGTGAAAAAAAGTGTACGGAGCTTCTTCAAACTTCTTCAAACATTGCATAGGTTTGAGAGGCCATTTACACATTCGTTTTAAACGGTATGAAAGTGGAGGGCATAATTAATAATTATGCTTTAAATTATAAGTGTGGTGTGCACAGGTGGTAAGAGCATATTATATCGATGTTCCACCTGATTTGCTACCAAGAAGTAGCTTTCCACCGTCAAGGAGAAAATCAGCCGCTACAACCTTACGGTGTTCCGGCAGCAAACAGTCCTTGAGACAGAGTATTCTAGGCCTAGCGTGTTCACCATCTTTGACCACATCATCGCTTACCATTAGGCAAGATAGACCTAGCCTATAAACAATGTGTTA
This sequence comes from Cabera pusaria, assembly GCA_954871355.1. Classification (NCBI taxonomy): domain Eukaryota; kingdom Metazoa; phylum Arthropoda; class Insecta; order Lepidoptera; family Geometridae; genus Cabera; species Cabera pusaria. Next base: position 21,944,637 of record OX940892.1, read on the forward strand.
CCTTTAGAGCTTCATTGCTGAACGGAGTAACGTCAGTGTAACCCTTGATGGGATACAATTTCGTCATATTAGCTATGTTACAGAAGCCATCCTGAAAATAGACAACAGTTATTTCATAAAATTATTTATTAAAAGTCAAATTAAAAATTATATTCGTCTTCGTCTATTATTGAGTTGGGCTTAAACAACTGGATTTTGGCATAAAATCGCCATTTGTATGGTGGTAGGGAACTATCTAGTCTCCGTCTAGCCAGCTACCACCCTCAAGTTAGAAAAATCTGTCGCCAAAGACCTAATGTATTCCGGCAGCTATGCTTAAGAGCCAGTTCCCATTCTAAGCCCAGCGTGATTCTATCCTCGACCGCACCATCATTTACCATCATTCAGTCAGTCCAGATATTTTAAATTACATTTTGTAAATATAAAACCTCTTCTCGAATAAACGGCTTGACCGATTTGCCTGAAATGTTGTATATAGACAGGTCATAGGATAGAAAAAGATAAAGGACACTTTTTTTCTGGCTGTCGAGTCAGGAGGTCCAAATATTTTTAATTGAATTGTTTAAATATAAGACTTCTTCCCGAATAAATGGCATGACCGATTTGCCTGAAATTTTTTATGGATACATGTCTTAGGATAGAATAGGATATAGGATACGTTTTTTCTGGCTGTCGAGTCACGGGGTCCAGATATTTTAAATTACATTTTGTAAATATAAAACCTCTTCTCGAATAAACGGCTTAACCGATTTGCCTGAAATGTTGTATGTAGACAGTTCATAGGGTAAAATATGATATAGGACACTTTTTTTCTGGCTGTCGAGTCAGGGGCCCAATTATTTATAATTGAATTTTGTAAATATAAGACTTCTTCTTGAATAAACGGCTTAACCGATTTGCCTGAAATGTTGTATGAATATATGTCATAGTGCAGAAAAGGATATAGGATACTTTTTTTCTAGCTTTTGAGTCAGGGGTCCAGATATTTTAAATTGAATTTCGTAAATATAAGACCTCTTATCGAATAAACGGCTTGACCGATTTGCTTGAAATGTTGTATAAAGACAGTTCATAGGATAGAATAGGATATCGGATACTTTTTTTCTGGCTGTCGAGTCTAGGTGTCCAGTTTTGCAAATGTGTGGCGGCCTACTCTCAGTCAAACGGGTTAGCCGTTTCAGCTGAAATTTTGTACACAGACAGTCAATAAGACATAGAAGGACAACACATTTTTTTTTTGGCTGGCAATTTCCGGTTTCTAGATTTTTATTATGTAATTTTGTTAATATGTTGCCTCTTTTCGGCCAGACGGCTTGACCGATTCAGATGAAATTTAGTACAAAGAAATTAAATAGGGCATAAAGGGGCAAGGAATACTTTTTTTTCGGCAGTTAAGTGTGGGTGCCTTTATTTTTTGTTAACTTTACATAGAGTTTGCATAATCATAAAAGTTTGACCTTAGGTTCATCTATAATGTTTAAACTTAATATGTGTCCTAATTAGGCCATAAAACTGTCAGGGTCATTAAAAGTCATCAGAATTTACGCTATAGCTTTGCTTGCCCAACGTGTTTTATCTGCTTTGTGGGAAGTATTTCAGAAACATTCGTGTTAATAGCCACATTTAACCTTAGGGTCATAGGTGTTGACTTAGTAGGTCATAAAAACTGTCAGGGTCATAAAAAGCCGTAAAAATTTTTCGCGCTCGCTGCAATCGCGCAAGCATATGTTTTATACTTTTTAGGTAATTTCAGCATTTTTTGTATCATAATAGCCAGCCACATGCATCAAAACAAGTTAACAAATTGAAACAGTACAACCTTAAATAATCATAATGATTATTAACCGTAAAAAAAGTGGATATCAAGTTTAACCTTTGTGTCATCAGTGTTGACTTATTAGGTCATAAAAAGTCGTAAACATTTTTCACCATCGCTTCGCTCGCAAATTGATAGCGCTCGCTACGCTTGCGCAAGGATTTGTTTTATCTACTTTGTAGGTAATATTTCAGCATTTTTGTATTTAAATAGCCACATGCATCAAAACAAGTTTATAAATTGAAACAATTCAACCTTCAATAATCATAATGATTATTAACCTTAAATAAGTGGATATGAAGTTTAACCTTTGTGTCATCAGTGTTGACTTATGAGGTCATAAAAACTGTTAGGGTCATAAAAAGTCCTAAAAATTTTTCGCGCTCGCTTCGCTCGCGCAGTGATAAGGCTCGCTCCGCTCGCGCAAGCATTTATTATACCTACTTTGTAGAAAACATTTCAGCAACTTTTGTAATTTAATAGCCGCCTGCATCGAATCGAGTCATAGATTGAAACAGTACAAACTTCAATAATGATAAAGATTATTAACCTTAAAATAAGTGGATATCAAGATTATTCTTAGGGTCATCAGTGTTGACTTAGTAGGTCATAAAAACTGTCAGGGTCATAAAAAGTCGTAAAAATGTTTCGCGCTCTCTTTGCTCGCGCAGTGATAGCGCTCGCTATGCTCGCGCAAGCATTTGTTATATCTACTTTGTAGAAAACATTTCAGCAACTTTTGTATTTAATCAGCCACGTGCATCAAAACGAGTCATAGATTGAAACAGTACAACCTTCAATAATAGTAAAGATTATTAACCTTAAAATAAGTGAATATCAAGTTTAACCTTTGAGCTATCGGTTTTGACTTTGGAGGACATAAAAACTGTCAGGGTCATAAAAAGTCGTAAAAATGTTTCACCATCGTTTCGCTCGCGCAACGATAGCGCTCGCTACGCTCGCGCAAGCATTTGTTTTATCTACTTTGTAGGTAATATTTCAGCATTTTTTGTATTTAAATAGCCACATGCATCAAAACGAGTTTATAAATTGAAACAGACATCAACCTTCAATAATCATAATGTTTATTAACCTTAAAATAAGTGGATATCAAGTTGAACCCTAGGGTTATCGGTGTTGACTTAGTAGGTCATAAAAACTGTAAGGGTCATAAAAGGTCCTAAAATTTGCGCTCGTTTTGCTTGCGCAGTAACAACACTATATAGCATATAATAGCGTGTTTTAACAGCCTCATACTTTAGACTGACTCAAATACTTAAACAGCAAAACTTGGTAAACCTTGGTTAGGTTTACTATAATTAGTAATGATTAATGACTTTAACAATAGACGATATCGAGTTTGACCTAAGAGTCATCTACAGTGACATGATTGGTAGCTTATAAAACTGTCAGGGTCATAAAATGTCTTAAAAAATGTTTGCTCGCGCAATGATAGCGCTCGAGACGCTCGCGCAACTATTTACCTTATTTTCTTTGTAAGAAATGTTTCAGGAACTTTTGTGATTAGTCAAACAATTGAACAGCACAACTTCGTATACCTAACCAAAATGATTAATGACTTTAACAATAGAGGATATTGAGTTCGACTTTGGGGTCATCTATGGTGACTTGGGCTAAGAGATCATCAATCTAGACCTCAAAGGTCATAAAGACACAATAACGAGGGCGAAGCCGCGGGTAACAGCTAGTTGTCTATATTAAGGCGAAGACACTATTTTATTGTGTTCTTTGAAAGCAGTGTTCATTGATTTACTGTCACTTCACTACACTAACTCATAAGGTTTAGATTTATTTTAGGTATATAAGTCATATTGAAGATAAAAAATAATTCAAATACCTTGTTTTTATAAGGTCCATATTCTTCCTCAGTAGGAAGACCATAGTCCATCATCCAATCGTAGGCAGAATTGTCCGTGCCTCCGTCACAGCCAGCCGATCCATAACTATATTATAAAAATACACTTTATTAATATAATTATCATAATTAATTCCCTGCCTATATACAACAGTAGGATAAAACTCCTACTGCTGTATATTAATATTTAGGCGGATATAGGCCTCACAAGAATATTTTAAAGTAATATTGTGTAGCAGGCAAGCATGCAGTCACGACCTGTTAGGTAGATTAAAAAGTGTTTGTATTTATCATACATTATCTGCTGCTTATACATCTGGAGTTGATTCAATCAATTGTTGGATGGTTTGATCAAGTCGCTCGAATTTGAGTAAACTCTTAATAAAACGAGGTTATGGGGTATACGCCCTAAAGCAATATTTGCTGCCGGAGATGCGCTGGAAAAAATATTTTGTGGTACGAAACCCACGTGTGCTAATCCGACTCACACTAGGTCAGTTTGTAATTATTGGTGCTTAATAAAGATTATTGCATTATAAAATGGTATTGGTTGAACACTAGTACATACACCCAAACGCAGTCCACGAGAGCTTGGTTGCTAAGACTCATGAGTCGTCCACCGTTTACTCTAGCAAGTGCTCCTTCTACTGCTGCTGTGGTGCCGAAGGTCCAGCAAGATCCACAATCTCCTTGGTCTGTCAAAAGCAGGATGAAATATATATATATTTTATAAGCTAGCGTTTGACCACTATCTTGCTTGTTGGTAAGCGATGATGTGGTAATGGTTAAAGATGGTGAACACGCTAAGCCTAGAATGGTCTGACTCAGGCGGCATATTTTCGCCTTGATGGCGGTAAGCTACTTTTCGGTTGCGAGTTAGGAGGAGCATCGATTTAATATGCTTCTGTGAAAAGTTTTAAATTTTAATTTATTTGCACATTAAGATAACTAGGCTGAGGTAGAAATAATAAATGCATCTCTTCTAAAGCACAGTCGCAGAGCAGGAAGAATTTCGCAAATATAAATAGTCTCGCTCGCCCAGATGCAATGGCCGCCGTCCGAGTACCAATCGCCGCCGTCTGAAATTCTTCCTGCTCCGCGATTGGACTTTATAATGCAAAACGATTAATAACGAAATCTTTTTTTCTTAAAGAATATCGATTTACTTACTAACAGCAAAAAACTCTATTTATTTTTGCCTTATAATCAGAGTGACAAACAAGCAGGCGACCCGCCTGATGTCAAACGGTCACCGTCGCCTATGGTCTACTGTCATGTACCCGGGGCATCACTGGTGCTTTGCCTACTTATTTCAAACACAAAAAACTACTATTACCATGGCATTCTCAACAACTTGTATATATTTTTTTACAAAGTGATGGATTAGATATCTACATTCATTGAATACTTACTTTTTACTGGAGATACGAGGCCTAGTAACCTTAAATCGTACTCGTCGGGTAATTCGCTAACAATTTGCTTTACCTTGACAGCGTCATACGGAAAAGCAACGTTGCCTGATTTGCCTTCTGGGCGCTTTTTAAGACCTCTCGACCTTTCTAACTCCTGAGGAGTGCGGTCTGAGAAGTGATTGATGGCTAATGTGTAGCCAAGATTCTTTTTATTGATTGCTGACACCAACCTGTAATATCATAATAACAATAATCATCCTGGCATTTCCGGCATCGGCTACTTAACTTCGTCTCTTTAAAGCTCTTTTCCCAGGGTGCGTGACATGATATTACAAACAGACACAGACCAGTCCGGATCAGCCCATCGTGAGAAGAGTGACGTTCGTCAAATTTCGGCCAAATTCTTAGTGAGTATACGAGATATAGAGGTGCGTGGATGGCTGTGGTCATCAGCCGTGCCTTTGATAATCTGTGGAATCAGGCACTGTGGAAAGCAGACTTATCAGTCTATAAAATTTTTGACCCTCGCGTACCAACTAGCAGTATTCACATGGCAGGGTATCGGATAATCTATATGTATATCAGTACTATAATCAATAATACTTTATAGAATAGTATTTAAGGCTTGCGAAGCAAAGCAGCGGGACGCAACTTGTATTAAAAATGCAAAATTCAGTTAGTATGTACATATTTGTTTGTCAGTAACGTATTCACCATCAGCCAGCTCCACTGATTCAGTTAAATTTTGCACAGAGAGCGCTTGTAGGTACAATAGAATAAGGCAGGATATATTTTAACACAGACGTAGGTAGCCGCGGGCGTTTCTAGTAAGTTTAACTTGAAGTGCGTAAGTAATCTTTGATTGACTGAAACAGTTGGATAACTGTCTATATACATATATATAGTTATCCATGTGTTCCAATTCCAAGTTCCAATGTGTGCCAATTAAAAAAATGGACGGATAATATTTTTTAATGCGTGACAAGCAAGCGTTTGACCACTTTTTCACCAGGGAGGTCTGATTGACGACGTTGAAGATATTGGTTCACTCGACTTTTGTAGAACCCTGGGATTGTACTTAGGAAAATCAGATTCTGGCAGGGAATTCTATTCCTTCGCTGTTTTTATGAAGAATTTGGATATGAAGCGCTAAATATAAATATCGCTAATACTTACTTCATATTCTGAACGAAAATGACCCTCCTCATTGCATGTTCTATTTCGTGGGCATATTTACGATCGAATGTAGCGATGTAACTGAAAATGTAAAAGCCATTTTAATACAAGTTTTCTAGCCGAGAAAATCATGACGGAATTGCAGCTGCGTGATTTTTGCGTACATTTCTGCGTCTGTAGCATTTGCCAGATTTACTTTACTTGGCCCTTTTCTTGGACTTATCCTTATGTTACATTATCTTCATTATCAGCAGCCTTTAGCAGAACATTGACAAACTGCAACTATGCATTAGGCGAGGTCTTATGTTATAATGAACAGTAACACTGGCAAACTCGAACTGCATCATTTTTTTACTCTTTTACTTAAAAAAAAATAGTATTATTATTCGTCAATAGATGTCGGGAAGAGTCATATTTGTCTGTTTAAGGTGGTTGCTCGTCGTCAGCTAACCACAACAGAGCCTATCGATGGCGCTGATACTCTTATTTGATGAATTTAATTTTTTAATGACTGAAATAGTATTAGGTAAATAAAAAATATTAATTTTGCGAGTAAAACGTATACATTTTAATTTATTCAGCTAAATTTGAAGTATATATACACTCTCTATATACTTTTATTTGTAAACAAGCGTGGCGTCAGGACTGATCACGCACACACGCGAAAGTATTTTCGTATCACAGATTATTTAATAGTGTATTTGACGTTTACAAAAGCATTTGCTAATTTTGTCACTTTGTAAATGAGTAATGTAGCCAATTGGTGAGAACTACTGGATTAAGCGCATCAGGGACCGGGTTCGAACCCTTCCTTACCAACAAACTTTTTTCGTTTTCCATTCTAAACATTACCTTTTTATTTATTGTTATTAGTTTACTGTCTACATTACTCTCGCTAATAACAAAATACCAAATATCATATAGATTTGTACCACTTTTTGATGTGAACTGTACCTACTCCTACTAACGCTATTGGGTGGTTTTTCGACGAGGTTCAACGTACATTTCGTTGCTGCATGCTGAAGTCTGTTCTGTAGATCTCAAAGCACAGAGTACTAAGGACCCAAAGTGAAGCATTTGGCGTACTAGTTGTGCTTTGCGGTTTTACCCACAATCTAATAGAAACTGCTATTTGCGATAAAATGTAGCCTATGTGACTACGAGAGCGAGTAGAAGGCATTTGCTGATTATAAATTACAAACAAAATAAAAAGAGTAAGTCATATGTAAGGTATATTAATTACCCGACTACGGCGAAGCAAAAAGGAGGGTTATGTTTTTGACCGGTATGTGGGTATGTATGTATGTATGTTTGTATGTATGTTCATCTGTTCCCTCATAACTTCTAAACTACTTATTATAATTTAACAAATGAGGTGTCGTTAGACACGTATTATTTGTCTGCTGGTTATAGATTATGTGACGTCACAACAAATTGAATGCGGCGCTCCCTAGAGGGGACAAAGTCCAGAACTAAAAAAAAATCTCACCACACCCTATAGTGTGTGGTATCGTTGAATAGGGATTTTAAGATGAAGATAGGGTTTAGTACATCATATTTTTGTAGGGCGAGTGTGAGTGTGTATATGTTTGTTGATCACTATGTATGTATGTAAGTATGTTAACATATATACATGTATACATCTATCCAAAAACCCCAAAATGCTTTAAATAAAAAATAAGTTCAAAAACTAAAACCCGAAAAATCGCTCTCTAAAAAGTATGAAACAAGCATATATTCTCATCTGAGATCGCTAAGTACAAACTAATCAATATGTATCGTGTATTATACAAACAACTAACTTGTAATAAATATTTTATTGTATTTCATAAATATTCTTAGTGGTGCTCAGAGGATAGCCGTGGTCGTATGTTACTTTGCAGAGTGTATTGTTTTGTTACGGTAGGTGACATAATATATAACCGTGATGACTATCAGATCTCAATGAAATTTGAATGGGACCAAGCGGGAGGCATAATCTCTCAAACAAAAAAAAATAAATTTGAAATCGGTTAAGATTTGACGAAGTTCTGAGGTAACAAACATGAAGAAAAAATACCGTCGAATTGAGATCCTCCTCCTTTTTTGTGAAGTCGGTTAAAGAGTTATTCCGTTAGTTAGTCCGTTTATTGGTATACAAAGACGTTGAGAATGATCTGACACATGGTCTGACAGGATCGGATCGGTTTATATATGAATGAAATGCTGATGTTGGTTTTAAATTGGCCTCTAAAATATCACCATCATCAGGCTATCTCACCTACAGCACGCCACTGAGCTCGATCTTCAGCTCTTTGTTTTCAACCACTGACAGCTAGCTTGCATATGTCTTCGCTCCATATAGCTGGAGGGCGCCTTACACTATTACGAAAAAGATACTTTTAGTGCGTTTATCGAGCCGTGATCTCCACTCTAAAACACGTCTACCTCAACTGTTATCGGTTCTACGACAGTTGTGAACAGCCCACTACCACTTCAGCTAGCTAATACTTTGAGATATGTCGATAACTTTGGTTCTCTGACGGATGACTTCATTTCGAATTTGATTCTTTAGACAGACTCCAAGCATAGCCCTCTTCATAGCGGCCTAAATACAAAGTATTTAACGTGTGCGTCCTGCCTGTTATACTTACGGAGCCGATACGTGGACACTATCAGTGTATATATAATAACAGGCAGGACGCACACGTTAAATACTTTCGTATTGAGGCTATTTCGTATTCCTATAAGAGCGATGAAAAGACCAGTCGGTGAATACTACGGTGTTGAACCTAGTGATCCTGATCACTGTGACATCTTTAAATATATATATAATTTTGTCCGTTATAATAAAATCAATCTCATTTTTACGGTTCCGTAGCCGAATGCTAAAAAACGGAAGCCTTTTCCTTTGAGTATTCAGCCAGAATACTCAAAGATGTTCACCGATTACTCAAAGATACCTAAATCGATTTGAAACATTCTATTTCTTTTTTGTTTCAAAGGCCCTTCCCAGGTAGTCCCAACTAAAAGAAACGATATCAAATGCCGCGATATTAATGTTCGGTACCATGATTGAGGTGTTTGTCTCCATATCTTTAGAGATACCTATCAGATCTCAATGAAATTACTATGGTACCACCCTTGGGATATTTCCTATCCAACAAAAAAAGAATTATCAAAATCGGTTCATTAACGACGAAGATATCTACACACATAAAAAATACTATACGGTCGAATTGAGAAACATTTTTTTTGAAGTTGGTTAAAATATATCGAAATTTCAAAACTTGGAGTACCTATTAATTTCAATATTACAAAATATGCCAATATGGTCCTAAATTTCCAAAAAACACTAAGCGATAAGATCCATTAAAAAAAAACTTAAAAAAAGAGAACCGACTTCAAATGCCACGCTATTAATTTTCAATACCAAGTTTGGCGTGCTTATCTCCATATCTCTGAAAATTTATCATACATACAACCAATTCCAACAAAAAATAATCATCAAAATCGGTTCAGAAACGACGAAGTTATCCGCGAACAAACATAAAAAAATATATACGGTTGAATTGAGAAACATCCTTTTTTGAAGTCGGTTAGAAACAAAATAAAACTAAATTTGAGTTTGTTAGAGCCTAACCTAACCGATAAACCGACGAAATATTTGAAGGCCACAAACTATAATAATAAGTACTGTAATGCTAATGAAAACTTGAAAAAGTCCTGAAAAAGCGGCGACTCGCATTTCAGCGGTCTGGCATCGTCGCCTTTTCAGCGAGCGCACGGTTTGGCAACGTCTGACGATCGCGGCAATACACACTAATGAATTTAGCGTATGACACTGCAAAAACTTCACTCACATATTGACAAAAATGAATTAAAATCTCGATCCTAGTTTTCATATTATTTAATCAAATTATGTAGTAAGATTGGATTTCGCGTATGTAAAGAGTTGTATAAAGACCAATAGATGTGATTTCATTGCAATTTTTTGATCCATTTACTCGTATTTGTCAATATACTTTTGTATGAAAATCGAACCACCTTAAGCGGCAAAAAATACCGAGCAAAGCTCGGTCAACCAGATATTTAATAATATTAATTACTACAAATACTATTACTACTATTACTACTATATAATACTATTCTACCTTTGTGTTAACGTTTACTTAGTTGGTGTTAGAAGTTCGTTAGAAACTCGATAGATGGCGTTCGGAACCCTCCGTGTGCAGGACAAAGTCTGACTCGCACTTGGCCAGTTTTATTTATAACTGATAGGCTAGTATTTCACCACTATCTCGCCTGGAGGTAAGCGATGATGTGGTCGAATATAGCAAACACGCTAGGCCTAGAATTTTCTAATCTAACTCTTAAGGGCTGTGAAACATTACAAGATTATGGCAGCAGATTTTCTCCTTGATAGTGGTAAGCTACTTTTGGTTGCTATTCATGCGGAACATCGATATAATGCTCCTACCACCATGAAAAAACACTCATGCTAGGATTTGAACCGGTGACCACCCGTTTAGAAGTGAAACCATACATCCTTTACGCCAACACGGGCTGTTAAAACTACTGCCTCAGATTATATAATAGTTACTATACTGTCTCTAAAGGAAAGTTTTTTTTAAATATCTTATAGTTTAGCGTTTGACTATCTCATCTGTTGGTAAGCAACGACAACGACATCATCGAAAGCGAAGATATTTCATATGAGCATTCATTATTTTAATGTGATATCACCTTTTGAAGACATGGTCGACATGTTTTTTGTTATCAGGGTTGATGAACATCAGTTCCTTGGTAACTTTGTCACTATCAGCCGTGTGTTCAACTGCATTCTCGTCACAACCAACTGAAATTTTAATTAATGGTAAGTAAAACTTTAATTCATTGAGAATTAATAACATGTTGCTTTTAATAGATCAACAAAAAAAACTTATTAAACTAAAATATTAACTATGACTAATAATTCAAATAAAAACTACAAATAATAAATGGAATTTAGGTCGCTGTCTTTTGCTTTTAATTAGAAATAAAAAGCTATGCAGCTTAACGATATTTCGCGGTCGAAGTCATGTTTAAAACTTAAGACAGTAGAATTTTATGGATTGGAGAATTTTTTTAAATAAGTAAACGCAGTCCACGAGATCCTTGTCCTCGTCCTCGTCATCCTTGCCTTACTACCATCTTAACGTTTTGATTAGCAAAACAATAAACAATAAGTATATCATTACATTATTTACCAATGTCACCGAACTTACATTATTATTTCAAATTTAGCTTATTAGGATAGTCGATGACAAATGGTTTAAACATTTTTCGAACAACTTATTGCAAACCAAAAATTGCAAGTTAAATAAAAACATGTTGTAATTCAAAATAAAATATGAGGTCAATACAGGATACACTATTTTAAATGAATACATTACTAGTTTTTTTATTTTGGATAAATCAAACAATGAGAGTGCGTAGAAAGCTACATTCAATTGATTTCTCAACATCACTAATTATTTTTTGTACAATTCCACCTGTTGAACTTAGCGGGACGAATACGTCTTCGTAGTTACGCCATTCTACAATAGAGGGCGTTTAAACATATACGGCCTTACTAATAAAAATTTGCCTATACATCTGTTAAACGGTTATACAGTTGCACAGTGAATGAGCGCTAAACACGCGTCAATCCTTTGTTTGACTAATAAACGTTGAATAGGCGGTGGGTATCTACATAGACGTTTAACACTTTTTTCTTTTTCATCTGGCAACTATTAGTCAATTCGTTTCGAAACTGTTTTCGTCTTAAATAGTTCCGTAAATTATTTTTTCATAAAGTTTACTAATTATTTATATTAGTCATGAAATTTTGTTTTAGGAATGCAATATTAATCAAACTACATTGTTTTTAGAACTTTTTATTGAAATTTGTTGATATAATGGAAAATATTTTCTTTTAGTAGGAGTGAAAGACTTAAAACAAATTTTAGAACGAAACACTCAAATTGACTGTGATCCTCTGTCTACGCTGTTGACATTGTATCCATGGAGACTAGCGGTCTCCATGGCTACAATATAAACATGATTGAAGCCATCTTTTAATAAATTGTCAATTTCCAAAGAGAATGTAATCACTGCGTTTAGTTTGTTCCACATAGCTTTTCGTAAACCTGTAATTTGTATTTCAAATGGAAAATCTAAATTGTTCAAACAAATGGATCTGCACGGTCTTCATAATGTTTTCGATTTTTTTATATGCCTCCTCTATCTCCCAATAGTCAAATATGTCAAATTATTTATGTAATACATTTCAATGAGAACAAATCTAACATATACAAACGATCCTCAAATAACAGCATACTTTTTGAAGTTTGAAGAATCAAAACGTTTATTCACAGAATACTAGACACAGATTCAATCACAGTTACTATGTCTAGACATGAATTTGATCAGCTGATAATAGAGAAATCCGCCATTTTAATTCTTTACACACTCGCTAAACTAGGGTCCCAGGCTGTTTAAGAAATGATTAGCCTCCTTTGATAATGGCACATCTGTATACCAACTTTATCCAACGCTTACGTCAAAAATATTTTTATTGGTCAGCTTTTGTGGTATACAACGTGTACACAGAGTGAAAAAAACTTTATTAGTAAGGCCGATAAAATATAACATGACTCTTACGTCACTTCCGTTGATTCGGACCGTGACGCTAGTGCGCCTAAACAAGTTTCACTTGAATTCAGAGAAACTTTTAACTTACATTCTTCAGCATCAAAAGCGTTACTCTCTACAAATGTAGTGAACTCAAAGAAGTCCCAGATAGCATGCTCCGTCAAAGCTCCTAATCGGACATTGTATTCTTTCACCTCGTATCTAAAACATAATACAATGTTTGATTTTCTTTATAATGTCATAGGATTTTTATTTATAAGTTATAAGTTTACAACCTAGTCTGTTGCCTTCTACAGGCCGGAAAGCGTCATAATATGGTCATAACGATCACAATAAACCTATCATAAAGTCTTAAATATTTTAACTTCCATCAACTCCTTCTTTTTACTATACTTGTCGCCATGATCCGCGATTTGTATTATCTGGCTTAGCTTAACCTCTTTATTATTCTAGGTGCTAAGCATTTCTTGTGCGAATTCGACCCGCAATAGACCGACTTTTGTACAAATATCTATCTTCAATTCACTTTTACCATTTAATTGTTAACATTCAATGAGTGCCTTGCTACATTTTTCATCACTGTCTAGCCATTGCTTATACCGAGTTGACTGCATAGGGACGAACTATGCGAGTAAATACAGCTAGTGTAAGCTATCTCGACAGCGGTATCCGCGGTGAGATTTGAATTTCGAATTACGAAATTCAACCGTATTACGAACGTGATACTTCCGAGATAGCTTACAAAATAGCCCTACAGGAACTTATTCGATACTTTTCTATCAATTAATCGATAATTATATGAAATCGTGCTTCGTAAACAATCAAATCGCTTTATTCTAAGCTTTAATGTCACTTTATAATGCCAGCCTAAATGTTTCCCAAGACAAATCAAATCATTAAGTAACAATACGTGTAATTTTAACCGATTATCATCATCCTTATCAATCACATTCCGTCTACTTCTGAACATGTTTAGCAAATTTACCTATCTCGGCTTTGCCTTAAAATAAATGAGTTGTGTACCTGACTGGAATCCAATAAGATTCGCCGTAATCGTCTTCTTCAGAAATTGCCCAAATTGTTTTTCTCTTTTCGTTCATTGGGTCCTTGTAGATGGACTCAAACTTAACTGTTTCTTTCTCAAGTATAGTTTCGTTCGCTGAAAAAGTTGAAACATATTCTAAGGAGCTATAGTCTAATTCAGCTAGTGATATTGCAGAGTATGTGAGATTCAACACCTAGGTGCAGTTTAAACTATTTCGTATATCCGGCGGATGCCCGGCTGTTCTTCGCTACATGTAGCATTTCTCAACCGAATTTCTTGAAATTTTGTGACCATGATAATAAGGTACATACACTACATAGAAGGTAACCACAATGCTCGTCTGTTGAAAATAATAACGATAGACTAAAATTAAAAAAACTGTGGCATGAAAATCTTTGGTAAGAAATAATTTTGCACATTATAAAAAATGTGCAAAATTATTTCATATATCACTATCAAAACCTTTATTGTAACTTTATTTTTCTTACCAACAGCTTCAAACTCATCTTCATCTTCGTCTATTTCCGGTAAAATACCCTTGATGCTATTCCCTGATAACTGTCCTTGTCCATATAAATTACACACGATCTCATTTTCTTCACCATCTGTAGTCTCTGGGTGGATCTGAAAATAGGCAGGCGCTACTGAATAAAGTTAGTTTATATATTTTACTAATATATTATAAGTAATAAATGTTGAAATGAAATGTTTCAATTGTACCTATTAATACGCTTGTATTAGCTTCAGACGTATGTATGTTTGTATGTTAGTATGTAACGGAATCTTTGAACATGATTTTAACCCCCTTCAAAACGTCGGATTAACTCGAAATTTGGCATACTTATCTTAATAAGTATGCCAAATTTCGAGTACCGATGACAATTCAATATTTTAAACATTTTGACCCGTTATATCCTTACTAGGATAATCAGGATTACGCTTTTAAAAAAATTCGACTAAAAAATGAAAAATAAATAATCGTTTAAAAAAACTAAAAAAATACGCTTTTATAGAAAATCCAACTAAAAAATAGAAAATAAATTTTAATAAATTTGAATTAAAAATAGTGTAAGAAAAAATGATTTTATTGTAAAAAAGCGTGGGGTGCTTTTCAGGATATTATCAAAATAACCCTTCTAGTCATATCTGTTCATAAAATATTTGGAACTATTGATACCATGCACCCCACGCTTTTTTTACAATAAAATCATTTTTTCTTACACTATTTTTAATTCAAATTTATTAAAATTTATTTTAATAATGTATTTAATATCAATAGTATTTTTTAGTTGTACTGCACTTGTTACCTAGCCTTATTTTGGAAATCTGACCATCTCCCGCAACAGAGCCATTGCTACCCACCTAAGTCTATTAGACTTCGTTCTTAATTCTACACGTGATCTCAGGGTGGTGCTAAATGAGAGACCACTGGTGGTAGATTTTGGCTGTGGGTGGAGCCACTCACCGAACAAAGGCATGTCGGCGGTCGGTTAGTAGAGTAGCAGCTTGACGTTTGGTGACAGTCAGTTGAAAGACGGTTTGAAACGGTTACGCTATATGGATAAGACAAATATTATTTGTCCAGCGCCTCGCGGGGTGCATTTTTCTGTTCAAATGTATTCCCCTGTTTCCTCCCTGAAAAATGCTTCTAGAGCAAAATTTTTTTATTAAAAAAATCAAGGTCTGCTGTAGCTACGCTTCTGTAATTTGTTGTTTTTTTAACCAATCAATTTCAAAAAGAAATATGACCCTTCAAAAACCTAAAAAAATCGCTATTTTACTGCCATGACCTAGATGGCTACCAGATAAATTTGAAAGGGTAATGAAAAAATGATAGGAGCATGGATACGTGCATCAGGAAAAAAATTGTGTAAAAATAATAAAAAAACGGATCAGTTTTCGAGGAGAAAACAGGGAAATATAAAACCTTGTTTTAGGCAACATTTTGCAGGTAAAATAGGTCTGATTTGCTGTTGTCCCTATCGCACTCTTGTAAGTTGTTCGGGTACTATGTGACGTCAATAGTTTTTTTTTAGAAATACCTACTCATTTTTCAAATTCGTTGCACATCGCGTTTTTCTTAACTGACTTCCACACTTCCAGACAGACAAGGACGACCAGCTTATACCGTATCATTGCTTAACATCAGGTGAGATATAATAATATAATAATAAATAGAATGTAAATTAAGTCAGTAACTCAATAAATTATTCTAATTCTGATAGTGGTCACACTTTTGCGTATCCACTATAAAAAAAGTTTATTTATTCAAAAGCTAAAGAACTCGTTAAGTGAATAGGTATCTGCTGAGCAAACGTGCTACAACTTTTTTTCTGCATCGTCACTTACCATCAGGCCAAATGATTGTTCAGTCAGTTATAAAAAAAAGTTGACAAAATATAAAAAACATTAACTTGGTCAAAACGTCGAGGTAAATAAAATTGATGTTTCAGCGCGCTATGTATCGTACGAGTATTTTAATATATTTAAATATTTTTTTTTACATTTAAATACTTTATTTTTAACAATAATCTCGTTAAATTATTAAATAACTCCGCTGGCTCTTATCATATTGCAATATCCTATCAGGGTCATATGTTGACATTGATGCCCCCTTAGCCTTACCTTTCAACTGATAAGAAAAGTCTATAAAGTACTAGAAACCTTTTTGTCTCTGAGTCTACCTCATATATTTTCTGGACTTCGTCTCCATCGTCGTCTATATATAATTCCGTTATAATTTTGACAGCGCCTTGATTGTAGTCTACTCTTGATGATTGATTGGTTTTCCTGAAAATATAAAATGTATTTATACAACTAGCTGTACCCGCGAATTCGTCCGCGATGCTTGCAACTCATGTAAAATCTATTGATGTATGTTACTATTAGTTTTTTAGGGTTCCGTACCCAAAGCGTACCAAAAAAACCCTATTACTGAGACTTCGCTGTCCGTCCGTCCATCCGTCCGTCCGTACGTCGGTCCATCCAATAGCCCGCCTGTTCGCATTTCACAGGGCTGCATTTCCTTAACCGGAATAGGTAGGTACTTGACATTTTCACATAGTATGTATGACTTTGGGGGATTTTACAAAAATAATAAAAACAAAATAAAATATTAAACGTGGTCCCCATACACGGACGTACTACATAGTGGACTCCGCATGAGAAAAACTATGAACTAATTCGCGAGCGAAAAATTTTGCGGGGGGGTTATAGGTAATACAGCGCTGTGATTGGACAACTTCAATTTGATTCATAGCAATAAATCATGCTTAGTGCTGAGATAACGTGACACCACCTTGTCATTATCGATAACTAGCTGGCCCGGCGAACTTCGTACCACCTAACAGATAATTAATGTCGTGTTACCTTTTAAATGAACTTAATTTAGGCTTTTATGAACGTAATAAATGAATACAAAAGAGATATTAATTTTATTAACGTATTATGGAAATACAGATATAGAATTAAAATACAATAATCAGGAACTATAATAGAGAGACATGAAATCTTCACGCCGCACGAAATGCCGCGCTATTCATTTTCTGTACCAATTTTGAGATGTTTATCTCAATATCTCTGGAGATACTTATCATACCTCAATAAAATTACCATGGTACCACACTTGGGATATCTCCTTTCGAACAAAAAAAGAATAATCGAAATCGGTTCATAAATGACGTTTTTACAAAACTGTCAGCACAAATTAAGGAAAAAATCCAAAAAATAAAAAAAGGTGAAAATTAAAGGGTGCCCCCATACATACATAGTTTAAGCCAATTAAGGTAGACCTCTGAGGTATATGAGCGCTGATACAATTTAGAGGTCTAGCTTAATTGGTACATACCAACGTTGGTACGGAAGCCTCGGTGGGTGAGTTCGACTCGACTTGGCCGTTTTTAGGGTTCCGTACCCAAAGGGTAAAACGGGACCCTATTACCAAGACTCCGCTGTCCGTCTGTCTGTCTGTCTGTCTGTCTGTCTGTCTGTTTGTCTGTCCGTCTGTCACCAGGCTGTATCTCATGAACCGTGATAGTTAGACAGTTGAAATTTTCACAGATGATGTATTTCTGTTGCCGCTATAACAACAAAAACTAAAAAACAGAATAAAGTTAAAAATAATAGAGGGTCCCCATACAAGAAACGTGTTTTTTTTCGGAATTTCACGCCGTCTATGAACGCTTCGTTAGGTAAACGTCCCATAGATGGCGTTATAAGAAATAAAATGTTTATTAATTATTATTTTTTGCTGGCGAAAAATGATAGTGGTAGTTTTTGCTCGATCTTATAAAATACTGTAGTGTGGTCTGGAACCCTATTAGTGCGAGTCCGACTTGCACTTGGCCAGTTTATTTTTTATATATCATTTATGATCTTGAAACGAAAAAAAAACGACTTCACATGCCGCCATCTGCCGCCATAGTCAAAATAGCCAGTATTCAGTATCATGTCGTCATGGTATACAAATGCATAATATGTCATCAAGGCATATATTGAGTTTGAGATGTTTATCTCTATATCTTCGGAGATGATTATCAGATCTCGATAAAATTTGAATTGGACCAAATGGAAAGAATAATATCTAAAACAAAAAATATTTTTTTAAATCGGTTAAGATTTGACGGAGTTCTGAGGTAACAAACAAAAAAAAATAAAAAAAAACCGTCGAGTTGAGAACTTCCTCCGTTTTTTGTGAAGTCGGTTAAAAATGGAAGCATAAATACCATGCTGTGAAATCTTCTACCAAATTTGATGTAAGAGACAATTTGGTTGCTTTCACTGAATACGTTTCAGGCCATGAAAGACCATCGTTCTCGCTTTCCAAGACTAGAAAATCGCTGTCCACCACTGAAACAATATAAATCAACAACAATTCAATACCAATATTATACATTTGAAAGTCAGGTCATGACTGTCTCTCTGTCAGGACATTATGATACACTTAAACACGAGCAAAGCTGTGGGGTGCAGCCCCATTACTACTTCATAGGATAAAAAGAAATATAGTTAAAAAAAACTAAAAACACGCTATTATAGCACATCAAACTAAAAAGTGAAAAATAATGCAAGTATTTTTCGTTCATTATTTTTGATTTTTATTAAAAAATTTATAAGGAACTTGCTATAAGGAAGGAGCTTAGCTTACAGGAAACAAATTATTGCATATTACTTATTTTATTATATTACTTACAGGAAATTATTATATATTTTTCTTCAGAAAAAAAAAATCACATGCGCAAATCCCTCTCAATTAAATATTCAAACTGACAACATCCCAAACAAATGCTGCTCCGTGTGCTTATTTTGGAGCAGACCACGTATAACCGACCGTGTAAAAAACAGTCTAACTCCCTAAGTTACCTTCCAAATATCATGTCTCAAAGACAAGCGATTAAGGCAGTAAGTAGGTTTAGATTAGTCAGACAAACGCGTGGGGGATGATTTCGAAAAACTACACCTACCTGATAATTTTAATAAAAGAGTATATGTACCAATTTTCGAGACAATTGACCCAGAGAATAAAAAAAAACATAGAACGTTCAACCCTCCATTTCACCCTCTTAGGGGTGGAATTTCGTAAACCCTTTTCTTTGTGGATACCTATACTTTACAAAAAACATACCCTCCAAAATCATTGTCTAAGACCAGCGGTTTAATCAGTGCGTTAATATAATAGTTAGACAAACGCGAGTATGAGTTAGTATGAGATACACTTGTCCCATAATTTTAATTGAAGAGTATGTGCACCAATTTTCGAGTAATTCAACCAAAAGAATAAAAAGTCTCATAGAAAGATCAAAACCATCCATTTTACCTTCGTAGTGGTGGAATTTTGAAAAACCCTTTCTTAGTGGATTCCTATACTTTACAAAGAACACACCCAAATTTCATGTGTCTAGGTAGGATCAGCGGTGTGGGCTGTGCGTTGATATCTCAGTCAGTCAGTAAGTCAGGACTTTGGATTTTATATGTATATATAGAGTATTTTTAACTTTTTAGTTTGATGTGCTTTAAAATCGTGTACTTTTCAGTTCTTTTTTAACAATATTTATTTTTCACGTAGTAGTTTGTTTTATTGTATTGTCACCGATCCTTAATAAGTGTACTAAGTTTGAAATAAATCTGTCCGTTAAAGTTGGTCAACATCTAGTCCAAGGAATTCGGTTACAAACATACAAGCAAACACACATACAGCATACAAACAACCATACTGGTGAAGTTAATAAAAGCGTGATAATAAAATTAACGGCGGAAATTAAATATTTCTTTCAATACATCATTAGAACCAATTTTTGTGATATAATATCACAATAACTAAATAAATAACACAGTAAATAAATGGTACGAGTACGAAATTAAAAACAAATGAATCTTACCACTGTAGCCTGCGGCCAGGGAAAAGCAAAGAGTCCCTACTACGTAAAGCAACATGGTGCCAAAACTTTCTTCTACACCCATCTACAGGACTATAACTAAATCACAATCAAACACATAGCTTTTATATGTTTTCAGTGTATGTAGTACCTATCAAAATGTTCATAATTTGATAACAAAATCAATTCATTACTGAGAACTGATAACTAAATAGTTTGACTGGAATTCTCTTTATTCAGAGACTAGCAGCCCGCCCCGGCTTCGCACGGGTAGAACATGCCTACAAAATTTGCATCAGTTTGTTGCATCAAACATAAAATGTTAACATATTTAACAATCATCGTCATATTTCAACCAATTTACACAAAACCTTAACAAATTATGCACCTAAACCTTCCTCATAAACACTCTGGCTATTGGTAAAAACCGCATGATAATCCGTTCAGTAGCTATTGAGATTATTGCGAACAGACAGACAGACGCAGTGATGTACTTTGTTTTATAATACTTACTTAGTGATATTGGATGGCCCTTTGGCGTAAAGGATAGTTACCCTGATTCTGACCCGACGGACGTTGGTTCTAATCCTAGCTATATACCTACCAATGAAAGTTTTATGTGCATTCATGAATCATGGGTTTTCGTACAGAGGTAGAGGGATCATTGAATCAAAATCAATCAAATCATGGGATCAAAGAAGGGGTATTATACGTTTAACGTGTGTATCTGTGTCTGTCTGTAGCATCTTAGCACCCAACCGGATGAACCGATTTTGATTTTATTATTGATTTTTTTTTGTTTGATAGATGTCTTCATCGAGAGTGTTCTTAGCTTTGATTCATGAAAATTCGTTCAATCGTTATAAAACTATGAGCTTTTTTCTAGTTAATTGCGCTATGAAATCAACTTTCATAGGTCTGATCAATTCGAAAATCTTCTTCTTCAACGATATTGTAACAACATGGAAGCATTGACATAATGCTGGGACATCTTCTGGACTCTACAGAATACTCAAATCCTCACCAACTTACAGCTCAGATTTTAAATGTCGTGTTTAGAGTCATTGGAATGCTTTTAATGAAAAGATTATATACATAGATCAGTCGGGGTGGTTTATATATAGATCATAAGTATATTATACAATAGAATTTTCTACAGTAAAAATATATTATTATACTATATTGACTTCAAATTGATTGTGATCGGTGGGGATCTACAGCATCGCTAAGCTTATAATAATATTTCTTAGTAACTATGACCTAATCTGTGTTTCACTGCAAATATTTTATTAATTTTGCGATGCGTGTATGTGAAATCCGTGATATCTTCTAGAGTTTTCATTTGAATTATATACTGTAAAGGACAATTTTAATTTATTATGTGTGGCCAAGCTAATTAACGTAATTATTTGGATAAGGATTAATGCTATATACTTGAAAATAGACTTGGAAGTTATGTAATATTTTTTAACAACAAATTAAAGATTAAAATGGTTACTGTGAGTCAACCGTAAGAGATAGACATATGCTGTCACGGACTTTTTTGTAGGTCTTATTAAGTTGTACAACTCTTCCATACAAAATATTCTTCCATCTGTCTTCAATTGAGCAGCGTTCGTAAGAAACGTGTTTTTTCGACCGTTTTTTAGTCGACTTAGGTTGCAAATTAGGTCTCCACGAATATACCTTTGATTTAAACGGGATAATATATAGCCTATTTTCATTTCGAAAGTCCATTTTATATACTAGTGAAAGAATTTTTTAAATCGGTCTAGTAGTTTTTGAGCCAAATCATTACAAACATACAAATGTTATCTCTTTATAATATTAGTATAGATTGGGATTTTTTTTATTGAATTTAAATTTTACAAATAAGTACTTAACATTTACCTGACTTTAAAAATAACAAAACAAGTAGATAGGAAAGTGCCCAAAATTCTGGTGACATTGCTTTATTTTATGCCTAAGATATGAGGAATCTACCTCATTAAAATTAGAATAGGTACATAATGTTGGTAAGATGTGACTGGAAAAAAAGAGCCAAAGGTGAGGCGTGCCTTGGAACCTACGTCCAGCAGTAGACTGATACCAGCTGGTTATGAGAATGAAGAAGATATTAGAAACCAAAGTACTAGCATACTTAGGTATTCGAATTTAAATCGGATACACTAGATTTTTTTTTGTATCATTAGGCTAGCGTTGACCACTATCATCTGTTGGTAAGTGATGATACGGTCGAGGATTATAGCACGCTAAGCCTAGAATGGGAACTGGCTCTCAAGGAGAGCTGCTGGAACATTAGATGTTTGGCGATGAATTTTCTAACTTGAGGAATTTCTAACTGGCCTGGCGGACATTGGATAGTGTCCTATCAGGATGCGGGGGTTGGGAGTTTTTAACGATTTTATTCCTTCACCGGAGGGTTACTGTGAAAAGCGCACATAATTTTTTCGATAAAAATCCATTGGTGCAAGGCGGGGATTGGACTCGGTACCTCTGGCATCAAAGCTGATCTTTTTCCCACTACACCACTGGGTGCTCAAAATTTTAAAGTTTAATTTTTAATTTAATCTGTAAACTGTTTCGTAGCGGGACCCTTTTCGACTGTCTTTCAATTCGATTCTTGATTTTTCGAATGGAAATGTAAAATTTTTCCAAACATGTGCATATTGGAAATTACAAAGTTCCGAGGCAGGAGACGGAAGTTTTCGAATGATTGCAAATAGTCCAACTCCCAAATTCTTTAAACTAACGAGAAATAAATTAAAACTTAAAAAAACATTTTCAAACGCAAGCTTTTTGTAGAGACGGTATAATGTGAAATGAAAAGTAGAAATGATAACAATACATACTAGAACAAATAAGAATGTCCTATGATTTACTATTACAGAGTTCCAGTCCCTACAGCCTGGCTCCAGGTCAACTCGATGGTACCATAAGTTATTGCATTGTCACCGAAGATAAGCATGTTTAATTCAAAATTTGAGTCCAATCGTATGTCAGGAAGTGGTTTTAATTTAGCTTCCAAGATTTGACCTACACAAACATACATACATGCATATTAACATGGCATGTATAAAAGCTTGTAAAAAGCCGAGTCAGCGTGATCTAAATCTAACATCATTTGAGACAGTTCCGTCCCATCTGATCCAATGATTTGACCCCGATTGGTACAAAATGTAAAATGTCCAATATGTATAATACCTACGTCTGTGGTTAACTATGGAACCAATCCAAACAATAATATCGTTTAAAAACTAAAAAAGAACCGACTTCAATGCCGCACTATTCATTTTCAGTACCAATTTTGAGATGTCAATCTCAATATCTCTGGAGATACTTATCAGACCTCGACAAAATTAAAATCGGTTCATAAACGACGAAGTTATCCGCGAACAAACATAAAAAAATAAAAAAATATATATATGGTCGAATTGAGAAACCTCCTCCTTTTTTTGAAGTCGGTTAAAAATGAAACAATACCTACTCGTATATATAATCCAATTAGTGCTTTCTGATTAGAACTTGTTATACCTAGTTACTAAAAATTAAATTTTATTTGAAAATATTATTTGAATAAAATAATCACTCATTAGCAATGATAAATATAGTACTTAGTAACCGATTGCAGTATTAATTTAATACAATCTAAAAATCGTATTTAAAAATACAGGTCATATTAAAAAAAACCTTTTTAAATACAAGCTTTTTCATAACCTAGCATCATAGTAAGTCAAGACAAAGTCAACGAGCTCAAACACGACGGGTATAACATATGTAGTTTAGGAGTTCCCTTGGCTACCTTCCAGCTCCGTCATCAGATCAGCACCATGTCATCATAATATTGCATTGTCACGCGATTTACACATGTATGCCAAATTTCAGCTCAATCGAACCCCTGGAAGTCGCTCTAAAATCAATCGCAAGATTTGTGACGGACAAATAAATTTGCCGTGAAGTAGAGATAAAGCTTGTAAAAATTACGGTCTTTTGTCGGCCCGTGTGGCATAAAGAATAGATACCTTAAAGGTACGGACACACCGCAGCGTCCTATGTGCGCGATCTAGGCGGCGATCAGATAGCGCAGTAGTATTTGTACCGACTGGATCACACCAAACGCGATCCGAAAACAATTGAAAAGTACTGAGATCGCGCCTGTAGATCGCAGGTCGCCGCGGTGTGGCCGTACGTTAACTTCAAACCCGGAGGTTACTGGTTCAAATTCTAGCCAGGCACAAATTGATGTGCATTCTTGGGTATTCTTCCACGGGTGGTAGGAAAATATTATACCTCCCTCCACCTGACTTGTTACGAGGGCGGGATGATAAGTATTATAACTATCCTAATAAGAAAACACTTAACTGTCCGTGATAAAATTAATTTTATTTTTCGACATAGTCTCCATAAACCTCTACGCACTAATTCAATCTTCGTTCTAAAGCAGTAATGCCTTCCATAAAAAAAATTCTTTCGAAGCCTGCAAAATACTCCTACAGCGGCTATTCAATTCAATTCAATATTTTTATTTTCAGATAAGACACATCCATTTGTTAGTAATTAATTAGCTTAGGAATAGGTTAGTACAAATTTATACGAGCAAAAATTAAAAATAAAAATGTAGAAAGAGGAAAACAAACCACTCGCCACAGCGCACTCTACACATACACTGATCGCTTTCTGTCAACCAGTACATGCACAAAGCGCACCATGACAGGCGAATTGTATCTCTCCGCTACTGTTTTTAGAATGCTGTTAGGACTGTCTCGAAGCCTACTTAGCAGCGAGGCCGTCTTCTTTCTAATAACGGCATGAAAGTCATCTGTCCGAGCCTGCGCAAACATTTCGGACGCGCTGCAAAATCGAGGCAGACCCAACAACATTCTAAAAGCATTATTATATTGGACGCGTAGAACACTAAGCGATCTTTGAGTAAAGTTGACCCATAGATTGCCGGTGTAGAAACTCTGACAGTACGCCTTAAAAAGGGTGATTTTGACCTCTTTACTGCACCGAGCAAATCTACGAGCCAACATGTTACTTCTGACCGCTAACGCTCTACGTTCCCGTTCTATATCCTACGCTATGACTTCATCATTTGTGGGAAATTTCTCTCCGTCCAAAAAAGTTTTGAGCTTAGGGAATAAGTGGAAGTCTGATGGCGATAGATCAGGCGAATAAGGTGGGTGGGACAGGAAATCATACTTTAATTCGTTGATTTTTAAATTCAAACCGCTCTTTGTTCAATTTAATCCATTTTGAAAACAGTTGACGAAATATATTTTCAAATGACAAAAAATCAATAAAATGTTAACGCAACCAAATTCAAATTTAGAACACAGGTGGCCAGAGATACGAATTTAAAAATGACATATGTATTTTTTTAATTTTAACTTTTTTAATAGCAGAGGCTAGTTACTTATCTTCCCGCCTACGTACCAACAAATAGCTTAAACATTAAGGCTGAGTTGCACCATCTTACTTTAACCGTAACTATAACTATTAACCGGTGTTTTTATATGGATTATGACAGATTTTTGACGTTTGTTATAGTTAAAGGAAGATGGTGCAACTCAGCCTAAGATATAACATCAAAAAGAAAATCAACCACCATAACATTACGTTTTGGCAGCACATAGCCCTTTAGAGTCAGACCATTCGTGTTCACTATCTTCGACCACCTCATCGTTTACCACCAGGCGACATAGTGGTTAAACCAAAAAGCCAAGTACCATTCTGTATTCCGCACCAGATGCTTGTCTTCTACGTGAGGAGCCTGGTCAAAATTGCAATTATTATGCAAAACTAAAATCATACCTACCTGCCTAAGGTTAGAGCATAAATTTAAATGACAGAAGCACAATGCATCTTAAATGTAGTTAAGATAAAAGGCATGTCTACATGAACGCTGGCTACACTTTGCAGTTTTTTTAGTTTATTTATGGCTCCATATAATTAATGTATTTAGTCAGTGTCAAACCGATCTCCGATTGGAAACATGTCTTTGTTTGACGGGTGTGACCACTGGTCACCCATGTAGCACTATACAGAGATCACGTGTAGGACGAAGCCGACGGACGTAGAAAAGTACCTAACAAAAACTTCCGTGGGTGAAAATTACCCCCAAATTTGTAAATTCAGTCAAAAAGTAGGTAAATCAGTTCCTAGAAATATATCATAGCCATCACCTAACCCAAGAGTTCGACAACCTCAACAAAGGGAAACTGTAAAAAGCCCATCAAAACTCATTTCATCTCATTGTGCATCACGCTGCTACGTGATTTCGAGAAACTCAAAAACGTATCAACAAAAACCTTCAACCTTTTTGGCCGGAACAAAATAGTGGCACGAGACACATTGACCATTCTATTGTGTAGTTTTATTAATCGATTATCAACAATCGCAATATGAAACGTGTACCAGTTAGACAGAGTTCAGTTTCCCCTGACGTCACAAGAATAAACTTAAGGTTTCTTTATAAGTTTTCCAACTAAAATCGGTCCGTAGTACGTGGAAGAAAGGTAGATATTTGCTTGTCAGTTTTCGGTGATTGAACCAAAGCGCACCCACGGGTTGTCACGCGCCGTATTGTCAATAGGTATGCCGGCCGTTCGGCAAAAACAGATGTGTCGGTAAAAAGTGGGCCCGAGGCTTCGTTGGATAACCGGACTTTAATAAATCGTCCAGTAAAATCAGATTCCAATATAGGAAAGATATGCAGGCAGCTGTAATATTGATTTACGATTAATGTGCTTATGCTGTTCTGCTCTGATACGATTGCAGCATTCGTTCTGAATAAATAAGTGATAAGTGGTATGTTTAAATTATCTTAAGTAGATGCACCCCACTTATTTATCTTAAGAAATTGCGCAAAGTAAAAAAAAAAAATTATAATACTATTCAACCATATTGGGTCAGCCAATTCAATCTAGGTAAATTGTTTAACCGAGAAAAGGTGATAAATGATGAATCTACAGCGCTTAATAATGGTTGTTACCATTATTAAGCGCTGTAGATTCATCATTGATGCGTTTATATTCACAGAAGCACACATGATTAAAATTGTAATTTTTTCGAATGGATTATAATGATACATTTTAAATGAAGCCGTATCGTATTACAATGAAAGGATTCTTATCTACCATTACGTTGTACTATTAAGTATTACGTGCTACCATTACCAAACTCGCTTGAGCTTAGTTAAAGCGTCATTAAACGGGCACTGCCTTAAAATTCCCCAGTGAATAGAACACAGCCCAAACTGAATCAACGTATTAAACAATTCACTTGAATTTTGCTGCAGAAATTCCGAATGTAGTTGTGGGCGCCGGGAGTCTTCGAGTGTCATGACTATTCAAAATCGGCGATAGCTAAGGATAGCTTAAACTCTTTAATTGAACTAGAACTTTTAGGAGGATTAGGTGCATAGTTAAGGTATGGCCACACCGCGGCGTCCTGCGTCTACGTATGCAGGTGTGATCAGATAGTGCACTAGTATTTATACCGACGGGTTCAAACCAAACGCGATCTACGGCGATTAGAAAACGATTGAAAATCAGACCGCGCCCGCGCACGCGGTCGCAGGACGCCGCTGAGTGGTCGTAGTACCTTTAGGCATTTTGCCTAAAACCAAATATTATTGCCAAGTGTTAGTGGCAGGAGTTATGCTGTACCGTCTGGGGCAGTACCATCTCTTACTCTTTGTCAGTTCCTCAAAGGTTAGGCTTTAATAAAGGCTTTTATCTTTAGAGAGAATAACTGCTACTGAAATTACATGGTGTTACAGGGTATTTCTAGGATAACGGACACGTGAGGAACTTTACTAAGCAAAATATCATATTTTAAAAAAAATATGTACTTATCTGATAAGCTAGTGTTTGGCCATTATCTCGCTTGATTTTAAGCGATGATGTGGTCGGAGATGGTGAACACGCAAGGCCTAAAGTGTGGTCTGACTCTCAATGGCTATGTGCTGCTGGAATGCCGAAAGGTTAGGGCTGCAGTTTTTCTCTTCCATGGTGGTAAGCTTTTTGGTATCAAGTCAGCTGGAATATTGATATAATGCTCCTAATACCTGTGGGTATAAAGGTACGTAACAAGCAAGGTGCTTGCCTCAAGGTGAGCTGCATCATCATAACATCTACTTAGAACAAATTGGAACAGTAGCACGTAAAATTCTGCTTTGCCAGATACATGCGTGCATGATGCATACGTTGCCCAATACGACTTTATGTTAAATTTCTCACAATGCGTCGCCTTTTCTACATTCATGGGATCATAAACGGAATTTTCTGTAGACACTATTTAGATTTTCCGGTGACCCAGAATTTATTGTAAAAATATATGCAAAAAATCAATACGAAGCCTACCACTAGTTACGTAGTAACTATTATATAATCTGTGCCACTAGTGTGTTATGCTTGTGGCTCGAACCATCTACTGGACAAAAACATATTAACAATGCGCCGAGTTCTGGTATGATGTTTGTTGCCAGTCAGTACAGAAGACGGTTGGTATACTTCCGCTCTATGGATTGGACTAAAGTCAGTTTTCAAGTCCGAGGGTTGAAGTACAGCTATGCGTCTTGTCTTTACAAACGTCTAATAGAAGGGAATGCAGCTAGACAGTTGTATATTTCCATCTCTTTTCTTATCAACGACTTACTCTGTATATTTGCATCTCTTTTCTTATCAACCTTACTTAGAAAGTAAGAGACGGGAGAGACAAAGTTTACCACTTTAAAAGAGTCTGAACACATTTTACCTCTTTAGAATTATCTATCTTTCAGATGCCTTATTTTTTTATTTTTGTGTATAAATTTAAACAAAAGTAAAGCGGTTCACAGAATACACCAAGTTTCAACTGTGTAGCTGTGACATGCGGACGGACAGACAGACGGACAGACAAACAGACAGACATGACGAATCTATAAGGGTGCCGTTTTTTGCCATTTGGCTACGGAACTCTAAAAAGACAGTGAACTTATGTTATCTCCAAATAGATTAATTATATTGAACTAAATACTTCTCTGCAAAAAAATAAAATAAACATTATAAACATTCTTTATTCGATACATAATACGCTGGCAAAATTAAAATTCTTTGTTAAAAATATATTAAAGGTACCAAATAGGGTTGAACTGGTTCCGCAGTTAATTAAGCAGCCAATTTTCGGGTTATTTATGGACTATAAAGTATTACAGAGGTGGACCCAGGCTTATCGGCTTAGTCGGCGGAAATTGGTAGGATGCAAGACGAAGGTACTCTGCAGATTATTTGTCTGAACCCAATTTAGTGTTTTAATTAAATATTTAAAAATATTTAAAGATGACTAAGATCTTGTTTTAGGCTTCGAATAATTTTCCACGTGTATATGTACCGCATTCGTGAAATATTATATTAGTTTTTAGGGTTCCGTACCCAAAGGGTAGAACGGGACCCTATTACTAAGACTCCGCTGTCCGTCTGTCTGTCTGTCTGTCTGTCCGTCTGTCACCAGGCTATAGCTCATTAACCGTGATAGTTAGACAGTTGAAATTTTCACAAATGGTGTATTTCTGTTGCCGCTAGAACAATAAATACTAAAAACAAAATAAAGTTAAAAATTAAGGGGGGTCCTCATACAAAAAACGTGTTTTTAAACGCCATCTATCTAATTAGTTTCAGCAAAATGACATAGATGGCGCTAGTAAACGAGCCCCGTCTTTTTAGATCGCGACCAAACCAAATATTCTTGGTAATATCAATTAATCAAATATATGATGAGGTTGAAACTCTTTTATTGTTCGTATTGTACGGAACCCTGCCTAAGTGTGCGATAAGAGACGCGATGCTGACTCGCACTTGGCCAGTTTTATTAAACTGTAAATTTGACTGTGAAATTAAAGTGCGTATGTCTCCGTATATCAATAACAAGTGCAACAGCAGTGACAGCAGTGGCTCGTTATATGTTGAGCTTTGCATGCCACTGTATCTGTTATCTTCTTCTAGCTGCTGTTATCGATTACCAACAGGTTTCTGTTTCTTTCATTGGACTAGCGAATAAATGGAATAAGACTCTTCTTCTTCTTGTTATGGCTTGATAATGCTGCTTGACGTTTTGAAACATTATAATATGGTATTTTGGAGTTGATTTTATGATGAAGTCAGAAGGTGGATAGTGAAACTCTCCAGTAGCTATTATTGAACCTTTTGGCTCATTTGATTTGTTTCGACTAGTCTTATACATAGGGCTTAGTGACAATGGTCTGATGATGGAACCAGGAGCAGTATTATTCTATATTATCTGCCAGGAACAAGTGAACGAATCAGTGAAAAGGTATTTTCTAGGTAAGCGTGCTACATCGTCGATCGCATCGTCACTAGGTGAGATAATCGTCAAACGCTTGTCTATCTGCCATGAAAAAGAAGTCTACTTTTTAATTCAAGCGTGTTTTGTTAGATTTTGATATTATAACTTATATGATTCCTATTTTTCTACTATAGCTCTCTTTATCTATAAACTCACTAGCTGACCCGGCAAACTTTGTTTTGCCATATAAATAAGATCAGTTTTCGACCGGAGAGAAAAAATGATTAAATTACTAAAATGGCTATTAAAAAATAAGAGTTGATCGTAGAAGGGTGAAAATTGAGGATTGTATGTATTTTTGTATGTTGTATCATAAAAAAAATAGAAATTAAAAATTTCGTCTAAAAAATAAAATAAAAAATTTAGGGGTGGACTACCTTTAACATTTAGGGGGATGAAAAATAGATGTTGGCCGATTCTCATAGATACCGGATAAGCACAAAAAATTTCATCAAAATCGGTCAAGCCGTTTCGGAGGAGTATGGCAACGAAAACTGTGACACGAGAATTTTATATATTAGATTTAACTACGTATTGAAATTGTTTTAAAACAATTGCGTTCCCACTTCCACATGATACCTACGGTTAATTCGAGAGAGAACACAATAGTGTATAGACAATGAGACGTTGCGTGCCTACGACTACAATCGTATTAAGGACTGCGTTCACTGTTCACTTCGATAAAAGTACATTTTTGTTTAGAGTGTTCTTTGGTTTTATGTTTATTACAAATTGATTACAAGAAGCCGGTATCAGTCATACTGATTTACAAGAATATTTACGCTACAAAATATTTTTATATAATAAAATTCAGGAACCAAAGGATGAAAGTTAGCGTATTAATGTCACTTCGAGGTTATCTAACCGTGTGTCACCACACCACCGATTTTCTCAGGAACGGGTGGACCTACTAAGATGAAATTTGTACTAAATACTGAGGTCTATAGTCAATATTAGGTTTATGAAATCAAGGTCGACACGATAAAAAGATATGGAAAAATTTAGATTTTCGCGAAAACTTGTAAGTACCAAAATTTACCTTAATTTTAATTTTTTTATTTATTTATCGGTATTTTTCCTTTTACTTGTATTGTAACCTTGCTTTTAACCAAAATGGACAATTCTAGGTCCACCGGAAGTACACTATAGGTTACAGGTTTTGGGTCGAAAACCTATAGGGTACTTCCCGTAGACCTAGAATCATGAAATTTGGCAAGAAGCAAGGTCTTGAAGCAGTTTTAAAGGAATAAATCTCAAAATCGTAAATATGTAGATAAATAACAAAATAAATTATAGTAAAAAATATTTTTAAAAACAAGCATTTATCTGGGACAATGAACTAAAATGTTAAAAATAAATTCTAGTAAGTATTTGGCGTGTAGGTAATTACCTATATTCTTAAAAGCTTGAAGCACTTCCCATTTTTCAGGCTAGGTAATTACTATACTTCAGTGCCTACACGCCAAATACTTACTAGAATTTATTTTTAACATTTAAGTTCACTGTCCCAGATAAAAGCTTGTTTTTAAAAATATTTTTTACTATAATTTATTTTTAACTTTTTAGTAGGTAGGTATAGATACCGACTACGACTCGGTGATGCTATGTTGCTTTACAACAGAAATGCCATGGCCACCTTACAGCTTCATCATCAGATCCTGGCTATCACTTAAGTGTAAAAAGCTCCTCAAGACGAATCATTTAACTCACTAGAGTTACGTTGATTTATCTCAGAGATGCCGTGGCCACATTCCAGCTTCATCATCAGACCCTGGATATCATCTAGGTGAAAAGTTATCTTCAAGACGAATCAATCGAGCCCAAACTCGGTAGGGTTATGTTGATTTATCACAGAGATACCGTGGCCACCTTCCAGCGTCATCATCAGACCCTGGATATTATCTAGGTGTAAAGTTCTCTTCAAGACGAATCAATCGAGCCCAAACTCGGTAGAGTTACGTTGATTTATCACAGAGTAATATTAAAAATGCAAAAGGCCAAGTGCATGAAATCGGATTATCTGACCACAATACAGGACAAACACTTACTTTGCCAGTTGCACATAAGGCAAAGAAGTCCTTGATTTGGCATATTAAAAGAAGGGACTACTGTGGTGACAATGTTGCAAAATTTCAGCATGCCATGAGAGCTTTATCATTTAGTGACGTCTATACTGAAGCTAATTTTGAGGTTGCATTTGAAGCTTTCTACGATATGTTTAAATTGTTTTACTTTCTTTGTTTTCCGGTTATAAAGATAAAATGTGTCTCAAAAGCAATAGGCCCTAAGTGGATAACAAAAGGCCTAAAAAAGTCTGCAAAGAAAAAAAGAATACTAAGATTTAAATACTATAGTTCAAAAGCAAAATCAAATGAAAAGTTAAACTGTAAGAAACAATACTTGTCATATTCCAAAATGTTGAAAAGGTGCATCTTTAAATCACAAAAAATATTCCATGACAAGTACATGGTGCGGAGTAAAAACAAATGTAAGGCAGCATGGGATATTATTAATCATAAAACTTGCCAAAATAGAGGCCCTATTAATAATATTAATTGCCTCAAATGTGATAACCAAATCTTAACTGACAAAAATGACATATCAGAACTTTTTAATAACCATTTCATAAAATTGACTAAAACACAATGTAATACTTATAATCCATTGACATGTAATATAACAAATAATCCATCGACTATATTTTTAAAACCCTGTGACGCATATGAAGTTAGAAAGGTGATATTATCATTGAATACTACCAACGCGGTAGGTTATGATGAGATATCAACGAAAATATTAAAGACTTGTGTAAACGAAATAGCACCAGTTCTAGCGTTTTTAATAAATCTATCCTTTACACAAGGAATTTTTCCAAAAGAGCTCAAGCGCTCCATTGTAAAGCCATTATACAAGAAAGGTGACAAGTCAGATATTAATAATTACCGCCCCATAACATTAGTACCTATTTTTTCAAAAGTTCTGGAAAAACTAATGTATTCCAGACTTAATATTTTTTTAACGGAATTTAATTTACTCAAGGTAGAGCAGAATGGATTTCAAAGAAATAAATCCACAACATTAGCCGCATATCAACTCGTAAATCAGATAACATTTGGTCTGGATCTAAATATGCTTACTTCCGTAGTATTCTTCGACCTTAGCAAAGCGTTTGATTTGGTAAATCATACTATGTTATTAACTAAATTAGAGTGTTATGGTATTCGTGGGACAGCATTAAATTGGATGAAGTCATATCTAGTTCAAAGAGATCAATGTGTTGAAATTGCCGGAATGGACTCTAAAAAACACTTACAAGCGTATAGGTCATCATTCAGAGAGAACAACCGGGGAGTGCCTCAGGGCAGTGTTCTAGGGCCTTTGTTGTTTTTATTGTTTATTAACGATCTCCCAGCAGTCACAAAATCAAACTGCGTACTCTTTGCGGACGACATATCACTAATAGTTAAGAGTAGCGATAGAAACATGCACATAAATAAACTACAGGAGGCAGTTTCTGAGATAATTGCGTGGATTAATGAAAATCACCTTTCAGTCAATATTAATAAAACAAAAGTCCTGCATTTTTACTTAAAGAATAGACAGGAATATCCGCCAGTCATCTGCGACGGTCATATGTTAAGCGTAGAAAAAGAAATAAATTTCTTGGGTATCGACATTGATAATCAATGCTCGTGGAAAGCTCACGTTAGTAAAATTTGTAAAAAGGTGAATCGTTTCATTTACCCTTTAAAAAATTTAACAAGAATATCTACACAAAATACTGCGATGATGGCATATCACGGCTACGTAGCATCAGCCCTAAGATATGGCTTAATAATCTGGGGAAACAGTGTTTGGGTAAATAAAGCATTTATAGCTCAAAAAAAATGTGTGCGTGCCCTATGTGGTGTGGGGCCTCTGCACTCATGTCGCGAACTATTCCCTAAGATTGGTATACTCACCCTACCTAGTATGTACGTTTACGAGCTTAGTATTTTTGTTAAAAAGTATCCACAGTTATTCACAAAATTTAGAGAGGTTTCTAATTTTAACAGTCGTTTTCCTGATAAACTTGTGTACCCAAAAGTAAGGAAACATTTAACATCAATTGGCACTTATTCCATGGCGATCAAAGTTTTTAATAAGTTGCCACATAGTTTTAAATCTCTACCATTACCAGTATTCAAGAAAAAGATATTTGAGTGGTTATGTAAAAAAGTATTTTATACGGTGAATGAATTTTTAGATATAAATAAAAAATGGTGACATGTTTGAATATTTGTAAGTTAATATAATATAAATTGAAAATAGTAATAATTAAAAAGATTTGACGAATTTATGAAATATTGACCGAATTGTTATAATGGAATTTTTATGTACCATTGGATAAATATTATTGTATTTTTGATTATATAATTTCTTTTTTAAAGATTTGCACGCCACCAATGGCAAAATACGGATAAGGACTTATATTGTATTTTTCGATGTTGTTATAAACCTGTATTTTATGCAAATATGTATCTGAATCTGAAAAAAAAATATCTGAGTCTGAATCTGAGATGCCGTGGCCACCTTCCAGCTTCATCATCAGACCCTCGATATCATCTAGGCGTAAAGTTCTCTTCAAGACAAATCAATCAAGTCCAAATTCGGTGGGGTTATGTTGTTTTATCACAGACATGCAGTGATCACCTTCCGTCTCCATCATCAGACCAGCTCCATGGTACCATATCATTGTATTGTCACCGAAGATACATAAGTATACCAAATTTCAGTCCAATCGAACATCGGGAAGTGGGTCTAAATTAGCTTCCAAGATTCCACCCGAACATACATAGTTACATACATACATACATACATTGAAAGTTAAATGAAAGCTTGTAAAAACTGGCCAAGTGCAAGTCGGACTCGCACTCGTAGGGTTCCGTACCATACTACAGTATTTTATAAGATCGAGCAAAAATACCACTATCATTTATCGCCAGCAAAAAATAATAATTAATAAACATTTTATTTCTTATAACGCCATCTAACGTCTAACAAAGGTGTTAGGGATCGACATTTCAACATAACGCCATCTATGGGACGTTTACCTAAACAAGCGTTCATAGATGGCGTGAAATGCCGAAAAAAACACGTTTCTTGTATGGGGACCCTCTATTATTATTAACTTGATTGATAACTTGATTGTTTTTAGTATTTGTTGTTATAGCGGCACCAGAAATACATCATCTGCGAAAATTTCAACTGTCTAACTATCACGGTTCATAAGATACAGCCTGGTGTAAGACGGACAGACAGACAGACAACCAGACAGATAGATAGACAGACAGACAGACAGACAGACGGACAACGGAGTCTTAGTAATAGGGTCCCGTTTTACACTTTGGGTACGGAACCCTAAAAAAGGTAAATTTACTATTACAAACTAATTATTTGTAGCTGGTGCAATACATTTTCTATGGATCGAACTACAAAGTTAAGTTTGTCCTTTCACCTCGTCTGAGAAGCGTCTGAGAAGTCTGAGAAGCGACGGAAGCGTCGGTGGGCGAGTCCAACTCGACTTGGCCGGTTTTATTTTTAGGGTTCCGTAGCCGAATGGCAAAAAACGGAACCCTTATAGATTCGTCATGTCTGTCTGTCTGTCTGTCCGTCCGTATGTCACAGCCATTTTATTACGAAACTGTTAAGACTACAGAATTGAAACTTGGTAGGTAGATGTATTCTGTGAACCGTTTTCCGATTTTTATACAAAAATAAAAAATATAAAAGTTTAAGGGGCATCCCATACATGGAACTGAAACAAAAAAAAATGTTTTTTCTTCCAACCTATACGTGTGGGGTGTCTATGGACAGGTCTTTAAAAATGACATTAAGGTTCTTAAAATCATTTTTTCTCAAAGTCAATCATTTGAAAGATAGGCGCGTCTAAAGTGGTAAAATGTGTGAAGCCCCCCCCCCCCCTCTAACTTTTAAAGTATGGGAGTGAAAAATCTAAAAAAAATATATCCTATAGATCTCAATAAAAACTAACAACGAAAATTGGTTTGAACGAGATACAGTCAGCAGTTTAAGAGATATGGCGACCGCAAAGATAACTTTGTTTTTCATACAAACACTATAAAAAACAAAGTTAATTTTGTAGTTGCGAAAAATAATAGTTATGGAATACTTAACTGTGTTACGGAACCCTACGAGTGCGAGTCCGACTTGCACTTGGCCAGTTTTTTTATATTAAATTAGTTGTATAGTTTTTGTAAAAGTTTTAGTACTTATGTTTTCGACTCCAGCTTGGACCGCATCTTCACTTTAAATCAGATGAGATAACGGTCAAGTGCTTGACTGTCAGATATAAAAATAGTAGGTATTACAGTTACGAATAAAATTATTTATACCAACCAGTGTAAAGGATGCCTTAACAGAAAACAATGTGAAATTGTTTGAACCAGATCGGTGTGGTTGATGTATCGATTTCTTTGATAACAATAAGCCGGTATCAGTGATGCTGACTGTGATTGAACGTTTTGGGGAACATTGTTACTGTTTTGATACTTTAAATTTACCTAACCAAAACCATAGATACCTAATATAAGGATATAGATATACATATATATATATATATATATGTGAAGAAGTTTTATGAAGTACTAGTAGCGCCTCGCGGTTGCACCCTCGAAGTTTCCGTACCCGTAAGAATTCAGGGATAAAATATAGCCTATGTTACTCGCTGATAATGTAGTTTTCCTTTAATTAAATAATTTTTAAAATTCCATCCAGAAGTTTTTTAGGTAAATCAAATATTTTCTCTTTATAATATTAGTTTTGATAAAAACATCTAGATGGCGCTAGTAGGGAATAGTTCTCGTTGTAATGTATGAGATTCTGCATGGCGCAAGCGTTATTTGCCACGATGTTGGAACCTGATGCACATGCTTCGTCATCAAACATCTTAAAATTTAAACTTGTATTAAATGTTTCCTGTTTATAATATTAGTTTTGGTGTATATGATACTTATTATTATACACAAGGATAAAAACCCAGAAATAAGCATTTCACCGTAATTATGTACATATATTTATTTTATTCTTGACAGACAAGCTTTTGGCCGCTATCTTACCTGATGTTGTCAAGTAAATTTGTGGTCTTATATGGAATCGTGCTTGTCTGGAAATGGAAGACGGCCGTAAGACGAGGCGCATGACAACAGACATTAGTCCAATCCAGTTAGCGCAACTATCCCAACCCGTCTTCCGTACTGGCTGATAATCTCACTTGATTTTAGACGGTATGGGGCGGTGTGGTAAGTGTCTGGCAGTGATAAGCGGCAATAAGACGAGGCCCTGGACAATAACATAAGTACTTGGGATAGATGACTGTGTCCCAATCCGTGTTTCATACTATCTGGTGCCAAATTTTATGGTGAAACTCGGGGAATCGGAGACATATCGTTGTTCGTATAATATATCCAAAATCTTCAGTCATCTCGCATACACAAAGTTAATGTAAGCATCCATTCCTCGTATGTAAATAAGTTCACATTAAATAGTAAGCTGCTTCTGGTATCTGTCAATAGGAATGCCAACATTTCCGATGGTATCAGGCTGACAGGCCGGCAAGTGGCCAAGGAATGTCTTCTTCCCAATGTTTTAAGTTTTTTTATTACCAGTAGCCCATTTTTAAAGAGGCCGACGTATTGTCGATTCGGAGATATGGACTGAAGCATTTGTAAATGAAATCGGATAAATGAATCGAATGTTTTAGTCTCTTGGAAAAGTCTGAGTGCCGTTTAAGTAACTTGCGTTGCTGGAATTGTTTCATCTACTCGTATTAAGTGTCGATAAAATGCTAGAGGTACTTAAGAAACAGTTTTAGCCGACTTTACAAAAAGAGGAGATTCTCCGTTTGGCTGTATTATTATAATATTTTTTTATGTTTATTACCTCAGAACTCTGTCATTTATTAAATGGTTTTGAGAAATTATTTTTTTTGAGAGAGTATGCTTCTATGTAAGTAGCTTCAGAGATTTAGACAAAAAAAAACTCAAACTGAATGCTGAAAATAACTACCGTGGCGCTTGATGTAGTTTTTAGGGTTCCTTAGCCGAATGGCAAAAAACGGAACCCTTATAGATTCGTCATATCTAAAGTAAGTAAAGTAAAAGTAAAAAAGAAAACTGAAAATGAATTATGTGATTCTGAAATTCTGACTGAAATGATGAATTGAAACTTGGTAGTATATAGATGTATTCTGTGAACCGCTTTCCGATTTTTATACAAAAATTAAAAACATAAAAGTTTAAGGGGGGGTATCCCATACATGGAACTGAAACAAAAAAAATGTTTTCTTCAAACCTAGACGTGTGTGTGTGGGGGTGTCTAACCTAGGGGTGTCTATGGATAGGTCTTTAAAAATGACATTGAAGTTCCTAAAATTATTTTTTTCTTAAAGTCAATCATTTAAAAGATAGGCGCGTCTAAAGTGGTAAAATGTGTGTCCCCCCCCACGAAGTTTTAATATATGGGAGTGAAAAATCTAAAAAAAATATATGTTGTAGATCTCAATAAAAACTAACAACGAAAATTGGTTTGAACGAGCAGTTTTTGAGATATAGCGACCGCAAAGATAACTTTGTTTTTTATACAAACACTATGAAAAACAAAGTTAATTTTTTAGTTGCAAAAAATCATAGTTATATAATACTTTACTGTGTTACGGAACCCTACGAGTGTTACAAAACTACCTATGTATTTACGTGTGTTTTTTGGATAAAAACGTCGTGGCGCGCGTTTTGTTATATCGGTTG
This sequence comes from Cabera pusaria, assembly GCA_954871355.1. Taxonomy (NCBI): domain Eukaryota; kingdom Metazoa; phylum Arthropoda; class Insecta; order Lepidoptera; family Geometridae; genus Cabera; species Cabera pusaria. The sequence continues at coordinate 21,984,141 of OX940892.1, forward strand.
TATCATCGAAAATATAATAATTGTCAAGCCAAAGTATCGGAATTAGAATAGTTTTTTTTCTCCCTGGGGAAACCCGGTCGTGTGGGTACCTACCAATCTGTTATTATAATCGTCTCGTGGTACTCGTATATTTTCTGTGCTACGGGATCGCTATCGCACTTAACCGCAGCCCCGGCAGCGTTTGTCCGCGAGGAAATCGTTAAATCTCTAAAAATACATTGTACGTAGTTAATACATACGTCACAATAAAGAGTTTATCTATAATTCGCACTACCCATGGAAGAATGGCGCAAACACACTTGCGTCAAAAAAAAAATATTTCACCATTGGATAGAGGAAAGGCTATTACATATACTCAATTTTTTTCAAATTTATATTCTAGTAAATTACGGAGTAATTTAAACTTAAAAAATGTATACGAAAATATTTTTTTTATAAATTCCGTAGTAAAACGATGTAAGTTTTGTTACTCTTATCACATTTGAAAAGTTACCTTGTAGTATTAGCTTAATTAATCTTACGTAATTATTATACGTCTTCCTAAAAAACTTTTGTTGCATAAATGATCTTACATACATTTTCCACGTGATATGTTACAGCTATATGTGCGTATATACAGTAACGCTTATTTTCACGGTACGTGTAGAAGAAAAGTGTCAGTAAGCATGATTAAGCAGTTATCCTATGCAGTGTTTTGCTTGTCTTTTATTCGTAAATGAAGTAACCGATTTCTTCCAGGCAAGCATAGGAATATTTTTTTGCATAACTATGATTAAGTGTGATAAAAATATAACTTTTTTTGTAATTAACATAATATACTTACTTTTTCTATGCTTGGTTAGCAGTTTATAATGTATGTGATGTCAAATATTTAGTTTCCATTACAATAACTCTGTCAACATAAGTCATTTATATATAACGAAGATTCATAGCATAGTAAGTGTTCGGAGAATAGAACAGCGAGAGCTGCTCCAGCACACTCTTCCACACACGAGAGCGGGACATACTCGTGCATGCGACTACGCAACGCATTAGCTTTGCGGCACATACCATTCACGACTTGAATACCCCTAGATTATACTTATCGAGAAACACAGACACTGGCAAAGAATTCCATTCATTGGCAGTACCTATGATAAAAGATGAAGCATAACGCTTGGTGCAAGGAGATGGACCACATAGCGGTGGCGCACATCTGGTTCAGTCTGGTCGAAGCAGGGCTGGCAGGGTAGTATTACTTTGCGCAATCAGATGGCATAGGTACTCTGCGAAATGCACCCGATAGGAAACATGGAACTTTTTATTGTTTTACTTTTGTTTTAATTTAAATCGGCGCACCATGCTGTATGCTATATGTATGCTATATATTTCTGCGTTCTTCTCCAAACAAAGGTTATCTGTAATTGGTAGAACCATCTCTAAGTTGCGAACAGTACGTGATCGGACGTGTGTTAGACATAAATTAAGCAACTGTCTCGGAGTGAAGTACTTTTTTTATATCTTATAGGCTAGCGTTTGACCACTATCTCACCGGTTGGTAAGTGATGATGCGGTCGAAGATGGTAAGCACGTTAGGCCTAGAAAGGGAACTGACTCTTAAGGATAGCTGCCGGAACACATTAGATGTTTGGCGAAAGATTTTCTAACTTCAGGGTGGTAGCTGGCCAGGCGGACACTAGATAGTGTCCTACCACCATGGGGGGTTGTTGGTTTGTTAACGATGTTTTTCCTTCACCAGAGGGCCACTGTGAAAAGCGCACATACATTTTGCCATAGAAAAATCCACTGGTGCTCGGCGTGGATTGAACTCGGTACCTCTGACATCAAAGCCGACCGTTCTCCCGATTACGCCACCGGACTCTCAAAACTACTGCCTCAGCTTGGCTATAAAACCAAGCTTTTTCGACGCTAATTGGACTGTAGACTCGTTTTTTTTCATCATATAGGCTAGCGTTTGATCACTGAAGAAAAGGTGGTACACACGCTACGCCTAGAAGACCTACTACCTACTAGAACCTAGAACTTAGAGCTGCATTGAATTTGACCAGATTGGCATCGCCCCAATCGAAGACAGCCTATAAGGACAAGTTTATGCGCTTGACTATATGAAATTGAATTTGTGCCACACTAGACTGTGCACTGGACGTATAGCTCTCTACAACGGTGCTGTCGTCTGCATTCCCAATGATATCAATCATCAACAAGTCGTTAATATGCAGTAGGATAAGAGTGGTAGAAAGCAATGATCCCTAAAAGACGCCAATTGGTTAGAAGAGCAGCCATCAATGATTACTCTGAACGACAGGTCACTCAGAAGAAAATACAAAACTCAGACACACAAACCAGTGGAAGTCCGTAGGATGGATGGATGGACTTGCTTATAAGATCCCCCACTTTCGTTGAAACCCGAATTTTCGGTTACTGACAAAGTTCTATGTATGCAATGAGCCGGTTGTTCAGTAAAGGTTTCACAGTCTTGCAGAGTATTAACGTGTCTAAAAGTTGACAGGGTCAGCAAGGGAGATCAGGCACACAGGTCCTCAGGATTATGGATGGAATACCATCGGGGCTACTGGCTTTGTTCACGTCTACATTTTGCAGTGTTTTTTTAACCTTAGCCTGATGGATAGGTATATCTGACATTTGTTTCACGCATCCAAGGTGACGGGAGTGTGTCTCACGAGCAGTGTCAAGAAGTAAAGACTCCGTGAACAGAGAAGCACAGAATCAAATTCGCTTTCTCTTTGGTGGTATGAGCCAGCGCCTCATCGAGTTTCAGCAGTGGAAGAAGTGAGTGCCGACAAAAGAGTGAGTCAAATTATAAATCAAAGCTATGTGGTCAAATCAAGCCATCCGTAAAACATTCTTGCAGAATAGGCTAGTTTACTAAAAAAAAAATTGTAGCCCGTCATTTACATTATCAAAGAATATTGGATACGCATTGTTTATTTTTCCAATTAAACAAAACATGACGAAGATATAGAGCGTGGAAATTGCGCGTGACGTCACAAACCGCTAAAAGTATACTACTTTCTAGATGTAGAGGTCAGTGACGTCAGGAGCCCCCACACCCGAACTTTGACGCTCTTTAGCTTTGTCAATTTATATTGATTTATAAAATATTAAAAATCGTGTCCAATATTTTATGATAATCCAACTGCCGGACTAATTAGAATTAATATTTTTTGACCCAGGCAACATCTCTATTAGGTAGGCAGCGTTGTTAAAGGTTTTCTTCCTTGCTGACACATGTTTGGCTTTGCGGTTTTGAGCGTCAACCCAGTCCAAGTTAATTGTATGCTTCGGCGCTGCAGTACGGCCACATTTAACCCCGAACCAAGGCTAAGCTTTATATCACAACTTTGGCAAATAAAATATAGTTTTCCATTCTCTGAAGCAGCAAATTCATTACAGCGTTCACACAAACCATAAGGTCATCGGAAGAAAAGCATACGGGCCGCTTAAGGTTAAACTGCAAGGAACGACCGCTACTCATCCCAATCTGCTGCGTATTATTGCCTCACGTCGAGTACCTCTTAAGCTAAGGTTGGGCGGAGAGAAGACTTCATCCGATAGTGGTTGGAACAGCTAGCGGTGATGATACTGACACTGAGTAGCGGTCTGGATCAGTTGCCAGGAGAAGGTCCAAGCAATTGGCTGTATGGCCATCTCCTGATCTCTATTGTGTGGCCAAAAGACATAGCCGTAGAGAAGTTTTTCTAAGCCTGTGTCTATCAGTATCTAAAGCATAGATTGCTAGGGTCTTTAAGGTTTTGGAGACGTTGACAGCAGATGTCGTCCCGTACACGCAAACGTTAATTTGCAAACGGTTTGGTGTGTTTGTCATAAACGTATTATGCATAAGAAATAACGAATTTGAATGAAATTGCAATAGAGATAGCCACCCTGGCTAACTATTCAATTAACACAAACTGCACACCGGCTTTATTTATATCCACACAAGTGGAAGCATGTGGCGTATCTTCAGTTATGTTATTAAATATACGCAGGTTTTTTTACGTATTTACCACACACGTCTTTCAAAGTAAAGTTTTAGCCACAGAATAAGTAAGTTATAAGTGATACAACTATTTTTGTTATTTTTATCCCACTTAATAACAGCACTTCGCAAGTTACTATAAATTTTCTTAGTATTTTCTCATGGAAGAAAACAACATAATTGTTTACGTACAAATATTATGTAAAATCGGGCTGGAACAAAGGCGTAACTCGAAATAAAACTACGAAGTTCGCCTAATTTCCATAGCAACAAAGCGGTAACTTTAGATGTTTCTTAATTTCATATTATTATTCCATATATTAATGGAGTAACCACCTAATTTTAGATTTTTACAAAATCCAGAGTGTATTTTAAAAAATGAAGTATATAGGTATCTGTATGAAAATTTTAGCTACCATGTTGCTGAAGACACTAATTGTCTAGGACTTCTCATTTCTTTACAAATCAGTTTTTTGACGCTCCTGAAAAGTTGGTGTTTTCATCTTACCCCATTTTTCCATGAGTAGTGCGAATTCATAAATTGGCTATGCCTTTATTTCGATTTATAATAGTGACCTTATTTACCTATGATATGAGCCGCTTCATTATTATCGGACATCTAGAGACACTAAAAGGCGCCATCGATTTATGGTGGATATACCACTACGAACGAAGCGATTTGCATCTTCGTCCATCATGCAAGCCGCCAGGGAATGGAATGCCCTACCTGAGTCTGTGTTTCCGATTAAATCAATATGGGAGTCTTCAAATCGCGAGTGAATATGTATCTTTTGAGTAAGCGCGCTCCATCATCGAGCGCATCATCACTTAACATCAGGTGAGATAGTGGTCAAGTGCTACCCAGTTCTATGTAAAAAAAAAACTTCATCGCACATGATTTTATACTTATGCTGCGTGTTATTTAGAATGTACCTACCAATAAAGGCGGCAATAGCCCAATGGATAGGGTGTCGGACTGGCAATCGAGAGGTCGTGAGTTCGAATCCCACCCCACCCATTGCACTATTGACGTGAACCCACTCCAGACACAAGCATATTTAGCTTAGTTGGAGGGGTTAACAAGAATACTAGTAATGTGCAACCCACATTGCGAGTAATCTTTTAAAAAAAAAAATAAAAAAAAAAAAAAAAAAAACAAAAAAAAAAATCTCTCACGTTTTTCCAAAACTCGATAACGTTACTGATTAGGAAGCCGAAGTCAGTTGAATTATCACAATAATCAATTAGTTATTCAAGCTGTCCATTTGTTAAATGGCTGGTCATAGACAGACCATAGCTAAATGTTATCATCGCATGTCAATCTATACGTCTCAAGAACCTAGCTTCTGTCTGACCGTTAATATATTATTAACTATAGTATTATTTGAGGCACCCGCGGCTTCGCTCGTGTAAAAAAAAATCAATGTCACAGAATAAATAAGAATAAATGATAATATAGTTCAAGTATGTCTATGTCTTATTCTTAGGCATCTTCATGCTTGTACATGTCAGCTGAATCAGTCGCATGATTTGATAGCGCAGGCTACAGAGACGTAGCAATCAACCAAGTAGGTATAAGTGCATAAGTACTTACTTTTTTGTATCTTAGAGGCTAAGTATCTCCAGAGATATGACGATAAACGTCTCGAGCTTGCTACTGAAATTGACTCGCGGGGCATTAGAGTTTTTAAACTATCTTAATTATTGCTGTTCAACTTCCTAGGGATGTACCATACGAGCTACAAAAAATACTCATTCGATAGTTTTCTATAGAATACATCGCGCGTGACTTGCCAATCAAATAGCTTATTCCTAAACGTCATTATCGCTCCATAATGCCAGCCTAAATGTTCTTCCGAGACAAATAATTGAGTAACGAGACGAGTACCGGTACCTACTCCCACTAAAATATCGATACTAAAAGTACTTGGAATCGAAAGAATCAGTAAAAGAAAAGATCCGTAGGATTGAGGTTGAACAAAAAATAAATAATAGTTTAAAAAAACTAAAAAAATACGCTCTTTTAGAAAATCCAACTAAAAAATAGAAAATAAATTTTAATAAATTTGAATTAAAAATAGTGTAAGAAAAAATGATTTTATTGTAAAAAAAAGCGTGGGGTGCATGGTATCAATAGTTCCAAATATTTTATGAACAGATATGACTAGAAGGGTTATTTTGATAATATCCTGAAAAGCACCCCACGCTTTTTTTTACAATAAAATCATTTTTTCTTACACTATTTTTAATTCAAATTAATTACAATTTATTTTCTATTTTTTAGTTGGATTTTCTATAAAAGCGTATTTTTTTAGTTTTTTTAAACTATTATTTATTTTTCATTTTTTAGTCGAACTTTTTTTTAAATATTTTTTTTAATTTATTTATTGTCATCGGTCCTTAATAAGTATGCCAAATTTCGAGTTAATCCGACGTTTTGAAGGGGGTTAAAATCATGTTCAAAGATTCCGTTACATACTAACATACAAACATACATACGTCTGAACCTAATAAAAGCGTATTAAAATCGCCTGATATGAATCTAGTAATAAGCTATTGTAGCTATTGTAGCTCTCGCAGCTCTCTTCAGAATTCCAGCCAAATTGATCAAACTGTTTAATCGTGAACAGATCACAAACAAATATACAAACTGACATTCGCATTTATATTTTAATATATTGGTTTTGATGAACACACAGCCCGACAGATATTTTGTATCTGTATATTGTATAGACTGATTATAATCACAGTACCTACGTTAAAGTTTAATGTACTGTTCTATAATATCATATTTATTTTGACAGACAGATTGAGAGATATTATTGGACATGACTAATGCATAAAACGAAACAATACAGTGTTTTATTTTTAACCTTTTTAACCGACTTTAAAACAAGTAGAAGGTTCTCAATTCGTTGGGTTTTTTTTTATGTATGTTCCCCAATTACTCGAAGAAGCCTGGACCGATGCAAAAAAACTTTTTTTTTAAATTTCATAGAGTAAGTAAGTAACCTCCAGAGATATAGAGATAAACACCTCAAACTTGGTAAATACTGAAAAGTTACTAGCGCGGCATTTGAAGTCGGTTCTTTAAGTTTTTTTTCAACGATCTTAAATTATTTATGTAAGGATTGAGAGCTGGAAATGAACGGAAGCAATCAAATGTTTTTAAATGGAAACAATCATAGCAGGTGGTTCTTTTCATTAGTTTGTAATCAATATAATTTATTTCGTTTGCCCGAAGGTATTCTATGACCATTCACATTATATCTGGGTAAGTGGCAACTAACTACATGGCAATAAATCATAATATTATATAGATATTTGGTACATAAATGATGCTATTTTATATGCGTAGGTAGGTATACATACAACATCAGAACTCTATAGAGACCCCAAAAAGAAGTAAAAGCTTTTAAAGTCTTTTATTTAATAGCTATAATACTTTTAAGCACTACTAAAAAACCACCAAAGGTGCATCATCACCGAAATATTTGTCACAGGTGCTCTAATACCACAGACTAAAAAACTACACAACCACCGCAAGTATTGTATAATCTGTGCCTAAACAAAGGTTTACCTCTGATTCACAACTCAATTAAAGGCAAGATAAGGACCAAGAAAACAAGCTTAAGGGTGGCCTCAGACAGTTCAGATGTTATTGACTTGTGCATCTCGTTTCAGCCAATCAGCGGCGAGGATCGCGGCAGGTGCGTTTGCGCATCTTCGAAGTGCAGGAGTGTAAAAAAGCAATACGTTTATAAATAGCGTCAACGATGCATGTTACCCTTTGAAGAGGATTCAAACTAGTCATGCAAGGTGGTAGGAATAATATAGATAGGTTAATAATGGTAGTAAGCTTAATTTTCAATAGCCTAGCTTAACAATTGCAAAAATTACAATCCAGATCCAGAATAGTGCTCCTAGAGGTGTTACTGCTAATTTTTTTTACGCTACTTACTTCTAGTAGGTAATTGCTTTAATTTCTACCGAGTAAAGCTCCGAGTATTAATACATTTTGTAGGCGATTGAAAAATTAGCAATTCTTGTTAACTTATTTTTCGATGCCAATCAATTCTGTATTTATACAGATCAAAACACTCTATGAGACCAACTGATGCTGAAGTGCTAGATTATGTCAGAAATGGCAGAAGTAAATTGGAATCTCATGTATAGTTGGTAGCTTTTTTGCAATTTCTGACAATTCTAATACCCTAACCTTTACTCGTGTGTCCTAGCCTCAGTTGGTCTGAAGGAGTGTTTAGTTCCCTATAAGGAAGCGGATTGAAGGATATCAAAAAAAGCGTTTGCTTAATTTGCTAATTTTCTTCATAATTTTTATTTTTTTTTAATTCTGTGAATGTAACTCAAAATATAGTCAAAAATAATGGACAGTCTCTTCAGAACATTTTTCTGTAGCTTCAACGGCAAATGTAGATTACCTGCCCTTACGGTCTCATCTATAAATCCATCCTGTATATCGATAGTTCTAGTAGTTTCTAGAAAAAACACGATTCTCACACTAACCATTCTATTGCGGATGTTGGTTCGATCTAACGTGTGATTAAGAATAATTACTGTGTATTAGCTTTTTGCGTTTCAAGTGCCACTCTATTGCAAATGTAGAGTAAGTGCAACGTGGACGTAATAAGGATTTGTAGATGTTAAAATCCTATTTTATATCATAAGGCAGAAAGTTTGTAAAATAGATGGATTTTTGTTACTCTTTCACGCAAACACAACTTAACGGATTTCATTGAAAATTGACACATAGAAACTGTCTGTGTGGATAGGTATATAATTATATAACCTGGACACTTATGATACGCAAGATGCATGAATTTTTGAATTGAAAAATCTATAATTTTAAATTGAATTTTATTATTACTTTAATTATAGTCAACTCTTATTATGGTGATATTTTTTATTTGCACACCAAATGGCAGAATGTAGCGGTAAGCCATTTTTTTATATACCTATGTACGCAAATAAATACATTTGATTGATTGATTTATTGATTAATACTATTTAGCCGATTTAAAAAGAGGAGAAATTTCTTAATATCATTGTTTGAATTTTATACTTACTACTTGTGTACTTGTTACCTTAGAACTACGTGATTTAATAAGCGATTTGGAAAATTCCTAACAAAACGTACATCATCACAAATAAAATTAAGCCAAAAAGCTATTACGGCACAAAATTATACCTTGTCGTGCCGAGACCTTTCTCCAATCAATATAGCGAAACTGACCTTATCTGTATTTCGAACTAGGTGGCAAAAAAGATCAAACCGGAAATGGGCGAAACGATTGGCGCAATTTCTTTGATTGGTATGTGGTTCAAACAACAGTCAAACTTTTCTAAAGATACCATGTAAAACAAGCTATTTTTTCCAAGGTAGATAATATAAATTGTTAAACACAATCCAAAATTTCATCGTACCCACAATACATTTACATTTAAACAATTTACAAAAATATAAAGTGTGTAACACTTCAAAGAAACATAATATTAGATAATATAAGATTTTTTACAATATACTAGTGGATATGGCAGACGTTGTCCTGCCCAATTGTAGCGCCACCTACCGAGTCCAATTGTAAATTTAAACCATCCATGGACCCACACTAATACACATAAAAAATCATCAAAGTCAGTCCAGCCGTTCGGGAGGAGTTTAGTATTCTTTTACATCACTCTATCTACTATTGATGAAAACTGCATTAAAACCCGTTGCGCAATTTTAAAGATGCGGGGCAGCGGGAGCGACTTTTTTAATATTATGTTAAGAAGATATTATGCTAGCGGCTAGCGTTTGACCAATATCTCACCTGTCGGTAAGTGACTATGCGATAGAGGATAATGGCACTCTAGGCCTAGGCTAGGCTAGGTAATTAAGAGTCATATATGACTCTCTAGCCTAGCCTAAATCTTATAAGATTTATAAAATCTTGTCAATGACCTCCATCGATAAGTAAAAAAAACAACGGGATCTCCGAAAAACACGAAAAACAGAGTCCTACTTCTACTGCATTGCAGCTCTCTAAAGAAGTTTTCTCTTCAACAAAAAGGATGAGGTTCTCAATTCGTCTGTATGTTTTTTTTTGTGAGTATGTTACGCGATTACTCCGTTAATTGTGAACGGATTCAAATGTTTCTTTTTTTAATAGGTAGGGTACGTTTCCGAGGTGGTCCCATTTCAATTTCATCGAGATCTGATTAGTATCTCCAGAGATATGGAGATAAATACCTCAAACATAGAAGAATGTACTGGTTTTAGAAGAAGAGTCCCAAGAAGATTATACAAAATGGAGGTTGCTATTGCATATACTTTTGAAGACTAAAAAATTTGACCTTGAATAATGTTTTTACATCTTTTTAACCGACTTCACAAAAAAGGAGGAGGTTCTCAATTCGTCTGTATGTTTTTTTTTTTTTTTTTTTTGTGTGTATGTTACGCGATTTCTCCATCAATTGTGAACGGATTCAAATGATTCTTTTTTTAATTGGTAGGATACGTTTCCGAAGTGGTCCCATTTTAATTTTATCGAGATCTGATTAGTATCACCAGAGATATGGAGATAAATACCCCAAACATAGGAGATTGTACTAGTTTTAGTAGAAGAGTCCCAAGAAGATTATACACAATGGAGGTTGCTATTGCATATAAGATATTCTTACGGTAACTGTGAGCGAGATAGAAATAAAGGTGGGGATTTTTTTTTTGTAATATCTTATAGGCAAGCGTTTGACCACTATCTCACCTGTTGCTAAGTGATGATGCGGTCGAAGATAGAGAAGTGGACTAGAATGGGAACTGGCTCTCAAGGATAGCTGCCGGAACACATTAGATGTTTGGCGACAGATTTTCTGACTTGAGGGTGGTAGCTGGCCAGGCGGACACTAGATATGTTCTACCACCATGCGGGGGTTATTGGTTTCTTAACGATGTTTTCCTTCACCGGAGGGCCACTGTGAGAAGCGCACATATATTTTTCGATAGAAAAATTCATTGGTGCACGGCGGTTTGAACTCGGTACCACGGCATCAAAGCCGACTGTTCTCCCAATTACGCCACCGGGCCCTCAATAAATAATTATATATTAATAATTATAATAAATAATTATGTATAAATATAAATAATTTGTCTTCACAGGAATGTTCTACCGGGCAAAGTCTTGTTAGAGTGCAAACTTTTTTAAACATACCTAATATTTTTTGACATGACATGACATTTGGCGAAGATGGCGGCCATTTCAGTCCCGCGACACTGCATACATAATTAAATAACTCAGAATCATGAACGTACTTTGTACCAATCAACACAGCAAAAAAAAATTATAAGCATAAAACCACATATTATATAATAGTTACTACGTAAATAATACTTTCCGTTGTTAGGTTGGCTACACAGTGCTTACATAATTCGGGTATCCACAATATAGGGAAGTGCCTCTTATAACGTAGTAGAGTGATTCAGTACCCTGTTGGCCATATGGCGGCAATTAATGTTAATAATCGCAAATAATACTTTTTTATATTCATTTTGGAATACAACTAGTCCGTGTTATAAAAGTATTTGGAATTATTGTAATAAAATAGACAATTAATTATCGTGTGTCAGATGCTTTTATTGCACAGGGCCGTTTTGGACATTGTCCTATGAGACCTTGATGACATCATTATTACTAGTGAATATTTTCACTTTAGCGCGGCATTTAAAGTCAATTTTTTTAGGGTTCCGAACCCAAAGGCTACCAAATGAACACTTTCTGAGACTTTGTTGTCTGTTCGTCCGTCCGTCCGTCCATCCGTCCGTGTGTCTATATGTGCGCACTTTACAGATCTGTATCTTCTTAACCGTTATAGGTGGTACACACTTGAAATTTTCAAAAAGTATATATCCGTCAGTGTATAACGGCCCAGACACGAAATTTAATAGATGCATGTAATTTCATTAAAACTTTTTTTGCACTAAAAAGGGTAAAATAAGTTATTTTTCAAAAAAAATAAAACCGACTTCATAACCACTAAAAGGCACTCAAAAGCGAAAAATAATTTACTTAAAATTATTATAAGCGTTACCCACGTCTCTATTTGAAGTCGGTGCCAGCCAAGTCTATTGGATATTAGATAGATGCTATGTATGTAGTAGTAGTAAGTAGGTACATGTAGGTTAGTAAGTAGGTAGATACATGTACTCGTAGGTATTATCTATCTACTACCTATTAGACTTGGCTGGCACCGACTTCAAATAGAGACGTGGGTAACGCTTATAATAATTTTAAGTAAATTATTTTTCGCTTTTGAGTGCCTTTTTGTGGTTATGAAGTCGGTTTTATTTTTTTTGAAAAATAACTTATTTCACGTTGATTTTGGTTTTTGACAGATATTTTTACGGTAACTGTGAGCGAGATAGAAACAAAGGTGGGGATAATTAATTTGTCTTCACAGGAATGTTCTTCCGGGCAAAGTCTGTTAGGGTGCAAAGTTAATTAATATTTTTTGACATGACATGACGTTTGGCGAAGATGGCGGCCATATCAGTCCCGCGACACTGCATACATAATTAAATAACTCAAATTTTATGAACGTACTTTGTACCATCCAACACTGCAAAATAAAATATTTATAAGCATAATACCACAGATTATATTATAGTTACTACGTAAATAATACTTTCCGTTGTTAGGTTGGCTACACAGAGCTTTCATAAATCGGGTATCAACAATGTAGGGAAGTGCCAACTCTTATAACGTAGTAGAGTGATTCAGTACTCTGGCGGCAATTAATGTTAATAATCGCAAATAATACTTTTTAATATTCATTTTGGAATACAACTACTCCATGTTATAAAAGTATTTGGATTATTGTAATAAAATAGACAATTAATTATCGTGTGTGTCAGAAGCTTTTATTGCACAGGGCCATTTTGGACATTGTCCTTTGATACCTTGATGACATCATTATTACTAGTGAATATTTTCACTAGCGCGAAATTTAAAGTCAATTTTTTAGGGTTCCGAACCCAAAGGGACACTTTCGGAGACTTTGTTGTCCGTTCGTTCGTCTGTCCGTCCGTCCGTCCGTGTGTCTATATGTGCGCACTTTACAGATCTGTATCTTCTTAACCGCAATAGGTACATACTTGAAATTTTTACAAAGTATATATCCGTCAGTGTATAACAGCCCAGACAGGAAATTTTATAGATGCATTATTTAATTAAAACTTGTTTTGCACTAAAATGGGTAAAATAATTTATTTTTCAAAAAAAATAAAAGCGACTTCATAACCACAAACAGGCACTCAAAAGCGAAAAATAAATTACTTAATATAATTATTATAAGCGCTACCCACTTATCTGTTTGAAGTCGGTGCCAGCCAAGTCTAATAGGTAGTAGATAGATATTAGCTACATGTATCTACCTACTTACTAACTACATACATTGTATCTATCTACTATCCAATAGACTTGGCTGGCACCGACTTAGATATGTGGGTAGCGCTTATAATAATTATATTAAGTAATTTATTTTTCGCTTTTGAGTGCCTGTTTGTGGTTATGAAGTCGGTTTTATTTTTTTGAAAAATAACTTATTTGTGTCTTTTTATCAACAATCAGTTTGTGGCTGTCAGTCTAACTTGTCTACGAAGGGATGGGAGTCTTCAATCCTGATTGAGGAAGGTGGCCCCGAGAAGCACCTGCCTTATTACAACCACAAAGTAAACACGAGTACATTCATTATTGAAGGCCATAATTACACACGTCAATTGAAGCTCTTACATAAGATTTTTACAGTTTTTAGGGTTCCGTATCTCATAAGGAAAAGGAAGAACCCTTATAGAATCACTTTGTTGTCTGTCTGTCCGTCTGTGAAGACTCATTTTCTCAGGAACGCGAAGGTATCAAGTTGAAATTTATATTGAATAATTAAGACTACGATATTTTTCAGCAGTGAAGAAATGAAACTTGTAAGTAAACTCGATCAAAAGATATGACCGTTTATGTTGCATATTTATACATACGAGTATGTTGCGATTTCACAAATGAATCAAAACCTATGGGGTACTTTCCGTTGACCTAGAATCATGAAATTTGGCAAGAAAGTCTTGCAGCATTTATAATGAAAATAATCTGAAAACTCTAATTATGTACTTTGATAAAAAAACTAATTTTCTATCACAAACATTTTATTTGCGGTTAGTGCATGAACAGTGTCTAGGCATCAGTCTAGGGATTGAACTGCAAAGTTAAGTTTGTCCTTTAAGCTAGTTGACAAGTTTGTACGGAATCCTTTGTGTGCGAGTCCAACTCGCATTTGGCCTGTTTTATTTCAGTTATGTTATTTTGCATAATTATTATGTATTACACCAATGTAATTATTATTTTGTGGAGAAATCGAGTCTTCGTTAATATTAATTCTACCGTGAAATTAATAATAGGTACAACTTAGTGAACTTGATGCCAAAAAAACTTAATTTATGTTTTTGTGATATTTTATTTATTTTTATTTTTTTATGGTCATTTGCTTGTTTGCTACTTTTATCATACAAAAAAAGTTAATATCGTTTTACGAGTTATTTTGTCTCCCTAATGTAGACAAAGTTATTTATTTCATAGGCATAGTTAGACAGAAATTATCAAACAAGTGTTTTATCCATATAATCAGATAAACATATAATCTTCACGATAATTTTCTTAAACTGCGTATAATAATACTAGAAGTGCCCCGCGGCTTCGCCCGCGTTAAAAACTTCTTTTATTTACTTAAAACTTTCCTTTTGTAAAAACGATTCTATCATTAAAGACATCAAATAAGGATTAGCCAAATCAGTTCACCCGTTTTCATGTTATCGCGTGACTAAGGCAATTCGGGATTCATTATAAATGGGGTATTTTTTTAATTTTACCCGAATAACCCAAATTTTCATACTTTGTTACCTACCCCATTTTGAAAAATCCTACAACACGTACTTTATCTCATCTTGTTTCGCCATACAAACTTTGAATCCCCGTTCCGTATCCGGGAGGAATTTTGAGAAAATCTTTTCTGAGCGGATACCTACGCCATACTAACTATCTGCATTCTAAAGCTTCTTCAGCGCAATCCGAAACAATATTGATTTTTAGACTTTGTTACCCCAGTTTATCCACTTAGAAGGGCATTTTGAAAAAGTCTGAAACTCGTATTTACTTATTTATTTACAAAAAAAGTACCTGTGTGAAATGACGAATAAAATGACTATCCAAACTTTGAACCCTCGCTTCATCCCCTTGAAGACTAAATTTTAAAACTTCTTTCTTAGCGGATACTTAAGTCAAAATACCTTTCTGCATGCCAAATTTCAGCGCAATCCGAAACAATATTGATTTCAGACTTTGTTACCCCACTTCACCCTTTTAGGGGTGGAATTTCGAAACAGCCTGAAACACGCATTTACTTACTTAAGTACTTGTGTTAAGTTTCAAATAGAAAATACTATCTTATCTTGTTTCTCCATACAAACTTTGAACCCCCGTTTCATCCCCTTCAGGGGTGAATTTTGCAAAATCCTTTCTCAGAGGATACTAAAGTCATAATAACTATCTGCATGCCAAATTTTAGCGCAATCTAAAACAATATTGATTTTCACACTTTGTAACCCCATTTCACCCTTGTCGGGGTGGAATTTAAAAAAAACCTAAAAAACGTCTTTACTTATTTTTTTACTTGAGCACTTATGTGAAGTTTCGAATAGAAAATACTATCTAGTCTTGTTTCTCCATACAAACTTTGAACCCCCGTTTCATCCCCTTAAGGGGTAAATTTTGGAAAATCACTTCTCTGAGGTAACTAACGTCATAATAACTATCAGCATGTCAAATTTCAGCGCAATCTGAAACAGTATTGATTTTCACACTTTATTACCCGATTTCACCCTTGTCGGGGTGGAATTTCAAAAAAATTCTAAACACGTGTTTACTTATTTTTTTACTTAAGCACTTATGTAAAGTTTCGAATAGAAAATACTGTCTAATCTTGTTTCTCCATACAAACTTTGAACCCCCGTTTCATCCCCTTAAGGGGTGAATTTTGGAAAATCCTTTCTCAGAGGTAACTAACGTCGTAATAACTATCTGCATGCCAAATTTCAGCGCAATCCAAAACAATATTGATTTTCAGACTTTGTTACCCCATTTCACCCTCTTAGGGGTAGAATTCCGAAAAAACCTAAAACACTGGTTTACTTATTTATGTCCTGAAGCACTCGTGTGAAGTTTCGAATAGAAAAGACTATCTAATGTTGTTTCTCCATAGAAACTTTGAACCCCCGTTACATCCCTTTAAGAGGTGAATTTTAGAAAATCCTTTCTTAGCTGAAACAAACTTCATAATAACCACCTGTATGCCAAATTTCAGCGCAATCCAAAACAATATTGATTTTCAGACTTTGTTACCCCATTTCAGCCTCTTAGGGGTGGAATTTCGAAAAAGCCTAAAACACGTATTTACTTATTTATGTACTCACTTGTGTGAAGTTTCGAATAGAAAAGACTATCTAATAATGTTTCTCCATAGAAACTTTGTACGGGGCGTTTCATCCCTTTAAGGGGTGAATTTTAGAAAATCCTTTCTTAGCTGATACTAACTTCATAATAACCACATGTATGCTAAATTTCAGCGCAATCCAAAACAATATTGATTTTCAGACTTTGTTACCCCATTTCAGCCTCTTAGGGGTGGAATTTCGAAAAAACCTAAAACACGTGTTTACTTATTTATGTCCTGAAGCACTTGTGTGAAGTTTCGAATAGAAAAGACTATCTAATGTTGTTTCTCCATAGAAACTTTGAACCCCCGTTTCATCCCTTTAAGGGGAGAATTTAAGAAAATCCTTTCTTAGCTGATACTAACTTCATAATAACTTCACCCTCTTAGGGGTAGAATTTCGAAAAAACCTAAAACATGTGTTTACTTATTTATGTCCTGAAGCACTTGTGTGAAGTTTCGAATAGAAAAGACTATCTAATAATGTTTCTCCATAGAAACTTTGAACCCCCGTTTCATCCCCTTCAGGGGTGAAATTCGAAAAATACTTTTTCAAAGGTAACTAACGTTGTAATAATTATCTGCATGCCAAGTTTTAGCGCAATCCGAAAATATTGATTTTCACACTTTGTTACCCCATTTCACCCTCTTAGGGGTGGAATTTCAAAGAAACCTGAAACACGTATTTACTTTTTTTTGTACTTAAGCACTTGTGTGAAGTTTCGGATAGAAAAGACTATCTAATCTTGTTTCTCCATACAAACTTTGAACCCCCATTTCATCCCCTTAAGGTAAAGTTTGAAAAATCCTTTCTTAGTACACCCCTACGTATTAAGACAGATATACCCTCCAAATTTCAAGTCTCTACGACCAGCGGTTTAGGCTGTGCGTTGTCTGTCAGTGAGTCAGTATGTCAGGACAAAGATTCTTATAGTATTAGATTAACATCTGCCATGCCGCCTGGGGCGGTACTACCACTTTGCCAATCAATTCAGCCATAAAATAGGAAAGAAAAGTGTCCAGTAAAATTACAGGGCCTGTTACCTCGAGATATTAAATCTCGAGGTAACAGGCGCAGTACAGTGACATGTAAAATTCTGGCTATCCAGAAGTTTGCATGCTGCAGGCTGCTGTACCTATCTGTAATAAGTAGACGTCATCGTTTACCATCAGGCGAGCGTCATGCTTGTCTTGTTCCTTAGATATCGAAAAAAAAACTATTCCAAATTTTTCTGTTTTATTGCTAGTACCTAAGTACATATTCTTTAAAAAAAAGCATACTCATTGCAAAATTCAACTAAGCAATAGATATGCAAACCAGCTCACGTAAAGAAAACCAAAATACATTAATTGTTCCATAAGAATCCTAATGTTTATATTTGTTTAAAGGTACGGCCATCCGCGGCGTCTTGCGCCCGCCCGCGTGCGCTTTAGCGATCGGATTGTCAATCGTTTTCTGATCGCCATACATCGCGTTTGGTGTGAACCAGTCGGTACAAATACTACTGCGCTATCTGATCGCCGCCTAGATCGCGCACGCAGGACGCTGCGGTGTGGTGGAGTGGACCATAATCGGATTCGTGACCAATAAAATGAGCACCAAAAAATAAAAGGTGAGCCCAAAATAGATTGCCTGAATTGAATAATTTATTAAATTTATCACACAGACCATGCATTACTTAGATTCTGAGCTTTATTTGCATAAAGACATTATTGCTAAACATTACTACCCCAAGGAGAGATTTATGTACTTTTCTTTATTCTAGACATTCTTAAATTTCCCAAAGGAGCCATACAAGATTAAAGTTACTGACGTAGCACAAATTACGTATTGCAACGAGTAGTTGTCCTTACACATAACGTATTTATCCTTTCCCCAGCTCCCAATGCAATCTCGATTACTTTCAGGGGATATTGCAGGTGCGACCTCCGCCCAGTAAAGTTTACAAAAAGGCACAAGTGGTGAGGTCTACCCTCATAAAAACCCTATCAATACAATGATGGAACTCTACCGAGATCATGTCTCAACTTACTGCAGTATTGTCTAATCCAATTACTTACAGTATTGTACCGCAAAATATGCTTTAAAGTTTACTCATAAGAAGCATTATTCGTTAGCTGCTGCTACCAAATTATCTCTCTATTCAAATGGGTTTCAGTCCTGCCGCACAAAAACTCGCCCTCTTTTGTTGCGACCATGCTTCCATTTCACTTGGTAAGGTGGCGACAGGTGATTTCGCTTTTTTTCAGGTGAATTGTGCCGACACCCTGCTGCATTTAAATATAATGGTACAATGAAAAGGCTAAATTTGTCGCCGTGCTTGCGGGATTCTACTCATGTTTTGCCTTTTTTTGGGTGAAAAGAGACGCGTTGTCGGACATAAAACGAGAATAAACACGTTGACGTTATCCGCCGGGAAATGATAGACATTTCGGTTCGGGCGTTCGTTAGAACGATATTGGGCTTGTGCAAGGTTTTTTGAACTATTGTTCGTTAAAAATTGTTAAATGCAATGCAATCGCATTCACGGTTGAACGAAGTCTTTCGATGTTTGGCTGGAACAATAGTTTTGATTGCAGTGTTTCAGTAAACTCTGCATAACAGAACTAAACTGTTGAAGGGGAAATATTTTCACAGATGTGATCTTTAAACTAAATAAAGTAGCGCTCGCAAAATAACGCTCCAGTTGTGATGAATCGTGGGAACTTGCGATGTTTCATACCGTGACTCTAATATGCTCAAGTGATTCACGGTAGAGCAGTTAAGTAGACAATGACAGGAACCTCGTTGGTTCCAGCAATTTGTTACGAATGTTCGCGTATTGTCTGTAGAAGCCGCGGTGGCAGCCACAGTATCCCATCATTGTTCTTACAAATACTCGTACTTACAATAGCGTGGTGAACTGGTAAATGAGAGTTTAGTGACCCGTGAAATGTTTATACTTTTCTAGTCATCAGAGATTTATCTATATGGGAAAGCAAAATGTATGGTATTTAGTTGTTGCTAAGTAGCTAAAGTTGCAATGACTGACGAAGCCTGCTGAAGAAGAACTGCTATACTGATGAGAGCCCCGTTGGCTTAAAGGATAGACATGGCTTGACTTCTAAGCGAGAGGTTGCCGGTTCAAATCCCAGCCCGAGAATTTGTCAACAGGTGGTAGGAACATATGATATCGATGTTTCGCCTGACTTGCTACCAAAAAGTAGCTAACCACCATTAAGGAAAAAATCTGCCGCCATAACCTTACGGTGTCCCGGCAGCACACAGCCTTTGAGAGTCAGAGAATTCTAAGCCTAGCGTGTTCACCACCTTTGCCCACATCATCGCTTACCAGCAGGCGAGATAGTGGTCAAACGCTATATAAAAAAAAATTAATGCAAAATGTGTCCCTATTACTTGTATTACTTGCTTTGTGTCAATGTTTTAATCTTCTCATTGTAGGTACCTACACTTATACATTTACCTACTGCTGCTGTTCACCAATCATTTGAACAATCACAAAATGCGATACAAGCTATTCAGGATCTGACACCCTATAAAGGTGTCAGCAAAAAACCACCAACATAAATTGAACCATCCTCTCCAGTGACCCAAATATGCTAACCAGGGGAGCCAGCGGCCTTTGTCACTGGTCAATGATCATATCCCGAGATATTGTGTGTGAAGGTGTGTGTGCGTGAACATCAATGCAATGTGGGGCTTAGAAACACAAACAGTAACCCACTGTCGTACCCACGTGTGCGTTGATACAGTAACCAAAATTATGTGTTTCGGATAGATATCTATTATTATATCGATGTTTTTTTAGGGTATCCAAAGGGTAACCAACGGAAC
Organism: Cabera pusaria; assembly: GCA_954871355.1. Classification (NCBI taxonomy): domain Eukaryota; kingdom Metazoa; phylum Arthropoda; class Insecta; order Lepidoptera; family Geometridae; genus Cabera; species Cabera pusaria. The sequence goes on from OX940892.1 coordinate 22,004,510, forward strand.
CCTATTACTAAGACTTTTCTGTCCGTTCTTCCATCTGTCAAAAGGCTGTAATAACAAAAAATATCGCCTCAGAGAAACACTCTAACTTTTGAAGTTGTACAGAGTTAGAGCCCATTTAAAGGTACGGCCACACCGCTACGTCTATTCTGCGTTACAGAATAAACTATAATAACTAGGAACCGCGTGTTGCGCACCGTAAAATGCACCTTAAGTCCGCGCTGCGAGAGACTGTATCACTCAGTCAGCTCGCGGGCCGTCAGCTTTCTGTTACTGTAAGGTTGAGTGTTGTGAGAAAACAGATTGAAGAGTAAAGTAAAAGCGCGCGTCCGATCGCGAGTGCGCGTGATACTACTGACTGAACTTGTAGCCCGCGGGCTGCCGCGGAGGTACTAGCATTTTTATAGCTACCGCGTGGAGTGCAACAGAACTGCTGTTACATTGAGTCTGAAGCCCAGCTAGGCTCATAATAAGTTGGCTTTTAGCTAAAGTGAGACATTTGAGGCTAGCATTTGACTACTATACAATATGTACTTCCAACGAAAATACCTACCTACCTATAGGTGGTAGAAGCAAATTATATCAATGTTCCGCCAGATTTGCTACGAAAAAGTGCCTTACCATCATCAAGGAGAAAATCTGCCGCCATAACCTTATGGTGTCCTGGAAGGACACAGCCCTTGAGAGTTAGAGTATCTAGGCTTAGTTCACAATCTTCAACCACATCATCGCTTACCACCAGGCGAGACAATGGTCAAATGTTAGCCTATAAGATTTAAACAGAATATGTTTGGTTACCCTACAATTATGTAGAGAGCACAGGGACCGCTAGCTGATCCCTGGCGCGAACTATAAAGGGATATAAACAAAGCTTTTAGTTTAGACAAATATAGCATTTGATAACGTTTAATTTGCTTTATAATGGTGGGACGGATTATGTCGGCAAAAGTGGTATTATCATGTCATGTTTTCTAAAGACCTGTATGCTGGTCGTATACTTTTATGTTTAGGTACGTTGTATTATATAAAAGTTATGTCTTATTTATAATTGCACCATACACCGCCGTATCTATTAACATATTTCTCCATCTAAAGGTTGTCTGGTAGAGATAGCTTTTAGCGATAAGACCGCCTATTATTACACTATTATAATTAGTTGATAAGTAATTACTCTGTATGTTTAATAAGGTGTCCAATAAAGTGTTTCTATCTATCTATCTATTATTATCTGTTCTTTGGTTTAGGTACAATTTTCCAAATCGGTTAAGAAACGATGGAGTTCTGGGGTAACAAACATAGTAAAAATATAATAAACTGGCCAAGTGGGAATCAAACTTGCACACGTAGGGTATATTGTTTATTGTATGTGACCCTCTTTCATTTTTATTTCAATTTAGTTTTTAGGGTTCCGAACCCAAAGGGTACCAACGGAACCCTATTACTGAGACTCCGCTGTCCGTCTGTCTGTCTGTCTGTCTGTCTGTCTGTCTGTCTGTATGTCTGTCTGTCTGTCTGTCTGTCTGTCTGTTTGTCTGTCTGTCTGTCCGACTGTCACCAGGTTGTATCTCATGAACTGTGATAGTTAGACGGTTGACATTTTCACAGATGATGTATTTTTGTTGCCGCTATAACAACAAATACTAAGAACAGAACAAAGTTAAAAATTAAAGAAAAGTTTTTTACGATAGCGCCGCGCCATCTAGATGATCATTAAAGATGGCGCTATCGTCTTTACCTTAATCTGAATCTCGGAAGCGGCTCCAACGATTAAATAAAATTTAGTATAGGTACAGGGGATTTCGGAGGCGATAAATAGATCTAGCTAGGAATCATATTCAGAAAATGTTGTTTTATTCGTGTTTTCAATAATCAACTTTATTGATAATCAACTTAAAATATTACTCTTCCCCACATCTATTGGCGAGTAGAAGTAGCTTTAGTGTATCTGTGTGGGTAAAGCAGTTAGTGGCTCTCAATTAAAAAAAATAGTATTATTATTCGTCAATAGATGTCGGGAAGAGTCATATTTGTCTGTTTAAGTGGCAAAAAATACCGAGCAAAGCTCGGTCAACCACGTATTTAATAATATTAATTACTACTGTTACTATTACTACTATATAATACTATTCTACCTTTGTTTTAACGTTTACTTAGTTGGTGTTCGGTTCGGAACCCTCCGTGTGCGGGACAAAAGTCTGACTCGCACTTGGCCAGTTTTATTTATAATTGATCTTATAGCAGCTATTGTAATACACATTTTAAGCAAATTTCAAGTGTTTATCTATTTTATACTTTACTTATTACGGTTTAGAAGATCGAGCATAAAACGCTTGAAAAAACAGGTTTCTTGTATAGGGAGTCCCCCTTTTTACAATTCTGTAGTCCTAACAGTTTCGGAATAATATGGCTGTGACATACGGAAGGACAGACAGACAGACAGACATGACGAAACTATAAGGGTTCCGTTTTTTGCCATTCGGCTACGGAACCCTACGAGTGCGAGTCCGACTTGCACTTGGCCAGTTTATTATTCGTAACTTTTTTTTTTACTTTAATTATTTTTTTTCTTTACTCTATTCTGTTTTTAGTATATGTACTTGTTATAGCGGCCATTGATATTTTCAACTAAATACCTCTACGCGTTCCTGAGAAAAAGGGTCTTGATAGACGGACAGACGGACATACGTTTTTATTCTTTAGAAGTACGGAACCATAAAAATGAAAAAGTGGTGGCACCGCCACAGGCTTGCTACGACTCAAACAATATTTCGCTCAGAACGCTTAGTTGATATTATATCTAACCATATAGCTGATGCTTTACTCAAAGTTAATTGAATTAAAACCATTTGACATCTCCGCTGCGCGACATGACCTATTTATGTTAAGGAGGTGACTGTACTATCATGTTTCATTAAAATAAGTACGCACAATACCACAGATTACTAAAGTTACTACGTAAACATAAGTCTTTAATTTAATTACAGATACTTGTCATTCAGATTGTCATAGATACGCTATGACTTTGCTTATGGCAAGCCTTCTAATGAAGAGATCGCCGGTTTAAATTGTAGCCGTACACTAATGGATTTCTACATGCATTCATGGGTATTCATCCACAAGGGGTTCGAGCGTTATATCTATGTTCCGCCTGACGTGCTACCTAAAAAGAAGCTTAATATGAAGAAAATCAGCCGCTATAAACTGACGGTGTTTAGTCAGAGTATCCTAAACTTAGGGTGTTCCCCATCTTCGACCACATCATCGCCTACCACCTGGCGAGGTAGTGGTCAACTCTAGCTTATCAAAAGTAAAAATTAAAAAAATATATATATCATAGTTGTACATGTTTTTTTAGTCAGGACCTTATATGGCTCTCAAGAATTAGATTTTTAATAGGTAAGCACATTATTTTTTCATCCCATCTATTTGAAAAGTGATGGTTTGTTCCTCGATAAGTGCGCGCAAGATAGCTCATTTCTGCCCTAGGGCGGGAAAGTAAATTTTTAATTTTTGCTTATGAATGTTCTTCTATAGTGCCCGGTCTAAGGAGGTTCAATGAAATTCCTTAAGATTTATGATATTTTTTTATGCTAGATAGGCAAGCGTATGACTACTATCTTACCTGATGTTAAGTGACGATGCGGTCGACCGATACCTGTTCGTTCGCGATTTATTTTTTTATTTCATAACATTACATGATATTTCGTGACATGTCATGACATTTTGTAATATTTGATGAAATTTTATGACATTTCGTAATATTTCGGGACATTACATGACATTAGATAACATTTCATGACATTTCATGACATTTCGTGTCATTTTGTGACACTTGTGTGATATTTGATGACATTTTGGACATTCCATGTGACATTTTGTTTCATTTCATAACATTTTATGAAATTTCGTATCATTTAGTGACATTTTGTTACTTTTCATGACATTTATGTCATTTTGTGACATTTCATGACATATCATGACATTTATTGACGTTTTGTTACATTTCATGACATGTCGTCACATTTTATGACATTTCGTTACTTTTCATGACATAAAATAACATTTCAAGAAATTTCGTGACATTTAATGACATTTGGTGACATTTCATGACATTTCGTTACATTTTTTGACATTTCGTGACATTTCATAATATTAATAATAATAATATAATAATAATTCAATTATTATGTTTCTTTGAAGTGTTTCACACTTTATATTTTAGTAAATTGTTAAACACAATCCAAAATTTCATCGTACCGACGGGACTTGAACCCGCAACCTCCGGAATAACATGTTCCGGTGCTTTTGCCAATTAAGCCACGGTGCGAAGTATCGTTAAGACGAAATTAGTGGATTGCATTTGTTAACCCAATTATGCATTGGTGGCGCCATCTATGACTACTTATTACATAAGTTAATCATTCGGAAGAAATCATTACAGTTTTCAAATCCGACGAGAGATGTTGCACCGCGTAAATCAAATATTATGTGTCTTTGAAGTGTTTCACACTTTATATTTTAGTAAATTGTATTTATTATATATTATTATATGAAATTTTGGATTGTGTTTAACAATTTAGTAAAATAATTCAATTATTTCAGATTTCAATAGATCCATTATTGTTAGTAAAAAGCTTAAGACTAGGATTAGTAGACTAGAAAAAATTTAAATGAAAATTATCGAATTAATATTGCCTATTTTCAAACTAAATTAATCAAATAAAATTATAACTATAAAATGACAATTTAAGACATTAAGTGACATATCATGACATTATATGACATTACATGACATGACATAATGAGTCTTTTAACTATTTCCTTTTCTCATAGAGGGGGATCAAAAGCAGAGTGTATAACTCGGCCGAAAAATTATTTTCCCTCGGCCGTACATTTCCGACGTACTTTAAATTCCTCGCTACGCTCAGGATTCTACTTTAGAATCCCTCGTTACGCTCGAGATTCTACTCTAGAATCCTTCACTCCGCTCTAGATTTAAAAAACCGGCCTCGCAAAAAAGTACTATTTTGCACCCTTGTTATACAATCTACTATTCTATCTCACATGTAAAACCTCAATAAATCTACGATACAGAAATTAATAAGCGATTTTAATACTAAATACTAACCTAACCCTAACTTACCCTACGTACATAATCTAATACTATAAGAATCTTTGTCCTGACATACTGACTGACTGACTGACAACGCACAGCCTAAACCGCTGGTCGCAGAGATTTGAAAATTGGAGGGTATATTTGTCTTAGTACGTAAAGGTGTACTAAGAAAGGATTTTCCAAAATTCACCCCTTAAGGGAATGAAATGATGAAAAAAAGCGGCAATAGCCTAGGATAGGGTGTCGGACTGGCAATCGAGAGGTCGTGAGTTCGAATCCCACCCCACCCATTGCACTATTGACGTGAACCCACTCCAGACACAAGCATATTTAGCTTAGTTGGAGGGGTTAACAAGAATACTAGTAATGTGCAACCCACATTGCGAGTAATCTTTTAAAAAAAAAAAAAAAAAATGGGGGTTCAAAGTTTGTATGGACAAGATTATATAGTCTTTTCTATCCGAAACTTCACATAAGTGCTTCAGTAAAAAAATAAGTAAATACGTGTTTCAGGTTTTTTCGAAATTCCACCCCTAAAAGGGTGAAGTGGAGTAACAAAGTCTGAAATCAATATTGTTTGGATTGCGCTGAAATTTGGCATGCAGATAGTTGTTTTGACGTAAGTATCCGTTAAGAAAAGATTTTTAAAATTCACTTTAAGGGGATGAAACGGGGCTTCAAAGTTTGAACCGATTTGGCTTTAACTTCTTTGATGTCTTTTATGATAGAAAGGTTTTTACAAAATAAATGTTATAAGTAAATAAATGAAGTCTTTAACGCGGCTGAAGCCGCGGGGCACTTCTAGTATTTTATAAATAGGTAAGTAAAAATGTTTACTGATTTTGGATTCTATACCTTGGAGTTCTCGTATAAACAAGCAGTACTATATATAGTCTAGTTTAAATGATTTTATTTGTGAGTAAGTGCACTTGGAGACAAGAACAAGGCCGTGGGAGAGTATTCGACACCATCTTGCATCGCATGGACTAAAAAGGACCAGATGTTAACCCGTTTCTATAATAAGATCGTTGTGTCTGGTTTAAAAGCTGTACTGATAACGTAGTATGAGCTGTTTGTATGAGTACTTGAGTAGATAGAGTTATAGTTTTATGGGTTCTGTACTCCATAAGGAAATAAAAGCCAAGGTTTTCATTCTCGTAAATAGTTGATTTGTACTTATATGTATATTTATGTATTGTATTGTATTGCATCGTATTGTATGTTAGTATATACTTACATATCATTTTCTGATGGTGATATTATACCGTACTGATGTTAAATGGAAGATATTTTTCTTACAACCTACCTACCTACCTACTAACTTGGGTTTCATATGGTCCAAACGAAAACCATCAATGGAGTTTCTAGTTTCGTTAGGTAAGGTTTCTAGTTTATGTCCCAAATTTTGAGATATTTTTTAATGTTCTTGTTCAAATCGTTAAATCTTTAATTGTTAAATCTTGTTTTACTTATATAACCAAAAGTTAACCATGTCGTAAGCAGAACCCTTAGTTAGTGGGGTAGAATTGCACTTGTCAGGCATTTACACTTTTTTGGTCGTCATGTTTACTTCTGTTATCACCTAGTCTCCCACAGAACATCTGTATGGTCTTCATAGTCTCTGTTAATACTGACTAGAATATGTTTACAATTTTTTTAATACATAAGTAAGTACTGGCCAAATTTAATAAAAAATCTGTCGCAAAATATCTAATATGTTCCTGCAGCTATCCTTGAGAGCCAGTCCCCATTCTAGGCCTAGCGTGCTGACCATCTTCGACCGCATCATCACTTAACAACAGGTGAGATAGTGGTCAAACGCTAGCCTATAAGATATTTATAATAAAATAACTGATTTCTAAGACAAGTTTCAACACATAGTATGGATACGAATATGCCAGTTCCCTTGGCGTGCTACCATCCTCGACCGCATTGTCACTTACCAACAGGTGAGATAGTAGATACACGCAGGCCTATATTATGATTATGAATTCGACGGTGGTAAGCGCGTACTGCTTCCTTTCTTGATCCCTAATAAAGGACCCACTGTCTTACTCTTATTACACCTCCCTGATTGAGAAGTTAGGGACCCTGGTTCAGTGGGGTGTAATACCCCTTTTAGTTCGGTATCCTGAGTGTCAGTGTCCCAATTTCAAAAGTGTTGATGTATGGAAGACGGGGTGAGAAAGTTGTGCTAAAGTGGACTGGATTAAAGTTAGTTATCCAGCGCTTCATCTCACTGCCGTCATATTTAACCGCATTTTCATTTGATATCAAGTGAGATAGTTGTAGATATGCTACGTGAAAGTAGACGTGTTGCTATTAGCAATCGTACCTAACTTAATGTCACTTTCAAAACTAACATAGGTCTTTATACTAAGTACTATATCTGTCACTAGTTAGTCCACCTGTACGATTTCTTCTTGGATTATTTGTATCTTGTCTGCGACTGGTAGTTCAGGTTCCATATAAAAGCCATTTAGATGTTAAGATGTTTCTCTCACTTTTATAGTTCATTTATTATTATTTAGTTGTACAAGTACTTATTGTAGATAATATTTACACATGTTGAGGGTGTTTTGTTTAACTTAACTATAAAATATAATTATTATTTATTTAATTCATTATCATTATTAGTCCTTCATTGGCCGCTGCCTTGCTTTGCCGCGCTTGCCGCTACCATTCTCCAAGATTTCATTGCCACCCTTTCAATACAATTTCTGTCGTTTTTTCAACCGACTTCAAAAGGAGGAGGATCTCTGTATTTTTTTTATATGTTTGTTACCTGAACACTGATCAATTGTGAACCAACTTAAATGATTTTCATAATTAAATATCGTACCGTCTAAATGGCCTTTCCGATGTGGACTAGTGAGCAAACCCGCCGAGACTATTATACCTTATACAGCTAAGTCTGGAGTCTAGACCAGTTTATGTCTAAAAGCACTTAACAGAATTCTAAGTAGATCTTATGCGTTCTTCAAAAGACGGTTAAGGTAAATTTATCGAATATATATTGCAAATTAAGTGGATTTGCCATTTATCTCACAGTAAGCAAAACTTTGCATATTTTCCTTAAGGGAATATTAAAACGCATGCTAGTTGCAAAACTAATAGTATTAGGAACGTAGGAATAAGCTTGCTTGCCCAATACGTGAGGTATTGAGTTTGCCTCACAATGCACAAATAATTGAGGGCCCGGTGGCGTAATCGGCCGAACGGTCGACTTTGATGCCAGAGGTACCGAGTTCAAACCCGCCGTGCACCAATGGATTTTGCTATCGAAAAATGTATGTGCGCTTTTCATAGTAGCCCTTCGGTGAAGGAACAACATCGGCCGCATGGTGGTAGGACACTATCTAATGTCCGCCTGGCCAGCTACCACCCTCTAGTTAGAAAATCTGTCGCCAAAAACATCTAATGTGTTTTGGCAGCTATCCTTGAGAGCCAGTTCCAATTCTAGGCTTAGCGTGCTTACCATCTTCGACCGCATCATCACTTACGTTGGTAAGTGATAATGCGGTCGAAGATTGACCAAACGCTAGCCTATAAGATATATAAAAAAAATTGAATCTACTTGCATATATTATTCAAGCATCTGTAAACGTGTGATGATGACACTGATATTTATGAGATATTTACATATACATTGCATTATATTTATCTTATTACATTATATATATGTATATATATATATATATATATATATATATATATATATATATATATATATATATATATATATATATATATCTCTGTGACTACGCCTAATCTATGGTTGTAGAGAAAAGAACAAGTAATATCTTAAAAGACCTTTTTAAACACAAGCTTTTACATAACCTAGGACCAGAACAAGGCCAGACAAATCCAACGAGCCCAAACACTACAGTTATAACATGTGTAGTTTAGTAGTTCCTTTGCCACCTTCCAGCTCCATCATCGGATCAGCACCATATGTCATCATAATATTGCATTGTCACGCGATTTACACATGTATGCAAAATTTCCGCTCATTCGAACCCCTGGAAGTAGCTCTAAAATCAATCGCAAGATTTGTGACGAACAAATCAATTCGCTGTGAAGTAGACATAAAGCTTGTAATAATAAAAAAAATCATGTCATGCATACTCAAATCATTTTATGAAAAATATTTTATCAATAACCTCATTGCAGTCATGGCTCCATTCTGCGTTTTGCTTACCAGAATAAATTTTATCATTCTAAAAACATACTTTATTGATTATGCTTTATATTAATTAATTTTTTATATATATTAAATTTAAATTTAAAATTATATATTCATTAATTCAAATCATACCCACAATCCAGATTTATATTAAAGTGTTAGTCAACCAACATTATTTTTAGAAAAAAACACACCTTTTTTGACATACCAGATAGGCTAGCGTTTGGCCACTACCTCGCCTTGTTGGTTGGTGAACACGTACACATACACGTACTGTAATTTACATTATAATTTCAGTGAAATGTAACATAATTAAATATCAATACGTACGCTTGGTGTTGTTTTAAATGCGTAGTACCTAACGTATGCAAACTGTACGAATTAATTCTTAATTAAAATGCCAATCCAATCAGTTGAAACAAAACTTGGGAGGACAAAGTATTCGAAAAATGTCCGAGGCGGTATCTATGACTCGAAAGGAATGCTTTAATTAAATTGATGTCTGGCGATTTTGATAAACAAAATAAAAGTGTCGAGCGAAGCATTTGGACATTAATGAGAATATATGGATCCGTTTAACAGATCTTATTTGGAATCAGATGACTAATACATTCGATTTGATAATAAACTTATATATTAAAGTGACACTTCACGTGATAATAAGTTATTTTTCAAAAAAAATAAAACCGACTTCATAACGACAAACAGGCACTCAACAGCGAAAAATAAATTACTTAAAATTATTATAAGCGCTATCCACTTATCTATTTGAAGTCGGTAACAGCCAGTCTAATAGGTAGTAGATAGATAATACCTACATGTATCTACCTGCTTACTAACCTACATGTACCTACTTACTGCTACTACATACATAGTATCTATCTACTATCCAATAGACTTGGCTGGCACCGACTTCAAATAGATAAGTGGGTAGCGCTTATAATAATTTTAAGTAATTTATTTTTCGCTTTTGAGTGCCTGTTTGTGGTAATGAAGTCGGTTTTTTTTTTTTTTAAATAACTTATTTTTCCCTTATTAGTGCAAAACAAGTTTTAATTAAATTACATGCATTTATTAAGTTTCGTGTCTGGGCCGTTATACACTGACGGATATATACTTTTTGAAAATTTCAAGTATGTACCTATAACGGTTAAGAAGATACAGATCTGTAAAGTGCGCACATATAGACACACGGACAGATGGACGGACGGACGGACGGACGAACGGACAACAAAGTCTCAGAAAGTGTTCATTTGGTACCCTTTGGGTTCAGAACCCTAAAAAAATTGACTTTAAATGCCGCGCTAAAGTGAAAATATTCACTAGTAATAATTATGTCATCAAGGTATCAAAGGACAATGTCCAAAATGGCCCTGTGCAATTAAAGCATCTGACACACACGATAATTAATTGTCCATTTTATTACAATAATTCCAAATACTTTTATAACACGGACTAGTTGTATGAATATTAAAAAGTATTATTTGCGATTATTAACATTATTTGCCGCCATATGGCCAACAGAGTACTGAATCACTCTACTACGTTATAAGAGGCACTTCCCTATATTGTTGATACCCGAATTATGAAAGCACTGTTTAGCCAACCTAACAACGGAAAGTATTATTTACGAAGTAACTATTATATAATCTGTGGTATTATGTTTATATATTTTTTTTGCAGTGTTGATTGGTACAAAGTACGTTCATAATTCTGAGTTATTTAATTATGTATGCAGTGTCGCGGGACTGAAATGGCCGCCATCTTCGCCAAACGTCATGTCATGTCAAAAAGGTTGTTTAAAAAAGTTTGCACCCTAACAAGACTTTGCCCGGTAGAACATTCCTGTGAAGACAAATTATTTATAAATATATATAATTATTTATTATAATTATTAATATATAATTATTTATTGAGGGCCCGGTGGCGTAATTGGGAGTACGGTCGGCTTTGATGCCCTGGTACCGAGTCCAAACCGCCGTGCACCAATGAATTTTTCTATAGAAAAATATATGTGCGCTTCTCACAGTTGCCCTCCGGTGAAGGAAAACATCGTTAAGAAACCAACAACCCCCGCTTGGTGGTAGGACATATCTAGTGTCCGCCTGACCAGCTACCACCCTCAAGTTAGAAAATCTGTCGCCAAACATCTAATGTGTTCCGGCAGCTATCCTTGAGAGCCAGTTCCCATTCTAGTCCACTTCTCTATCTTCGACCTATAATTGCTTGCCTATAAGATATTAAATTTTTTTTTTTTAAATCCCTACCTTTATTTCTATCTCGCTCACAGTAACCGTAAAAATTACTGTCAAAAACCAAAATCAACGAGAAAAAAGATTTAAAAACATTATTCAAGGTCATATTTTTTAGTCTTCAAAGGTATATGCAATAGCAACCTCCATTGTGTATAATCTTCTTGGGACTCTTCTACTAAAACCAGTACATTCTCCTTTGTTTGAGGTATTTATCTCCATATCTCTGGAGATACTAATCAGATCTCGATAAAATTAAAATGGGACCACCTCGGAAACGTATCCTACCTATTAATAAAAGAATAATTTGAATCCGTTCACAATTTATGGAGAAAACGCGTAACATACACACAAAAAAAAACATACAGACGAATTGAGAACCTCCTCCTTTTTTGTGAAGTCGGTTAAAAATAAAGATTTATTACTAATGGGCAGGTTCGACAGAAATTGGTAGGTTTTTTTAGCGGTGCCAATTTAGATACGGCACATATGAACGCGCATGGTCATTTCGATAAGATAATAATAATAACGATATTTCAGAATAATCAAAATAATATTATGGACTCATGACCTTGTTTTGCTTTTAAACACAGAGTAAGGGACTGTGGAATGACTTTGATTATATTTACTATTTTATGGTGCCAGGAAGTGGTGCCAAAAATACTAAAGCAGTAATGCTTTTAGCAGTAATGCTTTTAGTAATTTATCTGAGGCTAGGAATCACAAAATCTACAAAGGCTGAGCCTTAAGTTAGGCGATGACATATCTATCAGAAAAAGTAGCATACAAGGAGGTTGCATTTGTGGGTTTATAAAACTTGCACATCACTAGATGTTGAGTCTCACATACCATGTAATATCCTGAACACTTTTTCATCTAAGTGAAATATATTCCTACTGTACGGTTGAAAAACTACCTACCCAGATGGACTAGCAAAAGATTTAACGATCAAAGGCTTGATAGTAAAGTTATATTAAAAAAAAACAATAAAGTAATCAAAATGCAGTAAAGCAATAACAAAATAAACTAACCATTAATTAATTAAGACATGTATTAACATCGCTGTAACTGAATTTATAGCCGGCCAAGTGCGTGTCGGGCCACGCGCAGTGTAGGGTTCCGTAGTAGCCCGTTATTCAATGCAAGTCTTTACCCGATATACAAAGGATGTAAGGGAGCAGAAATACGACCTCAGTGCTTCCAGCCAACATCACCTGCCCGTGGTGCATCCTGCTGATCAACAGACGGGGCTCTGGCGACCGACAAATGGCGGTATAACCATTTCATATCTATGACGTAGCTAAATTCTACAGGCCGGTGACGGGCAGCAGCGTCACCGGTGCGAGAAGCTACGTCCTGCGATCGCCAACCCCCCTGCCAAGCGTGGCGATTAGGGCATATCCCTCCCAAGGGATGCAAAGTATATGGAAAGACACCTAAAACCAAGGCCCCCAGTTCCCGGCCGCCCTGCTATTCCATACCACGGCGGCGGTCACGTTAACGGCAGGGCAGGGGGTGCTAAGAATCCCCGGGCTTCGGTAGGCCTCCAAAACAAACTGATGAACATGTCCACCTGCGTCGAGGAGTGAGACAGGGGGACGTCATATCCCCAAAACTGTTCACTAACGCCTTAGAGGATATGTTAAGGACGCTGGACTGGAAAGATTGTGGTATTAACATCAACGGCAAGTACATCTCTCACTTACGATTCGCAGATGACATCGTCATTATGGCAGAGACCCTGCAAGACCTACAAAGGATGTTGAATGGCCTAGCTGATTCTTCTCGTCGCATCGGTCTCCGGATGAACTTGGATAAAACCAAAGTTATGTACAACGAGCACATTGTTCCAGAACCGATTTCCGTAGATGGAATCCCACTCGAAGTTGTCACTAAGTATGTTTACCTAGGGCAGATGCTCCAACTAGGCAAACACAACTTCGAGAAGGAAATTCAGAGAAGAATTCAGCTGGGCTGGGCAGCATTCGGAAAACTCCGTCGAGTCTTCTCGTCGCCAACACCGCAGTGTCTAAAGACAAAAATCTTTAACCAGTGCATCCTACCTGTAATGACATACGGAGCCGAGACGTGGACACTCACAGTGGAACTGGTCCACCAGTTTAAAGTCGTTTAGCGAGCTATGGAGAGAGCTATGTATTACGGTATTTCTCTGCGGGATAGAATCCTGAACGAAGTAATTCGCCAGAGAACTAAAGTTATCGATATAGCTCAACGGATTAGCAAAGCTGAAGTGGCAGTGAGCTGGTCATATCTGCCGCAGGACTTATAACCGTTGGGGTAGACTTGTCCTAGAGTGGAGACCGCGAATCGGCAAACGTAGCGTAGGCCGTCCTGTGACCAGGTGGAGCGACGACATACGCAAAGCACTTTGTCGGCGTAATTTATATACATACCCCTACAAAATTACAGCTTTGTAGTATTAACGGTCTCTTAGCAAAACCTCGGACAGACAGACAGACAGACAGACAGACAGACGGACATGACGAAACTATAAGCGTTCCTTGTCAGGATCACGAAATCACTAATACACGTTGTTTATTTCGGAACTCCGATTTCATATTAATATACAGTAATATTAATATATAAAACTGAAGAGCAGTGAAACTGCTTAAACTTTACTTTAAATCAAGTTTTTAATTTTGATATTTTACTAGGTACACCAGACCGCCAATACCTCACATTTTTTTTAAATATATGTTACCTCAAAACTTCGTCATATCTTAACCGATTTAAATTTTTTGTTTGTGTGAGAGAGTGTGCCTCCCGTTTGGTCCCATTCAAATTTTATCGAAATCTGATAATCATCTCCGGAGATATGAGGTGATATAAACAATATAAAGAAATTTGATACCTCGATGACATGATTATGGATATTTTTATTATCTCGGCATGTGAAGTCAGTTTTTTCGTTTTGTACGATCATAAATTGTATTTCAAGACAAGTAACATAATTAAAATTTTGAATAAACACCCACGACAATGTCCTTTAGAAAATAACGTCATAACCTCTATCTAAGAACCACCACTTATTAATTTCGAACCGTTTAAAGACAAAATCGAACTAGTTTTGGAGAAAAATGGCAACATGGATTTGCACAAATGTTTACTGCAGCGCCCTCTGGTAAGTTGACACCGTAACACCTATTTAAGAACCATGCACCAATCAAACACAAACCCATTACTGAAAACTGCATCAAAATCGGACTAGTCGTTTTGAAAAAACATAGCAACATCAATTTGCACCAACAAATGATTACTGCAGCGCCCCCTGATGAGTTGTCACCGCAACACCTATCTAAAAACATGCACCAATTACACCCAGAGAAAAATGGCAACATGGATTTGCACACACAAACAAACATCCTCTCACCCCAAACGCATATACAGTCTCCGTTCCGTCGTGGGTAAAATGGACAATTGAGAGCCTCGTTGGGGTAGCGTAGAGGATAGATTACTTGTCTTGTCGCTGGTTCAAATCTTAGCACGGCTGTTCGTCCACAAGTGGTTGGATAGCATTTTATATCGATGTTCCGCCGGACTTGCAACCAAAAAGTAGCTTACCATCATCGAGGAGAAAATTTGCCGCCATAACCATACGGTGTTCTGGCAGCATACAGACCTTGAGAGTCAGAGTATTCTAGGCCTAGCATGTTCTCTGTCTTTGACCACATCATCGCTTACCACCAGGTGGTTAAACGCTAGCCTATAGGTAAGCTTTAAAGAAACTGCTATTAGACCCCATCCCACTAGTACACCACGGTTGCACTACCAGCATGTGATTCGGTAGCCGACACCAAACTGGTTGCGTAACCAACTGTATACCACATGAGATACCCATATTACCCATACAGCTGTAATATAGCTATTTATACTATTCATTTTTATAGGGTTGCAACTGGTTGCGTCACCACTTGTGTCCGGTTGATGTACTAGTCAAATAGTTAAGTCATCATCATCCTAATCAGCCTGTGTCAGTCCACTGCTGGACGTCTCCCAAGATACGCCACTGAGCCCGATCTTCGGCTTATTGAGAGGGGTATGCCCTAATTGCCACGCTGGGGAGCCAAGTTGGCGATCGCAAGACGTAGCTCCTCGCACCGGTGACGCTGCTGCCTGTCACCGTCCTATAGTATTTAGCTACGCCATAATTTGAAATGGTTATACCGCCATTTGTCGGTCGCCAGAGCTTCGTTCGTAGGTCAGCAGGATGCATCACGGGCAGGTGAGGTTGGCTAGGAGCACTGAGGTGATATTTGTGCTCCCTTACATCCCAATCCAATCAATCCAATGTTAAGTAAGAAGTTAATATGATTACGCTATAAGATACAAAACATTATCATAATATATAACATACAACAATAATCTGATATCAGTTGCGATCGCCTGACGGAGTCCTGGGTGGTCTAATTGAACGAAAACATTTTAATTGCTACTGTATGAAATATAAATACCAATGTTCTGACGTGTTTGGAGTTCTGATGCTTGTCAACTCCAATTATGGTAGAGCAATGACTTTGACTTTATTGAGATAAACAGGTCTTAATACTGTGATAATAAAACAAAACGTGTTCGAAAATAAGCATACAAGCTTTACTAAAGCGAAATGGATTAACTGGATAAGCGTGCTACATCGTAGATTGCATCGTCACTGCAAGTGACATGGCGGTCAATTGCTTGATTTGTAAAAAAACTTTTACAAATTCTTTACAAATAAAGAAAATTATGTGCATAAATATATGATGTTTTGAGATTACAAATTTTTGGGGAAATCTATCTAATTTTTAGATTTTTTTACTAAACCTACCTTTTTGTGTCTCAAAGATTTAGGGATGTGATTCCTCAGTCTAGATGCACACACCATAATAATAAAACTAAAAGAACCGACTACAAATATTGCGCTAGTCAATCTTAGTGGCAAGTTTAAGGTGTTTATTTCCATATTTCTGGAGATACTCATCAGATCTCAATGTTTTACAAATGAAACCACTGCAGGAGTATGTTCTTTTAAATAAAAAAATAATTTTGAAAATCCGTCCGCAATTGACAGAGAAATCGATGAACATACATAAAAAAACATACGTACAAACGAACTGAGAACCTCCTTTTTTTTGAAGTCGCTAAAAATCAGACAACATGCCCACCTGCCATTATCCCTGCAAAATACTACTAACTAATACAAAATACTATTATTCCTGAGAGAGCAAAGCATTGAGTGAAGATTATATAATTTTAACTTATAAGCAATAATTTTAAATACACTAGAGAGAAGTCGCTCCACTTTCAAAAGGTTTCACTCTCGATTGCCGGTCGTGTAGCAATTAAAATTTGGCATCGCATTTCGGCGTCGAGCAATCCTGTATTAAGAGCAATTGAACTGATGAGCAGAATTGGATACAGTTGATTAGTTAAGACGGCCCAATGGGCTATGCTGCAGTGTTTTACAGTGATGAAGATTCAAGCGAAAATTAAAAATATGTGACTTTATAATATCATTTTTTGTAAAGCTTGACTAAAAATACAAATTCATAATATTTGTACCTAAGTCTAATTTTTAGAACAAATATGCACTGCATACACAAAAAATATGCTATGTACAAAGCTTCGTCAAGTGATTGACATAGCTCAGCGGATCAGCAAAATGAAGTGGCAGTGAGCTGGTCATATCTACCGTTCGTCCGATAACCGTTGGGCCAGACTGGTACTGGTTTTAAAGTGGAGACCGCGAATAGGCAACGTAGTGTGGGACACCCTGTGAGCAGGTGGAGGGACGACATTCGCAAAGCAGTGGGCGGTGAGTAGAAACAAAGAGCCGAAAAGATCGGGCTCAGTGGCGTGTCTTGGGGGAGGCCTACGTCCAGCAGTCGACTGATACCAGCTGATAATGCAAATGATGATGAAGGCTTCGTCGAACAGAAGGCGTAGGTAAATAATGTGACATATTAGGGTGTTCATTTTGATAGGGAATATCAGGGTAGATTACAACATTAGCATATTTGTCTGTGTGCGGAAATGCGTTTGTTATGCTAGTATTAGCAATATAGATAAGTATTGCTGCAAATTTTACTTAAAAAAAGCTTGCCACCAGAACATTGATCACAGCGTTGCATTTATTTTACCCTTTGTCATTACATTTTTTCTTTATCAATTTGTTTTAAACTAATTTAATCTAATAAAATCTCAGTAGTCATAGTACAGACACTCGATAAAACTGCAGATAGACATATGCCATACTGTCCTACAGAGATATATAATGGGTGATGGCGTAAGATTTTAAGAGCACTTATAAATTATAGTTGCTATCCCTGGCGTGCTGGGCCTCTACTGCGATTGTTTCTATGACTTCATGAGAATAATAATATGACTATCTAGCTCATGAAAAACTGTTCTATTTCAAGTCACTCCGTTTAGGTGGTTTAGGCTGTGTGTAGTTGAGATATCGTTGGCGTAAAGAATAGATTGCTTGACTCCTAAGCGAGAGGTCACAGTAAGAGCATATTATATCGATGTTCCGCTTAACATTAAATAAAATTATAATTTATTAACATTAAATAGATCATATCAATACTATACAAACTTATAAGAGATACTCTTGATTTTTGTCAATTAACTATAACCAACGAGTAGCTCTTCCACAAATTACACGAACATAGTGAAAGTGTCTTTAAGTCTCTGTCAATCAAAAAGATAAAATATATCCACATTATCTTGCTTCCAAACCCACGTAAAGACAGGTTAAGATACGGACAAGCGTCAAATTTAAACACCCAAAAATTGACTATTTCCGAAACATTACTGACAAACATATGAAGCCTGTCACGACTAACTATTATTTACGTATTTATGACCCATAATTCAGCATTAAATTCCCGGATTATGCCTTGATGAGACCTGATACTAAATAATTTACATTTTAATCGGCTGAAGATCAAATGAACCCCTTGAGATGGAAGGAGTATTACCGGGGTTGAAGCATGAAAGGCTAAAAATTTGACATTATTGAGCTTAGCTCAATAAACAATGTGATTTATATATTCTATATGAATACGACTAGAATCGACACTTCGACACTTCATGTTTTATTAAGAATCGATATGTGCTCAAACTCGGTGCATCATTATCTTTTTTTTTTTGTTTGAATAATTTTGTATTTGACCTTGACATAAATCTTGTACTTTTATTTAAGTATTATGTGCTTAAATGAGCGTTTTAAGGCAAAAGGTAGCTTAATTATGTATTTAATCAAATAAAAAGCATTTATCAAAGAAAATATTCACAAATAAATAAGTTATTTAGTTTACTTGAAATTAGCTGCACTACCATATTTTCTAACAGGTGTTTTTTAGGGTTCCGAACCCAAAGGGTACCAACGGAACCCTATTACTGAGACTCCGCTGTCCGTCTGTCTGTCTGTCTGTCTGTCTGTCTGTCTGTCTGTCTGTCCGTCTGTCACCAGGCTGTATCTCATGAACCGTGATAGTTAAACGGTTGAAATTTTCACAGATGATGTATTTCTGTTGCCGCTATAACAACAAATACTATAATATCGTTTAAAAACTAAAAAACAACCGACTTCAATGCCGCGCTATTCATTTTCAGTACCAATTTTGAGATGTTTATCTCAATATCTCTGGAGATACTTATCATACCTCAATAAAATTACCATGGTACCACACTTGGGATATCTCCTTTCGAACAAAAAAAGAATAATCGAAATCGGTTCATATACGACGAAGTTATCCGCGAACAAACATAAAAAAAAAAAAAAAAAAAAAAAATATATACGGTCGAATTGAGAAACCTCCTCCTTTTTTTGAAGTCGGTTAAAAAACAGAACAAAGTTAAAAATTAAAGAAAATTTTAAAAAGTTTTTTACGATAGCGCAGCGCCATCTACCTAGCATCAAGGATGGCGCTATCGTCTTCACCTTAATCTGAATCTCGGAAGCGGCTCCAACGATTAAATAAAATTTAGTACACCTACAGGGGATTTCGGGGGCGAGAAATCGATCTAGCTAGGAGTCATTTTCAGAAAATGTTGTTTTATTCGTGTTTTTAATAATCAGCTTTATTGATTATCAACTTAAAATATGACAAAAAATAGTATTATTATTCGTCAATAGATGTCGGGAAGAGTCATACTTGTCTGTTTAAGTGGCAAAAAATACCGAGCAAAGCTCGGTCAACCAGATATTTAATAATAATTAGACAGTTGACATTTTCACAGATAATGTATTTCTGTTGCCGCTATAACAACAAATACTGAAAACAGAATAATGTTAAAAATTAAAGGGGATCTCCATACATGAAACGTGTTTTTCGGCATTTTACTATAACGCTATCTATGAATATTTGACTGTACTAGTTATATTGATTACCTTTGTGTTACTTTCACTTACTTTCACTTAGTTGGCGTTAGTGTTCGTAAGATGGCGTTGTACTGAATAAGGACGCGGCTCCTGTTTTAATAATTGTTTGGAATTGGCACGGTAATATAATATAATAATATCTGGATGACCGAGCTTTGCTATCAATTTTTTTTTGTAAATCGTGTTATGTAATTTTTTGGCTCCCAATAACAGTCTTCTTACAAAAGAACAAACTTGGAAAAATTAATCATCACGTCTGGACTCGAACCGGGATCCTTTTGATCGCCATCCGAACGATCTCCCACCGAGCTATCGTAACAATGTAGCAATGGCGAAATTTACCTTCATATTCTAATTGTATTGTAGGAGTTTTTCATTACCTGAAAACAGGGATAAAACAACATTTTCTGAAAATGAAAACCTATTTCGATTCGATTCGATTTGTCAATTTATTACAAGAAACGTGATTTCTTTCAGAATTTTTGCTCGATTTTATAAAATATTGTAGTGTGGTACGGAATCGGAACCCTACGAGTGCAAGTCCGACTTGCACTTGGCCAGTTTATTGTCTATTTTTTTTATGTGGGTTCATTTTTAGGGTTCCGTACCCAAAGGGTAAAACGGGACCCTATTACTAAGACTCCGCTGTCCGTCTGTCTGTCTGTCTGTATGTCTGTCTGTCCGTCTGTCACCAGGCTATAGCTCATTAACCGTGATAGTTAGACAGTTGAAATTTTCACAGATGGTGTATTTCTGTTGCCACTAGAACAGCAAATACTAAATACAAAATAAAGTTAAAAATTAAAGGGGGTCCCCATACAAAAAACGTGTTTTTAAACGCCATCTATTTAATTAGTTTCGGCAAAATAACATAGATGGCGCTAGTAAACGAGCCCTGTCTTTCTAGATCGCGACCAAACCAAATATTCTTGGTAATATCAATTAATCAAATATATGAGGTTGAAACTCTGTTATGTTTCGTGTTGTACGGAACCCTCCCTAAGTGTGCGATAAGAGACACGATGCTGAGTCGCACTTGGCCAGTTTTATTTTAGAATGATTGTATGGGCTCAATAAGTTTATGACCTATATAAAATGTAGGTTCATTACGATAATAGTGTCTCGAGTCTCAATTGCTTATGTATAGTGTCACCTCTTGTTCTAATATTAAATGTAAGTATCTCAACAAACAAAGGTCGTACTCGTATAACAGCTTCATTCTGTTAACACTCCATATGCGAGGATTCAAAGGTAATCTCTACTTAAAATGCTATGTTGACTTTATCTGAAGTAAATTAGTTATCTGTGTATTCTTGTACCTACCTACTTTTCACTACATAAAAATTACTACAAAATTGTTATAGAGAACTAGTAGTTACTTGTCTACATTCGTTAGTTAATGCTACTCACTCGTAATTTAAAACCTATTTATCAATTTTATAATTCTAAAGGTAACAGCAAAATAATAAAGGTATTGGCAGTTCCTATAGTTTTTGAACAATTTTTATACTTACGTAATTTTATATTAGATGCTTAATCTTATAATTACATTTTCAATATTTTCATTGCGATAGTAAGTTTTATTTATATTAGTTATTTTTTTCTTTTCACAGCTTGACTGCTCTCCCTGATATTTAGAAGAGGTCGAGAAACAAAGGAGCGATACTTATTCTATACTTTTCTATCCATTTACGGCTGGTTTCTGTATTTATTCTATCCAGATTTACTTTAACTGGCATCGACGTCATAACATTTCTGTAATGTCTTTGTTAACTGGTGATTGCATTTTCACATTACTTCTATTAAGATTTATGTCAATATAAATCTCTACTCACCTGAAATCCGGATCAATCGAATATAGAAACCCAATACCCCCCCTTAGCACCAATCACATAGCGTAATTCCAAATTTTAGTATTATATATGTTAATTTAATACCTACTCGATACTGATTCCAAGGTATCGATACTTAAAGCACAGAATAGATATTTGTCCTCTTAAAGTACTTGAAATCTAAATAAAAGTAAATTCCTAGGCAGTAGAACAACAAAATACATGGAATATAAATTTATAGCAGCCCCTTTTCAAGAAAGGTGTCAATATCGAAATGAAATGCTTAAGATCATTATTCTACGACGTGAACATATGTTTTCCGTGATAGATGTTGTCGTTCGAATTATGTGATTTTCTTTAGGAGCCTCATAAAATGTTTCTATCGATTCACGACGTGTTAGCAAATCGGTAGACGCGTGCCAGTCGTGAGCCGAATAGGAATGTTTTATAAATGCGATTAGTGCCAAGCAAAGGAATTTCGACTGAATATGTATATCTAAAATATTTTTCAAATTTTAACAGCGCTTTTTAGGGTTCCGTACCCAAAGGGTACAACGGGACCCTATTACTAAGACGCCGCTGTCCGTCTGTCTGTCTGTCTGTCTGTCTGTCTGTCTGTCTGTCTGACCGTCTGTCACCAGGCTGTATCTCATGAACCGTGATAGTTAGACAGTTGAAATTTTCACAGATGATGTATTTCTGTTGCCGCTATAATAACAAATACTAAAAACAGAATAAATGTAAAAATAATAGAGGGTTCCCATACAAGAAACGTGTTTTTTTCGGCATTTCACTCCATCTATGAACGCTTTTTTAGATAAACGTCCCATAGATGGCGTTATATTGAAATGTCGTTCCCTAACTCCTTTGTTAGACGTTAGATGGCGTTATAATAAATTAAATATATTTTTATTATTATTTTTGCAGGCGAAAAATGATAGTGGTATTTTTTGCTCGATATATTTTTTTATTTTATTAATTTCATAAAACTTTTTGTCGTTGTGGTTTATACGACAACATTCTTTAACTTTTTATTCTAAATCCTAAGTTTGATTAATACTAACTATACTTAGTTCTGCTTAATTAATTTTACTTAATACCTATATTTTACCATTACAACTAAAACTAAATAATATAAGAGCCGTTTTCTCGGTCGACTATGCGCAGTACGGACTGAGCATAGTCTAGAAATGTGGAGCGGCGGTCGTCATCACCTACTATGTCAGCTAGATTATCTGCTGTGATGGTGAGTTCTATCCTGCACTCGCAGTCGTATCTTTGAACTGAAAAACGTTGGCACTCTGTCATTAAATGTTCGACAGTTTGGTCCAAGTCAACCCCGCAAGTACAGTATGGAGACTCCATCAACTTAAACCTGTAAAGGTAGGATCTATTACCGCCATGTCCGGTGAAAAGTTGTGCTAGTAAATTATTCATACGAAATTTACTTAGTATGATATATGCTACCTTAATGTCACTAAAATATTTTTTTTGTAGTTTGACCAGTAGTTGCCTCTTCGTATAGCTTTTGCCATTCGTTTATTGTGCGGTCTCTGATGTAATGCTTGGCGAAAGATAGGGGAAAACGATCGTAGACAAGCTGTGATTCAGCAGTCAAGGCGGCGTGTTTTGCTAACTCATCCGCTCGTTCGTTACCTGGCATTCCGGCATAAGCCCTTATCCAATGAAACTCTACTAGACCCCCAAGGTCTTGAATGTTGCATATTTTGCATCGAATTATTTTATAATTTAATATATTATATTAATAAAATACTGTAGTGTGGTACGGAACCCTACTAGTGTGAGTCCGACTTACACTTGGCCAGTTTATTTTATATTATAAGCAGAAATTGGTAAAGGCATACAGATAATGAACATGGTTACCATGAAAACACACACACACACACATCTTAACACCCATTTCTGCTTCGGGGATTAAAAACTTAAGATTAACGTTAAGTCATACTGATAGTCCAAGATCCTTGTGCAATGCAGCGCTCTGATTAATCCCGAGCTGCACTTTTAGTCGGCACACCTGCGCCTATCGGTCATTGATCTCGCCTGATAGAGTTGAAAGCGCCGACACTGTGCGTTCTTGTACTCTAGCAACTTTCTCGATTTATTGCAGAGATAGACCTCATGCCTAGTTTTCTAATTGTGTTTCTAATAGAACGAGCAAATTATAGGATGTATTTTGACATACGCACTTTCATTATAATAAAGGTTGGTTTATTTGAAAATAGACAGATTTAATGCGGTAGTTCAAATAGATATCATAACTATTATGGATCCAAACAAAAAGGCGTAACCGACCGCAAATAGCTGGAGACCCGAGTTGTGGAGCCAGCCACTCATTAAAGGCTGTTCGGTAATCTCGCAAAAATATCTCGGAGGTGCGCCATTATGCCGTTTGGCGACCGGACGAGAGGACCTGATGGTCTCCAGGATTGGTTCCCAAAAGGTAATTAACTACCTAATTTGTATCATGGGTTAGTAATATGCGCTTCGTTTCCACATCCGTTTCCGTTCACCTGTCGTTACTTCTACTTCATATGGATTAACATTCACATTATATACATCAACTTTGTATGTGGATCTAAGACATAAACATTTAGAGACAATTCCAATAAGCCTCAACATATCTGCTGTAAGTTGGTGAGGAGTTGAATATTCTGCAGATTCCAATAGATGTCTCTGCATCAGGATTAGTGCTACCATGTTCTTGCAATATAGTTGAAGTAAGAGGATACCACATTTTAAATTGATGAGACCTATGAAAATTGTTTATGTTTATGCATAATTTGGTTAACAAATGCAATCCACAAATTTCGTCGTATCGATGGATCGAACCGTGGCTTAATTGGCAGAGCATCTGGACGTGTAATCCGGGGGGTGCGGGTTTGAGTCCCGTCGGTACGATGAAATTTTGGATTGTGTTTAACAATTTACAAAAATATAAAGTGTGTGACACTTCAAAGAAACATAATATTTGATATACGCAGTGAAACATCTCTCGTCGGATTTGAAAACTGTAATGATTTCTTCCGAATGATTAACTTACGTAATAAGTAGTCATAGATGGCGCCACCAATGCATTATTGGGTTAACAAATGCAATCCACTAATTTCGTCGTATCGATGGATCGAACCGTGGCTTAATTGGCAGAGCATCTGGACGTGTAATCCGGGGGGTGCGGGTTTGAGTCCCGTCGGTACGATGAAATTTTGGATTGTGTTTAACAATTTACAAAAATATAAAGTGTGTGACACTTCAAAGAAACAAAGTTATATTTGCGGTCGCTATATCTCAAAAACTGTTGACTATATCTCGTTCAAACCATTTTTTTTTTAATTTTTTATTGAGATCTACAGATACCTACGATATATCTACTATATATTTTTTCTAGATTTTTCACTACCTTACTTTAAAAGTTAGGGGGGTGCAACCATTTAACCTCTTCAGACGCTATCTTATCCTATATTTCAAATAATTTACTTGGAGAAAAAATGATTTTAGGAACCTCAATGTCACTTTTTAAGACCTATCCACGTATAGGTTTGATGAAGAAAAAAAAATGTTTGTTTCAGTTCCATGTATGGGATGCCCCCCCTTAAACTTTTAAATTTCTTATTTTTGTATAAAAATCGGTAAGCGGTTCACAGAATACATCTACTTACCAAGTTTCAATTCTGTAGTCCTAATAGTTTCAGAATAAAATGTCTGTGACACACGGACGGACAGACAGACAGACATGACGAATCTATAAGGGTTCCGATTTGTGCCATTCATATCTACGGAACCCTAAAAAAGACTTAACTGCATGAAGCACCTTCTCATGCGCCTTGCAATTTTATGACCGAAGTTTATGACATCTCGTAAAGAACTAGCCAGTATTCCCATCTGAACATCACTAATGTCCCCAAGCATTTATCTGTCTCCCAAACATACGAAGGGGAAGAATGAATTAAAATATTGCACGCAAACGGGCACCATCTGCGTCTCTCTATGCATTTGTTTGAGCAAATTGAGAAATATTTACCATTGTACGGAGACCAAAACTGCGGCACTTACGTGACTTGTGTTTTTATATGAATAATATTGTTGGTGTCAGCGTGGTAATTTTCTTTGGCATAAAGAAGTCAATTCACTTCCGGAGATTTTTTGTTTCGTTTTGGGACATCACATCAGTAATTAGAGTCTGTGCAAAAAGAGAACCGTCGTAGAAATTGTAGAAATTGTGGTCGCGTCGGTAGTCGGTCGTTTTAATTTACTGTTTTTGTTGCATTGACAACACTGCTGTCATTACAGTACGACTAAAAATGTCTGATACTTGGTATGTTCCTACTTTTATCATTATCGTGTGATACTATGTAGATAAAATACCTTCCTTCCTTACCATTGAATGTTAGTGCATCGTAATGCCACGATCGTTCTCTTTTTGCACAGACTCTACTCATCTACCCACATTTGCACAGAATAATGCATTTGCCGAGTACAGGATATTCAATAACAGTCAGTTTAAAAGATATAATTTATCATATAACAAACACTTTTTAAATCGAACTAAAAAAATCTTGATCGACCCAAAGTGTACCTGCTATAACAGAAAAAAATGTTGTTTTATATCATTACTACCCGCGACTTCGTCCGCGTGGAATAGTGTCTTTGGGTAGAATTTTTAATTATTTAGGCTAATTATTTTACAAATAAGACACATGCGTATCCCACCTACACCGCACCGTACCACGCCACGGTAATCCCTCCTCCCGCCATTTCCCTACCCCTCACCTCTCCCCTCCCCTCCCCCTCTCTTGCCCTCACTTCCCACTCCCCCTCCCATTTTCCCCTACTTTCCCCTCCCCTCCCACTCTCTATTCCCCCCATTCCCCTCCCTTTCCCTTCCCCTCACTTTCCTCTCCCCTTTATCTTCCCCCCACTCCCTCCCCCTCATCTTCCCCTCACTTTACTCTCCCCTCCCCTTTCCCCCCACTTCCCCTCCCCTCCCCTCCCCTCCCCTCCCCTCCCCTCCCCCCCTCCCCTTCCCCTCACCTCCCTCCCCCTTTCCCCCTTCCCCTTCCTTTCACTTTCACCTCCCCTCCCCTCCCTCCCCCATCCCCATCCCCCTCCCCCTTTCCCCTCACAAACTTTAAATGTCATATTTATTTATGTCGAATCAACAGCCTAAACAATAAGTTTCAAGCTTCTAGCTATTACAATGACGATACTTCCATACAACTTTTCATCCCCCCTTTTAACCCCTTCCAACCCTTTTTCGCAATAAAAAGTAACCTATGTCCTTTGTCAGGCTCTAGATTATCTGTGTACCAACTTTCATTTAAATCCGTTCAGACGAACATTCACATAAACCTTATATATTTCCATACAAACTTTCATCCCCTAATCCCTATTGTTATTTTATACCCTTGAGGGTAAAACTTTTACAATCTTTGAATGTCATATTTATTTATGTTGATCAACAGCCTAAAAAATAAATTTCAAGCTTCTAGCTCTAAAAATGACGATACTTCCATACAACATTTCATCCCTCCTTTCAACCCCTTACAACCCTTTTTTCGCATTAAAATGTAGCCTATGTCCTTTTTCAGGCTCTAGACTATCTGTGTACCAAATTCCATTTTATATCCGTTAAGTAGAACATTCATATGAACCTTAAATAATTTCATACAAACTTTCATCCCCTATTGTTATTTTACACCCTTGAGGGTATAACTTTTACAAGCTTTGAATGTCATATTTATTTATATCGAATCAACAGCCTAAAAAATAAGTTTCAAGTCTCTAGCTCTTAAAATGACGATACTTCCATACAACTTTTCATCCCCCCTTTCAACCCCTTACAACCCTATTTTCGCATTAAAAGTAGCCTATGTCCTTTCTCAGGCTCTAGACTATCTGTGTACCAAATTTCATTTAAATCGGTTCAGTAGTTTTGGCGTGAAAGTGACACAGACAGACAGACAGAAAGACAGACAGAGTTACTTCCGCATTTATAATATTAGTTAGGATCTGTCATATAATAATAAATGTTATTATAATAATAAAACATATAAACATATTAATTAAACTTCAGTTGTTCATGCATAAAGTTGGTCATTATATTACTATTTTGTATTAATAGTCAGAACGTTACGATATGAGTGTGGGTAAAATAAATTTAACAAATGCCTGCGCGTATATGTAGTTTACATGGAAATACTTATTTACAATAAATTATAGAATAGCCTAACATTTTAAAATATCTCTAAAAAGTCGACATCATCAAAATCTCAAAATATATTCTGCACAGTAACTAATTATATTACATATAGTACATATATTACATACATTCATAAAAATAACGCCATTCCCCGTTGGAGTAGGTTATAGAGACTATTTCTTTCCACATGCTACGATCCTGACATACCTCTTTCGCTTCTTCCACTTTCACGAGCGCCTTCATACATGCTCGCCGGTTATGTAAGTAATTTAAACTTGGCCTTTCTTTAAAATGTCTCCGATCTGGCCGTGATACGTTCGCCTATAGCCTCTACCGGCTGGCCCATTCACAATAAATCTGCTTCGTCAATCTTCCTTCATCCATCCTCTCTAGATGTTCAAATCATCCCTCTATCTCTATTTTCGTCACTACATCTTCTACTACACCACAGCATTCCTTTATCACACTGTTCTCCTCTCATTCATCAGAGTCACTACAATTATACTACTTAAACTTCTCAATTCTACAGCATTAACAAAGCTTAGGCGATTCGTAAACTAAACGTGTTTATTTTCCAGGTTTTGTAAATTTATTTAAAGTGATGTCTCGTAATAGTGCTAATGTTTTTATCATAACATCCTCGAAGGCATTAGGGAAACTCCAACGACCTGGTAATATTACGGGTAAAAGCTGTTATCAATAATCTAGCCTTCTTTAGCTAAACTACAAACTTAATAGTATTACTTAGCAAGGTTTTCAATCGCAAGATAATTTGGTAATCATAGGAAAAAGTTATTGATTGTATCTACCTAGTTACCTTTGGAAAATAAATTGTATGTGGAAATTGTACCTCATTCAATCAGTCGAAGTCGCCGTATGACGTACGCATCAATAATATCTTTGAGGATGCTTTGTTTAGAAGCAAATAACGCTATAATTAGATTTAGAGTATACAGTTACATTTTGATTTCCCTAAGCTCAGGTATGTGTTTCTCCGTAAGCCTATATACATAACGGATTTTAATGTAGTTTTCATCAATAGATAGATGACTCAAGAAGACGTTTCATAACCAAGATTAACGCAGGCAAAGCCACGGGGCATAGCTAGTTTTAAATAAATTGCAAGTATACACCATGGTTATACTACAAAATAAACTATAGTTGTAATAAGTCAGTCGATTGCGTGCAGTGGTCTCTAAAATTGAACGCCATTATGTTACCGCAAACCACTATTTCTGATAGGACTTACGGTAAAACAAAGATATAAAGGGCTATAAACTTAAGTTCATGTGGTTTGCGGGCACTTACCTCTCTCTAGTTACATGTAGGTATTTAAAGGGTATCTATAGGAAAATCGTCACGCTATACCCCTGTTATAGGCCGGAACTGATAAATTGCACCCACTCCATTACTATAATAAACTAGAAGATACCTCTTAGTGTTGTACGTATTAACCTAACCATTCGTTAAGGCTGTGAGCGATTTTCTTTGCGTGCTAGATTTAGGAAAGTTTAATGTGCCTTGCAAATCTCTAGTTGTCAAGGATATTGCTATAAAATTTACTTGAAGTGTTCTCAGTGGAGTAGTTATATTTATTTTTTTTTATTTTTTAGGAGCTTTTGGCTATGAGAAGCTATCCAGCCAAGTATCGGCTTACAAAAGTAAAAGATAAGGAACTAATAATTCAGATAGTTTAAAAACTAAAAATCTTGTTATATTACTTCACTTATAAGACTTCGAATGCCACGCCATGCCATGCCATGAGATATTTATCCCCATATCCCTGGAGATACTCATCAGATCTCAATGAATTCTATAATGCGACTAATGTGGAGATGTATTTACCATACCCATGAAAAAAAATCGTTCAAATCTATGTACAATTGGCGGAGTAATAGTAATAGCGTAACAAACATACAAATAACCGGCCAAGTGCGTGTCGGGCCACGCGCAGTGTAGGGTTCCGTAGTAGCCCCTTATTCAATGCAAGTCTTTACCCGTTATAAATAAGCAACTAGGTACTTCAACTTTGTCACTTTAAAGGATTTATTCGAAGGATTTTGTATTTGGTACAAAATTATCCAGCACCCAGGTTCAACGACTATTACTGCTAAACTAATAAAGTTATCGTAACCGCTATAGTTTTCCTTTAAAGTTCATGAAATGCACTATTATCACGAATTTTTCCAGATTTTTAAGCCAGTAGTTTATCTTTTCTAAAAGAAAAAGTCCCCCCTCTAAAGGATAAACTACTGACTTAAAAAAATCTGGAAAAATTCGTGATAATAGTGCATTTCATGAACTTTAAAGGAAAACTATAGCGGTTACGATAACTTTATTAGTTTAGCAGTAATAGTCGTTGAACCTGGGTGCTGGATAATTTTGTACCAAATACAAAATCCTTAGAATACATTCTTTAAAGTGACAAAGTCGAAGTACCTTTTTGGAAGTAGGTTGATAAAAATGTCTGCTAGCTACATACCCGGTATATTTCCCTGCCACACTTGACATCCGTGCCCACTAGGAGTTCAAACATTATTTAAGTGATATTTTTGTTTAGATTAACATTATTCCTCGAGTCTAGTTCCCGTTGGCTCGGTTGCAGGCCATTACCATTTATCAAGAGCTATTTATCGTAACGACTTCGCGCCTTCTCGGAAGCTGCGCGTGCCTGGGCTTTACTTTAGTTTATCTCGTCTACAGAGTGCCTATAGCTAGTAGAATCGATTAAACTATTATACTACTATGGATTTTACTATTTAGATCTTAAAGCAGTGTAGCAGCTATTTTGTCAGCTATTTGTAATATGGTCGATTCAAATTGAACCGAAAAGACACGTGCGTGCCGTTTTGTTTCATCAAAATCTTGCGATTTATGTGTGTTTTAGAGATGAGTTTATAGTCATGGAAGCAGGTCATTGCACTTATATTGACTTTACCATAATATGTTACAAATTTGTTTATTAAACTTTGCTGCATTTTCCGTACATTTAGGTCTTTTTAGATGACAGGCTGCAACTCTGCAAGCACAATTTTTGAAAACTTAACGTTAGGTATCACAGCGTCTTATTCGTAGTCTGACTGGCACACAGCAATATTTAAATACACATAAGAGTTGATAACATTAAACTTACTTTAAAATCAATTATGATATGTCACAGCAAACCCACTGTCTTGATCTGGTATTCATGGCTAGATACCAACTCATTTACTACATTTATTTTTTACCATACATAGATAGTTAGATGCCTAGTAACAGCTTAAAGCTAAAACTTATAAGCGTTGAACTATACCCACCAAACATATTTATTGTTACAACCCCGAGCAGGGGTTATAAACACGCGGCCCGTATCGAGAGAATGCGGACTCCTTGCATCTTGTTCACACGACGCCGACTACACTGGAACACGTGTTGTAGTTCCCACACCAGTGCACTAAACTTGCACACAGTGTCTTATGTCACTATCTTAAAATTAGCATGTATATTTCGCAGGCAGATAGCTTAATTAGCCGTTCAATTAAATGCCTAGCTAACTAAACAACGCTGTTCATCTTAATTCCTGAATGATATCCAGCCATTTGATCAAACAGCTAGGCAAATGACTGGGATCGGTGTCGTTTAATTACTTGCCTAGCCATTTGATCAATCAGCTAGGTAAATGACTTGGATCTATGATGTTTCATTACTTGCTTAGCCTGTTCATTGTCTGACACTAAGGCAACACACTAGGAACAGTGACCACCGCGTGGGCAACGGCCGCGCGACACCAGAAATATATATAGATGCATAAACATATATGCATAAGTATATGCATTATGCATATATATGCATATACTTACATACATATGCATCATACATATGCATATACTTTTTTTATGCCTTATAGGCTAGCGTTTGACCACTATCTCACCTGTTGGTAAGTGATGATGCGGTCGAAGATGGTAAGCACGCTAGGCCCTGAATGGGAACTGGCTCTCAAGGATAGCTGCCGGAACACATTAGAAGTTTTGGCGACAGATTTTCTAACTTGAGGGTGGTAGCTGGCCAGTCGGAAACTAGATAGTGTCCTAACACCATGCGTTGTTGGTTTCTTAACGATGATTTTCCTTCACCGGGAGGCCACTGTGAAATATGCACATAGATTTTTCTTAGAAAAATCCATTGGTGCACGGCTGGTTTTGAACTCGGTACCTCTGGCATCGAAGCCGACCGTTCTCCCAATTACGCCACCGGGCCCTCAACTTAAGCATATAAATATGCATACATATATGTATATGCATATACATATATTTCTGGTGACGCGCGGCCGCTGCCACGGCTCCCGTCCTCGCTGCGTTCTTCGGCGTACGTCACGCGGTGGTCACTGTTCCGAGTGTGTTGCCTTAGTGTCAGACTAAGACATTATATGACTGGCCTAAGCATTAGCCAGCTAATTTAAAAAATATTGTAACGAACGCTACGGCTGGATATCATTCAGGAATTTAGTTGAACGGCGCTGTTTAGTTAATTGGCTAGGCGTTTAATTGAACGGCTAATTAAGCTATCTGCCTGCGACATATACATACATAGATGTATTAAAAGTATTTACCAAAAACAGCTCAGCACTCTGAGCTGTTTTTTGGGCATTACTACCACTGTACTCACTGTAGTATGAAGGTAATGTGAGATGACTATAAAATAATTCACAAAAAGACTTCAAATACTTTATTACTTCAGTCTGGACGTTGCTTGCCTAAATATTACGCATCAGTGATTTGCGCTTAACCACAGAACATACTAAGTAACTAAACCTTTAAAAATTGCATACAAGAAAAAAAAAATTAGCTTAACTCCTACTACTCGTTACTCGTAGGTAGTCATATCCACAGAAATATTAATAACTACCTTATTATTTATATTTCTGTGGTCATAACTCATGACTTAACTCGATGAGCGGTGCGAGAGGCAGCCAAAGCTTACTGCCCTTAATCGCTGCGACTTCATCTATTACGTATTACGGATAGTAACGTTATAACGCAAAATATATTTGGTCTCGTAAATATGCCATAAAATCTTACAAATATAATTGCATAGCCAACATAGCGAGAAGCGATAACGTTCCTTGCTGTGATACTCAAAGTTCTTTTATACAGGACTTCAAACTCTGTCTTCCTGCACTAATATTACATAGGACGTACAATATGCGGGCGCATTCTGTATACTTCAATTTAGGTACTAGCAACTAAGCTCCTCAAAATCAATCTTATCTTGAATAAAATAAGATCCATTTCACAACGTATATTTAGATGATACCGGATAGAGTTACTGAATAGATTCTTGGCGCTCATTTGGATAAGAATTACTCTTGAAACTGATATGTTAAGTAGTATATTAGGTAATGTCATAGGATCCTATCGTAAGTTTAGCTTGAAAGTGTTGTCTTCTTGTGTGGTGTTAACGGTGATATAATTAAGTGGGTATGTCAGAAACTATTTCAGTAAAATATGGGCTAATAAAACTGGGAATATATTTATGTTTCTTTAAACGTTCCAGCAGTACAAATAGAGTCAGATTATTCTAGGACTAGCGTGTTCACCATCTTCGAGCACACCATTGCTTACCACCAGGTGAAATAGTAGACAAACGGTGGCCTAAAAGATATTAAGAAAAAAAAACAACGGGTTGCACTCCGGGAGTGCCGGCAGAAGTGAAAACTTGAATATGTCATTTTTTAATATTTTGGAATGACACCGCGCGCTAGCGCCCTGCGCTCCGTCTTACGACGTTTAGATCAAGACGCGAGTTTAACATTTTTTACCCATCCTAAGAAAAGTGCACAACGCAGCTTAAGAAGTTTTCACTTCAAAAATCAGTATAATTTATTGCAATAACAGTGTATTATATATTATTATTGCTGTGAAAACTTCCTGAGGAAGTGCATTGGATATGCACGCAAATTAGATCAAGACAGTCAGCAACAAATAGTAGTGATTATAATAGTCGGTACTCTCTTACAGATCGCATCAAATAAAATCTCAGTAAGTTACCGACGAGAGGTATCGCTTTGAGACACACACTTTTTTTTTTCCTTTGCGAACCCTTTTGTGCTACCCTGCGTGAAATTCAAATATTTCCTGAATCTCCTTTACACCGTACAAGACATCAAACGTTAGTACTGGGTGAGAGAAAACTGTATTGTTACTGCAATACTGAAAATATATGCATTAACAGGTGTTACGTTTTATTATCATGAAAACTTGCCTGTTTATGTAATTTGTATTATGTGTAGGTAATGTAAATAAAAAATAAATAAATAATGATATGACATGATGAAGCGACGACATTCGCAAAGCGGTGGGCAGTGATTGGGTAGAAGAGCCAAAGATCGGGCTCAATGGCGAGTTTTGCGAAAGGCCTATGTCCAGTAGTCTACTGATACCAGCTAGACCAGCACGATTCAAGCTTAGAGTCCGTGCAAAAAGAGAATTGTCGTGGCTTTACTATGAACTAATATTCAATGGTAGGAAGGAAGGTACAAGTATATACCTACCTAGTACCACCCGGTAATGATAAGAGTAGGTACTCGTACATACCTACCAAAGTATCAAACATTTTTAGTCGTATTGGCAACGACAGAGCAATATTTTCAATGTCAACGCAACAAAAACAGTGGACTAGAAACTCACGCGCGCTCTCAATTTCTACGTTTTTTAACCGACTTCAAAAAAAGGAGGAGGTTTCTCAATTCGACCGTATATATATATTTTTTTTTATGTTTGTTCGCGGATAAATTCGTCGTTTATGAACCGATTTTGATTATTCTTTTTTTGTTCGAAAGGAGATATCCCAAGTGTATTACCATGGTAATTTGATAGGATAAGTTTGATAGGTCTGATAAGTATCTCCAGAGATATGGAGATAAACATCTCAAAATTGGTACTGAAAATGAATAGCGTGGCATTGAAGTCGGTTATTTTTTAGTTTTTAAACGATATTATTTTGCACAGACTCTAGACTACATCATAAACACCAATACCAGCGGTATTAGCCTACTTTACCTTATCAAAATCCACACTAACGATTCGCTGCTCAATTGTAGGTGCAAAATATTAATCAATATCGTTTGAAACCAAAACTTTTATCACGTAAATCAAATATTAATTAGGATTACTTTAATCTACATAACAGTAACATAGTTTATTTCAATATGTTAATTGAAACTAAATATATTACTAATTAACGGTATGCAACAGCTATCAGATTATAAACGGCCAACATGCAGTTTAATAATTCAGGATTATTTTAATTGAATGTTTTGTCGTTGAGGAAAAGTTATGGATATTCGGCAATGTGACGTGATGACGCACGGTGAACATTTATTTTCAACCGACTTCCAAAAAGAAGGAGGTTCTCAATTCGACTGTTTGTTTTTCCTTTTTTGTGTGTATGTTACGCGATTACTCCGTCAATTGTGAACCAATTTGAATGATTATTTTTTTAATCGGTAGGGTACATGGGTAATTCCCTTCGAGTATTTACCAATGGAGACGTTAACGCAAGGCGTACCCCTCTGCTGGCCATATAGCCATTATTGGCCATATGAGCGTGTGTAACTACGCTGTATTTTTAATACTGTGTGCGTGTTTCAAGCTAGTATGCGGGATCGTTAAAATGAGTGATTTGTGTGTGTGCAATGCGTGTTTACCTCGTCCCCCGTAAGTATCGGCAGAAAAAAATGTTTGCGGATCACAACGTTAACATCTCCATTGGTAAATGCTCGAAGGTAATTCCTGATATATATGCAGTTTTGATAAATTGATATAAAGAATAAACAGATGAGTTATTTAGTATCTTTGATGACTTTATTGACAGATTGTAACATCACGTAGTTTTAGGAGACATGGTGATGACAATATGCATCACGTTATGACAATTTACTCCACGATAATGGCAATTAGCATGCTTTTAAACCACGGTAATAATAATTCATCATTACTGTGGCTTAAATGCCACGGTAAAACATGGTAATTATGAACACGGTAATGACAATTTCTATGTTTTTCCCAATTGACTATGAAACAAAACACCTTTTATGAACATTATATTCATTTAAGGACTGTTTGAACCATTGATATTATAAATCAAATACGTTATGATTACGTCAATACTTACCGAGCACGGAGGTCCACGTAAATGACGCGTATCCGTGACAAACACAAAAACCCGCACAGAAGAAAATATTTATTTATTTTTTGCGAACAAGGTTACCTGTGCTATCACTGACGTGTCGATCTTAGCTGCCGGGGTGCAGGGGATGCAACACTTTCTAAACAAAGTCTTTCTATTAAGTCGTGCGTGTCCCAACAGGTCATAACACGGTAATGATGATTTTTTCTTATGGCAAACTTTTAAATTATTTTTGTGTATTATATTTACCGGTAAATTATATTAGATCGATGTGTTTAGGTAGATCAAGTATTGTAATATGATGGTTATATGTTCAACTAGACATAGAAGTTATGAACTATTGTGAATCTTGTCAAAATAGTTCCATTTCGGGTTTTGGGACAGCCACGGTAATGATTTTTAACACTTTCAAATGAGAATATAATTAGTAAATATTTTAAAAATCTTCCTGTTGATTGTGGCAACATAAAGGAAAAGTCCATGTTAATACCATACATTTCCGAAAAACACAAAAAGCTTTATTTATATTTTATTTTATATATATTATATATTTATTATTTTATTATATTGCATTTATTTGTCCGGACATCAAAATTGCATATTTCTCAGGAATTACCCACATTTCCGTGGTCCCATTGCAATTTCATCGAGATCTGAGAAGTATCTCCAGAGATATGACGATAAACATCTCAAACTTGCTACTGAAACTGACTCGCGGGGCATGGAAGTCGGTTGTTTAAGTTTTTAAACTATCTTAATTATTATAGATTTATTTTTATTGCACCATCGATTTTAAGTAACTGTAGCTAATTTTCATTCAATTGAAGATTGTGAGTAAGATCGTTTTTGAACGATAATACCACGCTTTTAGGATGATTTTGAATTATTATGTGAATTGTGGTGTACAATAATGTGTTATCCATCTATCTTTCTGTCTACAGCTTTGCACGCCTACTTACCACCACAGATTATATAATAGTTACTTCGTAACTACCACTACCAAAACAACTTTTTTGTGACTGCGTGAGGTCCGAAAGAAATTTACAGGAATAACTTTTCTTTTTATGTTCAAAATAAAGGTACTTAACAAATAATAAGAAAAAGTATGTTTGATGAAACTAGAGGCTTAATAGGTGCAAATTACATTAATTACATGCCCTCAAAGTATATACGTATGATTTAATAGCGAGTGATTCAACAAGGTGGCCGGAAATTCGGGAAAGTCCGTTACTATATGAGATAAAAGAATTTTTGTTACAAAAAAACCCATGACGATTACACTCCTAGATTTTCATAAACACTCATTTAATGTGTGTATTATTGAGCATCCCCCTTTCTTTATTCAGCTAAATTTACATGTCATCATTATAATTATCTGCTGGACTCAGCGCTCCATTTATCCTTATAATGACATTCTCAGAAGAAATGTATGATTATACCAATCCTACTTATATCAGTCTTACTGTATGCGTGCACCCATCCATCTCAAAACCATTAGCTGGATTAGATAAAGCGCACTCATTAACAAAATCGTTATCTGAACCAAACCGAAACTGTCAATAACCATCGACAACCAACCATCTGTGGATGATTTTTGAATAATGTTTTTTTTAATCTGATTAATACGTAGGGCAGCTCCTTCATCTATGAATAAAAATATAAGGTATATTTAACTGACATCAAAAAAGAGGAGGTCCTCAATTCGACGGAATATTTTTTATTCTTCTTTTGTTTGAAATGGTATACTTGCCAGGCTGTCCCATCTGAATATCATTCAAATCTTATAAGTATCTCTAGAGATACCTCTAATTTAATTCCTACTGAAAATCACAAACGCGGCATTTGTAGTCGGATCTTTTAGTTTTTTTTATTTTCTCTAGATTTCCCTACACGAATTGAGTTTCAAGTGCGTTTTCATTAAGTTTCAAGACTTCATTAATTATGGTATAAGTATTGTAATTTAGAATCGTTGTCAAAAGGAAGGCGATAATAAAATGAAGCGCCAGACTTCAGTCGTCTCCACAAAATGCAACTATCTCAAACCGTCTTCAGAATTTATTTTGACAGGAGAATCGACGAGCACCCGACAGACGGACATTCTTTTTTCCATCTTTTTCCTTTTGTAGATAAACGGATTCGAATCGATCATTGAAAATTGAAACTGACTATTCCCAAAAGCGCCGAGTGCCCGACTTTGATGTTTCGATATCGAGATTAATTGATGAGAAGCGTGCTATCGACGCTATTGACTGATCGTAAATCTTCTTGTAAATTGATGTAAGTCAAATGTATTGAGAATGTCGACGGTGTTCAGAATAATCGCTTACAGCTGAGACATTGCAAAATAGTTTAGTTGTTAGTATTTTTCGTGAAAGTTATATTGCTGTAAGCGGTCAGCTTTCGGACAGGCCTTCATGCCTGTATTTAAGTTATTAAAAATAAATAATAGTTTAAAAAAACTAAAAAACACGCTTTTTATAGAAAACCCAACTAAAAATTAGAAAATAAATTTTAATAAATTTTAATTAAGAATAGTGTTAAAAATTTCAACTAAAAAGTAGAAAATAAATAACAGTTTAAAAAAACTAAAAACACGCTTTTTATAGAAAACCGCACTAAAAAATAGAAAATAAATGTTAATAAATTTAAATTAAGAATAGTGTGAATATAAAAAAATATTTTATTTAAAAAAAAGCGTAAGGTGCATGGTGTCAATAGTTATAAATATTTTATTGCCAGATATGAGTAGAGTGATTATCATTTTGATATTATAATATCTTAAAAGCACCCCACGCTTTTTTAAAATAAAATATATTTTTTTTATTCACACTATTATTCATTTATATTTATTGAAATTTTTAACACTATTCTTAATTTAAATTTATTAAAATTTATTTTCTATTTTTTAGTGCGGTTTTCTATAAAAAGCGTGTTTTTTAGTTTTATTAAACTGTTATTTATTTTCTACTTTTTAGTTGAAAATGGATTATTTTTTTATCAAATAAGTGTGTTGTCATCAGTCCTCGAGAAATCTACAAAGTTTGAACGAAATCTGGCCGTTTAAAGTGGGTCAAAATCGCGCCCAAAGAAGTCGGTTACAAACATACAAACATACAGGTGAAGCTAATAAAAACTAATTATATTCCTTTATTTCAGTTCGAATGAATTAATAAATGAATGATGACTGAAAAATGCATAAGGGGTTTACGTAATATGTAGTACGGTTGGCAACCTAACATTAATAAAGGGATTACTTTTGTTTTTTTTTTTTTAAATAAAAAGCAATAACTTTTGCTTAGAATAAATTATTTATATGGTGCCAAAATATCGCTATGTAATCTGTAATTTTGAAATTACTTATTGAGTTACCTAATCGTGATAAGTCAATTTTATTTTAAGAGTTCTCATCTCAATCGTTTATTGGCTCTCAAACACTAGAAGACTTTATCGTCCCATTTTGCGCTAAGTGTTATTTTTACACTGTGAATATCAGTGTTAAAGCAAGTAAGTAACTTTGGGCTATCTGTTACTACAAAAACCCTTCTGAACCAATGGACAATGATATTTTTTCATGTAGGCTAGCCTAACTGAAAAATAAATAAACGGTCCGCTCTCACGCGTTACTAACATTTCCGTTCAATATTTATCGCACCGACTCAATAAATCAAACTGTTTTCTGCACTAGGGATTTTGTGATATTTTACTCTCTTTTTGATTTGGTAGAGAGGATAGAAATTGAAAAGGCCAAAGTTATATCGTTTTGTTTTTTTTAGCAAATACAGGCTGAAGTAAATGTTTTATTATTTTATTACAGGTTTCGGCGTAATTGATAATCCTTTTTTTTCATGATTGACTGATCATGACCATGAGGTCATCATGACATTTATAGTCATGAATGTCATGATGACCCTAATGTATAGGTAAAGAATTATCCAATGATGACGCCTACGCCACGACCCGTATATGTATACAAAATTTCGGTGTTTTTGAGTTCGTCATTCTCCCTCTTCGACTCCACCAATGACTCCGACTTGACCAATTTCAATATGTTTAGTACATTACGTATGTATGTTCCGATATGAACCAACTACTGCCTACCTTCCGATCCAGCCAAATTTATTTTTCGCATTTGAGTGCATGTTCGTGGTTATGAAGTCGGTTTTTTTTTTAAAGTAATTTATAATATGAAATATAAGCATACCTATGCTGCTGCAAATCAAAATATCTTCTATTGAGCTTGCTTTTGCTTGGCCTTAAATAATTAAAATTCTAATACGCCTACTCACACTTATGGAATCCAAGTGATTTATAGTAGAAAACGCTGAACGTCTCTCGTTTCAACAGGTCATTTTGACCCATCAATTGTTCTCACAACACTAAACACTTTGTAAGTCGTCTAAAGTTTCGATGTCGCAACATCGTTTAAATTGCTCACACATTAAACGGAACAACGTAAGAACAATGATACTGGACATTAAGCACAGGTTGGTCTTCTATGGGAACAAAATTTAAATATTGTGGGCATGATAGAACACGAGTTATCATTATAACATTTACTAATATTGACTCTGTTATAACTAGTAAGACGAAATGCCAGCCAAAAAAGTAGGTAGATCGTAAAGCTGAAGGACAAATACGTTTGTTGAATTAGAGATTTGAATGTAATTTTAACCACCTTTGGTTGTTAGGTTTGGGCAATTGTGCTATATTGATCAGACCTTAGAACACAAGAATAATCGATAAGAATAAACTATAGTCTAATCAGTACATCAGAACTGTCTAAGCCTGTATATATAGCATATCTATCCACAACTAAATCGCTTGTCGTCTCATCGGAGATCTCATTCCATTGCCTAGACCGCAATAACCTCAACCGCATCGCCACTTAGCGTCAAGTTTAGAGACCGTAGTCAAAGAAATCCTGACATCGATCTGATGTTTGAATAATCGTTTTAAGATTTTTAATTTATTTAGGTTGCAGAATAAATAATAGTACAAACATGGTATAGAAAATTGATTCTTACACAGATGCGGGTCTTGTACTTCCTACTATAGTTTAACAAAAGTGCACTAGTTTCGTTGTAACTATAACCACTTATTGATGTAGCTATTATATTCTGCCACAGATCGGCATCATGGATCACTTTTATTGCAACAAAAAATAATGATTCATATAAATCTTTCTCCAAATTGCTTAGATGACACATCAGTTATCCCAGTCACAGTTACTAATGACTATCCGCTAGAATACCGCCAGATATGGCTTTGGCCATTTGCGGGGGCGTGGATGTATTAGGTTAACTGCTGCGTGGGCGCCCTGTGGTTATACAGATAGATGCTCCAGTAAGAGCACTTTTTACGCTCCATGTTTATGTTGTGATATTGTAGATATTGTTTAATTGCTCAAAATGATAATATATACAATTTGTTATGTATATGTATACTTTATGTATACTAACTCTTAAACTATAACAACCCAGTCGAACAATTTCGATATAATAAAAAAAACTTAAGACTAAAGTTA
This sequence comes from Cabera pusaria, assembly GCA_954871355.1. Classification (NCBI taxonomy): domain Eukaryota; kingdom Metazoa; phylum Arthropoda; class Insecta; order Lepidoptera; family Geometridae; genus Cabera; species Cabera pusaria. The sequence continues at coordinate 22,046,186 of OX940892.1, forward strand.
ATTATTAATATTTAGAGTTAAAAGAGTATAAAACATTATAACGTTATAAAATTTATGAGCAACTTTGATTAGAATAAATACATTTCTAAACACTTTTTCGTCAGGCATTACATTAATATGTAGATTATTAGTCACTAGTTTGATGTATAAACTAACTTTACGCCATTTTACACACTGATTATTATTTATACACTGATTAGTATTTATTCAAGCTTGAGCCAAAATGTACGCATTGTAAATGAGATATATTTTTTAGAAGTGCAAAATAATCTGATTTTTTTATAGAAGATAAGCAAGCATTTGACCACTATCACTACTATAATACTACGTAACACTATATTACCTGATCTTGCTCTCACTCGTATATTTTGTAATTTTAAAGTAATTATAAAAGATCCCAGATACATTTTAATTTTAACGACCAGTACCAAAATAACTGTACAAGAGTCCATTCTTAATAAATATACAAAAGATTATTTTTAATTTTTTTTATACTCGTAAAAAAGGTCTATTTTTGCCAAATAAGTGTTTGGTACAGACATGTTATACTGCTTTAAAATGTATGGTGTCAAGGTTTCTCACTCGTACTGCCTACCTGAATAACGGAATTGTCAACAAATAATTCAGATTAAAGATATTAGAGTCACTAATAGAAGGTAATAACTTATTATAGAGAGTTTAAATGCTCTTATTTATGGCATTGAATTGCCATTTGTGTACAACAATAAAGAGTTTAGCATATAAGGTTTTATGTGGGTAAGTAAGTGGTTAGTGACGGTTGTTATTTTTTTCAATAATATAAGTATTTTGATATCTTATTTTGTAGTTTATGAAAATATTCAAAGTAGAGTATTTTTAGAGGCAAATAATGTCGTAGGTATTTTCTGTGATAATAAAATAATATGTATGTATGTATTATGTATTTATCTTACATTATTCTGAAAAATATACAGTAAAAAAAATTGGTTGTTGTAATGTCCTGATAATATAAACAGGATTTTTTTATCTGATCTCATATTATATTGTTTAGTTATGTTGTTATTACATAAGTACATGCGATAGTGTTTACAGAAATTATTCTAATATTTATTGGTTAGGTATTATTAGTCGTAAGGCCGTAAGTATTATTGACAGCCAGTTCATATTCTAGGCCTATCGTGCTACCATTTTCGACCACATCATCACTTATCGACAGGTGAGATAGTGGTCAAGCCTAAGGCGGTGAAATTTCAACTTCATTTGCTAACTTCACGCCATGCAATAATGGACTACTTCATTCACACGTATCGTTGTAAAATCAAAGCAATAAGTTATGTTTCTGTTATACCTATAATATTTTTTATTGAATATGATCTATTTAATGTTATTTGACGTGTGTAAGTGCAAATTTTTAAATTGCCCATTTACTGAATAAATGCTTTGACTTTTGACTTTTGATATACTATAGTAGTAATAAATCGTCTCAACCATCTCGCGGTGTCTAAAATCTATGAATATAGTTACCTGCTGTAGGCAGGTATATCTACTACGTAGTATTATTCATTACTCTGTACTATACTGTACTGTACTGTCTACGTAATGCCACAGCCTTAAAACCATAATACCAAGATATACTCATATGACGCGGTCGTATGTAAACAATACTTAGAAATGCTTTACAAACTTTACTTAATAAATCATGCATTTCCTAAAAATACAACAAAATTACGTGAAGACGAGTTGAGCGGTTGTTAATAGCTTTTCGAGTGCATATTCAATATTTTTCTTTTACGAGCCTCTTCGTGTTTGGGGGCCACCGTTTTTTTCTTTATTATTGATAGCATAGAGGTGACAGTAACAGTTGTAGAAGTGTTTTTATAGCATATTTGTAGTTTATAGATTTAAAAATGGGAATTTAACGTGACTTACTTACATGATGTCGATATAGCAATCGACATATGTTTCGAGGATGAGGCCGAAACATATGTCGATCGCCATATCGACATCACGTAAGTCACGTTAAATTCCCGTTTTTAAATCTATAAGTTTAAAATGAACGTGAGTTTTTATAATAAACAATATTTGTAGTTGTTATCAGCTTATTAAAATGTATTAAATATTGAAAGTACTAAAGCTGTGATAAGATCCGTATTGACATATAGAATAAAACTGTAGGTTATACAATAACTTGCAATGGTAACGACCATTCATCATAATTAAACTAGATTAGACGAGCCTATGTCTAGCAATCGATAAATATAACTATAATAATATTTAATAATATTATATTCTCTTCAAATTCTCAAATTCTTTAATATAAAAAAAAATGACGTGTGGCACTCGGGGACTGCCGTGGTAATATTGCATAGCATTTTTTATTTATGCTGTATTTATTTTCTTTGATATTAATTCAAGTTACACTTTTTGAGTGTTATGACCGATAAGAAAACAATTTATTTTCTTTTATTAAATACATGAGAAGTTAAAATTGTTCAACATATTTTTATTATCTTACCATACATGTAGGTTATTCAGGAATATTTATGATACTTGATATCTTCTAAATATCTGAAAGATACCGCGTCAATGGTGGTCCCATATTTTGTTGTGGATTCTTGTGGATTATTATTTATTTTAAAATAAATAATAATAAAATGTATGTATATAGAATACTCACTCATTTTCTCTCACTATTTTTTTCGTGACTTTTTTCATTAATAAATACACTTTGTTTATTCATATTTACAGATAGAAACAGAGTACAGATATTCACTGTTGTACATAGATGATAAATACCTATACACCTATCTGTGTTACGGCTACATGTATGAAGGCAGTGAGTGTTTGACAAGGAGGAATTATGTAAAGTTCCGAGGACTTGTTCACCCTTGACATAATTTGAAAATAGAATTCGGAATTTATATTTGAAAAAGGAACGAGAAGACAAAATCAAAATTAGCCGGTCCAAGGGGTATATAAGCGGTTAGGGTAGCTCCCCTACATGTGAAGTGGGGATGAATCCGATAGATGGCGTTGTACACCGTTAACACACGCAAGTGTTTCATTTTGCATTTTTACGTATATCAATTTAGTAGTTAGGCATTACATGCAGTAATACAATTAAAAATCCGATAGATGGCGTTGTACACCGTTAACACACGCAAATGTTTCATTTTATCAAGTTTTACCATTAAAAAAATGTGTGAAACCAAAGACGACCTTATCGCTACTACGCTAAGGCTTAAAAATGAGATTCGTTGGGGTGTTAGGTTTTATTTTCGTTATGGAATTTCTGAATTCGGTCTCCACGCTCAAAGCCCGCGATAGAAGCTATGCTATCCTAAAAATATTTTCCATAGAAAATAAAGCAAAACTTTATAGTCGGGCAATTAAAAAAAAAATTACGAAAGACTAATTTTGACCATTACTTGATAGAGGCCTACTAATACCTAGTTATGGTATGAACAAGCTATGGATGAAGATGATAACTTTATGACTAAAGCAAAACACTTTACATATCTCCTCTAGCATAGCTTTTGTATACACTGTAGTTCGCCATGCACTGAAAATGAGATTCTTTTTTATTTAACGCAGTTAAATATTTATAATTACTTAATATTATCTTTGCAAATGTATTTAGCTATTTTAATTAAAAGTTAATTAAATAAGTTCATTTACGTAACTTGACCATTTCAGAAGTGTTTATTTAAACCGGACTTCCATACCAAAAGGTCATACCAAAACCAAACTGTTATTAAAGTTAATGCAATTTTTATGCAGTGGGGATAAAAATAAACTGCCCAAGTGCAAATCGGACTCGCACTCGTAGGGTTCCGTACCACACTACAGTATTTTATAAGATCGAGAAAAAAATACCACTATAATTTTTCGCCAGCAAAAAATAATAATTAATAAACATTTCGTTTCTTATAACGCCATCTAACGTCTAACAAAGGTGTTAGGGATCGACATTTCAATATAACCCCATCTATGGGACGTTTACCTAACTAAGCGTTCATAGATGGCGTGAAATGCCGAAAAAAACACGTTTCTTGTATAGAAACCCTCTATTATCTTTAACTTTATTCTATTTTTAGTAATTGTTGTTATAGCGGCAACAGAAATACATCATCTGTGAAAATGTCAACTGTCTAACTATCACGGTTTATGAGATACAGCTTGGTGACAGACGGACAGACAGACAGACAGATGGACAGCGGAGTCTCACTAATAGGGTTCCGTTGGTACCCTTTGGGTACGGAACCCTAAAAAGGTATAGGGATGTTTTGGATCTATTCAGTTTACAGGAAATTTGTAAATTGATGGAGATTGGGGGCTCAATACGTAAAAAAAGAATACATCAGCTATTTTGTAAAATGTTAAAATATGTCACAACACTTTGTTACCTTTATTAAGACACAAATTTCTTGTTCGAAGAACTCTTTCATCCGATAAACTTCAAGGGGTCGAGGGTGTGAACGGGGGGGAGGGGGAAATTAATGAAGAAATAAACTTAGATTTTGTTACTATGATTTTTGATTTTTGTTGCCCTATAGCTTTTGTTCCCTAGTTTAGACCGATAGTTAAACACGCGAGGTATACAGCTAACATAGCTACTAGGTATAAATTGTGTGACTATACTCTCTGTGTACTTGTGTGCTCTATGCTATGCTTCTATAGTTAAATCATTCATTTCTTATAAAAAAACATACCATAATATTCAGTCATACAGGTAAAACGCAAAAAGTAGTTGAATAATGTGGAAACCAGACAAAACACTTAGTAATGATCGTAAAAAGCGATCGTCACACTTGCGTGGCGTGGGATAGTAAGATTCTTTGTTTTAACAACAGAACATGCAACAGATTATTACAATAGTTACTATGTGAATAGAACTGAATAGCTTTCGTTTAGAACTATGCTATCACAATGGGCTAAGAAAGCATGTGGTGCGGTGAAAAGTGTCTCGTTAATTAAATCTTAACTTGCTACAGTTTTATGAATTAACTAGTTTTTTCCGTGGCTTGTATGTGTATACCGCGTCAAAACGTAACGTGCGTTGGGCGCTGGGTTAAAATGGTATAAATCGAATTGCCGGCAAATAAGGCCATATCTTCTTGTACTGGTAACAATTTACAAGACGCCATTACATTCTGCTGTGATTCCTAGTTTCTTTCCAAAGTTATTTAGTCTAACAATAAGGCAACACGCTAGAGAACAGTGACCACCGCAAAATATTACCACCAGAAATATTTCTGGTATATATATTGAGGGCCCGGTGGCGTAATCAGGAGAACGGTCGGCTTTAATGCCGTCGTACCGAGTTCAAACCTTACCGTGCACCAATGGATTTTTCCATCGAAAAATTTATGTGTGCTTCTCACAGTGGCCCTCCGGTGAAGGAAAACATCGTTAAGAAACCAACAACCCCCGCATGGTGGTAGGACACTATCTAGTGTCCGCCTGGCCAGCTACCACCCTCAAGTTAGAAAATCTGTCGCCAAACATCTACCTTGAATGATGTCCATGATTACTAGTGAATATTACCACTTTAGCGCGGCATTTAAAGTCAATTTTTTTAGGGTTCCGAACCCAAAGGGTACCAAATGAACAATTTCTGAGACTTTGTTGTCCGTTCGTCCGTCCGTCCGTCCGTCTGTCAGTGTGTCTATATGTGCGCACTTTACAGATCTGTATCTTCTTAACCGTTATAGGTACATACTTGAAATTTTCAAAAAGTATATATCCGTCAGTGTATAACGTTATTTTTCAAAAAAAATAAAACCGACTTCATTACCACAAACAGCCATCAAAAGCGAAAAATAAATTACTTAAAATTATTATAAGCGCTACCCACTTATCTATTTGAAGTCGGTGCCAGCAAAGTTCATTGGATAGTAGATAGATATTATGTATGTAATAGTAGTAAGTAGGTACATGTAGGTATTATCTATCTACTACCTATTAGACTTGGCTGGCACCGACTTCAAATAGATAAGTGGGTAGCGCTTATAATAATTTTAAGTAATTTATTTTTCGTTTTATTATTCGTTTTATTATTTTTGTTATTCAACAATTAATATTTTATTCCTAATTTGAATGCACTTGTTCACGCCTGTTAAACTCAGTATAAGGCATACACAACAGACATATATACAATCTTCACAGCGCAACCACAAAAAATAGGGAATACATTTTTCTGAGGCGCGACTGTCTCAACTCGACTTACTACCATTTTAGGCCACATCGTCACTAAATGACCGGCAATTTGTTAGCGATACTGCTACATGTAGAGCTGAGTAAAAGGTGATTTTAGTTAAGTAACAGTTTTGTCGGTAACCGTGTTGGATATTAGCAAGTCATTGTCTTGATTGAAATTGAATTGAAACAAATTACAACAGTAATCTGAGTATGAGATCAGACAATCGCCTTTGTCCGCTCTGTAGTACATGCACATTGAACAATATGTCGTGATTAGACATTAATGAGTTGAGTAATTAGGTGATCGTGAGACACATAGATATTATCTATGCCTTTGGGGAATGGAGAGCTCAAAGCGATTCTACATCATATTAAATGTTGTATGTATTAAAGCAAGTTGTATGTATTAGTCAATAATTATAATCAGTCAAGTTATTTTTATTTTAAAATTATCATGAATTTGTAACATTATTATTGTTTATATACCGGCTGTAATAGTGCACATCGCGATCTCACCGCGTGACCTCACTCCCAAGGAAGAGCGACGGACTCGCTAGAAACCTAGGTCGAGAAAATTTGACTAAAGGTACGTGAATTACAGCCGGTATATAAACAATACTAATCAGTATAGTTTTAAGGATATGTCGTATCAGAGGTTATGTATGATCGTTACAGCACTTTTACGTGGAAATACTTATTATTACCTACTCTTCGCATTAGTAGAATCTTCATTTAAACAATGGCAAGGAGAACCATTAACGCTAATGACAATTTTAACTAATTACGGGTCAAGACAAATTAACCTGCTGCAAAAAGTGTTTGATAATTAAGAAAGGATTTGGAAGTCCAGCAGTTTTCTTGCAGTAAGATAATAATATGAACGATTCGTTCAATTGTATTATTGTATTATAGTCAACAAATAGCCCACAAGGAGGCGTAGAGTTTGTAAACAGGTATCTAGGCGATTCCTTTAGACTACCTTGATAAGGGTGCTTAGCTTATAGTGTAAACATACCAAAAGGCCTAACGTTTGGTTGGTTAGCCAAAGGTAAGTAAGGGGAGGAAAGGTCCCAATAACTCACAAACGGGCGAAATATTTATACTTATCAACAGGAAGCGAGAGAAGCCAGTGCTTGCAAAAACTTTTGTCAAGCCGCAGTCATAAGCAGATCCTTGCATACTCGTAGCTTAAATTATCAAAGGCTTGAGTAGACAGTCAATTAGTCCTAAGTTGCTGCACAAGTCAAAGGGCGTGAACCTTATACTAACTCACTACTAAACTATGGCTAGAGGCAGAACAGACACAAACGTATGGATACTTAATTGGCTTTAGTCACAGAATATATAAGGATTGAGTTAAATAAAGGGTAAGTACTTACAACGAAAATAGCTGTCATTGCATCAATAAGTTATGTCGACTCTATTATCATGGAAGCTTAAAACTGAAGAACTTTTTTAAATAGCTGGTAAATTGTATACAAGTTCTACCCACTGTAGTTTCAAAATCAAAATGTTGTATTTATATTGATAAGGCTTGGTGAATATTACATCAAAACTTAATCGCATCGTCTCGGGACAAGCTCGCGAACCTCAAGTGGCGCGCGGTCAACTCGCCGTAGCCGCGCTTGCGGCCCGTCGTCCACGCATATACGTTCCTCCCCAGCGGCGCCAAGCCATGACGTATAATAATAATGAGCTGTACCTGTGGCTGAACACACTTATTTTGCAGGCTATTCATTAAGAATCATTCGAACGACATTGACTTTAGGTTGTTAAGGTTGAACATACGCTGCCATTTACCCAGGTCCCCGTAAAGGTACGGCCACACCGCGGCGTCCTGCGATCTGCGGGCGGGATCTAAGTATTTTTCAATTTTTTTTTGATCGCGTTTGGTGTGAACTGGTCAGTACAAATACTACTGCGCTATCTGATCGCCGCCTAGATCGCGCACGTAGGACGCTGCGGTTTGTCCGTACCTTAAGCGCGATGTCACCTAGCCGTAGTCGCGGCGACGTGCCGGCAATGCTGATCCAATACGACGACGTGCTGTTTCCTTTACGTATAGTGTTATATACGAGACTTCTAAGAAGTTAAGATATATGAAAGTATCAAGCTCAAAATGTGACACTATAATTGTCTACTCTAGTCTACTAATATTGTCTAGTTATTAATTATATTTAATATTTGTACATTAGTATAACTTGGCACCTTGATATTACATGTACTCATAGAAATAGGAATTATTATTATATATATTTCTGTGCATTTACTATTGTACAACAGTAGAACATACAACTAACTTCCTTGTCTGAAACAAATAAATACACTAAATTTGTCGTACATACAAGTACATAGACAACCATATGTACTCAGGCATAAGATTTATTTTTCTTTTTTCAAGGCTTAGCTGGTCAAGAAACAGTTTAAGGATAACTGGCAGCGCAGCAACTTTTCAGAGCAATTTCAAGGACAAAACATATTATCTCCGAGAAATAAAATTGCATTTAGTGCATATAATCCACAATATTCAGCTTCAACTGACTTTAATCACGCCACTTAATATAAGCTATAATTACGTTTCAATTAATGATTATGTCATTCCACCGCGAACAAATGATGCGAAATGTACCAAAATGGAAAATTGGTTAACGCTGAAAAGCATTTAATGAAATGGTGTCACAGAACCGCATCGCATTCGAGTAATTAAAATGCAGGTGAAATAAATACTAATGTAAAATATGCTATATGTATGTTTTTGAACACTATAGATTGATTAATAATGATGATTGTAACAAGACCTAAATATATTACCGCGTGGATTCGAATACTTTCTCCCTCGCAACACACACTATCTGTCTCATTAAGCGCCGGTTTCCCCACTACAAGCCTTCCCGCGACGCGGCACCTTCATCACTTCATCCCCCACCTTCATCGAGACGTCTGCTATATAAACGATTCAGTTAGCTAGCGACCGAGCTAGAGCGATAGCCACCTGTAGTCCTCTAGCGAAAGTCGAGTAGGCAAAAGAGATGCGATAGCCACCTGCAGTCCACTCTGGCGCCTTAGACTAGGTAACTAGTTTAGCTCATAGTTATTCTATGCTCATAGTTATTCTATATTTTAGCTCGTCACCTATAAGTTAGGAGTGCGATAGCTTCTGCAGTCCACTCCAATACTTGCTAGGGAACATAGGAGTTTTTAAAAGTGAAAACCTAAGAAGAAAACCTCTGTAGAACTGGAAGCTGAAATAAAACAGATTGTTGAAGTCATTGGGCATTTTTCTTCGACACCACCCCCTACATGATTTGAAAAGAGCATGTTTTTGCATCCCAGGTTAGGATACCACATTGTTGTTTTACATGTTCCTTTAAGCGCACGCTTTTCCATGACGTAAGTAGTCCATTATCATCTTGTTCATATCTGTCGTGTGGCGGATTATTTTAACAACACAAGGCGGTTACACTGTGCAAAAAAGAATCTTTAGACTTTTGAAGGGAAGGTGACAACATAATTTCTGATGCAATGCTTACCTATCACTAAATGAGGTTTTCTGTTTGTAATATTTTCTTAAATCGTGTTCGTGAATCATCATATTTTTCAGTGTTATCTCTGTGATTTTAATATGAACTACACATAAAGTGAATTAAGTGAGAATGAGAGAAACATTGGTAAACTAAAAATAAGTTAAAAATGTAACAATGAATATTTTACCTTATGAATTTAAAAGATTATATACATAGACATACATCACATAATAAGAAATTGCGTAAAAATAATAAGTTATATTTTAAAAACGTTCGCTACCCTCGGTACTTATTTATTTTTTATTTATTTATTTATGAAAAAAATACATGATTCACTTAAAGTTTTACACCAAAGCGTACATCATGCCAGAACTAGTAACTACTGACTATATAATATTTCTAACTAAAAGATGTTAAATAATATTTAAAAAAAACTCCGTAATATATACTTTTTTTTTCTATACAATTAAATAAGGATGGCGGGCTTATGTTATACGAGCTATAAAATTGTATACTATGTATATTATTAATTTTCTTTATTATGTCAATTGAAATTAGTTATTGGTACAAAACAATACATGCTCATTAGAAAAATAGTTCAATTAAAAAAGGAAAAATAATAATATTAGTTGATACCTGTAAACGATAAGCGGCCAAGTGCGTGTCAGGCCAAGCGCAGTGTAGGGTTCCGCAGTAGCCCGTTATTCAATGCAAGTCTTTACCCGTTAAAAAGTAGGTACTTCGTCTTTGTCACTTTAAATTTATTTGGTACAAAAATATTAACACTCAAGTTCAATGACTATTACTGCTAAAGTAATAATGTTATCTTAACCGCTATTGTTTTCCTTTAAAGTTCATGAAATGCACTATTACCACGAATTTTTCTAGATTTTTCCAGCCAGCAGTTTAGCTTTTAGAGGGCGGGGGGGGGGGGGGACACCAGACAGACGGACATGACGAAACTTTAAGGGTTCCTTGTCAGGACTACGGAACCCTAAAAAGGTTATGACTGTAAGTCCCTCGCACGGACAACCAATACAAAAAGATTCCATTACACTATTAATTATACGCTATACACTAGTAATCTATACTAATATTATAAAGAGAGAACATTTGTATTTTTGTATTTTTGTATGTTTGTAATGAGTAAGCTCAATAACTACTGAACCAATTTAAAAAATTCTTTCACTAATACATAGAATGGACTTTCGGAATGAAAATAGGCTATATATTATCCCGTTTAAATCAAAGGTACACGGCAAATAAACGGTCGAAAAAACACGTTTTTGACGAACGCTGCTTAATTGAAAATAGATAGAAGAATATTTTCTAAGCAAGAGTTGTACAACTTAATAAGACCTACAAAAAAGTCCGCGACAGCATATGTCTATCTCTTAAGGTTGACTCACAGTAACCATTTTAATCTTCAAATTTTTGTTAAAAAATATTACATAACTTCCAAGGCTATTTTCAAGTATATAGTATTAGTCCTTATCCAAATAATTACGTTAATTAGCTTGGCCACATATTATAGATTAAAATTGTCCTTTACAGTATATAATTCAAATGAAAACTCTAGAAGATATCACGAATTTCACAAACACGCATCGCAAAATTAATAAAATATTTGCAGTGAAACCACAGATTAGGTCATAGTTACTACGAAAATATTATTATAAGCTTAGCTATGCTTTGTACTATTCATTATTCTGTGCTATGCTGTAGATCCCCACCGATCACAATCAATTTGAAGTCAATATAGTATAATAATATGATCTATTGTATAAAATAATATTTATCTATATATATAATACTATAATATAATATTTTAAACCACCCCGACTGATCTATGTATAATAGCTTTTTCCAAAGACTCTAAACACGACATTTAAAATCTGAGCTGTAAGTTGGTGAGGATTTGAGTATTCTGTAGAGTCCAGGAGGCTTCCATGTTCTTACAATATCGTTGAAGAAGAAGATTTTCGAATTGATCAGACCTATGAAAGTTGATTTCATAGCGCAATTAACTAGAAAAAAGCTCATAATTTTATAACGATTGAACGAATTTTCATGAATCAAAGCTAAGAAAACTCTCGATGAAGACATCTATCAAACAAAAAAAAAACTATCAATAATAAAAACAAAATCGGTTCATCCGGTTAGGTGCTAAGATGCTACAGACAGACACACAGATACACACGTTAAACGTATATTACCCCTACATTTTGCGTCGGGGAACGCTGTAAGGTTACGGCGGCAGATGTACTCCTTGGTGGTAAGCTACTTTTTGGTAGATTTAATGATTCCACTACCACTGTACGAAAACTCATGATTCATGAATGCACATAAAACTTTCATTGGTAGGTATATAGCTAGGATTAGAACCAACGACTGTCGGGTCAGAATCAGGGTAACTATCCTTTACGCCAAAGGGCCGTCCAATATCAATACGTAAGTATTATAAAACAAAGTTCATCACTGCGTCTGTCTGTCTGTTCTCAATAATCTCAATAGCTACTGAACGGATTATCATACGGTTTTCACCAATAGCCAGAGTGTTTATGAGGAAGGTTTAGGTGCATAATTCGTTAAGGTTTTGTGTGAATTGGATGAAATATGACGATGGTTGTTAAATATGTTCATATTTTATATTCGATGCAACAAACTGATGCAAATTTTGTAGGCATATATGTTCTACCCGTGCGAAGCCGGGGCGGGCTGCTAGTATAGTGTATAAATATACGCCACGTTGCCACGCTGAATTGCCAGGGAAATCCGCTGGACAAAGAACCAACCTGACCAGGGATCGCAACCCGCAAACGTTGTCCCAAGTCCAGCACAAATTTCTTAGCCTCAAAGCCCCAAGGACCCGCTGTTTCGACAGCGAATGGAGCGAAATCGTACGCCGATTCCAGACAGGCGTACTTTAGGTGTTTTTAGCATTATGTATGTTATGCATATTATTATCCTCAAGAAGTCTATTGAAAAACTTCACGCCGTGCAATAATAGACTACTTAGGTCACATGTATTGCAATTTACTATTATTATAAATGACATAACATTTTTAATTTGTACTGTTATTTCCTTAGACTTAATTTTACCTTTTTGTGTGTAGGTATATTGTATATAAATGGTATATGTAGTATAAATTGTATACACTTAAACTGTGACTGTGCAAGCTAATATAGTTTCTAGTAACTATGAGACATCAAAAAGATCTCAATCGTGTATTTTAATATTCATTGTAGTTGATAATATATTCATCATTTACATAAAACTGAAATAAACTTTATTACTTGCATTTAAACAAATGTTAACATATTCAAATTATAAAAATAAAAACATATTTCATTGTCCAATTAATCTCTGTTTACGAATATAAATTAGAAACAGTAATTAATTACTGAAGAGAGGTCACATTTAACCATGTGAAAGAGAAAGAGTTCGAATAGCCCATTAGGAGTACTTATAGTCCGAGATCCTAGTACTTAGAACCAAATATAAATTGTACAACGAACTTCTGGGATAGCAAATTTATTTTATTATGCTATTTTTACACAAAGATAGATAGATACTCGTTTAGCTAAACACAAATGACAAAACCACCAAAGATAAGAAGAGGCTGCTATTTCTTACAGACAAGAAAATAGTAAAAGAGTAATATACATATATAGGCAAAATGTCAATAGGCACATCATTTTAACAACAATTTTTTTAATGAAATAAGTTAACAGAACAAGCAAGACGATTGCCTGATGGTATGCAATGACGTCTACCTATTACAGATACAGGGGCATGCAAATTTCTGGACTGCCAGAATTTTGTATGTAACTGCACTGCGCCTGTTACCTTAAGACACAAAGATATTGGGACTCACATGCCCCGTAATTACACTGGATACCTTGCCATTTAAACTGAAAAACATTCCTATTTTAAAAAAAATGAAAATTAATTGGCAACGTTGTGGTACGGCCCCAGGCGGACTAGCATAAGTCCTACCACTACGAAAAATCAACAAACTAAAACATGAAATAAATGATAAAAACAATTCATGCAAAGATGATTGTTCAAATATGATTCGGACAATCCGGCTTGCCCGAGACCATACCATAATTTGGCAGTAATTAAAAAATACAAATTTTGCTACTACATCACGGCCACACGGTGCATTTGGCAACACAACGAAATTTCAGGATATTATGCAATATATTATGATGAAAAAAGTCTTGCATAACACTTATAATATTAAATTAGGGAATGTAGGTTTCGCTAACAAAACGCAAGAAAGTAAATATACAGTGGGTTCCAGGGCTATAAGAACTTTTTAACATGGTCAAAGTTTAGACCGTTTCCAGAGCCATTAACCACTTGTTATTTATTGTTTTACACACGGTTGTAATTAGAAATAAATTTGTAACAAAAAACCAAAATGTGGCTTTGCGTTTGCGTGTAACGGGTGTATATTATTATGTGACTACAAAAAGGTAATTAGACGTTCGGTCAAGCTGCTTAGCATAAGTATCATAATAATGTAGTATACAATTTTACACTTGACTTTACTTTAGATGAAATTATTTAGCAGAACACCGAAGCATAACACCGATAGAAAGTGTTTGTACAACATACAACAAGTCAGCACTCAGATTTTGAAAAGTAATTTTATAGACATAATCGTAAATACCCAATAGATATTCTTAAAACTTGCCCGACGGCATAAGATGCCAAGTACACGTACATATTATACATCCTAACGTTTACATACATTATATATCTTACTAGGTAGGACTTATGCTAGTCCGTTGTTCTATCTATAAAGATAGAACAAGAGCACTGTGCCGTCTGACTGTTGACTTCATGAGATGCGTGCTACATCTTTGACCGCATCGTCACTTCACATAAGGTGAGATAGTAGTCAAACGTTTGCCTATCTAGCATAATAAATTAACCGGCCAAGTGCGTGTTGGGCCACGCACAGTGTTGGGTTCCGTAGTAGCCCGTTATTCAATGCAAGTCTTTACCCGTTATAGACAAGCAACTAGGTACTTCGTCTTTGTCACTTTAAAGGATTTATTCTAAGGATTTTGTATTTGGTATAATTATCTAACACCCAAGTTCAACGACTATTACTGCTAAACTAATAAAGTTATCATAACCGCTATAGTTTTCCTTTAAATTTCATGAAATGCACTATCATCAGGATTTTTCCTAGATTTTTCAAGCCAGCAGTTTAGCTTTTAGAGGGGGTGTGGGGGACGCCCTACTGAAACAAAAATTTGCACTTTAAAGTTTAATATTTCGTAAATGGAGTATTCAATCGAAACATGGTATTAGCAACCCTTAAGTCATTATAAAGACCTATTCAACGATACACCACACGATGGGGTAGACCACGAAACAAAAAAATCATCCCCACTTCTCATGTAGCTACCCTACACAAAATATTTTTCAAAATTTTATTTCAGCACTTTGTCGGCGTAATTTATATACATACCCCTACAAAATTACAGCTTTCTAGCATTGACGGTCTCTTAGCAAAACTTCGGACAGACAGACAGACAGACAGACAGACAGACAGACAGACGGACATGACGAAACTATAAGGGTTCCTTGTCAGGACTACGGAACCCTAAAAAATAAGGCAGTACTGACTGATATTATTTTAAATATTTGCGAAAGAAAGAGAAAGAGAAGTTTTCAGAAAGTTTTAAGCTTAGATTAATGACTAAAGCAAAGATGGAGCTTTAAAGCTGAACATATGTCACGTATGCCTGTCTCAATTTAGTTAAGTGTCACAATCAACGTGCAAGACAAGGAAAGAGATACGGTTGTCATGACCGATTTTTGGGAGCGTACAACCCTTGATTGTCAAATGGTTACCTTTGGCTACCTTTACCCTACCAAGTTAGGAAGGTAATACATATGAGATGATTTAATGAATGTCATGCGTTGTCTTTATTTAGTAGTATTTGTTTGCTGTTACTTTCACTAGTGATGGGAGTTTGTCAGTGGGAATGTGTTCGATTGTTTCAAGTGTCGTGTTTTTATTAGTACTAGGATTAGTAGGTACCTACTAGTTTGCAATGTTTTTTTTTATTTTCGTTTGGGCCCCTTATATTAAAAATTAATTTATGAACGTAACACTTTCATGTTTGGATCACATAAAGGGTACCAAATTTTAACTTTATTAGTCCCGTTGATTCGGAGCAAATTATCTGTGACAGACGGACAATTAGACATACAGACAAATTAGTGAACAAAATGGTTTTTTCTACTTGAACGTACTTAACTCGTTAAAAAGATGGATTTTGCGATGTGATGCGACCCGACCTAAACAAGACAATTAAAACTTGACGGCAAGCGACAATTTAAAAGTGAACGGTCTTTAGTGGATACTTCCCCATCTGACAATGGCTTGTCATCTATTACCACTCTACATAACATGACAACTTTTTATCGATATCTAACAAACCAATACACATCACTATGTTTTGTATAAAAATTGAAGTATCTATAGACAACAGTGTACGTTTTGATAACTAAGGTTGCTCCATCTTTGCTTTAGTCATTAATCTAAGGTTTTAAGGTACGGACACACCGCAGCGTCCTGCGTGCGCAATCTAGGCGGCGATCAGATAGCGCAGTAGTATTTGTACCGACTGGTTCACACCAAACGTTATCAGAAAACAATTGAAAAGTACTGAGATCGTGCCCGCAGGACGCCGCGGTGTGGCCGTACCTTTAGTTTACCGCAATGTCTTTCAAATAACGGTTTAGCCGTGTCTCTATCGTAATTATCTCTAAAGGCTGAGGCGTTTTACTTTTTATGGAGTTGTTCAAAGTATTAATGACATTGAAGTTCCAGTATCGGGACGCTTTAGATCTGGATAAAGATAACGATTATATCACTATAATTCTCAATGAAGAAGATTGAGGACTAATTACGAAAAAAATATGTTGTAAAACTTTACACGCAAGCATCAAAACGCCGTTTAAAATGTATTCGAATTGCTGTTTTATATTTTGTATTTGTACCTGATGTTATGAAAAGATATGTCATGAAGAATGTATTTTGGAAGAAACGTGATGTAAATAAAATATATCTTGGAATTTATCTACAGTACTGTAATAGGATATTACAGATATTTCTGTATAATATAAAATGTTATTGAACGTTTTATATACGTAAGTATTAGTAGCATGCAGTCATAACTACTCTTCTATGTGCTTCTTTTGTTACGTAATAGTTTATTTATTTATCGCAATGTATTGTGATTTACGCGATGTCGATTCGCGACCGACAAATGTTTCGGTTTCATTCGAATTCCTTCCCCTGAATCTCGAGTGTGGGGCGCTCGCCGACGACGCGTCCAGCAGGGCCGGTAGTCTCTACATGAATAGCGATGAATTTCGAGCAATAATCGTCGATAAGAAAAGATGCAAATATACAACTGTCCAGCTGCATCTCCTTCTATTAGACGTTTGCGATGACAGGACGCATCACTATCAATGTAAAGACCTTCACCCGAGGGCCGCTAGTCGTCTCTATATGAATAGCGATTAATTTCGACCGACGATGGTCGTTAAGAACAAAGATCTCATCTCTGTTGTTGTTGCTGCCTCTCCCTCTACTAGACGTTTGTGATGAGAGGACGCATCGATTTCAATGAAGAGACTTCCACCCTAATATAATTTGATAATTTGTCAATTGTTGAATACATTTCAACATTTCAATACAGCCTTAGGTGTATCAGCAGAATGCCCATCTATACTAATATACTAATACTAATAATATTATAAAGAGAGAACATTTGTATTTTTCTATGTTTGTAATGATTTGGCTCAAAAACTACTGAACCGATTTACAAAATTCTTTCACATTAGTGAAAGAATTTTTTTTATGTATTAACATAGAATGGACTTTCGGAATGAAAAAAGGCTATATATTATCCCGTTTAAATCAAAGGTACATTAGAGGAGACCTAATTTGCAACCTAAGTCGGCAAAAAAACGGTCGAAAAAACACGTTTCTTACGAACGCTGCTTAATTGAAAATAGATAGAAGAATATTTTCTATGCAAGAGTTGTACAACTTAAAAAGACCTACCAAAAACTCCGCGACAGCATATGTCTATCTCTTAAGGTTGACTCACAGTAACCATTTTAATCTTAACATTTTTGTTAAAAAATATTACTTAACTTCCAAGGCTATTTTCAAGTATATAGTATTAATCCTTATCCAAATAATTACGTTAATTAGCTTGACCAAATATTAAAGATTAAAATAGTCCTTTACAGTATGTAAGATAATCACGAATTTCACATACGCGCATCGCAAAATTAATAAAATATTTGCAGTGAAACCACAGATTAGGTCATAGTGACTACGAAAATATTATTATAAGCTTAGCTATGCTGTAGATCCCCACCGATCACAATCAATTTGAAGTCAATATAGTATAACAATATGATCTATTGTATAAAATTATATGCATCTATATATATAATAATATAATATATTAAACCACCCCGACTGATCTATGTATAATCTTTTCATTAAAAGCATTCCAATGACTCTAAACACGACATTTAAAATCTAAGCTGTAAGTTGGTGAGGATTTGAGTATTCTGTAGAGTCCAGGAGATGTCCCAGCATCAGGTCAATGCTTCTATGTTCTTACAATATCGTTGAAGAAGAAGATTTTCGAATTGATCAGACCTATGAAAGTTGATTTCATAGCGCAATTAACTAGAAAAAAGCTCATAGTTTTATAACGATTGAACGAATTTTCATGAATCAAAGCTAAGAAAATTCTCGATAAAGACATCTATCAAACAAAAAAAAAACTATCAATAATAAAAACAAAATTGGTTCATCCGGTTAGGTACTAAGATGCTACAGACATACACACAGATACACACGTTAAACGTATATTACCCCTACATTTTGCGTCGGGGAACGCCGTAAGGTTAAGGCGGCAGATGTTTTCCTTGGTGGTAAGCTACTTTTTGGTAGATTTAATGATCCCACTACCACTGTGCGAAAACTCATGATTCATGAATGCACATAAAACTTTCATTGGTAGCTAGGATTAGAACCAACGACCGTCGGGTCAGAATCAGGGTAACTATCCTTTATGCCAAAGGGCCGTCCAACATCACTACGTAAGTATTATAAAACAAAGTCCATCACTGCGTCTGTCTGTCTGTTCGCAATAATCTCAATAGCTACTGAACGGATTATCATGCGGTTTTCACCAATAGCCAGAGTGTTTATGAGGAAGGTTTAGGTGCATAATTAGTTAAGGTTTTGTGTAAATTGGATGAAATATGACGATGATTGTTAAATATGTTCATATTTTATATTCGATGCGACAAACTGATGCAAATTCTGTAGGTATATATGTTCTACCCGTGCGAAGCCGGGGCGGGCTGCTAGTCACTTATATAGGTTTAAAATCATGTTTTGGTGGAAAACAGCGATTTAACTTATTAATAACCCATTAATTGTTTTATGTTTAATGAATGTTTATGAATTTGTACCTCATTTATCATTAGGGCTTTAAAACAAGAACTAATGATCTCGATGATAGCTTGTATTAAAACATCCTTGTGATCATTACTTACTTGCTGGGGGCTACTAATAATTTATCTGAACATAATTCTAAATCTCAAAACTATTTCTGTTCATACGAGCACCTACCTTGTATCTACGTAGAAAATTAGCCTATTAAGTTTTTGACCGGTTTATTTATAATATTTGGTAACAGGACCACAGATTATATAATAGTTTCTACGTACAAGACCGGAAAAATGCTTGCCTGCGTGTAACGTCTGCCTACAAGGCGAATGTAACAAAATCTGAATTGCCGAAATTTTCATGCGTCGGTGCACTGTTACGTAGTACTATTAACTATTCTATGGCACTGTGCCTGCTTCCCTGTGATGCTGAGTCACCAGGATCATTATTAACTCTTATTATCTCAACTGGAAGTGACAATATTGAAGTAATATTACGTTTAATGTTATAAACCATAGTAGCAGGCCTAACCCCCAGCGTGATATCCACAGATAAATTATACGAACTGGATATAACAATAATTTATTGATTTTGAAGGGAAATTTGAACAAAACCAAGTTTAATTTAATTAATTTAATACAAAGGGAATGAAAGGCTGAGTGATGGCGGCGCCAGCACAGCAGTGGTCATTATTGTTTATGATGAAATAATAAAATTAATCAACTGCTAGTAGTCGGTTGTAAGATATGTTTTATTTTTGTGTGCTATTAGACAACAGGACAAGCAAGTCACTTGCTTTTTGGTAAGCAATGACGGTTACTAATACTGGCAACCTAGAATGTCATTTCACTGTTCCCTGATTCTCATATGTTATGTAATATTTTACGTAAGATTTTTTTTTAATATCGCATTTGACCAATACCGCACCTGTTGGTAAGTGATGATGAAAACGCTAAGCCTAGAAGCAATGAGAACTGGCTTTCAAGAACAGCTGCTGCAACACTTTAGATGTTTGGCGACAGATGTTCCAACTTGAAACTGGTAGCTGGCCAAGCGGACACTAGACAGTGTCCTACCGCCATGCCGGGGATTGGGGGTTTCTTCTTTTACCGGAGGTGGCCCTCCAGTGTGATATGCACACATATTTTTTTCTATAGAAAAAATCCATTGGTGTCCACGACTCGACGAGTATTGAATCCACTCACTGCGGCGTCAAAGCCGACCATTCTCTCACTGCGCCACTGTGCCTTCATAGCATGAATTGCAATATTTTCAGGAATACCTATCTCTATCTCTCCATCTGTGGCAAAGACTAGTAGTCCCGCAGCGCAGCTCCCAAGCAGATTCATCTAAAATAATAAATTTGTATTAATTTGGAAAGTATCCCTTTTCTAGGTTACATTACGTATGTATCGATCCCTGGAGCACAAGTAAACTTTGTCGGACCGAATGCTAATACAAAGGTTCTAATCGAGACTCCGAGGCCACAAATGCAGGGAGCTCATTTATTCAAAGCACTTGCACTATTACCTATTCTGTGACCAAGCATCCACTATCTGTGATATGCAAAACGGTCAAGTATTTTAAACAAATGGTCCATTCGAAAGATAGAAGACCTCACACGATGCGGTGAATTGTTTTTCTTAAATTTGTGCTTATTGGTACTATGTACCTACTGAATATAATTGTATATTTTTCATAAGCGCCTGAAAAAATAAAAAATAAATGTTCCTGTGTATTATTAAAAGCTTTTGTTTAACTAACCGTGTTGGAATATATGTATTTTTATGTCGGTCAAATTTTGCAAGTTTTGATAGAACCCCTTCCTGATGTTGGATTGGACTAATATTTAGCATACTTATGTAAGTTTGGTGACAAGGCAATAATATGGCACCATCGCTAATGATGAAGCCAGGCTGTTGGGACTAAAACTCCGTAATGGCAACTGGAAGCAAAGTCGAATTTGGTCTAGTATTTATAGCGGATATTTCGGATAACGTCTTTTCAAAACTCTTGTTTTGTAAAATACTCTTTAACATTTAATTTAATATGCTTAAATATAAAAATACTTACCTTACCTTATGCCAGAAAATGTAAAACACAAACCTTTTTGAACAACGAACTTAAGTATCGATCAGAGTATATTAATATTCCCTGAGTATATCAAAGTTTCAAAAACCACACTCGCTATTAGTGGTTTTATAACTTTCAAAGACGTGGTTATAGGGAAAAAGTTTAAATGAAAGAGATTGCGACCGGCATCAGTAATTTAGAACCTTTTCAAAATAAAATTTAGTCAATATCGCTTGACTTGATATAAAGATGTACATTTTATTTACTGTGACATAGTTCTGTCGTAAGGCATTAGTAGTCTTCAAGCGATGTGGTTTCCTATATCACGTTGAGTCGCCCTTAGTTTTTTGCTTGAAAGGTTAGGTCTTGGTGTAATTCAGTAATGTGAAAGTAACGAATTTACGTGTCTGCTTCTATAGTATATATACGAGTAAGTGTAAAAAATATTTAATAACATAACTTTATAACTAAATTAAACTTTTATAATATAATTAAGATAGTTTGAAAACTAAAACAACTGACTTCCATGCCGCGCGAGTCAGTGTCAGTAGCAAGTTTGAGACGTTTATCGTCATATCTCTGAAGATACTTGTCAGATATCGACAAATAGGACTACCTTTGAGATTAACTCCACCTTTAACTAAAATAATCATTCAAATCGGCTCACAATTGGCGGAGTAATTGTAATAATTGTAATATACATACAAAAAAACATATAGCTGAATTGAAACCTTCTCCTTTTTGGAAGTCGGCTAAAAACCTTTAACTATTGAATTTTATCGACGGGCTCAAAGAGGCTTATTTATCAACATCATTAATATATTGATTTTAAAATTGTCGTGAATTTGTAACATTATTATTGTTATATACCGGCTATGAGTAGCAGCGATGAAGAACCGACGATGACATCATTCGGGATATCTCAGGCATCCTCGGTACCGAAAAGGAACAGCCGTTCCCGATCGCCGCCGAGTCCGCCCCCACCCCGGCTATCAAACCAAGCGCAGCGAGCGGCGGCCCGCAGTGAACATCGCGATCTCACCGCGTGACTCCCGAGGAAGAGCGACTGACTCGCTCGAAACCTAGGTCGAGAAAATTCGACTAAAGGTACGTGAATCATAGCCGGTATATAACAATAATAATCATTAATATAAATGCCAGTTTGTATAATTTGCTTGTTACCTCTTCAAGGTCAAACGGCTCGATCGATTTGGCTGACATTTTTCAGAGGAAGAGCCATATGGGTTGTAAAAATGTGCCAATATAGTAGAATATAACATTGGATAGATTTTAATGTGAACAAAGCTGCGGGGCACGGCTAGTGGCAGATATATTTTTTATGTCTGAAGTATTTTTTTCATTATTTCAAAAATATATATAGGTTTATTTTTTAATAAGTCCACTTTTAGTTTAGGTAGGTACAGATTTTTATTAAAACGCAAGTATACTTGTGGTTTTTAACCTAGCCATTATTGTCAGATAAGTAAAAAGCTACATGGAAATTATTGTGGTTTTGTTGAGACTGCCAAGTTATAGTACGGTTTTTATATTACAAGTAAAATGTTTGCTCTAATTTTGTAAAAATTGGAGCTTTTAAAAATTTATCAGATGGACCATTTTTAAGAGATTATAAAATGAATTAATTATAACATTT
Organism: Cabera pusaria; assembly: GCA_954871355.1. Taxonomy (NCBI): domain Eukaryota; kingdom Metazoa; phylum Arthropoda; class Insecta; order Lepidoptera; family Geometridae; genus Cabera; species Cabera pusaria. The sequence goes on from OX940892.1 coordinate 22,069,135, forward strand.
TTAACAGACGAAAAAAAAACGGAGGCGGTTATCAAGTCGACGTGTCTATATTTTTTTATTTTTATGTATGACCACGCATAACTTTTTACAGAGGAGTCTGATTTCGATAATTCTTTTTTTATTGGATAGGGTATACCCCCATTTAAATTTTGAAATTTTGGGGGTCCCATTTAAATTTTAACGAAATCGATAGAGCCGTTTTGAATAAATCAACAAATATAATGGATAAAAGTATCATTATTTTGATCATTTTATCATATCATCAACTTATGTCAACAAACACTGGAAACACATTTTTGGAATGTTTATATTCATCGGTGGAGATTTCACGTTGCATTGTTAATTTGATGTGATTATTCTTTATATTTAAGAGGTTATTTATTGATCTTTGCTTATTGATTGTTTGGCGCCGACTCAAAATTACTTAGGTATACATACTTACATTAGTTTGAGAACTTAGTTATTATGTTTAGTTAAAAACTCAAATCAATTACAAAAATATATACAATAGTATACTAACAGTAGTTTAAGAACTTCGTTATTAAGGTTAAATAAAAAGTTTACTTATTTTTTGCTTTTCAGTTTTTTCGGCGGTTTATTTTTTTGTTAAAAAGTTTTATATTCAATACACTTTTAGAGAAAATAGATTTATTATAAGATGTCAATAAATGTTCACACAGTTGTCATAATTAGTCAATCATATTACCCGTGAATATTACGTTTGTTTGACAACAACACAATACATTTGAAATGTTATTAAAAGTTTAAAAGAAAAGGAACGAAGCAAAGGAAGGAATTTTCAGCATTTTTTGCTGGATGTTATATAATATTCTACTGTGTTTCGGAACACTACGAGTGCGAGTACAATTTGCACTTGGCCAGTTTTTTATCACTGGCTAATGACAAAGTGTCGGATACATCTGAAAGATGACGCCAAATGAAAGTTGTCAAAAATCTGTCAGATAAATTTCTATTAGGGCTATCAAGAACCCTGAAACTAGTCCTTATATTGCGTTAATTAGGGTTCCGTACCCAAAGGGTACAATGGGACTCTATCACTAAGACTCCGCTGTCCGTCTGTCTGTCTGTCTGTCTGTCTGTCTGTCCGTCTGGCACCAGTCTGTATCTTATGAAACGTGATAGTTAGTTGAAATTTTCACAGATGATGTATTTCTGTTGCCGCTATAACAACAAATACTAAAAACAGAATAAAGTTAAAAATAATAGAGGGTCCCCATACAAGAAACGTGTTTTTCTCGGCATTTCACGCCATCTATGAACGCTTAGTTAGATAAACGTCTCATAGATGGCGTTATATTGAAATTTCGATCCCTAACACCTTTGTTCGACGTAAGATGACGTTATAAGAAATAAAATGTTTATTTAAAACCGCATCATCACTTACCAACAGGTGAGATAGTGGTCAAACGCTAGCCTATAACGTATAAAAAAAAATTTTTTTTGCTGGCGAAAAATGATAGTGGTATTTTTTGCTCGATCTTATAAAATACTGTAGTGTGGTACGGAACCCTACTAGTGCGAGTCCGACTTGCACTTGGCCAGTTTATTTTTTTAAGATAACTATCTGAACTATCTGAAACTTTATCGGCAACCGTGTATCTGGCTTTTGAGATTAGAGTTTACCAATTGCCCCGTATATCACCCGAAGCTCTACACAGCTCAGCAGTCTACGATCCTTTATATTACCGTCCATAACAGCAGCCGGTATGTTAATGGCCCAGTCTAATGGCTGTTTAAGCAGCTCGTAGCGTACGAGAAAATTATAAGGACGTTAGTTTGAATGCGACATGGTAATAGATAGCAGCTTGCGAGTTTTGGTTCAGTTACGTTTAATACGATGGCTTGTTGATGGCCTTCGGATTCGATACACCAGTGGATCTATGGAGTTGATAGACTAGTATGACGTGAAAATAGATTTTTCTTTTGTTTGAATAGCAACTTGGCCCAAGATTCTAATAAACCAGTCTTACGTCTATATGCTTGTTTTACTTGTTGCTTTAAATCATAACAACATTTATTTCGTTCTTTAGGCGTGCGTGATTAGACAACAAACAGATTTACAAACGTTTTTAGGGTTCTGTACCCAAAGGGTACCAAAGGAACCCTATTACTGAGACTTCACTGTCCATCCGTCCGTTTGTCCGCATTTTACAGGGCTGTATCTCTTTAACCATAACAGGAAGACACTTTAAATTTTCACGAAGTATGTATTACTATGGGCGATTTAGTAGCAAAAACTAAAAATAAAATAAAATATTAGAGGGGGTCCCCATACAATAAACGTGTTTATTCAGGCGCTTTATGCTCGATCTTACTAACCAGAATAGATTGAGACTTGAAATTTGTTTCGTGTGTATTATTATGCTATAACATCAAATTATAAAAACCAAATTAAATTAAAAGTAAGTAAAGGTAACCCTCCCTATACAAAAAACTTATTTTTCGGGCTTATTTTTGTTTAATCGGAACCCTACGTGTGCGATTCCGACTCGCACTTGGCCAGTTTATTATAATATGAGTCTGAATACACGCAATGATTTCCAGTTTAAAAATCCTCTCTGTAAATCTGCGTTCACATAATGCTAACACTTGTTTAGATTGACAGTAGAATGTAGACCGGAAAACCAATTGATTGAATGAGTTCTAGAGCATGTCTAGACCTAGATAACTGCTGCTGACGGCTCGTGTGCTAAGGAATTGTTGAAGGTTTCAAGTAGGTAGGTACGAAAAGGCTCTTTGTGCCAGCTACTGATGGTAAAAGTACTTCACGAAAATCTCGAAGGCTCTAAGGCTAGAAACGGTTGGTAATTATAACGGTGTTATAAACTGGTAGATTTTGGAGCAGGTGATTTTTAGGGTTCCATACCAACGGAATCCTATTACTGGAGACTTCGTTGTCCGTCCATCTGTCCGTCTTTCGGAGGGCTGTAATAGGTAGATACTTGAAATTTTCACAAAATATATATAGTATTAGGGCCGCTATAACAACAAATACTAAAAACAGAGTAAAGTTACAAATTAAAGGGGTCCCTATAAAAGAAACTTATTTTTCTGGGACCCTACGTTACTCGCACTACGGACTCGCACAGTCTGACTAGCACTTGGCCAGTTTATAAAACTGTGGGGTCCAACATCATACATTCATTGTGATCCTGTGTATGACATAATATATCAGGTTTTAAATTGATTTCCCAACAACCTGGTACACTAACTACGAGTATTGTCTGACCGATAATTTTTTCTGCGTATCGTCGTTTACGCCCTAAATCAAAGATCATTATAAAAATATTATTTTAAATCTAACGCACCCGCGTTTGATTTTCGATCATCGCTTCAATTTTCTAAATCAATTTAAATGCAGTTGTTGTTACTGACTGATATTCATTAATGACCAAAGATATAGATTACTATAGATAGTAATATCAGTAGATTGTACGGGTAGTACTTGACAGTTCTATTATAAAAAACTAGATATGAACTTTTCCACTTTCACAACAATTTCTCCACACTGGATTGAGAAACTAAACTCTTTACTAATTACTCTACTTTTTATAGCTAATAGCGTATTAGATAAGCTCAAAACGAGGTGTCCGATTGCGTAAATTTCCGATACACTTTCAAAAAGTAATTGAACTAGATTAGATATATTGCCGTCGATTTCCGTTCAATGTTTTCAATTAAGATCTTATTAATTTTAATTGACCATTTGCATATTCCAGTTTCGTGTCTAGTCACTATCCTTTCACAATGTCCCAGTGCATTTAATAGGGTAAGTTGGCTGTCTGAAACCAAAACCCACCAAGTACCAATTTGTTAAATACGTTTTTTGCACCATCTAAGGGTTAAGCTGCGACTATTGCAGAAATAGTCATATTTGTATCGCGCTTAGAATCTTAGTTATTGCAACTGTAAAAACGAGCGGTTCCCTATTGTTTCGCATAACATTTTTGTCATAATATACTTTAGCATAATGTTGTTTCTCGTAATATATTTAAGCATATATTAATTTGGCATAAAGTAATTAGGCATATTTTTATTGATATAATTACTGTTAGCATAAGCATTTGTGGCATAATATTCTAAAGAATAATTATAAACGCATAACTATAATTCGGCATAATTGTTTAGGCATATTTTTTTTTGTCATGTTATTATAGCATAATTAGTAAATAGTACTTTTTAAAATTTTTATCTCTTCAAGACTAATCTAGCTAGTAGACCGATTTTGTTTAAATGTTGCTCTGGTATACCTAATATAATGGAATAGGACATATCATATTTTTAACGCAGACGAAATTCCGAGGCTCAGCTTGTAGAATTACGAAAAAATATCATAAAATTAATAAAAAGTTTGTTGGATGTATTAAGCATGTCAAGATGCGCATAATAAGTGTAAATATTGACTTATAACTACCTAACCAAATTATGAACATAATCATGAGCTGATCTAATCAAATGCAGAACCAAAACCGCGAGATAAATGCACTTCAAAAAAAGGTAAGTTATGTTAATTTAATGTTCGCGTTAGGTCAAAATAATATTCAGTTTTAAAATAAAAATAATCGTGGCGTAGGGGTGGCCCGAGGGCCACCCCCGCCGAACTTGAACCTACTGTCCCAGTCTAGTACCAAACATTTTGTTGGTATTAATAACTTTAGATTACCAACTTTACTTAATAATTTTTTTTCAAACAACTCTTAACTAAACATGACATACCTTAATGTTGACTTTGGAAGTGTTAAATTGTTTTTATTATGTACTTTTATAATACTATAGTCGTTTCTTTAGAAATTAAAAAATGTGTAATTAAGTAAACTTTGTTTATTTTAGTTGTAATAATTCAACATAAAATATGTGTATACATTCAATTATGACTTTTTATTATGTCTAAAACTATTAGGCCAATAAAAATTATGCCCTATAACTGTATGCGAATCAAAATTAGACCAAAACAATATAGCCTACTTGAAAGTTATGCTTGTTTATACAATATGCCAAAAGAAATTATGCGATAGTACTATTATGCCATTTAAAATTATGCTTAACCCGTTATGCCTAAGTAAATTAGGAATAAAAAAATATGCGAAACAAAGGGATCCCAAAACGAGCAAGAGACAATTGTCAGTTATAATTCACAGTGAGGTTGATCTTACTAGGTTTTAGATTTACAAAACGAATTGTTGAATAGAATATCAATAAAGAATCCTGTAATATTATACCAATTCTGATGAAATACTGCGCACCACAGCTTCGTTTCGTTAAAAAAGAATTATGTTTCTTGAAGTGTTACACACTTTATAATTTTTTTAGTTGGCGTTACCATTGCATAATTGTTTAAAAATGCAATTCATTAATTTCGTCGTATCGGTAGTATCGCACCGTGACATAATTGGTCAGAGAACCTGGGCATGTTTCCCAAGGGGGTGCGGGTTTAAATACCATCGGCACGATGAAATTAAGTTTGTGTGTAACAATTTTAATACTTAAGTATTCTTATCTACAAAATTACAAATGGTCGAGCGGTTTGACGGTGAAGAGGTAGATCGTTGATGTATTCTTATTTGTTTTTAATTTAATAAGTTTCAAATTAAATATGTCAACTTAAAAAAAAAATTGTTATGAGGAATGCGTTATACCTCATAAAAATCAGAATAGGCACGTAATGTCATAAATAGATAATTCATAAAGGTCTTAACATCTTGACAGACCAGATTTGATTTTCTTCTGTAAATTATTTTCTACAGTTGTTGCTAGGTTTTAGCTTGGGGCAGCCGAAGTGCCAAGACAAGTTCTTGCCACGCCTTGTTCGTGCGAATTACGATTTCTCTGTTTGAAATTGTACGAATTGTACACCTGGCTTTGATTTGTTGGATGCTCTTGTTGCAATTAGATTGGTAATTAAACTTTGTTACAATAAAAAAATCAATAGGTTGCACTCCAGGAGTGCCGGCAGAAGTGAAAACTTGAACTTTAACGTTGTGCATTTGGTGTACTCTCCCGCCGTCTTACAAATGTTCGATCAGGTCACGTGTCCGAGGTGACGCGAGGTCCTGATGAAAAATGTTAACTTGCGTCAGGACGCAAGTAAACATTTTTTACCCATCCCAAAAAGTTCACAACGCCGCTAAAGAAGTTTTCACTTCGAAAATTGGATTACTCGCTACGTCGCTGATAGAATGGGTGAAACTATTAAAAGACATAATCAGCCCATTTCGTAAAATGCTACAGTACAGAAAGCTTTTTAGTTTTAGCATATTCTGAACCGTATCATCATCACCATACAATACAATACAATACAAAATACTTATTGTACACCACATAAAGTAACTTACGAAACAGTTAACTCATAAAAACTATAGTAAAATGGGCGGACTTATCGCTAAGAGCGATCTCTTCCTGTCAACCTTTAGATGGAGTAAGAGAAATAGTGAGTTGAGCAAGGTCGGTGGTGTTATATTGCAAAATAATTAAAAAAAATTAAACAAAATATGTATAAATATATTTATATATATATACACACATATATATTATAATAATAAGAAATACACATTAAAACAAAACAGGAACATCATGATGATTATATACATCTAATACGTACCTATATCCCTACATATATTACATTTAAAACATATACGTATATATTCATATATATAATATATACTTACAAAATAAAGAAATACATAATACCACCATAATACTGGTGTAAAAGTTTTTTTGAATACTTCTCTTAAGATAACCTTTGCAAAAACTCTGTAAGTCATCCCAGCAACCATGCTTCCATATTGGCCCTCGACACGGCGCGTGGCGTAGGCAAATATAATGGAGTAGGTAAATCTTAAATCGCGCAAAGACTATTTTTTGCAGTTGTGTGGATAAATAACAAACAATTTCAAATAGCCGTGCTAGTACATGCCAAATTGGACTCTATAAGTCATCCCCACAACCATACTTCCATATTGGATCGCTACACGGCGCGCGGCGTAGGCAAATAGGGTGTAAATCTGAGTCCGCGCAAAGTCCACATTTTACTGGCACCTGCTCGCTATTGCAATGGTAAATTATCGTCCGCTGGCTAAGATCTAGTCGTGACTAGAATTGCGTCCGGCTGATTTGTTACGTGTTTCATTTCTATTATGCTAAGCGATAGATAGATAACACAAAGTGAACATATTTCTTTGAATGAGCATCTCTTGAAGATTTTTCAGTGTAAGGTCTTCTGCTTGTCAGTTCAGGGTTGTGTGGCCACTTTGTTAAGTTATTTAGATGTGAAATACTAATATTTTCGGTTATATATAGTTGTGCAAAAAGTGCATAGGAAAATTTCAAGGCATTATCGTGTTTTCTTAGGATTTTGTGCGCAGATGATGGCAATACATACTGCGCTCTTTGTATATTCTTTCATATTTAAACTTGTGAAAACGTCTTGATTTTTAATATATTTTCGGAACAATTTTAAATTAATTATCGTGGTCGACGATGTAACACGCTTGGCTAGAAGATAACTATGGATAGCTTGGATTAGAAACTCCATATCTCTCAATTCCTTTGAGCATACGTAATAATTCGCGGCGACATATTAAGCGCCACTGGTGGTAAATCGTTAGTATTCAGAAAGGACACGCGGGGCGATATCATGAATTTGGACTAAGAGCTATTGGGTACTAACCTCGGACAACGATCACCTTTGCAAAGGGAGTCGCAATGTCAATAGCTGGATTTATTATTATTCGAATTCCTATTGTCTTTATGTCTAGTTCCGTCCAGGTAAATTGAAAGTTAAAGGTTATCACTACATATTAAATAAGCTGGCCAAGTGCAAGTCGGACTCGCACTCGTAGGGTTCCGTACCAAACTACAGTATTTTATAAGATCGAGAAAAAAATACCACAATACAATACAATACAATACAAATACTCTTTATTGACACCAATTTAGAAAATACATACTGAATAGGACTTAACTAACTAATACTAGGTACAATGGGCGGTCTTATCGCTAAAAGCGATTTCTTCCAGACAACCTTTGGATGGACATAACATTATAGATAGAACAAGGACGGTGGTGTGTATTTTAAACATTTTACTTAGAATGATTATATTTATAGACTACATAAAAACGTTACATATAATAATATTATATACGAATACATATGCACATCATAAACTTACATATACATAATCAATACACTTATATACATACATAATATATTTGTTGCGAAATGATAGGAAAAGTTATCTGACAGAAGAGAGATAGAATTTGCGAACTTGTTCTTTGAAACTATCTATGGATTGTGCACGTCTTATAACAATAGGTAGTTCATTCCACAGGCGCACGGCTTGGACAGTGAATGATGAGTCATAAAAATTCGTACTATGAGCCGGGGTGTCGAGGAGCATGTTCTCTGATGACCTTAGGGAAAGGGAGTTAGAGGAAGAAAGAAAATGGAATCGAGCTTTTAGATAAGGAGGAGTCGAGGGGTTGAACAAAATTCCATAGAGAAACGAAAGAATATGAGTATTCCGGCGAAGACGAATGGGAAGCCACTTGAGCTTTGCGCGAAATTCTGAGACATGATCAAATTTTCGAAGACCGAAAATAAATCGAATGCAGAAGTTTTGTAGTCGCTCAAGCTTATTTAGCTGATCCTCCCTGAGATCAAGGTAACTGGCGTCGGCATAGTCAAGGATAGGAAGTAAAAGAGATTGAGCTAGCACAGCTTTAGTAACTGTGGGTAGAAAGTTTCGCAACCTCCTAAGCGAGGCAGCTGATGCAAAAAGTTTACAGCTCACGGATTGCAACTGCGGGTCCCATGTGAGATTGCTGTCCATAATCACTCCCAGATTTTTCACCTGTTTGCTGAGTGGTACAATGACGTTGTTAAAAGTAATATCCTGTACACTTGAGAAGACAATTTTAGATACTAATCTAGAGCTGCCTACAATTATGGCCTGTGTCTTAGTCGGATTAACAGTAAGTCCATAAGATCTACTCCAGTTAGATATACGACAGAGGTCATCATTGGTAGTTTTGATAGCGTCATTTAAATTTTCAAGTGAGGATTGCGTGTAGATTTGGAGATCGTCTGCATATAGGTGATAAGAGGAAGAAAGGAAAAAAGATATAGAATTTATGAAAATAGCGAAAAGAAGAGGAGAAAGCACGCCACCCTGTGGTACACCAGCACTCGTGTCACTCCAAGAAGAAAATACATCTTCAATGCGGACACGCTGCCGGCGCCCATACAGATAACTGTGAAACCAGTGAATCACCGATGGAGATATGTTAAGAGAGCGGAGTAAGGCAAGGAGGATTTCAAAATCTACTGTATTAAATGCATTGCTGAAATCAAGCAATGTAAGGACAGTAAGCAGTCTGTTTTCCATACCTAGCCTAATATCATCTGTGACTTTGATAAGTGCAGATACAGTGCTATGGCCAGGACGAAAACCAGACTGGTAGGGATTGAGGAGATTATTTCGGTTAAGGAAGCAGCTGAGTTGGGTGTGGACCAAGCGCTCGAGGACTTTGGAAAGAAGGGGAAGTATGGAAATCGGTCGGTATTCAGATAAGGATTTTGGATTGGATTTTTTTGGCAAAGGAATAATGTGGGCTTCCTTCCAACAGGAAGGTACGGCACCCTCCGAAACAGAGCTGTTCAGAATGTGGCACAAAATTGGTAAGATTTCATTCATTATCGGAACAAGCATGTTACGGCTGATGCCGTCACCACCGATGGCATTGGAACAGATGGATAGGATGCTCTTCCTAACATCACATGCTGTAAATTCACTTAAGACAAAAGGTAGGTAGTTAGGAGTTGGAAGAGAGGAAAGATAGTTAAGAGTTGCAATTTTGTCATTCGCATCCATTGTGGAAGACGACGAGAAGTGTTGGTTAAGTGAGTTTAAATTTAAGTTAAGAGGCATGGAATTTTGACGTTGTTTTCCAACTCCTAGAGAACGAAGAAATTTCCACACTTTGGCAGGATCTTCATTTTGAACTGATTTATGGATATGATGGCGTTGTGCATCTCTACACGCTATATTGCAGCGATTCCGAGCCAAGACATACTTTTGCTTATTTAAATCATTCTTATTACATTTTAACCTAGATTTAGCGACGGCTTTTGCGTGAATAAGCTTTTTAATTTCATTCGTTAACCATGGCGCTGGATGGTGTTTGATTTTAACTGCCCGCAAGGGAGCATGTGTATCATAAAGTTGTAATATGAGTGCATTAAACTGATTGACTTTATCGTCGATGTTGTCTGCTGACAGTACTAGTGACCAATCAATACCACGGGCGTCCTTGTGGAGTTTCTCAACATCCATAGTACTAAAGCTGCGCAACTGAAGGATTTTAGGTTTAGTTTTGGGAGGACGTAACTTATAAGACAAGAAGATAAGGTCATGACAGGAAAACGAATCGGCAGGAAATTGGCCATGTTTTGCGACATGTTGTAAAGATGAAACAAAGATAAGGTCAAGAAGAGAAGGAGTGCAGTTAGGAGAAGTATGAGTAGCTTTCAAGGGTAAAATATGCAAATTATAGGAATTGATTGTGGATTCAAGTGCAGCAGAGCGGTGATCTTTTTTCAGCAGGCACGTATTAAAATCACCCATGATAATATGATGAGGATAAGAAGGTGTGAGGTCATTTAAAATTATGTCAAGAGATGAGAAGTAGTTTATGCGAAGAGAAGGACTGTAGAAGACACCGATGAGAAGTTTGGTATGAGCCAGAATTACTTCGATAAACAAATGTTCCCCAGCGTTGACCGGCGGAGGCTGCGACGACATACTTAAAAGAGAGTAGGAGATGTGAGATCGAAGATAAATCGCCACACCACCGCCGACATTGCCAGTTCGATCATTGCGTATCAAAGTAAACCCTGGCAGATCATAGGAAGTTGAGGGTAGACAGGGTTTAAACCATGTTTCAGAAACAAGAATAGCATGAAGGTTTTTGTCAGAAAATGACGCCAGCATCTCAGGGTAGTGTGCCGGAATACTCTGGGCATTAAGATGTACAGCGTTGAAGTTTTTAGGTACATCAGAGAACTGGTTTGACAAATTATCACAAAGAGTGGGGATGCTAGAAAAACTATCATCACCACTTGACTCTTCATCAGACAAACATGATAAAAATGACTCGTTATCAAGATCATCAACATTTTGCAACATAATACAAATAAATATATAAATAATTATAATAATATTATATTAAACTATACAAATCAACTAATATTAAATGATTTACTACTATTAGATACATTATAGTATACATACCTCATCTGCCAGTTGTCGGAAGAGGAATTTTATTAATAATATATTATTAATCAGCCAAATCATTGCTGTTTTACAAGAAATATATATATATATATATATATATATTTTTATATACATATATATATATATATATATATATATATATAAAAGAAAAGAAAGAAACCAAAACAACGATAAAAACTATGCACTACATACATTCAACAAAATCGATATAAAACAAATAAAATATGTTAGTAAGGCGGTCATTGTCACAATTAAATAATTATTTCAACCAGATTAGCTCAGGAAGGAAGAAACAGAGATTTAACGTAACATTATAAATTGCCCAATATTTAGACTCATGTTTAATAATAAATATTATGATGGGTGCTGGCAAAATACTACTGATGTATGGAACCACGGTAAAAAAAAAAAAAAAAAAAAAAAAAAATGACATTGACAGAATTTGACAGCTCTAATGTCACAGTCACTGCTACTTGCTAGTCTGCAATAATTAACCAATTTGGGTTGAAATAATTATCTTTCTTTTGTCTGCCTTCAAATAAAATAAAAAGTACGTAAATAGGAAGTGAAATACCCGTAAAAATGCATAGAAAATTAATAAAACAACAGGCGGTATACAGAAGAACTTGAACACGCTTCCTTACATACACATAAACAAATATAATCAATAAAAACACTCGAGGACCTATTTTCTGGAGGTGGCTGCTGCAGTACGCCTCGTTCTAGATGTCGCCCGATTTCCTTTGGCCTCCATGGCTTTGCTCTGAGGTGGCTTCGGAACAGCCGCCGCTGGAATCGTCTGCAAATCTTTTGTACTTGTGATGCGATGGCGCGAGCCATCGGCACCAATGATGTGAATCTGACCGTCACGGGTCCAGCACTTGCTCACTCCAAAACGGGATCTCGCTTCCATGAAAGCCTGATGTCTCGACTTCGTCAAGAACTCGGTGACAGTGAAGTCTGTACCTTTCAGCGCCTTTTTAGAGAACCAAATCTTGTTTCGTGCCTCGATGTTTCTAAGCTTAATCAAAATAGGCCTAGGCTTATCGGTTGTAACACGACCCATCCTCTGGCAACGATTAATATCACCAGGCACAAACTCAGGGAAATTGAGGTGCTCAGTGACAAGCTTTACCACCAGTGTAAGGCAATCTTCTTGCTTCTCCTCTGGCGCACCATGAAGAAGCAGAATCTTACGCCGGCTATGTGACTCAAGACGGTCAACATTGCGTGTGATTAACTCTAACTCTTGTTGAAAACCACGCAGGATTTGTGCTGTGAATTTTTTAAATTCAGCAAAGTCTGCTGCCAGTGACGCAGTGGTAGTATTAGTTTGAGGAGTGTTCTGCAGCTCACCTTCAAATTTATCCATGCGCTTGTTAAGCGCCTCCATCACTCCTAGGAATGTTTGCTGGGTTGAATCCATGGTGATAATACTGAAGTGGTGTGTGAAAGTGTTGATAGTGCAGAAATCCCTCAGTAGTGCTTCTTATGGTATATTTTATATTGGCAGGTGAAGTATGCAACTAAATTATATAATTAACGCATAATTGATGCAGTTTTATTACTTTAATTAATTTTTAATTAAATATAATTATGGAGCTAATTTCAACAGGTGTTTTCACACCTACCCTCCCAGGGAAAAGCCACTATTATTATTAATAATAATATTAATACCACTATTATTTTTCGCCAGCAAAATTATTATTATTAAACATTTTATTTCTTATAACGCCATCTAACGTCTAACAAAGATGTTAGGAATCGACATTTCAATATAACGCCATTTATGTGACGTTTACCTAACTAAGCGTTCTAGATGGCGTGAAATGCCGAAAAAAACACGTTTCTTGTATGGGGACCCTCTATTATTTTTAACTTCATTCTGTTTTTAGTATTTGTTGTTATAGCGGCAACAGAAATACATCATCTGTGAAAATTTCTACTGTCTAACTATCACGGTTCACGAGATACAGCCTGGTGACAGACGCACAGACAGACAGACAGACAGACAGACAGACTGGCAGACAGACAGACAGACAGACGGACAGCGGAGTCTTAGTAATAGGGTCCCGTTTTATCCTTTGGGTACGGAACCCTAAAAAAGTACCCTGCCGCGTCTGTAGGTCTGTTCGCGATAAACTCAAAAACTACTGAATGGATTTTCATGTGGTCTTCATCAGTAGACACAGTGATTCATGAGGAAGGTATATAATACGTTAAGGTTTTGTATAAATTGGTTGAAGTATGACGATGGTTGTTGAAGATGTTAATTCATATACGCTATGCAAAAAAATTAGGCATGTATGTACCCGTGCCAAGCCGGGGCGGGTCGTTAGTATAATATAAAGTAGGGAGTTGAATAAATGTGATTTTTGCGATAATATTCCCAATAACGCTGCAGATTGCAATGGCAAACTGCGTGCAGCAGCTCACTACACACAATTTCTGTGAAATAAGTTTCTAGTCAGATTGTTAGAAACGAAATGTTTTACGTCAACAATACCATTAAGAGAGAGGTTCCATCAATACGTTCCATCAATACTCACAAAACGAATTGCTAACATTCCTCATACGCACTGCTAAGGAATGGAATTTCTTGCTTGAGTCTGTGCTTCTTGATAACTACCGTCTGGGGATCTTTTAGTCGCGATTGAATAGGTATCTTCTAGGCAAGTGTGCTACATCTTGGACCACATCACTTAGCATCAGGTGAAATAGTGGTGAATCGCTTGCCTATTGAGCATAAAAAACAAAAAAAAAGAGATAGGTAAGTACCTAATATATGAAACATCTGAAAAACGTGTTTGGTTTTTAAAAGCTTTATCTCTACTTCACGGCGAATTTATTTGTCCGTCACAAATCTTGCGATTGATTTTAGAGCGACTTCCAGGGGTTCGATTGAGGCTGAAATTTTGCATACATGTGTAAATCGCGTGACAATGCAATATTATGATGACGTGGTGCTGATCTGATGATGGAGCTGGAAGGTGGCCAAAGGAACTCCTAAACTACGTTTGGGTTCGTTGTATTTGTCTTGACTTACTGCGTTTTACGTTACTCTGGTCCTAAGTTATGTAAAAGCTTGTGTTTAAAAGTATTTTTTAAATATTACTTGTTTAACCTTTATTCTGTCTGGTTCTAGAAGTTGCACTGAGTTCGATTCTAGTAGCTCTCTCTACTACCAACAATTTAAAGCAAGAATAAAACCGTGACAAAATTTCTAGTAATAAAACCTAATACCTATCTAACCCACGTCCCTACTATTAGGGGCCTGGGTTAGGTATTGTACATAGTATTAAGTGCTTTGAACTTAATTCATACACAGCATAAACTTTTTAACCTTTCGTTTGGCTGTTAAAATAGCATTATAATTTTCATTTACATCTCAGTACACCCACATGACTGCAGTTTGCCTTACAAGATAAGAGTTGCTTAACAGATACGTTAATGCGTTTGATTCACCTAACAGCCCCGTGTAGGCGTGAACCTATCTTATCAATATAGACCATCAGATTCAGTCGATTCTGTTGCCACATGGTTGCCAAGTGCTCATTGAGAGCCGTGACTAAGCAAGATGTATGTTGTATGTAAGTTAGATTAGAGCTCTGTTTTTTAACCGACTTCTAAAAAGTAGGAGGTTCTCAATTCATCTATATGTTTTTAACTGACTTCCAAAAAGGAGGTTACTCAATTCGACCGTATATATATATATATATATATATATATATATGTTTGTTCGCGGATAACTTCGTCGTTTATGAACCGATATTGATAATTCTCGAGCGGCATCTGATATAAGTACAATAATATAGTTTTTTAAACGGTATTAATTATTTCATTTATTTTTCGGTTTGTATGTTTAACAGTATTTTGGCGCTTAAATAACAATTACGGTTGCGAAATTCGCTTTCTGCTCCAATTTGAAGCGAATATATGGACCGTAACGCCAAAAAATACGAGTGTAAACATTCTTCGCAATATTTTATTGAAAATATTACATTAATTATATTCCTAAACAAACGAAAACCTACGATTACTCTCGATTTTTAGATATAATTGCTCAATCTGTATCAAGCACAAGTTCGATCGTGTATAGAGTAAGTTCTATACTGTTCTTACCTCTGGGATAGATCTGCCCAGACATATCTGTGGATTTGCCAAATACCAGCCTGGAGGCGTTGGACGTAATTGAGGGGGATAGAAAATGGAATTTACGCTGAAATTATTGTAAAATACAATTCTATTATTAATTAAATAAATAAATAGATAAGTACTTTCTAAGTCAGAACAACTGTGTATTATGAAATGGAGATAGTCTCGTGTTAAATAATTTTAGTATTAGATTTGTATGGAAGACAAGTCTGACGCATAACAATTGCTTTAATTCGTTATTCATTATCTGCCTTACTCTGGTAAAATTTGATGTAGCATGTTAAGTATACTATGAGTTTTATAAACAGTTAGTACATATTATTGCTATCTCCTGAGTGTGGTGAGGTTACAAGTTACCTAATGTTTTATTTTAGACAACAAAACTGAAAATAATTATCTTAGTGGATTAAAATGTATTACAGTCATTTTATTTAGTATTTGTATTAGTACATAACCTTATCATTGACATTAACATCCTATTATCTGGACTTACAGGAAATAAAGCTTGACCTTGCTTCAATAATATGTTAATCGCAGTGACGAATGGCTTTTTATTTTATTATACATGCAAAACATTTTTAAAAAACATTTCTTTGCTAAGAATCAGCAATTTATAACCCGTTGCCGTCCTCGGAAAAAGTTACATCGACCAATAACAATGTGGGTCCCAGAATCCCTACAGATCAATAACTGCTTGTTCCAATAATAGGTTCAATAAATTAGGTCCACCGTCCAGAATCCAGTTTGCAGTACCGTTTTACAAATGAGATCAAATGTTATCAACGTTCCTTTCACTGCTCGGACAATGGCGCGTGCTTGGGCGTAGTCAAGGGTGCGCGAGGTAGGCTACAGTTGAGAAGAAAAGCGCATTCAGCCTAATTTTTAAAGGTTATTATTTTTATATCTGATGGGCTTGAGTTTGACTACTATCTCGCCTGGTGGTAAGCGATGATGGTGTCGAAGATGGTGAACACGCTAGGCCTAGAATGGTCTGACTCTCACGCTGAAGGTAATGGCGTCAGATTTTCTCCTCGATGGTGATAAACTACATTCTGATAGAAGTCAGGCGGGATTTTGGATTAATGCCCACATCCCTCCCACCACCCTTGGAAATTTATATTTAATCATATTAGATTAACATTCATTTTTAAGAAACGGAATAGTATAAACGGCACCGGCGATGATGATTCGAATAGATCTATCTATAAGAGATACATTATCAAAAATTATTAATTAGACATTTCAAGACAGTTTCAATTTTTTATTTGGATAAGGTAGTATCTCAATGAACTCTGCAAGCACAGAAAACTTAATAGTATAATAACTACGTACTGCAAGTTTTATCAACGGTAGAGTATGGTATGGCGTATGGCTGACCGCTGAATGATGACGGTGAAAATCTAGCCAGTCTGAATTGAAAATGTACATGTACCTCTCTGTGAGATATAATTTATGTTAAATTAACATAGTGAATAGTTATACGTCTTCTGAAATTATATGTAAAGTGACAATGCATTCTAAGAAGTAATACGTTTCCTTAGAATATCGAAAGACTGAAACATAAATTAAACATAATATTTATAGAGTTTTCAAGCATAATAGAAAATCACTGCATATGCCTATTTCCTAGGAAATATGTATATGTTAGGCTAATGTTGATGACAATATTAATTGATGAAAATTCTGCCGCACATTGTTCTGATGGAAAATCCAACACTGCTCACCAGCAAATTGAGACCAGCACAATTCCATATCAGACAGCGCATCGACTCAGCAGGTGTATCAGCGATCAAATACTTGTTAATCCATAGCAGAAATATAATGTCTACTAGCTGTGCCCGCGACTTCGTCCGCGTGGAATAGTGTCTTTGGGTAGCAATTTTCATTATTTAGGCAAATTATTTTAAGACACATGCGAATCCCACCTACACCGCACCGTACCGCGCCACGCTAATCCCCCCTCCCCCTCTCCCTATCCCTCACCCCTCCTCTCCCGTCCCCCTCTCTCTTTCCCCCACTCCCCAGCTACCCTCCCCTTCCCTTCACTTCTCCCTCCCATTCCCCGTTTCCCCCACTCCCCCTCCTCTCCCCTCAACTTTCCTTCCCCTCACTTCCCTTTCCCTTCCCCTTTCCCCCTACTTTCCCTCCTCTTCCCCTCCTCTTCCCCCCCTTT
This sequence comes from Cabera pusaria, assembly GCA_954871355.1. Taxonomy (NCBI): domain Eukaryota; kingdom Metazoa; phylum Arthropoda; class Insecta; order Lepidoptera; family Geometridae; genus Cabera; species Cabera pusaria. The sequence continues at coordinate 22,086,775 of OX940892.1, forward strand.
CCCTTCCCCTCACTTCCACCTCCCCTCCCCTCCTTCCCCCTTCCCCCTCACAAACTTTGAATGTCATATTTATTAATATCGGATCAACAGCCTAAACAATAAGTTTCAAGCTTCTAGTTTAAAAAATTACGATACTTCCATACAACTTTGTATCCCCCCTCCCTTTCAACCGCTTGCAACCCTCTTTTCGCATTAAAAAGTAGCCTATGTCTTTTCTCAGGCTCTAGACTATCTGTGTACCAAATTTCATTTCAATCGGTTCAGTTGTTTTGGCGTGATAGTGATACAGACAGACAGACAGAGTTACTTTCGCATTTATAATATTAAAGTTAGGAAGTTAAGATAAGGGTTTGGATTTAGGTAGGTGCATTATTTACTATCATCGTTACACTCCAGTGTACAGTATCATGAATCGTGACCTGCCACACCCTGCCATGAACTACCGGCTCAGATTGCTGATCAGTGCGCCAGTTACTGTCATTCCACCAGCCATGATATTTAGATTGTTGACTTCTTATTAAGTGAATTACACCACAGTTTAAGTTTGCAAAATTGTGATGACACTAAAAGTCTCCGCAGACCACAGAGTTTTGAGTTTCTATCTTACGTCGCATGTATCACAGTATGAGTATGAAGACTAGAAAGACAAACGTTAGAACATCTATAGATTGCTAATCAGTGATCACTGATCAGTGATCAAGCCTGACTAAACTGTGATTCAATGCGCGAAGGAATCAGTAACCCCATTATAAGCCACTTCTACAGGTACTTACTTATGTGTTTGATTATCAATTTCAACACGTTCTGCTATAATTGCAACATAAGCAACGTTGTTGACATGATATCAATTTAGCTGACTAAGCTGACACATTGAAACTTGAGTCTGCTGAGTTATGGAATGTAAATTACTGCGTCAGATGTTAATCAAGGTTATATATGAGCTGTTAAGTATAGGTGGGTGACGTCACAGTTTTACAGTCGAATGTTTATGTTTGGCTAGCGTTTAACCTCTATCTTACCTGATGTTGGTCACGATGCGATCGACAATTTAGCACGTTTACTTAGTTAATACCCAGGTAAACGTACTACATCTTCCACCTGCCTATATATAATATAACATACATACCTATACTTATATAATACATCAAACTTTACAGCTTAAATATTAAAACACATTGCAAAATGATTAAGGAGAACCCCACAGGGCTCCTAGATAGAGACTTGCACCAAGCTCTATTCTAATATTATCTCACATCCGTTATTAGATATGTTTTCAAAAATATGCTTTAATGCTTACCTACGTTTTAGAAACAGCTTCTGTGCAAAATGACTTGAACCTATCAAAACCTAGCACTAAGTAGGTAGTTTGTCACTGTCATCCAGAATCATAACTATTTTATCAAACGACTTCCATCTTATCTTATATTCATCGTATCTTCATCGAGATCTGATAAGTAATCCAAGATCTCCAGAGATATGACGATAAACGTCTCAAACTTGCTACTGAAATTATCTAGCGGGGCATGGAAGTCGGTTGTCTTAGTTTTTAAATTATATTTATTATAAATCCTGTGGCGGTTGAAGTACTAACAAAGTTAAAGGCTCATTCTCAGTTACCAAACTGTGCAAAATCCTTGAAAACTTATTTTGAATTTCGCAGAAATATTTCGAGGAACTTAATTGATTTGGAAGCAAAAATATTTTCGACCGAAGTTTGAAACTTGGTGTCGAAGTTTGATTCGAAAACACCACCATCGCTGTTATAATTTCAGTAAAAGCTCAGTTGGCATTTTTATGAGTATTTTTAATTTTTACAAACAATGTGAATGTTGAATTAAAAAAAATAGTCATTGATATAGCTACCGTAAGCATAAATGAAATTTCGCGGTAAGAAAAAAGTTCATTTACGACACCATGTTTAAATTCATCTTTCAGAAAGATGTTTCTGCAAATAGTTAATAGTGGTTAATAGTATAATAGTTTAAAGTAATGTTGAGAATTTTTTTTAACGTAACAAAACCTTGTTATTGTCAATGACAGTAAACGTTGAGGTTTCATAAAAGTAGTACTAAGAACTTGTGTTGAATAATATAAGCAAGCATATGTGTAGCAACAATTATCTCGTGAAACGATTATAAACGTTGTTGCTTGGTGTTTAAAAAATCGCTTGGGGCAGGTAAGGGCTACATTACACTTTATGGTTTTAAAAAGAGAAGAACTTTATTTTCATACAATGATGGATAAGTGGTAAATATATATTCCCGCTCCCGTCGCAGAAAGTTTCCGATTTGGAACCCTTGTTCAAAATCAGTTAGTCAAATCAGCTGAATCTTTTCACCGTAAATAAGTATTATTTTTATGTCTGATAGACTAGCGCTTGACCACTAATTCGACTGATTCGACAAAACACTATTTCAACTGGTGGTAATCGATGATGTGGTGAACACGCTAGGTCTAGAATGGTCTGACTCTCAAGAGCTGAGTGCCGCCGGAACACCGTATGGTTATGACGGCAGATTTTCTCCGTGATGATGGTAAGCTACTGTTTTGGTAGCGAGTCAGGCATTGTTATAATGCTCCTCCTATCTATAGACGAACACCCGTGACGTAGCTTAACAACAAAAGTGTAAGCTAAGCCGTAGCCGCCTTAATAACCCACTACCTCAATATTTGACACAATTACGCTTGAGCCAAAAAACATTATTCAGAAGCAACGGATACAGTTTTGCAATTTTTAATCAAAAAGTATCAAGTCTGCAGCTGTAAAGGGAGACTTAATTACATCGGACTGGTCCCGTGGCGTAACTCTGACTCAACGAGCAAAACTGTTATTAACTGAGCTACAGATTATAAGGTTAGAGCTGGTGTTAAGGACCAGTTAGAAAATAAAAGTACTGAACTTGTTCGACAAGAACAAGCTGTCCAACTTTGTAGGGAATGCAAATTGTGAAGTAAATACTTGGAGTGAAAGGGTTGTTCTATAAATTTAAATACAACATTTTAGGTGCTGACTTAGATTGATATAGTATGGATTAGACTTGAATAGTTTCTTGGGATAGATACGGTAGAAGATATAGAGTAAACTGTAAAATTAATATTAGTAAGAAACTAGGCAATTTTAAGATACAAAGCATATAATGTCCTTACGTAAAATGACGCATGCTATTATAATAACGTTTATAGGAACAAAGTCCCTATAAATAATAATATTACACAGATCAGATATTATGCTTGTCTGTGATATTAGTAATACCATGTTGTACTTATGGATACTATTATGTAAACATTATTTTAATAGCGTTTTCTTTTAGTTGGTTTAGTTTCGTTTAGTTAACACCCTGAACATGCAGACAAAGTACCCTCGTGTGTATATTTATACTGAGCTGAAAAATGCTTAATGCACACTTGTAGGTATTGTAATAAATTCTGATATTCTGATGATGGTGCTTAAGCACCATTGAACTGAACTTTGTACAGAACTTAAGTTCTGAAACAATAATACAATTCAACGTAAGGAAGCCGTTTCTCATCCCATTTCGTGACCTGTTTGTAGATACAAATAGAAAATAAAATTAAACAGTACATCCGAAGACACCCAGGACGTCGAAACAAATGGGTTCCTTTTTAATTGACTGTCATTTCCAAACTAATGGGGCAGAGATCAATCGGCTTGCTTTGAAAGCTTAATTATGTTTATCCGAAACCATTAATTCCTGAACCAGTTCGGATAATCGATCCGTTTCGGCCAGTTAAATAGGTTCGAAAGTTTGGAAGTAATTACCAGATATCGAACATTTGGAGTGTTAAGACGGTAGCTGGTTTAATATTGAAAATGATGACATTTCTTCTCGTTGCTCGTAAAAAGCTCCAATTTAATGCGGGACGATTTTGATAAAAGAAAATACATGGATGCATTAAAATAAGTAGCAATAAAGACGATAACATAATTAAAGCTAATGATACTTGAAAAGAGTTGAATATCGAGCGGGATGCCCGCATAGAGGGTTCGTAATCGGTTTAAATTCCAACAGTTGACGGGTTTGCAGCAGAACTAATTTGGAAGGAACCCAATTAAGCTGAGTGACTCTGCAATAATTTAACAAAATGATTCAGAGATGCCCACACCATTTCGTGGATCTCCTGCTCTGGTGATTACCAAAGTTTTTGCTACTTACTCGTATACTTTCCATATAAATATATATATTACCTATTTTATTTTTTATATAATGTCAGTTCTGTTGCGTACTCAAGTTCTAAGTTGAGTATTGAGGATATTTCACAATTTGAAATATTTTTTAAGATGGTTATTTACAAATACGTTGTGTAGAATTAACATACAACTGCAAATAATAATCAAATTAAAGCCTTGCTACTCGATCTAATGAGATTAACGAGAAAAAGTACCCTTAAAACTAAGGAAATTTATGAACACTGGCAACACTGGAAGGGTTTAATAAAAGACCAGGTGCAACAAGAAGCTGCCGGGACCTGCCACAGCGAGACGAATGGACCATGTCAATCAAATTAATTACTTATTAAACTCAGATGGAAATTCTATTTCGCTCAATCACCGTTCCCTACACTTTACAGTTTTACTTTACGTATTAAAATGATGAGAAAATTCGATGATTTAAAATATGGTATATGAGATATCTCTTATTTTAGTTAATCAAGTAGAAGATGCAATATAAAAGAAAATTAAAAATGACTAAGAGAGTGGCCGACTAGTAAAAAATTTGCATTCAAATGTACGCAAACGCTTATTCACATAACCCGATGCTAATATCATCATCATCATAATCAGCCTATCACTGCTGGACATAGGCTTCTCCACTGAGCTTGATTTTGATCTCTTTATTTCAAGCCGCTGCCAGCCAGCTTGCGTATATCATACTGCTGGACAAAGTCCTCACCTATGGCACGACATCACATACGCCATTGAGCTCGATTTTCAGCCTTTTGTTTCCAGACGCTGCCAACCAGCTTGCGTGTATATTATGATATGAATATGCTCGCTTGAAATAAAAGCTAGGAATATTCCTAGGTATTCATTCCAAGCAAATGGTTCTTGGTTGGTGGGAACTGTTGTGCTATGTGGATTGTATAAATATCGGCTATCCAGCCCCTCATCTCACTACCACCATTTTTCCCACTCTTACCTTTCACTTCCAGAAAACGCGATTTAATCTTAGATCGCATCATTACTTAATATCAGGCGAGGTAATAATCAAGAGTTCACTGTCTGTTCGCAATAAAAAATAAATAAAATGAAGAAACGAGGTACTATGCAAACTGAACTGAATGCCAATTATATTTTAACGGAACACGGTAAGCCGATTCAAGTACCTTATGACTCCTTTTACATCTAACGCCCATATTCAAGAATGACACTTGCGCTAAGCTATGCAAATAACTCGAGCTCAGTGGCGTACCTATGTCTAGCAGTAGACAGAGATAGGCTGATGATGAAGATCATGGTGATGCAAATAACACTATTTTCCGTTTCAGAAAAGCCTAAGGGTCTCAATATATCTTAAAAAAGGCTTTATCAAGAAAACAAAATCTCAAAATATAATTTGCAGATAGGCTAAGTAGTAATCCTCAAGTTTAGTACAAACGGGCATACATTCCTTTGCGCTATTCATGTAAAGTCATCCAATTTATAAACACCCTAATAGTGTTGTTTGCAAATAGGGAGGGGGTTGGAGGGTCAGAAGACATCATGTCAGAAATTAAGCATTGAATATATTTTCCATTTATCTACCTGCAGCTAGTAACCTACTAGAATACTATTCAACAAAAACCAGACGGTAATTCCAAAGACCCTGCTAAGACTGAGTAGATTATAAATCGTCCCTTTAGACCCTTTAAGGATATAAGTAAGGATTCCCGGTCTCTATTTTACCTTAGAGGTGTTAATGTAGGATCTGATGTTCTCATCAATATAAATGTTCCATTGATGTGTCAAGTGCCATTAGACGAATAGATCGGTCTGCTCATGATCGATTTATGGAAGAATATAGTAATGCCAGTTGCATATCCTTAGTTTAAATATCCTATAAAATCAAAGGCTAAATACTTCTAGACTAAATTAAAGGTGTTGTTATTCTACATAACATGTTGATGCTAATTCTGACATGATGTTGCTAATTCTTATTTGTCTAAAATTTATATATGTCACATATAATCCATACTAATGTTAAAACACGTTTGTACTCGTAACTCTGTCATTCAGTTTGTTTGTTACCTAATCACGCCTAAACGGACAGTCCAATCTTACTGAAATTTAACAAGAAGATAGGTACTTTATAGCATGAGGATAAAAATAGGCTACTAAATTCTTGGTGTACGTGGACGAATTCGCGGGTATAAGCTAGTCTCATATAATGACGATGTGGTCCAAGATCTAGCACTTTTGCCTAGAAGATACTATTCACTTTCGACTTAAAGACCCCCAGGTGGTAGATATACATAGACTCAGGCAAGGAATTCCATTCCTTGGCAGTGCGTGTGAAGAATGAAGGAGAAAATCGCTTCGTGCTTATTATTGGAATGTCTATCATGTATTTTCAGTACTATTCCAAGTTAAGTAGAAGGTACATATTTAAGACGTCTTTTGATGTGGAAAGCAAACGCAAAAAATTCTGAGAACAAGATGGTACTTGTTAAACTGTGATGGTACTATTTAATGTTGCATTGCCTATCATCCATACATATTTGGAATAAAAATATAAATAACTAAGGCCCACTTTCACAGACCAGAGTAAACACATATATTTTTATAACCCAGGGTTATGTAATATCTACAATCGAAATTTGTGTGACAAATTGCAATGTTTTTCTCTATTTCTCGTGACAATCAACACCAATCAACACCAATATTATAAATGGGAAAGCCAGTTCGTTTATTTGTTTGTTTGTTTGTTTGTTTGTTTGTTTGGGACTTCTTCACGGTCAAACGGCTTGACGGATTTGGCTGAAATTTTGTACAAAGATAGTACGTATGGCAGAATAGGATATAGGATACTTTTTTTCTGGCTGTCGAGTCAGGGGGTCCAAATATTTTTAATTGCATTTTGTAAATATAAGACTTCTTCTCGAATAAATGGCTTGACCGATTTGCCTGAAATTTTGTATGAATACATGTCATAGGGCAGAATAGGATATAAGATACTTTTTTTCTGGCTATCGAGTCAGGGGGTCAAGATATTTTAAATTGAATTTTGTAAATATAAAACCTCTTCTCGAATAAACGACTTGACCGATTTGCCTGAAATGATGTATAAAGACAGTTCATGGGGTAGAATAGGATATAGGATACTTTTTTTCTGGCTGTCGAGTCAGGGGGTCTAAATATGTTTCATTGAATTTTGTAAATATAAGACTTCTTCCCGAATAAATGGCTTGACCGATTTGCCTGAATTTTTTTATGGATACATGTCTGAAGATAGAATATGATATAGAATACGTTTTTTCTGGCTGTCGAGTCAGGGGGTCCAGATATTTTAAATTACATTTTGTAAATATAAAACCTCTTCTCGAATAAACGGCTTAACCGATTTGCCTGAAATGTTGTATATAGACAGTTCATAGGGTAAAATAAAATATAGGACACTTTTTTTCTGGCTGTCGAGTCAGGGGCCCAAATATTTTTAATTGAATTTTGTAAATATAAGACTTCTTCTTGAATAAACGGCTTGACCGATTTGCCTGAAATGTTGTATGAATATATGTCATAGTGCAGAATAGGATATAGGATACTTTTTTTCTAGCTTTTGAGTCAGGGGTCCAGATATTTTAAATTGAATTTCGTAAATATAAGACCTCTTATCGAATAAACGGCTTGACCGATTTGCTTGAAATGTTGTATAAAGACAGTTCATAGGATAGAATAGGATATCGGATACTTTTTTTCTGGCTGTCGAGTCTAGGTGTCCAGTTTTGCAAATGTGTGGCGGCCTACTCTCAGTCAAACAGGTTAGCCGTTTCTGCTGAAATTTTGTACACAGACAGTCAATAAGACATAGAAGGACAATACATTTTTTTTTGGCTGGCAATTTCGGGTGTCTAGATTTTTATTATGTAATTTTGTTAATATGTTGCCTCTTTTCGGCCAGACGGCCTGACCGATTCAGATGAAATTTAGTACAAAGAAATTAAATAGGGCATAAAAGGGCAAGGAATACTTTTTTTTCGGCAGTTAAGTGTGGGTGCCTTTATTTTTTGTTAACTTTACATAGAGTTTGCATAATCATAAAAGTTTGACCTTAGGTTCATCTATAATGTTTAAACTTAATATGTGTCCTAAATAGGCCATAAAACTGTCAGGGTCATTAAAAGTCATCAGAATTTACGCTATAGCTTTGCTTGCCCAACGTGTTTTATCTGCTTTGTGGGAAGTATTTCAGAAACATTCGTGTTAATAGCCACATTTAACCTTAGGGTCATAGGTGTTGACTTAGTAGGTCATAAAAACTGTCAGGGTCATAAAAAGCCGTAAAAATTTTTCGCACTCGCTGCGATCGCGCAAGCATATGTTTTATACTTTGTAGGTAATTTAAGCATTTTTTGTATTATAATAGCCAGCCACATGCATCAAAACAAGTTAACAAATTGAAACAGTACAACCTTAAATAATCATAATGATTATTAACCGTAAAATAAGTGGATATCAAGTTTAACCTTTGTGTCATCAGTGTTGACTTATTAGGTCATAAAAAGTCGTAAACATTTGTCACCATCGCTTCGCTCGCAAATTGATAGCGCTCGCTACGCTTGCGCAAGGATTTGTTTTATCTACTTTGTAGGTAATATTTCAGCATTTTGTATTTAAATAGAGCCACATGCATCAAAACGAGTTTATAAATTGAAACAATTCAACCTTCAATAATCATAATGATTATTAACCTTAAATAAGTGGATATGAAGTTTAACCTTTGTGTCATCAGTGTTGACTTATGAGGTCATAAAAACTGTTAGGGTCATAAAAAGTCCTAAAAATTTTTCGCGCTCGCTTCGCTCGCGCAGTGATAAGGCTCGCTCCGCTCGCGCAAGCATTTATTATACCTACTTTGTAGAAAACATTTCAGCAACTTTTGTAATTTAATAGCCGCCTGCATCAAATCGAGTCATAGATTGAAACAGTACAAACTTCAATAATGATAAAGATTATTAACCTTAAAATAAGTGGATATCAAGATTATTCTTAGGGTCATCAGTGTTGACTTAGTAGGTCATAAAAACTGTCAGGGTCATAAAAAGTCGTAAAAATGTTTCGCGCTCTCTTTGCTCGCGCAGTGATAGCGCTCACTATGCTCGCGCAAGCATTTGTTATATCTACTTTGTAGAAAACATTTCAGCAACTTTTGTATTTAATTAGCCACGTGCATCAAAACGAGTCATAGATTGAAACAGTACAACCTTCAATATTAATAAAGATTATTAACCTTAAAATAAGTGAATATCAAGTTTAACCTTTGAGCTATAGGTGTTGACTTAGGAGGACATAAAAACTGTCAGGGTCATAAAAAGTCGTAACAATTTTTCACCATCGCTTCGCTCGCGCATTGATAGCGCTCGTTACGCTCGCGCAAGCATTGGTTTTAGCTACTTTGTAGGTAATATTTCAGCATATTTTGTATTTCAATAGCCACATGCATCAAAACGAGTTTATAAATTGAAACAGTTCAACCTTAAATATTCATAATGATTATTAACCTTAAATAAGTGGATATGAAGTTTAAACTTTGTGTCATCAGTGTTGACTTATTAGGTCATAAAAACTGTTAGGGTCATAAAAAGTCCTAAAAATTTTTCGCACTCGCTTCGCTCGCTCAAGCATTTAATATATCTATTTTGTAGAAAACATTTCAGCAACTTTTGTAATTTAACGTTCAATAATGATAAAGATTATTAACCTTAAAATAAGTGGATATCAAGTTTAACCTTAGGGTTCTCGGTGTTGCCTTAGTAGGTCATAAAAGCTGTCAGGGTCATAAAAGGTCGTAAAAATTGTTCGCGCTCGCTCAAGCATTTGTTTTATCTTCTTTGTTGGTAATATTTCAGTTACTTTTGTATATTAATAACCACATCCATCAAAACGAGTCATAAATTAAAACAGTACAACCTTCAATAATCTTGATGATTATTAACCTTAAAATAAGTGGATATCAAGTTTAACCTTTCTGTTATCTGTGTTGACTTAGGAGGTCATAAAAACTGTCAGGGTCATAAAAAGTCGTAAAATTTTTCACCATCGTTTCGCTCGCGCAACGATAGCGCTCGCTACGCTCGCGCAAGCATTTGTTTTATCTACTTTGTAGGTAATATTTCAGCATTTTTTGTATTTAAATAGCCACATGCATCAAAACGAGTTTATAAATTGAAACAGACATCAACCTTCGATAATCATAATGTTTATTAACCTTAAAATAAGTGGATATCAAGTTGAACCCTAGGGTTATCGGTGTTGACTTAGTAGGTCATAAAAACTGTAAGGGTCATACAAGGTCCTAAAATTTGTGCTCATTTTGCTTGCGCAGTAACAACGCTATATAGCATATAATAGCGTGTTTTAATAGCCTCATACTTTAGACTGACTCAAATACTTAAACAGCAAAACTTGGTAAACCTTGGTTAGGCTTACTATAATTAGTAATGATTAAGACGATATCGAGTTTGACCTAAGAGTCATCTACAGTGACATGATTGGTAGGTTATAAAACTGTCAGGGTCATAAAATGTCTTAAAAAATGTTTGCTCGCGCAATGATAGCGCTCGAGACGCTCGCGCAACTATTTACCTTAGTTTCTTTGTAAGAAATGTTTCAGGAACTTTTGTGATTAGTCAAACAATTGAACAGCACAACTTCGTATACCTAACCAAAATGATTAATGACTTTAACAATAGAGGATATTGAGTTCGACTTTGGGGTCATCTATGGTGACTTGGGCTAAGAGATCATCAATTTAGACCTCAAAGGTCATAAAGACACAATAACGAGGGCGAAGCCGCGGGTAACAGCTAGTATTGTAGATAAGTCAATCCTTTTTATTAATATTTATGTACGTTTTTTTTTGTCGTTTTATGTTAATTTGTGGCATTCTTGTGTATTGCTTAACTGGGTTATGTAAATATGTGTTAACTCTAGTTTGTGCAGGTGCAGTGTTCCGGCAGCATCCATCTAGTCTAGCTTGTTCATCAACTTTGATCACATCATCGCTTACCATCAGGCAAAATAGTGGTTAAACGCTAGAATCAGATGTAAAGATAAAGAAATATATCATACCTATGTATGTACATAAATATGATTAATAGCTGCTTCTGGCGGCTTCACCCGCGTTAAAACGTATTCTAAGTCCTATTATAATTAATTGCCGTGGAAAATTTAAACTAAATATATCAAGTCGCATGACCGTAGGTCACAAACATACTTTCGCATTTGTAATATTTCTGTTGATAATCATAATAAGTACATGCCAACATAGTCTTCATTAAGTATACCTACAGTCTTAGTGTTTTTTTGTCTTGTATAAAGTTTAAAGTGTATCATGAAATAAAAGTCTTTAAAACTGAGATGCTAAGAATGCTGTTGTCTATTTCCAATGCCTTCATCTCAATTACGTATGACGTCATTACCAACCACACTGACCACATTGACTGGAATCTAGGGTGATTGTCCGCAGAATTATGCATGTGGAGTATACGCGAATCAGAAATGTGCTAGGGTTAGAGTTTTAGCACATACAATGCAAATAGAATCCATTCTTTGGTACAAAATATTCTGTTGTTCAGCGACGGGTCTCTCGTGCTCCAGATTTCGTTTACTTACCTACTCCTAATAAGTTTGTCAGCATTCTGCTTTCTAGCTGTTGATGATAATATTAATAAAAATAAAATAAAGTACATAATATTATTTATAAATGTTTATTTTATAAACAAAATCATTAAAAAAACAATGTAATTCATAACATATCTGACTTGACGAAGACTTTAATATAAAGTTAACATGTTTAGCGCAATATTACTAAGCTTTAATACTAGTATCACAGAATATTTTAAACAATAAAATTTCTAAAAAAAACTCAATACACAATAATTTGTTAAAATCTTATAAAATATAGAAATAATTACAAATACGTACTTCAATAATAACTCGCATCGATACATCTTGTTATTCTAATATCACAACCCGAATATAATTTAATTCGAACGATATCCTTAACGATATATTAATACCAAACGGATATAGAAATATTATTGACTTTCCGACGCGTATAGAAAAAACGACCAAAACATCAATCGATTGCGTGGTTACAAATATACCTGCTAGTGATATTACTGTAGATCCCATCGCAACCGGTATCTCCGACCACGACGCTCAGCAAGTTAATATTAAAATAGAAAAACAATCAATACCAAAATATATCAATATTCAGACACGTCTAAATAATTCACTAAGGTTTCAGGAATTTTGTAACGCTATGTTATCCTATGACTGGGATAAACTATTTATCGAAAGGGAATATGACACTGTTATATTCGAAACATTCATCAATAAGTTTACATGGAATATGAATATGTATATACCTTTAAAAACGCGTAAAATAAAAAACTCTCGTTCATGTCCCTGGACCACTAGCAACCTAATTAAACAACAGAATGACATTCATGATTTGTATATATTCCAAAGACAGTACCCTCAATTAATATCAGAAAATGACATAACAGATAAAAAGAATAAATTTCGAAGCGAAAGTATAAAAATAAAAAAAGAGTATGTGGAAAATAGAATAAATAAATCTAAAAATACTAAAAGAGAAGTATGGAAAATTATTAAAGAAGAAACTAATAAGAATCTTAAGGAGTGGATATGGGATATAAAAGATAGTACCACAGATTTACAAATAAAATTAGAACAGGTTCCTGACCACCTTAACAATTTCTTTGTATCTATTGGAAATGACTTAAATTTAAATCACTCTCCAAATAATATTGATGCGATGGTCTTCCTTGAATCTGTTATTCAAGAGCAACCTGAGTGTTATTTTGAAATTGTGACTCCATATGAACTTAAAAAGTTGGCTAAGCAAAAAATTGATAAATCTGAAACAAGGGATATCTACGATGTAACAGGGACATTTCTATACAATGTTATTAACTCGCCCTTAGGGAATCACATTTGTTTCCTTATCAACAGTGTACTACAGTCTAACACCTACCCAAAATACTTAAAAAAATCTCGGTTAACTCCACTATACAAAGGCAAGGGTGACACATCATTAGTAGGTAACTATAGGCCTATAACTATCGTACCAACAATATCAAAAATAATTGAATCAATAATATCAGAGCGTATAATGATGCACATATCCAACCTAGACATTCTATCGGATTGTCAGTATGCCTACAGAAGGGGTCGATCCACTACATCAGCATCACTAAAATTTGTACAAACTGTGGTAGACTGTTTGGAAAGAAAATCAAAGGTCGCAGGAGTATTTTTGGACTTATCCAAAGCATTTGATTCCGTAAACCATGAGCTTCTATTAGAAAAGCTCAGGGTTTATGGAATTAAAGGAAAACCCCTGCAACTAATGAAATCTTTCCTTACTGACAGAGAACAGACTGTAGAAATAAAAGTGAATCATGCTGCAATCAAATCCATGCCTCAAGTCGTTAATATAGGCATACCCCAGGGATCGAGTCTAGGAAATATTCTGTTTATTATATTCATAAATGACCTCACTGCTCTTGATATCAAAGGAGAAATCATCCAATACGCTGATGATACTACAATAGTCCTATCAGCTGACACACATAACAATTTAAAAATACTGGTCACTGACACTTTGCGGAAACTAAGTGATTGGTTTAAAATGAATGGACTAAAACTTAATACAGATAAAACTAATGTAATGATCTTCAATACAATATCACCAAAGGGGATCCCTATGCCCATCTTATTAGATGATGGTACTACTACCAATACTTCAAATATAGTGAAGTTGCTAGGATTTGATCTTGATCCCACTTTGTCCTGGAAGCAACACGTGGACTCGACATGTAAAAAAATGGCTAGGGGTATATATGCGTTAAATCACTTAAAAAAAATCACAACGCCTGAAAATCTTAAAAATATCTATTACGCATATATACATTCTATTCTGTCTTATGGGTTAATAATGTGGGGTGCTTCGACCGATTTTGAGAGAGTACTGAAAATGCAGAAACGAGCTGTTCGGGTATTAGTGGGGGGTAAGTTTAAAGAATCCTGCAGAGAACATTTCAAAACATTAAACATTTTAACTTCAGTGTCACAATATATATTTGAAATACTTAAATATACTAGGAAAAATATAAATGTTTACGACATCAAGATAAATAATAACAAAAGGACTATAAGAAAAAAAATAATTTTGCAACCTGTACAGCATCGATTAAAAATGTCTTCAAAATTACCTGTAGTAATGGGACAAAAATTATATAACAAATTGCCTGAAAGTATTAAATCAATAAAAAATGAACAATGTTTCGAGAGTCACGTCAGAACCTTATTGTTGGACACAACCTTGTATAGCCTAAAGGAGTTTTTAGAACATGACTATAGCCATTTAGCGCTCAGTAAATGTACCAAACTAGACTTACGTTAATGTAAATTGATACTAACAACCAATGCGCCCATATACAGCGTACTATTTTAATTTAAGTTAATTATATTCTTTTTTTTTTTTAATTATTAGGTATTACAAATGTTAATTTATTAATGTTATATGAACATAATTATGGACAATGTATTGACAAGATATTTTGATTCACCGGACATATATTGTAAAAATATTTGGCTGTGTGTCTCCCTTTATCAATAAATGAATTTCTATTTCTATTCATTTCTAAAGAAGTTTTGCTTTATTTTGTTCCATTAGAATTCTACTAAAAGATGTCTGTAAATTATATTCTAATACACAAATCATAATAATTTTACGATAACACACAACATGATGTAGACCTACAATTTCATTCCAGAATATTTTTGTGGAACATAAACAATATGCACATTCTTTTCATATTCACATTTCGCAGCGATTGATTATTCACAATGTCAGATTTGGTGAACATATTTTTGTTCGGTATCTTCGGAGTCTTTGTTTCAAACTATCCAACAGATCATATCCATGGCGTTCGCACACATTCACACTCGATACTTTTATAATACAAAGTAGCATTATATACATGCGGTCAAACGAACAGACCGGCTTGGATCACAGGCTCAGTGCTATCTCGCTATCTCGGACAGAATTTGAAATGAGGAAACAGGAAACAATGCAGGGATAAAAACCTGAAACAAAAAAATGCGAATAAATTTTACACATCCAATGCTATTGGTATAATTATACTGAATCAAAAAGTCGCATGTCTTGCATCACTTGATGGAAAGTGACAGTGCCTGGTGGACAGTGCTGTCGAATACGGAGCAGTGAATTTTTTCGCTCGCTCGATTTGTGATCTTTATCTTGAAGAAACGAAACTAGACTAAGAATAGAATTGATAGTTGATGGAGCTTTTTAATTCAGTGATTATTTAATAAAGGAACCTATTGTGTTTTCTGTGATTAATTTTATTGAACTATTTAATTGTTGAGTGTTAATTTTCACAAATTAAGTTGTTGGCCAACTATGTTTACTACCTAGAAATTTGAATTTGAATGTCAGATTAGATTTATGAATGGATTCATTACGATAATGATCAATCACAGTTTTGCACGTAGAATTTAAAAAATCCATAGTATATCAAAATAAATCAACTAACGATCAATCATTTTTTTAATTCCACGTATCAAAATAGCTCACTTTTATGCCTATGACAAAGTTGGTAGTGAGCGAATATTTTAATTGTTTAATTATTCTCAGAACGTCCCATAAACACTAGTTAAGAAATGTTTCCCGCAATCAAAATGTCAGTCTCAATTTAAATCATAATTAAAACCACAAAGCTCTAATTAATGATTCAGAAGTAAGATATCAAGTGACAAACTGACAGACTAGCAAATTTATATTGAAAGCTTAACCTTGTTCCTAATATTTGGTCGAATATGATATTAGACTAGAACCTTTATGGTATTATATTATTTTCAAACCAAAGTTATCAATTTAGCTCAAAGAATAAGTAAGCTGAAGTGGCAGTGAGCTGTGAGTGTGGCTCGCATCTTACGTAGAACCGATAACCGTTGGGGTAGACGAGTTCTAGAGTGGAGACAACGGCTCGGCAAACGTAGTGTATGAGACCCTCCAGCTCGACTCCACAGTGCCACTCTCAGTTTTCCTCTTACATATTAATTCAGATTTTCATCCATTCTTGCCACTTTACACATCCATATTAATATTCGCATCTCCACTACATGTACGCTCTTTAAATCCAACTTCTTAATTGCTTAACACTCAGATTCATACATAGCGACAGCCCCTTAAGTTTAAGGGGCACTCTCGGGTCGAAAGTTGTTCCTGTGACCTTGTAGCCATTTCATCCAGTTGAAAACGAAGATCTGAAGATCGAGCTTAGTGGCGTGTCAATGGAAAGACCTATGTCTAGCAATTGATGAAAACAAGCTGATAAAGATGATATCAGATATTTAATTGAATATATTTAAACCGAAACTTACCTAGTAGGGTCATATCTAGTGTCAAACCCCGGAACGTTGATGACATTCCATTTGTCTATTTCCTTGGAGTAGCTTAATGAAATTTGGTCTTTAAACTTCTCAGGTGGTAGAAGTTTCATTTGTTCTAAATGAGAATGGAATTCTGGAACTAATGTCAGGTTTGTCTTCGTATGACGCTCTAAAAAAAATTATTATGAAATAAGTAGTAGTACAATACAATACATTATCTAATATAAACAAATATAAATGAATGTAGAAAGTAATACGATTCAAAAACTCTATAAGAAACATGTTTTCATATGCCGCGCAAGTCACATTCAGTTGGAAGTTTAGCAGTTTTCCTATATATTTCTGAACATACCTATAATATCTTGACAAAATGTATACTACCATCCTTGATCAAATCACTGCTCACCACTAGGCGAGATAGTAGTCAAACGCCAATTTATCAGATGAAAATAATAATGAATATAAAACACTTTTTTTTTTATTTATGTCCGTTATAGACTTTGAAACCATCCAACCGATGTGCACCTAACCGGTTTCATTAGAAAGGCAAAGATGGTTAATTACCACTAAAACAATGCATTAAATTTACCGATGAAATTTATTTACCGATAGACAAAAAATTTTAAATAATTCAAGGAACTCCTATGTCAATTGTTGTTAAAATCGATTGAAAAAATGCGACCTGTAGGCTAGAACACACAGACAGACTGACTGACATCCGGACAAGAGCATTTGACAGTAAGCAAATCTCGAAATTGAGACTCTTCGCGCACTCGGTCAATTATCGCAATGTACAATCATCGCTTAACATCAGGCACCAATGGCGGTGAAACGCAAGCCTATAAAAGAATTAAAACAAAAAGGTGTTATAGCACGGATAGGGCGAAACATTCCCTTTAGATTTGAAAAAGTTACGACTGGCCCATTTTTAAATACTGTCCCGGGTGAATCTTCCTATAACCATTTTAAAAAGTGGACATCTCACCTGCGTGCCAGAATTTGAGAACGCGAGATGTACCCTAACCCATTTTTTTATATATCTGATAGACTAGCGTTCGACCTTAACTCGCCTGGTGGTGAGCGATGAGAATCGAGAATGGTGGTATGAATTTCGAAATCTTACCGTTATCTTCAGAAATATAAAGAAAAAACTGCGGCCAAGTGCGCGTTAAACTCGCGCTCCGAGAGTTCGTACTAGATGTAGTCATTATTGCCGTAACTACAAGATAAACTTGGTTAAAGGAAATACTTAAATTTGCCGTTCAATCCCTAGAAAAATTTCTTGTATCAACCGGAAATAATCAGTTTGTAATAATGAATTGGCTTATTTTTTTGCTATTTATATATTTATACGGATTTCACAAATGCTGTAAGACGTTGTTTTATTTCATGATTATAGGGCTTTGATTCACTTGTATATATTTTTTAGATCAAACTGTAAACAAAGTTGGACTTACCAATAATGAATCCCATGGACACGTCATCTGGTAACCGTATGCCTTCACAAATACTAATGAATCTCCCGCCACTGAAACAACAAACAACGATTAATATCCCGTTGTATAAACCTAAACGAAAATCATTAAACTTTTATGAAAGGCTTAATAACCTCGCAACAGGTAACATTTTGAGCGCCAAACTTCTGCTGATGCAAAATCCCGCACCGCCCGTGGCGAACCAAAAGGAAAAATTCACCTGGAACAAATACATTGTTATTAAGAAGAACTTTATCTTCTTCGTCGTAAAGTTTATAATCCATCGTCTTCAATTGTACCTTATCTGATGAGTTCCTATACATTTTGATAGGTTCATACACAGATGTCCGTCCTAAATACCAGTCTTCTTGATGACTGTAGTTTTGGAGGACAGCAACTAGACGGGGCACATTCACGTAGTTGTCATCGTCGAAATGGCAGAACCACCTGGTGACAAAAAAAGTTTACGTGAATTTAATAGAAACATTTGATTGAGTCATGTTAAAACCATGAACCATTAAAACCAACCACCACCAACCAAAAACAAAACTGAGGTTACTGAATTTTTCATACAAAATTGGTAAATGAATTTTCGTAGCATCACAAATTGAGCGTTATCTGATTATTTCCTTAATATCCTAATGGGATTAGAAAATAATAGATAGGAAGGAAAACAGGAAATATATTTTTGTAAGAAAATGTTAAAAAAGGCAATGGTTGAATTGAATGCCATTAATACGGAAAATAGCCCATAAGACCTTATACTCGGTTCCTATAATATACAAACGGATCGTTTTGCTTACGATCGGTTAAATTGGACACAAGAATGTTTAAGTCTCGTGTCAAATTTAACCGATCGTAAGCAAAACGATCCGTTTGTATGTAGAAATCGGGCAATAATCAATAAAATATTGAAAGACACCGTGAAAACGACCGACAACTTACACTGTCCATAATGACAAAATTGAAATAAAAAGATTTTAAAACCAGCAAATTAATACAAAGCTGCAATCATTGATGGTCGATGCAACCAACAATTTAAACGACTTGGAACCTGTATGGGTAAATGCAAAAAGTTTATCGACTACCACAGATGGATTGAAGAAACTGCTGGACGTAATTGTGGCTATACTTTGGGACAAATTGAACCTTTTGCTGTAAGAGAGAAGCATGCAGTTGACGTGTGTAGTGCTTGAAATGTGGTTGAAGTACGGGTGCCAATAATTAGTGCTCGAGTATAATTTAGTGGCATTACGGTCGAGGCAAATAACAGTAGCTGAGAACTGCGACCCTGAAGTTAAGCTAAGTATAGGTGGCTTTTATTATAAACAACGTAGAATTACACTACAAGAGTAGTTAGTATTTACTGACTATAAGCCAGAATTTGTGGAGCAGTAACTGAGTTCTTTTAACGAAATGATATTTTCTAATCTACAAAATGAAAGATAAGTGTTGGTTCGAGGATTCCAAATATAAGTTCTGTTAAATGGAAGATCTTAACTTATGGCACATGTATAAAAAAAAAAATCTGTCTACCCCCTGACAAACAATATGCGTGGTGACCTGATGAGCCAACTTCGCCGCTTACCGTTACCCGTTGTCCAGATTAGCAGTTAATATAAAGGTGACAAGACGAAGGTTTCGAGTATTTTGAGTAGCTTTTTTGTATGCCCTTGACCACTTTGTTTTAAATTTATTGACATACCTTCTCAATGTTTTGTTAAATTAACTTTAAAATAAAACTAATAACATAAATGCAATAAGTAGTTCTGCTGCAATCAAAATTTGGGTGCTTAGCTAATATGAAGCTATATTATAATCTAAACCGAGCTTTATCACAACCACACACTGCGTACATGGCGCAGATTAATAACGCGTAGGTCCTACCACCGTCGGCGTGCGACAAACCACAGATTAGTAATTAGTAACTACGTACCACTGTGGTCAACTTATAATCTGTATCAGGTTTCGTGGTATCGAGTTTGCATTCGAAACTGGATCGGTCATATCGCAAGACAGCTGCTTAATTGCACACCGGAGCTATTTATTATTGAATAAGCAATTATTTTAATAGCAAGAGCTTGGCTTAGCGTCCATGAATCGTTTTAATAGAACATAATTTTTGCATAAAATGAAAGGCAGTTACAGTCATCGGTGGAGCAGTAAACAGTAAAAGGGATTACGATCGAGGTTGGTTATTTACCTCTGGATGGTACAGGATAAAATTTTATGCATGACTGAGAATAGCCTACGATCAATATAAAAATATTTTACACGGTTTGTTTTGAAGAGATTACCTACTTAATTAACCTTAATGGCGTAAAATAAAAAAATGTTTTTAGGTTTGAAGGGTTGGAATAATGGCCTGTGCAATTATTGGGCGTGGAGACATTTTTGACCGACTTTAAACAAGATGGAGGTTCTTAATTTGTCTGTTTTTTTATGTGTGTTAATCAATCAAAATGTAATCCGAGGTAAAATGTATCTGTGAGAGGAATACTTTGCGTTTGACCCTCTGTAAAATTTATCGAGATTCGATGTGTAATGTAATCTACACCTACTAAAGAATAATTAAAATCTGTTTATGACAAGTTTCGTCCGTTTATGTTAGTGACAAGCTTGAGGTGTTTATCTTCCTATTTCTGAAGATACTCATCAGATCTCAATGAATTGTTTAACGAGACCACTGTAGAGATGTATCCTACTCATAAAAAAATCACTCTATTCGGTTCACAATTTTACTGGAGGGGTAATCGCCTAACAATCAGAAAAAAAACCATACAAACAAATTGTGAAACTCCTCCTTTTTGGAAGTCTGTTAAAAATACAGCAAGCTTTTAAAGGTAATGTAATAAATTGCAAGTAAATAATAATAGTGAAAACGGCGCCTGTTAGTGAGATCTTACAAGCCTCTCGTGCCGTGACAAATTAATAGGCACGGCTTTAATTAATAGCTTTATTCCGCGTTAGAAAGCTTTTATAATCACCGGAACATCAAATTTCACTTTTTAACTGACAAGTTTACTTAGCAACCTGATCCCCAGGTTGGGGTGCAAGTCTAAACACAGTCCTGTGGGAAGAAAACAAGAAATGTCGAAAAAAAACATTCGTCAGTATACCTGGGTAAACGCGTGAAAATTATTGTGAGCCAGGAATAATATTGGGTTTGCTCTTCAGAAACCATTAACGTTTGTTGTGTATATTTGAACACCAGGGATGGTTGGCTGCTGTCTACAGATTAAAAAAGGTCTTTGAAACGCAAACGGCTTCGCGGGATCCGAAAGCCTTCAACAGCTACAACAGAGTCTGTTTATAGATTTTTACTTCAACGAAAGTTAAATATTAAGGCTTTTAATTATGAATATACGTTTACCAGTGCGGCAATGTATTGCCTTGAAATAAATAGGTCAGGAGGACATAATATCGTCATGAGGTCAATATTACTGCGCTGAGGAAATCTAATGCTTCAGAACTGCTTCAATACATTATAGTGCTTGGCACAAAGTTTACATAATATTGGATAATCCAGAATTGAGATAGCTGTAGATATAAAGTATCGGCTGCAATATTTTCACTTTATCAAAAAATGTCTTAGTCCGTTTATTAAATGTTGAACTAAGGTTGTGAAAAGATTAGATAACAAAAATTCAGTACAACATTCCAAACACATAATATCACAGACAAAGCCAAAAAGCATTACAATATTTTTTTATGGGGATGCAAAGCCGAGTATTAGCCACATACAAGTCAATCTGTTTATTTTATTTCCTTGTTTGAATGTACCTAGTATTTTTACATTCGACTGGCAGTATTTCAATGGTGCTACACGTTTTCACGGCACTTGAACCGCTTTGATACTCCACCGTTCTACCAGCGGCGTTCCTACTCGTTTTCAGGAAATACTTACAGAGATACCGAGCTAAACGTTTCTAAATTGCTTCATTTATTTTCATTTTCACTTCAGTAGCGGAGAATCTTTTGTTATAATCGTTTAGGATTTGGAGTATGCGGGCTGCGCGGGTGTTTTTAGGGTTCCGTAGTCCTGACAAGGTACCCTTATAGTTTCGTCGTGTCCGTCTGTCTGTCTGTCCGAGGTTTTCCTAAGAGACCGTTATTACTAAAAAGCTGAAATTTTGTAGAACTGTGTATATCAAATACGCCGAAAACTTGGTAAAATAAAATTTTGAAAAATATTTTTTTAGGGTAGCTCCCCTACATGTAAACTGGGGATGAATTTTATTTCGTCGTCTATCCCATCGTGTGGGATATCGTTAAATAGCTCTTTTAAAATGTCTTAGGGGTTGCTAATACTAACTTTATTAGTATAGCAGTAATAGTCGCTAACTTGAGTGTTGGATAATATTAAAAATAACCCCACACTGCGCGTTTCTCGACACGCAATTGACCGGTTTTTTTTTAATTTTTATCTGAATTTACAAGACAAAATAATATAATTATAGCAATACGCCTGGAGCTTGATTCACTCTGAAAATAAATCTCCGCAAGAAGTCTTTTTCAACCGATTTTTACGAAATAAAAATATTTTTAGTCCCTAGATAAGTAGGTAATTAAGCAATAGCATAGTTTATACCTATTAAATGTATGTAACATACTTTTTATTAAATAAATACATTTATTATAATGAATATTTTAATTTGATTTAATAAGCCAGTAATAGACTCTGAAAATAGGATTAACAACGAATAATGAAAAAACATTAAAATTTGTATACGAACAAAATTTTGTGTTTAATATTTGAACAGAGCTTTTAAAAACAGAAGTTAAGAGCGGCTTGTTGTTAATGAAAACAAAAACTTTCGGGTACAGATTAAGCCGATGTTTGAACTATTTAATGTTTATTTTGAGTCACAAAGTATGTAAATAGAATCCAATATCGACCAATAGTCCATTGAAATTTATAATTTTTTAGCCTTAGCTACTTGTACTTTTCATTATTCTGAGCCTTAGCGTGCATTTTGTCAACTATAGAAACATTCTAAAAAAACAGAGTGCGTTGTCGATGCAACATTTTTCAAAGAAATAATGACAAGATCATTGAAAACTATGCCAAAGCTATCGATGTATATGTACTACGTACAAGTACGTTTACATGTACCTCGATGGCCTAAGCATTAATATTAATTTATACTTATGTATACTGAAGAATAATTCATTATTAGTTTCGCAGCGTTGTAAAACCTTACTAAATCAAATTTTGCTATTACTTATTGTCCTTTTTTCATATATTTTTAAATATTCCTTATAACGTTTTTTATATTTTTAAAATTATTTTAACAAACTCTCTATAAAAATGCTTTGATACATTTTTATCTGAAAAAATGTCCAGCAAAAAATTATAAGGACCATAATTTTTTTTATCGATTTTTTTAATAACTTTTTGGTTCTACAACAAAACGTTACAGGATCAAAGTTATAGATAATTTAAGTTGCAATAAAAACTGTTTTACATATTTTCTGTGAGTCCAAACAGTTTGCAAGATAAACTATAAAAACCATATTCACCTCTTTTCCAACAGGTGGCCGCAGGACATGAGTTGCGACCCCAGAAACTTGGATTTAGCCTTAAACTAACCCCCCTTCTTGCTATCTAAAAAATTGCGTCGTCTGACAAATGCAACTCCAAATGAAACTTTTCAATGCACTGAATCAAAGTACAATAAATAATCAATGCTCACAGACTAGACTGAAACTGATATTACCTACCAGAAAATATTAATAGTTTTCCCAAACAGGCTGCAAGATACCAAGCAGTACCAGAAAGAGTCGCTTTAAATAGACTAGCAGCCCTCTAGCAGTTAAAATACTCACACATGCTACAAAACGTACTTAAATTAATATCAGCGTGTTTAGATTTCCCATATACCTTTTTGGCACTCATCTCTCCCATATTGTAGACTGTATACAGTCTACACCGTCCATAAACACATTTTAATTACAGGTTTGATTAATTCAAAACATCAATCACTTCACAGAGGTTTGATTGCAATTTAATTGTTGTTAAGTATCATTACAGATGAATACGTAATGTGATTAGATTACACATAATAATAGTTAATTGCTAGGTAACCATTCGTACAAATGGGTCGTTAATATCTGGTACACATATGACCCGTTTCACGGGAGATGTAGTTCAGGGACATTTTATAACAATATAATATTTTTTTATGACTTTAAGGACCTAGCATTACAAGTATGACACTACAGGCAACTAAAGATTCTACGTATGTTACTATCTCAAACTCTGGAGGTTACGAGCAAAAACTTAAGCGTCGATGCGCTATTATTTCATCACCTAGAAAAAGCTCATAGTCTTAAAAGAATCATGAATCAAAGCTAAGAACACTCTCAATTAAGACACCAATCAAATAAAAATCAAAATCAAAATCGTTTCATCCGTTAAGGGCGCTACGATGCCACAGACAGACACACATACACAGATACACACGTCAAACTTATAACACCCCGTCTTTTTGCGTTGGGAGTTAAAAGAAAAGGTCGCGTTACTTACTTGTGAATGTTGTCATTATACAAATACATATCAAAGAGCATTCCTACAAAGTATTTATTGTAAAAGGGCGATTAATAACCATCTAACATCGCTGTCTGCGCACGAGTACGCGTGAAGCACGCAACATATTGTTTCCAATGTTCAAACATCTCACGCATGGATCGTCACAAAATTGCTATTGTGAATATAAAACCCGGTGTATTTATAGCTTGACAATTGACAGAAGGACTCTTCAATCCAAGTTGAATGCTGTTATAAATGTTTTGTGGATTTTAGATGTTTGAATATTTAGTATAGAGTCGAAAGTTTTCTTTAACGCTTTAAATAGGTCACCACATATCGCGTGTAGTTTTTAGTGTTCCATACCCAAAAATAGGGTACCAACGGAACCTCATTACTGAGACTTTACTGTACCTCCGTCCGTCCGTTTTTCAACACTTAAAAGACCTTTAAATACAATTCAAGGGGAAACGTATTAACATAAATATAAACCAATTAATACATACAAAGTCATCCCGCCGCGTCTACCTATATGTTTGCGATAAACTCAAAAACGAATGAACGGATTTTCATGCAGTTTTTAACCGACTTCACAAAAATGGAGGAGGTGCTCAATTCTTTGGGATCTTTTTTATTTTATTTGTATGTATGTACACCGATTACTCGAAGATGCCTGAACTGATTTAGAAAATTCTTTTTTGGTTTCAAAGGGTGGTCCCAATGAAATTTTAACGAAATCGGTCAAGCACTTTTTCAATATATTAATATTTGTATTACGATGCATTATATACCTCGATGACATGCTACTTACTGCTGGCTACTTTGACTAGCGCGACGTTTGAAGTCGGTTTTTTAGTTTTTTAAACGATCTAATATATAAATGATTCTTAAGAAAGGTTCTTCAAGTGTAGGTATAATTTGTCAAGGTTTTGTGCAAATTGGTTCAAATATGATGATAATGAGTCAAGCTGTAACGTAGTGTAGGACGCCCTTCAGCTTGGTGGGGCGATGATATACGCAAGTTTGCTGGCAGCGGTTGGAAACAGAGACCTGAAGATCGAGCTCAGTGGCGTGCCATAGCCATAGGTGAGGGTTATGTCCAGCAGTGGACGGAGATAGGCTGATGATGATGAGTCAAGCAACCTTTGAGACATAAAAAAAATGCATGGTGGGATATTCCAATTTTGTAGATCTACTAGCGACCCGGCCCGGCTTCGCACGGGTAGAGAATATATGCCTGCATTTTTGAATAAGTTTGTTGCGTCAAGTATGAATTAACGTCTACAATCATCGTCATTATTTCAACCAATTTACATCAGACCTTGACAAACTATACAAAATACTTCGCTCCGCTCTGGATTCAAAATAGCGGCCTCGCATAAATATACTATTTTGCGGCTTCGATACACAATCTACTATTACAGAAACTCACTTTTTCGCACTTTCTAGATAGTGGTCGTATTCCACGGACATTTTGCAGCACAAGTCTTCGCGTTGATGCGACGCCTCACAATTGGTGTTTATCATGTGCCCATCTGTAAGCAAAATCTCTTGTTACAAAGTTATAAGGCACATTGTTCAATAACAAAAACTTACTTATCAGAATAATTATTTATAATAAACTAAGGACTTGTGCCCTTAAGGTACGGACACACCGCAGCGTCTTGCGTGCGCGATCTAGGCGGCGATCAGATAGCGCAGTAGTATTTGTACCGACTTGTTCACACCAAACGCTGTCAGAAAACAATTGAAAAGTACTGAGATCGCGCCCGCAGATCGCAAGACACCGCTCAGTGGCCGTATATTGTAAAATTTTAGTAGATAGTTGGTCCATTTTTGATAGTTGAACAAGTTTATCTGAAATTAGGATGGTACAGAATGTTTGGACTGACAAACGTTTATTTCACAGCAAAAATGATTTATTTTTGCTATCTTATAATTAATTAGCTTTACAGAAAAAACCTGACTATGTCTACACAGGTAGGTAAATATTTTAGGTTCTTTCGAGTCGAAAATTATCTCAGACTACAGAGCCTGAATGTGGTATCTAGTGGCTTACGTAGTGCCAACGATATAAAAAGGAAGATGTGGTACCCACTCTTATGCCACGTAAACATAATGGAACTAGAAACAACTACATGAAAACACAAATTCTAGTGTCGAGCTTGATGTGCATGAAGAACAGAAGAAGGCATTGTGCTACTCAAACGCCACTTCGATTGTGACTAAGGTGAAATTCGTTATATATCGATGCGTAGTACTATTATTATCTGTTCTGTGTCCAGAGTATCAGAAGTAGCAGAACTAGTTAAATCCTGGCAAATCATTTTGTTAGAAGGGCTTTAAACTGAATAGCTTTTCTCTGCTGGAAAGTTTTTCTCCTTTGAATTCTCATTTGATGTTTATAACTTTTAAAATGAGACCATTTTGGAATAAAAAAATATTGCGAAAAAAAAATGATTTTGCATATCCGTCCATATAATTATGATTCAGTTATGCCCGAACATACATAACAAATAATCATCCGAATTGACTTTGAATTGAGAATTGAATCCGAAAAAAATCCTCTTTCGAACCCGGTTAAAAATTTAACTGTGGTGTATAATGTAATTAGATTATAGATAAATCCGCAATTAGAAAATGGTGAAATTTATGCATTTTAACTTACAAATTAGAAAGTTTATACCGTTTTCTGATAAAGTTACAGATAGTTCTAACATAATATTATCTATTAGGTACTCATGAAAGGCCAGTGAAACTGGTCTTGAATAAAATTAACCCATCTACAAAAAGAAGTAATTGTACTCACTTGTTTGATTCCATAGGCGGCGATTGTCGGTGTCCGTGAAAAACCATGTCTGTAACAAAAATAACAAGATTATTATTAAACTACTAGCTGAGAGTTTTGGCGGGAACGTGGAAAAGTGTGTGTGCTTTCATTGTATTTTTTCCTAAAACTTGTGTTCTTTCGTTAAATGCGGATTATTAACCATTAAGTTCCGGTGAAGCGAAGTGTGTGCGAGTATAGGAAAACAGCACAATGTTGAATAAACTGGCCAAGTGCAAGTCGGACTCGCACTAGTAGGGTTCCGTACCACACTACAGTATTTTATAAGATCGAGCAAAAATAACACTATCATTTTTCGCCAGCAAAAAATAATAATTAATAAACATTTTCTTTCTTATAAGGCCATCTAACGTCTAACAAAGGTGTTAGGGATCGACATTTCAATATAACGCCATCTATGGGACCTATAACTAAGCGTTCATTGATGGCGTGAAATGCCGAAAAATACACGTTTCTTGTATGGGGACCCTCTATTATTTTTAACTTTATTCTATTTTTAGTATTTGTTGTTATAGCGGCAAAAAAATACATCATTTGTGAAAATTTCAACTTTGTAACAATCACGGATCATGAGATACAGCCTGGTGACAGACGGACAGACAGACAGACAGACATACAGACAGACAGACAGATGGACAGCGGAGTCTTAGTAATAGGGTCCCGTTTTACCCTTTGGATACGGAACCCTAAAAACATGCTATTTGCGTTTTCACCAAAATTCCACAGAAAATATTCAGTAAAGTCCACATTTTTCCTGAAAGTTAGACTTTAACTTCAACTTGACCTGAAATGTAACTTTGACCCGACTTTATAACTTGAATTCTCAAAAACTTGAAAATTGTTAAAACATGATAATTGCTAAATGCTTGAATGGCTAATACACTAATCGTATGGAGACATAATGAAACTTAAAAAAAAACTACTAGCTGACCCGGCAAACGTTGTTCTGCCATAATAATATGGCATGTATGCATGCAAGGCGGCAATAGCCCAATGGATAGGGTGTCGGACTGGCAATCGAGAGGTCGTGAGTTCGAATCCCACCTACACCCATTGCACTATTGACGTAAACCCACTCCAAACACAAGCATATTTTAGCTTAGTTGGAGGGGTTAACAAGAATACTAGTAATGTGCAACCCACATTGCGAGTAATCTTTTACTAAAAAACAAAAAAATTAAAAAAAAAAAAAAATATACTCATCTTTTATAAAATGTGTGCTAACAATACGTATAAAATGATTACCTATACTAATCTTCTAATACTATAAGAATCTTCGTCCTGACATACTGACTGACAACGCAAGGTCTTAACCGCTGGTCGTAGACTCTTGAAATTTGGAGGGTATATCTGTCTTAGTACGTAAGGGTGTAAATAAGAAAAAAAATTCTGAAATTCACCCTTTTGAGGGATGAAATGGGGATTGTATTTGTATGGATCAAAGTTTGTATGGAGAAACAAGATTAGATAGTCTTTTCAATTCGAAACCTCACACAAGTGCTTCACTAAAAAATAAGTAAATACGTGTTTCAGGCTTTTTCAAAATTCCACCCCTAAAAGGGTGAAATGGGGTAACAAAGTCTGAAAACCAATATTGTTTCGGGTTGTGCTGAAATTTGGCATGCAGATAGTAATTATAACGTAGGTATCCGATGAGAGGATTTTCCAAATTCACCTCTTAAGGAGACGGAACGGGGATTCAAAGTTTGTATGGCAAAACAAGATGAGATAGTCTGTTATATTCGAAACTTTACATAAGTACTTCTGAAAATAAAAAAGTAAATATACGTGTTTCAGGAACAAAGTCTGAAAATCAATATGGTTTTTCGGGTTTTATAAATATGAATCCCTATTTCCCTTAGTCACGTGATAACTTGAAAACGGATGAACCGATTTGGCTCATTCTTTTTTGATTATTAAAGACATTAATGATAGAAAGGTTTTTACAAAAGAAACGTTATAAGTAAATAAAAGAAGTTTATAACGCGGGCGAAGACGCGGGGCACTTCTAGTTCATTATAATATTATCAGCTCATCTATTTTCCTATTCGGATTCCGAGCGTAACGTCACAAAGAAGAAATCATTAGGGATAATTGCTACCTGTAGCATAACATATAAGGGGCCCTTAGGGAATACAATGCCCGTTCGTTAGATAACGTTAATAATGAGTTCTTAGACTAAGGGCGATAAAATACCCCAATCCGGGATATAAAACACCATACGAACTCTTATGGAGAATCGGATAGCAACCTGCTGAGAGAGTTTGGTGGAAAATTACATGTAAAAGTTTATATCCTCACTAATTTTCCCTACAAAACTAGTTGTAAATACTTTGAGATTTTATTGAGTTCACTTTTTACAGGGTAAGGTCAAGGCACATTGACGCATATACACAATAAGTAGTGAGATGTTATGGATTTTTTAATTGATCTGATCTCTTAGTGTCATCAACTATAAAAAAGCTCAGTCTTAAAACGGCTGAATGGGTATTTAAGAATCAAAACTTAGATAGATAGATAGATAGATAGAAACTATTTATTGAACACCAAACAAATAAAACTTAAAAATAAATAGTAACTAAAGGTGTAACCATAGGCGGTCTTATCGCTTAAAGCTATCTCTTCCAGACAACCTTAGGGTGGAGAAAGAAAAACATAACATACATGGCGGTATCTCGGTGTTAAAAATGAATAAAATAATAAATAAATAAATCTAAATAGGTAATAAGTACACTATAATAAAAGTACGTACATATTTTATACATTACAATACACATACATAACAATACCATACACACAATAAAAGTATACAATACAATATATATATACAAAACTATGCATTACCATATATACATTTACATATTATACATATATATATATATATATATAAATATAATACAATATAGAAGAGAACTTAGATGAAAACAGTAGCAGTTTAGGAGAGATAGTGGGCCTTGACGAGGTCTTTAAAAGGAGCAAGTGTTTGTGAGCGTTTTACTTCCAATGGAAGCGCATTCCAGAGTCTGACAGCTTGTACTGTAAATGATTTGTCATAGAATGAGCTATGATGGCTGGGCATAGAAAGTGTATGATTCTCTGATCTCTGAACTTAGAACTCTATTAAGGAAAAAAAAAAATCGGTTAAGTTTTTCGGGCGTTACGATGCCATAGTCAACACATACATACAAAGATACATACGTCAAACATATTACACCCTTTTTTTATACGTTGGGGGTTAAAAATACAGGTGAATTGTAATCCTCCTCCTCTTTTGTTTTACGTTTACGTAGAGTTATAAACTAAACTGCAGATATTATAATAATTATATTGTTTAACAATTGACCATTATATCTTTTGAGGTTTTATTATCTCCATTATCTTAAGTTCTACTAAAAGTCTGTTAGTTTTAACTATTGTTAAGGCAGTAAAATTATTTGACGACTCATAAAACTTTTATTAAAAACGCTTTTAAGTCGGTACGTGTGTTAAAATCGAAAAATTATTTAATCGTCGCCATTAAGTCGTAAATAAAGTGCGATGACGGTTGATATTTTTATTTAACTATTAGCTTAGCTACTCCCCGCGGTTTTACTCGCGTGGACGATGACAATGATGAAGTGTTGGGCGTCTCTGCCTGCCATAAGTTCTAGAATACTCTTTCATCAGTCTTACTGTAGTTATTACGTCATATAGAGAAGAAGATGCTACGATATAGCTTAATAGCGGGTATCTCTTTCTCGCTAATTAAAATCTTTTGTCAATCCCCGACTCAAAAAAAAGGGTGTTATAAGTTTGACGTGTGTATCTGTGTATGTGTGTGACGGTCTGTGGCATCATAGCGCCCAAACCGATTAGCCGATTTTGATTCAGTTTTTTTGTTTGATAGATGCCTTAATCAAGAGTGTTATAATATATAGAGATAATATTATCAATAAAGATGTGATTCATGAAAATCCGTTCAGCCGTGTTAAAACCATAACCTTTTCTTCTAGCTGACGTCGATATTAAATCAACTTTCATAGGTCTGATCCATCGACATCCTGGCAAATCCTTTGCTAGGATGTCGATGGTCTGATCAATTTGTAATTCGGTATCCTCTTACTTCAATGATATTGTAAGAACATGGTAGCATTGACATCTCTATGATGGGCTTTATTGTTGTGCTTCATAACACTTATTTGTTTATGTCTCGTTAGAATAGCGTATTCATTAATACTTTTAAACATCTAAATTATCTACGCGACCGAGCTTTGCTTGTTTTTTAATGTGTTTTAAAAAATACAACTAAGTTAAACTTTCTTTAAGTTTGAATCTTTCAAAACACTATTATATAGGTACATAAGATGTGCTCGTCTTATACTTTAAGATTATTAGTTGTATTTTGTATTAATTATGTTTTTTATTGATGGAAACATTCCTTTTTGACGAACAAAAGAGGAAGTACTCAAGTTGTCGCATATTTTATTCTACCAATGGCGACTTCTTGGTTTTTATAAAGTAATCTGATTTTTAACCGACTTCACAAAAAAGGAGGAGGTTCTCAATTCGTCTGTATGTTTTTTTTTTTTTTTTTTTGTGTGTATGTTACGCGATTTCTCCGTCAATAGTGAACGGATCCAAATGATTCTTTTTTTAATAGGTAGGATACGTTTCCGAGGTGGTCCCATTTTAATTTTATCGAGATCTGATAAGTATCTCCAGAGATATGGAGATAAATACCTCAAACATAGGAGAATGTACTGGTTTTAGTAGAAGAGTCCCAAGAAGATTATACACAATGGAGGTTGCTATTGGATATACTTTTGAAGACTAAAAAATATGACCTTGAATAATGTTTTTACATCTTTCTTCTCGTTGATTTTGGTTTTTGACAGATATTCTTACGGTAACTGTGAGCGAGATAGAAATAAAAGTGGGGATAATAATTTTTTTTTTTTAAATTATCTTAGCGTTTGACCACTATCTCGCCTGTTGCTAAGTGATGATGCGGTCGAAGATAGAGAAGTGGACTAGAATGGGAACTGGCTCTCAAGGATAGCTGCCTGAACACATTAGATGTTTGGCGACAGATTTTCTAACTTGAGGGTGGTAGCTGGGATGCATGTAATTTAATTAAAACTTGTTATGCACTAAAAAGGGTAAAATAAGTTATTTTTCAAAAAAAATTAAACCTACTTCATAATCGCAAACAGGCACTCAAAAGCGAACAATAAAATACTTAAAATTATTATAAGCGCTACCCACTTATCTCTTTGAAGTCGGTGCCAGCCAAGTCTATTGGATAGTAGATAGATACTATGTATGTTGTAGTAGTAAGTAGGTACATGTAGGTTAGTAAGTAGGTAGATACATGTAGGTATTATCTATCTACTACCTATTAGACTTGGCTGGCACCGACTTCAAATAGATAAGTGGGTAGCGCTTATAATAATTTTAAGTAATTTATTTTTCGCTTTTGAGTGCCTGTTTGTGATTATGAAGTCGGTTTTATTTTTTTTGAAAAATAACTTATGATGGATAGAATTTGGCTGTTAGAATTTTGATTTAGAGCCTACACCAATTTTCTTACAACTAATAACTAGGAATTTAATACCTATACCAAGATGTTATACATTTACTTGCCACGCTCTACGGCTTTGCCCGCGTTTAATTCTTTCTCTTGAATCACTCCTATATATTACTGAAAACTGTATTAAAATCGGCTGCGTACTTTAAAAGAGCCCTCTAGTTAGGTGGAGCGATGATATACGCAAACTGGTTGGCAGCGGTTGGAAACAAATAGTTGAAGATCGAGCTCGGTGGCGTGCCATATGAGAGGCAGCAATGGACGGAAATTGCCTGATAATGATGATACAGTGGGAGCGACTTTGTTTTATACTATGTATATTTATAAACCAGTTACACGTGTTATTCAGTAAAAGGATGGAAATTACCGATTTGTATTTTGTTAATAGAGCGGATTATTTTGCGACAAATCTGTGTAATACCAAAATAAAATTATGTTAATTAAACAAAAGTCTCATTAAATATTTAAATTGAGATTTAAATTGAGAGAAAATTTTAAGATAACGCGAATAATTTATTTATTAATTTTATGTTTTTAAATTATTTAAAAAAAATGTGAATTTCATCATTAGCATTAATTTCAAGGTCTATTTATATGAACGTAATGTAAAATTGTATACATTTTTCGATGATTATAGCTACCTTGTACTATCAATTAATTATTATGTGGTCATCAAAATAGCATAGAATTAAAAAAACATTTTCATATTAAAATTCATGCTATTTTGAAAATATTTTTTATTTAATTTATTCTATTATCTAATTAATTTCTATGAATTTATTCTATTGATTGAATATTCTGTGCTCATCTAAATACCTAATAACGATCTAAAATTAAGTAAGTATTTAATTAATTTAAACATGTACTTAGATAATTGAATAAAAAAATAAAAGCTCTTATATATTCAACGCACAATTAAATATAAAGCAGCTAGATTCATTTTTATATATCTCGACATCAGAGGCATTAGGTCGGATGTATAGATCCGACCAAAATGACTTTTTAATACAGCAATATTAAGGTTTTGTTTCTCTTTCTAATAATCTGACCTTGATATTTCTAGCTTATACCGTTGACAAGATACACAGATGCATAAAGTCGGATTTACAGACTTTTTGAAATGCCTGGGAGCCATAAGTTTCCATGTTTACTTCCAGCTCTATGCCCCAAATAATTAAAAGTTTTATGAGCCGTATTTCAACATACACTATTATGCATTTAAAATTTTTGGTCTCACATACAGGACGTATCAGCAGATAAGCCTTTATGCATCAAAAGATACATATGGAGAAAAAAGTTTGTTAATTTTATTTCTGCTCGCCTGTAAAGTAATACTTACAAAATCCTCGTTCTTATAACAATAAAGTTACTGATAGCACACTTTATGCCTTAGTAGCGTTAAGCAAAATTTTTTAAAGCATTATGCTTTTTTTGAAGAAACGCACTATTATACTTTCCAAAAGTTTTATGAGTCGTATTTCAACATAAAATTTTATGCATTTTAAATGTTTGGTCTTACATACTGGACGCATCAGCAGATAAGTCTTTGTGCATCAAAAGACAATAATGACGAAAAAACATTTGTAAATTTAATTTTTGCTCTCCTGTAAAGTAAGAGTTTTGTACATCCGACCTAATGCATCTGATGTCGAGATACATTTTTTAAACTTTATTAAACAATAGCTGTGCCCCCCGTGGCATAGCCGGCGTTTTAAAAGTATTTGTTGATTTAAAAAACTCTGTCCTTGTCCTTGCCCCGACCAAAACAAACACAACAATAAATAAATCAATAAAAGGTCGCGACTTTCTTATTTTATGCTCCATTACGATTAAACCACAATCGTCCTAGTCGTACTCCGACATACTCGTATATGTGTGTCGATTAATTTTTATTCACCTATATTGGTAGGTGTACATAACAGATATGCTTTCTATTTTTTTCGAGTAGGTACCATCTGTTTATCTTTACATACATCATGCATCCTAATGTATTTTAATTATACCATTAAGTTCCAGCATTTCACTGCAGATTGTTACGCATGATCTTATTGAAATCTCCAATTGATACATAATCAATTATAAGTAAAAAATATTTTAAAAACAAGCTTTTATCTGGGACAATGAACTAAAATGTTAAAAATAAATTCTAGTAAGTATTAAGCGTGTAGGTACTTACCTATATTCTTAAAAGCTTGAAGCACTACCCGTTTTTCAGGCTAGGTAATTACTATACTTCAGTGCCTCAAGCTTTTAAAAATTTAGGTAAGTACCTACACGCCAAATACTTACTAGAATTTATTTTTAAGATTTTAGTTCATTGTCCCAGATAAAAGCTGGTTTTAAAAATATTTTTTACTTATAATTTATTTAAAACTTTTTAGTAGATAGGTATAGATACCGACTACCTACCTACTACCTAAGTATTTAATAGAAGGTATGATGTTTTAAAATATTCCACGGATATTTGATGTGATTATGGGTAAAGTGCTCTTCAAGGAAAATCTATCGACTTGGTGGGGCTATGTTGTTTTATAACAGCAATGCCATGGCCACCTTACAGCTTCATCATCAGATCCTGGCTATCATTTAAGTGTAAAGTGCTACTCAAGACGAATCATTTGAGCCCAAATTCACTGGGGTTACGTTATTTTATCACAGAGATGCCGTGGCCAACTTCCAGCTTCATCACCAGTCGCTAAATATCATCTAGGTGTAAGCTTCTCTTCAAGACGAATCAATCGAGCCCAAACTCGGTAGAGTTACGTTGATTTATCACAGAGATACCGTGGCCACCTTCCAGCTTCATCATCAGACCCTGGATATCATCTAGGTGAAAAGTTCTCATCAAGACGATTCAATCGAGCCCAAACTTGGTAGGTTTATGTTAATTTATCACACAGATGCTGTGGCCACCTTCCAGCTTCATTATCAGACCCTGGATATCATCTAGGTGAAAAGTTATCTTCGAGACGAATCAATCGAGCCCAAACTCAGTAGGGTTGTGTTGATTTATCACAAAGATGCCGTGGCCACCTTCGAGCTTCATCATCAGACCCTGGATATAATTTAGGTGAAAAGTTCTCTTCAAGACGAATCAATCGAGCCCAAACTCGGTAGGGTTATGTTGATTTATCACAGAGATACCGTTGCCACCTTTCAGCTTCATCATCAGACCCTGGATATCATCTAGGCGTAAAGTTCTCGTCAAGACAAATCAATCGAGCCCAAATTCGGTGGGGTTATGTTGTTTTATCACAGAGATGCCTTGGCCACTTTCCGTCTCCATCATCAGACCAGCTCCATGGTACCATATCATTGTATTGTCACCGAAGATACATAAGTACACCAAATTTGAGTCCAATCGGACTTCGGAAAGTGGGTCTAATTTAGCTCCCAAGATTCCACCCGAACATACATAGTGACACATTGCAAGTTAAATAAAAGCTTGTAATATTGGACGGTCTGTAACCGTAAAGGATAGTTACCTTGACTTCTAACCCGACTGTCGCTATAATCCTAGCTATATACCAATTGATTTTCTCAAGATTCTATGTGCATTCATGAATCATGGGTGTTCGAACACAGGTAGTGCGATCATTAAATCGATGTTCTGCCTGACTTGATTCCAAAAAGTAGCTTACCACCATCAAAGAAAAAATCAGCCGCCATAACTTTACGGTTTTTCGGCAGCACAGCTCTCGGGAGTCATTCCATCCATTCTAGGCCTAGCATGTTCGCCATCCTCTACCACATAATTATCAATACCAATATGATTAATGCGAAAGTCAGTTTGTATATTTGTTTGTTTGGGACATCTTCTCGGTCAAACGGCTGGACCGATTTATTTTGGACACGGAAAGACAGTAACTACATATTACTGGATAAGACCATAGGATACTTTTTAACGCAGGCAAAGCCGCAGGACTCTGCTAGTTTTATAAAATAGTTTTATACTATATTGACATCAAATTGATTTATATCGGTTGGGATCTACAGAAATTGCTAAGCTAATAATGTTTACGTACTAACTATTGTCTAATCTGTGGTTTCGCTGCAAATATTTTATTATTTTTCGTGGTGAATAATTTTGAATCTGTGATATTGCCTAAAGTTTTCATTTAAATTATATACTGTAGAAGACAATTTTATTCTATAATATGTGAACAAGGTAATGAACGTAATTATTTGGATAAGAATTAATACTGTATTGTAGAAAATAATAGCCTTACAAGTTATGTAATGTTTTTTACTTAAAAATTAAAGATTATAACGGTTACTGTGAGTCAACCTTAAGAGATAGACATATGCTATTGCGGATTTTTTTATAGATCTTACTAAGTTCTATAAATATTCCATAAACACTTTTCTCATATCTATTTCCGTTTAAGCAGCGTCGCGTAAAAACGTGTTTTCTCGACCGTTTTATTGTCGACTTAGGTTACAAAATAGGACTCTACAAATGTACCTATGATTTAAACTGGATAATATATAGCCTATGTTCATTCTGAAAGTTTTTTTTTTTAAATATTACTCGCAATGTGGGTTGCACATTACTAGTATCCTTGTTAACCCCTCCAACTAAGCTAAATATGCTTGTGTCTGGAGTGGGTTCACGTCAATAGTGCAATGGGTGGGGTGGGGATCGAACTCACGACCTCTCGATCGCCAGTCCAACACCCTATCCATCGGGCTATTGCCGCCTTAGCTTAAAGTTAATTCTATATATTAGTGAAAGAATCTTTTAAATCCGTCCAGTAGTTTTTGAGCCAAATCATAACAAATATCCATACAAAAATACAAATGTTCTCTCTTTATAATATTATTATTAGTATTAGTATAGATAGTATAGATTAGAAAAAAAAATTGGAATTGATAAAAAATAAAAACAAAGAAGTCTACACACAAATTGAGAATCAAATACATTAAAAGGAACAGTCGATAGATACAGTAATTAGAATTAAAATTCAAAATAATAATTATAATAAAACTGGCCAAGTGCGGGTCAGACTTTTGTCCCGCACACGGAGGGTTCCAAACGCCATCTAACGAATATCTAACGAACTTCTAACTCCAACTAAGTAAACGTTAACACAAAGGTGTTAATTAATATAATTAAATATCTGGAAGACCGAGCTTTGCTCGGTATTTTTTGCCACTTAGACAGAAAAATATGACTCTTCCCGACATCCGATCATATAAGAGGGCCCGGTGGCGTAATCGGGAGAACGTTCGGCTTTGATGCCGTGGTACCGAGTTCAAACCGCCGTGCACCAATGGATTTTTCTATAGAAAAATTTATGTGCGCTTCTCACAGTGGCCCTCCGGTGAAGGAAAACATCGTTAAGAAACCAACAACCCCCGCATGGTGGTAGGACACTATTTAGTGTCCGCCTGGCCAGCTACCACCCTCAAGTTAGAAAATCTGTCACCAAAACATCTAATGTGTTCCGGCAGCTATCCTTGAGAGCCAGTTCCCATTCTAGGCCTAGCGTGCCTACCATCTTCGACCGCATCATCACTTACCAACAGGTGAGATAGTGGTCAAACGCTAGCCTATAACGTATATAAAAAAAAAATCTATTGGCGAATAATATACTATTTTTTTTAAATTAAGAGCAACTAACTGCTTTAACTACTCAATAACACTAAAACTACTTCTACTCGCCAATAGATGTCGGGAAGAGTCATATTTTAAGTTGATTATCGATAAAGTTGATTATTGAAA
The DNA here is from genome assembly GCA_954871355.1 of Cabera pusaria. Classification (NCBI taxonomy): domain Eukaryota; kingdom Metazoa; phylum Arthropoda; class Insecta; order Lepidoptera; family Geometridae; genus Cabera; species Cabera pusaria. Next base: position 22,125,584 of record OX940892.1, read on the forward strand.
ACACGAATAAAACAAAATTTTCTGAATATTATTCCTAGCTAGATCGATTTATCGCCCCCGAAATCTCTTGTATACTACATTTTATTTAATCGTTGGAGCCGTTTTCGAGATTAAAGATTCCGTTTCATAAACACGATAGCGCCATCTATGAAGATTCATAGATGGTGCTATCGTAAAAAACAAGTTTTTGGTTTTAAACCCTTTAATTTTTAACTTTGTTCTGTTGTTAGTATTTGTTGTTATAGCGGCAATAGAAATACATCATCTGTGAAAATTTCAACCGGCTAACTATCACGGTTCATGAGTGACAGACGGACAGACAGACAGGCAGACAGACAGACAGACAGACGGACAGCGGAGTCACAGTAATAGGGTTCCGTTGGTACCCTTTGGGTTCGGTACCCTAAAAACAAAGTCACTAAAGGTACTGAATAAGAATAAGAAGAAAAAGAGAAGTGTTTATTGTTCCTAAAAAATTATAATTCTGAATTAAAAACAGGATGAACATAGCATTAACATAACGTTAAAATATTTATTACGGAGAACTGACTTAGAAAAAGCTGATAAGGCGAGCTTGTAGAAATGCGATATCCGGATACGGACCAGTCAGCCAACTGAGAATGTAAACATAATATTGCTACACATAGATCTGATAAGACTGTGGACAAGAAACTTTGTGTATTTTAAGAGATATGAGATACACCACAAAATGCAGGAGTGAATTATATCATCATAAGCAGTGTTATGCAAAATGTATCAAATAGAATTGTTTTTTTTTATTTAGTTTATTGCTTGGCCTTTTTCATTTGCATAAAAGTGATTCATTAAATATTAGAAGAAATTTAACTTGAGTTAAAGTCGTAGTTAAGTTTGTGAGTATAATATAGATGGATGGATCTTTGTTTCTCTTATACGCAAAAACGGTTGAACGGATTTGGATAAAATTCGGTATACACCGCGAGGCGCAGCTGGCTTAATCATATTTTTCCATTTATAATAATTTTAAATAGTAGCGAACTAACACAACCAAAAAGTACCAGAGAGGCTTTAATAATAACTCAAGCAACTATTACACATTGTATTTATAGATCGTGTATACAATGTAGGAATACCCAACTGTGACCTTCCCACAACTTATCAATCACAAATAAATAATCGTCACTGACATTGATCTTTAGAGTGCTGCGTCATAAGTTTTAATTCAGCTTTTTCTCATATTTATCATCATGTGGGCCTTATACCAAAGAGAGCAAATGTAATGTGAGCACGAGCATAAAATGCTAACCGTTAATAAATCATATGAGAGCCAGTTTTTGACACAAAAGGGCGCAATCGGCCGCGAACCGGTCACGTGGCTAGCGCGCGCCTTGGTGCCACGCGCTGCGCTCGCGCACGGCCCTATGGTAGATTTATATTGATCCAGCAACTTGATTCATACATGAGCTATTCACTGCTCTCATGCCGATTGAATGTAATTGACTGATTGTGTTTTGTTTCCTGCCTTTAGTGAACAAACCATGGGAATAGTTGAAAGCGCTATTGTTGTAGTTAATATGGGAGTATCGTTGTTCTTTGTATTGTCTATGATTAGCACGTTTGGAAAGTGTTAATATTGGAGCAAGTATTAACATCAACGTTCCTATATTTTATCATAAGTATAGAAGTAGTTAAATGATGTTTAACTTTCATCGCGCAAACTTATTAACCATCATTTAATTTCTATGAACTTAGTTTATATATATGTATACTTAGTCTATTGATGTGGATCATTGCTACCTATAATAATAAGCGAGTTTTGTATGCACTTCATTTATTCGGTATTCAATTAAGAGTAATATGTAATTGAAGTATTCATTATATCTGGGTTGATTGCTAGTTGGTATCTTTATGCAGCATGTATATGCAGCATTGCATTCATACTAAATAAGTGATAGATGTATTATTACTCTCAAATTTGTTCTCCAATCCAGCGACTATCCTACCACAAACTATCCATAATCCTCGATCGCCCGGTCCATCGAATAGCATTAACGGTTGATTATGCACGCTCCAGATTCAGGAACCACCGCACGACTTGCAAACCAACGACCCTCTGTCACAGAATACATTAAAGGTACTAGGCACTGTTTACCCGAAGGAATACGGAAATGATTGGACATTTTCTATTTGAATTTCTAATTGGTTAATGGTTCTATTCCATTGAGTCTGTCCACTGAATTATCGTTTAAAAATATACGAATTGAAAACCCTTTTCGTTTTTGGTTTGTTTTGTTTTCGTTGGCTAATTTTGTAGAAGCTTACTTTAAAATATTAGAATCAAATAGAAAAAACATCCAATATAAATCACCGCCGACTAAACTATGTATACTATAATCTATTCATTGTGACCATTACAATGAGCCCAAACTCGACATCTTTGCTGTAAGTTGGTAAGGCGTTGAGTGTTCTGCAGATTCCAGGAGATGCCGCAGTATATTTAAAAATTATTAGTATATTTATATATTATTATATTAAAATTATTTATTTATTTTAATAATATCTACTTAGTTACAATGTATATGTATCTATGTTTGTGTATATGTATAAGTATTAATTTTAAGTATATTCATATATTTGTTAACTTATAGCTGCACACCCCCGCAATATTATAATTTAGAAATCCTCTCCATCCAAAGGTTGTCTGGTAGAGATAACTCTCTACACTCTCAGCGATAAGACCGCCCATTTTACTACGGATATGTTATGTTCTTCTGTCACTTTTGTTTGTTTTTTGTTCTTGGTGTGCAGTAAAGTATTATTCATGAATTCATTCATTCATTTAAATCACGAGTGAACAGGTATCTTCTAGGCAAGCGTGCTACATCGTCCATCACATCTTCACCTAACACCAGGTGAGATAGTGGTCAAACGCTTGCTTATCAACTATAAAAAAATCATCAGGTCAACGCTAGCATGTTCTTACGCAAAACATGTCCCAACACAAAAAAGGGGTGTAATAAGTGTATCTGTATGTATGTCTATGTCATTGTAGCGTCCAAATGGATGATACGATTTTTATTTGGTTATTTTTGTTTAATAGGTGTCTTAATCGAGAGTGATCTTAGCTTTATTCATGAAAAGGAAATCCGTTTAACCGTTTTTAAACTATGAACTTTTGACGCTATAAGACCAACTTTCATAGGTATGATCAACTTAAAATTCTGTATCCTTTTACTCCAATGATATTGTAAGAACGCTTATATTGCTCGCAGAATTTGGATGACATTTGAAAGTGCAATAGCTTCTTTTATACATACCCTAAATTAGAGTTAACAAATGTGATGTGAGTGGTTGAGTAAGCTACTTTTATACTGAATTATGGGAAACGACGCGGGTGCAATTAGTTAGCACAAATATGGCAACCCAATGTAAATTTAAAACCACGTTAAATATTACAGCTTTAATAAACACAAACTAATTAAAATCGCTAGTTTATTATTTAAAGTCACCAGGATGATGTCCACTGATAGGACTCGAATATAAATATCTGCAAAAGAACGTGTTTTAAGATACATATCACAAGATGTTTTCATGGAATCATTTGCATAATAACTTTATTCTCCCAAACAGGTACATTTAAAAAGAAATATTTAAATGTAAATTAATAAGATTTTATGATTACCCATGATACAAGGTGAAAATACCTAAATAAAACCTGAGTGCCTACTGCGTTTTTTTCAACCCACTTCCAAAAAATAAGGAGGTTTTCAATTCGTCTGTATGTTTCTTTTTTTTTGTGTGTATGTTACGCGTTTACTTCGTCAATTATGAACTGATTTGAATAATTCTTTTTTTAATCGGTAGGGTACGTTTCCGAGGTGGTCCCATTGTAATTTCATCGAGATTTCATAAGTATCTCTAGAGATATGACGATAAACGTCTCAATCTTGATACTGAAATTGACTCGCGGGGCATGGAAGTCGGTTGTTTTAGTTTTTAAACTATCTTAATTATTTATTAGATGTATTTACTTACTCGATCATGTTAAAGTTTCTTCTCTCTAAAGTTAACTCCTATTTTCGATAGAAGTCTTTCAAAAATGTAACTTCAAAGAATTAAGCTGTGACCAAAGAGAATATAAATACTACGGCTGTGACTAAATATAGAATAGTAATTGGGATAATATAATGGATAACTAGACTTTGTGTCTTAACAATGCATACAAATGAAGAATTAAGAACACCTTTCTTGGTTATTTCATTAAAACGGTTCCAATTTATAGCTGGTTTATAACACAGGGCTGTAATAAAGGTCGATAGAGATATCAATGAAGATGTTCTTTTGTCGGCGATTCCGAAGCTAATGGCAATATTGACCTATAAGACACCAGCCCGCTGCGCTCGTTTCAGTGCATTTATTGAGATTTATCACCAAACTATTGAAACCTTTACTCTGTTCTGAAAACAGCTTTAAAAAGACTACCCGTCTTTTTAAAGCTGCTTTCTTTATTAGTTTTTGCTTTATATTTCCATTGGACTCTATTTATAAGTTATTATAGTATTTTCTTTCATAAGTGATTTGTAATCTTTAGTTTTCTCTAAAATGTCTTAAACATGCTCAATTTGATTAAATAACATTTGTTTCGTGTCGTATACATTATCAATTTTATTTCGTCGTATTTATTCCATTATTTTCGTTAGATATTTACTACTTCTAAAATTTCACAATTATAAAAGTCATAGTAGCTCAATTTGTGCTGGTAGGTATATCATTTGTCAGATGGTTTGGTATTTAAGGGGTTGTTGTTGAAATTTGCTACAAAAGAGTTTATTACTCTTTTCAACCGCCTTCCAAAAAGAAGGAGGTTCTCAATTCGTCTGTGTTTCCCACCCCCCTCCCCCTTTTTTTGTATGTATGTAACGCAATTACTCCGTCAATTGTGAACCGATTCGAATGATTCTTTTTGTAATCGGTTGGGTACGTTTTTGAGGTAGTTCCATTGTAATTTCATTGAGATCAAGAGATATATCCAGAGATATGACGATAAACGTCTCAAAATTGCAACTGCAAATTGAATCGCGGGGCATTGAAGTCTGTTGTTTTAGTTTTTAAACTGTCTTAATAATTAAGAAGATAAGGAAAATTTAACCAAGTTGGGAAACCTTAAATGGCAATTCACGCAAGTAAAACCGCGGTCTGCTACTACCAAATAAAACAACTTACATAGATATTCATCTAAGTTAGTTGGTACATATTCCAAGTCCGAGGCCCGAGAGCCAAAGCTCTGTTGTTTTCGCCATGTTACTTTGTTATCATTTAATTTCATCTCTCAAACGGATTTCTAACTAGATACAATGGTTAACGCTTAAGTTAGTTATCCCACAAAGCAAATACCATTAAGATACGGTGTCGTTATTAGTATTGTTTGCTATTGTTCCTTCCATTTGCATCTCTTTACAATGAACTTTTCAATTGGTATCACCTACTCGTGGATCTTCTCTAAATATTTAATAATTATCAATGTTTATAAAACTGTTAACAATGATTTCTCGAACGATATATGTTATGATTTCTTTTATGACTGCACCTACATTTCTTATGTCAATATTATCAAACGTAGATATCGAATTAGAAACTGAAATAGTAGTAATCTTACCTGCTTCTTTGCTAACTGGAACCAAGTTTTCAATATCACCGGCAATCTTGTGTATTGGTAGTATTTAGATGTTTTGACACTTATGAAAATATCGTCTAATGAGATGTTTTTAGATAATTCACTGTCATCAACTGTAGTTTTTGTCACAGGTTCAATGGGTAAGTCAGGCACTGGTACTCCCACGCGAGTTTCTTGGAAGGTGAATGCTACACCTCCTTGGTACACTAACAAGCTGCAGTAGCCCAGGGCCACCAGTGCAGCTGCGGCTTTGAGCATTCTACGACCTCTCATACCTAGGTCTGCGGGCGCAAAAGCGCCGATATCTTGTTTAAAGTCCCACTCCGATCTCACTCATCTGTTGCACTTTTGTTATCGAAACATTTGATACACGGTGGGTAAACACTGAGTCCAAGATGGACGGTACCGTAGTCTCCAAGAACGGTTACAAACTGAATAAAAATGTAGCACAGGCGGCAATCAACGCCCGCGCCTCTGCGCCTTCGCCCCACCACGTGGTGCGAGTGAGAGGTCGCATATAGTCAACTCCCTTCCTCTCCTTGGGGTACCTGCGCGCGCGCCTGTCTGCCGCCTGCACCGCCGGCAGCGATGCCCTGTCAAAGGTTCAAGTAATCGTTGCATACAACATCGGAAACTATCTTACATTGGCTGGTCAATTTTATGCACAACGGTGTCGACAGATTTTTTTGCTGTAAAGATAAATTCATTGTTTATTTTTATTTATGTCTTGCTTCCTGAAGTAATATGTGAAGGTGTTTCAAAAAACTTTAAAAAAAATATTAAGTAAGTATATCACATTTAACATTTAGTCGATGATTATGCTAGGTTCAGTGGATGTGGTATGAGCATCATCAGAATTTGCGTTTTTAGTAATATCTAGAATACGAAATCGTTTGCAATTCAATTCTTTGAGATTTGTACACGTCGAGTGTCGAATATCAACTTTTCAGCGTGCAGAATATTGACCAACACTTAGTTTTTCCAAACGAAGTTAGAATAGATATAAACAACCTGCTAGAAGTACTGACGTGCTGACTCGGTTCACGCGTAAATTCTCCCTAATTGGGTAAAATGCCGCAAGATTGGCATCCGTCGGCTCACAGTGAAATTTTACTACGTCATCCTTCTAATTTGTTTCCATCGAACAATGGCTATTGTAGCGATGATGGCCGCAAAGGTATGGAACGCACTGAAACCAAAGATATAATCGAGATATTTACTTGTCTAATGAAAGGGTAATTATTTTTTAACTAACTTTTTCAATTTAAAAGCCCTTATTGTTTGTCTAACTTTCTTATACTGTTTTTTAAAATCCTATAGGCTAGCATTTGACCCCTATCTCGCCTGGTGGTAAGCGATGATATTATGGTTGAAGATTTGAACACGCTAAGCCCAGAATACTCCAGACAGTCAAGGGCTGTGTACTGCCGGAACACTGTAAAGATATGGCGGCACATTTCTCCTAGATGGAGGTGCCTTTGTACTATTATATGTGTGGTAAACTATCTTTTCTGGTAGCAAGTCAAGCGGAACATCAATATAATAATGCCCTTACCACCTGTGGATGAACACCCGTGCTAGGATTTGAAATGGTGACATGTCGCTCAGAAATCAAGCCGTCAATAAGTACCTATGTATAATATCTGTATGTATGTTCGGGTCAAATCTAGCAAGCCCAATTTGTCCTAATTCCCGGTGTTGGATTGAGTTGGAATTTTGCACACATATGTAAATTAGGCAATGCATTGCTCGAGTTCGATCTAGTCTCACGATGGAGGCCGAAGGGTGGCCATAGGAACTCTTAAACTTCACATGATAAACCCGTCGGTTTACTCTGGTCCTAGATTTTGTAAAAGTTTCTTATTAAAAAATATGCTTAAAATATTACTTAGGTACTTATTTCTGAACTCTAACTAAAAATATATTATTATTATTTTCTTAGTTTTTGGCTTTTGCGATAATGCCACCACAATTTCGCCAATGTCAAGATTAGTCGAGGAGTGGAAACTGGAAAGACCTTAGGACGCTCTTTATACATTATAAACACAGATAACAAATAAAAATTTAAACTTACTTACTGACTAAAAATATAGATTTAAAACCGCGCACAATTCAACAAATTCTTATGACATGTGTACTGCTATGTGTCAAAACGACATATATAGAAGTAGAGACAGTATAGAGTAACATATTATTGATAAAACTATAGTCTCAAAATTCTTCATTTGGATTATGGATAAAAAGTTTATAAGACCGGACGCGCACTAGCGGCCAGGTCGGAGCGGCCAGAGCGCAGCAGCAACGAAGATTAAATTGATTGAGATTAAATTTGTAAGTTGTTCAAAATATATGACCGTATTTTCGCATTTTTTTGCGGTTTCGCAAGGGAATCTAAGCCTAGGTACTTCCCGTTGACTTAGAATCATGAAATTTGGCACGAAGCAAGGTCTTGCAGCATTTATAATAGGAATACATCTGAAAACCGTATATGTCTGGTTTAATAACAAAAAAAGCAAATTTACTATTACAGACTTATTATATGCGGTTGGTTCATGCACAATCTCTAGGCATCGGTCTAGGGATCAAACTGCAAAGTCAAGTTTGTACCTCGGTGCGCGAGTCCAACTCGCACTTGGTCGGTTTTATTTTTATATGATAGGTTAGCGTCTGTCCACTATCTCGCCCTGGGAACATAGATACACTGAATCTGAGAACATGATATTATTTCTATACTAAAAATAAAATAACCTTACGAAAAGATCAAAAAACCTGCGTGTTGTTTTAGCATTTTTTCTCATTCAAATTAAATATAAACATATAACTTATATATAATATTGTAGTCTTAATTTTCAGTTTCTGTATTTTGATAGTCCACCATTTTTTAAATACCTTGGGTTTTTATGATGAATATAACGAAATCTTAACTGTCGAAATCCATCCAGCCATTTGGAAAACACGAGGTAATAAAGAAATTTACAAATATTAAACCGTAAACGTAACCTTTCCTTGGCAGTCGGGTAAAAAGGCCCTTAACACCTGGTGGATTTACAACTTTACACTTACTTCCTTGCACGCACACAGTCAACACAAGAGTATCTATCTACAGAAGCCTGTGGGTGGTAATGAAATTACGGGCCAGTCATTGTTGCATTAAATTCCACTTAAATTAGATAATAATACAATACCAAATTGCTTACCGAGATTCGAAAGTAAAAAGTAAGATGGCTCGCGGAACTAATGATTGATTGTCTCATTTGTGACGCACTTTCTTAGTAAGTACTATCAATGCTTTTTCCACCGACTACAAGAAAGAAGGAGGTTTTAAAAGCGACAGTTTTTTTAAAATGTTTATTTTATTGTTAATAAATGATGTAATTATTATTGGTATTATTTATTAGATAGGTACCAGCAATCCGTCACTTATTAACCGATTTGGAAAATACTGTTTTATTTGAGAGCGTACCTCCCGTATGGTCCCATTGCATAGAGATCTGGTGAGTATCTTCAGAGATATGTAGATAAACCTCAAAAATCACCTCACCGTGGTACTGAAAATGACTAGCGTGGCATTTGAAATCGGATTTTTTCGTTTTTCAACAATCTTAATTATTATCACCACGATTATGACGTTGAGATGATTGAGGTAAGATGACATGCACCAAAGAACAGGGAAATAAATACCTTCCGTATTCTATTATATACACGTTATTATTATTTTCTTTGTTTTTGGCTTTTGCGATAATACCACCACAATTTCGCCAATGTCAAGTTTAGTTGGTTTAGTCGAGTGGAAACTGGAAAGACCTTAGGACGCTTTTTATAAACACAGATAACAAATAAAAATTTAAACTTACTTTCTGCGGAATCAATTCTACAAAACTAGTTACAGTATGGATGAAAATTAAAAAAAAATAGACAAAAAGAATTCGTTTTGAATATTTACAAGAAAATTATAATAAAACATGGAAATGAGTAGGTAGGTATATACATAATATTTACAACTTAATTTTATTAATTTCAATATATTTACATAAAGAACCAGTAAAGCGGGTGAAAATGAGAGAAAGAAGATGTTTAAAAGAGACTGGACGAGATATTTGAGGAGGAAGAAAGTCATAAAGAGAGAAGCGCATATTAGGACAACTGAAAAACAAGTGGTTCACGTTTCCTTCGTCTAGACCGCATTCACAGATCGAGCTATTTCTAATCCTTATTTTAGACAGGAAAACTGGAGAACAACAGTGATTTAAGCGGAGTCAACAAATAGTGGAGGTGGTATTTTTATCTGCCATGCGATATTTAGAAAACCACGGCCTCCTTGGAACCTCCGGTTGAATATCCCTATATACACGTTGCACGGATAAAAACAAGTTTATTCTCCATGTCACGACGCTTCCTTCTTCTGACATAGGTATGTCCACTTTTGACATTTTGACATAAATGTCTAATACTAGGTCTTATTCACGGAGGCTCTATTGTACGCATAACATATACATTACATAACCGTAGCGTACCTACTCCGAGGTTTGTGGGATGGCCCGCTTCACTACACTGCAGCACTGGATCCTGACGTCGACCTACATCTAGATGTTATGTCTTAAATCCCTTGTAATTTCGTTGTAAACAATTTTTTTATTAAGTATTATTTTTTAAACAAAAAATCTTTTTAAGCCTTACATCCGTTTTAGGTCCCAATGGTGTAGTGGGAGAGTAGTCGGCTTTGGCGCCAGAGGCAGGTACTGAGTTCAAACCCCGCCGTACACTAATAAATTTTTCTATAGAAACATTTATGTGCGCTTTTCACAGTGGCCCCCCGGTGAAGGAAAACATCGAGAAACTCCCAATACCCGCATGGTGGTAAGACACTATCTAGCGTTCGCCTAGCCAGCTACCACCCTCAAGTTAGAAAATCTGTCGCCAAACATCTAATGTGTTCCGGCAGCTATCCTCGAAAGCCAGTTTCCATTCTAGACCTAACGTGCTACCATCCTTGACCGCATCATCACTTACCAACAGGTGTTCGAAATTAGACTGTGTATAGTCTGTGTATTTCCGAAAACAGCGAGATGTCCCGTAAAGATGCTTTACAAATCTATAATAATTTAAAATTTGAACGCTTCTTCTTCTTCTTGTAATACGCTAACGCGCTAACGCTGCTTGGCGTTTATCTGCCAGTGTCGTTTGAATGCTTTTCAATATCGATGTCGTGTGAAAGTTACTATCATGAAAAATGGTTACTATTTACGTTTAAATAACTGACAAAACGCAGACTAGCAGAAGTCCTACCACCATGAGTTTGTTGAGTCTCACATGCTTTTATGTCACTGGACACTTTCCCCTTAAAAAAAACTGGCCAAGTGCAAGTCGGACTCGCACTCGTAGGGTTCCGTAACACAGTAAAGTAATCTATTACCATGATTTTTCGCAACTACAAAATTAACTTTGTTTTTCATAGAGTTTGTATGAAAAACAAAGTTATATTTGCGGTCGCTATACGTCAAAAACTGTTGAATATACCTCGTTTAAACCAATTTTTATTGAAAGTTTTTATTGAGATCTACAAAATATATTTTTTCTAGATTTTTCACTCCCTTACTTTAAAAGTTAAAGGGGGACACACATTTTACCACTTTAGACGCGCCTATCTTTCAAATGATTGAATTTGCGAAAAAATGATTTTAGGAAACCTCAATGTCATTTTTAAAGACCTATCCATAGACACCCCACCCCACACGTATGAGTTCGAAGCATTTTTTTTTTGTTTCAGTTCCACGTATGGGATGCCCCCCCTTAAACTTTTATAATTTTTATTTTTGTATAAAATTCGGAAAGCGGTTTACAGAACACATCTACCTACCTAGTTTCAATTCTGTAGTCTAAATAGTTTCGGAATACAATGACTGTGACATACGGACGGACAGACATACAGACAGACAGACAGACAGACAGACAGACAGACAGACATGACGAGTCTATAAGGGTTCCTTTTTTGCCATTCGGCTACGGAACCCTAAAAAGACATTTATTTGCCTTAGTGACCATTGTCCATCAACTCCATATTTAACGTTTTCACAAGCAACATAAAAAATCGTACGTTAAAAATGAAACCTTTTATACCGTTTTATAATTTTCCTGATATTATAAAACAATATTTCATCTTTAACGCTATCTATCGAAACAATATTTAACACTTTCACGCTGGAAGAGCGGTCATAAACGATCATAATTAATTAAACACGATGTATCCGATCAGATCTGCTGTAATTGGATTCTGTAATCCGATCAACGCGCAACGGTATGACGGTGACTTTCATTCGATTTATAATCGATATTTTACTTGTATTCGGTTTTGTGAGCCTTTTTATTTCTGATGCTCAGAGAGAGAAGAAATAATATGATGAGGAAATGTCTAGCTTGCTATCCACTTCTTTTTACCCAAATAAATAGATTGATGAAGTCTTTATTTGTACATTGAAATAATTTAAAGGTTTTCCACTTATTATAAAATATTACAGCAAAGTCAAAAGACCTTCGTCTAAATACTTATCTATTCATTGAGTAGGATTTATTAAAATTTGTATAGATAAATTGCTGTCTTAATATTTTCCTAATTTAAGCTTTATTGCCTATTGTATGTTCGGGATGAACAAACTGTTGGGAGTTAATTTATATTTTAAGATTTTATAGTTAACGTTTATAGTTTTCACCATAAATATTTCTATTTCTGTTTTATCCGGTTATGATGAATGTCAAAAATTAAATATTATATCGAGTTATAACACCCCTCTTTTTGTATCAGGGGTTTAAAAGTGCTTACCTCTGCAAACAATCATGCGTTTTATTTTGCGAAAGTGTCTAAGCATTCGTTTTACAATCTTGATAGTATTAGGTAGACATTCATTACTACATTTGTTATAAAAAAATATAATTTTAAATAACCTTAACGTGCTTCTTCTTTAGTGAATTTTGAACTGACTGTTTTTAAGTGCTTCTTGGAATTTTCTCTTGGACAGTTATTACTTTTCTTGGATTTATAGAAAAATATAGAGACAGGTAGAAACCTGTCTTTAGATTTCTCTATTTTCCTAGATAGATGAGAACATTAATACTAATTAAGTAAATTTAAATAATATTCTAAGTTTACTAAATGCATTTTTAAACTCAAACACGAAGAGAAACGACAACGATTGTAATCCTTCACAAGAAAATTCACACAAATTGAGTAACTATATTGAGAAGTCGCTCGAAATTCGATTCACACTCAGTCTCTCACTAAGAAATGCTCAAAAGAGCACTTGTACCTATATTATGATTTCTAAACAATACACACACTGTATCAACGCATTCGCAGAGAAACGAGACCAACTGTAAACTTAAATGAGTAAATTCACACGACAAGAGCACCTCTTTCTTTTGTGAAGTCCTTCAAAAAGTAGGGTTCACACTCACCAAGAAATTCCCGAAAGAATGCTTGTACGCATACGATATCAAAACAATGCCCACACCGTATCAACGTATTAGCAGAGAAGCGAGGCCGACTGTATCCCGGCTAATTGCGGAAGCATGTATAATGGGTAACGCACACGCCACGCGCCGACCTACCGTGGGAACAATATGTCTATTTAGGGCGATAGCTCCCGATATTTTTGGCTTATATTATTGAGCTGGTACAAAGAGTACCATTCCCTGCTGTTTCGCATTGTGTAGCATACACAAATGAACTGGACATTTATTTTTATGTACATTAACTTTTATGTAGGTGTCTACGTGTGACCTGACAGACTCTTCAAGTGTCTGGCGACTTTAGTTTTTAGACTCTAGTGCTTCGAGCATTCACCTCGAAGCTCTTGTAAGGGTATCACCACGCGCTTCTTTCTCTTAAATGGTGAATTCCAAGTACAGAAATATTAATTGTAAGGTACTATTATGATTTCTGTGATTCCAGGCGTAAACTTTCGCTAAATTATAGCTGTAATAAGATCACGAGTGGTTTGACAGACCACTGGTTGGGGTTTATGTAACTTTAGATATGATATTTTATTGAGTGAATGTGGTTAAATAACAAACATACAACATCAAAAATACAAGCATGGTAGGTATTATTATTAGTGAGATACATAGTTCATTTAAAGTACCTAATATACCGTTTATCCAAATAAATTTGTATAAAGTTCAAAATATTTACACAGACTACAATTATCTCTGGGTTTTACCCAACCGCAAATTCCGGTTCAGATAAAATATCGACACATTAGGCAACGATATGTTAAATACATTAGGTAGGTTTAGAGTATGCGAGTAAAATTGCATAAAACTACTGACTTAAAACTATTGGCGGTGAAATCAAATAATAATAATTAATAATGGGTACATCTCAGACCAAATAAGTATTTGGTACACACAAAAACCTCCGGAGCTCCTCCATTTTTACCCGACTGTGGCGAAGCTTTACTACAGATTATATAATAGTTACTGCGTACTATTAAATTATTATATCAATGTAAGTAATCCCGGCGTTTTGATTTTACCATCGCACCTCTCGATGACAACATGCAATCATAATTATTATCGAGATTTGGACTTCGCACACATTCCGATTCAAATGGCTATTTCTCCCTTACACTTGTAAAATATGGAACGAGCTCCCGCATGCTGTTTTCCCGCAGAGCTATTACATGGAGTCTTTCAAAACGAGCATTAAAAAAATCTTTACAGGACGGCAACGCTTGAGTGACACTCCTAGTGTTGCAAGTGTTCATAGGCGATAGTGTCTACTTCCCATCATACTGAGTTCACACCAGGCGCTTCTAGTCGTTCAACTTCCTAGGGATGTAAGTACTTGTGTTACGATTCCAAGTACTTTTAGTATCGATACTTTAGAATTGATACTAAGTAAGTACTGGTTAAAAGTACTCGTTTCGTTACTCAATTATTTGATTTGGAAGATTATTTAGGCTGGCATTATACAGCGATAATAATGTTTCGAATAAAACTATTTGATTTGCTAATCAAGCGCGATTTAATCGATAAAAATATCGGTTAGGTATTTTTTGTAACTCTTATCGTACCATCCCTAGGAAGTTGAACGACAAAAATCGCCTGGTCTGAACCTGGTATCAGGTGAGCTGGTTGCTTATTTGTTAGGTACCTTTATCATAAAAAAAACTGGCCAAGTGCAAGTCGGGCACTCGTAGGGTTCCGTAACACAGTAGAGTATTCTATAACTATGATTTTTCGCAACTACAATAATATCGTTTAAAAACTAAAAAACAACCGACTTCAATGCCGCGCTATTCATTTTCAGTACCAATTTTGAGATGTTTATCTCAATATCTCTGGAGATACTTATCATACCTCGATAAAATTACCATGGTACCGCACTTGGGATATCTCCTTTCGAACAAAAAAAGAATAATCGTTGATTTTGGTTTTTGACAGATATTTTTACGGTTACTGTGAGCGAGATAGAAATAAAGGTGGGGATTTTTTTAAAAAATGTTTTTAATATCTTATAGGCAAGCATTTTACCAATATCTCACCTGTTGCTAAGTGATGATGCGGTAGAAGATAGAGAAGTGGACTAGAATGGGAACTGGGTCTCAAGGATAGCTGCCGGAACACATTAGATGTTTGGCGACAGATTTTCTAACTTGAGGGTGGTAGCTGGTCAGGCGGACACTAGATATGTCCTACCACCAAGCGGGGGTTGTTGGTTTCTTAACGATGTTTTCCTTCACCGGAGGGCAACTGTGAGAAGCGCACATATATTTTTCTATAAAAAAATTCATAGGTGCACGGCGGTTTGAACTCGGTACCAGGGCATCAAAGCCGACCGTTCTCCCAATTACGCCACCGGGCCCTCAATAAATAATTATATATTAATAATTATAATAAATAATTATATATATTTATAAATAATGTGTCTTTACAGGAATGTTCTACCGGGCAAAGTCTTGTTAGGGTGCAAACTTTTTTAAACTTACCTAATATTTTTTGACATGACATGACGTTTGGCGAAGATGGCGGCCATTTCAGTCCCGCGACACTGCATACATAATTAAATAACTCAGAATTATGAACGTACTTTGTACCAATCAACACTGCAAAAAAAAATATATAAGCATAATACCACAGATTATATAATAGTTACTAAGTAAATAATACTTTCCGTTGTTATGTTGGCTACACAGTGCTTTCATGATTCGGGTATCAACAATATAGGGAAGTGCCTCTTATAACGTAGTAGAGTGATTCAGTACTCTGTTGGCCATATGGCGGCAAATAATGTTAATAATCGCAAATAATACTTTTTAATATTCATACAACTAGTCCGTGTTATAAAAGTATTTGGAATTATTGTAATAAAATGGACAATTAATTATCGTGTGTGTCAGATGCTTTAATTGCACAGGGCCATTTTGGACATTGTCCTTTGATACCTTGATGACATCATTATTACTAGTGAATATTTTCACTTTAGCGCGGCATTTAAAGTCAATTTTTTTTGGGTTCCAAACCCAAAGGGTACCTAATGAACACTTTCTGAGACTTTGTTGTCCGTTCGTCCGTCCGTCCGTCCATCTGTCCGTGTGTCTATATGTGCGCACTTTACAGATCTGTATCTTCTTAACCGTTATAGGTACATACTTGAAATTTTCAAAAAGTATATATCCGTCAGTGTATAACGGCCCAGACACGAAACTTAATAAATGCATGTATTTTAATTAAAACTTGTTTTGCACTAATAAGGGTAAAATAAGTTATTTTTCAAAAAAAAAAACCGACTTCATAACGACAAACAGGCACTCAAAAGCGAAAAACAAATTACTTAAAATTATTATAAGCGCTACCCACTTATCTATTTGAAGTCGGTGCCAGCCAAGTCTATTGGATAGTAGATAGATACTATGTATGTAGTAGCAGTAAGTAGGTACATGTAGGTTAGTAAGCAGGTAGATACATGTAAGTATTATCTATCTACTACCTATTAGACTGGCTGGCACCGACTTCAAATAGATAAGTGGATAGCGCTTATAATAATTTTAAGTAATTTGTTTTTCGCTTTTGAGTGCCTGTTTGTCGTTATGAAGTCGGTTTTATTTTTTTTGAAAAATAACTTATTATATTATTTTTTTGTGTTTGTTCACGATTACTCCGTCAATTGAAAATCGATTCAAATTATTCTTTTTTTAATCGGTAGGATACATTTTCGAGCTGGTGCCATTGTAATTTCATCAAGATCTGATAAATATCGCCAAAGATATAACGATAAACGTCTCAAACTTGCTACTGAAATTGACTCACGGGGCATGGAAGTCGGTTGTTTTAGTTTTTAAACCATCTTAATTTTATACCATATATGCTAGCGTTTGACCACAATCTCACCCTTTGGAATGTGATGATGCGGTCAAGTATGGTATCACGCTAAGCCTAGGATGGGAACTGGCTGTCAAGTATAGCTGCCGGAACAAATTAGAAATTAGACTGGCGACAGATTTTCTAACTTGAGGGTGGTAGTTGGCCAGACGGACACTAGATAGTGTCCTACCACCATGCGGGCTTTGGGGATTTCTTAGCGATGATTTTCCTTAACCGGAAGGCTACTGTATAAAGCGTACATAAATGTTTCAATAGAAAATTTCATTGGTGCACGGCGAGGATTGAATTTGGTACCTCTGTCATCAAGGCAAACCATTCTCCCACTACACCACTAGGCCCTCATAGCTACTTAACAGCTCAACCGATTATGATAAATGATACGTTATTAGATTCGTCTTGATAGCGCGTCAATCACAACTTTGCCAATGAATTTTCAGCCGTGAAATAGGAATGTTTTACAGTTGAAATGGCAAGGTGTCCAGTGGAATTAAAGGGCATGTGTGACTCAACATCTTTATGTCTTAAGGTAACAGGCGCAGTGCAGGGCATGGTCTCAAGGTAACAGGCGTAGTGCAGTGACATGCAAAATTCTGGCATGCTGCTGTATCTGTAATAGGTAGACGTCATCGCTTACCATCAGGCAAGCGTCGTGCTTGTCCTGTTACCTTTTACAATAAACCTAAAAAAAATAAAATTAACTATACTTCTACTAATCAGGTAGTTCTATTGGGCTTAAATTTTGTCCAATCTACACAAAATAATCCCAATGTTTAATATCAAAGCTATTATTAATATCACTCCTTGATTCTGCATGCCTTAACACAATATGCTTGACCGCACAAACACTTGTCACAATCCTTCATGCGTATTGAACCACAAAATAGATGGAGTCACAATTAAAGGCGATAGGGCATCTCATGCCATAACATCTTCTAGTTTTTGAAGCGTATTAAGATTTGTTGACATTGTTTGGCATGAACAGATCCAAATACTAAATAATATCGTTTAAAAACTAAAAAAGAACCGACTTCAATGTTCATTTTCAGTACCAATTTTGAGATGTTTATCTCAATATCTCTGGAGATACTAATCAGACCTCGATAAAATTACCATGGTACCACACTTGGGATATCTCCTCTCGAACAAAAAAATAATAATCAAAATCGGTGCATAAATGACGAAGTTATCCCCGAACAAACATAAAAAAAAAAAAAAATATATATATACGGTCGAATTGAGAAACCTCCTCCTTTTTTTGAAGTCGGTTAAAAAAAACAGATAACTGGATATGATCAACCCTGTCTCGCGCACCGAAGGTTCTGTATAATTACATTAGTAATTTGATTATTTTATAACATTGTTACACACAATCCAAAATTTAATCGTACTGACGGGATTCATACCTGCACCTCCTGTAGCCACAGTACGATCCTACCAATACGACGAAATTAATTGATTATTGGATTGTACGAAAATAAAAAGTGAGTGAGTGAAGTAAGTTAACACTTAAAGAAACATAATATTTAATTATAAAATGTTTATGTTATATTTCTGGAGATACTCATTAAATTTCAATGAATTGTATCATGAGACAACCGTATACCCTACTTATAAAACAAAAATCATTAGAATCGGATCACATTTGGCAGAGTAATCGCGTAATAAACATACAAAATAACCGGCCAAGTGCGTGTCGGGCCACGCCAGTGTAGGGTTCCATAGTAGCCTGTTATTCAATGCAAGTCTTTACCCGTTATAAACAAGCAACTAGGTACTCCGTCTTTGTCACTTTAAAGGATTTATTCAAATGATTTTGTATTTGGTACAAAATTATCCAACACCCAAGTTCAACGACTATTACTGCTAAACTAATGAAGTTATCTTAACCGCTATAGTTTTCCTTTAAAGTAAATGAAATGCACTATTATCACGATTTTTTCAGATTTTTCAAGCTAGTAGTTTAGCTTTTAGAGGGGGGGGGGGGGGGACGCCCTACTGAAACAAAAATTTGCACTTTTAAAGTTTAATATTTCATAAATGGAGCATTCAATCGAAAAATGGTATTAGCAACCGTCATTTTGAAAGACCTATTCAACGAAGATTTTTTTATATCGTCTACCCCGTCGTGTGGGGACAAGACGGGGTAGACGATATAAAAAAAACATCCCCACTTCCCACATAGGGGAGCTACGCTAAAAAAAAATATTTTTCACAATTTTATTTCAGCACTTTCTCGGCGTAATATATATACATACCTCCACAAAATTACAGCTTTCTAGTATTAACGGTCTCTTAGCAAAACCTTGGACAGACATACAGACAGACAGACATAACGAAACTATAAGGGTTCCTTGACAGGACTACGGAATCCTAAAAAAGAGAAATAAAAACATATCCACAGGTGAATTGAAAACCTCCTCCTTTTTGAAGTCAGATAATAATAACGTTCCTCTAAATATTTTTACCATGATTGGCCAATGGCATCACTTTTAATCTGGCAGGATCAATAACAGTCCGATTGGATAATGGCTGTGGCGCGACGCTTGCACCGGACATCACCAATTTTGTCATTGGCTTAACTGCCCGTGTAATATATATACCCTTTAATCCTTTAATAGTCCGCATCCGATGGGAAAACCGAAAGTTTCAGAAAAATATAGGGGTTATGACTGTTATATTACCCATGAAGTAAACTCTTGGCACTTTTACTTCGAGACCTATGCTGCTTATAAATAATAGAAGGTTCGATTTTTTACAGGGAGGTCGCTGACTGGCGATAAAAATCTATTAGTGACCAATAGATTCTTAATGTGCGTTCATGGGTGTTCGTCCACAGATGACTAGGTGGTACATTATATCGATGTTCCGCTTGACTTGCCAACATAACGTAGCTTACGACCATTAAAAAGAAAATTGGTCGCCATAACCTTACGTCTTCCAGCAACACAGAGAGTCTTGAGAGTCGGACCATTCTAGGACTAGCTAGCGTGTTCACCATGTTCGATCATAAAGAGTTGAAGGAGGCCTTTGCCGCAAGGCACACCTAAACATTTTATTATATAAGTCTAGATTTTACTTTTATATTTTATTTTGCACTTACAAATAGATATGTAAAATGTTCGGAAAATAAAAGGCTTTTATTCTATTACAACAGAAACTGTTTGTTAACAGAAAACTTAGGAATAGCAGAATTTTGATGTGCTCCAATTTACTTTTGGCGAGTTGCATGTGCAAACTGAAGAATTCTTAAACTTCATAATACATACTTACGAGTATAAGGGCTAACTTAGTTTCAATATAGGATCTTGTGTATAAGATGTGTCATGCTTGCCCAGTTATTTGAGATTTGGCAAAAAACCTATCCAATTCCTTTGAAGATACAAAACGCTTGAAAAGCTATCAACCTCCTCAGTGGCTCAGAGATAAAACGAGTCGTCAAAGTAGTTGCTTGTTTTATTCGACACAAATATTTTATGTCTCAGAATTGATGGGTCAATATATCTATTGGAGGAGTTTGTGATTTGGAGTAACTATATTCACAACAACAAAACAAAGAGCTATAGTATGATTATTAATTCATAGGTCAGGATCAAAAGCTCACATATCTACTTTTAACACTTTTGTTGTTATTTTGTTTGTTTGATCGACTCTAATTGATAAAAGTTACCATTTTGCAAAACACTTTTGATCAAAACAGTATATATCCCTCATATCAAAATAATTGAACAGTTTGGTACAAAACAACCACTGTGAACCTCTAACTAAGAATAGTAATTTGGGTTTCAGTAATTTTTACGAGCTTTTATTTAACTTGCAATGTATGTATGTATGTAACTATGTATATTCGGGTGGAATCTTGGAAGCTAAATTAGACCCACTTCCCGATGTCCGATTGGACTCAAATTTGGTGTACTTATGTATCTTCGGTGACAATACAATGATATGGTACCATGAAGCTGGTCTGATGATGGAGACGGAAGGTGGCCATGGCATCTCTGTGATAAAACAACATAACCCCACTGAATTTGGGCTCGATTGATTTGTCTTGAAGAGAACTTTACGCCTAGATAATATCCAGGGTCTGATGATGAAGCTGGAAGGTGGCCACGGCATCTCTGTGATAAATCAACATAACCCTACCGAGTTTGGGCTCAATTGATTCGTCTTGAAGAGAACTTTTCACCTAGATGATATCTAGGGTCTGATGATGAAGCTCGAAGGTGGCCAGGGCATCTCTGTGATAAATCAACGTAACTCTACCGAGTTTGGTCTCGATTGATTCGTCTTGAAGATAACTTTACACCTAGATGATATTTAGCGACTGGTGATGAAGCTGGAAGGTGGCCACGGCATCTCTGTGATAAAATAATGTAACCCCAGTGAATTTAGGCTCAAATAATTCGTCTTGAGGAGCATTTTACACTTAAATGATAGCCAGGATCTGATGATGAAGCTGTAAGGGGGCCATGGCATTTCTGTTATAAAGCAATATAGCCTCACCGAGTCGATTGATTTTCCGCGAAGAGCACTTTACCCATAATCACATAAAATATCCGTGGATATTTTAAAATATCATGCCTTCTTTTAAATACTTAGGTAGTCGGTATTATACCTACCTACTAAAAAGTTAAAAATAAATTATAAACAAAAAATATTTTTAAAAACAAGCTTTTATCTGGGACAATGAACTAAAATGTTAATAAAACTGGCCAAGTGCGAGTCAGCATCGCGTCTCTTATCGCACACTTAGGGAGGGTTCCGATATATTTGATTAATTCATATTACCAAGAATTTTAAGTTTTTTTAATTTTTTTTCAATTTTTTTTTTAGGTTTGGTCGCGATCTAGAAATACGGGGCAGGGCTCGTTTACTAGCGCCATCTATGTCATTTTGCCGAAGCTTATTAGATAGATGGCGTTTAATAAGACGTTTTTTGTATGGGGACCTCCTTTAATTTTTAACTTTATTTTGTTTTTAGTATTTGTTGTTCTAGCGGCAACAGAAATACACCATCTGTGAAAATTTCAACTGTCTAACTATCACGGTTAATGAGCTATAGCCTGGTGACAGACGGACAGACAGACAGACAGATAGACAGACAGACAGACAGACAGACAGACGGACAGCGGAGTCTTAGTAATAGGGTCCCGTTTTACCCTTTGGGTACGGAACCCTAAAAATAAATTCTAGTAAGTATTTGGCGTGTAGGTACTTACCTATATTTTTAAAAGATTGAGGCACTGAAGTATGGTAATTACCTAGCCTGAAAAACGGGTAGTGCTTCAAGCTTTTAAGAATATAGGTAAGTATCTACACGCCAAATACTTACCAGAATTTATTTTTAACATTTTAGTTCATTGTCCCCGATAAAAGCTTGTTTTTAAAAATATTTTTTATTTATAATTTATTAACAAATTACTTTAAGTGGATATGTAAGCTTTAATCCTAATCTCCTCAAGTAGGTATAAATTACAATAAAGTGCAGGGAGGTGCCGGTCAAAGTAAAACATCTCCCATAAATTATTATTATTATTATATACCGACTGTAATTCACGTACCTTTAGTCGAATTTTCTCGACCTAGGTTTCGAGCGAGTCCGCCGCTCTTCCTCGGGAGAGAGGTCACGCGGTGAGATCGCGATGTTCACTGATTAATAATGTTACAAATTAACGATAAATTTTAAAATAAAAATCTACCATAATTTTTTGTTTTGTAACAGGCTTCTGCTGTTAGCCACTGCCAGCTGTTACATCTTTATTGAAGGTCCATTTCAGCTTCACAGAAAGTTATTCATAAATATTATGTATGATAAATAATCAAAAAAACATATCTGGAGAGGTCATTGCTGATCGATTGTTGATGAGTTGACTTTTGAATAAATTCTAAAATCAACATAATTAAATATTATGTTTCTTTGAAGTGTGACACACTTTATATTTTTGTAAATTGTTAAACACAATCCAAAATTTCATCGTACTGACGGGACTCGAACCCGAACCCCCCGGATTACACGTCCAGATGCTCTGCCAATTAAGCCACGGTTCGATCCATCGATACGACGAAATTAATAAGTAGTCATAGATGACGCCACCAATGCATAATTGGGTTATCAAATGCAATCCACTAATTTCGTTGTATCGATGGATCGAACCGTGGCTTAATTGGCAGAGCACCTGGACGTGTAATCCGGGGGGTGCGGGTTCGAGTCCCGTCAGTACGATGAAATTTTGGATTGTGTTTAACAATCAACATAATTGCCAAGATTGCTATAACCGAAAACGGCATGGAAGTAAAGAAGAATGGGCTACATTCTAAACAATTAAAGTATGCTAAAATTGACCACCTAGATAATATTATTTGACCATGTTATGCATTCTCATTCGGTTTAATTTACATTCAAGCAAAGCTTATCTAAAAGCGCGTGAAAAATCATTGAACTGGTTCGTAAGAGGATCAAAAATTAATGTGACAAAGGTGTGACAGCTGTCGTGGTCTCCTTTGGATTAAATCGTGTGTGCCTAATTCGGTTATATCGATATGTCGTGGCCGATTTAATTGTGGTTGGATGTATAGAAGATTACGTATCTTTGGTCGTGCGATGGGGATTAAAAGACTGCGTGTTATCAGCGGTATTCTGATTGCTTTTATTGGTCCCGAGAAAATTGTTTAGTGGGTTATTATGAAATTATTTGCTCTCTACTAAGTAATTTAAGTTAAAAAATTTTATTTAAGGTAGATCAAGATATTCAATGATAGAAAGTGAGTGAGAGGAAGGTCTAGTAAGTGATAAATAACAAACTTTGTGAATTTTCGACTGAGGTTAATGAAATAAATATCATTGTAGCATAAAATAATATATATTTGTCACGAGTGATTTTTTTATATCTTATAGGCTAGCGTTTGCCCACTTCTGTGGTGGTAAGCGATGATGTGGTTGAATATGGTGAAAACGCTGGGTCTTGAGTGATACTCTGACTCTCAAAAGCTAT
The DNA here is from genome assembly GCA_954871355.1 of Cabera pusaria. NCBI lineage: Eukaryota > Metazoa > Arthropoda > Insecta > Lepidoptera > Geometridae > Cabera > Cabera pusaria. The sequence goes on from OX940892.1 coordinate 22,149,605, forward strand.
GCGGAACACCGGTTATGGTATCAGATGTTCGCCTTGATGGTGAGAGGCTACTTTTTAGTAGAAAGTCAGGCAGAACATTGATTTAATATGCTCCTACCACCTAATAGATCGAGTAAAACGAATCTCGAATAATAAACCATTATTTTCTTGATATTAGGTAACAGGAATAATTTGATGGTAACAGGATAAACAAGACGCTCACCGAGAGCCGAAGATCGGGCTCAGTGGCGTGTCTTGGGAGAGGCCTACGTCCAGCAGTGGACTGATACCGGCTGATAATGATGATTATGATACATTAAATGTTTCGGTTGGAAATGCTTATTTTGATAAGCAGTATATATTATATATAGCATAACGTTTGCCTTTGGCGTGACGCAAACTCGGGAGTGCAAAAGGTATATACTTAAACGAGTCTCTCACTTCTTAGCTAATCCAACGATGGTTGATAAAACCAACGTCTTCTTGTTCAGACACTTTCTTTTTACCATACAGAAAGTATATACCCGTAAAATGATCTGTAAGCAAAGAATCATATGGTCACCGTTCGCGAGATCGAACCTAAGTTCCATGAGAATAATCGATAATCGAATAAATTCATCAGCAATTATACATACCTCATCCATGCAGTGAGCTGTCAAAAATATCATACTATATTGTATTTCCTACCTTCCATGTCCTATATTAGGGTTCCGTACCCAAAGGGTAAAACGGGACCCTATTACTAAGACTCCGCTGTCCGTCTGTCTGTCTGTCTGTCTGTCTGTCCGTCTGTCACCAGGCTGTATCTCATGAACCGTGACAGCTAGACAGTTGAAATTTTATATTATGTTTCTTTGAAGTGTTTCACACTTTATATTTTTTGTAAATTGTTAAACACAATCCAAAATTTCATCGTACCGACGGGACTTAAACCCGCAACCTCCGGAATAACATGTTCCGGTGCTTTGCCAATTAAGCCACGGTGCGAAGTATCGTTACGACGAAATTAGTGGATTGCATTTTGTTAACCCAATTATGCATCGGTGGCACCATCTATGACTACTTATTACGTAAGTTAATCATTCGGAAGAATACATTACAGTTTTCAAATCCGACGAGAGATGTTGCACTGCGTTAATCAAATATTATGTTTCTTTGAAGTGTTTCACACTTTATATTAACTTACGTAATAAGTAGTCATAGATGGTGCCACCAATGCATAATTGGGTTAACAAAATGCAATCCACTAATTTCGTCGTAACGATACTTCGCACCGTGGCTTAATTGGCAAAGCACCGGAACATGTTATTCTGGAGGTTGCGGGTTCAAGTCCCGTCGGTACGATGAAATTTTGGATTGTGTTTAACAATTTACAAAAAATATAAAGTGTGAAACACTTCAAAGAAACATAATATTTGATTTACGCAGTGCAACATCTCTCGTCGGATTTGAAAACTGTAATGTATTCTTCCGAATGATTAACTTACGTAATAAGTAGTCATAGATGGTGCCACCAATGCATAATTGGGTTAACAAAATGCAATCCACTAATTTCGTCGTAACGATACTTCGCACCGTGGCTTAATTGGCAAAGCACCGGAACATGTTATTCCGGAGGTTGCGGGTTCAAGTCCCGTCAGTACGATGAAATTTTGGATTGTGTTTAACAATTTACAAAAAATATAAAGTGTGAAACACTTCAAAGAAACATCATATTTGATTTACGCAGTGCAACATCTCTCGTCGGATTTGAAAACTGTAATGTATTCTTCCGAATGATTAACTTACGTAATAAGTAGTCATAGATGGTGCCACCAATGCATAATTGGGTTAACAAAATGCAATCCACTAATTTCGTCGTAACGATACTTCGCACCGTGGCTTAATTGGCAAAGCACCGAAACATGTTATTCCGGAGGTTGCGGGTTCAAGTCCCGTCGGTACGATAAAATTTTGGATTGTGTTTAACAATTTACAAAAAATATAAAGTGTGAAACACTTGTGAAACACTTCAAAGAAACATAATATTTGATTTACGCAGTGCAACATCTCTCGTCGGATTTGAAAACTGTAATGTATTCTTCCGAATGATTAACTTACGTAATAAGTAGTCATAGATGGTGCCACCAATGCATAATTGGGTTAACAAAATGCAATCCACTAATTTCGTCGTAACGATACTTCGCACCGTGGCTTAATTGGCAAAGCACCGGAACATGTTATTCCGGAGGTTGCGGATTCAAGTCCCGTCGGTACGATGAAATTTTGGATTGTGTTTAACAATTTACAAAAAAAGTTGAAATTTTCACACATATGATGTATTTCTGTTGCCGCTATAACAACAAATACTAAAAATAGAATAAAGTTAAAAATAATAGAGGGTCCCCATACAAGAAACGTGTTTTTTCGGCATTTCAAGCCATCTATGAACGCTTAGTTAGGTAAACGTCCCATAGATGGCGTTATATTGAAATGTCGATCCCTAACACCTTTATTAGACGTTAGATGGCGTTATAAGAATTAAAATGTTTATATGATGATAGTGGTATTTTTTGCTCGATCTTATAAAATACTGTAGTGTGGTACGGAACCCTACTAGTGCGAGTCCGACTTGCACTTGGCCAGTTTTTTTTATTAGATAAATTATGGGTGTCGCTACAGGTATGTAAAATTACAGAGTATACACACATTTTGTTATTGTAGTTGATTTTTGAGCAAACTACAAATAAAACTTCTACTACAAATTTACATTTACAAAAAATATAAACCCAACCTGCAAACCAGCCATAAAACACAATATGAATATTAATTTCAACCAAAGCTCAAAACTTTATGTCTCTTAAAGACGTGTATTAGTGCATTGTGGTGTCATCAAGGGCCCATTAAATTTTTTATCGTTCTAAACTCGATAATATCACATATTACACCGAAAACTTTCGTAAAACGCATAAAAATCACGTAGCAGGTACCTACTTTCTAAAGTCAATAATATCGAGGGCTTGGAACAATACGTCGTGGGCTATAAAATGAAATGGGTACGGACTATGGTCATTTATAAATTGCTTTAGTCGAGAAAGGTGACTTTAACTGAGATTACCCGCAGTGCTCTGTATGAGTAGATTAACCATGATTTGGATTTTAAGAGAACAGCTGGTGTATTTATCCCCTAATCATACAAATCTAACATCCTAGTTCAATCTTTATTTTTTGCATCGTCGCGGAAAAACGGATGTCCCGTCTTGGATTCAATCAATATATTTTTGGCTTATAGATCAAAGGTCAGGACAGTTAAAAAAAAATTGATAACACAGTTACTTATGACATGTCATGACAAAATGATGATACATTTAAAGTATACTATAAAACTTTAGGCATCGCGGTTCGACCACATGAGTTTCTTTACTCAAGTGGTTCGACCGGATCAAATTATAGGTGGTAGGAGTATACGTATAATATAGGAGGTACACAGAGAAAATCTGCCGCCATAGGTCAAACGCCAGCCTATAAGATATAAGAAATATATCCATAATACTTACAATATTGTTTTGTGTATTGCTGTCAACATGCACTTTACTACTATCTCACCCGATGCTAAGCAACAACACGGTCTAAGTTACATCGCGCTTATGATTTTTACATTGTATAGGCTAGTGTTAGAACACTATCTCACCAATTGGTAAGCGATGATGCGATCGAGGATGGTAGCACGCTAGGTCTAGTATAGGAGCGGGCTCTCAATCTCAATAAAACGTAGCAATACTACTGTCTACAGAGTATCCCGGGGCAAATCAATTAGATGTGTACGCAGCAGGCCATTTTGCGCCAGTTTTGGACCGGGCTAAATGAATTAACCTCGTAATTCAGTTATATCTTGCATTGTGTGAAACGGATAACTTGTGAATGGAACCGATATTTATAACTCGTTTATTAGATTGAGACTTTTCGTGTTGTAAACTAAAACTTTATTTCCGCGAGTTGTTTAGGTTAGTATTTAGTAATTTTATAACAATTATAATATAGCATACAATAAAAAATACCATAGTGATATTAGTGATAAGTTCATCTTGAATTTACTTAAGAATTTACTTTGAATATTTTTTACGATAGAAAAATCCATTGGTGCACGGCGGGGATTGAACTCGGTACCTCTGGCATCAAAGCCGACCGTTCTCCCGATTACGTGACCAGGCCCTCAAAAACTCTTAAAAATACAAAATTTTGCTTGCCAAAATATTCAGAATATCCAATGACAATCTATTATTGGTGTGCATTATCGCCTACAATCAGGGAATCGTGCTTGTTCTGTTATCAGATACATATTTTTATTTTATTATTTTTACTAACTTTTTTTTTTCAAAGCGATGTAGTTTGCCTATTACTAATAGTGTCTTATTAATCCTCCCACTAAGTTAAATAAATATATTTGTGTCTGGAGTGATAAAATAAGAGAACACAAACATTTTATTTCGAAATACGAAAGTTAATCCCAAACAAAAACCAATGCTTTTCCTTGAAAATCTCCGTGCTCTTGCCTGCTCTAAAATAAAATAACATAAACTATAACCCTAATTGGCATCTCTTTCGCTCTTTAGTTTTTTTTAACGAACGAACAAGCTCCCCAACTAACATTCTAGTTTAGAAACATCCCACCACATTTTGGCAAAACGTCTCTCATCGTGTCTACAAAGGAATTTCTAAATTGGACCCAGTGAAAAAATATCTTTTATAAGTATTCTTATTGGTCGGCTTGGATAGTCTCACGATCGGCCGACAAAAGTGGGTGTTTACTACAATACGCCTCGAAGGTCATTATTTACCTTTCTTTTTATTGCGGATCCACATAGCTATTCTATGCGATTAATATTTTAGGCAGTGCCTTAGTTTAAGCGTACCGTACCTTAAATGGAAAAAGGAACTATTGTAGGATTACTATATTGTCCGTCTATCAGTCTGTCAAAATCCTTTATTAAGATAAAGGATTTTGACAGACTGATAGATCTGATAGTATCAAGTATCGGAACGCGTAAAAGTATCAAGTTACATTATATAATCAACATAACAAATAATTGGTCAAGGGTCGGCTGTGAAAAAATCAAACTTGTAAGTCGATGCAATCAAAATAATATTATAACCGTTTATGTCGCATATATATTTTGCGATTTCTCAAGGGAATCACAACCTATAGGCTATTTCCCGTTGAACTAGAATCGTCAAATTTGGCAAGAATATCTTAATCCAACATTTAACTATATACATCACACTGCACATTTAAAGAAAAAATCTGATAACCCCAACTTTTATTTCTGTTGTTATGTATAGTTTTTGCCAAATAGATATTTAAAAAATGTCGCAAGAGGTTTTTGAATAAAATATAAATAAGTAAATAGTTTAAAATCGTGGAGCGGATGTGGCATTTAAATAACAATAATAATATGAGAAGGATAAAACTATACAATCACTGGTATGAGAGAGCGAGATGAACAACAATGTTTTGTCCTTTACCCGCGTATGCAATTAAACTGGCTCCAGCAATGTATGGAGCCAGTTTCTAGTGCACCCATTGGCTCTCACCCGCTGTCATGTATAACCCGACCAAATTACGTTGTTCATTTTATCTTACAGCAGGCATATGTATCACGTGTTCATCGTTTTAGTCGGGTTATATCTCTATAGCTATTTCATTCGCATACGCTAATGTTCTCTCTAATATATATACGTTCTCTATGTTAAAAATGGTATATTGCCAGAAAACACAAAGAACATCACACATATTTCATTTCTTTTCCAATCACAAAAATATAGTTTAGACAATCGGAGTACCTACACTCAGCACTGTTCGTAAAAGTTTTAAAAGGTAACAGGACAAGCACGACGCTCGCCTGATGATAAGCGATGACGTCTACCTATTACAGATGTAACGGCATGCAAAATTCTGGCAGACCAGAATTTTGTAGTGGTAGGACTTCTGGTAGTCCGCCTGGGGCTGTAGCACCACTTTGCCAATTAATTTTCAGCCGTGAAATAGGAATGTTTTTTGTAAGAATGTTAATGTTCTTTATATATATATTTATATACATATTATATATATATATAATTTCACTGGACACCTTGCCATTTCAACTAATAAATATATATGTATAAATATATATATTATTTTTATTAGTTGAAATGGCAAGGTGTCCAGTGAAATTACAGGGCTTGTGAGACTCAGCATCTGTATGTCTCAAGGTATCTGGTAACTCAGATGTTTGTCGATAATTATTAATCATTATTTTACAGTCGGTACATTTTGTCACTGACCCTTAAAATTGCGTGGCTTACATAACCGTACCACAGAATAAATAATAGATCATATGGCTAACCAATGTGAAAATTAATTCTAATCAGAACAAGAGTCCGTCCAGACAAACAGTTTCTTTCACATTTATTACATTAGTATGGATTCTTTTTATTATTGTTATGTTATATTTGTTTAAGAAAATAAATTAAAATAAAATATTCATGACTTCGAATAATCGTTTATAATTTTACCCATTCCATACATTTTTAAACACTAAAATCTCTATTACTGGTAAATACAGGCATAAGCATACATAGTAATGAGTTGCTGAGTGAATCGAACTCATCGAAGTAAGTAGATCTTTAATGGAACATTTAAAATCATTTGTATTTATAATGCAGTTCGCAGTGCCCATAAATGGATTTCCCATCGAGTTCCCACAGAAAATAATAAGGTTGTATAAATTCTGAGTATATGAATATGTATGAAAAGCTGCTTATGAGTTGCTTTTCGTATTGGGTTTAATTGTTTCAAGTAAAAAAAGAGATATTATATTCTTTTTGATTTAAATTAAGTACATAGTACAGAGTAATGTTGGTGACTTGGCCGTCGCGAACTTCCCATCCAGCTACAGGATAGCATGACATCTGTTATAATTAAGATAGTTTATTAAAACTGCCCAAATGCGAGTCAGACTTTTGTCTCGCACACGGAGGGTTCCGAACCGCAATATAATAATATATAAGTATAATTTTATATTTTATTACCGTGTTAATACTAAACACGCTTATTCACTACAACGCCATCTAAAGAATATATAACGAACTTCTAACACCAACTAAGTGAACGTTAACACAAAGGTAGGTGATTAATATTTTTTATTAATAAGTTAAACAATCGTTCATGGATGGCGCTATAGTAAAAACACGTTTTTTGAATGGGGACCCCCTTTAATTTTTAACTTTGTTCTATTTTTAGTATTTGTTGTTATAGCGGCAACAGAAATACGTCATCTGTGAAAATTTTACCCGTCTAACTATCACGGTTCATGAGATACAGCCTGGTGACAGACGGACAGACAGACAGACAGACAGACTAACAGACAGGACAGACAGACAGACAGACAAAAATACAGACGGACAGCGGAGTCTCAGTAATAGGGTTCCGTTGGTACCCTTTGGGTTCGGAACCCTAATAAGTAAAACAACCTAATCCCATGCCCCGCGAGTCAGTGTCAGTAGCAAGTTTGAGACGTTTATCGTCCTATATCTGGAGAACCTTTTCTCGATGAAATGACAATGGCACCACCTCGAAAATGTACCCTACCGATTAAAAAAAGAATCATTCGAATCGGTTCACAATTGACGGAGTACATATATACAAAAAAAACATACTGACGAATTGAGAACCTCCTCCTTTTTGGAAGTCTGTTGAAAAAGGGTATCCAGAAATTCCTCAAAGGTCGGCAACGCATCAACAACGCTGCGCTATGAATGCTGTTGACGCGTTACCGACCTTTGCCGACCGTGTTGCAGTTGTTCATAGGCGACGGTAACCGATTACCATCAGGTGGGCTGTCTGCTTGTTTGCCCATCTAACATAAAAAAAATATATATCGTTTAAAAAGTAAAGCACTGATTTAGCATGCCGCGCGAGTTATTTTCTACCGACTTCCAAAAAGGAGGAGGTTTTCTATTTGTCTGTATGTTTTTTTGTATGTATGTTACGCGATTACTCCGTCAATTATGAAACGATTCGAATGATTCTTAATTTAATTGGTGAGGTACATTTCCAAGGTGGTCCCATTGTAATTTCATCGAGATCTGATAATTATCTCCAGATATCATTAGGATGTCGCTGTTTGTTTGGGACCTCTTCACAGCCAAACGGCTCGATCGATTCCACTGAAATTTCGCACACAGATAGCCAGTATAGTAGAATAGGACATGGGATATTTTTTATGGCGGACCAAGCCGCAGGGCACAGCTAGTAGGTAATATCATCGGAAATTGGTTAATATATAAGTAATCACTAATTACTTGCAATACACCACGATAGGAATATTCAAGCCATAAGTTATTTTTCAAAAAAAATAAAACCGACTTCATAACCACAAATAGGCACTCAAAAGCGAAAAATAAATTACTTAAAATTATTATAAGCGCTACCCACTTATCTATTTGAAGTCGGTGCCAGCCAAGTCTAATAGGTAGTAGATAGATAATACCTACATGTATCTACCTACTTACTAACCTACATGTACCTACTTACTACTACTACATGCATAGTATCTATCTACTATCCAATAGACTAAGCTGGCACCGACTTCAAATAGATAAGTGGGTAGCGCTTATAATAATTTTAAGTAATTTATTTTTCGCTTTTGAGTGCCTATTTGTGGTTATGAAGAAGTCGGTTTTATTTTTTTGAAAAATAACTTATTTTACCCTTTTTAGTGCAAAACAAGTTTTAATTAAATTACATGCATTTATTAAGTTTCGTGTCTGGGCCGTTATACACTGACAGATATATACTTTTTGAAAATTTAAAGTATCTACCTATAACGGTTAAGAAGATACAGATCTGTAAAGTGCGCACATATGTATAGACACACGGACGGACGGACGGACGGACGGACGAAACGACGACAAAGTCTCAGAAAGTGTTCATTTGGTACCCTTTGGGTTCGGAACCCTAAAAAAATTGACTTTAAATGCCGCGCTAAAGTGAAAACATTCACTAGTAATAATGATGTCATCAAGGTATCATAGGACAATTTCAAAATGGCCCTGTGCAATTAAAGCATCTGACACACACGATAATTAATTGTCTATTTTATTACAATAATTCCAAATACTTTTATAACACGGACTAGTTGTATTCCAAAATGAATATTAAAAAGTATTATTTGCGATTATTAACGTTAATTGCCGCCATATGGCTAACAGAGTACTGAATCACTCTACTACGTTATAAGAGGCACTTCCCTATATTGTTGTAACCCGAATTATGAAAGCACTGTGTAGCCAACCTAACAACGGAAAGTATTATTTACGTAGTAACTATTATATAATCTGTGTATTATGCTTATAAATTATTTTTTTGCATTGTTGGTTGGTACAAAGTACGTTCATAATTCTGAGTTATTTAATAATGTATGCAGTGTCGCGGGACTGAAATGGCCGCCATCTTCGCCAAACGTCATGTCATGTCAAAAAGGTTGTTTAAAAAAGTTTGCACCCTAACAAGACTTTGCCCGGTAGAACATTCCTGTGAGGACAAATTATTTATATTTATATATAATTATTTATTATAATTATTTATATATAATTATTTATTGAGGGCCCGGTGGCGTAATTGGGAGAACAGTCGGCTGATGCCGTGGTACCGAGTTCAAACCGCCGTGAACCAATGATTTTTTCCATCGAAAAATATATGTGCGCTTCTCACAGTTGCCCTCCGGTGAAGGAAAACATTGTTAAGTAACCAACAACCCCCGCATGGTGGTAGGACATATCTAGTGTCCGCCTGGCCAGCTACCACCCTCAAGTTAGAAAATCTGTCACCAAACATCTAATGTGTTCAAGCAGCTATCCTTGAGAGCCAGTTCCCATTCTAGTCCACATCTCTATTTTCGACCGCATCATCACTTAGCAACAGGTGAGATAGTGGTCAAACGCTAGCCTATAAGATATAAAAAAATATATATATTAATTATCCACACCTTTATTTCTATCTCGCTCACAGTTACCGTAAGAATATCTGCCAAAAACCAAAATCAACGAGAAGAAAGATGTAAAAACATTATTCAAGGTCATATTTTTTAGTCTTCAAAAATATATGCAATAGCAACCTCCATTGTGTATAATCTTCTTGGGACTCTTCTACTAAAACCAGTACATTCTCCTATGTTTGAGGTATTTATCTCCATATCTCAATCAATCAATCAATCAATCAATTATTTATTTGCTATAAATAAGGTCACAAAGGTAAAATACATTATAACAATAGGTCCTCTTATTTATACCCTTTCGGGCGTGCAAATGTTATTTACAATTCGTTACAATACTATTGATAATTATAATATGTTCTCACCGTCTACTCAACCATTCCATGTTTATGTTTTGTTCATAATTCTATTATTATTATTATTTATCAATTACAATTTTACAAGTAAGAAGTACACAAAAAATTAAAATTAAAATTGGAATGTCAAAATATTAAATGTCAATGCCATCTCTGGAGGTACTTATCAGATCTCGATAAAATTAAAATGGGACCACCTCGGAAACGTATCCTACCTATTAAAAAAATAATCATTTGAATCCGCTCTCAATTGACGGAGAAATCGCGTAACATACACACAAAAAAAAAACATACAGACGAATTGAGAACCTCCTCCTTTTTTGTGAAGTCGGTTAAAAATAGACTGGAGATTAGCTCAAAATAAGGAACTATCGCGAATAAATTTGCCGCAAGGGGGTTACATGCTTGTGTGCTACAAAATACGCTAAAATGTCAAATGTCATATTTATTCAGGAATTTATCCAAAAAGGTTAAACCCTAACTGGAGCTTAGAAGTTAGAACATTGTTGTGAAGACATATTAATTCGCCCCAGTTTTGTTTCTATCCCACTCATAACAACTGTAAGAACAGTTTTTTTTATATATTTATCTATCACTATAATCTTTGTGAAGAAATTAAAAGCGCAAAAACATGATTCGACGGCACAGAATAGATAATAGTACAAGTACCTGCTTATGATCATATTTTTGTTTGTCAAGAGTTTATTCTACATGCAACCTCCAATGAGTATAATTTTTTTGGACTAGCTGACCCGGTGAACTTCGTACCGCGAATATAAATAAAGTGCGAGTCAGACCTGCACACGCAGGGTTCCAATTGACCTATATTTGCCGGAAAAATATTATGTTTCTCGTATGGGGACCCCCTTTAATTTTTAATTTAAGTAATTTTATTTTTATTATTTGATCTTATAGCAGCCATTGTTACACACCATGAGTAAATTTCAAATTTTCTATTAAGGTTTGTAAGATCGAGCATAAAAAGCGTCAAAAACACGTTTCTTGTATGGGGCCCCCTTTATTATTACTTTTTATCGGTTTTTATACACAAATAGCGAATACCCATGTATGAAAGCAATATAGTGACAACCATCACGATATGTCAATAGAATGACCAAAAATTCTGAACGAACCAACAATGAAAGCTTGCGACAACCACCACAATTCAAAATATTAAAATTTTAATAGATACGTGATAATCCGAGTATTGTGGATATTTATTATGTTGTCGATTCAAAACCCTTGATTTAATACGTGCTTCAAATTTCAGAGAATTCGAGAGTGGAACAGAGTCTACCCTACCGCACCGAAGGGACGAACGTTTTTGACAGAAAAGTATAGGAAAGTTTTTATGGGAAAATGAAATTGTTTCTTTTACTATCTTTCTCGCAAATGATCTATATTTTCTCACCGTTTAAACGTTCCCTGCACTAACAATTTCAAAACCAAAATCAGCTAAATCGACCTAGCTGTTTTAGAATTTTAGCGAGACTAACGACCAGCAATTGATTCTTATATATAATAAAGAGAAGAAGATTTATCCCAACTGACATTGACATGATATGTAATTATATTTTTTTATGATGACATACAGCTAACATCAGGCAGAATTTTATTTACTGGCGCCACCTGGTGAGAGAAAAACGGTGGCCCTTATTACCCTTTCTTTCCTCAAATGAGGAATTTCGAAGTGTTAAAAAGCTTATTCAAGACCCTTTTACATAATAAAATAACATATAACCAGCATGATTGTCAATCGTGTTGTCAATTATTGTCAATCCTATAAATAGAAGTTCTTTCAGCATTTTCTTTTGATTGTCGTCTGCAATTTCTATTCGAGCATTTGTGAGCATTCTTCATCTAAATTCATTAAGCTTAAATTGAATTACTGCTGAAGTGAGTCTTACGTCGATATCCGGATTTATTTGGAAAAACATTTTTGGGAGAGCCTTTTCAGAATGAATTTATTTTTGGAACCAGGATGAGTAAGCTTAAACATTTGAATGTAAATTTTATAACAATAATCGTATAAGACTCGACTTGCGAAAAAAACAAAAATGTTTTTATAGACGTGTCTCACCTCATCTCGGAATAATACGTATATACTAGAGCCAAATTAATTTACATAATTTTATAATATCCGTTATATATACTTGTATGTTAAAGTCTGTTGCCAAAAATCTTCAGCCAGCCCAGGGATAACAGTTTTTTTGTTGTAAGAGTTCTGGGGAAACTTTATTTGACTTTCATAAATAAAGTAATTGAATATAATATTATAAACATATCTCTAAACATGGCTTATAATATTAGTTACTTTGAAAGTTTTCAAAAGATATTATACTATTATTTTTCTCCATGATATACATATGATGGCTGTATATTGGCTGGCTGTTATTGGCTACTGGCTGTTAATGGTGATACCATAGAGGCTAGCATTTGATCATTAGCTCACCTGTTGGTACGCTACATTAGCATCCCTAGCCTATCACGCTATGCCTAGAATGAGAATGCAATCTCCTATTTATAGCGTTCCTTATTAATTGCTTATCAATTACAGCTATACAGTAACTTGTCTTACAGTTTTCTTTCTGTCAACAAAAGTCGCAAATACTTTCCGGCTTCTTTATAAGAATTTGTTTCGTTTCAACGTTCATTCCTCTATTTTCCCCCTAGTAAAAAGGGAATTTTCTCGTATTCCCTTTTGTAGTACCTACTTCGCCAATAGTTATTCGGATTTCTTTTTATACACGTTGCGCAATTTTCCCTTTTGAAACAGTTACCCGACATGCCATGCCTATTTAAAGGCATAATGAACCGGCTATACTTTCGTGAAGAAAATATTATTCTAGTAATGAATAATGAGTTGGATAGTAATAGTAAATACCAAAAAATCGTTAAATAAATTATAACATTTGAACTTTATAAACACAAGCTTATTAAACCGACTTCCAAAAAGAAGGTATGTTACGCGATTACTCCGTCAATTGTGAACCGATTCGAATGATTCTTTTTGTAATCGGTAGGGTACGTTTCCGAGGTGGTCCCATTGTAATTTCATTGAGGTCTGATTAATATCTCCAGAGATATGATGATAAACATCTCAAATTTGCCACTGAAATTGACTCGCGGGGCATTGAAGTCGGTTGTTTTAGTTGATTTTGATTATTCTTATGTGAATGAAAAGTTATACTAATGATAAATATACACATATTTACTAGTAAAAATTCAACCGACCCACTGATCTGACCTTCGGTGACAATGCAATAATATCTATAGAGCTGACCTGATGACGGAACCGAGTTTAGGGACTGGAACTCTGTGATGGCAAATATTATACGCTCACTTTTTCAGTTCCGTTAAGAGAACCCAAACGCTAAATATTATATTATTTCCGAAAAGGTGTTGGCATGGCATGATTTTTTCTTCTTTACATAGTATATTGAAGTCGATTAAAAACAAAGTTACTCCCGCTGTCTATAGGTACTCTTAGATCTTTTAAACTACGCAATGGAATTGAATGCAGTTTTTATCAGGAGATACAGTTATTCAAGAAGAAAGTTTGTAACCAGGATTAAACGTGGGCAAAGCCGCGGGGCGCAGCTAGCTAGATATAAATTGTATTATTCTGTATTATGTAAATTTTACAATACTATTCTCACAAATTCATTTCTAAAAGCGGCGAACGTCTATGTCTAATCAAGAGATGTATGAAGTCATTGATTTTACTTAGCAGTAATAAAATTTAATTACCGATGCCCGGGCCCCTTTGAGTCAGCTAATCCCTTATTTATTGGAAGGTGCGCTACTACTAAACCTTTCTGTGCTAAGTTATAGTCCTGTTTTGTTCGATGTCTGGGAAGAATGCGGAATCAATCATTAGTTCAATTATCTTGGGATTCTTTACATGGCGGCGATTGGTTCCTCAAAGCTCGGCATTGAAGATTTTCTTTTGAACCTGGCACTCTTGGATTTGAATATATGTATATACATAGCCGTGGACATTTTTATGATGATGAAAATGTATGTATCTACCTATTTTATCACATAGGTAAAATGTTTTGCTATAAATAATGTTTAATTCAATGTGTATATTCCTGTTGGTATCTAACACATTTTTTTTCTTATATCAATCAACACCAATATTATAAATGGGAAAGTCAGTTTGTTTATTTGTTTGTTTGTTTGGGACTTCTTCACGGTCAAACGGCTTGACGGATTTGGCTGAAATTTTGTACAAAGATAGTACATATGGCAGAATAGGATATAGGATACTTTTTTTCTGGCTTTTGAGTCAGGGGGTCCAAATATTTTTAATTGCATTTTGTAAATATAAGACTTTTTCTCGAATAAATGGCTTGACCGATTTGCCTGAAATTGTGTATGAATACATGTCATAGGGCAGAATAGGACATAGGATACTTTTTTTCTGGCTATCGAGTCAGGGGGTCAAGATATTTTAAATTGAATTTTGTAAATATAAAACCTCTTCTCGAATAAACGACTTGACCGATTTGCCTGAAATGATGTTCAAAGACAGTTCATAGGGTAGAATAGGATATAGGATACTTTTTTTCTGGCTGTCGAGTCAGGGGGTCTAAATAAGTTTCATTGAATTTTGTAAATTATAAAGAATATAAAGACTTCTTCTCAAATAAACGGCTTAACCGATTTGCCTGAAATTTTGTATGAATACATGTCTTAGGGCAAAATAGGATATAAAATACTTTTTTTCTTGCTGTCAAGTCAGGGGGTCCAGATATTTTAAATTACATTTTGTAAATATAAAACCTCTTCTCGAATAAACGGATTGACCGATTTGCCTGAAATGTTGTATATAGACAGTTCATAGGATAGAAAAAGATATAGGACACTTTTTTTTTGGCTGTCGAGTCAGGAGGTCCAAATATTTTTAATTGAATTTTGTAAATATAAGACTTCTTCCCGAATAAATGGCTTGACCGATTTGCCTGAAATTTTTTATGGATACATGTCTTAGGATAGAATAGAATATAGGATACGTTTTTTCTGGCTGTCGAGTCAGGGGGTCAAGATATTTTAAATTGAATTTTGTAAATATAAAACCTCTTCTCGAATAAACGGCTTGACCGATTTGCCTGAAATGTTGTATAAAAACAGTTCATAAGGTAGAATAGGATAAAGGATACTTTTTTTTTGGCTGTCGAGTCAGGGGGTCTAAATATGTTTAATTAATTTTTGTAAATATAAGACTTCTTCCCGAATAAATGGCTTGACCGATTTGCCTGAAATTTTTTATGGATACATGTCTTAGGATAGAATAGGATATAGGATACGTTTTTTCTGGCTGTCGAGTCAGGGGTCCAGATATTTTAAATTACATTTTGTAAATATAAAACCTCTTCTCGAATAAACAGCTTAACTGATTTGCCTGAAATGTTGTATATAGACAGTTCATAGGGTAAAATAAGATATAGGACACTTTTTTTCTGGCTGTCGAGTCAGGGGCCCAAATATTTTTAATTGAATTTTGTAAATATAAGACTTCTTCTTGAATAAACGCCTTGACCGATTTGCCTGAAATGTTGTATGAATATATATCATAGTGCAGAATAGGATATAGGATACTTTTTTTCTAGCTTTTGAGTCAGGGGTCCAGATATTTTAAATTGAATTTCGTAAATATAAGACCTCTTATTGAATAAACGGCTAGACCGATTTGCTTGAAATGTTGTATAAAGACAGTTCATAGGATAGAATAGGATATCGGATACTTTTTTTCTGGCTGTCGAGTCTAGGTGTCCAGTTTTGCAAATGTG
Source organism: Cabera pusaria (assembly GCA_954871355.1). Taxonomy (NCBI): domain Eukaryota; kingdom Metazoa; phylum Arthropoda; class Insecta; order Lepidoptera; family Geometridae; genus Cabera; species Cabera pusaria. The sequence continues at coordinate 22,165,745 of OX940892.1, forward strand.
TGGCGGCCTACTCTCAGTCAAACGGGTTAGCCGTTTCAGCTGAAATTTTGTACACAGACAGTCAATAAGACATAGAAGGACAACACATTTTTTTTTTTGGCTGGCAATTTCGGGTTTCTAGATTTTTATTATGTAATTTTGTTAATATGTTGCCTCTTTTCGGCCAGACGGCTTGACCGATTCAGATGAAATTTAGTACAAAGAAATTAAGTAGGGCATAAAAGGGCAAGGAATACTTTTTTTTCGGCAGTTAAGTGTGTGTGCCTTTATTTTTTGTTAACATTACATAGAGTTTGCATAATCATAAAAGTTTGACCTTAGGTTCATCTATAATGTTTAAACTTAATATGTGTCCTAATTAGGCCATAAAACTGTCAGGGTCATTAAAAGTCATCAGAATTTACGCTATAGCTTTGCTTGCCCAACGTGTTTTATCTGCTTTGTGGGAAGTATTTCAGAAACATTCGTGTTAACAGCCACATTTAACCTTAGGGTCATAGGTGTTGACTTAGTAGGCCATAAAAACTGTCAAGGTCATAAAAAGCCGTAAAAATTTTTCGCGCTCGCTCTGCTCGCGCAAGCATATGTTTTATACTTTGTAGGTAATTTCAGCATTTTTTGTATTATAATAGCCAGCCACATGCATCAAAACAAGTTAACAAATTGAAACAGTACAACCTTAAATAATCATAATGATTATTAACCTTAAAATAAGTGGATATCAAGTTTAACCTTTGTGTCATCAGTGTTGACTTATTAGGTCATAAAAAGTCGTAAACATTTTTCACCATCGCTTCCCTCGCAAATTGATAGCGCTCGCTACGCTTGCGCAAGGATTTGTTTTATCTACTTTGTAGGTAATATTTCAGCATTTTTGTATTTAAATAGCCACATGCATCAAAACGAGTTTATAAATTGAAACAATTCAACCTTCAATAATCATAATGATTATTAACCTTAAATAAGTGGATATGAAGTTTAACCTTTGTGTCATCAGTGTTGACTTATTAGGTCATAAAAACTGTTAGGGTCATAAAAAGTCCTAAAAAATGTTCGCGCTCGCTTCGCTCGCGCAGTGATAAGGCTCGCTCTGCTCGCGCAAGCATTTATTATATCTAATTTGTAGAAAACATTTCAGCAACTTTTGTAATTTAATAGCCACTTGCATCAAAACGAGTCATAGATTGAAACAGTACAACCTTCAATAATGATAAAGATTATTAACCTTAAAATAAGTGGATATCAAGATTATTCTTAGGGTCATCAGTGTTGACTTAGTAGGTCATAAAAACTGTCAGGGTCATAAAAAGTCGTAAAAATGTTTCGCGCTCTCTTTGCTCGCGCAGTGATAGCGCTCGCTATGCTCGCGCAAGCATTTGTTATATCTACTTTGTAGAAAACATTTCAGCAACTTTTGTATTTAATTAGCCACGTGCATCAAAACGAGTCATAGATTAAAACAGTACAACCTTCAATAATAATAAAGATTATTAACCTTAAAATAAGTGAATATCAAGTTTAACCTTTGAGCTATCGGTGTTGACTTAGGTGGACATAAATACTGTCAGGGTCATAAAAAGTCGTAAAAATTTTTCACCATCGCTTCGCTCACGCATTGATAGCGCTCGCTACGCTCGCGCAAGCATTTGTTTTATCTACTTTGTAGGTAATATTTCAGCATTTTTTGTATTTAAATAGCCACATGCATCAAAACGAGTTTATAAATTGAAACAGTTCAACCTTCAATAATCATAATGTTTATTACCCTTAAAATAAGTGGATATCAAGTTAAACCCTAGGGTTATCGGTGTTGACTTAGTAGGTCATAAAAACTGTAAGGGTCATAAAAGGTCCTAAAATTTTCGCTCGCTTCGCTTGCGCAGTAAATAAATAAATAAAATAAATAAAGTTTATTTTCTCTCACAAAAAGGTTACAATTACATTGTTTGAACAGTTGAGTAATATAATGTCACTTAGATTTGTACCTATCTTTGTGAGAGACTGGTGCCTGAAATAGGTTTACAAAACCTGTGGTACAGGTCACCAGTGCCCCCCCGCGGATACAATACTCATCAGGTAATGCATTGTTATGTATTTTAACCAAACAAGGATTGAGGAATGTAATTTAACACTAGGGAAGTAAGGAGAAATATAGAAATCTAGGTTAAACTTAAATTTAGATATATTTAACTAAGTGCAGACTATGTTTAATCAAAATCATGTATAGTTGTGTCTGTGTATGTTAAAGTGGTAAGTTGTATGAATAGTAGCTTTGTGAGATGCATATTGTGTGAGTTATTATGATGGTAGTTGAGGAATTTAGTTGATACTACTGTAATAGACTAATGACAGTGATTGGGTGAGTTGTGATGTATGTATGAATGAAAATGTGTATAGATTGAATGGGTCAGATTGTTTAAATGATTATTTTCAAAAAGTTTTCAGTTTCGTCGTAATTAAGTGATTTAAGATAACTTATTATATTTTGTTTGCAAATGTAGGTGGAGAGGGGATATATGGTGAGTATATTATTTATTTTATTATATAGGTATTGTCCCTGATAACAAAAAAAGTGTCGCGTTAAAGTTGAGTTGAATGATTGGGATTCCCATTTGATACCCTTTCTGCGTCTATCCTTCAGAAGGTTTGGGTCATAAATTAAGGTTGAATGGTATTTTAGGACAGTGCGTAGGATGTAAGTTTGGCGTACAGTCAGTAAGTCCCATTTCTTGTAAAGTGCGGTCGTAGGATATTGATAGGGTAATCTCGCTCCCACTTTTAATATAACACGCTGGGCTCTCTCAACCTGTATGAGATGCGTCTTGGCAGCACCTCCCCATGATGTAATACAGTATTCAATAAGTGAGTGACAAAGCGCATAATAGACCATTTTTATGACTTGGTGGTCTGTCACATGGCGAAGATTTTTGAATACGTAAATTAGTTTGCGCAGTCTGGTCACCATTATATCTAAATGAGGTTTGAAGGTTAGAGTTTGGTCAATAATTACACCTAGGTATTTTATGTTTTCAGTACGCTGTAGTGAGGGACACTGACAGGTGGGTTGTGTGTAATTACATATATGAGCTGTTATTGAAAAGGTGGGTGGAGGAAGCGTATGTTTTCGGTGCCCAAATGCAACATATTTTGTTTTTGCAACATTTAAGGTTAGTATATTTCTTTGGAGCCATTGGGTGACCCTGTTAAATCCTGCCTGGGCAAGGTTGAATGCCTCTTCCCAGTTATTACCACTAAAAAAGAGTGCGGTGTTATCAGCGAATGTAAAAATTTGTCCGCCACTCAATTGCATTTGACACAAATCGTCTATGTAGATTAAAAACAGAGTTGGCCCGACTATACTTCCTTGGGGAATGCCATAAGTAGTGGTTAGTTCGTTACTGAGCAAATTGTTAATTTTAACTAGCTGCTTCCTGTCTCTCAGATAATCCTCAAAGAGTTTAAACGGCATGCCTCTTACACCCATCATTTCCAGTTTTAGTAATAGGTGTGGAATAGAGACTGTGTCAAAAGCCTTTGCCAAGTCTAGGAAGACCGTTAAACATTTCTTTCTGTTATCTAGATTTGTAATAATAGCATCGAGTAGCTCATGGACGGCATCTGAAGTAGATATGCCACGTCTAAAACCATACTGAGATGAAGAAAGCAAGTGATTTGATTCCAGAAAATGTGTTAGTCGGCTATTCATAAGTCGTTCCAGGATCTTGGACAAAGTTGGCAGGATAGAAATAGGCCTATAGTTGTTGACACAGTCTCTACTTCCACCCTTATGTATAGGTTTTATGACTGATGTTTTGAACGCACGCGGAAAGACTCCTGTGGAGAAGGCTAGGTTACATATATGTGTAATGGTAACAATAAGGCAATGCGAGTATCGTTTTAGGATAGTTGAGGAAATCTGATCAATACCCACAGCACAGTTTTCCCTTAGCGACCTCATAATATGAAAAACTTCACTTTCGTCGGTTGGCAATATAACTAGAGAATTCAGGAGACACACGGAAGAGATTTCCTTTTGCGTCACATCTTGTTCGAAAGGTGTTATTTGTTCTGCTAGTTTTTTGCCGACCTCCGAAAAAAACCTGTTTATAGAATTTACACTTTGTTGGGGGTGATCTTGGGAAATAAGAGAAGAAGAGTTATCAGCTAACTTGTGTGTGCCATTGATTTTTTTAATGGCCTCCCACAGTTTCTTTTTATTATCTTTAGCACTCTCAATTTCTTGCCTGTCATAATTACGCTTTGCTTTTTTTAAAAGTGCAGTGCAATAATTTCTATATCGCTTGTAAGATAACTTTATGACCTCATTCATGGGATCTCTTTTCATTTTTTTGTGCAAGTTATCTCTGTGTCGCATACACCGCAACAGACCTTCCGTTATCCAAGGCTTGCTTATATGTTTTCTGTTTGACTTTCTTACGGTATGAGTACTATCGGTGATGGCAGAGGATAAGTATGCTACTAATAGATCGGTTGCCACGTTAACGTCACCGCAGTCTAATATAGGTTGAAAATCTATGTTATTAATTGCTGAATCTAACCTCTCAAAGTTGATTCGCTGGCCTAGACTCAGAGTATAGTCCTGTCGCACTTTGGCGTCAAAACTTAGCGCTACGGCATCATGATCAGTAAGCGATGACTCAATATTGAAACATGTAGCATCGGATTTAGTTTTGATCATCATATGGTCGAGGCACGTGCGACCATGTGTTGGAGTTGTGTGGCCTGGAAGCATACTGTGACTAGCCAAGACGTTTAGATAGTCGTAAGATCTCTTATCGGGACTGTTAGGAATAATGTCGATGTTTATGTCACCGCAGACGATAACATTTCTGAAATTACTTAATTTTGAGAGGAGTATATCTAATGAGTTGGTGAAGCTTGCAATATTATGCTGGCTGGGCGGACGATATATTCCTATAATACAGGTATTATTGTTTATCTTGATTAAGAGACAATTTGCATCTTTGATGGTTGGCTCTTCGAACATTACTTGCAGGAGTTTGTTGTAATATATTACAACACCCTCGTTTTGTGTTTTGTGTGAAGATGTTGTGATAAAGCTGTAATTTTCAAGATGGGGAATAGATCTAGCGGATTGAAGCCAGCATTCTGATAGAACTATGATATCCCAGACTAAATCGGATCGGTGAAGGAATGTGAGAAACGATGTAATATTACGGTTGATACTTCTTATGTTTTGGGTTAAGATATTAAAAGGGTGAGTATAATCTTTAATATGGTATTTTATATTGTCAATATCACAAGTTACAGACTTCGCTACCTGTACTAAATCTAGATCCAAGCTGATCGCTTCAATGTCTTGCATTTATTTTACAGACAAATTATTATAACAAATTGTCACGGCCTTATAGGCAACACGTGACTCATGGAATTTGTGAGGTATGTGCCTGCTTGGATCTAGTCTGTACACGGTTTTATGCGGCAATTTGTAACTTAACGATAATTTTTCTTTTTGTAAGTTCCTATGTAAATAGTCCAACTCTAGAGTAACTCGTTTGTATGTGAAGTGGTGAAATTGTGAGTTGTCGTGTAAATGGTGAGTGTTTGTGTTTAGTTGTGTGTTATGTAAAGGTGTAATATGTGAAGGTCTGCACAGCGTAAAACTATAAAAATGTATAAAGAGTGGATATGTGACGTAAGCACAATACACTATTAAAAATAGCTTAAAAGTTATATACAATATGAGGTTACTTAAGTTCAGTAATGTGAGTCACAATGTAATGTTATCAAAATCAGATTCTTCATAAATACGAATCGGTGTTCCCGTGACATGTTTCTTGATGTACACATTACCGTGGGCTGTCCAAGCTGATGTTAGATTCTTGTTCTTGACGTGTTCTCGTGCCATATGGAATACCCGTCTCATTTTACTGGTCAAGTATTCGGACATGTATAAAGTACGCGCTGTTCCTGGCACGCCAATGTGTTCAGAGTTAAGAGTCTCTTCTCCTTTTTCACGTTTAGACTTGTTGAAGGCCCGAAACTTAGCGATGACAGACTCCTGTCGCAGTGAAGTTGTGAAGTCTACGATAATGCCTTCGGATTTTCCACGATATATGTCTCTGATTTCGGAATTTGGTATTTGCGAGTCAAGACCAATCGCTAAACCGATATTTTTGAGTACATCCATCAGGGAAGACTTGTTTGTATTTGCCAATTTCGGCAAGTTGCGAATTTCAATTGTTGTACATAAAGACTTTTTTTCCTGGTGGTCCAATTGTTTTTCTAGTTTAGTTACACGTTGCCTATACTCTGTGTTTTCTTGTTTTAGTATTTTCATCTCTGCTTGTAGTTCTTCGTTCTGGCTTGTGAGCCGAGCCACCGACGTAAGTATGTCTTGATTTTGACTTATAACTGTGGTAAGAGCGCTGGCTAGCATGTCGAATTTGCTTTCGTGTTGGTCTTTAATTTCCGAGACTATTAATTTAATCTCCGACAAGGGTGAGCCTGGATGAACCGCCAGTTCGTCAAAAGTTCGTTTTTGGCGTTTGGTAATGTTGAAGTAGTGTTCGTCTATATTACTAGAATTATTTATTGCCGAGTCCGAGTTATAGTGAGTAGTTGTAACAGGCGCATTTAATTGTCCAGGCGGTGAGCGTTGCACAGACATTGTAGCGTTAAGTTGTATGTAAAGGCCTAAATATTATGTATTCGGCGGTACAATCAGTAATCGCGATAGCCGCGTTTTAACAACGCTATATAGCATATAATAGCGTGTTTTAACAGCCTCATACATTAGACTGACTTAAATACTTAAACAGCAAAACTTGGTAAGCCTTGGTTAGGTTTACTATAATTAGTAATGATTAATGACTTTAACAATAGACGATATCGAGTTTGACCTAAGAGTCATCTACAGTGACATGATTGTTAGGTTATAAAACTGTCAGGGTCATAAAATGTCTTAAAAAATGTTTGCTCGCGCAATGATAGCGCCCGAGACGCTCGCGCAACTATTTACCTTATTTTCTTTGTAAGAAATGTTTCAGGAACTTTTGTGATTAGTCAAACAATTGAACAGCACAACTTCGTATACCTAACCAAAATGATTAATGACTTTAACAATAGAGGATATTGAGTTCGACTTTGGGGTCATCTATGGTGACTTGGGCTAAGAGATCATCGATCTAGACCTCAAAGGTCATAAAGACACAATAACGCGGGCGAAGCCGCGGGTAACAGCTAGTATATATATAAAAGACAAACGTTACTGACTGACTGATCTATGAACACACAGCTAAAACCACTTCACGGATTGCCCTAATTTAACATTCAGCTAGTATTTTTTGTGACATAGATATCCGCTAAAAAAGGATTTTTCGAAATTCCATAAGAGTTTAAAATGGGGATTTAAAGTTTGTATGGGAAAAACAAGATAAGATAGTATTTTTAACCGATTTTAAAACAGGGAGGAGGTTTCTCAATTCCACCGTATATACAGGACAGTACCGATGGATCAAACGAAACAGGGTGGTAGAGGACCTCACTGCGCATCTATTGAACCCCCATAAATGTTCTACTATTTTGGATAGTTTAAGAGATATGACATTTTTTTAAATGATTTTTTGCCTTGCGCCGCTTTGGTTCACAAATGTTTTTTTTCTGAACATTCACATAAACCTTACATATTTCCATACAAACTTTCATCCCTTATTCCCTTTTGTTATTTTTACACCCTTGAGGGTAAAACTTTTACAAACTTTGAATGTCATATTTATTTATATCGAATCAACAGCCTAAAAAATAAGTTTCAAGCTCCTAGCTCTAAAATGACGATACTTCCATACAACTTTTCATACCCCCTTTCCACCCCTTACAAACCCGTTTCGCATTAAAAAGTAGCCTATGTCCTTTCTCAGGCTCTAGACTATCTGTGTATCAAATTTCATTTAAATCCGTTCAGTAGAACATTCATATAAACCTTACATATTTCCATACAAACTTTCATCCCTTATTCCCTATTGTTATTTTTACACCCTTGAGGGTAAAACTATTACAAACTTTGAATGTCATATTTATTTATATCAAATCATCAGCCTAAAAAATAAGTTTCAAGCTTCTAGCTCTAAAAATAACGATACTTCCATACAACTTTTCATACCCCCTTTCAACCACTTACAACCCTTTTTTCGCATTAAAAAGTAGCCTAATGTCCTTACTAAGGCTCTGGACTATCTGTGTACCAAATTCCATCTAAATCGGTTCTGTAGAACATGAACATAAACCTTACATATTTCCATACAAACTTTCATCCCCTATTGTACACCCTTGAGGGTAAAACTTTTACAAACTTTGAATGTCAAATTTATTTATACCAAATTAACAGCCTGAAAAATAAGTTTCAAGTTTCTAGCTCCTAAAATGACGATACTTCCATACAACTTTTCATCCCCCCTTTCAACCCCTTACAACCCTCTTTTCGCATTAACAAGTAGCCTATGTCCGTTCTCAAGCTATCTAAGACTATCTGTGTACCAAATTTCATTTAAATCGGTTCAGTGGTTTTGGCGTGAAAGTGACAAAGACAGACAGACAGAGTTACTTTCGCATTTATAATATTATATATATCTTTATAATATATATACGAGTAGTTAGGAAGGATAAGTAAATACGTGATTCAAGCTTTTTCAACATTCCATTTCTAAGGGTCCCCGCACACGGGCCACGGGCCACAACCACTAAACGCCGCCACCGGCATATCTTCTCTAATATATAAAATTCTCGTGTCACAGTTTTCGTTGCCATACTCCTCCGAAACGGCTTGACCGATTTTGATGAAATGTTTTGTGCTTATCCGGTATCTATGAGAATCGGCCAACATCTATTTTTCATCCCCCTAAATGTTAGTGGTAGTCCACCCCTAATTTTTTTTTTTATTTTTTAGACAAAATTTTTAATTTCTATTTTTTTATGATACAACATACAAAAATACATACAATCCTCAATTTTCACCCTTCTACGATCAACCCTTATTTTTTAATAGCCATTTTTTTATATGGCAAAACAACGTTTGCCGGGTCAGCTAGTTTCCTATAGTTTTCATACATTCTATCATGTAGCGTGTGGCGGCCACCGGCGTCACCGTGTGCGGCGAGTCCATATAAAATGTATGAAAACTATAGGAAATATGCCGGTGGCGGCTTGTGGCCGGTGGCTCGCGTGCGCCGACCCGAGATAGAGGGTAGGAGAAGAATAGGGTAACAAAATCTGAAAATGAATATTGTTTCGGATTGCGCTGAAATTTGGCATGCAGATTATTATCATATAGCAGTTATCATAGCGTAAGTATCCGCTAAGAAAGGATTAATAATATAACAGTTAGCAGTTTTTGAGATATAGCGACCGCAAATATAACTTTGTTATTCATACAAACACTATGGTTTTTTGGGTTTTATAAAATGAATCCCTCCTAAAATAAAATGTCCCTCGATCACGCCATGACTTAAAAACGGGTGGACCCGATATAAAAACCTGGGTCTAAAGTTTGTATTGAAAAAAAATGTAGTCTTTTTAATCGAAACTTTACAGAAGTTCTGTAAATAAATAAGTATAGACGTTTTTAAGATTTTTTCAAAATTCAATCCCTAATAGCGTGAAATGGGTTCAAAAAATCAGTATAGTTTTTCGGGTGTTATAAAAATGAATCCCTATTTCCCTTGCTCACGCCATAACTTGAAAACGGGTGGACCGATTTGGATAATTCTTTTAGATTTTTTTTAACGCCCGCATAAACAACTTCTTTCAATCACCTAAAACTTGTAAATGAAAGAAGTTATTAACGCGCGATTAATATAAGCGCAAAGTATAAGTGCAAAGCAACAGAAGTCTTTCCAAAAATGTTATCGCTGAGATGTCTAAATTCCGGTACTTACACTGAGCCACAAATGCAAAATTCCCTGAAGAAAACAAAATAATTACCAACTTTATTACCGCAACTAATAACCTCCTCCAATTAATCTACCCCTTGTAATCTCAGCATTGACTAATTATCTCTTGCTTGCTCGTCAAATAAGATACATCAGTTATATGATTAATCATACGTTAATCACGCTCCAGTTGTAGCGGTAATCACACTGACTCTAGAGAGTTAATCAGCCTCCCAGAGAAGGATAATTGCTGAGAAGTATAGATTGAGCGTGTTTTTTCCTAGCGACTTTTTATCAATTTTATAAAGCTTGTGTGTAAGGTACTCATTAAGACTACTGCCTACTAACTACTGGGAAGAGGATGAATTTTTAATTTTCTTATTTTAACTTGTAGAAAGTTAACTAAGTACTGAAAACGTCAATTATTCCATGTTTCAGCAGTTTTCACCCACTTTAAAATATGAACAACTACTGTGCAAACACCCACCCTACCTTATGTCACAGGAGTAAAGAAAAGCCTATGTAGTTTAGGCTGTGCATCGTCTATCAGTGTTAGCGAACTAATATTTGAAGGAAAATATTTCTAACAAAACTAAACGGATCAAGTAGTAATTTTGGCTTTTTCTCTTCATATAAATATAACCATGACGGTGCGTAGGGTGTGTAATGTGTCTAATTACACTTATTTGATCATTAATATGCAATCGCTGGCTGTTTGGTCTCGTTAGATTTGTCTCAACTTACTTTGGTCCTAGATTATGTAAAAGTAGGTTTCTAAAATATAATTTATTTTTAAACATCGTTGCTATGCATCACACAAAAGTATGAAACCTCACGTGAACTAAATGCAGTAACAAATCATACGTGAGTTTTCCTTCCACGACGAATAACACGGAGGTGGGCAGAATTTATAGCCTCATGTATTATCTAGTTACAAGGAAATTGTGGTTCAGATTTTTATTAAGGGCTTTAGACGCAATTTTAAAAGCACAAAAAGTTTAGGACCTATTAAACATTAAATAATGAGTATTTTTGCAGGTAACGGATAGCTGTACTGTAATTAAGTTAATAAAACTTTTTAACAAAAAAATTAAACCGCCGAAAAAACTGAAAAGCAAAAAATTAAACTTTTTTATTTAACCTTAATAACGCAGTTCTTAAATTACTGTTAGTATTCATAAGTATATATTTTTGTAAATGTTTTGAGTTTTTAACATAATAACTAAGTTCTTAAACTAATGTAAGTATGTATACCTAAGTAATTTTGAGTCGGGTCTCCCCTTGGGGGTATACCCTTTCCAAAAAAAAAGAATTATCGAAATCAGACTACTCTGTAAAAAGTTATGCGTGGTCATACATAAAAAAATATATACGCGTCGACTTGATAACCTCCTCCGTTTTTTTTTCGTCGGTTAAAAATTATGGAAAATCTTCTCAAAGTTTTTTTTTGGAGAAAGCTGCCTATATGGTTCTGTTTCAAAAATGACCGAACCTTGTATAAATTATTAACAACTTGCATGTTTTTTTCATATCTTATAGGCTAGTGTCTGACCACTATCTCACCTGTTGGTAAGTGATGTTGCGGTCGAAGGTGATAAGCACGCTAGGCCTAGAATAGGAACTGGCTCTCAAAAATAACGACAAATGACGCATGTACGAGCTGTTGTCGAACCCAAAGGGTACCAACGGAACCCTATTACTGACTCCGCTGACTGTCTGTCTGTCTGTCTGTCTATCTGACTGTCTGTCTGTCTGTCTGTCTGTCTGTCTGTCTGTCTGTCTGTAGCGCAGCGCCATCTACCTAGCCTCAAAGATGGCGCTATCGTCTTTACCTTAATCTGAATCTCGGAAGCGGCTTCAACGATTAAATAAAATTTAGTATACCTACAGGGGATTTTGGGGGGCGATAAATCGATCTAGCTAGGAGTCATTTTCAGAAAATGTTGTTTTATTCGTGTTTTCAATAATCAACTTTATTGATAATCAACTTAAAATATGACTCTTCCCGACATCTATTGGCGAGTAGAAGTACTGCGTCGGTAAAGCAATTAAGGCCCATTTAGACGGGGAGAGTTTATCGTACGTTTCCTTACGAGAAACCATACGCTACTATCACAAGCAATTATCGCCATAACACAATCGTATCAAAATGTTTACATACAGGCAAGAACTAAAATCTCGCCTACGATTATGTCATACGAGATTCGCATATGACTTATCGCTAGGCGATAATTGCCTATGTTTGTTCACACAAAAAAGTATAGTAAGCAGATTCTTGCTTATGAGAGTCTCCACTTGTATAAACACGATCTCGTATGACATTTTTCAAGCTCATACGAGTATCGTACAAATCGGGTTGAACCGTTTTGAGTGCGAGAATCGAAATACGAGAAAATTCTGTTTAGACCGACACTATCATTATTCTATTGCGAGTCAATTGTTGCCAGAGTGGCAGAGCGAGAGGTGTGAATATTTAGACATATAATCTTCTTTATATTCCTTCGATAATCGTATCTTCGAGACGAGAAACTCTCCCTGTCTAAATGGGCCTTTAGTTGCTCTCAATTAAAAAAAAAGTATTATTATTCGTCAATAGATGTCAGGAAGAGTCATATTTGTCTGTTTAAGTGGCAAAAAATAACGAGCAAAGCTCGGTCAACCAGGTATTTAATAATATTAATTACTACAATTACTATTACTACTATTACTATTACTACTATATAATACTATTCTACCTTTGTGTTAACGTTTACTTAGTTGGTGTTAGAAGTTCGTTAGAAATTCGATAGATGGCGTTTGGGTCCCTCCGTGTGCGGGACAAAAGTCTGACTCGCACTTGGCCAGTTATATTTTATGTTTGATAGGCCAGCGTTTGACCACCATTTGACCTGGTGGTAAGCGATGATGTGGTCAATTAGGGTTAACACGCTAGGCCTAAAATGAGCCGATTATCAAGGCCTGCGTGCTACCGGTACGTAGTAAGATTATGGCGGTAGATTTTCTCCTTGAAGATGCTAAGCTACTTTTTATAGCAAGTCAGATGGATCATCGCTATAATGATCCTTTCACTTGTAGACAAACACAAATGAATGCACATAAAAACCATTGATGTACTCTTAGGATTTGAACTAGCGACCTTCTGGTTTAAAAGGAAGCTACACCGACAAGCCATCCGAAGTACATGAAAACGCCGGCTGAAAGACATGGCTACAGTCAAGTTCACAAAAAGCAACCCTCATATTAGCAATACCCCAACCTGTTAAACTAAATGCACTAAACATGCCGCTACGTCTGTATAGCTCTAAAATAAGCTCTACATCCAAAAGCACTCAAACATGGCTTTCTAAAATCAATTCAAACTAAACCAAACATTAATACTATGTATTATTTATATACCCGCGCAACTATGTCGCGGTTTGCTTTCACAAGTGGTACTGATTAATGATAGTACTACACGATTTGTCAATACAGACACTGTCTTAGTAACTGTTATTTTATACTATGACACAGTATAGATCCACACATAGATATGAAGATACTAAAGAGTAATGGTTCAGGAGTTAGATGGCTGGTGGCGATATTGGACAGGTTTCGATGAATAATTGTTTGACTTGTCTTGACGGATACGCAGAACGGGATGTGACGTGCCGAAATGTTATTGAGAAGTTATAAAATTAAAGCATGCCAAAAATAAACAAGGTATTTGAAGCCTAATATAGAAAAACACTTGTTTGGTATTCGTAGTTGAAGACGTTAATGGGTCGAGGTGCGAGGTCTTGTAGTGGTAGGACTTCTGCTAGTCCGCCTCCGGTACCACCACTTTGTCAATTTGCCATTGCCATTTTCAAACGTGAAATAGGATTTTTTTTCGGTTGAAATGGCAAGGTGTCGCGTGAAATTACAGGGAATGTGAGACTCACACTTTATGTCTCAAGATAACAGGCGCAGTGCAGTGATATGCAGAATTCCGGCAGTCCAGAATGTTGCATGCCGCTGTGTTTGTAGTAGGTAGACGTCATCGCTTACCAACACGCAAGCGTTGTGCTTGTCCTGTTAACCTATAAAATCTAAAAAAAAAAGGTGCAGAACAAGTGACCTGTGACGTCAGCCCAATCAGCATAGTTCAACAATCCCAACCATCTGCCGAGCTACTGCTAGATAATGCTGAAAGTACCTACTGAGTTACTTTTATAAGATTTGTTTCGTAAAATACCAACATAATGTTAATACTAAAACAAGGATTGATAAAATATTTGTTCAGGACACTGATTGCAAAGAACACAAAAAATAAAACCGGCTAAGTCGAGTTGAACTCGCCCACCGAGGCTTCCGTACCAACCAATTAAGCTAGACCTCTAAATTGCATCAGCGCTCATATAACTCAGAGGTCTACATTAATAGGCGCAAACTATGTATGTATGGGGACACCCTTTAATTTTCAATTTTTTTTTATTTTTTGGAATTTTTCCTTAATGTGTGCTGTAAGACCTTGCTTCTTGCCAAATTTCATGATTCTAGGTCAACGGGAAGTACCCTATAGGTTTTCGACCCAAAACCTATAGGGTACTTCCGGTTTACCTAGAATTGTTAATTTTGGTTACTTATAAGCAAGATCTTACAGCACACGTAAAAGAAAAATTCCGAAAAATAAAAAAAGTTGAAAATTAAGGTACATTTTGGTAGGTTCTAACAAGTTTTCGCGAAAATCTAAATTTGCCCATATCTTTTTATTGTGTTGACTCAAGACCTTGATTTTTATTAGCTTTTTATTAGCTTCACCTGTATGTTTGTATGTTTGTAACCGACTTCTTTGGGCGCGATTTTGACCCATTTTAAACGGCCAGATTTCAGAACTTTGTAGATTTATCGAGGACCGATGACAATACACTAATTTGATAAAAAATTATTCCATTTTCAACTAAAAAGTAGAAAATAAATAATAGTTTAAAAAAACTAAAAAACACGCTTTTTATAGAAAACCGAACTAAAAAATAGAAAATAAATCTTAATAAATTTAAATTAAGAATAGTGATAGTTAGACAATTGAAATTTTCACAGATGATGTATTTCTGTTGCCGCTATAACAACAAATACTAAAAACAGATCAAAGTTAAGAATTAAAGGGGGTCCCCATACAAAAAACGTGTTTTTACTATAGCACCATCTATGAACGATTTTTTACCAGTGTTTCTCAACCTTTTTCATCACGCGACGCAACCCCCTTGGTATGAAAAAAATTCGACCTACTTGCACTGTTTATAATTTGTGTTTAGTTGTATTTCTAGCTTCTACCCGCGGTTTCGTTCGTGTGGCCTACAGGAAACAAATTACATATTTTCTTTTAAACCAAAAATTATAAACGCTCTCAGTCAAAACACCTACTTTACTCACTCTTTAATTAATATTTTCTTTAAAAGTATGTTTAATCTTTGTTTTTTTTTCTTTTACTAAGGCTTCGCGACTCCCTTATAGAGGCTTCGCGACCCCCCAGGGGATCGCAAGTGGCGCGACTCACACGTTGAAAAACACTGGTTTTTGTGTTAACTAGAGATGCGCTGAATATTCGATTGGTATTCGGTATTCAGCGTATTCGGCATCTTTTCCATTATTTGTATTCTGCCAAATTATTCGGTTTTGTTGCCAAATATATTCGGTTCAAGCATTTCTATTTTCTTGGCTCATGTAGCCAAGGTGTAAAACTAAAAGAAAAAACTTCTTATATAAGATTTATGTTATATTATAAGTCAATGAAAACATATTTACTTCTTAACCTATAGTTAGTAGGTATAGTCAACATTTATTTTAAGCCTTAAATCAACATTTAATTTAAATCTCGCAACAATATTTATTTTTAAACTTAAAATCAACATTTTTATAAACCTCAATTAAATCCATTTAAATCCATCCAAGTTCCTCGTCTAACCGGCAGCGGTACGTAGCGCACATGCTAGAACTTGTTTACGCGGCAAAACAATGTAATTGTAAACCGAATAATTCAGCCGAATATCTGTTTCGGTAAAGGTTAAACCGAATAATATTCGGTATTCGGTAATTCGGTGAAACCACTATACGGCGCATCTCTAGTGTTAACGTTCACTTAGTTTGCGTTAGAAGTTCGTTAGACATTCGTTAGATGGCGTTGTAGTATAATATGTAATAAGCATGTTTAGTAATATTGACACGGTATTTATATTATCGATGTACTTTGTACTTTATTTTTCCGGCAAATTTTGTTTAATCGGAACCCTACTTGTGCGGGTCCGACTCGCACATGGCCAGTTTATTTAGTTTTTTTAAACTATTATTTATTATACACCCAATACGGACTATAGACCTCAGTATCAGGTATAAATTTCAACTTGCTAGGTCTATCCGTTCCTGAGAAAATCAGTGGTGACAGACGGACAGACGGACAGACGGACAGACGGACAGACGGACAGACGGACAGACGGACAGACGGACAGACGGACAGACGGACAGACGGACAGACGGACAGACGGACAGACGGACAGACGGACAGACGGACAGACGGACAGACGGACAGACGGACAGACGGACAGACGGACAGACGGACAGACGGACAGACGGACAGACGGACAGACGTACAGACGGACAGACGGACAGACGGACAGACGGACAGACGGACAGACGGACAGACGGACAGACGGACAGACGGACAGACGGACAGACGGACAGACGGACAGACGGACAGGCGGACAGACGGACAGGCGGACAGGCGGACAGGCGGACAGGCGGACAGACGGACAGACGGACAGACGGACAGACGGACAGACGGACAGACGGACAGACGGACAGACGGACAGACGGACAGACGGACAGACGGACAGACGGACAGACGGACAGACGGACAGACGGACAGACGGACAGACGGACAGATGGACAGACGGACAGACGGACAGATGGACAGACGGACAGACGGACAAGAAAGTGATCTTATAAGAGTTCCTTTTTAGGGTTCCGTACCCAAAGGGTAAAACGGGACCCTATTACTAAGACTCCGCTTTCCGTCTGTCTGTCTGTCTGTCTGTCTGTCCGTCTGTCACCAGGCTGTATCTCATGAACCGTGATAGTTAGACAGTTGAAATTTTCACAGATGATGTATTTCTGTTGCCGCTATAACAACAAATACTAAAATCAGAATAAAGTTAAATATAATATAGGGTCCCTATACAAGAAACGTGTTTTTTTCAGCATTTCACGCCATCTATGAACGCTTAGTTAGGTAAACGTCCCATAGATGGCGTTATATTGAAATGTCGATCCCTAACACCTTTGGTAGACGTTAGATGGCGTTACAAGAAATAAAATGTTTATTAATTATTATTTTTTTCTGGCGAAAAATGATAGTGGTATTTTTGCTCGATCTTATAAAATACTGTAGTGTGGTACGGAACCCTAGTGCGAGTCCGACTTGCACTTGGCCATTTTATTTTACCTTTTGAGGTACGGAACCCCAAAAACAACCACAGGAAGCGTTTGACTACTATCTCTTCTGATGTTAAGTGACGATGTGGTCGACGTTGATGAATACAATAGAATAGATGCTTAGGTATTAGAAAACAAAATAGATAAAATATTTATTTGTAACAGAAAGATCCAAAGTAGAAGGAGCTTGCAGAGGATGGGAATTAATGAAGAGGCGTAGTTAATGATGTTGTTAAGATTTACGATAGGCGTGGTCAAACGCCTTCTCCATTAAGGACAAACCAGACAGAAGAGGCATAAGACGTTAGACGTAAATTTAAAAAGTGTATGTGCACTGTCTTTTCAATATATGTATTTTCATCGTGAGACTTCCTTTCATTTTATATTTAAGTTCATATAAAAGACACCACGTGCGCGCTACGTCCGCGTTTTACGTCCTTTTGTTTTGGCTTGCGCCTTACATGAGGCAAAAAATTAAAACTGCGATATTAACATAATCTATGCTACACATTCTTTACCATGTTTGAAAACTTTTTCGCTCCTGCATCGGTTTATATAGCCATCAGCGCAGCTGTTTTGAACTGATAGATATTGCTTTATCAGCCTCATCAGACAGATAAGAAACATCTCGAAGTGATTCTTATATAGCTTCCGAGATTTGTCCCTCACAAACATTATACTCAGATTAAGTAGAGCGATAATCTTCACAAGGTAGCTGGCAGGATCTGGATCAGAGTTGCCAAGGATCGTGCTCAGTGGCGTGCAGTTGGAGAGGCCTATGTCCAGCTGTGGACTAGCATAAGTCGACGATGATGATTATGATGAAATGTAAAGTAGCAGGTCAAGTTAAATGAAATTTGTAAAAAGAAAGTTTCGCAATATAAATGATTTCAAATGACTTACTTGTGAGCAAGCTTCCTAATCTTATAATACAGTTAAATTAACTTAACATACCAACAAACCATGAAACTATCAAACCTACATAAAGTTTATAGACTATTGTGTAGCTATCTTAAAATGTTTAACATTAAGAAATAGCCACTGAAGCTTAACCCTTAAGCAATGATTAGATATCAGAATTCTAGACTTCGCAATTAGATTTAGAATTCCTTACGAATTTACATATAAAACGACCGATTGTTGAGGCAGGGCTCATTTAGATATGTTTTATGCAGTCATTAGAGTTGAAACTGATAATATTTATCTACCATTTGAATGTCTAATGTGTCCATTTGAATGTCTAAATTTGTAATGTGCATGCACAATGATTTTAAATATGATATTTACAATACAGTAGTAAATGTTTTATTGTACGCCAATTATTATAAGAAACTAAAACATTAAACTCAAACAAGTATTTTTATTTTAATGCGATAGGTTAGATACGTACTGCCAAACTTTAAAGGGATTAAGGAAAATATCTTGTAAAAGATGAATAAATAGTAACAATTTATAGGAATACAATTTGTAATAAGTTTAATTATTTTGGATCCTGCTTAGAGTTATTAAAACATTAATACTTAAACAATTTCACATAAATTTCATCTTTGCATGTTTGATCCGTTTATAAAACAGACTTGACAAGCCACGCCACTTTGTGATATTTCTATTTTCTTGAATCGCCTTCATGCATGTTTTCATGATCCATACTCTTTTTATATTGGAATGTAGTCGTTTTATTTTTTGAGTGTGGGTGGAACGTTTTAAAAATTATAAAAGATTGAAGCATAAAAAAATCATTTTTGACGAGATTCGACGTAGTATTTATATTCTCTTTGATTCGACATTGGGCTCTAGGCAATAAATGTTGGTTGCTAAGAAAAAATTAAAAAGAAATGTTTTTCTAATGGAGTAATTCAATAAATCGTAAGACAAAGACATCGTGTGTAAGATCGCATAGCTGGAAAGCTGCGAAATCGTGCCGGAGGCAAAGTGTTGAGGCCAGTGCTACGAAACACAGACATCGTGTGTAAAATCGCATAGCTGGAAAGGTGCGAAATCGCGCCGCAAACAATGTATTGAGGTGATGTAAACCTAAATTCATTTCTACGAAGTGGCTAAATGCTGAAACTGAACTGTGGAACTACGACACCAAGGATATCCATATATTGAGCCCCATTAACCCCTCGTTCCTCAAGTCCCCACTCTTCTTTTTATAAATATACTTCTTAATTTTATGCATCGTTGTTTATATTATCTCTACGTAGTAGGTTCGTGGTCCTTTAGGGATGTAGCGTGCGGTAGGTCTCCTCCAGGCAATCCGTTACGTTACAACTTATTTTCAGTAGTAAGTTTGAAGTATTTATCTCTATATCTCTGGAGATACTCATTTGATCTTGATACATTTTATAATGGAACTAAATGGAAAGTACAAAAAACTCAAACAAAATGATGATGCTTAGTGATGAAATAAACTATTTAAAACTATGCTCGTTTCCGATTTCAACAGGATTAATAAAGTATAATTTACCAATTATCTCATTATACCAAAACAAATGAAGTAGTCAATAGACCACAAACCTCGTTTAACTGTTCATTGTGACTCCAACTTGCTAGCTTCAATAGGAAACTTAACTTCACTTATAACATTTTAAATGCCTGCAAAATATCACATAGCAATAAGCACTCGCATTTAGTTGCATCTAGCGGCAGGCACCGCAACATAAAAGTTTCATTTCAGCTCACAATTTAGAAAATTCTTAAAAACGACTTTTATATAATAAAAGTTAGAAAATAAGGAGCACACGTCTTGCTTTCTAAAATGTGTTTTATTATGTGCAGTCAGCGACGTCGCAAAATAAATTGTCAGCAAGTTCCGTAATGAACTGAAATAAGATATTTTTTGGCCTAGTTTTCATTATGAACACGCTTTTATATTTGAGATTCAAACTACCATAGAAAAGGCAGACGGAGCCGTGCCTAATACCCTAGTGAACGCAATTTCAGTATTACTAAATTCTTGAGTAATACGCTTCCGCGCTCAGTTTGCCACCAAGCGGCAGCAGGGACGGACGCGTCCGTGCGGTATTACTTCGCAGCGTTGCTTACGTAGTAATCATGCCGGACTGAGCGCGGAAACTTATTACTAAAGTATTTAGTATTAATGAACTTGCGTTCACTCGTGTGTTCGGCACGAACCCGTCTGCCTTTTTTATGGTAGTCTGAGATTTGAGAATGAAGATTGTATACTATTTACTATAGTTAAAATTACGATTTATTTTCACTGAGCGTAGTCAGTGTTAAGAATTTATAATTATTTAGGCAGTGTCAAGTTATAAAAATACTAAACTTAAAACCACCCCTGACTTATCTACGTGTTATTTGTTCATTGTATTGGTGACGAGTAGAGAAGAGTCCGCAGAATCCAGAAGCTGCCTTAATATCAGATCAATGCTTTTTTTTATATCTTCTAAGCTAGCGTTTGACCACTATCTCACCTGTTGGTAAGTGATGACGCGGTCGAAGGTGGTAAGCACGCTAAGCCTAGAATGGGAACTGGCTCTCAAGGATAGCTGCCAGAACACATGAGATGTTTGGCGACAGATTTTATAACTTAAGGGTAGCTGGCCAGGCGGATACTAGATAGTGTCCTACCACCATGCTGGGGTTGTTGGTTTCTTAACGATGTTTTTCCTTCACCGGAGGGCCACTGTGAAAAGCGCACATAAATGTATATACTATCGTGTTCTTACAATATCATTGACGTAGAAGGATACCGAATTTAAATTTGATCAAACCTATGAATGTTGAGCTCATAGCGTCATCCATCAACTAGAAAAAAGCTCTTAATATCTAAAAATAGCTAAACGGATTTTCATGAATCAAAGCTATGAAAACTTTGGATTAAGATGTAATCAAAAAAAAAACAAAATCTAAATCGGTTTATTCTTTGGGTGCTACGATGCCACACACAGACGTAGAGATACACAGAAACACACGTCAAACTTATACATTTACGTAGGGAGTTAAAAATGAGTAAAAGTCACGTGGAAATAGATTTCAAGTTACAGTTCGTTCCCAGTCATGACCCCAGTATAAAATACATACGTAGATATTTTCAGAGTATTATGAAGTACATACCATAAGGCTTCTCTAATTTGCATCGAACACAACCAATAAAAATTATTTATTAATAATAATAATAATACTTTTTAATATTCATTTTGGAATACAACTAGTCCGTGTTATAAAAGTATTTGGAATTATTGTAATAAAATAGACAATTAATTATCGTGTGTGTAAGATGCTTTTATTTCACAGGGCCATTTTGGACATTGTCCTTTGATACCTTGATGACATCATTATGACTTGTGAATATTTTCACTAGCGCGGCATTTAAAGTCAATTTTTTAGGGTTCCGAACACGAAGGGTACCAAATGAACACTTTTTGAGACTTTGTTGTCCGTCCGTCCGTCCGTGTGTCTATATATGCGCACTTTACAGATCTGTATCTTCTTAACCATAATAGGTAAATACTTGAAATTTTCACCAAGTATATATCCGTCAGTGTATAACGGCCCAGACACGAAATAAAACCGACTTCATTACCACAAACAGGCACTCAAAAGCGAAAAATAAATTACTTAATATAATTATTATAAGCGCTACCCACTTATCTATTTGAAGTCGGTGCCAGGCAAGTATAATAGGTAGTAGATAGATACTACCTACATGTATCTACCTACTTACTACTACTACATACATAGTATAGATAGTAGTGTACATAGTATATCTACTATCCAATAGACTTGGCTGGCACCGACTTCAAATAGATAAGTGGGTAGCGCTTATAATAATTATATTTAGTAATTTATTTTTCGCTTTTGAGTGCCTGTTTGTGGTAATGAAGTCGGTTTTATTTTTTTTGAAAAACATTTTATTATTCTATACATATCACGGGCTGCAAATAGCCCGGTCCTTTGGAAGGCATTGACGGAGCCGAAGCCAACGTCAAGAGGCCCTTTACAATATTAAATAAAATAAAAATATGATTTGTGGGTGGAGAGATGAAAAACTATAATAAAACTGGCCAAGTGCGAGTCAGACTTTGTCCCGCACACGGAGGGTTCCGAACGCCATCTGTCGAATTTCTAACGAACTTTTAACACCAACTAAGTAAACGTTAACACAAAGGTAGAATAGTATTATATAGTAGTAATAGTAATCGTGGTAATAGTAATTGTAGTAATTAATATTATTAAATATCTGGTTGACCGAGCTTTGTTCGGTATTTTTTGCCACTTAAACAGACAAATATGACTCTTCCCGACATCTATTGACGAATAATAATACTATTTTTTTTAATTGAGAACAACTAACTGCTTTACTGATACAGTACTTCTACTCGCCAATAGATGTCGGGAAGAGTCATGTTTCAAGTTGATTATCAATAAAGTTGATTATTGAAAACACGAATAAAACAACATTTTCTGAAAATGACTCCTAGCTAGATCGATTTATCGCCCCCGAAATCCCCTGTAGGTATACTAAATTTTATTTAATCGTTGGAGCCGCTTCCGAGATTCAGATTAAGGTAAAGACGATAGCGCCATCTTAGCAACTAGATAGGTGGCGCTGCGCTATCGTAAAAAACTTTTTTTAAACTTTTCTTTAATTTTTAACTTTGTTCTGTTCTTAGTATTTGTTGTTATAGCGGCAACAGAAATACATCATCTGTGAAAATTTCAACCGTCTAACTATCACGGTTCATGAGATACAGCCTGGTGACAGACGGACGGACAGACAGACAGACGGACAGCGGAGTCTCAGTAATAGGGTTCCGTTGGTACCCTTTGGGTTCGGAACCCTAAAAAGATGGTACATTAATTTATTATGGCTATGAATATGTGCTGCTTGATGTCTGTTTTCTGGTCTATAGGATGAGGTACGGCACCCGCCAATTATGCCTCATTTCAAAATATTAAAGCGGGTGGTGACTCGTTATACACTGAATGGGCCCCCCATAAAGGCGGACCGTTATGTCGGCGCCGAGGGGCTTATTAGTAAAATTATATAAGTACATTTAGTTAACATTATTAGTGCTTAGACTAATTTAGACTAATCACTGGTTCAAAATTCGCTTAAACAGCATGCCATAAAATTGCATCACTAGAAGCAACTATTTGGTTGATATTTGCTACTGTTACACTACGGTAGAGGTAAGGCTCGGTATTTGTTGACCATCGACTCGTGGTCCATAAAATATTATACGACGGTCCATATATAGAGAACTTACTCGGCTTATAGACACTTTCCTGGTGTATTAAGAAAAACACTGAAAATGTTATATTAAAGCAAATTTTAAGAAGTTCGTAAAATTTCCATAAAATTACCAAACATGGGTCTTTAGGATAAAATTTGCACCGGAATTTTCAAGGAAAAGTCTAAAAATAGCTGAGGGTACAGAGGATATAAGAAATGGTCCGAGAAAGGACAGACCTTTTCTAAACTGGCGTTTGCCATTTACTACAATTATTTGTCTGAAACCTAGGCATTTTCTTTAGAAGGTTTTTTATAGACTAGCCTACTGTAGTAGACCATCAATTTTAAAGTATAATGAGGATTTTTAGTAGTAGCGGTTTTTAATAGTCCACGTGTATTTTTAGGCATGCTTTGTTAGTTATCCGACAGTGAAATAGTAATTTTCTAGTGAAATTATAAGGCATATAAGACTCATCAATAGCAAGATGTTTCAAAACGGTGGGTTCCGTGAGCCTTAGTCCAGTTGCATGCCATAAATCATCGGTGCATCGTGTAATTTTTATTGACATGACTTCTTTCGCATTTTTTTTAGTCATATTATAGCCATTTCTGTCACGTTAATATATTATGTCCAGTCAAGAAAAAAAATGTTAAGAGATTTTAATAATTTACCAAATAATTGTATAGTACATTTTCTAACTAAAAATCGACGGGCTTGCAAGAAACATTAAAAACGGAACAGCGACCTGAAAAATAAAACTAGAACCCATTTAAGTGCAATAACGTTGCTTAAACTTATAAGTGGCAGGCATTCAGTACTTAGGAAATATTAAAGTTGAAGGAAACTAGCACTGCAGCTAGAGTAAGTTAATCTCGTCTAAACTAAGGCTGGTCGGGGAAGCACGAAAAGAGGAATTATATAAGTCAAGTCACTTGTGGCATATTTTTTAGGGATCCGAACCTGAAGGGTACCAAAGGAACCCTATATATTACTGAGACTTCACTGTCCGTCCATCTGTTCGTCCGTCCGTCCGTATGTCCGTCTGCCCGCTTTAAACAAGGCTGTAATCTCCTTAACCATAATTGGTCGATACTTGAAATTTTCACACAGTATGTATTATTGGTATGGGAGCTATAACAAAAAATAGTACAAAATAAAATAAAGTTAAAAATTAAAGGGGGTCCCCATACAAGAAACGTGTTTTCGGCGTTTTTTGCTTCATATTATGAACCACAATAGATATAAACTTGTAATTTTACACAACAAATAAACAACACATACTAAAAAGTAAAAAAATAGTGGGGGTCTATATACAAGAAATGTGATTTTTTTTAGCGCTTGTCGCTCAATTTTATGAACTGTAATAGACACTAGACCTTTTTACAGAGTTATAGACACTTGTTATTTTCACTCAG
This sequence comes from Cabera pusaria, assembly GCA_954871355.1. NCBI lineage: Eukaryota > Metazoa > Arthropoda > Insecta > Lepidoptera > Geometridae > Cabera > Cabera pusaria. The sequence goes on from OX940892.1 coordinate 22,190,717, forward strand.
TTGTCATATTATCATATCGGTGGATTTGACAACAAAATAATAACATTTCAATTTATTACAAGTTAACGGTTGTACGAGTAAATAAGGAACGTACGTCTTTTTTCAGCTATTTTTACTCGATCTTATAAAAATTTATTTTTTTACTGAGGTACGGAACCCTACGAGTGTGAGTCCTTGCACTTGGCCAGTTTATTTTAATATCGTATAGACTAGCGTTTGAACCGACTTAAAATATGGAGCTTATTTTTACAATCTCCATTTAATTCAGGCGAAGTCACGGAGAACTTTAATAATTGAATGAGTATTTCCAGGCGAACTTGAGCACAAAGTCTGAAGGTCAAATTTGCTTTTTTTGCAAACAGTAAATGAGGCATACATTTTTTTCTTATTACAATACCTCTTCAACCCTCAAAAAGCGTCACATTTCTGCCCCATGGGCGCCATTATTGCAAACAAAAGGAGGTGGCAAAAACGCCTGCGGAAGGCCCGCGGAATATTCAAAACAACTTGGCAGGTTTAAGGAAAGAAAGTTAATTTCTCAATCTAACCTCTGTGACTGATTAAAACATCGAAATCCTTATCTGCTCCGATGCCATAAGTTGAAGGTTATTTTTATTTTTTATTTTTTTTTATTGTAGATAAGCAAGCGTTTGACCACTATCTCACCTGATGTTAAGTGAAGATGTGATCGACGATGTAGCACGCTTGCCTAGAAGATACCTGTTCACTCACGATTTGAAGACCCCCAGATTGTACTTCACAGGAAACATAAACTCTGGCAGGGAATTCCATTCCTTTGCTGTGTGTCTGATAAATGTTGATGCAAAGCGCTTTGTACGACAGAATGAAACATCAACCATGTATCGATGGCGTATATCTGTACGTCTGGTAGTACGATGGTAATAGGGGGACGGTTGAATTAATTCGTGCAGTTGGAAGGCACACTGCTATTGCCGACTGCGCTGATTATCGATTTATACCTAATAATTAAAATAAATAAAAAATATTACATATAGACGAACTGAGAATCTCCTCCTTTTGTAGAACAAATGTCCGAATTCACTTAGTATTAAGACATTAGATGGAAAAGTACACCTGAAAATTCCATAGCTTTCTCATTTTGCAACATATTTTACGATTATAAAAATATCTGTAAAACACAGTACCGACAGTTCCTTATTTTCCGATTTCAAAATGGAGGAGGTTCTCCGTTCGTGATTTTTTTATTATGAATGTTCACCGATTTCTTTGTCACTTGTGGACCGATTTTCAAAATTCCTATTGAATTTGTAAGTAGGCCTGAAGTTGTCCCCCCATTATAAATTCATCGCGATCTGATAAGTAGGTATCTCCAGAGATATGGCGATATACCTCAAACTTGTTACTCTAAATGACTAGCGTGGCATTTAAAGTCGGTTTTTACGTCTTTTAAACGATCTTAACTTATTACTAGATCTACATGCCGACGAATGCCTTATTTCTTACCTGCACCTTCACCTCCAATTCTCGTGCCAATAGAATTAGCATAACTTACGACTCTCAGAAGTTGTTTTTGTTACGTACGATTAACCCATATTGTGTTCGAGCTCCTGACGTCACAATACGTCCTCGATTTTTCTTCGAAGCCAGGGGTCGCGCATCGTGCCCTGGCAGCCTGCGAATGCACCGCGCATGCGTTGAAATTGCGCCAATTTCGTGATCAGCGGCCTCTAGCGGCGGCTCCAGTCCACATCGAACCTGCGAGAGGGATGGTGCATCGCGCGAGCCCTGCAACCGAACGGAATGTCAAAAATTTGAAAATGGAATAGTTTGGAAGTGCAGCGCGGGCGAACACGACGTCCTTCGTACGTTTTCTGTGTAGACTGCCCAGTGTTGTGTTTAGGTTAAGTTGTGAAGGATAGGTGTATTTTTATTAGTTTAAAAGTAATAATGTTACGTATTGGTTTAGGTGTGTGCCGCGTTGGCGTGATTGCAGTGTCCGCTGTGGTCCCATTGAAGTGCCAGCCCGTTTAACCTTGACACGTTTTCCCGCGCTAGCGCCCCAACCTTGTTTTCAGTTGCACTCTCTCTTGACATTTACCGCAAAGCGAGGGTTATTCTAACTAAACACTATTAAATGACACTTTTACTTTAAAATTGTGTAGTAGTCAATATGTTGGGTGTAGTTACTTTTATAGTATTAACGATGAAATAGTAAAATGGAACGTTTGTGACCGGTACGCAAAAGACCAGTGCGATCAAGATGACTCTTCTCTACGGTAAGACATTTTTGTACATTTTCTAGTATTTTGTAGTGTAACTGTGCCATAATCTTCATAATCATATCGTAAATCATAAGTTATTTATGACTGAATCTGTCTGTACAGATGGTGAAAAAAATTACAAAATTGTTTTACACAATTTACCATAAAAATGGTGTTCAATGGTTTTCCTGGATAGACTACAGAAATGTATGAAGCATATGGACTGCGGAAAAATTAATCTTATCTATACAGTTTACGTAAAATACAACATCATTAAAGTGGTTACTTTAGAATAAATAGGCATTTGTAGACACTCGCATAAACGATGGGTTACAGCTCAAAATAAGATAATATGAGTGACCATGAAAACCTAAAAACTTATACAAAATAAGATAATTAAAAAATATTGAAGAGTTCTTGAAAATACCCAATAAACTATTGACGTTTGAAATTATCGAATATGTCTCAATCGATACGTTAAAAATTGTGAAAAAAATTGGCAGCTTAGGGTCAGTTCAGAGCGCGACGCGACGCGGCGCACTTATTTAGATAGTGATACAAATAAAAACTTTATTTACAACACAAAAAGATTTCATTGAGTTAATTCGGCGGCTTCAGGCTGCGCCGCGCGAATCCAAAGCATCGTCACGTCGCGTCGCGTCTCGTCGCGTCGCGGTGTAAGCTGACCCTTAGAAATGAAATTGATTGTATCTAAGTAACATCTAGCCCTTCCGTTAATTAATTATGAAAAATAATTCACAGCTTTGTACTCTACCCACGATTAGACATAGATCTTTTTACAAGCTTTTAGCTTGCCGTGCTAATAATTATACAGTAATTTTGTTTGTGTGGGCCCAATCTTGGAAGCTATATATATATATATAATATACAATTAATGCGGCAATAGCCCAATGGCTAAGGCGAGGGGGCCTGGCGATCGAGAGTTCGTGAGTTAGATCCCGACCCTTTTGCACTGTTGACGTGAACCCACTCCAGACACAAGTATATTTGGCTAAGTTGGAGGGGTTAACAGGACTACTAGTAAAGTGCAACCCACATTGCTAGTAAGCTTTAAAAAATAGTATATTTCATTACAAGTGTGGAAAGGCTGTCACTGCAAAGAGTTCCGATAAATGTCTACCCGAGCCGAGGCGCAGCTGAAGGCGAGGGTTGACAGTCGGAACAAGTTGCAATGACGGTTCCGCACGTGTACTGAACGACTATTTTTAATACAGTTGCGAAAAAACTGGCCAAGTGCGAGTCAGACTTTGTCCCGCATACGGAGGGTTCCGAACGCCATCTATCGAGTTTCTAACGAACTTCTAACACCAACTAAGTAAACGTTAACACAAAGGTAGAATAGTATTATATAGTAGTAATAGTAATAGTGGTAATAGTAATTGTAGTAATTAATATTATTAAATATCTGGTTGACCGAGCTTTGCTCGGTATTTTTTGCCACTTAAACAGACAAATATGACTCTTCCCGACATCTATTGACGAATAATAATACTATTTTTTTTAATTGAGAGCAATTAACTGCTTTACTGATACAGTACTTCTACTCGCCAATAGATGTCGGGAAGAGTCATGTTTCAAGTTGATTATCAATAAAGTTGATTACTGAAAACACGAATAAAACAACATTTTCTGAAAATGACTCCTAGCTAGATCGATTTATCGCCCCCGAAATCCTCTGTAGGTATACTAAATTTTATTTATTCGTTGGAGCCGCTTCCGAGATTCAGATTAAGGTAAAGACGATAGCGCCATCTTAGCAACTAGATAGGTGGCGCTGCGCTATGGTAAAAAACTTTTTAAACTTTTCTTTAATTTTTAACTTTGTTCTGTTCTTAGTATTTGTTGTTATAGTGCCAACAGAAATACATCATCTGTGAAAATTTCAACCGTCTAACTATCACAGTTCATGAGATACAGCCTGGTGACAGACGGACGGACAGACAGACAGACAGACAGACAGACAGACAGACAGACAGACAGACAGACAGACAGACGGACAGCGGAGTCTCAGTAATAGGGTTCCGTTGGTACCCTTTGGGTTCGGAACCCTAAAAATGAAGCAATTTAATAAAAAAATAAAAAATACAATAAACTCAATTACATTTATTTCTTATAAAAGTTATAATTCACATTAATTTGAAATTGGTACAGTTTTTTATACTAACTGGCGTTTTCTCTTCTCTCCACGCAATAAATTCGTCGTATGTAGATATGTAGCGACTTTTTGACTTTTCCGGTAAAATGTTTTCCGAAGCATTTTGTGCAATTATACTGAGTTCCGGTGGTGTTAATTCAAAACTAGGGTCGAAATTACTCATTTTGTGCAACAAACAACTAAACTTTCAAAGAAAATTTCTGCAAAATGGCGCCAACCGTAGAATATAAGCAGAGTTTTTTTTGTTCACCCATTCTGGTAGGCAAAGGGAACTATGCCCATACAGCCAAGTCTTCAGTAGAATTTTTTTATTGATATGAAATAAAAATGAAATTTAATGAGATGAAATGAAATGAAATGAAACCTAACCTAACCTAACTCATTCAATCAAATCATTAATCTGATATTCAAACAAATTAGTAGCTTTTTTTTAAATATACGTATTTGCATGAATCATAAAAACTTCTATGAATTTTTTTAGTAAAAACTTCATGGTTGGTTTTTCTTTTTAATAGACGTTATTTTGACAGTTGGGAAAGAGAACGCACGAGTTCGGGAAAGGTAAAAAAAAGCACGAGTATGTAATAGCCTACATCCCGAACGCTATGCGTCCCTGCAATACGCCACTTTTTGAGCAATTGTATTAAAAAATTATATACGACAGTTGCGGATAATCAGGGACAATTGCAATAGGTATAATATGGTACCATCATGCCGAGCTGTAGGGACTGGAACTCGTAATGGCAAATGGTAAGGAAATTGAATTTGGGCTAGCATGTATTGTTATCATTAGTAGGTTATCATGAGTTATCATTAGTTACTTTTCATTACACATAAAGTTTGTGCTGTAAAAGTTTTTAACTTTTAATTTATTTCACTTTTGCAACGTTTATCAGTTCTTCGCTATTTTTACTCGCGGTTTTATTTTTAGGTTTAACTGAATATAAATTCGGCGCAGCGATATCACATTTTAATCAAAATAATTAACAAGGAAAATAAATAAAATTTTCAATCACACCTTCAGTTCTTGACCGACTTCACGTAAGGGAGAGGTACCCCATTTGGCGAGTGAATCTCGTTGAATAATATTGTGAAGACCATAGAAATATTAAAAAATATCTTATCATTAATAATTATGTGGTGAAGACATATAACTTTATAGGTGACTGACTTCAGTCTGTCACTTTATAATTGAGATAGTTTAAAAACTAAAACAACCGACTTCCATGCCGCGCGCATCAATTTCAGTAGTAAGTTTGAGACGTTTATCGTCATATCTCTGGAGATACTTAACATATCTCTATGAAATAACAATGGGCCACATCAAAAACGTACCCTACTGATTAAAAAAAGAATCGTTTGAATCGGTTCACAATTGACGGAGTAATCGCGTAATATACACACAAAAATAAGAAAAAAAAACATACAGACGAATTGAGAACCTCCTGTTTTTTGGAAGTCGGTTGAAAAGTGACTGACTTCAATCTGTCCCTTTAAAAGTGATCGACTTCAGTCTGTCCCTTTTAAAGTATGTACACGTACATTTTGTCGAATCATCTTATTTTTAGGGTTCCGTAGCCGAATGGCAAAAATCGGAACCCTTATAGATTCGCAATGTCTGTCTGTCTGTCTGTCTGTCTGTCTGTCTGTCTGTCTGTCTGTTCGTCCGTATGTCACAGCCATTTTATTCCGAAACTATTAGGACTACAGAATTGAAACTTGGTAGGTAGACGTATTCTGTAAACACCTTTCCAATTTTTATACAAAAATAAAAAATATAAAAGTTTAAAGGGGGGCATCCCATACATGGAACTGGAACAAAAAAAATTTTTTTTCTTCAAACCTATTCGTGTGGGGTGTTTATGGATAGGTCTTTAAAAATGACATTGAAGTTCTTAAAGTCATTTTTTCTCAAAGTCAATCACTTAAAAGATAGACGCGTTTAAAGTGGTAAAATGTGTGTCCCCCCCTCTAACTTCTAAAGTAAGGGAGTGAAAAATCTAGAAAAAATATATTCTGTAGATCTCAATAAAAACTTTCAACGAAAATTGGTTTGAACGATATACAGTCAGCAGTTGTTGAGATATAGCGACCGCAAGTATAACTTTGTTTTTCATACAAACACTATGAAAAACAAAGTTATTTTAGTAGTTGCGAAAATCATAGTTATATAATACTCTACTGTGTTACGGAACCCTACAAGTGCGCGTCCGACTTGCACTTGGCCAGTTTTTGTTTTATATCTTTTAGGCTAGCGTTTGACCACTATCTCACCTAGCGAAGCGAAGATGTGTCATAGATGTGGAGGAAAAAGTTAGGCCTAAAATACTCCGCCTTATAATATTTCAGTCGGCCTTGCCCATCTCCAAACCAGGAGACAAAATCAAATATGGCGTTAATCAAGAGCCCATAATGCTGCAATGTAAGCGAACTAATTAATATTATCTAACACGGTCCATTTACATAACTCGCCATTAAAACGGAGCAACCTTGGCCGATATAACCGCCATTCTTAAGCCGCATAAATTTATTCACAAAGGGCTCTCGCCCAAGGACGTGTAGGGTCAGGTGCGCATGAGAAAAATTAAAATTATTGCATGAAAAATGTTAAGGTTGCGAATGGTGTACAAAATACACATTTGTTAACTAACTTCAAAAAAAGAAGGAGGTAATCAATTTGTCGCTATCTTTTATTTTTTATTAGCTTTTGATTAGCTTCACCTGCATGTTTGTATGTTTGTAACCGACTTCTTTGGGTGCGATTTTGACCCACTTTAAACGGCCAGATTTCGTTAAAACTTTGTAGATTTAACGAGAACCGGTGACAATACACTAATTTGATAAAAAAATTATCCATTTTTCAACTAAAAAGTAGAAAATAAATAATAGTTTAAAAAAACTAAAAAACACGCTTTTTATAGAAAACCGAACTAAAAAATAGAAAATAAATTTTAATAAATTTAAATTAAGAATAGTGTTAAAAACTTCAATAAATATAAATTAATAGGAATGTGAATAAAAAAAAAATTTAAAAATAGCGTGGGGTGCTTTTAAGATATTATCAAAATGATAATCACTCTACTCATATCTGTCAATAAAATATTGACACCATGCACCTCACGCTTTTTAATTATTTTTTTTTATTCACACTATTCTTCATTTAAATTTATTAAAATTTATTTTCTATTTTTTATTTTGGTCTTCTATAAAAAGCGTGTTTTTTAGTTTTTTTTAAACTATTATTTATTTATGTATGTTCCCTGATTACGCAAAGACGCCGAAACCGATTTCAAAATATTTTGTATGTTTAAAGGATATACTTTCCAAGTCCTCTCATTTGAATTTTATTGAGATATGTTCAGTATCTCTAGAAATATGGAGATAAACACCTCAAACTTAGTACTGAAAATAACTAGCGTGGCATTTGAAATTGGTTATTTATAAAGCTTTTATTTTCTTTACCTGCATGTTTTTAGTTTTATAAACAATCGGATCGTAATTGTCACTCGATATGTTGTTTTGACGATCAATTAGTTGTTTGAGCTTCATAAAGCATATTTTATGACACAGGATTATTTAGTTATATGCTTTAGTATTAGGGCTTCAGATAATCGAACTTACACAGCACTTCTGTCAGTTATATGAACCGTAAAATAGACACAGAAATCACAGAACGTGTAACTTACCAAATAGCTTTTTAGGGTTTGCGCAGCGCAGTGATACAAAGCTCTGGTATGCCCGAATTTTTTGTATAACTTTGATTTTGTTTGTTGTTATGGAGCCAGATTTTCTCCGTGCTGTTGGTATACTAAGCTACTTTTTGGTAGCAAGTCAAGAAGATCATCTTTACCGAAATGCTCCTACGAACAACAATTTCACATCTATTAGATTTCAGATATTCGACACTTTAGAAAAATGAAAATAGAGTAAGAAAGTAAGATTAAGTAAATATATTAGGCTAATATTACGTTTCTTTGAAGTGTCACACACTTTATATTTATGAAAATTGTTAAACACAATCCAAAGTCCCGTCAGTACGATGAAATTTTGGATTGTGTTTAACAATTTATATTAGGCTAGTTTACTGAAAATTATTCTTAGTCCGTCATTTACATTATCAAAAAATATTGGATATGTATTTTTTATTTTTTCAATTGAACAAAAAATTATAAAGATAAAGAGCGTTGAAATTCCGAGTGACGGCACAAACCGTACTACTTTCTAGCGGTTAGTGACGTCATAAGCCCCCCACTCCCGAACTTTGACGCTCTTTATTAACTGACTTCAAAAAAAGAGGAGGTTTCACAATTCGACCGTAAATATATATAATTTTTATGTTTGTTCGCGGATAACTTCGTCGATTTTGATTATTATTTTTTTTGTTAGAAAGGAGATATCCTAAGTGTGGTACCATTTATTAATATATTAAGGTAATTTTAAAGGTCTAATAAGTATCTCCAGAGATATGGAGATAAACACCTGAAAATTGATACTAAAAATGAATAGCGCGGCAATGAAGTCGGTACTTTTTTAGTTGTTTTATCTTATCTTTGTCAATTTCTATTGATTTGTAAAATTAAAAAAATACGTGTCCAATGTTTTATGATGATCTAACTGACGGACTAATTAAAATTACTTTTATTCGACTCAGGCAACATCCCTATTATAAATCACACATGCGCACTGTACAAACCATTATTTAATACATAAAAGCCATGGGATTTTTGATAGTTTTATAGTTATCGATTACGATAATTCAAGTTCATGTGTGTACCATCCTCGACCCCGCGTGATCGCTTATCGTATCGTCATTGCTTATTACCAGGCGAATAGTGGTTAAAGGCTAGCCAATCAGATTTTAAAAAAAAACTGACACGTCTGTCCTTTCACCTTAGAATCGAATCCTTAGTCAGGTTTTTAAATGTCGTTGACCCACTTTTGCAGCGATCCCAAGCTATTCTGCAATAATATAGAGGATTCTTATACACTGCGTCTGGCATTCGAACCTTACTAAACGGGGCACCTTGTAATAGGGTGGATTGACCTGAATCTGAATCTCAGACAAATTTTGTGGATTTCTGCGTACTGCTTTTTAGGGTTCCGAACCCAAAGGGTACCAACGGAACCCTATTGCTGAGACTCCGCTGTCCGTCTGTCTGTCTGTCTGTCTGTCTGTCTGTCTGTCTGTCTGTCTGTCCGTCTGTCTGTCTGTCAGTCTGTCTGTCCGTCTATCACCAGGCTGTATCTCATGAACCGTGATAGTTAGACAGTTGAAATTTTCACACATGATGTATTTTTGTTGCCGCTATAACAACAAATACTAAAAACCGAATAAAGTTAAAAATTAAAGGGGGGGCCCCCTTTAATTTTACAATAGACGTAGACCATACAAGAAACGTGTTTTTTCGGCATTTTCCTATAACGCCATCTACAAACGTTTGATTGTACTAATTATATTAATGACCTATGTGTTAACTTTCACTTAGTTGACGTTAGGCGTTTGTAAGATGGCGTTGTACTAAATAAGCACGCGGATCCTGTTTTAATCAATGTTTGGAATTGAGGTCGATCTATTTATCAGTTTATTACAAGCAACGTGATTTCTTTCAGCATTTTTTGCTCGATTTTATAAAATATTGTAGTGTGGTACGGAATCGGAACCCTAAGAGTGCAAGTCCGACTTGCACTTGGCCAGTTTATTTTTAATTAATTGTTAAATTTAGACTTACAGTTATAAATATTGAGATTCTAGATCTAGATGAGAATTAGATATTATTATCAGTTTTTTTAAATATCTTACTACGTGCGCACCGTGGCTGCGTCCTCGGAAAAAAAATGTTCATTTATATAAAACTTTTCTTCTATAAGATCCTTCACATGAAAATAACAAATACCTATTACGAAAAAAGGATTAGCGAAATCTGTCCAGCCGTTCACGTGTGATGTCGAGACCAAGGGAAATAGGAATTCATCCAAACTAATATAAGGTATATTTATAGAGGAAAGATTTAATTTTTTGTTTATTTGTTACGATTTTACTCAAAACTAATGAACAAATTAAAACAATCCCTTTATTAATATAAAGCTACATTATCAGCGAGTAACATAAGCTATATTTTATCTCCGTATTCCCGCGGAAACGGAAACTATGCGGGTGAAACCGCGAGGCGCTGCTAGTTAATATATATAGATCTTGCCTCGTGGTAAGCGATCAGCGGTAAGCTACCACATCTTGTACCATACATCATACATCATCAGGTGAGATATTAGTCGCGATATCGATATCGTTAGCCTATTGAGCATACAAAAACCACGCTAGGCCTACAATAGTCTTACTCTTATTATTCGCGTTATTTATTTTCTTTCTTAGTTTTAGGTTTTTTTACAATAAAGATATCCAAACAAAAATAGAAAAAAATAATTACGAATAAACAATATTATAAAAAAACCTAAACCTAGAGTGCCGCCAGCAGCGGGGCAGGGCCCAAGCTACCGGTGGTTAGGGCTGCAGAGAGAGGAACCTCCTGACGATGCGTGCCGTGTCAAGAAGTACCACCTTCTGTATCTGGCCCTTGATCCAGCCGTTTAACGAGAGTCTCTTGAGATGGTGGTCGAGACTCTTCGCTATTAGGCCGTTTGCAGACACGACTATCGGGACAATGATAGTCGAGTCAACATCCCACATGGCAGTAACCTCGTAAGACAAGTCAAGGTACTTGCTGATCTTGTCCTTTTCAGCCTTCACGAGGTTCTCGTCATGCGGGATGGTGATGTCGACTAACACTGCCCGCCGCTGGGAACGGTCGACTATCATGATATCAGGTTTATTGGCGACAATAGTCCTGTCCGTGATAACTGATCGGTCCCAATAGAGCAAAGCACGACCATTTTCGAGAACTGGCGCAGTTGCGTACTTATAGTACGGCACCTCAGACTCGACAAGGCCGTATTGAAGAGCAAGTTGCTGGTGGATGATCCTGGCTACGAGATTGTGTCTGTGCAAGTACTCGGAGTTAGCAAGATGAGAACAACCGGAAATGATATGTCTGAGTGACTCTCCGGGACGGCGGCATGCCCGACATATGTCGATAATATGTCGATAATATGTCGATAATATGTCTTACTCTTTTTTTATTATGCTTACTGCTATATATACCTTGCTTTCTGTGTTCGCATTATAAGTGCCAATTATTTCAGATGATCAAAAGAGCCTCGAAACGAGTATATTTTAAGTAATTTCTATGAATACCAAAGTAGAAAAGTCAAAGTTCATAGGCCTCTATCTAATGTCTAGGGTGTATGAACTCAGAGGCACCTTAATGTCACCCTAATAACCTTGTATAGCCTTTTATAAGAGCCGATGCATTCAATTTAGATGAAAAGCTTTGATAAAACAAATGTTTGAGAGATACGGTTCATATTGTAATAGAATTTCACTTGCAGACATTCTCCTAATAATTATACGTTTATTTTTCTTATTATTTGAGCTTGCTTTTATATTATTTAACATCAGGCAACGTGATGGCTCTCTGGCGTATTAAGTCGAATGCACGGCTTCTAATTTAGAGGTCGTGGGTCAAACCTATCTTGCATCGATAGATTTTTGTCTGGTGAAGGAAAACATTGTGAACAAGCTGGCAGAATACAGGTATCAGGTTTTGTATTATCAGTATCATTAACATTGTATCTCCGTCCCTACTGCTTGACGCAAATGAATTCGATTTTTTGCTCCTCGTTTCAACCGCTGCCAGCCAGCTTGCGTATATGTCATTCCGCCTTGCTGGAAAGCATTCCACGCTACATTTGCCGAACCGGGATCTTCGGTCTCAATCACTTCTGTCTGTCCCTAAATAATTTATGTATTCCTCAAAATAATAAATAATTATTTTCTGTTAGCATTGGCTCGCCTCAACCAAATAACTACGAGTATTTTATATATTTATTTGTCTTTTTAATTTAACGCCGGACACAAAAAGGGGGTATTACAAGGTCGACATGCGTATTTCTGTATTTCTGTGTATCTGTATTTCTGTGTATTTGAGTATCGATGTACGTGTGTGACTTTCCGTTCCGTTTCATCGTAGCTCACAAACAAATAAATATATTTCGAATTAATGTTTTGTTGCTAAGCTTGCTTAATAAAGAGTTACTTCTTACTTTTGTTTTAAGAAAATCTTTTCAGCTGTTTGAAGATAATGAGCTCTTTCTAAATTTGGTATCTATTACTTCAATAATATTACAAGAACATGGTAATGACTTGAAGCTGGGGCATCTCCAGGAATCTGCAGAATACTCAACTCCTCACTAACTAACAGCAGAGATATAGTGTTTAGGTTCGTTGGAAAGGTCTTAATAAACAGATTATACATACTCGTAGATCTGTCGAGGGTGATTTTAAATTGAAAAAATATGTATTATATTATATTGATCCTACTAAATCCTACTCCATTTGGGTAAAATCTATATCAATTTGAGTATAATCTCTGTCAGCTCTTTCTAATGCCGAAGCAACCATGACATTTCTATTTCTATGATCAAAGGTAACTTTGCGCTTTAAACTTGGAAAGTCTAGCATTAACGAGACCTAAGTAAATTAGTTAAAACCTAGATTAAATAATAGTTCCAGCTGAACCCTGACCTTTCACCCTGACTATTCAACCTACGCTGCCATTAGATTTTGTCGTCTGACGTTGTAAATAGGTTGACCAAAATATCGTAGACGTAGATTTTTTATTTATAAGTTCGATCCCAAGCGAAGTAAGAAATAATTTTAGTTGTTGCCTAGACATAAGAATAAGGTCACAATTATTGACTATTCTAAGAAATAGTTTATAGAATTGTCATTATTGCGATAAATATATCTATCTTATTTTTTGTTGTATAGGATTGGAGTTGCGAGTGGTAGTTTCATTAGGCTGTAGTTTCATTTATTGTTTTCTTTAACCGACTTCACAAAAAGGAGGAGGTTCTCAATTCGTCGGAATCTTATTTTTTAAATTTCATTTTTTCTGTATGTTCATTGATTACTCGAAGATGCCTGAACCGATTTGGAAAATTCTTTTTCGTTTCAAATGGTACCTTTTCCAGGTGGTCCTATTTAAATTTTAACTAGAACAGCCGAGCCGTTTTTAATATATCTACATTTGTATTACGATGCATTTACTTATCTCGACGACATTTACAACTAACTACTGGCACAGATTATACAATAGTTACTACGTCTACTGGTTACTTTGACTAGCGCGACGTTTGAAGTCGGTTCTTTTAGTTTTTTAAACGATTTTAAATTATTATTCTAGATAGTCAAGCGTTTTGACTACCATTTCACCCGATGTTAAGTGACGACAGTGTCACGATGTAGCAAGCTTGCTTTGGAGATACCTATTCACTCGTGAACCTACGATACGTTTCGCTGCCTGACCTCATTACTCTCTGTTGATAGTTTTTGAACTGAATTTTCTCTAGGCGCACTTGTGTAAAACATAAGAGAAGTGACGTAGCGTCACGGTTTGATCGCAACGGAAGTAATGTACGCGTAAATCTACATTGTCAATATTTGAATTTGAAAGAAGTTTCACTTCGGAGTTTTGGCGGGAACGTGGAAAAGTGTGTGTGATCTCATTATATTTTTTCCTAAAACTTGTGTTCTTCCGCGATTTAATGTCTAATAAATGTGGATTATTAACCATTAAGTGCCGGTGAATGTGTGCGAGTGGAGGGAAACAGCACAATGTTGAAAAACATGCTATTTGTGTTCTCACCAAAATTTCTCTGACAATCTTCAGTAAACACCACATATTTACTGAAGGTATGACTAATGACTTAGACAAGACTTCTACTTGAAAACTGACCTGAAATGTGACATTAACGCGTCTCTACGACTAAAGGTTAAACCGCACTAAGCGACACTGCACAGCAGCGGCGCGACGCGACACGTAGCGACACGAAGCGACACTTTTAGGTATACCGCACTTGAACTGCAGTGCCGCGACAGTTTGCAGCACGGAGAATAGACTATCTGTCTTTATCCGTGGTTAAAGGGCCTTATTCACGATCCATCCCGGCTGTACCTCAGCTCAAGGCCGCGGCGCTGGATGTAGCGTACTGACTGTCGTGCGCGCATCAAGCGAGCAGAGTAAATAGAACGAAAAATGTTTTAAATTACAAATGTATATTATACGTATATGTTAAATCTGCTGTACAGCAAGTCTATACACCACCAAGCCGCACGATGCTGGACTGCTCTGACGTACGTCCGCGTTATTCACTGTCCATGTGCACGACGCTCACGGTGGTGGGGGTGCTCGCTGGATGCAAAATCGGTCGTGCAAGTCCAGCAAACAATTAATAATAATTATCGACGTACGTCAAGCCTATTCACGGTACTTTTGCATCGTGCATCGTGCATGTCCTTGAGCTGACGTACAGACGGGATGGATCGTGAATAAGGCCCTAAAGCCCGTCACAGACTTAGCTATAATATATTTTAATATTTTTATAGCTAGGCATATTACTATATATTTTCTATACTAATTTTCGCGTGACCGCACACTCAGCTATAATATATATTTCTGTGACGTCACCAAGCGATACCGTAATATACATTATTGCATATTACTATACACTAAGACGACCATCAATTATGAAGGCATTATGAAGGCTAAATATATATTTCTCAGTGTGTGGTAGCTTGCTATAATATATATTATAGTACGGTATATTAATATATATTATAGCTAAGTCTGTGATGGGCTTAAACGTAGTTTAGGTATACCGCACTTGAACTGCTGTGCCGAGACAGTTTGCAGCAAATGTTGTCTGTCAGTCGTTCGGCAACCTCTGAGGAAGATGGAAGAAACAGCTAGGCTATTCTGTAAACTATCTCGATAGCAGAATCCGCGGTGAGATTCAAATTTCGTACTACGAAATTCAATCGTATTACGTTGGTACGAGTAGTATACGGTTGAATTTCGTAATACGTAATTTGAATCTCACCGCGGATTCCGCTGTCGAAATAGCTTACAGAATAGCCTAGCAGATTTGAACGTTATTTTGAGTCAGGTGGACGAAAATGACTTGGATATTGTAATAGTATCTTTGCTTTGTGAGGAAGAAGAAAGAATGGAACAAAAGCAAGCAAAAAAGAAGATAAAAATATGGGTTCATGACGTTCCATATTCACGATATGAAGAAGGGGAATATCACACACTTTTGCCGCGGCTTAAAAAGGATCGGAAAAGGTTTCATACATACTTTAGAATGTCTCAAAATAAATTCGACGACTTGTTACAAATTATGAAGCCCCAATTAGAAAAACAGGATACACTTTTCCAAAGCGATAGGTGTGGAAGAAAAACTCATGGTTACAAAGTTTTATTTATTTCTTAATAAAAATAATAGCCTTTATTCAGACATCATTTACAATGAGGATTACAATTTCATTCATTATTATTTTAATTGAATAAAATACTAATAATTTATCTTCCAGTATATATATATATATATATATATTATGAGATTCGGAATCAGTATCAGATTTTGGTATCAGATTTGGAATATGAAAACCTATTAAGAAACTCGACATCATTCATGGAAAAAACGGCGCGGTGTAGTTGGGATACGAATGTGATTTATTAGTTAATGCTACCCAAAGACACTATTCCACACGGACGGAGTCGCGGGCACAGCTAGTAGTAAATAAAGTTCTTTTTTGTAATAATCTCTTAATAAGTGCGCGCCGCGTCACGTTGCGGTGTGAGCCGACCCTCACTTAAATAAAATGAAGTGTCGCGTCGCTTGCTATACCGCACTAGCGGCAGCGGAACTACACGACGCGACACCACTCTGACACATATAGTAATCTGTGCGCGACACGGCGCGTCAGATTTGATGAGTTGGTCAATTTTGTCGCGCAGTGTCGCGGCGCGTAGTTCCGCTGCAGCGTAGTGCAATATACCTCATACAATTTCTTACAAAGAATATGTTGTCGCTATGTGTCGCGTCGCGCCGCTGCAGTGAAGTGTCGCTTAGTGCGGTCTAGCCTTAAAGTTCATAAAAACTTGAAGAATTTCAATACTTGACACTGGCTAAATAGACTAATCGTGTGGAGCTATAATAATTTTTTTTTAAAAAAGTTTCATTTCTAATGAAGTTTTCTACGCACTTCCTGTTTAGTGGATGTTTCCTACCATTGGAAACTTTCTTGCCAAATGTAAAAGGTGCATAAGTATGATAGCTTTTGAGATTTTGTGACTAAATCAGTTAGTGGTGTTTCGCTTTTAAAAATGCTGGTTGACTAAATTATTATTATGTTCAAACAAAAGACGTATAAAAATATAAGAAATGACTTAATGGCATGACTTATAAACGAGAGGTCACCGGCAAAAATCCAGTAATCGTCCACAGATGGTAGGAGCATGTTAAATCGATGTTCCGCTTGACTTGCTGCCAAAAACTAAACCACCTCTTTAAAAGAAAATTTGCCACCATAATTTTACAGTGTCACGCGCAGCACACAGCCCTTGAGCGTTAGAGTATTCTAGGCGTAGCATGTTCACCATATCATCGCTTACTACCAGGCAAGATAGTAGTCAAACGCTAGCCTATAAGATATAAAAAAGAAATCATTTTTATTTTTTAGTTCTTCTCATCTCGTAGCAATAGTCTACGCAACAAAAAGTCTACTTATAAACGATACGTCTACGGCTACAATAGTCTACGTCGCACGTTCTATAGCTATGCGATAAGCCACGGGACTGTATGTCCAACAAGATTGTGCAATGATGCTCCATTCAAGGATCAAGAAGTGCTTGCTGGTGGACACTTTACATAGTAATAGACAATAAAATAATTAATTGAAGTGATTTAGATGTTGCAGAATCAGAATGAGATAATCTATTTGAAATGGAAAATCTGAATTGGAGAAAATCTGTCGCCAAACGTCTAATGTGTTCCGGCAGCTGTCTTTGAGAGCCAGTTCCCATTCCAGGCCTAGTGTGCTACCATCCTCGACCAAATCATCACTTACCAACAGGTGAGATAGTGGTCAAACGGTAGTCTATACAAAAAAAGAAATCTCTCAGAATTTAAGATGAGTGATTTATTGGATATGTTTCTTCCAAAAATGTCGTAAATAGTCTTTATGATATCTAGCACATTTACACTTTTTAGAAACGTAAAAATTAAATAAATGACATGCCAAATTTATGTATGGCCAGCATTTTTAGATAAGATGATACGAACACAATTTAAATTTTCTGTCAGCGTTTTATCTTGTACTGAATTAATATTCAAATATCAAACTTGTTGCTGCATATTTAAATTATCAAAGTGAAAACTTGTTTCAGTTCATCATGTTAATAATTTATTTAAAGCTTTGATATTAAATTGAAAATTACATGCTTAATTTAAGTTTAAACAAAGTTAATCGTTTTAGTAAGCCCAATTAGTATTTATTTTAGTTTCAAACTAGAGGTGGTGACTACTAGACTTTATGTCCTCTAGAAGACGCCATATTCAAGTTAATATGAAATCACATATTCTATAACCAACGGACGATGAAAACGCTTCCAACGATAACTTAAATCAGATTAGGCGTTTTGAAGTTATGAGATAACTGATGAGTAATGTATTCATGACCGGTATGTTTGAATTACGTACCGGTCATACACATACCCTCCCGTTGTCGGGTAAAAAAACATCTCAATTAGATTTACACCCTACAGACGTATCTAGTTTACTCTTGTAATAAACTGATCTTTCCAATTACAATGGAATAAACAAGTCTACCTTGGCAGAGTAACTCGTAAATTTTATGTGAGTACATTCTTACTTTTGTTTGTGCCAATGTCACGATGTTATTAGGGGAGGTTGATCCCGTTAGGGGTGGGGGTGACCTAGAAAACTCTGTGATTGATACGAGCTCTGTTCGACATGTTGTATTTGTAATTACTGTGAGGGAACAACGTGCATTGTTTGCTTGTAATAACGTTAATTTCGAATCAATTTTAGCACGTTTCTTTTACTTTGTTATCCGTAAGATTTTATGGCTTTATGTCTAATATTGCCTAAATTAAAATTAATAATAAATTTTAAACCATCCCGACTGATTTACATATAAAGTATGTTCAGGGAAATCCTTCAAATAAGCCCAAAAATCACATTTCTGGTGTAAGTTAGTGAGGAGTAGGGTATTCTGCAGATTCGAGGAGACGCCCCAGCATCAGGTCAATGTTCATACAAATAGATGGCTACCAAATTTTAAATTTATCGCACCTATTAAATGTATACCATAGTGTCACAAACTAGAAAAAATCAGTCTTAAAACTAAGAAGAACACTCTGCGAGGCCACAAATCATCGACATCCTAGGATGTCGATACCACAGACAGATACACACATATCACACAGATACACACGTCAAACTAACAACACCTTTTTTTGTGTCAGGGGTTAAAAATAAAAATAATTAAACCATAAATATCAAGCTAAATCTGTTACAAATAAATTTTCCTTTCGTATGATATGTTTTATAGTTCATAAAACTGATGCTGGCTTTCTCAGCATGTTTTTAATATAAATATGAAAGTATATACTAAATGTCGCACGATATAAGCAAAACAAAGTTACGCTTAGCTAGGGTATAAGTAATTTCTAAAACACGATATTTCTGTTTACGCAACGAAGCCACGGGTCGGGAAGTTAAGTAAACAAATAACCTGGCAAAAGGCACAATTCGCCATGAATTCCTGATTGGAGCCATCTCTGCTCCATGCGGAACTTTCCAGATTATAGTCCCAGTGTCGGAGATTATGCTGATGCTATCGACCAACCCGCGCTTCAAATAAAAACCAGTGACGAAGATATTTCGAAAAGTAAAACTCTACTTCACGTGTCGATAATTCATCATAGCTTTATGCGCTATAATGTTCGAGTGATGATTTTGATTTGAAAGGTAATGTTTTCGTTAATAATTTATTTTTGTCTTACACATTTTCTTTCTACTGCTAGTTAGTGATTTTAGCCAGTACGTCAAAATTAATCAAAACTTCGCATTTTAGTCACGTAGGTTATTATTAAAATATGTTGCTACTTATTACTCACTCTCGTGTTTATTAAGGCACAGTGTGAACTTTAATCTAAACTAAGGCTTAATCAAACAGAAGGAGAACAGAGGCGACGTCGAGGAGTTCAGTACAATTTCCCGACAAAGCGTTGTTTTACGTTGCGAAAATATACTGAGGCGTTAGTTTAGTGTCAGTTTTTTATCTTGCAAGGCCTTTAGAATAAAATGGTACAACATGTTTTGTTGTACTATCTTCTTCTTATAATAGTTTTTATCTTAATTTAGTTTTAAGTTTATATATGTACTATTTGTAAATATTGTTTTATATGGAAATAAATCTCCTCTTTGAGGTTATTACTTTTTATTTTTGCCCGACTACGGCGAAGCAAAAAGGAGGGTTATGTTTTTGACCGGTATGTGGGTATATATGTATGTATGTATGTTTGTATGTATGTTCATCTGTGCCCTCGTAACTTCTAAACTACTTATTATAATTTGAAAAATGAGGTGTCGTAGGACGCGGCTTATTTGTCTGTTGGTTATAGGCTATGTAACCTTACAAGAAATTGAATGTGGCGCCCTCTCTAAAGGGCGCCACATCTTTTTCACAGTTCTTTCCACACACACATTTCACTTCAGACTTCGTGCCCTAGAGGGCACGAAGTCAAGAACTAAAGAAAAACTTTCACCCCACGCTATAGTGTGGGGTATCGTTAAATAGGGATTTTAAAATGAAGGTAGGGTTTGGTACGTCATATTTTTGTCGGGCGTAGCGTTTGCAAGATATCACGTCGAAGTCAAGAAAACTAATTTTTACCCCACGGCGCGGCGTTGCAAAGAAGCAATAGGAAGGGTTATGTATTTGTTGATCACTATGTATGTATGTAAGTACGTTGACATGTATGCATGTATACATTTAAGTAAAAACCCCAAAATACTTGAAATAAAAAATAAGTTCAAAAACTAAAACCGGACTACTGAAATATCACGCTCTAAAAAGTATGAAACAAGAAAATATTCTCATCTGAGATCGCTATGTACAAACTATTCAATATGTACCGTTTATTATATAAAAAACTTACTTTTAACAAAAGCTCTCATATCTACCCACTTGGATAAACGATTCAACACAAATTTAAAATCAATAGCGGTAGAATTAGACAGTGCCCATTAGCTTCGTACCTAAAATTAAAAACGTTTTAAGCATTTAGAGGGAAACAAAATACAACCATTTGAAATTGAAATCGCGAGAGCATTGTTACAAAACGTTAAGCAGATGTCAAACGTTGCGACCGAAAAGTCGTGAGTAAAATTTTGTTAAAACTTTTTCTAATGCTTCGTTGGCAATTATTCTTTCTCATTCAGATATTTTGCAAATATATATTATCATCATATTATAGTTATTAGTCAGAATGCTCATCGTATTTTGATTTTTAAAAAAACATGCTTATATGCCTAATATTACTTTGCAGATGCAATAAAATATTTTAATTAGTCAACAAAAGTCGTAGATAAATAAGTTATGATTATTGTATAATGTTTAAAATGATATAATAAATTAAAAAAAAAACATATTTTGAATTGGCAATGAATACATTATTTGAGTAGGACATTTGCTGTCAAATGGTTGATTATTATATTTTTTTTAGCAAAGATTATTAAATGTCACATTTTAGTTATATTATTGTAGTCGCTTCTAAATCAACCCTTACGGTTTACGGGTATGCTCCTAAAATACCTGCGTTAACGTAATGTTTGGCGGACAAAGGGAAAATGTCGTCGTGACGTAAAGTTAAATTTTATTGCAATTTTTATTATAAAATTTCTAAAGGATTTTGCAACCGTTTTCTATATAACCGACGCATTTTCAGAATGTATCTTATAATTATTTGGGTTATAGAAACCCTTGAAAGTAAGTTCTAAAATTTAGTTGTACACTTTAAATTATGAAAGCATGCAAATAAAAATATGTATAAAATCTATGTAATCTTGTTCATAATAGAAATATAATTTCTATTGATAGCTCCATACGGACTATTTTAGGTCAGCAGTTTTTTTAGTTTTAGGAATGCTAGGCACTCAACGTTAAGCCAATAATCTCGTATTGCAATTAATGGGGTCCCCAGAAGCTGTCAGATAGCTCTGGGCGTTAATACAGAGGACTGCGGGCGGTGTATAGACTCCGCCCGGATTTTTATCCGGTTCAATCTGCTTTTATCCGGTTTCGCCCGGTTAATAATATATTTTCCAGGATAATACCTGCTTGCGGTCCGCAACAAAATGGCCAAATACATTGTTAAATGTTTTGGGTCGTGTAACTTAGCAGTTGAATTGAATTTGTTTTTGCATGTTTAGGTGGGATTTAATTAGCATAGTTAAATAAAAATGTACTTATTTATTTAAAATTACTTTACCCTTTCGTGTCTTAACGGACAATCTCGTATGTAAATAATAAACAAACAATAGATTTATTTGTCAATCCATTATCTTATATTATGCTCCGAAAAACAGGCATTAAAATTTTAGAACTGAAGTAGAAAGTACCCAAAATGCTTTTGCCACGTTAGACGGTAATCCGAATTTAAATTAAAAGGCTACTAAGAAGGCATATCACTACATATAGTTTAGTTACAATAACTATTTTAGCCTCTTTTCAGCACTAGTAGCATAAAATATAGGAGATTTCGCAAAACTATTGGTAACATATTTAAAACCATAAACGGAGTGCTGATTTTTCACGTCACACTTCTTGGCTGTATACTCAAAGCGTCACACTGTTGTGTCACGGCGGGAGTTTTTAGGAGTATTTTTAAGGTGTCTTCTATGGAGGGTAGATGAAAAAAGAACAATCTCCATACGTGAAAAATTGTATTTCAAAGTGAATTATTTCATCATTATCATACTGAGCCGGTATCAGTCCACTACTGGACATAGGCCTCTCCCAAGACACGCCACTGAGCCCGATCTTCAGCTCTTCTTTTCCAGTCACTGCCCACCGCTTTGTAAATGTCGTCGCTCCACCTGGGGTGGAAGTCTCTACATTGATAGTGATGCGTCTTGTCATCGCAAACGTCTGCTAGAATGAGATGCAGCTAGACAGTTGTTATCTGCATCTCTTTTCGTATCGACAATTGTGGCTCGAAATTCATCGCTATGCATGTAGAGACTACCGGCCCTAGTCACAGGGCGGCGTACTTCGTTACGCCGCGAAGAACCTACGGTCCTACGGCAGATGTGACCAGCCTACTGCTACTTCAGCTTACTATTCCGTTGAGCTATGTCGATCACCTAAGTTATCTGGCAAATTACTTTGTTCCAGATTCGATCTCGCACCTACATTTTTTTTTCAATCACAAATTCTCGGTTCCATTTCCCTTGTAATGACCAGATTCCAATAAAATCTTCGAAGAAACAAAGAAAAAGTACGAAGGCAGTGAGAAGTCATAAGCTATTCATAAATGGTAATTTTATTTCCTCCCAGTCATTGTTTTAGTCATTTTCTCGGTTTGTTCTCAGTTCATGTTAAGTCCATTGAAATCTTACGAAATGTTGGCAGATCCTTGCATTTGGGTTGTGGCAGTAAAATAATTTTACTATGCTTTTGTGTGTGAGATCTTCTGGTTTATCTGTTTGTAAAAAGTTGTAATATAGACGATTTAACATTTTAATTAAATCTAATAACATTTCTAGTTCGAAACATGGAACTCTTTTGATAGTATAAATAGTATAAATAGTAGTAGTAGTATATAATAGTATAAAAGTAAATACGCAGATGACGCAGTACGGTAATGTCAGATATCTACAGGAAAAGTGTGAAACCAAAAAGATTTCAGCAAAATGTTTGTTTCAACCGTAGATTTCAACGGAGTACTAGTATATTATCCGCATTGTTATTTGGTTGTGAGTTGGCAGAGACTGACGTCCTGTGTCAAAATAAAGTAGCCAAAGTGAAAGTAATAAGAATTGATGAGGAGTTTTGGCGGGAGCATGAAAGAGTGTGCGTGCTCTCATTGTATTTCTTCCTGTAATGTTGATTATTAACCATTAAGTGCAGGTGTATATGTGTGAGTGTAAGAAGGCAGCATTATGTTAAAAAACATGCGATTTTACGTTTAATTTAAAATTCAACTGAAAGCTTTCAGTTAAGTCCACATCTTAACCAAGGTTATGACTTGGACTGGAATATGACATAAACATGACTTGATTGTGACTTTGACTCGATTTTACGTCAATAAAGTACATTATTCACATAAATAATTATAAGCTCAGCCATAAATGTTTTATTATTAAAATTGACATGGTCTTTTTATTACATGTCGAAAAGTTGACAAAATTCGATATTAAAATGAAAATATGTTTTTAAACGAAAACGTGATTTATTCGGTATCGAAACGATGAAAATATTAACATTGATCCCTGAGGCTTAATCAAACTACGGTGCAAACAACAAGCAATGGAAAATTGAACTGGGGATCACAAATTACATTTTGTCTGTATTTCGTCGATAAGTTAAGTTGATGTTTCACGTTCTGTGAACTGTGACAATAAGGCAGTCGTTGCGTTTGAAACTTGTAGATGTAAATAATATTATTAGCATCGTGCTATAATCATGTTATAAAGCTAATTCTATCTAATTTTGAGCATTCAAAACTCGATTAAATGGATAGCGCTACGAGCGCAGCTTGTGTAGCACTTATCGTAGACTGTAGCATGGTTGTTCACTCACAGAAATGATTACCACAACGTTGGCGTTGTATGTAAAGTTAGCCTTTAACTTGTGAAAGCATAAACTTAGGTGCTGTAGTTACGCTTAGTATAGTTCTCTACCAACATTTTTAGTGATGTCAGATCTGTAATAGGGACTTTACATGAGTGATTACAGACGCACAATTATTGCCGCTGGCAAAAATCGATCATCTCAATAGTAATTCGACTAAGCCGCAGGCTATTATAGTCGTAAGCCCGAAAGTAGACTAGCATCACTATTAGGTCAGGCGGCCGCACGGCAGAAATCGACCCTAGTAAATCCCTCATAGTGGAGGTAGAGATTTTCTACGATAAAATGACCCGCCCCTCCAAAATTAAAAAAACGTTTGAAAGTATTTGTGAAAGTATTTACAACGCACCACCACGCATGTGTGCCTACTGGTACTGCCGGTTCCACGACATTGCATACATAATTTAGTAACTCCTAATTATGAACGTACTTTGTACCAACCAACACTGCAAAAAAAGTTTCTATGAAATTTATAAGCAATACTTTCCGTTAAGTTAGGTTGGCTACAGAGTACGTTCACAATTCGGGTATCAACAATGTAGGCAAGTACCTACTCTTATAACGTAGTACAACATAATTATAACTACATACAAACTCTTTCGTAAGGATGTGACTACACACATTAAAATAGTAATTTGGAGGGGCGGGCCATGTTATCGTAGAAGATGTATAAACGCGTATTTAAGAGTTTAACAACTGCGACAGTGTAACTCACAGGACTCTTGCTTTAAACTAAAATCGTGGTTCAAAATATGGATGTTAAAATTACCATTTGTATCTCAGTTCTAACTATTATAAAACACAATAGTTTAAATTCGACTGCCCTACCATTTGCCATCAGAAAGTTCTAGTCCCTACATGATTGAGCCAGGAGGCTTAATCATCAAATCAGCTCGATGATTATTATTGCAATATTGCAATTTTTCAGAAAGTATATGCCAGCAAGTGGTTTGCGAATATTGGAAATTGACTACTTACATTCAAAACTTCGCAAGATAAATAAATATAAAAGATGGATAACAATAGTTTTTCAGTCGCAGTGGAACTGCGTCAGGGCATCTTTAGAACAGAGCCGCACCGCTTTCGCTGTGGCGACGAGGTTGATCACCTGGGCCACCACGGCCTATCATGTCGCTGCAGTGCGGGGCGGCTTTCACGACACGCTTCACTAAACGACGTTATCCGTCGGGCCCTTACCACCGTCAACGTGCCGGCTATTTTAGAGCCGAACGGTATCACATGGCATGAGGCCTGACGGCATGACGTTGATTCCTTGGTTTCGTGGAAAGCCGCTAGAGTGGGATGCAACGTGCCCTGATACATTAGCAGCATCCCACCTTAACAGTACCTCACGGGCTGCAGGAGCAGCCGCAGACGCGGCAGAGGCCCTCAAGCGGAGGAAATATGCAGACATTGGAGACAATTACGCATTTCTTCCGTTTGGGGTCGAGACCATGGGCTCGTGGGGTCAACAAGCACGCGGTTTTGTAAAGGAGTTGTCCAGACGTCTGATAGATGTCTCCCATGACCAAAAAGCTAGCGCGTACCTCGGCCAACGAATTAGTCTTGCCATTTAAAGAGGTAATGTCGCCAGCTTTTTGGGTACTCAAAAACTTAATTCAGTTTTTTATTTGTAGATTTTGTATAGTCTGTATTATAGTTTTAGGAGTAGTTTATATTGTATATATAGTTTTACATTAATTTTATTTGTGTACATTTTTAAAATAACAACAGTTAGGTACTGTTCTGTAGGTACTTTCACAATAGAACCTATTCTATTGTGAAAGTACCTACAATTCAATAAATAATTTAAAAAAGTAGGTATACAAATATAAGTGAAGATAGTATATTATATAAAAACTATGTAAAAAAAAGATTGTAATAAGGTAGCACCATCATAATCAGCCAGTATCAGTTCACTGCTGGAAAGAAGCCCCTCCCAATAAGACACGCATCTGAGTCCTAAATTCGGCTCCTTTTGTAGTCACTGTAATACATATTATTTCTAATTTTTAAGCCAAATTTTTAAATAAAATCTCTTTATTTCATGTTGTATGTTATATTTAGACCACAGCATAAAACGTATATGCGTATGCTATGATCATAAAACGTATAATGTTTATTTATGCGTATAGTGACAGCTCTCTATAAAAAATTACGCTCTATTTGGTACTGCAGGCACCAAACACAATTTCCTTCTTTAAAAATCACTACGCACTACTCACGTGTCTAAGCACGTATAACACCTTCAAGCCGCACATAAATTATGCTTAGTTTTCCGGATTTTCAGATGAGAATCTCACAGCGGTTTATATGCGTACTTATGCGTTATAACGGATGACTAGTTATTTCATCTGTTTATCTTAAAAGTATTTGGTAACTGTAAGATTGGTATTGGTATTTGGTAACTGAAACTGGTAAGAACGTGTTAATGAAACGATCCTTTTAAGATGGCATAATTTATTATTCTGTATTGTTACAAGTGCAGAAAGATATATATATATCATCAGATTTTTTTGTTAAGTTTTTTTTCGATTGGCTATTATGGACCATAGATTTACCGTAACGGTAAGCACTTATTGGCTTACAAAAGTAACAATATATAATATAAGCTACCTGAAAAAATTCTAGCGACGTCCAAAAATAGGCAGATAGAATGCTCTGAAATATGTCTACATTAAAGTGGTTGACTTCGTTTTCAGGGTTCCGTAGCCGAATGGCAAAACACGGAACCCTTATAGATTCGCCATGTCTGTCTGTCTGTCTGTCCGTCCGTATGTCACAGCGATTTTATTCCGAAACTATTAAGATTACAGAATTGAAACTTGGTAGGAAGATGTATTCTGTGAACTGCTTTCAGATTTTTATACAAAAATAAAATATATAAAAGTTTAAGGGAATAATAATAATGGAATCCCATAATGGAACTGGAACAAAAAAAATTTTTTCGTCAAACCTATACGTGTGGGGTATTTATGGATAGGTCTTAAAAAATGACATTGAGGTTTCTAAAATCATTTTTTCTCAAAGTCAATCATTTCAAAGTTAGGCGCGTCTAAAGCGGTAAAATGTGTGTCCCCCCCCCCCCTCTAACAACTTCTAAAGTAAGGGAGTGAAAAATCTAGAAAAAATATATTCTGTAGTCTCAATAAAAACTTTCAACGAAAATTGGTTTGAACGAGATACAGTCAGCAGTTGTTGAGATATAGCGACCACAAGTATAACTTTGTTTTTCATACAAACACTATGAAAAACAAAGTTATTTTTGTAGTTAAGAAAAATCAAAGTTATAGAATACTCTACTGTATTACGGAACCCTACGAGTGCGAGTCCGACTTGCACTTGGCCAGTTTATTTAAAGGTATGGACACACCGCAGCGTCCTGCGTGCACGATCTAGGTGGAGATAGCGCAGTAGTATTTGTACCGACTGGTTCAAACCAAACGCGATCAGAAAACAATTGAAAAGTACCGAGATCAGGCCCACAGGACGCAGGACGCCGCGGTGTGGCCGTACCTGATAAAGGCCGTACGAGATAACAGTCTGAAATTAACAGTGCATGCAGTCCAACAAAAAAAAAACATACACGTCGAACATATAACCTCCTCTTTTTTTGAAGTGAAGAAGTGAAGAAGTGAAGAATTTCTGTAGTTCTGTAGTTCTGTAATTTAAGGTCAGTTCGGCAGCATGGATCTTAAACTGTGCAGACTAAGCAACCGTGTAATATGGCTGTTGATACTACATACATACATACATACATACATTGTACTTGAAGCTCGCACTCAGGTGGTTGCGGTGTAATAAGTAAAAATATAATTTATGTCCGTGCTTTGTATGTGGCGCCCCAGTGCGGGGAGTTGTCTTTTTTAAAAGAAAAAATATAAATTGGAAAATATTTAGGTATCCTGCAAAAGCATTTGAAACACGTATCACTCATACTAACTGCATTAAAACCGATCCATAAGCAAGCTGACTTGCTCTAGAACAGTGACAACATTAATTTCAACCTTATATTAATAGGTTTATCGCGACTCCAATAACATTTACATGTACTCCGAGTACGTCTCAAGAGAAATGGGCAAGCCAACTAGTCACACCAAACATGCCATCTCCGAGCCCACGCGCATTAATATCACTTGCGAGGCCGTTTGTTTGGATTACCGAGCTCTGGACAGATTCTTTGGACGTAAGGGAAGGGTTGTAGTAATCAGATGATTCGATCTGTGGAATCGTTTAGGATATTTGGGAAAAGTGTTAGTTGAGAAATGTTTGTGCTCTAGAGAAATCGAAGATGTGTGCGAGATAGTCACGTGTGGATTAGATTAAGTCAGTTGTCGTTTCGTCTCACTGCCCAATCTTCTATATCCAGACAAGAACGATCTTAGATCTCATCGTCATTTAATGAATCTTTAGTTGTTTATCTCTATATGTCTAGAAATATTCATTAGATCTCATTGCAATTACAATGGGACTATTTTAGAGATATACCCATCAATTAAAAACCACCATTCGAATCGTTTTACAATTAGCGGAGTAATCGCGTAACAAACATACAAAAAATAAACTGGCCAAGTGCAAGTCGGACTCGTACTAGTAGGGTTCCGTACCACACTACAGCATTTTATAAGATCGAGCAAAAAATACCACTATCATTTTTCGCGAGCAAAAAATAATAATTAATAAACATTTTATTTCTTATAATGCCATCTAACGTCTAACAAAGGTGTCAGGGATCAACATTTCAATATAACGCCATCTATGGGACGTTTACCTAACTAAGTGTTCATAGATGTCGTTAAATGCCGAAAAAAACACGTTTCTTGTATGGGGACCCTCTATTATTTTTAGCTTTATTCCGTTTTTAGTATTTGTTGTTATAGCGGCAACAGAAATACATCATCTGTGAAAATTTCAACTGTCTAACTATCACGGTTCGTGAGATACAGCCTGGACAGACGGACAGACAGACAGACAGACAGTTGTTTCTAAGCTTCGTGTAATCGCAGAGCTCAGCTTTCTGAATATCTCTAGCCGCAACACAGCCTAATGTGAGAATTTACAGCAGCTACTGGCGAAAAAAAGTAAAAAGAGCGTGAAACAAAAACATATAGATAACTCCAACTTCGAGAGCTGTACAGCCATTGGCATAATGATCATAATTCACAATTATTTCTATGATTGCCTATAATGACCTTCTATGAAGCTTAAAAGCTTTGGTACAACAAAAAAAAGTTTTTACTAACAATCTGTTTCAAATTTATGTTTTATATTAACTGTTATTATATAAAGCTTTTGCAAGACTTTCAAAGCTGCAAAACAATCTTCGGACAACTTTCAAAGCACCTTCATTCAACTTATGTAACAACTCAATTAATATAGCTTTTCAATTCAATTTATATTATGCTTTAATGTCAGTTTACGTAACGTTTCAAGTTTGTTTATCCAACGTTTCTTTATTATCCGGGCTCACGTAAGCCTCAAGATAATTCCAATTGGAGGCAGCACCTGGGTTTCTGTAAGGCTATGTACGCATTAAGCTTTTATTTAAGACTTGTTTGTTAGTGAGTCTAAGGAATTAAATAAGAATGAGTTAGCTGGATAATAATAGTTAATTATAATTATACAGGGTGTCAGTGTACAATCAATATTTTGGGGACTAACTCGAAAACATGTAAAACGCAATTTTCTCGAAAACTATAGATTTTCGCGGAACATACATGGGGGTTTTCTGGGTAGCCCTTGGAGTCCTCCATCGATGGTTTTCGTTTGGACCATATGAAACCCGACATCCTGTATAATAGCTGCAAGGAAGCGTAGCTACGTAAGTTTTATAGACAGATATATACCTAAAACACTGTATGTGCACACCAATAGAAGAGATTGGTAATTAAAACTCTCTGTCTAACTGTAAGTATTGCATTATCTTACCTTATAACCATAAGTATTGCAAAAGGCGGTCGTCCAGACAACCGAACAGGACTTAAAAGTGGGATTCCTTAAATATATTTATAACACGTTTCCGTATAATCATAAAATTATAGAAGGAAACCTCTACAAACAAATTCAAACAGGAAAAAGGAAGCTAACGCAAATAATTCATTAACAAACACCTTACTGATTTTTTTTCTAGAAGAATGTACGCATTATGTTTCAATTTAGACATAATAATGTAAGCCTTACTGTTTGATATTATACAATACAATATAATTATATATTAAAGATCTTGATCGGAGTTGCCATTGCGACACATGCGAAACGTCGAGGTAAATAAAACTATGTTTTTGGTTGATAAATCCCGTATTACAATATAATTAAATATAATTAAAATCGCAAATTTGAATGTAGCTTTTGGCAAGCATTTGGTAAGTACTCGTAAGTATATAAATTAAATCAAACGTCTAATGTTTTGATTTGTATGTTCTTGCAGGCTATGCCTTACGTAAAACATCTCTGGAAAATAATAAATTGTTAATAAACATAAGTAATTAGTAAATGTTTTCCAGAGGGGATATGCTCTTGGCCCTGAAAATGGCCATTTGATTGGTTAATTAATCTCCCTACCAGCAGCTGTCAAAAAATCAAAATGGTGGTCCCGGCAGGGCACTTTCCCGCCACTTGAAATTCGAGTACCGTCAACAAAAACAAGGTCCGGGAATGGTGGAAGAAAAATATTTATACTTTTGTTTAGGTAATTATCAGCTACAATAACGACCTTTTGGTATCGTTCTACACACAATATTGACTTACTAATCATATAATATACTTCGATCTTAATATGAACGTGTACTAAGTAAGCTAAATTGCCTCATTCGTTTTGCGGTACAAATTCGTCACCGCTGGGTGACGATATTGCGAAGGTATTTCTTATTCAAGCGAGGTATGAAATGAAAATGAAGTCTTCTCGCGGAGGTTTTAATCTAGAATTGTGGGACGTAAGAACGTAAAGCTTTATGTTCTCATAGAAGCAATTTTGGCGCTCACCTTCGAGTGTGAGTGTGCGCATAAAACGATAAGTGGTTTTAGGGGTTGGATACACTTTATGTGTCATATCAAACGTCTACCTAAAATCGTCATATATAATACACATATACAATAGTTACACGGCATGTGAAACTCAACTGCTATATGTTCGTAATCTAGAATTTTGAATGCTACATTTTTTGTTATAGGCAGACGTCACCGCCTACCTTACAACCTACCATCATTAGGAATACATACAAAAATAACTACATTTTGTCCGAACTATAAATAATACCAACAAAAACTTGTATATCTTGTATATCCAAAAACTTTAATATAACTGTGCTCATAACACTAAAATAGAGCTAACCCACTCCTAAAATAACCCTTAAACTATAGGCAGTTCAGCCTATACAATCTACTAACGAGCAGCATGTTACATAGAATCTAATAACGCAGAAACCGACCCACATTTCAATAATAATATGCAATATCCATAATCGCTACACATTAAAACGCCCAAGCGCTCCATATCAAGTCGCAGGATACTATCGAGAGCGAAGGGAGCGATCAGGGACGAAGGGATTGTTGGAATTCTTTACGGAATTATACGAATTTCCGACTCCAACTGGAAGTATCCGTACGAAAAGTGTTGGTGAAGTGACGTCATGAATATAGAATGCTATCTGACGAGGCGGTAATCTAAATAAACCGCCCTGAAGATTGCTGCAGTGAAAATGTATATGCGTATGTGTATGGGTTATATGCGAATTTGTTGACTCCTTATCTGCTGGCGACAGGCACAGATGTCCATGTCTCGCTTAAATGAAAATTTATGAGCATTCCTCTTTATGTGCTTTTGTCTCGGTGTTTATGTGTATTTGAGTAAGAACTCTGAGAAACTTAAAGTTAGATGAGTGGGTCAAAGCGCTTAACTTAATGTTTTAATGGCTCTGTTAAGGTAGGCTAATGTTAATGTTATGTTACGCGGTACTCCACGGAATACTGTGTTATTTAAACGACTTATGTGGGTTAGGACCAAATTCTTTGCATTAGTTGATGGGTTAAAAATGTCCCTACTTCAGCTTGAAAACAACATATCAAATCTTCTTTATAAAATAAACCACGAGCGTGGAACCACGAATGTGTATGTAATTTAATATTGGAATATTCTAGCGTGCTTTTGTTTACCAGTTAAATTCACGAACTGCAAACATTAGTTTCGTTTTCGTAATTTTTTGTTCCAGTGTGCTACGTGTCACAACGGAAAATTGTAAAGGCAGGTGCACGTCACATTTTCGTTTAATAATTTAAAGGAAACACAAAAAAGTACAAAAAGTCTATTTTAGGAGTGTTTTAGTAGATTGAAGTTTAGTACCCATTTTTTAATATCATGTCATGCTCATACCTTTACAAATTCCACAGTGACACATTTTTTCCAGTGTAACACGAAAGTGTTACACTGGAAATAATCACAACTGAAAAGTTGTGATTTTCGTTGTGCAACGATGCAAAGAATTTGGTCCTGACCCATAAATTACATCATTCTAGATAAAATGTTTGATGAAACGTTCGTGGCACTCACTAGACATTGATTTCTTTTCATCCCGTGTGACACCAAACAAGATTGAGTATGTTAGTTTATATAAATTATATTTCAAAACAATAAAACCGACTTCATAACCACAAACAGGCACAAACGCAAAAAATAAATTACTTAATATGATTATTATAAAAGCTACCCACTTATCTATTTGAAGTCGGTGCCAGACAAGTCTATTGGATAATAGATAGATACTATGTATGTAGTAGTAGTAAGTAGGTAGATACATGTAGGTAGTATCTATCTACTACCTATTAGACTTGGCTGGCACCGACTTCTAATAGATAAGTGGTAGCGCTTATAATAATTATATTAAGTAATTTATTTTTCGCTTTTGAGTGCCTGTTTGTGGTTACAAAGACGGTTTTTTTTTGGCAAATAATTTATTTTACCCTTTTTAGTGCAAAACAAGTTTTTATTAATTACATAATTATTTAATTATATACATCTATTAAGTTTCGTGTCTAGGCCGTTAAACACTGACGGATATATACTTTGTGAAAATTTTAAGTATGAACTTATTACGGTTAAGAAGATACAGATCTGTAAAATGCGCACATATAGACACGCGGACGGACGGATAGACGGACGAACAGACAACAAAGTCTCTGAAAGTGTTCATTTGGTACCCTTTGGGTTTGGGACCCCAAAAAAAATTACTTGAAATGCCGCGCAAGTGAAAATATTCACTAGTCATAATGATGTCATCAAGGTATCTAAGGACAGTGTCCAAAATGGCCCTGAGCAATAAAAGCATCTGACACACACGATAATTAACTGTCTATTTTATTACAATTCCAAATACTTTTATAACACGGACTATAGTTGTATTCCAAAATGAATATTAAAAAGTATTATTTGCGATTATTAACATTGATTGCCGCCATAAGGCCTATAGAGTACTGAATCACTCTACTACGTTATAAGAGTTGGCACTTCCCTATATTGTTGATACCCGAATTATGAAAGCACTGTGTAGCCAACCTAACAACGGAAAGTATTATTTACGTATTAACTATTATATAATCTGTGGTATTATGCTTATTATTATTTTTTTGCAGTGTTGGTTGGTACACAGTACGTTCATAATTCTAAGTCGCAGGACTGATATGCCCGCCATCTTCGCCAAACGTCATGTCATGTCAAAAAATATTAACTTAATTTGCACCCTAACAAGACTGCCCGGTAGAACATTCCTGTGAAGACACATTAATTTTCCCCACCTTTGTTTCTATCTCGCTCACATTTACCGTAAGAATATTATTCTATCAAAAACCAAAATCAACGAGAAGAAAGATGTAAAATCATTATTCAAGGTCATATTTTGTAGTCTTCAAAAGTATATGCAATAGCAACCTCCATTGTGTATAATCTTCTTGGGACTCTTCTTCTAAAACCAGTACATTATCCTATGTTTGAAGTATTTATCTCCATATCTCTGGAGATACTGATCAGATCTCGATGACATTACAATGAGACCACCTCGGAAACGTACCCTACCTATTACAAAAAGAATCATTTGAATCCGTTTTCAATTGACGGAGTAATCGCGTAACATACACAAAAAAAAAACATACAGACGAATTGAGAACCTCCTCCTTTTTTGTGAAGTCG
This sequence comes from Cabera pusaria, assembly GCA_954871355.1. Taxonomy (NCBI): domain Eukaryota; kingdom Metazoa; phylum Arthropoda; class Insecta; order Lepidoptera; family Geometridae; genus Cabera; species Cabera pusaria. The sequence continues at coordinate 22,225,153 of OX940892.1, forward strand.
GTTAAAAGGTCATTCCAACACTGCACTGTTCTTTATAAGTCCTTGAAACATCTAAACGTCGAGTCTCTTACACTTTTTAATTTAATTTCGCCCTCAACCGAAACAGGACTAAATAAAATAAATAAAAACTGGCCAAATGCAAGTCAAACTCGCACTCGTAGGGTTCCGTACCACACTACAGTATTTTATAAGATCGAGCAAAATACTACTATCATTGTTCGCCAGCAAAAAATAATAATTGATAAAAATGTTATTTCTTATAACGCCATCTAACGTCTAACAAAGGTTGCCATCTATGGACGTTTACCAACATTTTCATAGATGGCGTTGTATAGAAATGCACAAAAATAAGGGGACCCCCTATTATTTTTAACTTTATTCTATTTTTAGTATTTGTTGTTATAGCGGCAACAGAAATACATCATCTGTGAAAATTTCAATTGTCTAACTATCACGGTTCATGAGATACAGCCTGGTGGCAGACGGACAGACAGACATACAGACAGACAGACAGACAGACAGACGGACAGCGGAGTCTTAGTAATAGGCTCCCGTTTTACCTTTTGGGTACGGAACCCTAAAAAAGTAGTGGAACTAAGAGGACTCACCAAAGCCCTTCCATAGTGTAGACTTGAAAGTAAAAACCAATTTATCTAGTTTCAAGTATATTCTAGCAGCGGTTTCCTTGCCCATGCCACACTCGCGTCTGATAGCAAAGTTTCGACGTCTAACAAAGTTAAATCCATCTTCGAGTTCCCCAAGCTTTCACCGTGTCTTTAAAACTTTACCACTGTACTTACTGGGTCTCGCGAATATACTCTTTAAGCATACTAACTCGCTGGATAAGTCTGAGGTGAAAAAGTTAAAGAACCGGTAATAAGTACTAGGTGAACTACAAGAAAAGAACTACAAGATGTGCCTGTGCAAAAAGAGAACCGGGGCGCGCGTGTTGATGGTTCTAATTTACTGTTTTTGTTGCGTTGACAACAATGCTCTGTCATTGCCAATACGACTAAAAATGTTTGATACCTTGGTAGGTACCTACTCTTATCATTATCAGGTGGTACTACCACATGAGTAAAGAAGGACTCATGTGGTACTACGTCTATACCTTCCTTTCAGTTCACTTTTTGTACAGACTCTAGAAAATATGAGCCAGACAAATGTTATTGAATAAAGGTCTGTTATATGAAGGTGGACTTGAATAAATAGTTGTAGGTTGATATTGTTTTGTAAAATTCCAAATTTACTCAACTTATCATATTTTTTTTCATAAAAAAGGTCGATAATCATCCTTTTTTAAGTCTTTTGTATAAAACCAACTTATATACAAAATTATATTCAGGCCACAAATAACTCAAAATCCACATCAAAGTTTTATAATTAAGATGATAAATTATCATCTAGAAAAAGGAAGACATCTTTAAATAAGTTCATCAAATTGAAAACTCAGAGCAGGATCGATGGATCTGAGCAAGCTTAAAAGTTCTCAATCAAGCAAGAAATCAAGCAAGAAATTCTAGCAAAAAATTAAGTAAATACCTTTCGAAAACTTGTACAAGTATTCTCTACGGCGTAGTTTTGGCGAATAACAGAAGATCATGAGCGTTTATACGTTGATCTTTAAGTTGGAGCGTACGCCTGAGCTCTGCAAATTGCGCGCAGGGGACGAGTTAAACAGGATTATCGAAGGGATACCCAGTGAATCTTTGAGCCTATTTTGCTTGGATTTATTAAGTAGATTGCCAACTTTGAGCCTCTTTTAGGATATTCAAGTAAAGTGTTGAGAAGTTAGTTATTGATTAGTTATAAGACGCAAAGTTCACTCATGCGTACAGTTAATCAATAATTAAACCAGCAATTTGATCTCCCTGACACTTTACTTGTAAGTTTCAAGACATTTGGATGTAAATTAATGAAAATTTGATATTTCAGCAGATAATTGTATCGTAAGCATTTTGGAAATTCGTTCATAAACTCTATTCATAACTCTATGCTTCTTTTACGGTAGCCATTGCCTTAAGAGATGAATGTGTGTTATGCGCTTTTTATTCATGCAAGATAATCAAATTTGTTTAATTTAAAACGTAGTCGTAAAAATATGAAAGAATTTAAATATACATCAACTTGGTTAAGTTCGCAGTTTTTTCAAAATGTTAATTGATTTATAATTTCAATTAGGGACGGCATGTCAACATTTTCTACAACTCCGTATCTCGTTTAAGCAAATTATATCCGAACATTCTTCTCTCCTATACGCGGAGGTAATTGAATAAATTTAATTAAGCACCGTGTTTAGTGAATTTGATTGAAATTGACAATGTATTATCAGTGCTATTCGGTGCGATGACTGATTTTAATTACGTTCTAATTAGTTTGATACTATTGGCTCTTTGAGTTGTAGGTCTCATGAGTCTGTCTTTGTTGAGCATAAAACTGAGTGACACACCCCCGACCCATTGAAGTTTATCGGATGAAAAAGCCGTTGTGATAAAAAAGTTGCGTCTTAATGATAACCGTTGAGCTAGACTGAATTTAGAGTGGAGATCGTGAATCGGAAAACGTAGCGCAGGACGCCCTCGGACCAGGTGAAGCGACGACATACGCAAAGCGGTGGGCAGTGACTGGAAACGAAGAGCCGAAGATCTGGCTCAGTCGCGTTTCTTGGGAGAGGCCTATGTTTAGCAGTGAACTGATACCGGCTGATGATGATGATGATGAAGAGTAACAAAAAAGTTTAGTACATTTTTGAACATTTACGGCTGAAATATGTTTTTTGTTTACATTTTCAACTCTCTCAACTTTTCAACTCCACCATTTTCAAAAATTCAAAAAACTTTCGTATCGTTTTTGAACTTGCTTACAAAACACGAGAATCGGTTGATAAATGCGACCTGTAGTTCTCTACAGGTGAGCAGACATCTTAACATCTGGAAATACGAAAGTATTTTTAAAAGCTGACACGGAGACCTTCGCTTCGCCTTCAATCATGAAGTGTTAACAGTTATTATATTTTGAGGGCCCGGTGGCGCAATCGGGAGAACGCTTGCCTTTGATGCCAGAGGTACCGAGTTCAAACCGCCGTGCACCAATGGATTTTTCCATCGAAAAATTTATGTGCGCTCTTCACAGTGGCCCTCCGGTGAAGGAAAAACATCGTTAAAAACCGACAACCTCCGCGGTGGTAGGACACTATCTGGTGTCCGCCTGGCCAGCTACCACCCTCAAGTTAGAAAATCTGTCACGAAACATCTAATGTGTTCCGGCAGCTATCCTTGAGAGCCAGTTCCCATTCTAGGCCTAGCGTGCTTACTATCTTCGATCGCATCATCACTTACCAACAGGTGAGATAGTGGTCAAACGCTAGCCTATGACGTATAAAAAAAAAAAAAAAAAAAAGCTATAGAAAATACCGGTTCAGTTAAAAACTACAACCAACAGGAGAGACAGCGGTCAGATGTCCTGCATAATTCTATTATGTACAGTTTACGTGCTACACTTTCTAAAGCATCAAACTCGGATAGTCGGTGATGTCTATCTTTATTTTTAAGGATCATTAATACCCACGGAAGCGTCACCTATTACTTACTCGTAGGTCTGTAGGCGACACATGATTCTTGAGTCGTCCAAAATGGTTGAATTGACTCAAGTTGAATTAAATTAGTAGTAGGCTAGGGCTAGGCCATGATTCACAATTAATAAAATCAGGCTGTAATTATTTTGTCCTATCACCTTATATCATACAAAAGTAAGAATACTGCAGTAATAACATCAAGAGATAATAAGTAGAATGTCTTACTGATATCGTAAAACCATATTCAATCATGATTCCATCAAAGCAAACAAATAAATATAGTCACATCCTGGACTGGGATTATATTTCTACCGTGAAATATTTATGGCGTACGAAATACGAGGAAAATGCGATGTGGATACCCTTGGGGCGAAGGTGATCCTGACTCATATATTATAGTAAATATATGAAACATACAAAATATACAATTTACTTAGTTTCAAATACTTATTCAGATGTGTTCCTCTTTTTAGAGATTTAGAGAGTTCTGCCAGCTTTTACTAACGTGATTTGTTAAAGATCACATTTTCTTATATATAAGTTTACATAACAGTTTACTACTATGACAGTCGTTGACAATCCAGTTTTGACAGAATTGTGTCATATAAGGTTGGCAGTAAGACGAGTCACTTGAGGCACACACACTTGAGGACAACTCATCTTAGTTCAACCCATAAAGTGCAACTATTGTAACATTTAAACTTATTTTACAAATAGATCACAATCATCATTCTGGGTCTCAATGCTAGTTTACAGACATATATGTTTTGTTCTCCATGGGTAGTCACGAGTTATCGAGCCACAACTGAAACCAGTAGTCATCAATTTATCTCTACACAAGGATCACTTTAAGATCTGTGGACTTGGGCGGGTGAAATTGACCCCCAATAAATAATGCAACAGTCTCCGATACATATTCAGTTCAAAAGCCTAAATTCCAACATTACGTTAGAGTGAATGCAAGCACGTTCGCTGTATTGAGTTTCATTTGAAGAATTCAGGCAATATATTCTGTTATTCCGATGTTGCCCTCGCATGGCAGCATCGGATTATTCAAATTTCATGCCATTCGGCCGCCGGTTCTCGGCGTTGTTTTAATGCTCTGCCGTGGTATGCGGGTCTTTGTTGCTATATAACTTGAGAACAGTAAGCTATCGCCGTCTAGAAGCATTACACTCAAAAAAGAGGATACATTAGGTATCGTCTTTTTCATCCTGTCTCTAGTCATGCTTAGAGATTCATGGGCTACAAATATGGTTGATTAAAGAAGTATATATATCTTGAGCTTTTTTTTTATGGTAAAAGGTAACAAGACAAGCACGACGCTCGCATAATGGTAAGCGATGACGTCTACTTATAACAGATACAGCGGTATGCAAAATTCTGGACTGCCAGAATTTTGCATGTCACTGCACTGTGCCTGTTACCATGAGACATAAAGATGTTGAGTCTCACATGCCCTGTAATTTCACTGGACACTTTGCCATTTCAACCGAATAACATTCCTATTTCACGGCTGAAAATTACTTGGCAAAGTGGTGGTACCGCCCCAGGCGGACTAGCAGAAGTCCTACCACTACAATAGTGATACACTACAAAAGCTTTCTCATTTAGTTATATAAGTTTGACGTGTGTATCTGTGTATGTCAGTGTCTATCTGCGGCACCGTTGCGCCTAAACGGATTTACCAATTTTGATTTAGTTTTTTTTATCGGAGTTTTAATCGAGAGAGTTCTTAACTTGTGTACATAGAAATCGTTCAGGAGCTTATTTCCAGATGACGCTATGAGATTAACTTTAATGAGTCGAAATTAGAATTCTCTTATTTCAGTGATATATTAAGAACATGTAAGCAATGACTTGATGCTAGGGCATCTTCTCGAATCTGCAGAATACTAAACTTTTTACCAACTAACAGCAGAGATGTCGTGTTTGGGCTCATTGGCATGGTTTTAATATACTGATCTGTGTTTACATAGATCAGTCGGGGGTGGTTATTTATTTTTAACCGACTTTCAAAAAGAAGAAGGTTCTCAATTCGTCTGTATGTTTTTTTTTTGTTTTTTTTTTTTGTGTTTCTGTTACGTGATTACTCCGTCAATTGTGAACCAATTTGAATGATTATTTTTGTAATCGGTAGGGTACGTTTCCGAGGTAGTCCCATTGTAATTTCATTGAGATTTGATAAGTATCTTCAGAGATATGACGATAAACGTCTCAAACTTGCTACTGAAATTGACTCGCGGGGCATTTAAATCGGTTGTTTTAGTTTTTAAACTATCTTAATTATAAATTTACGTAATATTCCATACTGTATGTCATATGATTGTAACAATGAGTCTTCGTGTTAGTACCGTGTCACATGCTGAGCGCGGTCTGGAATTGTTTGCAAAAATAACAGATTTGATGCGAGAATATTTTAACTCTGATATTTTAACTCAAAGTGCGACAGTGAAATAATGTACAGTGAAAAAAATAACGTCAGTAAAATTTTAGTTAAAATGTGTTTTTCAAATTACGTTAAGAGCGTTTAGAGATTTTATGCGTTGCCAGGGTATGGAATATTACAGTACATTTATATACAATTGAAATTGAAATTTTCAAAAGCCTAAAATGGAGTTTATAGGGTTCCGTAGCCAAATGGCAAAAAACGGAACCCTTATAGATTTGTCATGTCTGTCTGTCTGTCTGTCTGTCTGTCCGTCCGTATGTCACAGCCATTTTATTCCGAAACTGTAAGGACTACAGAATTGAAACTTAGTAGATAGATGTATTCTGTAAACCGCTTTCCGATTTTTATACAAAAATAAAAAATATAAAAGTTTAAGGGGTTTAAAGGTTTAATACCATACATGAAACTGAAAAAAAAAATGTTTTTTTCAAACCTGTACGTGTGGGGTGTCTATAGATAGGTCTTTAAAAATAACGTTGAGGTTCTTAAAATCATTTTTTCTCAAAGTCAATCATTTTAAAGATATGCGCGTCTAAAGTGGTAAAAAGTCAATCATTTGAAAGATAGGCGCGTCTAAAGTAAAATGGTGCCCCCCCCCCTCTAACTTTTAAAGTATGGGAGTTAAAAATCTAAAAAAAATGGTGTAGATCTCAATAAAAACTAACAACGAAAATTGGTTTGAACGAGATACAGTTAGCGGTTTTTGAGATATGGCGACCGCAATGATAACTTTGTTTTTCATACAAACACTATGAAAAACAAAGTTAATTTGTTAGTTGCGAAAAATCATAGTTATAGAATACTTTACTGTGTTAAACCCTACGAGTGCGAGTCCGACTTGCACTTGGCCAATTTATTATATCCATTGTTATATGTGGGTATGGACTTAGCTGTCCTGCAGATTCTAGATTACCGATCTATCTACTAACTGTTCATTGAGTCCATTCAGACTCATGCAATTGAAAAGAACTGATGGTCTTCAAACGGCTCAACAGATTTTAATTCATAGCGAAGAAACACATGATTCAAAATCTTTCTTTTTACATGTGATTGGATAGCGTTTGATCACTATCTCGCCTATTAGTGTAGTAATCGAAGATAGTTAATACGCTGGTCTAGAATGGTCTGACTCTCAAGGGCAGAGTGCTACCAAATCACGGTAAGGTAATGGCGGTTGATTTTCTTCTTGATGATGATATGTCACTTTTTGGTACCGAATAGGCGTGACGAAAGATTTTGAAATCCTCTTTCGTAATGTGGGAACACATTTACTATTCACGAAAAAACCTTTATTTCGGTAATAAACGTAAGTTTAACGAAGTTTAGAGCAATTTTTCTAACATTTTTTCAATAGTGCGCGAAAACAGCTCACATCACACGTGTTATGGCGTCGGCTGTGACGTCACGCATAGGTTAATGTCATTACTTAACGCAGTAACTATATAGTCTGTGACAACTGCCACATGGGTTTTCCAAAATTTAATAACATATTCAAGAAAACCTCATATAAGAGGACCTAAGCGTGACGTCATGCGCTGTGTTTGGTGTTTCAATCGAAATGGCCGATTGCAGTATTTTAACGTTTTATTTTATTGAAAATCTTAATAATCTCTCTCATTTTTTAAATTGTTTCAACATATATTTTCCCCTAAAATCACTAAATCTTCGATTTTTTGATACTGTCGTCATGCCTATTGCTGCCGAAAGGAGGGATATCGATATAAAGCTCCTACTACACGAGGCAAGTTATCTCTCCAATAAAAAATAAATTAATCAGTATATTCGCTTGGAAGCTGCAATGCCACAGACAGACAAACATATACACGTCAAACTTACCACAATCCTTTTCTGCGTTTTGATAACATAATTGTTAATCATGTTGTCATTTCATTCAACAATTAATAAATAAAATAAGTTACTAAATATTTTTTACAATGACATAATGCGCAAAATATAGGCTACAGATTTAAACTGAAGAAGTACTTTGGTAATCTGTGGTGTACTCAAAGTAAACAACATTTTATACTTTCATAAAAGACTAGCAGCCCGCCCCGGCTTCGCACGGGTAGAACATATATGCCTACAAAATTTGCATCAGTTTGTTGCATCGAATATAAAATATGACCATATTTAACAATCATCGTCATATTTCATCCAATTTACACAAAACCTTAACGAATTATGCACTTAAACCTTCCTCATAAACACTCTGGCTATTGGTGAAAACCGCATGATAATCCGTTCAGTAGCTATTGAGATTATTGCGAACAGAAAGACAGACGGAGTGATGGACTTTGTTTTATAATACTTACGTAGTGATATTGGACGGCCCTTTGGCGTAAAGGATAGCTACCCTGATTCTGACCCGACGGTCGTTGGTTCTAATCCTAGCTATATACCTACCAATGAAAGTTTTATGTGCATTCATGAATCATGAGTTTTCGTACAGTGGTAGTGGGATCAATAATGTAAATTTAATTTTAAATATATAATTTAATTCATATTTATTTTATTATTATTTGACATCTTACCATAAATATTTGCACGCCTGCCTGCAGGCTGGATACACTGACCTACATGTTAATAAATAAGATCATTTTGTACTGTATTCTAGCAAATAAAATATTTGATTGATTGATTGATTAAATCTATCAAAAAGTAGCTTACCACCAAGGAGTAAATCAGCCGCCGTAACCTTACGGCGTCCCGCAAACACAGCTATAATCGAGACCATTCTAGCCTAGCGTGTACACTGTCCTCGACTAAAGGGCTTCACACACAGCAGCTATAATGTATATTAACGTACATTACATTCCGGGATGTATAGCTTTAAATTATCTTAATGTATCACACACACAAAAGGTAATGTAATGTATCTTTCCCTTCATATCACAGAAACTTTTTGAACATCTTTTCGAAGAGAGATATACGGAAATGCATTGAGATATATTGAGATGTATTAAGATGTATCGAAATATAAATGTATATTTTCGTATCGCTCTGTATTTTAAGATTCGAAGATGTAAAAATATACATTATAGCTGTCGTGTGTGGTCTCCGGACGATTTCTATGGAAAGATGTAATGAGATGTATCGTGCTATAATGTACATATTTACATTAAAGCTGCTGTGTGTGAAGCCCTTAAGTACATCATTATTCAAATCCTCGACGCAAAAAGTAGAGGCAACGTGTGTATCTGTGTGTCTGTCTGTAGCATCTTAGCACCTAACTGGATGAATCGATTTTGTTTTTATTATTGATAGTTATTTTTTTGTTTGATAGATATCTTTATCGAGAGTGTTTTTAGCTTTGATTAATGAAAATTCGTTCTATCGTTATAAAACTATGAGCTTTTTCCTAGTTAATTGCGCTATGAAATCAACTTTTACAGGTCTGATCAATTCGAAAATCTTTTAGTAACTATTCAATATTTATATTTAATTCAGTAACTATGACCTAATCTGTGGTTTTACTGCAAATATTTTATTAATTTCGCGATGCGTGTATGTGAAATTCGTGATATCTTCTAGAGTTTTCATTTGAATTATATACTGTAAAGGACAGTTTTAATCTATAATATGTGGCCTAGCTTATTAACGTAATTATTTGGATAAGGATTAATACTATATACTTGAAAATAGCCTTGGAAGTTATGTAATATTGTTTAACAAAAATTTTAAGATTAAAATGGTTACTGTGAGTCAACCTTAAGAGATATACATATGCTGTCGCGGACTTTTTTTGTAGGTCTTATTAAGTTGTACAACTCTTGTATAGAAAATATTCTTCTATCTATTTTCAATTAAGCAGCGTTCGTAAGAAACGTGTTTTTTCGACCGTTTTTTGCCGACTTAGGTTGCAAATTAGGTCTCCACGAATGTACCTTTGATTTAAACAGAATAATATATAGCCTATTTTCATTCCAAAAGTCCATTCTATATATTAGTGAAAGAATTTTTTAAATCGGTTCAGTAGTTTTTGAGCCAAATCATTACAAACATACAAAAATACAAAAATATCTCCTCAGTGACCGACAATACGGATTTCGCTGAAATCGGTCCACTGAGGATCTTCTAGCGTATGCCACGCACATCTGGAGTGAGGCTATAGAGAATCATGGGGAAGCGCTTGCGGTTTCCCTTGATATCTCAAAAGCCTTTGACAGGGTTTGGCACGATAGTCTTATAAACAAGCTTCCATCATACGGACTACCCACTGGTTTTTGTGTCTGGATTTCGGATTTTCTAAGGGACCGGTCGATAAGAGTTATCATTGATGGCAGCTCTTCTGACCAATTGGCAATAAATGCCGGGGTCCCTCAGGGATAGGTGCTCTCTGCAACCCTATTTCTGCTACATATCAACGTTCTGCTAAAGCCCGGTATCTTTGGGTATGCAGACGACAGCACTGTTGTAGAGAGCTATACATCCAGTGCACGGACCAGTGCAGCTGAAATCCAATGTCTTAGGGAGGCGATGGTCGAGCGCATGAACTTGTCCCTAAAGGCTGTCTCTGATTGGGGTGATGCCAATCTGGTAAAGTTCAATGCTGCTAAGACCCAGGCGTGTCTATTCTCCGCCAAAAGAAGTCCATTTCAGTTGACACCTACTTTTCGAAATGTGTCCGTACCGATAACTGACCACCTTGAGCTTTTTGGCGTCTCTTTAACACCCACGCTCAATTTTGGATCCTAAATCGAGTCCAAGGCCCAGTTGGCTTCAAAAAAGCTTGGTATTCTGGCTAAGGTGAGACAGTACTTCACACCGGGACAGCTGCTCAACTTGTATCAAGCACAAGTCCGTTCATGTATGGAGTACTGTTCTCACCTCTGGGATGGGTCAGCCAAATATCAGATGGAGGCGCTGGAAGTAATTGAGAGGAGAGCTAAGAGACTTATAAATGACGACGAACTTGTAGGGAAAAGGCTCCAGAGCCTAGACCATCGCCGCAAAGTCGCTAGTTTATCGGTTTTCTATCGGATACATTTCGGAGAGTGTGCCATCCAATTGCACGAATTAGTACCGCCATCCCCTTTCTTCTATCGGACAACCAGACGTACCGATGTGCGCCACCGCTTCATGGTGGACGTTCCATCTACACGCACGAAGCGTTTTGCTTCGTCCTACATAATACGATCCGCCAAAGAATGGAACTCCTTGCCGGTGTCTGTGTTTCCCGATAGCTACAACCCGGGGGTCTTTAAATCGCGAGTGAACAGGTATTTACTAGGTAAGAGTGCTACATCGTCGACCGCATTTTAACATCAGGTGAGATAGTGGTCAAACGCTTGCCTAAACAGCATAAAAAAAAAAAAAAAAAAAAAAAAAACAAATGTTCTCTCTTTATAATATTAGTATAGATTATAAATGCAACGGAATTATATGTAAATGCAGTGGAATATTATACACATATAATAAATAACGTGACCCGGAATCAATTTAGCACATAAAACATCGAACTAAAGTGCATCGTAAATCGAAGAGTTTATGTGACACGACGCGATTCTAATGGATCGTGTGTACTGCACGTAAATACGGGCTTACAGACTACACAGCGAAATGCGGTCACGTAGTGCATGAAAGTTGGTTTCAGTGAAATCAAAATACAACCGTATTGCGATGATGGTGTAGTTAGTACGACGCAGTTCTACAATTTATTATAGAGTCCCTGACAACCGTAGACGTTCGTAGGTCTACGGTTGTCACTGACTCTTCCATATTCGTAGAGCCGCTACGTGTCTGTCCAGACCTTTGAATATTTAACCATACATAAGAAATGGTACTCGCACTTAACGCTAGTAGCAACCAGCAAAATATATTATCATTTTAGTAGATTATGAGGTACAAACAAAAATAAATCGTCACTAGAAACAACACGCACACATCACACAAAAAAAAAAAGAGATATTGAAACTTACAGTCGGTGAATTTATTGTTATATAATTTTAATTTATCAATATAAATTTAATTAATAAGCTAAAATTAATGGTTAGATAATTTTATCTTAAGTAAAGTTTGCCATAAAGTTATACACGTGTAGATAAGAGAAGTAATGATGAATAATGATGATCATAAGAGACGTCAAATAATATGTAATTATGACGCTTAGAACATGAATCTTGAGTATGTAACTAGGAATTATGATGCTGCATCGGCCTCAAAAAACAAACCAAAGGTCGCTTGATAGAGATAAAAGCAACATTACTCCCTATTAAAGCCCATGGTCATTCAAACGCGGAATTTATTTCGTGCAGGCCAAATTTATTTTAGTCCTCGGAGGTTACAAAAGGTAATTTTATTTTCGGCCTTAAAGGCCTATTGTGAGGTAGATCCCAGTTATTTATTACAACCGGTGGCTACGATAAGCACAGAAGGCAACCTTTGTAATCTTAGTGAAATGTTACGTTGCTTTTGTTTCTCACAAAGCACTAAAACTCTGAAAAAAGAGCGTCAATCTTCCTGTAACCTCTTCGGAGAAAAAGGATTCACCGTTGATCCTTGTTGCAGAAGTACATGTCATAATTTTTTTAATTCTTTCAACGTTTTTGTTTACTTGTCATGGTCACGCCATCTCTGTCAACTGCTGCAGATACTGTAGGAGGTACTATTGCACACACCTTTATTTTATACTTTACTTTATACAATCTTTAGTTCTTCGTTTAAAAACTCTGCCTATTAGCGTATATCGTTTTCATTGCTTCAGTGAGCTTCCATGGTGTAAGGCCCTACAACTAGGTAGCTCTGTGGCCTAAAGCAGTCTTTTCCAACCGTTATTAGTCCTACAATTAATATTCCTATGCAACCGCCATTTCAGTTTGCTACTCTTTTAAGTTATGTCAATAACTGCGGTTTTCTGACGGATGCTTTTCCATTCAAAAATATTTACCCCTTTTAGCATGGACGGCTAATCGTAAAAATTGTAGCCGTAACCTTAATTTTACCACTTAGACTTAGACACTTAGACGTGCCTATCTTTCAAATGATTGACTTTGAGAAAAAATGCTTTTCGAAACCTCGATGTAATTTTTATAGACCTATCATTAATAACTAAATAATATAGACCTATCATTAGAAACTAAAATATTTTTTTTTAGTTCCAAGTATGGGGAGCACAGCCCCCCTTAATACATATATTTTTATTTTTGTATTAAAATCGTAAAGGCGTTTACACAGTACACCTATCTACCATGTTTTAACTATCTATTCATGTATGTATTGACAGACAGACATGACGAATCTATAAGGGTTCCGAATTATGCCATTTGGCTCCGGAACCCTAAAAAAGACCATTTCGGAATAAACCTGTATCAAACAAAAAAAAAATATTTCAAATCCGTCCATAAATGACGGAAATATGCCCGAACATACATAAACAAAAAATAGTTCCTGCCAAATTCAGAACCTCCTCCTTTTATATGAAGTCGGTTAAAAAATCCTTGCTGTTGACAATTTTGCCACTCCGTTAGTGTGATTAAAAAGTAACCACACCTAACCGTATTCTTCACAGCTACATCCCTGAGAGAAGCAGAAAATCGTATGAACCAGAAGAAATTCACCCTGAATCCAGCTTTAAATAAAATAGGGAAAATAGCGGCTTTCATCGTTAACTAAATTTTCTTATGGTTTCATCTGCAACATTATGTTTCGTTCTAATAAAAAGTAATTTAAGACCTGATGCTGCGTCAAATAACTATGAAAAAATGAAAAAATATTTTCTAGAAGCGAGGATAGCGAAAATTATACAAGTTTAAAAATGAACATTTTAATTCATTAATATTTCGCGTATAAAGAGTTTCCATAAATTTATAACACATAAAGGTGTTTTAATTAAATGGGGATTATAAAATTTATTAAACTAAACGTAAGTATTTCATTATCTACAATGTCGTTCGGTGTATGATTTTAAATAACAATATGCTGCCGTTTATTTTTACTCGTTATTTTTAAAGTTACAAAACCAAGTGTTCCAAAGAGTGAAAAACTAATAAATAGGATACTGTCATGACACAACACTTGACGTTTCGGATCCTGACCTAAAATTTTTCAAATACCCTCAAACTCTAAAATATGACGTAATATCGCGGGCAATAGGAGGCACGACAGAGCTTTCACAAGGAATCTTTAGCTCTGCCACAGAATGGCCGACGTTTCCCGAACCTCAACATTTCCGGCGCACCCAAACATTTGACAAGTTTCCAATAAGGGAGGAATGTGATGTTATCGATAACTTGAAATGTTTGAAACCTGAAGAAAATAAGCCTCTGACAAGTGTATACAGTATAAAATCTGACGAAGGTTCAGTTTGTTGTATTATCGGTCACTTTGAGGGATCGAGTTTGTAGGATAACGGTTTAAACTGAGGTTTAAATACTGAGCTTAAGGTTTTTGTTATCGATGGTTAATAATAGTTATGAGTATCTGGAGATATGGAGATGAATACCTCAAAATGGCTATTAAAATGACTAGCGCGGCAATTGAAGGAGGTTTTTTTAATTTTTTAAACCTCCCTAATTATAGATCAAGCAACCAAACGACATACGCAAAGCGGTGGACAGTGACTGGAAAAGAAGAGCCGAAGACCGGGCTCAGTAGCGCATCTTGGGAGTGGCCTACGTTCAGCGGTGGACTGACACTGGCTGATGATGATGATGATGATGAAGCACCATCCAAATACTGAACGGCAGTTTTATATTAAATACGGTCCTTGGTCATAATTAAAACTAAATGAGAGAGGTTTTCGACGCGTAGTACCAGAAACGCAAAATACGGTATACGCAAATGACCATGAGAGATACATACATATGTACATACATTATAAGCTATAATGCCAGGAACATATCCCTCTCTCTCTCTCTCTCTCTCTCTCTCTCTCTCTCTGGTCCGCAGGACTTTATAAGGATTGAGCGAGGCATCTTCCAGGGTGACAGTCTGAGTCCGTTGTGGTTCTGTCTAGCCCTAAATCCTCTAAGCACATTATTAGAGGATTCAGGGCTAGGCTATCGGCTTAGGAGAGAGGGTGAAGTCATTTCACACTTGCTGTACATGGATGACCTCAAACTTTTTGCATAAACTTCTCTCTAATTTCGATATTTCAATTAATTGTAAATTTTTTTCATTAAGGCTGCGGATTGTTTAGTGAACTCTGATGATCTGACTTCGATGAGTATTAATTTTTGTTTCTCATTCCTTTAGTGCAAATTTCTGCCTATTATTTATTATCAATAACAATATATACCTATACATTTTAAGTTACTTTGTTGTTCGAGCTTCATCCGCCACAAAATTTCAGGAGAATTGCGGCTTTGGAGTGGAGTTAATGTTTGTTCAGCGGTTAATGATTTATAGGATGGTAAAAGCATTCCCTAACGCAGGTCCAAACTTTATGGGATTTTTGGAAGATTCTTGTATTTAAAGTAGTTGCGAACAAAATTACTCAAGCAGTGAACATTGTTTACTAGCTTTGCTCTGTAAGAGATACATGTTTCATCCCATTTATTAACCGACTTCAAAAAAGGAGGAGGTTTCTCAATTCGATCGTATATATATATACATTTTTTATGTTTGTTCGCGGATAACTTCATCGTTTATGAACCGATTGTGATTATTCTTTTTTTGTTTGAAAGGAAATATCCCAAGTGTAGTACCATGGTAATTTTATCGAGGTCTGATAAGTATCTCCAGAGATATTGAGATAAACATCTCAAAATTGCTACTGAAAATGAATAGCGCGGCATTGAAAATGGTTCTTTTTTAGTTTTTAAACGTTATTATTCCTAAAGCGGTCATTAGTTAATCGATAAGTTAATTGCAAATTAAGTTTTATCTCAATGATCCTTTATTATTTTTATTTACGTTAGATACTATTTCACAATGCTATTTCAAAGAGCTTTTTATATATATATTTTATCTATTATATAATGTGTACGTACCACCAGCTTTTGTTCACGTTCTCTTTACTTCGGTTACTATGTTCCGACCAGGTTTCGACCTACGAGTAATACGTAGGTAATCGTCTGGGAGCAGCTAGGATGGCGGCGACGCACGTCGTATCGCTGCGATTTTAGCTTTTTATCTATTTCCTTTTCTTATAGAGAGAGGGTAAAAATAATGTAAATGTAAATGTAGGGTAAAAATCTTAATGTAAAGCAGAGTGTATCACTCGGCCGCAACATTATTTTCTTTCGGCTAATATTGAGTCTTACATGCAAATATTTTAAGATCGCTTAAAACAAAAATAACCGACTATAGATGCCACGCTAGTCATTTTAATTTTCTGTAACATGTTTTTAAGGTGTTTTTTTTTATTTAAAAAAAAGATTACTATCAATGTGGATTGCACATTACTAGTATTCTTGTTAATCCCTCCAACTAAGTTAAATATGCTTGTGTCTGGAGTGGGTTCACATCAATAGTGCAATGGGTGGGGATCGAACTTACGAACCGTTTATCCCTATATATCTGGAGAAGGGATCCATGACATAAATAAGTAATGATATCATCACAGAATTCGAATTCACTTTGACGTAGGGAATCTGAGGTCTATCGATATGACAGAGCACGAAATAATTAACTCAATATACCTACATAATTTTTTATTCGTATTGTGAAACATTTATCCCTTAGGTATTTCAATATTAAAGAACGACTGTGGCCTCCTATAAACCTCGATTGCGAAAAGCTATTTAGGTTAATATGATTTCCATATAACTCATGTTTTGTACTAAGGACTTGCGAGAAGTAAGAAAAACCAATAAAGTTTGCGTGCACGTATGCCCTAAACTTTTTATGACTTATTTCAAATGCTAATATTATTTGCCCTACTTATAATATTTATATATTAAATTTATGTATCGGTTTTTTTTTCTTTATTCATACCTATCATTAAAATATAAAAATAAAGATTGTTCTATGTTCTGATTTTATTTAAGATATATATTTTTTTAAACTTAATTTGTTATTTTGCAAATCGCACTAGTATCTAACCTTATCAAATAGCGAAGTAGTAACAGTGTACAAAATCGGATATTCTGAAACAAAAACTATTTATACACTGGCAGAATATGATGCGTTATTGCAGTGCAGCCTTTAGGTACCTCGAGCATTAGGGCCGATTTACCACTGAATATAAACGCGATCAGGTCGACTTGAACTTGGTTTACGTGTTTAACTGAGATTAAACCGGCATTTTGCATTTCACCACCACAAACTAAACGCGGTTACAGTTAAAACGAGTTTTAATTCTGAACTACCGATTTTGGAAGTTTAGCGCTCTTGATCCCGTTTACACTGTTTACAGCCACTGTCACTCGTATTTTGCGCGTTCGTTTCCGTGTCCGTGCATGGCATAACAAGACGAGACGTCTTGTTATTTTGTCATTAAAATTATAAATATTTTAATTCCTTGGCCTACATTTTAAAATTCGAAATTCAGGATTAAAAACACAAACATATATACCATGCACGGTCACGGAAACGATTTGATAATATTAATTTGTCAGTTTGACAATGCCAAAACAATCTAATACGACAGGTCTATGACGACATTTACGTTCCATTGTGCGTAATAGCATACAATGTAGGTTTTTTGTAAACGCGATCAAATGGAGCCTGATGGGAGGTGGTGAAATCAAGTACCAAGATCAACATCGTCGTTTGAATACGTTTTAGTAGAACTTAGTTCAATAAATCTCGATTAGTAGCATAAATGATGAAATCAACCCTTAGGCGACCACGATCAAGATCAGTGGCCGCATCGACCAAAAGAAACTTAGCCATCTAGTGAGTGACTTTTTTATGTGTTTTCTTTAGTTACCTTGGTCGATAGCGGCCACTGGCTGGAGTCGTGGCCGTCTAATGCGCGAGGCGCCTTACACTGAAACATCTTGATTTAAAGTCTGCCACGCTCTCAAAATTTTCACGGCACACTTTGCTCTTCAAGCCAAAAAATATATATCGTTGATTATCCCAATTTAGAAACAAGACGTTTCCAGCGACACCTCGTTTGTTAAATTATGGTAACTAGATTAGAAGTTACGAGGGAACAGATGAACATACATACATACTTACATACATACATACCCACATACCAGTCAAAAACATAACGCTCCTTTATGCTTCGCTTAGTTGAGTAAAAAATAACCGTGCTTTTCAATTTTAAGTAAAAAGAGACGGGACCGTTAGGGCAGGAATCTCTTCCATTGTAGCTGCAGTAAAACATTCTGGTAAACCTGTCCATTGTATTTGATTAAATGTTTAGCTCCATTCACAGAATTTGAAAAAATATCAGTAAAATAATGGGCCATTTATACAAAAACAAAAAATATGTTTGCGAAATTATTCATTTTTTACTCTCCTAATTTATGAAAAAGTTTGCGATATCAGTCTCTTTAGTACCTCATCCTCGGTGGCTCAGAAAATGTGTTATGATTCTTGTAAGAAAAATTATCGATTAGCTAAAAAAGCGTTCGTGTAAATGGACCATTTTCTTTGTCACTGTATACTTTTTTCATGTCACTTTTTTTTAAAGTTCGTGAATGTAGCTCAAAGTATAATCAAACATAATTTACAGTCATTTCAGAACGTTTTAGTGTAACTACAACGTACATACCGGCCTTACGGCCCTACTTCTCAAAAATCCACCCTATCTATAGCCCTTTTGATCTTCGTTATCATATACCTAGGTATTATTTTAGCTAGCTAAAGCATTTACATTTTGACTACTGCTCTCTGAATAGATTTCCCTACCGCCGGGAGCGTTCGAGCTATATGAGATATCGCTTCCCCATCGCTCACGGCAATTGTAGTTATCCCTCGTTTATAGATGTCACGTGCTGAACTAGAAAAACGCGCCACAAGTCAGTGCAAACGCTTTCCAAAATGACAGGTTTTAATATCGGCCTAGTGTCAGATCTGGCAGCGTGTATAATAGAACAGTGAATAATTATTTAAACTTCGTTTAATAGGTTTCTGGCACAATGACAGCGAAATTTAACTATTTCCAATTAATTTTATACACGAACGGTTTTTCAACCGACTTCCCAAAAATAAAGGTGGTTCTCAATTTTTTTTTGTTGTATGTATACTACGCGATTATTCCGTTAATTGTGAACCGATTTGAATGATTGTTTTTTTAATCGGTAGTAATCGGTATTTCGAAGTGGTCCCATTGTAATTTCATTGAGGTCTGATAAGTATCTCCAGAAATATGACGATAAACGTCTCAAACTTGCTACTGAAATTGTGTTGCTTGTACTTGCTAATGCAATTGTGTATTTATAATATAGTACCTCCATTCCTAATGCGCGGTGCATAATCGCTGTTCCGCATGCTATGCATATAACATGCGGCATCTATTTAAGAGGGTCTATCTATGCTCATGCTTGACATGGGTCCGTAAACACGTATCCCTGATATTATTGTACGGACGTTATTATGACGAAATGTATTATGTATTGCTTCGCAGTGCGTGAATAGTTCTGTTATCTGGCCCAGATATGACATGAATATAATGTTCATTGAGATAGCTGGTTATAGGAGAACTATATTATACATGTATATTAACCTTCTTTGATAAAAAATGTGTTGTGAGATAGACATTTTGTATGATATTGTGAATATTTATTGTGTTTGTTTTAATGTAAGTGTGTTCTTACCATTTACCTGGCTGACCGATAGATGTCGTGATGTCCGAATTTTTAATAAATTCTTTAGATTACAACATTTCATTTCAGTCAGTTCCCAAATTTTCTTGAATGTTTTTCTAATTTTTGTCTTCCTTAAACCTTTTTTTAGGGTTTCGTACCTAAAGGGTACCAAACCAACGGAACCCTATTACTGAGACTTCGCTGTCTATTCGTCTGTCAGAAAGCTGTATATCCAAAACTGTTATTGACAGACACTTGAAATGTTAACAAAGTATGCGTTACTATGGCCGTTATAATAACAAATACTAAAAACAGAATTAAATTAAAATTTAATGGGGGGTTTCCATTCAAGTTTTACGAGAAACGTGTTTTTCAAGCTTTTTTGGATGATGTTATGAACCATTACAGATAGACTAGGTATGGCCAACCGGTCGATTTAATTATGTTGGCCACCCCTGAGATAGACACTTGAAATTTGCTCATAGTGATATAACATCAAAATCCTCGGCATCAGTAAAACTATAGTCTACTTTAGTACTATATACTATATAATAATATAATGAGAAAGCTTTATATCTTGTTGTATGCTCCTGAAGTATAATGCAAATCTTTATTATTATCAGATCAGATGGGTATAAATTATCTTAGATATGAATATATCTAAGATAATTATAACCATCTTTGACTTTTTTTGATAATGCTTCTAAGACAGATAAACGAGTACTTTAGCTTGAAGAATAGTTCATTAATAGTCGGTTTCTGAGGTCGGTGTATTGAGAGTTTATATACTCAATTGTACCGTTATTGAATAGATAAACTCTTAATAAATGTACTCAGAAACCAGCCATTAATACCTCATACTTTTCTTCGAGAAACAAATGTCTAAAACTCCTAGAAAGTAAAAACAGCTTCTGCAGATTATTGTCTCTATCCGCTTTCTTTTCGCTTTGCTGTCCAGTGTGAACAATGCTAGTGGAAGACTGATTAATTGATATTTTTCCGCTCCGTTGTACGGAAGCTACGTTTGTCTCGGCAAGGTCTTTTATAATTTATTGTTGCAATTCGTTTTACTACCAACTTTTCTTGGTTTTATTGGACTAGGATGGATTGATGGAATTTACTGAATAAGATAGGAATGAATATCTCTCGTGTGTGTTCGTACTAGGCAAGATTTGTTTAGGGTTAGTTTTATTTACTTTAATGATTATATTTGAAAACCACCAATGATCTATGTATAATCTGTTCATTGAGACCATTCTAATGAGCACAAACTCGACATCTCTGCTGCAAGTTGGTAAGGAGTTGAGTATTCTGCAGAGTCCAGGAGATGTCCCAGCATCAGGTCAATGCTACTTTGTTCTTACAATATCGTTAAAGGAAGAGGATACCGAATTTCGAATTGATCAAACCTATAAAAGTTGATTTCATAGCGTCATCAACTATAAATAAACTGGCCAAGTATGAGTCAGACTCACATTCGTAGGGTTCCGTACCATAGTACAATATTAAGTAAGATTGAACGAACATGGTTACCAAACTCCATTTAATAAAAATAATAGTAAAAAAAAATTAATACAATCTGACATTTAAGCAAAGATACACATATTTTGAGTGATTCTACTGCGATCGACAGTCAATTTCCTTTTTCCACGAAACGTGCTCGAGAAACTTTCTTCATCTCGTAACACAAAAGGTCACGGCAGTGCGTGGGCTGTACAAGTACTTCCTTCTGTACAATCCTTTACACTCAAAAGAACCGTCTAAGGAGCTGTCTGCCGCTCATCCAAGTGCGTAGACGTCTTATGTTCAACGGTTTTTAATTTATATTTCCCATTCAGAAACCTCTAAAAATAAAGATGAAAACCTTGAAAGGACGTCATTTAGATAAGCGAGGAGCAAGATTGATGACAGTTTCACTCCAAAACACTGCTATTCACTCAAAATCCCCAGCGAATAAAACTTCCGTAGTGGAGCGCGGAACTTGAGCGATTTTGTTTATATTAATATTCAATATTCGCCGAGGTGGAGGAAATACGGTCATCCAGGGAATATTCCACGCTTAAGGTAAATAGATTTCAAAAACAACCTATGCATAAGCTGACATAGCGATGTATCAGAGAGACTTGACATGCGTTATCCACAAAAAATGTAATACAAAACTGTCTCCCTTACTCCGGAATTAAAAAGCACACGTTGTTGATAAACAAGCGAAATTAAATGTAAACATTACAGTATGGCGGAGTCTGTGTACGTACGTTTCTAATCTTCTACTGTAGCCATTGGAGGCACCTCCGATATTTGTCCTGACCTTTATTGCCACTTGTTCAAACAGTAATAAGAAAAATGTGTTGTTTCAGATATTGCTTTGGGAATCGGATTTCTAATTGCCTGCGCCACGTTAATGGATTGCGATCTCGTCACTGATCTTCCAAAGACCGTGTATCAAAGAGATAGCCCAAAGGTACCAGAGCCAGAGTTGCTGCCGGTATTACTCGGTAACGATACGAGATGTAGAATATCGGAATATCAGTGCTCGAATAAAAAATGCATACCGGTAAACCGATTTTGCGACGGCAGCAATGACTGCGGGGACTCCTCCGACGAGCCAAGACACTGTACACGTGAGTAGAATTTTGTTTTTGTTAGGAATGAATGTGGAACAAAACCTGAATGCGAAATAAGCGGCGGCCCGAGATTCAGCTAAGTGTCATTGGATTTTGTAGTCTGTAGGTGTAGCAAAGATATGACCTCCGCTAGTTTTATGTCATTACCAATTCATAAAGCCACAAACAAGATCTGTAATAAAAACAGATGGAGTGAGATAAACTTAAGTTGAGCAAGACAGAGCTAAAGCTTTACATAAATAAAATATAATGAACTAATATTTCTTAAGTGGATAGGTTTTTTAATAGGAATAAAGAAATGGCTTATATTTTTTTTAATATCTTATAGGGTAGCGTTTGACCACTGTCTCACCTGTTGGTAAGTGATGATGCGATCGAAGTTGGTAAGCACGCTAGGCCTAGAATGGGAACTGGCTCTCAAGGATAGCTGACGCAACAAATTAGATGTTTTGGCGACAGATTTTCTAACTTGAGGGAGATAGCTGGCCAGGCGGAGACTAGATAGTGTCCTACCCCTATGCTGTAGTTGGTTACTTAACAATGTTTTTCTTCACCGGGCAACTGTGAAAAGCGCACATAAATTTTTCGATAGAAAAATCCATTGGTGCACGCCGGGTTTGAACTTGGTACCTCTGGCATCAATGCCGACCGCTCTCCCGATTACGCCACCGGGCCCTCAAATTGTAAACTTCCAATATAATGTAGACTTCTACCTATTAGTTTAATTGGAATTAGCACGAAGGGGTTTTGCATTTAATCTTTTAGAAATAAAGCACAATTTACTGCGTCATAAAATGGAATAAGGCAGAATTATTATCTTCATTCCTTTTCTCGTATCCGACATGACGTGGCAACAGCTGAGAGTGTAGGTGTGGATATATTTCATCCTTTTGATATGGCTCGAGGCTTCGGCAGGAAATAAAATGCCTTCACTCGAACAAATATTTGTAATTTATGCTTGGACTTTCTTCTTTGGAAAGGTAGCGTATAATTTTACGATCCGAGCTAAAAATATTTAAAATTCCCTTTATTATATATGCTGTTTTTAGATTGGTTCCCTGTATTATTATTAGTTATCTATTTCATCCGCAAGGAATTTTGTTTATTGTGATTACAAGGTTCTTTATTGTGTTTATATTTGATAAAGACTGTGGAGGCTACCTTGAATTCTAATTAATCTCAGTAGATAATGAGACAGGCAACGATATAGACCTATACATATACAACAATGCGTTTTTGACCCATCTATTCGAGAAATGCTGATTGATTCTTTAATAAATGTGTGCACAATATGTCTTTTCTATTAAAGCCTTTTGAGCGGACAGAAAAGTGTTATTTTAATTGTTGGCTTACGAATGTTCTTATAGTATATAGTGTCCTATCTAAGGAGGTCCTAATATTGTATGGAAAATGTACTCTTTCCTATCAATTATAAAGCACGCTGCGCTGACAAAATTTTAAAATCCTGTGAAGCCGTCGTATGTTAATAAGGGAAAAGAAAAATAAAATGAAATAAAAGTACTTAATAAACACGTGAAAATGTTTTGAGCGTGTTATATTTAGATAAAGTCCGCACAACAGAAAAAAAGCGCGAAAGCTGGACTATTTTTGTCTTTTATATCTTTTTTGTTTTCAGAGGCAACAACAGCTCCAAAACAACACATCCAAATTTATTTAAAACTCTTAGGGCCAGTTTTATCGGTTCCTGATAGCGCTAATATGAAAAAATCTGATAGATTTTTGACAGCTTTTATATGGCGTCATGTGTCAGATAACTATCTAACGCATTAACAGGAACCGGTGAAACTGGCTCTTATACTTTTATATTTATTAATGGGATATTAACGTAATAGTTTCGTCTTTATCAGGGAGGCTTCCTCAGGATCTTGAGGCACTGCGCTTGCCGCACACATGATGTGTTATAAATTTAGCACATTTTTTTACACAACAATGTAATGAGTTCCTAATGAACCGACTTCCAAAAAGAAGAAGGTTCTCAATTCGTCTGTATGTTTTTATTTTTTTTGTGCCTAATTTACGCGATTACTCCGTCAATTGTAAACCGATTCGAATGATTATTTTTGGAATCGGTAGGGTACGTTTTCGAGGTAGTCCCATTGTAATTTCATTGAGATCTGATAAGTATCTCCAGAGATATGACGATAAACGTCTCAAACTTGCTACTGAAATTGACTCGCGGGGCATTGAAGTCGGTTGTTTTGGTTTTTAAACTATCTTAATTATTTGCAGTAATCTAATGCATGTCGCCAGTAGGCTCAATAACTTACCTATATGTCGTCACAGAATACTTAACAGTACTACGTAATGTCGTGTCACGACATAACAGTAACTAAATATTGCTACGGGTTGTAATTAAATTATCTTATTCGTTCTTAATATGTACACATATCTCGGAAATGGCTCTTAAGATTTGGATGAAATTTTGTATTTAAATAGGGTTTTGCTACTTAGGTACACTATTTCTCTTTTTTTAAACGCAATTCTTCACAAAAAAACGCGCAAAGCTCGGTTGCCCAGGTACTTGTTAATCGGTGAACATGATTTTTACCTCATGAAAGAAACATGTCCCCCAATCCGTTTTGTTTTGACGTTCGTTGCCGTTGCTCTCTTGGTTTTCAGTCTATTCTATACTCTATTAGATTATAATTCCTCGTTAACCGTGTGGATTCTGTCGAGTCGTCGGTTATTTCACTCCAATCCTCTCATGATACCATAATGGAAATTTATTCCCTCTCTTTGATTTAAACTTCGGCGTTGCTTAATGATTTATTACCCCAAAGTTTCATTCCTGAAGTTTTTATGACTTTTATGATTAATTTTAAGGCTTGATGTGAACAGAAAGGTTTTTTGTGTAGTTGTTCAACCCTTAAAAATGAGTATGCTTCTCTTAAAACTTGTTTAAGCTATCGCTTTGATGATGTGACTGTGAATTGAAATTTTGTTTTTATACGTTATCTTATCAATTTATTGTTTTGGTATAAAATAACTAAGTTGGTCCTTACCTTACATCAAGATCTGACAGATATTATTTTTTAAATAACCGGCCAAGTGCATGTCCGGCCACGCGCAGTGTAGGGTTTCGTAGGAGTCCGTTATTCAATTCAAGTCTTTACCCGTTATAAACAAGCAACTAGGTACTCCGTCTTTGTCACTTTAAAGGATTTATTCTAAGGATTTTATATTTGGTACAAAATTATCCAACACCCAAGTTCAACGACTATTACTGCTAAACTAGTGAAGTTATCTTAACCGCTATAATTTTCCTTTGAAGTTCATGAAATACGCTATTATTACGAATTTTTCCAGATTTTTCAAGCCCGCAGTTTAGCTTTTAGAGGGGGGACGCCCTACTGGAACAAAAATTTGCACTTTACAGTTTAATATTTCGTAAATGGAGCATTCAAGCGAAAAATAGTATTAGCAACCCTTAAGTCATTTTAAAAGACCTATTCAACAATACCCCACACGATGGGGTAGACGATGAAAAAAAAAATCATCCCCACTTCTCATATAGGGGAGCTACCCTAAAAAAAAATTATTTCAGCATTTTGTCGGCGTAATTTATATATATATATACATACCCCCAAAAAATTACAGATTTCTAGTATTAACGGTCTCTTAGCAAAACCTCGGACAGACAGACAGACGGACATGACGAAACTATAAGGGTTCCTTGTCAGGACTACGGAACCCTAAAAATCATGAAACATCTCAAAAACTTACTGAAAATCACCAACGACGTTTTGAGTCTATATTTAGTTGTTATTAACCCACTATTGTGTTGATCTTCCAATCATTTCTTAATATTTAATACGGCAGAAATAAACATAAACATTGTTTAAATAACAAAAAAAAAAACTACACCTCATTCCCCGCTAGTCATTATTAGTAGCAAGTTTAAGGTGTCTATCTGAATTTTTCTAAACCGATTAATAAATGCAGAGTTAGGTAACACAAATAAAGAAGAAGAAGAAATAACAGTCGAACTGAGAACTTTCTCAAGCTCTCTTTTTACAAGCTTTTATTTAACTTGCAATGTATGTATGTATGTATGTATGTAACTATGTATGTTCGGGTGGAATCTTGGAAGCTAAATTAGACCCACTTTCCAATGTCCGATTGGACTCAAATTTGGTGTACTTATGTATCTTCGGTGACAATAAAATGATATGGTACAATGGAGCTGGTCTGATGATGGAGACGGAAGGTGGCCACGGCATCTCTGTGATAAAACAACATAACCCCACCGAGTTTGGGCTCGATTGATTTGTCGTGAAGAGAAATTTACGCCTAGATGATATCCAGGGTCTGATGATGAAGCTGGAAGGTGGTCACGGCATCTCTGTGATAAAACAACATAACCCTACCGAGTTTGGGCTCGATTGATTCGTGTTGAAGAGAACTTTTCACCTAGATGATATCTAGGGTCTGATGATGAAGCTGGAAGGTGGCCACGGCATCTCTGTGATAAATCAACGTAACTCTACCGAGTTTGGGCTCCATTGATTCGTCTTGAAGAGCACTTTACACCTAGATGATATTTAGCGACTGGTGATGAAGTTGGAAGGTGGCCACGGCATCTCTGTGATAAAATAACATAACCCCAGTGAATTTGGGCTCAAATGATTCGTCTTGAGAAGATCACTTTACACTTAAATGATAGCCAGGATCTGATGATGAAGCTGTAAGGGGGCCATGGTATTTCTGTTATAAAGCAACATAGCCCCACCGAGTCGATTGATTTTCCGCGAAGAGCACTTTACCCATAATCACATCAAATATCCGTGGAATATTTTAAAACATCATGCCTTCTCTTAAATACTTAGTTAGTAGTAGGTAGGTAGTCGGTAGCTTGAGGCACTGAAGTATGGTAATTACCTAGCCTGACAAACGGGTAGTGCTTCAAGCTTTTAAGAATATAGGTAAGTACCTACACGCCAAATACTTACTAGATTTTTTTTAAACATTTTAGTTTATTGTCCCAGATAAAAGCTTGTTTTTAAAAATATTGTTTATTTATAATTTATTTTATAGTACGTTTAAAACATTACATTCCAATACAATGTCTCTTCCGTATGCTTGCCAACGGATACAAAGCTCCACATAGATACTAAATTGTGTTTTAGATTTTAAATCACAAAAGGAGCCAACAACCATCAAGGAGAAAATGTGCTGCCATAACCTCACGATGTTCCGACGGCACACAGCACTTAAGAGTAAGGCTAGCGTGTTCATCATTTTCGTCCACATCATCACTTTTTGTAGTGGTAGGACTTCTACTAGTCCGCCTTGGGCGGTACCACCACTTTGCCAATTAATTTTCAGCCGTTAAATAGGAATGTTTTTCGGTTGAAATGGCAAGGTGTCCAGTGAAATTACAGGGCATGTGAGACTTAACATCTTTATGTCTCAAGGTATCAGGTGCAGTGCAGTGACATGATCATACCGATGTATCTGTTATAGGTAGACGTCATCGCTTACCATCAGGCGAGCGTCGTGCTTGTCCTGTTACCTTATATAATAATTTTTTAAAAAAACTTACCACCAGGCGAAATAGTGGTCAAACGCTTTATAAATAAGAGGTATTACTTTTCAATTTCATTCGACTTCCTGTTGCCTGAATCTATCTCCTTGTCCATAGTATTTACTTTCAGTTATGTGCAAAGCCACTGTCGCCGAAGATCGTTCCGTTGATTCCTTTCATCGAAACCTTCCTAGTGTGAAATAAGAATTCAATATCTGTGGACCTCTCAACTCGACCTCAAACAGTAATCTTTTCAATTGTAATATTGAATAGTAGGCTATCTGAGGCCATTACTGAATTGGCTTTTATTGATTTTCTAATAATATAAATATACCTATGTACGCCGTTCATGTTTCTATCTATGTTAAATTATTAAGTATATCTTTTCAAACTCACGAAAGTTCTGGAACCACTGAGCCTTTGCTGAGACATTGTTGCACTCAGTGTTTTCAACAAGATCTAACGGGGAAAGCTCAGAAGTACTTTATGACCTGATTCCATCCTGACGATTTTACGCTCTGCCTTGACGTCTAGCACATTCTGGACCTGCGGCTATCTCATACAGCTAGGTTCAACAGACCCTTCCTGTAAGGGGAGAACGAGCTTATAGCTTAATAGTCTACGCTCAAGGAGGAATCTCGAAGAGAATACAATTATTTATAGTCAAGATCGGGAATATAACGTAACTGACGCCCCGCACTCAATATCCTGATGATGGCCTCCGGATGAGGCCAAAATAATTGTCCATCAAGCTAAGCTACATCACGTAAGTCACGTAAAATTCCCGATCTTAAATCTATCAGTATAAAATGAACGTGAGTGTTTATAATAGGATCCAATTATGTTTTTTAAGAGAAGGGTAAAAATAATCTTGAAAGGCAGACAATGCATTGTAGCATCGCCGATAGTGCATGCACTGTCGGCGAAAAATTGTTGTTGTTGTTGCGATCGGGTAAATTAGTTGATTGACCCGCATGTGTTCATAGGCTGCCTATAGGCGTTGGTTGTCGCTTACGTTCAGGTGGCACGCCAGCTTATTTGCCAACTTATATAATAACAAAAATAAACAAAACTTAAATGTTCTTCCTTTTGTGACAAAGTTATTTTCAATTTCTAATTAAGCTATCGGCTATTTTAATTCAGTTATCTTCGACTGAAAATCTATTTTGCAGAAATGGAATGGAACCAGAATCGTATTGGGAGTGCTTCCGTGTCCCAAACTCAATTATAGTATTCATTGTTCTTTGCGGCTGTACTGTCTGTAGTTATTCCTGTGTTCCTTTACAGGAAACCACTTTTTAGGGTTCCGTAGCCGAATGGCAAAAAATGGAATCCTTAGATTCTTCGTGTCTGTCTGTCAGTCTGCCTGTCTGTATGTCCGTCCGTATGTCACAGCCACTTTATTCCGAAACTATTAGGACTACACAGTTGAAACTTGGTAGGTATATGTTATTTTGTGAACCGCTTTAGGATTTTTATACATAAATAAAAAGTTTAAGGGAGCTTCCCCATACATGGAACTAAAACGTAAAAACATTTTTTTATATCTACTGTACACACACAGTACAGTAGTGGTTAACGATAAAATACTTAGAAGTTAGTATAAAGCATATTTCTTAGTAATTTTTAAGAAATAAGATATCTTCAATTTGAATTAAATTCACTTTTTCATGTAACAGAGAGACTTTAAAAATATTGTGGGAATTATGAGGTCGTCTGTGTTCTATGTTCAAAAGCAGTGCTTTTTACAGCTATTAAAGCACCAAAAATAGAACAAAGTACACACTTATTTATAACATTCTTAGTCTTATATTATTAAGATTAAATATTAAACTTAAGTAATTAATCAAGATTAAACTTTACGATATATTTCAGAGCAAAATTTAGTCCAGTTCATCGATTAGTGTTACTCGATGAACTTTACTAAATTTTGCTATCGTATTGAGATACTTACATTGATCCTGCAAAAACTTATTACCTGTAAGTTTTCTAAATTCAAGAGCTCGAGGGAGCTAAAATGTTAATTAAATTAGGTTCTTTGTTTGCCATTATTGTGACATAGAATCTGTTCAATTTTTTTTTATCTTATATGCTTGCGTTTGTTTGTTTTGTTCAATGGTTAAGAAAACGAAACAATGGCGTTGTTGTTAACATTTTGCGTGTATTCACTACGCCGTTTCCTTGAGCTTGAGTCTCACATACCCTTTAATTTCAATTGACACTTAGTTATGGTGTTTTAATGCATATATTACTGCCATAACTACCTTCTTGAAATTACAATTTTCAAATGAAAACTAAAAGTGTAGCACAATGTTTCAGCACTCAAGTTAGAAAACATTACATTAGCTGCACTCACGTTCTGTAAAGCTCAACGGGTAACAGTAACTAATTTGTACACTAGCAGCGTGCTTGAAATTTCATATTTAACTTACTCATACTCGTCTGTTGTTTGTTGCTCCAACAATGTTGAAATATTAGAACTGTAAATTTATCTAGAGTTGTACTAGCGACCCGCCCCGGTTTCGCATGGGTAGAGCGTATATGCCTGCATATGTGCATCAATTTGTTGCATCGAGTATGAATTAACGGCTTCAATAATCATCGTCATATTTCAACAAATTTACACAAAACCTTGACAAATTATAAACTCATGAGTTTATAATTTGTCAAGGTTTGCGGTTTTTATGACTTACTCTATCTATTGGTGAAAACCGCAAATAAAAACTAAAAATAAAAAACTTATAAATATTCTAGGCCTTGATTATGTGGTCGAAGATAATCTAGGCATGGGTTGTCTTCGATCACATGATCAATCACCAGGCGAGATTGTGGTCAACGCTTTCCTATAAGAAATTAAAAAGTTTTATTTAATAAATTCACACTTAAAAATTTAACAGATTCTGCCACAGTATCACTCTAAATTTAACTAGCAGAAGCTTTACAATCAACAAAATAATCTGCAAAAAATTACGTCATTTAATGCAATTTTATATGCAATGGTCCTATATCAATCATAGTCAAAATATCTTTTCTAAACAAAATAAAACCGGCCAGGGGCCTTATTCAGTATGAACAATGAGATAACGCGTTCCTTGACGCGCCACGTTACGTTATTGAAAAATTGTATTCTGTATGCCACACGATAGGTAAATTATACAAAACGCGCTCGTTACACGTCCTCATATGTCACGATATTCTGACATCTCAAAACGTGCTCATAACCTTACCCTACGGCGTTTTAATTGGCATAGAGAATACCATAACGCGGAGATAACGTAACATGGCACGGTAAGACTTTAAATTGGTCATACTGAATAAGGGCCCAGGTCGAGTTGGCTCACCGAGGCTTCCGTACCAACGTTGGTTAGTACCAATTAAGCTAGACCTCTATATTGTATGAGCGCTCATATAACTCAGAGGCTTATCTTAATTGGCGAAATCTATGTATGTATGGGAACACCCTTCAATTTTCAACTTTTTTTATTTTTTAGATTTTTTCCTTTATTTGTGCTATGAGACCTTGCTTCTTGCCAAATTTCATGATTCTAGGTCAACGGGATGTACCCTATAGGTTATCCACCCAAAACCTGAAGGGTACTTCCGGATGACCTAGAATTGTCAATTTTGGTCACAAGCAAGGGGTTGCAACACAAGCAAATGAAAAAATCCGAAAAATTAAAAAAGTTGAAAATTAAGGTAAGTTTGGTACTTACAAGTTTTCGCGAATCTAAATTTGACCATATCTTTTTATCGTGTTGACTCAGGACCTTGACTATAGACTTCAGTATCTGGTATAAGTTTCAATTTGCTAGGTCCACCCGTTCCTGAGAAAATCGATGGTGACACACGGACAGACAGACAGACAGACAGACAGACAGACAGACAGACAGACAGACAGACGGACAAGAAAGTGATCTTATAAGGGTTCCTTTTTTTACCTTTTGATGTACGGAACCCTAAAATGACAGTGATAAATAAGTTTCCTGTAACCTGTAATCTGTTCAACATTTACTCTAAAAAAAAAACCAGCCTTTAGTCATCACAAATATTTCTATCAATAAACGTAAACATCGCATTAGAAACTGACTCCAAATCCTTAACAAATTACAAAATTACTTCCGCATCAATTTCTAAGCTGGGCCGAAATCTATTATCATCCTTATATTTCTTCTCATCTTCCTACAGAATTTATTCCTTTTGCTTGGTGTTATTAAATTTGGTCGGTTGACGGGTCTCAATCACAATGCCCTGTTTCAGGAGAGACTTAAGAGGGCTGCAAACGATTGCTCCAAATGTCCATACAAATCAACGAAAGTAATACCAAGATAATTTAAAATAGGAGCATTATTTCTCTTATAATAATAATATCCTTATATCCAGCATAATTTATTCAGGTTCAGATATCTAACCTTTTTTTCACGAATCTTAAACGAGATAAATAGCAAATTGCATATCACGTATTTTTGCGGCGTGATACCTATATACTACCTCTACTACAATTCAGGCGAATATGTGAGTAATATGAGAAAGAGAGGTGTAGATAGATAGATAGATCAACACTTTATTGCACTTAAGAAATATACATAATTATTTACAAACAATTAACTAGATCAAATAAATACAATCGGCGGCTTTATCCGGAGTTGATGATAAAAATAGCGAAAAGAAGGGGAGAAAGAACACCACTCTGCGGTACGCCAGCCGACGTGTCGCACCAAGAAGAGAACTTATCTTCAAGACGTACACGCTGCCGCCGTCCGTACAGATAACTATGTAACCAATCGGTGGCCACTTCAGAAATGTTAATAGTGCGCAGAATTCCTAAAAGAACATCGAAATCAATCGTATTGAACGCATTACTAAAATCTAGCAGAGTCAATACGGTAAGTTGACCATGGTCCATGCCCAACCGGATATCGTCTGTAATCTTAGTCAAGGCAGTGACGGTACTATGGACGGAAACCTGACTGATATAGATTTAGGAGATTATTACGTGTAAGAAAGGAACTGAGCTGGGAGTGAACGAGCCGTTCAAGGACTTTGGACAGGAATGGGAGAATTGAGATAGGGCGATACTCAGAAAATGACTTTGGATTTAACTTTTTCGGTATAGGGATTATTTGTGCTTCTTTCCATAAGGAAGGGAAGTCACCGTAAGTTATTGAGTGGTTTAAGATATGTTTGGGGGCCGAGTCACCCTCGTCCGTAGGAGTAAACCCGAAAAATTTGAAACCCTACACGTGGCCCCTGGGTGGTGCTAACCAGGTGACTTTGGTGGGAGGATTCGTCCGCGGCATTTTTACCATCCACCGGTCTAAGCCGTATCGCCAAGCGGCCGTTTTCCGATACGAAGACCGGTGTTAAGCCATTACGGAGGTCGGGTCAGAACAGTTGCTCCATGCAAGCAGACAGAGCTGATAGAGCTGGCTAGCGGGATCCGAGGCACGGTTTACCGCTGGCCGACCGTAGATAGTTGGGGGCCCAAGTAACGGGTTAGTCACTCGTGAAAGGCTGCCCCGCCATCTTACGAAAAATCCCGCGGTTGCGTCATGGTGCCGGTTGGCGACCGAAAGAGAGAGCCCCATGTACATCTCCGGGGGGGTTCGGGCGTCCCCGCAGCCTCCAGTCTAGTCTCTCATCAGTGTGGTTACCCAGTGTGAGTCTGGATGTCTGCAGCGTAGTGCCTCGTTCTACTACCGTCTTCCAACCTTATAACACTCCACTAATATGAAAAGGTCAAAGAAAAAGAGCACGGTTAAACAGCGGATGCACTCCCTCTCGTTGAAAGTGCACCTCACGAACATCCGTGGGCTGCACTCAAATCTCGTTGCGGTCCACCACCATCTAGAAACCGAAAAACCAGCGATCTTATTTCTCACGGAGACGCAGATACGGTGTCCATCTGACTTGGCGTACCTCTCATACCCAGGTTTTACCCTGGAGCACAATTTAAAAGCACGTTCAGGTGTGTGCGTGTACGCCCGTGACTATATCTGTTGTCGGCGTCTCCGGAATCTTGAAGACCCCCATTTTTCTGTGCTTTGGGTACTGGTGGACACAGGTTTAGAGAAAATTCTCTATGCCTGTATCTATCAGTCGCACAACGGAGATCAGGAGACGACCAGGCTCACTGAGTATCTAAGTGAGGCGGCGGATGCCGCTCAACACAAGTACCCGTCCGTTCAATTAGTGCTACTGGGGGATTTTAACGCCCACCATCAAGAGTGGCTATCGCCAAACCAGTTCACTGACCATGCTGGGAGAGAGACGCGAAAGCTTGCTCTAGCGTTAAATCTCACCCAGCTAGTCCAAGAAGCAACACGGGTTCCTGATGTTGACCGCCATACGGCTAATTGCTTGGATCTTCTGCTGACGACTGATCCAGACCGCTACTCAGTGTCGGTATCATCACTACTAGGTAGCTCTGACCATTGTCTGGTGAAATCTGTATCAGTCTACTCCCCGCCCGATCTCAGCCCTTGAGGCACTCGGCGGGTGTGGCGGTACAAGTCAGCAGATTGGGATGAGATGCGCTCTGTTATACCCCTTGTCTGTAGGCTTTGGGGCTGAATTGCATTTATATACAGCAATACAACTCAAAGGCTATGGATATAGGGTTGAACACAGTAGTCTGTCTCAATCCTTAACCGCGAGCGGTCGTCTCTAAGACATTTATTTTATTGTAATATTTTATTTCTCGTGTTCGGAATATAATTTCCTTTTTTAAAACCTAAAGTTTGGTTTCATTTGTAACAATTGGTGGCAGCGGTGGGATCCGGAAATTCCCAGTGCCCGAAAAACCGTTCCGCAGACTCGCTCCGGATCCGTATCCTAAAAAGAACCAAATAATTAACATACAGTTATTATAAAAAATCAGTGTAAGTGATATAATATAACTTACCACTATCCTCGAAGTGTCGTCACGAAATCCTGCTTAATCCTGGAAGGGATCCACTCGTCCTACGAAAAGGAAACCACTGTATCCTGTACCTAAAAGAGAAGATACCCAGAGGTACTCACCCGTGTCGTCCCGGTGCGTGCTCCACATCCGGGATAATCCCGGAATCTATTTACCTCGACGCGGCCCGGACGGCCAACCTGTGTGAAGACTTCACCTGCTCCTGGAAAGGAGACCATCTCATCATTCATCGAGTTAGAGGAGGTCGCATCCTGAACCGCGATCACCTCTCCTCAGCTGCAAGTGTCAGCTATCTCCTGCTACGGCCCCACTCATCGAAGACAGTACCTACGATTACTGTCTCCATTCGTCATCATAACACATCATCATCGTGATCATCCGGGATTTCGGTGCCGAAATCCATCCCATCACTATTCGACGCAGCTACGCCTTATCAGCAAAAATGCTCCTGGTCTCGATCGCCGTGCTTATCTGTGTCGCCCACGCATTGCAACAGTAAGTCTTTGGTCATTGTTTAGACTACGGTTGAGAAACCATAGTTTGTCAACCTTTTCTTAATTTATATTTATGCAGTGTTTCTTAATATTTCTATAGAGTTTTATAATTGTTCGTGTACCAGTAAATAATTACTTATTGTGTTTTAAAATTGTTACGTTATGGTTAATGAGGAGAAATCTAAACTCACGCTAAATATACCTCCTACGACCGATTTACCGTCTACTTCAGGGAGTCATTCTGCGCCTGTTGCGCCTCAGACTAAGAGTCTTAAAACCGCTACTAACGTAAAATTAGAGATGGACTTAAACACTTTATTAAAATTTATAAAGCCGTATGATGGTGAGAGAGAGAAGCTAAACTCTTTTATAGTCAACTGCAACAATGCATACGAACTGGCCACCGATACGCAAAGGCCAGTGTTATTCAAATATATCCTTTGCCAACTACAAGGTAAAGCAGAAATCGCGTGTTCAATAAAAAATTTCACTACATGGGATCAACTAAAAGAATTTTTAAAAACTCAATTCAGTGAAAGAAAACATTATTCCTACTTACTTACAGACCTGCAAGAAATTAAGCAAGGAATTCAGGAAACTGTAAGCGAATTCGCACTAAAAGTAGAAACAGCACTGTCAAAACTCCTAATGGAGATTTCTTTATCTGATACTAAAGTCAAAGAGGTAGCCGGCCGGGTCGCCTCAATGGAGGACCTCGCCCTCCATCACTTTCTTATGGGACTACTTCCTAGATTATCTAATATCGTGAGGTGCAGATCACCCAAAAATCTTAACGAAGCTATTAACTTAGCAATTTCTGAGGAAAGAATCCAACAAACCATGTACAGAAAAAATAACAACCTAAATGGCTCAAAACCGAGACCAATAATTCAAAATCCAAATTATAATAACAATTACAGCAATAACGCTAGGCAGAATCAATTTATGGCTAACAGAGGCCCCCAAAGACCAATGGCAAACTCTAATAACTTCCAAAGACCAATGTCAACCTCTAATAATTTCCAACCTGGTCCATCAGGCTCTGGTTCAGCCCCGATTTGTCGGTACTGTAAAACTCCCGGGCATGATATTTCAGTGTGCCGAAAAAGGGAGTACAATAATAACCGCTACAGGGCCCCTCAAAATTTGGGACCACCACCCCGCGTTAACTTTGTAACAGACTTGGGAGAAGATGTCACCGATAATCATGAGGCGGAACTCTCTCCCGACATTCCTAGTGATGATTTAAACGAGTAAAAGTCTCGTCACTGTGTCGCCCGAGACAATACCTAAAAGTCGACACTTCCTTAAAATATAGCGATGTAACCAAGGGTCACACGGGTAACCAGCCCCAAGTAAGCACCCTGCCTTCAATACCCCAGGGTCACACGGGTAACCAGCCCCAAGCGAGCACCCTGTCTTCAAAGCCCAAGGGTCACACGGGTAACCAGCCCCAAGCAAGCACCCTGTCTTCAAAGCCTAAGGGTCACACGGGTAACCAGCCCCAAGCAAGAACCCTGTCTTCAAAGCCCAAGGGTCACACGGGTAACCAGCCCCAAATAAGCGCCCTGCCTTCAATACCCAAAAGCCACAGGGTTAATCAGTCCCGAATAAGTGCTCATCCTAAGATCTTGGAGAACAACACCCCAAGGCAAGAAGTCTTCGAAATTAATATCGATACAACCAAACGGTTACTACCGCATGTGTTACTTAATACTCAGATATCCGATACACCCCTCACTCTGTTGGTAGATTCAGGGTCAGCTATATGCCTCATAAAACAATCATGTGTGCAACGCAACCCAACGTTAATCAAGGAAACGATAAATCTTAAGGGAATAGACCCTGGTAACGAACCGACACCCACACTAGGTCACTTCCAATTAAGGCTACAATTGACTAAAGATAAAAATGTTAGCCACAAATTCCATATGGTTCAAGACATAGACCTGCCTTACGATGGTATTATTGGCACCGACTTCCTTACATCGTTTGGCTGTAATATTGATTATAATGAAGACACACTCAGAGCGGGTAACGTTAAAATAAAAATATATTTCTTTGACCCATGCTACATCATTCCACCACGTACCGAAACCGTAATTGAATGTACCATTCAGAATTCCAGCTTACAAGAAGGTATGGTCCTGGACCAACATTTGTCAGAATCTCTATTAGTCGCAAACTGCATAGTTAAAGTAAAAAATAATAGAAGGGTTAACATCACTATTGCCAACACGTCTGAAAATCCTGCTCGTATTAGTTCAAACCTAAACCTTAAACTAGAGCCTTTAAGCCCTTGCGCTTCACAAACAACAAGCCGGCTAGACAGCTCAACACGGACGGCAGAAGTAATTAAATCACTACGAACATCTCATTTGAATAGCGAAGAATCTGACGCGCTCGTCGATCTTTGCTCTAAATATTCTGACATATTCTATCTACCAAATGACCAACTTTCCTTTACAACCGCTTTAAAGCATCAAATAAAAACAAGCTCCGATGTACCTATCCACACCAAATCCTATCGCTTCCCAGAATGCCATAAAAGTGAGGTTAAAACTCAAATAAATAAAATGCTAGACCAAAATATAATTGAAGAGTCCTCATCACCCTGGAGCTCACCGATTTGGATAGTTCCAAAGAAACTAGATGCACAAGGCCAACGTAAATGGCGAATAGTCATAGACTATAGAAAATTGAACGATTTGACTATTGGAGAGACTTACCCAATTCCACAAATTACTGAAATACTCGATCAACTAGGAAATTCCAAATATTTCACAACTTTAGATCTCACTTCCGGTTTTCACCAAATATTGATTTCTGCCGAGGATAAACCAAAAACTGCATTCTCAGTACCCCAAGGTCACTACCAATTCAATAGGATGCCTTTTGGGCTGAAAAACGCACCTTCAACCTTCCAAAAGCTTATGAATTCATGCCTATCTGGACTGCAAGGCACACGTTGTTTTGTGTACCTTGATGATATTGTTATATATTCCTTCGATTTAACCACACACATCGAAAACCTAAAAGCCGTATTTGATAGACTCCGTAACTTTAATCTAAAATTACAACCAGAAAAATGCGAATTCCTCCGGAAAGAAGTTGCCTACTTAGGTCACCTCATTGGGGAGCATGGCGTAAAGCCTAACCCCGACAAAACTAAAGCCGTATCGGAATATCCTATTCCTCAATCGCCGAAAGACATAAAATCATTCCTCGGCCTAGTCTCATACTATCGACGCTTTATCCCAAACTTTGCAAAACTAGCAAAACCACTAACTTCATTGTTAAAGAAAGATATACCATTCAACTGGATGAACGAACAACAGCTAGCATTTGAATCCCTCAAAAACAAACTCGTTACCGCACCGATATTAGCATATCCAGACTTCAATCAACCTTTTATTTTAACCTGTGACGCATCGAACTACGCAATATCCGCTATACTATCCCAAGGGCCTATAGGACAAGATCGCCCTATAGCTTTTGCTTCCCGCACTCTCAACAAGGCTGAATGCAATTATAGTGTTACGGAAAAGGAATGCCTAGCCATCATTTTCGGCACTAAAACCTTTAGGCCGTACCTGTACGGTCACCACTTCAAAATTGTCACTGACCACAAACCTTTGCAGTGGCTCTTCAGCTGCAAGGACCCCGGATCTAGACTCGTACGGTGGCGTCTCAAACTAGAGGAGTTTGAGTATGAAATCCATTATAAAAAAGGAAAAATCAATACCAACGCTGACGCTTTGTCTCGTTTCCCTGTTAATCCAATCCAGGCTACAACCTCAACTGAAGCCGATTCACTGGTGGCGAATCCGGATCGAACCTTAGATAGAGATCTCATGGATCTATTGATTTCTCCACCATCATTTCACCCTGACGAGGTATTATCCCCTGAAACTCTCGATGCCGCAATAGAAGCCGTCCCAGTCACCGATATTGATCTTCCCCCTGGAACATCAAATACTTCCAAAGAAAGAATCGAATTAGACCCCACTATCTTTCCACAACAAATAGAGATCCCTAATATGCTGATTGATGATCCTCTACCCTCCACCAGTACATCGCCTAATACACCCGTCGATGACTACTCGACTTTCTTAAAAACTATGTCAAACAAGGACATATCTTTCAATACGGCAATTGAAGAACACAACGAGAGCTTAATGAAATGTTCTTCTAAAATCATTTTAGTCCCTACGTCGCTAGATTTGGATGAATCCAATCCCTACATCCAGGAGATCTTAGGAGATCCTGAAAAATATACAAAAGTCCATGAATCTGAAAAAGAACTATTTTCATTCCAAAGAATTGAAATAAATAAAACCAAAATAGTCTACCTTATATTCACCAAAGTTCACCATTTCGACGAATCATCTTATCCTGAAATATTTCAGACATTAAAGACAATCCGAAATGAATTGCTTGTTTTCGAGAATGTTGACGAACTTGGTATTTCAGACATGAAAAATCCATTTGAGAAACATTCCTTTATAAAAATATACAATATGCTATCTTACCTTTTCCATAACTCTAATATTAAAATCAAAATATACCACAATAATATTATTTACCCAACTCCAACTGAAATAAAGAAAATTCTCAATGACAACCACGACATACCAATTGCAGGCCATTTAGGGTCTGTTAGAATGTACAATAGAATAAAGGAAACTTATTATTGGAAAGGCATGCGAAGTGACATCGAGCTATATGTCAAACAGTGCAAATCCTGCCAAGAAAATAAAGCTCTCAGACAGATTAATCGTGCCCCAATGCAGATAACAAGTACATCCACAACTCCAGGCCAAAGAATATCTCTCGATATCGTTGGCCCTCTTCCCGAAGCCGGCCCAGCAAAACTAAGATTTATACTAACCATCCAGGATGACCTTACTAAATTTTCATCCGCATATCCTATCCGTAGCACCACAGCCGAAGAAACTAGCGAATGCTTAATCCACTACATTTCAATATTCGGTATTCCTAAAACGATACTTACTGATCAGGGCACAAATTTCACTTCCGACCTCTTCAAAAAGACTTGCGAGTTCCTAAAAATTAAAAATCTATGGTCATCCCCATATCATCCGCAAACGCAAGGCGCCTTAGAACGGAGCCACTCTACCCTTAAAGAGTATTTAAAGTCTTACATAAACGAGGAACAGTCAAATTGGCCACGATATGTATACACAGCTATGCTCGTGTACAACACATCCGTTCATTCCACGACGCATTTCACACCTCACGAACTGATGTTCGGCTGTAAGCCATTCATCCCTAACTCCATCTATGATGACCACCCTGGGGCATCCTACCCTGACTATGTGCGTATGCTACAGAGCCGACTAAAATATTCTAGAGATAAAGCTCTAGATTTCATAAGGAAATCCAAAGAGAACTCGAAAACTTATTACGATAGCGACACTCGCCCAGTCAAATACAAAGTGGGTGATTATGTATACCTTAAAAATCATCTACGCCTACGGAAAGCGCTTTCTCCTATCTGGAAAGGCCCTTATAAAGTAGTTAAAATAAATGGAAATAATACACTTACCTTGCTCATCAACCGACGTCATGTAACACATCACTTCGATCAGTTGAAACCAGCCGACGTGAGCAACCTGTAAAATTAAAACATAATTATAAGAGTAACTTAGGAGAATAAGGAATAGTTTATAAACATAGATACATAAATAGAATTTACACTTACCCATAGAATAATTTAAAATTTGAATAAATATAAATAAATAAAAAAAAAAAATACATAAATTAAATAAATAAAAAAAATATATATATATATATATAGGCTAAATATAAAGGTCGGGAAGTGCTATAAGTTAGCCTTATAGGGGTTAACTTAGTTAGCCTAATTGAATATTGCAGCAAAAGTAAAAGGGAGTAGGTATTAAGATACGTTAGACTAAAGTAAGGAGTATGAATAAGAAATAACCTAGATATAAATAAATAATACTTTAAGGTTTAATACTTACCACTACGTCAACACGGAACCCTGAGACATTAAATGCCTACTTGCCTTGTTTATATTTGCAGAGCTCCGACCCCAGGTCAATCACCTCAGGATTACATCCAGCCGATCACTGCAAGCCCAGGCTTATTTTTTGATAATTTAGGCACATTAAAAATTAATAACGCCCAGCTTAAGGTTCTAATACCAATAGATATATCACACTTCAGTTTACATATTGAAAACATTGGAACTGCTTTAACAACTACTAAATATTTGTGTAACCAGACACGAATAGTTGAGGTCGACGCAGAGTGCCGTAATATGCTAAAACCTCTGACAGTTCGTTATAGAGACATTGTAAAAGAGTTTGAATCTATCTCTTACCTGATAGATAATCGCAGTAAACGTAGCGCTTGGATAGCAGGTGTTGGCACCGTGCTGAAACAAATCTTTGGCACCTTAGACGAGAATGACGCCCTGAGTTACGATGAGGCAATAGAATCGCTACAAAAGAATGAAAAACAGATACTCTCATTGATGAAAGAAAACATCCTGGTCACCAAATCTATACTGACTACTTACAATAAGACCATAACACAAATTAAAGACAATGAAGTTATACTGATTGGAGCCATCGACAAACTCTCAATAAATATAAAAAATATTTCAGAAATAACTAACGGACTACAGATACTAGCTAACGTTAACGAAATATTTGATAGCATCGAAACCGCGATACTTGTACTGTCCTTCCAATTAGAAGATGTAATTAATGCCCTTTTGTTTAGCAGTCAAAATGTGTTGCATCCATCAATTATGACACCTAAACAGTTATATCGAGAATTTGTCGATCATTATAGATACCTACCTAGTAACTTAGAACTGCCTGTTAACTTAGATATAAATAGTGTACATGTCATTCTAAGCATTTCTACACTGGTATGTTATTATTTGAACAACAGAATTGTATTTGTGTTACAAGTACCTTTAGTTAGTATTACTGAATACATGTTTTATCAAGTTATAGCTCTACCTACACCATACGACAGTAATACGCCGAATAAATTTAGCTTTATAATCCCCGAAAATAAATATATAGCAATGACCAAAGACAAATCTAACTACTGCAACCTTGACACCTTAGACAAGTGTAAAACAATAACTCCCGGAAGTTACATATGTGACATTACAAACATTTACGCAACTGAAGCAAAACAGTGTTGTGAAAGTGAATTACTGTCGAAAGTGATTGCTGAAAAGCCAAAGGAGTGCAAACCGAAGTTCTTCTTAGGCGGAATGGACTTGTGGAAACCATTGATAAACAATAGATGGTTATATGTTCAATCACAACCAAGTAAAATTACTATAACTTGTGTCAACTCTGTAGACATAGAAATAGACATTTTAGGCACAGGAATACTTACCATTCCTAATGAATGTACCGGTTTCTGTAAAAGTACGACATTTATACCTAAACACAACATGTATAACGTCTCTTCACCGACGAAGCATTTATCGGATTTTAATCTTATTAATGATACCTGTTGTAATATCAATCAATTTCACAATTTTGCTGATAATGTATCCCCTATTACGTTACAAAACATAGATCTGGATGAATTCCATATGAAAAATCACATTAAAGTAGACTCATTACTAAACAAAATAAATAAAATAGAAAATCAACCCCATTTTATTAAATACGGGACACATTATTCGTCGGTCACTATAATTCTATGTATTTTCGTAGTGGTATATATTAGTTTTAAAATATATTTTAAGTTTTGTAAGTCAAGTGACAACCGCAAATCCTTTGAAATAGTAGAGTTAAAATCAGCTCGTAAATTAAATAACCCACAGACAGACGAACAGACATCATCCGACATAGAATCTGCAAATTTTGCTCCACTCAGAACTGAAATCTAAATCCTCGTCTTTTCTTAGAGACTTTCATTCCAAATCGAAAGTCTCTTCTTAAAGGGGGAGGTGTTATACCCCTTGTCTGTAGGCTTTGGGGCTGAATTGCATTTATATACAGCAATACAACTCAAAGGCTATGGATATAGGGTTGAACACAGTAGTCTGTCTCAATCCTTAACCGCGAGCGGTCGTCTCTAAGACATTTATTTTATTGTAATATTTTATTTCTCGTGTTCGGAATATAATTTCCTTTTTTAAAACCTAAAGTTTGGTTTCATTTGTAACAGCTCGTTCTTTGCGTCTTACCCATGGCGACGTTTATGCTTTTCTTCCGACGATCCTTCGGTCTGCGCGGATGCCGTGGTAGATGTGCTACGTCAAGGGATGGTATACTACATTCCATTCTCCGACGTATCAATACCTGGCAAAGCTCAACCATGGTTCAGGGCTGACTGCCGACGCACTGAGGCGCTTAAGCAAGAGGCATACCTGGCATGGGCTGATGTTCGAAACCGCAAAGCCAGGGACATAAGCGCGAAGAAGAAAGCCTACAATAAAGCCGCTAAGTCCTGTAAGAAAGCACCACAGAAGGCTCGTTTTGACCACATTGGCCGGATAGGGACCAAATTAGCTTCGCACCCAGCTGGGAGTAAAGCATTCTGGTCCCTGGCTAAACAAGTTGAATCGAACTTCTGCCGCTCTTCACTTCCTCCACTGCTGAAACCCGACGGAACCCTGGCGCACACTGCTAAAGAGAAGGCAAACTTTTTTGCTACTCTTTTTGCAGAAAATTCGCATTTAGATTCTGCTGGCGCTGTACCATCCAGTCTACCGGGATGCGAGACACACATGTCGGAAATACGCATTCCTCAGACGGAGGTCCATAAAACGTTGCAGAATCTTGACGTGAACAAAGCCAGTGGTCCTGATAGAATTCCAGCCATAGTACTGAAAACCTGTGCACCTGAACTCGCTCCTGTACTAATACGCTTCTTTCGTCTATCGATGACAACTGGACGAGTACCAAACTCGTGGAAGCAAGCTAACGTGCAGCCCGTGCCCAAAAAAGGCAGTGGTGCTGACCCTGTCAACTACAGGCCAATCTCGGTCACGTTCATACTCTGCAAGACTATGGAACGTGTACTGAACAACAGGCTCCTGGCATACCTAGAAGCGAACGACCTCCTCAGCGACCGACAATACAGATTTCGCCCAAATCGATCCACTGGGGATCTTCTAGCGTATGCCACGCACATCTGGAGTGAGACCATCGAGAAGCACGGAGAAGCCATTGCTGTCTCTCTCGATATCTCGAAAGCCTTTGATAGGGTTTGGCACGACAGCTTACTAAGCAAGCTTCCATCGTATGGACTGCCCACAGGTATCTGTGCATGGATATCGGATTTTTTGAGGAACCGGTCAATTCAAGTAGTCGTTGAAGGCTGCTCGTCCGTTAATGCCGGGGTTCCTCAAGGATCGGTACTCTCTGCAACACTTTTTCTGCTACATATTAACGATCTCCTGAAGCCCGGTATATTTGGGTACGCAGACGATAGCACTGTTGTAGAGAGCTACATATCTGGAGCACGCACCAGTGGTGCAGATATCCAGTGTCTTCGAGAGGCGATGGTCGAGCGCTTGAATCTGTCTCTGAAGGCAGTCTCCGAATGGGGCGAAGCCAACCTGGTCAGTTTCAATGCGATTAAGACCCAGGCGTGTCTTTTCTCCGCAAATCGGAGTCAGTTCCATCTGACTCCTACTTTCCGAAATGTATCCGTGCTGTTAACTAATCACCTTGAGCTTCTTGGCATTTCCTTTA
Organism: Cabera pusaria; assembly: GCA_954871355.1. Classification (NCBI taxonomy): domain Eukaryota; kingdom Metazoa; phylum Arthropoda; class Insecta; order Lepidoptera; family Geometridae; genus Cabera; species Cabera pusaria. The sequence continues at coordinate 22,270,126 of OX940892.1, forward strand.
CTCCAACGTTGAATTTTGGTTCGTATATCGAATCAAAAGCACAAGTAGCCTCCAAAAGGCTTGGTGTTCTAGCGAAAGTGAGGCAATACTTCATACCTGGACAGATGCTCAATCTTTATCAAGCACAAGTCCGATCATGTATGGAGTACTGTTCTCACCTCTGGGACGGTTCGGCTAAATACCAACTAGAGGCGTTGAAGGCAATTAAGAAGAGACTAATATACAATGACGAGCTCATTAGCAGAAGACTCCAAAGCTTAGAGCATCGCCGCAGAGTTGCTTGCTTATCGGTTTTTTATAGGATACATTTCGGAGAGTGTGCCTCCCAACTGCACGAACTTATTCCCCCATCACCTTTTTTCAATCGGACAACCAGACGTACTGATACACGCCACCGCTACATGGTCGATATTCCATCAATCCGAACGAAGCGATTTGCTTCCACTTTCATCATACGTACCGCCAGGGATTGAAACTCCTTGCCTGAGTCTGTGTTTCCGGAAAGGTACCATCAAGGAGTCTTCAAGTCGCGAGTGAATAGGTATCTTCTAGCCAAGCGTGCTACATCGTCGACCACATCGTCACTTAACATCAGGTGAGATAGTGGGCAAACGCTTGACTATAACGAATAAAAAAAAAATGTGTCAGGATTGGAAGGATCTGGTCAAGGATGGGCATTATCATGTTTATACCGGCTTATACCGTCACTGCCAACTGCGTAGTCACTACAAGATGCTACGCTTTTTTTAACATTATCGGCTGAAAATTGAGTGAAGACAAAAGAAGGAAGACTAGAAGTTGAAATGGAGGAAAGATTTTGAAGGGTGTGCGATTTAGTAACCCCGTCAAAATTTGATGAAGAAGAAAAGTGTGAATTTAAAGAATCGATATCTAAATCTTTAGGGATAGTATTTTGACGGGATTTGCCAATTCCTAAAGATCTAAGAAATTTCCAGACCTTAGCTGGATCTTCGTTCTCAACAGATTTATGGATATGCTGACGCTGAGCATCCCTACACACCTTGTTGCAGTGATTTCTGGAGCGGGAATATTTGGCTTTAGTGGAATCATTAGGACAGGATTAATATTTGGATTTCGTAACTTCTTTGCGATGCATCACCTTTCTAATATCATCTGTAATTCAGGGTGCTGGAAGATGTTTTACTTTAATTGATCTCAGGGGTGCATGGGCATCGTAAAGAACTGTAAGATTAGAGTTGAATATAGACAGTTAATCATTAACTGACTCTGCTTCATATAGTGGAGACCAATCTATATTAACAGCATCAGTCTGCAGATTTTCCATGTTTATGGCACTAAAATTACGTTGTAGGCGAATAGTGGGTTTCAATTTAGGAGGACGAAGTTTATAGGAAAGGTAGAGAAGATCATGGAATGAAAAAGCATCCGCTGAATATTGCCCATGCTTGACAACATGGTTAGGGGAAGATACCATTGTATCATTATTAGATCGAGAAGGGAGAGGGAAGAATTTGGAAAATTATGCGTAGCGTTTAGGGGTACAATATGCAAGTTACTGGATTTTATCACAGATTGAAAGGAGGAAGAGCGAGCGTCACCTTTGAGCAGGCATGTGTTAAAGTCACCCATTAAAATTATGTGACAATATAACGGTGTAAAATCTTCCAAGACTTTCTCAAATGATGAAAAATAATTTATACGAAGGGAAGGGCAATAGTAAGCTCCGAGCAAAATTTTTGTGTGAGACAGAAGGACTTCTATGAGCAAGTGCTCACAGGCATTGGGCGGTTAAGGCTGTGCAGACATACTTACTACGGAATGTGAAAGTGAGCACGAAGGTAAATTGCTACACCACCACCACCACTGCCAATACGGTCATTTCTAATCAGTACGAAACCAGGTAGAGAATTGTAGATAGTTGGAAGGCATGGTTTTAACCATGACTCGGAGATTACTATTGCAAGTATATTTTTGTTATCGAATGACGCTAGCATATCTGGGTAGTGTGCCGGAATGCTCTGAGTATTAATATATGGATCGCATTAAAATTCATCGGTACGTCAGAAAAAACAGATATCAGATTTTGTTCAAGTGAGGGTATACTGCTAAAGCTGTCATCATCACTACTAGATTCGGAAGAGAGAGAAAAATATTCATCGTTGTCGCTGTGATCACTGCTGGATATACTCAACATGAATAATAATATATTAAAAAATATATATAATACAATATAATGATTCTAAGGTATAGTGTAAATACCACTAAATATATTTAAATACCTATAGAACTAAATCGAACAAATATATATTAAAATATATATTAAAATATATATATATGATTAAAATATAATAAACTTCAAAATGCATTGAATCTACCCGTCTGGTTGTGATCTGGCTAACCAATATAAACAAACATAAGTATACATTATAAGTAAAGATCAAAAACAGAGAAAAAAAACTCAATATTAGCATTAAACTTAAATATAAACAAATTAATGAAATATAATCATTGAATCGTAAGAATACACAGTACCAGAATCCGTTGCCATTACGTTACATGCGCAAAAGAAAAGGTTTTTTTTATTTTTTATTTTCAAAGCTTCTCTGGTGCATACTGCATGTACTTTCACGTACGCCATGGATTAAATATATACTTTCTCTATGCGTACGCGGCACATTTTGACATTTTAAAATAATATGACACTGACAGTATAAAAAGTCTACATTTGTTACTGTCAACGTCATTGACAAGAATGTCAAGAAACAAAAACATTGCACCCTAAGTGGACTTTTCACAATAGAACATTGCTGTGAAGGCAAAATAATTTGACCCACCTTTTTATATCTCGCTCACACTTAACATAATAACATCTGTAAAAACTAAAATTAACATGCAAAAAGAGTAAAACATTATTCAGTTCATACTTTAGTCTTCGAAAGTTTATTCTACATGCGACCTCTAACTGTATTGTGTATAATCTTCTTGACAAGAATTGTAAAACGATCATCTGTAATTCTGTATGATATTGATATATCTATCTAGATTTATGTATAGCAATAGCAAAATGAAATAATTTGACATTTTTAGAAAAATAAAAATAGGCGGTAAGAGTAGAAAAATATTGAATTTGAGTGAAGCTTAATAGAGAGTAATACACTGTATGCGTGCGAGATATTACTTATCAAAGATTGGAAACAAATTACTTGAATAAATATCCGAAGAAAACATGAAAATGATAGGGATACTATGATAGATACTAAGAACTAATTCACTTCTTACGAGCTGCAGCAGCTCTCCTGGACTTTGCTGCTGGGGCCTCTGCAGTGTTCTTTTCGGGAGCAGCCGACTGCGCAGTATTGGCCTGTTTGATTTTGTCTAAATCCTGAAGGCTATTCAGACGATGTCGAGAACCGTCCTGGCATAATGCATATATATTCCCGTCTCTCGTCCAACACTTGTTGATGCCGAAACGTTCCCGTGCCGCCAAAAATATCTCATGTCGTGATTTAGTCAGGAATTTTGACAGTGTGATGCCTGTGCCTTTTAAGTTAGATTTGGAGGCCCAGATTTTGCTATGCAGTGACATATCGTACATCTTGAATAGAATAGGCCGCGGCCTGCCGCTTACAGATTGATGACCCATTCTGTGACACCGTTTTATAACACTGTTGCATAGTGTGGTTAATTTCAAGTTGTCAGCAAAGGTTTGTGAAACCACTGTGCAGACATCCTCATCGTTCTGCTCAGGAACACCATGTAGCAATATAGTTTTACGCCTGCTACGCATTTCCAAGTGATCAAACCCACAAGTCAAAAAATCAGCTTGAGCTTGTAGTGATCTTAGTGCAGTCAAAACAAATTCTTTAAATGCAGCAAAATCACCTGTGAGATTGGGTGATGCAGGTGCAGTAGCTGCATTCTTCTTAAGATCATTTTCGAATTGCTCCGCTGGTGAAATGTAGCTGATACTTGGGAAATTGAATCTTGTATAGCCTCCATCTTGATTTCACAGTAAATACTTATTGAATTTATGAGATAACACTTCCAGACAGGTAAACTCAAAGATACTTTAGTTTAACATATGAATAATTGTATATTGTACGTTATAAACAATTTAAAAAATTAAATATATACAAAGCTAGGATAATGTTGTGTTTACATCACAACTACCCCCGAAAAAAAAAGTAATTACTATTGAAAAAAAAGTGAATTGTTTCGCTATTGTTTAAGTGATTTCATTACCTTTAAAACGGAAAACTTTACATGGTAAATGTACTGAAAGAAAATAAAAGCGGCAAAGTCAAGTTGGACTCGCCCACCGAGGCTTCCGTACCAACGTTGGTTAGTACCAATTAAGCTAGACCTCAAAATTTTATGAGCGCTCATATAACTCAGAGGCCTATATTAATTGGCTGAAACTATGTATGTATGGGGACAGCCTTTCATTTTCAACTTTTTTTATTTTTTGGTATTTTCCTTTATTTGTGCTATAAGACCTTGCTTCTAACCAAATTTGATGATTCTAGGTCAACGGGAAGTACCTTATAGGTTTTCGACCCAAAACCTATAGGGTACTTCCGGTTGACCTTTAATTGTCAATTTTGGTCAAAAGCTAGTTCTTACGGCACAAATAAAGAAATAATTCCGAAAAGTAAAAAAAATTTAAAATTAAGGTAAATTTTGGTACTTACAAGTTTTCGCGAAAATCTAAATTTGCCCATATTGATTTTTATACACCCAATAGCGACTATAGACTTCAGTATCAGGTATACATTTCAATTTGCTAGGTCTACCCGTTCCTGAGTAAATCAGTGGTGACACACGGACAGACAGACGGACAGACAGACGGGCAGAAAGACGGACAGACAGACAGACAGACAGACAGACGGACAAGAAAGTGATCTTATAAGGGTTCCTTTTTTTTACCTTTTTAGGTACGGAACCCTAAAAATACGTAGAACCCTTTAATTTTTTTTTAATAAAGAGTACTCGCAAAGTGGGTTGCACATTACTAGTATTCTTGTTAAACTCTCCAACTAAGCTAAATATTATTATCAAATACTGTCTTAGTCCGAATAAAATCACAGAACGAGATAAACACGCTCTAAGTTGATATGATTTCGGTATAACCTTTGTAAAGACAAGTCCTTCGTCGTAGGCATCTTAATGTTGAGAGCGACGCTAATAAGATGCCTTGATTCGTTAAATCACCTAAGTCCAAGTTTTGGCTGTAATACCGGAGCTGGTTGGCGTTAAGTGGAGTCAAAATCGTTACTTCATGCCTTAGAGATTTTAGAAATGACTGGGCGGCTATTATAATTTGAGTATGCAGGTTTTATCGTTTTTTTTTGTGAAATGAATGTATGTCTAGTACAATGACATTAAGATAGTTTCAAAACTAAAACAACCGACTTCAATGCCCCGCGAGTCAATTTCAGTAGCAAGTTTGAGATGTTTATCGTAATATCTCTGGAGATACTTATCAGATCACGCTTAAATTACCATAGGACAACCTCGGAAACGTACCCTAACGATAACAAAAATAATCATTCGATTCGGTTTAGAATTGACGGAGTAATCGCGTAACATACACAAAAAAAACATACAGACGAATTGAGAAACTCCTTTGTTTTTGGAAGTCGGTTGAAAAGTGATAAACTACATCCTTTTACTTTAACTGTTCTTCACTTTGATACTCTCAACGTACAGTACAAAGTGTACCACTAAATTTAAGACCTTAATTATTTATTTTAAAGTTAATAAAAATGGATTCGTTAAATGCATACCCGACTATGGATAAAAGAATATTTATGTATGTTTTTCATCGCAAGACTTCCCTACGGTTTATATGAAATTAGTTTATTATTAAGACGCCGCGTCCTCATCCCGTCCTTGCCTTATGTATATATATATAAACAAACTTAAAGAAAGAGCTCATTTTAACAAAATACTGTTTTATTTTACTTACGTTACCTACCTATTAAACCATAATTTATTGATTGTTAAAAATAATGGCCGTTATTTGTTCTTAATACATAGCTGGATTTGACGTCTCAAGGTTTGTACTGCATTACAATATTATTAATTCAATTTAGAATATTTTGCATAGATCGTTTCAAGTCATCAATTGCATTATTTGAAGATATTGTAGATGTAGTAGATATTTGAAAATTTGGTAGATTTCGTGTTTTACATACTCCCAAAAAAATTAATCTAATGGTGTAAAATCCGCTTAGTGTGGCGTTTAACCGCGAAGAGACAACAAAAGTTTTAAATTAGAACATAATGTTGACTGCGCTTCGGGCGTGTGTTAAAAAAATATTGAGCATAATTTTATTCATTTTGCACAAGGTACAGGAAATGTAGGTATGATTATTAAAGATTATTGTCTTAAAATATGAAGTTTATTAAAATCCAACGGTTTGCCGTATGTCATTACTTCCCACAATTTGTTTCTTATAAGCGACACTATCAAATGTTGTAATAATACAGGATGTGGTTTTTATTCAAAATCAACTGGTAGATTCCTTCCTAGGAAAATTGATTTTTCGAAAATTCAATGATGCAGTTTAAGTTTTCATCAACATCGGATCCGTGCCTCAGTACTTTTTGCTATTCCTCATAGTTTCGGATTTGGCCATCCACGCCCACTTGAAGAATTGTCCTTGTATATAACATCCTGTATTCATAATCATTTCTTCACGTAATCGTTCTACTAGTACAATTACATCTAACTGGTATATCGGGGGTAAATTCTCCCTTCCATTTATGATCCGTAGTCAAGCAACAATACAAAAAAGTCGAGCTCTATATTTAGAATCAGCGAAAATCTTTCTGTAAATTGTCAACCCTTCACACAATGACAAGATTAAAAAACGCCAGGCTCAATTATCTTCATTCCTGTCGTGTCCACTCTGTAGTTAAAAAATGAGTACACGAACACAGAAAAGGGCTCAGGCTTTCAGAATAAACAAGTGGATTAAGTACAGTCCTAAAAAATTGGCGGTTAGAAATAGACGTGGAGTGGAGCAGGGCAATCTATTATGGCTTCTTTATTTCTACTACACATAAATAAAGTCGTAGAAAAGCGGAGTTGTATGTGTGTACTATGTAAACTGAATATAAAAAAAAACCTTAATACTACAAATATGTTAAAATAAGTTACTGAGCCTGAAATAACATTATGTTTTTTTTTGTGCATGCAAATCACAGCAACAGCGTCATCATGTTCATGTTTAGATTTTCAATTTTTTTTTCTTTTTTTTTTGTGTGTTTGTTACGCGATTACTCCGTCAATTGTGAACCGATTCGAATGGTTCTTTTTGTAATCGGTAGGGTACGTTTCCGAGGTGGTCCCATTGTAATTTCATCGAGATCTGATAAGTGTCTCCAGAGATATGACGATAAACGTCTCAAACTTGCTACTGAAATTGACGCGCGGGGCATTGAAGTCGGTTGTTTTAGTTTTTAAACTTAATTATAATCCACCCACTACTAGACATAGGGACTCTTCTCGCTCTTGCCAAGCTTTACGATCCTCGCTGCCCTTATTCACGTCTTTCCTTTCTACTTAATCTTATTTATGATTAAATGTACAATACTCGGTGTGATCCACGGCTTCACCTACATTGAAACTATGTGTTAATCCAGGTTATTATGTGTATGTCAAATTGCTATCAAAATCTGTCGTTTTTGTGTAATTGAATAACAAACATCCAAACTATCATATTTATAATCAAATTCATAAGATCAATATTTTTTTCATAATCTCTCCCCCTTCAAATATAATAACTTTGATTAGTCCTAGAAATTATTGGATTCTGGATACGCAATCTCGAAAGTAGTTAAATGCGCTTGCTGAGTGTACTGTGGTAAAACGCAGCCTACGGCGGATTGAATCCACCATTATTAAGTTTTAATGACGTCGACCACAATGCCCGGTCCCTGGGCGATAAAACAAAGGATAATGGCCTTTATGTTTGTAGTAATAAGATAAATAACCGTGATTACAATCCTGCCCCTGTAATCTCTAGACGTTGAATTAAATAAGTATGAATGAGGATGAAAATGATTAAATTTAAAACAGATGGTTTAATGGAATTAAATGAGCCCTGTTGGTTGGCTATTATGAAAAGAGTGATTTTGACACTGATATAGCCTTCATTACCTATAGGCCCTTACTTTTATTTTTTACTTTATTGCTTTACTTTTATTGCGATGTTTCATAATTTGTCCTGTAGAGAACTTACATACAATGTATCTTAATTTTAGTTGTAAGTTGATGAAACTTTTCATGTATTCCTAATTTTTTGAAACAAATATATCAATCTATCATTTTTATCATCAGGGTAGACGGCATAATATAACTAAAGGTACGGACACACCGCGGCGTCCTGCGATCTGCGGGCGCAATCTCAGTACTTTTCAATTGTTTTCTGATCGCGTTTGTTGTGAACCAGTCAGTACAAATACTACTGCACTATCATATCGCCGCCTAGATAGTGCACGCAGGACTCTGCGGTATGTCCGTACCTATAATAGGACTAATTTGATTAAAATAACTTGTCCATCGCTATCTTACTGGCGTATTGCATTTCCAGATTGCTACTGAAAAGATTGACACGGCATTTAAAGTTAGTTTTTCAATTATTGTTTTATTAAGTATAGTATACATACTCTGAACTTGAATACCTAGAATGAGGTTATTCTCTAGCTACACAAATAATTACCCAAGGGACTTTTAACCAGGAGAGACAATTACCAACATCAAAACGGCCATTCAAATTAAGAGGATACCTAACTCAGATGACAATATAAACCTTTGGAAAATCTACAGAGACACAATGAAGAGTTGCAACACAGATAAACATTAAGTTGCTACGTAACTTGAAGACCGTCCAGAGAGCCACAACACAAGTCCAACTGAAACCGCTTGGTATTAAATTTGAATTTGTAATGAGGCGAGTTCACAACTGCCCAACACGGGACGCCGAAGTTAGCGCTAAACGTAAATTAGTCTGCTTGGAAATTGATAGTGGTGAGTTTGAGCACCTACCTATTTACACACCTACCTCGTAATTTTACCTAGCTGTAACGCTGAAATACTTGTTCAAAGAATATGTAACAAAGAATCGGGTATATACTTGATAATACTTAACTAGGCTGTACTTCACACTTGGTAGTACCTATTACCTTGTCTGTACTTTGTCGTATATAGATAAAATACTTCTGTTTCGTAATATATTTTTTGGGTAGGTAATCGACACATGCTACCGACCTTTATCTCTGTTTTGTGCATGCTATGATTTTTTTTAAAGTATAATTTAGAGTTGCGTCGAGTTTTGCTTAGTCAGTTTATTCTTCGGCTTTTACCACTATTTTATTTCCCTCCAGGCTTTTAGGAATACAGACTACCTCTGGTGTCAAAGCCGACCATTATCCCAATGTACAATTGAAGTAATTTTAATTTTATTTGAGTACCTATACTGTTCGACTTCGTAGTGGTAGAACTTCTGCTAATCCGCCTGGGGCGGTACCACTACTTTGCTAATTAGTTCAGCCGTGAAATAAAAATGTCTTTCGGTTAGAATTGTCTTGTATCCAGTGAAATACAGGGCATGCGAGACATGTCTCGAACCAACTGGCGCAGTGCATGCACTACATGCATCATTTTGGCTATGTAGAATTTTGCATGCCGCTGACGTTATCGCTTACCATTAGGCAAGCGTTGTGCTTGTCTTGGTACTTTTTATCGTAAAAAAACTTTTCATTTATAATATATCAGGTCGTGCGTTAAATAAATAAAGTTATTTTCTTTACCTTTTCTACAGTTTTCGTACCCAACATTATGTACGGCAAAAATAGAATTTACCACTTTAATAAAATAATGACTGAGCCACATCACAAACAACCTGGTACAAAGGCTTCTAAAGCCTTTGATTCCACAAAGGTAAGGGGACACCTCTTTGCGACGAAGATAAGAAAGAATACTTACATAGGGATTATTTAATGAAGACAGTTTATCCAACTCAAATACACTTTGAAGTTGGCTGAACAAAGTTTTGTAATCATACATTATGTAGGTAAAATAAGCTCTTTGAGACTTATTTTTAATGGGGTAAAACTATTCCACAAGCGAAACGTTCGCCTAATAAAGCGTCGACCTATAACAAACAATGTGGTTCGAAAAACTCTGAATGTGAATAGCATAAATTTGCGCTTCACGGCACTGTGCTTGTTTCCTAGAAACAATATAAATTGTAATTTAATTGGACACTTTCCTTCGAACTGGAAAAAAATATATTTCTCGAATGAATAGCATAAGTCCTACCACTAAAACTGAGTTCATAATATACCTACTTACCTAATTATAAATGCGCTCTATGGTGTCATTCGAGAAGTAGTAGCTGCTATTTATATTCCATGTTTCATCTAAACCCGTTCATTCGTTTCGGCGTAAAGGAGTAACAAACATACTATACGTATCTCTCACACATCACATCTCGCATTAAAATTTAATTATTTTATGAAATGAATAAAAAATCAATTTTCACCTAACCCTATGAACAATAAAGTTTTGTTCGAGTATTTTATCCTTCATTCCATTAACTTAGTGTATTATTAATATCTGGCAGAATTTTGAATAGGAAACTTAATCTCATTGAAAATTATGTTTTAACGTTTAAAACACAACTCCCCGTTTTAAACCTCAGTCTTCTTGTGACCACGATCAATGCAACTTCAGGCGAAATTTTATAACATTGGAAATATACCTACAAAATGTGAGATTAATACAGTTGGATAAATCAAAATAATTGCTTATACTTTTATTGGGGTCCTCTAGAAAAGTCATGTCTCTTAATACAGTAGACTAATACATGCTGATAAGTAATGTTAATGATGAAATCAAAATATATTATAAACTATAATTTATATAAACTATATTTTATAAACAATAAAACCGGCAAAGTCGAGTTGGACTCGCCCACCGAGGCTTCCGTACAAACGTTGGTAGGTTACCAATTAAGCTAAACCTCTAAATTGTATGAACGCTCATGTAAATCACAGGCCTATTTTAATTGGCTGTAACTATGTATGTATGGGGACACCCTTTAATTTTCAACTTTTTTTATGTTTTGGAATTTTTCCTTAATTTGTGCTATAAGACCTTGCTTCTTGCCAAATTTTATGATTTTAGGTCAACGGGACCCAACGGGTCAACCCTATAGGTTTTCGACCCAAAACCTATAGGGTACTCCCGGTTGACCTAGAATTGTCAATTTTGGTCACATTCAAGGTCTTCAACACAAGCAAAGGAAAAATTCCGAAAATTTAAAAAAAAAAAAAATTAAGGTAAATTTTGGCACCTAAAAGTTTTCGACAAACTAAAGAAAACTTTTCTCATAACCAAACCAGCTATTTAGGAAACATCCCACTCAACCTCAAATTTCGAAAAACATAATCAAACAGCTCAATGAAAATTAACTTTTAAGCAACTTTAGTAAAACACGTTAAAATCGGTAAATCTATTTGTAAATCACATATCACATAGAGATACAAACGTGCAGACAGATTCAAACTTAAAACACCATTCCGAGTAACGTTGCTGCGCGAGGGTTAAAAATGAAATTGCCAACCCTATATGGATGTATGAATATCTCGTTAGGAATGCGAGTAATTTTCTGGCGCACCTTTTGATGTACATAATGGCTCGGAAAGCTGAATGAGATGCCTTGTACACACGAATTCAGCGAATATTCCCCTTTGATGTACCGTTTATTTTGTATTGTGCATTACAATATGAGGAATGGAATGGTAACTGTATTCCACTTCTGGCTGATAAACATTATTTACATAATATAATGACTCTCTGACACAGCCTAAGTTGCTGGGTGAAGCAACATAAAATGTTTCTTGTATTTATATAAATGTCGGTCAGCAATGAATGAATTTTGAACATTAATTTCATAAGAAAGTAAAATGGGGCATTAAAGGTGTAACATTTATGAACAATGGAGTTGACGGTTAGTATTAAAATAAAAGGAACAGGTCAAGTGAAATTTGATTCGTGTGGTTATGTCATGTATGAATTAAGCACAATAAAGTATGTTTTTTCCTCACGGTTATTTTAAAATATGCGGCGAGCGCTCCGCTCTCGAGATCCTAATAAAGACTTTTGGGTAAAGCAGAAACGTATGTCGATCACTATATCGACACTGCATAAGACACGATAAAGTACGGACAGTAGTATTTGTACAGACTGGTTCACACCAAACGCGATCAGAAAACAATTGAAAAGTATTGAAATCGCGCCCACAGATCGCAGGACGCCGCGGTGTGGCCGTACCTTAAATTATCGTATATAAATATAATAAGTTTCACAAAAAAGTACATATAGAATGCTCGATTTTGATACATTCCTTCAAAATACACATCTAACTGCCACAAAATTTTCATAAAATGGTTTTGAGTTTTGGGGGGCATGTCACCCACGTCCGTAAGAGAATACCCCGTTTCGTGAATCCCTACACGTGGTCCCTAGGTGGTGCTAAAAAGGTGACTCGGTGGGAGGCCTATGCCGCGGCTCGTGACCACCCACCGGCCAAAGCCATGCCGCCAAGCGACTTAGTATTACGGCATGATGGCCGGTGTAGCCATAATGGGAGACGGGTCGAAACAGTAGCGCTACTACTTAAGGACCGTTCTGATGCGCATTGATGACACTTCATTTCGGGAGACCAGTCGCGGAGGGTAGCGGGGTACGGTGCACCGCTGGCCGACCGCAGTTAGTAGGGGGCCCAAGTAGCGTGCCAGCCACACGTGAAAGGCTGCCCCACAAACTGACGAAAAAATTCCGGGATGCGTCATGGTGCCGGTTGGCAACCGGACGAGAGGGCCCTATGAACATTTTCGGGGGGAGCGCCTCGTTTCACTGCCGTGCTTCTACCTATAAACTCGCGTCTATGAAATGGTACAAAGGAACAAGAAGATAGTTAAACAGCGGCTGCACGCCCTCTCGCTCAAAGTGTACCTCACTAATATCAGAGGCCTGCACTCAAATCTCCATGCAGTCCACCATCATCTCGAGACTGAAAAACCAGCCCTTTTGTTCCTCACGGAGACGCACATACAATGTCCGTCTAACGTGGCGTATCTCACTTACCCCGGCTACACCCTGGAGCACAATTTTAAAGCTCGGTCAGGTGTGTGCGCGTTCGCCTGGGACGACATCTGCTGTCTGCGTCTCCGTCATCTTGAAGACCCAAGCTATTCCGTGCTTTGTATACTGGTGGACACAGACCTAGAGAAACTTTTCTACGCCTGTGTATACCGGTTGCACAGCGGAGACCAGGAGAAAACCAGGCTCACAGATTACTTGAGTGAGGCGGCGGACGCCGCTCAACACAAATTCTGCCCAACTAGTGTTACTGGGGGACTTTAATGCCCACCACCAGGAGTGGCTTTTCCCATACCAGTGCACCGACCTCGCTGGGAAAGAGACGCGAAAGCTAGCCTTAGCGTTGAATCTTACCCAGCTGGTCCAAGAGGCAACGCGGATTCCTGATGTTGACGCCCATCAGCCAATTGCTTGAACCTTCTGCTGGCGACTGATCCAGACCGTTACTCAGTGTCGGTATCATCGCCGTTAGGTAGCTCCGACCACTGTTTGGTGAAATCTGTATCTGTCTACTCCCCACCCGACCCCAAACCAATAGGCACCCGGCGGGTGTGGCGATACAAGTCAGCAGATTGGGATGAGATTCGGTCGTTCTTTGCGTCCTATCCTGGGCAGCCTGTCTGCTTCACTTCCGACGATCCTTCGATTTGCGCCTATGCTGTGACGGAGGTGCAGCGTCAAGGAATGGAGTACTATATTCCATTTTCTGATGTAACGATGTCAAGCAAAGCTCAACCATGGTTCGGGGCTGAATGTGTGCACTGAAACAAGAAGCATACGTGGCCTGGGTTGATGCTCGTAATCGCAAAGCCAGAAATCTGTCAGCGATGAAGAAAGCATTCAACAAGGCTGCCAAGTCCTGCAAAAAGGCTTTACGGAAGTCCCGATTTGACCACATAGGCCGGATTGGGGCCAAACTAGCTTCGTACCCAGCGGGTAGTAAAGCGTTTTGATCTCTGGCGAAGTCGGTGGAGTCGAACTTCTGTAGCCCCTCACTTCCTCCACTGCTGAAACCCGATGGGGCGCTGGCTCACACCGCCAAAGAGAAAGCAAATTTTTTGTTTCTCTGTTTGCGGAATCTTCACGTAAACCCGCAACCTCCGGAATAACATGTTCCGGTGCTTTGCCAATTAAGCCACGGTGCGAAGTATCGTTACGACAAAATTAACTTACGTAATAAGTAGTCATAGATGGCGCCATCAATGCATAATTGGGTTAACAAAATGCAATCCACTAATTTCGTCGTAACGATACTTCGCACCGTGGCTTAATTGGCAAAGCACCGGAACATGTTATTCCGGAGGTTGCGGGTTCAAGTCCCGTCGGTACGATGAAATTTAGGATTGTGTTTAACAATTTACAAAAATATAAAGTGTGAAACACTTCAAAGAAACATAATATTTGATTTACGCAGTGCAACATCTCTCGTCGGATTTGAAAACTGTAATGTATTCTTCCGAATGATTAACTTACGTAATAAGTAGTCATAGATGGCGCCACCAATGCATAATTGGGTTAACAAAATGCAATCCACTAATTTCGTCGTAACGATACTTCGCACCGTGGCTTAATTGGCAAAGCACCGGAACATGTTATTCCGGAGGTTGCGGGTTCAAGTCCCGTCGGTACGATGAAATTTAGGATTGTGTTTAACAATTTACAAAAATATAAAGTGTGAAACACTTCAAAGAAACAGTAAAATTAGTAGTTTGCCCAATATAGTTTTTTGATGCCAATCGATTTCATTCTTACAGTCTATGCGATCAACTGATTTTTTTTTGAGTGATTGCCGAAATAAGTTATATGATGCTTTATTATTTGTAAATTGTTAAACACAATCCAAAATTTCATCGTACCGACGGGACTTGAACCCGCAATTTGTTTGGATTGTGTTTAACAATTTACAAAAAATATAGCATCATTCGAACTTATAAAAATGTTCCAAAAATTACTGAAAGTGTTAAAGTGTAACACTTCAAAGAAACATAGTATTTGATCCTATATAAGTTTTGATCCTCATAGGAGAAAAGATCGATTAACATAAAAAAAACATCAATTAGAAAAAAAAATGATCCCTATAACAAAGCGGATCAAATGGCATCAAAAAAAGTTGTTGCGTAAATTGGCCATTTTCTTGCTTGCTTTTTCGCCCATATATTTAGTGTACTCCTCTATACTAATTTCCGTAGGTTAAGGCTTCAGCTTGGTTTCATTGCAAACGTTGAGCTCCATGTATACTCGTTTGAGAGGAACCTTCTCTTTAATTAGCCAAGTACGTGATCACGAAACGAACTATACTAGACTTGGAATGTAAATGTATTTTCACAGGGGTTAATATGAGTTATGTACGAGAATATATTATAATTTATAATAAGCTGTACTTTTTGACCGAGCCTAGCAAAGGTGTCCGTTTCAGGAGCTTGGGCAAAAACGCGTTCGTAATGTCTGTCCGGATAGCTAATTTTCCTCTACTTTCAATTCAAATGACACAATTTTTTTAAATTCTTATTAATTACTGCACTGCGCATGTCATAGTATGAAGATAATGTGCCATAACCGGCCGTTATTATAGATTGTACTCTGCCCTTTAGACCGAAAACATTTTTATTTCAGAACTATCAGAGGGCGTTTCATAGAAAAAGGGGTGAAAAGTGATGTACCTATCTTATATAATTTACCGTGGAGTCAAGCTATAATCTATTTGATAATTTTGTAAATAAAATATCAATATAAATATACCTAAACCAACAATTCAAATTTACATAATTATAGGAATAGACACTACCTATCATTATACATTGTGAATTACATCATCCAGAAGACAAACCCTAGAGTAGGTACATTAATCCAAGAGCGACACCTACCCGAGAAATCTTTAGTAAGTAAGGGTCCTACAACAGCAATGTAAACATGCAATCTCTACCATCTTGTTCGCGAAAGTTTACGTACCATCTCCTAGTATATTGTACTAAAGATGTTCCCAGTAAGACAACCGAGGGTTCCGTGTAACTAATCAAAACGTTACCCTGCTCAAATGTACTCAAACTCATTTACATTCACCCACACACAGCTCTGAGTAGATCGAGCGGAGTCTTTGGATTTAGGAAGACTAAATTAGAAAACATTCAGTTTCATTGTTTTAAGAGACTGAGACTTAATTGTTTGCGTAAGTGTTTGCTTGGTGTTTCTCTGAGATGAGATACTGTGTTAAGGTAAATGCTGGCAAAGTGACTATTGATGCCCTCTCAATGTTGATTGATGGTGAATCAAATCATTGTACCTTACACCATCACCTGATCATTTTAATATTCAGCAACTGTGTCCATAACGGCTTTTTGGAAATTATGGTTCAAATATTATGTTTTTTTGAAGTGTTTCACACTTTATTTTTTGTCAATTGTTAAACACGATCCAAAATTTCATCGTACCGACGGGACTTGAACCCGCAACCTCCGGAATAACATGTTCCGGTGCTTTGCCAATTACCACGGTGCGAAGTATCGTTACGACGAAATTAGTGGATTGCATTTGTTGACCTAATTATGCATTGGTGGCGCCATCTATGACTACTTATTACGTAAGTTAATCATTCGGAAGAAATCATTACAGTTTTCAAATCCGACTAGAGATGTTGCACTGCGTGAATCAAATATTATGTTTCTTTGAAGTGTTTCACACTTTATATTTTTGTAAATTGTTAAACACAATCCAATATTTCATCGTACCGACGGGACTTGAACTCGCAACCTCCGGAATAACATGTTCCGGTGCTTTGCCAATTAAGCCACAGTGCGAAGTATCGTTACGACGAAATTAGTGGATTGCATTTGTTAACCCAATTATGCATTGGTGGCGCCATCTATGACTACTTATTACGTAAGTTAATCATTCGGAAGAAATCATTACAGTTTTCAAATCCGACGAGAGATGTTGCACTGCGTAAATCAAATATTATGTTTCTTTGAAGTGTTTCACACTTTATATTTTTGTAAATTGTTAAACACAAAGGAATAAGAATAAGAAATTTTGGATTGTATTTAACAATTTACAAATTATGGTTTATAAATAGTGGCTTAGCGAAATGCTAAGACAACATTTTTTTTAAATATCATACTATTATTTAAACTATAATCAGCAATAACTTACTGAAATTACAGGGGATGAGAGACTTTACATTTACACGTCTCAAGGTAAAGGTACGGACACACCGCAGCGTCCTGCGTGCGCGATCTATGCGGCGATCAGATAGCGCGGTAGTATTTGTATAGACTGGTTCACACCAAACGCGATCAGAAAACAATTGAAAAGTACTGAGACCGCGCCCGCAGGTCGCAGGACGCCGCGGTGTGTCCATACCAGGCGCAGTGCTGTGACATGTAAAAATCTGGCAATACAGAATTTAGCATGCCGCTGTATCTGTAATAGGTAGACGTCATCGTTTACCATCAGGCGAGCGTTATGCTTGTCCTGTTACCTTATATTTAAAAAAAAATAGCAATTTGTCTGTAGATTTGAATTACTTGCTTATTAACAAAAGTTCATATTTTGTAATTTGTCGATTTATTTTTAAAAAAATAGCAATTTGTCTGTAGATTTGAATTACTTGTTTAATTACATTAGCTCATATTTTGTAATTTGTCGATTTAGTTAAGTTAACTAACAAGTTTTAATAAAATCTAGATTTGTTTCTTTCTTATATACAAGTTTATCGATTTCCAATTGCTTAGTACAGAATTTGTTTGAGTTATATTAATTAAGCTTTAGGCCTAGTCAAACGTAGTTATAAATATGAAAATACGGGACTTATCGCGCCTAAAACATTAATTTTATTTAACTCGACGTTTCGACCAAGTTGAATTGATCGTGGTCACGAGACGACTGAATGTTGTGAGTGTCCGCACTGCTATTTATAGGAGAGTTCGTTGGAAACTACCCTCAATTTATTTTTAATTTTTATCAGAATTGCCATTGCGACACACAACACTGACAATATCGGCAGATTTTTGCTGCTTTGATTTTCGATTCGAACACTTGTTAATTACTGGGTTCCAAGTTTCGGCCAACCTAATCAATCGTGTTTTAAAATTGTGCTCAATATTGACACTAAAATCACAATGAAAAACAAACGTGTTTTAAAATTGGCTAGGTACTAACGAACGCTGGCTACCAGCTGATGATCAACTCCAATATAGTAATGCGTAAGTTAGTTTGTTTTTTTCACGGTCAAACGGCTGGATCGATTCAGCTGAAGTTTTGTACAAGGATAGCCAGATCTATCTTTGATATACTATGATTAGGCTATAGAATACCGTTAACACGGATGAATCCGCGGGGCAAAGCTAGTTATGAATAATTTGTATATTGAAAAGCAAGACTTGATAAAAAACCTTCAGTTATCATCGTCATATTCATTGTCAGGATTAAGAGCGTACGCGGCGTGCAGTTTTCCATACAAACGTATTCCCCTGTTTCCTCCCTGGAAAATGCTTCTAGAGCAAAATTTGTTTCTACAAAAAATCAAGGTCTGCTGTAGCTATGCCCCCTATCATTTGTTTTTTGTTTTATCAACCAATTGCAAATAGACATATAACCCTTCAAAAATTTCAAAGAGAAGATTAAAAGGCTTATATTTATTTTTACCATCGGTTGGGCGTAGCTACAGCAGACCTAAATTTTTTGTAGATACACATTTTACTCAAGAAGCATTTTCCAGAGAGAACACGGGGAATACATTTGTATGGAACACTGCACCCCGCGTTTGCTCTTAAGTCTCAACTTCTGTGTGTATTCAAGTCAGTTGTAACGAAATACGACGCCTAAAGAAGGTGGAATCTAGATTGAGGAAAACAAGATGATTACAGTTATAAATTATATTGGCTCAAGATACATAACTTAACACTCTATAAAACGTTCCTTGATAATCTTCTGGTCCATACTTTTCTTGTAACTTCGAGACATTTATCAAATCAAAGCCTTAAAGGTACGGCCACACCGCGGCCTCCTGCGATCTGCGGGCGCAATCTCAGTACTTTTCAATGGTTTTCTGATCGCGTTTGGTGTGAACCAGTCGGTACAAACATTACTGCGCTATCTGATCGCCGCATAGATCGCGCACGCAGGAAGCTGCGGTGTGTTTGTGAGAAGTCACCGTGAAAAATAGAATATTCTCTCCTCTATTATTATAGCGGCTATTGGCAAGCAGTTAAAGCAGCCATCTGTGAACCCTTCCGCAGCTTTATGTAGTACCTGTTTTCGTTCATCACTATGCTGGTGCCTTCGTGGTTGCCTCGTGTACATCAACCACAAATCTTGAGTGTCGCTTCTAATTCCAGCAGAGTTGGCTGAATATTTCCCGGGACTTGGCGAGGAGTCCTGAACCTGCACCGTATTCCGGGGCCGGCATCCTCCTTTTCTATTTTTTTAGAATTATTTCATACATTTCTTTGTATCTGTTCGTGTCAACTTCCATGGACCGTCTTCCTGAAATTTTCCGCTGTCTTTCCTTAATTTAAGAGTTATTAAATTAATATATAAAAACTTTGAATAATGAATGAAGTTGATTCAAGTTATACCACACAGTGATAAACCCTATGTTTGATTGACTTCATTACTATATTTAACCAGCAATATTTGCCAGCCAAACAAACTCAAAATTTAACTTGAAACATTAATATCTATTGTATTTCAAAGTAATCAATAAGTGAGCTCATCAACGGAAACATAATAGCGATATCCATCAACAACTTGTAACTAGGGTGCGCTAACTCGGTCGAAGATATCGCTTGGCGTGACGACCCGAGCGCAAACTTTACCATCGACTCTCGGACCCTGTACTCTGGCCAATTTGAAACTAATCAACGTTCACACCCGTAATTCTGTGGTGGAAGAAAACTAAACATCGGCTATGGATCGTATGTTGACGTTCTGATTTCAATTATAAGTGATTTATAATATACCTTTTTAACCGACGTCAAAAATGAAGGAGGGTGTTCTCAATTCGGGAGGAACTATTTTTTTATAAAAACAAATTAATAGTTTGAATTAAAATATACAATTTTAATTCGAAATATTGTACTCAGTATTATAAGAAAAATGTCAGACAAAAATAAAATAAAATTATAATGAGATAGAATATGTCATCAGAGGCATCTATTTATTCTGTATAGGGCAGTCTATTCGCGATGCAATCATTTACAGGGTACAGGTTGCTGCTACCTCGCTACACATTGGTGCTGGTAAGCCACTTTCTTTCAAATGATGGCATAATACATACCCATCCGTTCGCGCTTCCTCGAACATTCTCGAAGCATTAACTAGCTCGGCAAATATCACAGCGTCCTAAAAATATTATTATATTAAACACGCTAGAGAATTGGCAGTCTGTTGAGTGTTATCTATCCACAAGCTTCTCGTGTAGAAAGACTGGCAGTATGCTTTAAACAGCGTAACTTATACTTCCCTCGAGCAGCGAGCAAATCTGCGACCGATCATGTTTCCTCGTACCTACTGCCAATGCCCTGCGTTATCTCTCAATGTCAGCATCGTCCTTATGGTCCACCGGTCACTATGTGCCCCAAATATAGATAGATAAATAGATGACACTTTATTTGCACACTACTTATATAAAACTAGCTGTTACCCGCGGCTTCGCCCGCATTATTTGAATCTTTATGACCTTTGAGGTCAAGATCGATGATCTCTTAGGCCAAGTCACCATAGATGACCCTAAAGTCGAACTCAATATCCTCTATTGTTAAAGTCATTAATCATTTTGGTTAGGTATACGAAGTTGAGCTGTTTAAATGTTTGACTCAACACAAAAGTTCCTGAAACATTTCTTACAAAGAAAATAAGGTATATAATATATAAGGTATATATAATAGCTGCGCGAGCGCAGCGAGAGCTATCATTGCGCGAGCGAACATTTTTTATGACTTTTTATGACCCTGACAAATTTACGACCTAATAATCAACTCACTATAGATGTCTCTTAGGTCGAACTCGATATCGTCTATTGTTAAAGTCATTAATAGTTACTTGGTAAACCTAACCAAGGTTTACCAAGTTTTGCTGTTTAAGTATTTTAGTCAGTCTAATGTATGAGGCTGTTGAAACACGCTATTATACGCTATATAGCGTTATTACTGCGAAAAATGTTTACGACTTTTTATGACCCTGACAGTTTTTATGACCTACTAAGTCAACACTGATGACACTCAGGTTAAGGTCGATAATCTCTTATTTTAAGGTTAATAATCATTATGGTTATTGGAGGTTGTACTGTTTCAATTTATGACTCGTTTTGATGCATGTGTCTATTAAAATACAAAATTTGCTGAAATATTACCTTCAAAGTAGATAAAACAAATACTCGCGTGAGCGTAGCGAGCGCTATCACTGCGCGAGTGAAGCGAGCGAGATTTTTTTTACCTCTTTTTATGACCCTGATAGTTTTTATGACCTACTAAGTCAACACCGATGACATTAGGGTTAAATTTGATATCCACTTAATTTAAGGTTAATAATCATTATGATTATTGAGGGTTGTTTTGTTTCAATTTATGACTCGTTTTGATGCATGTGGCTATTAAAATACAAAATTTGCTGAAATATACCTTAATTAATATTTGCTGAATTATACCTTTGAAGTAGGTGAAATAAATAATTGCGCGAGCGAAGCGAGCGCGAAATTTTTTTACGACTTTTTATGACCTTGACAGTTTTTATGACCTGATGATGATGTTTACTAAGTCAACACCGATGACACTGAGGTTAAACATGATATTCACTTATTTTAAGGTTAATAATCATTATGATTATTGAATGTTGTACTGTTCTAATTTATGACTCGTTTTGATGCATGTGGTTATTAATATACAAAAGTTGCTGAAATATTACCTTCAAAGTTGATAAAATAAATGCATGCGCGAGCGAAGCGAGCGCGGAATTTTTTTACGACTTTTTATGACCCTGACAGTTTTTATGACCTACTAAGTCAACACTGATGACAGTCAGGTTAAAGTCGATAATCACTTATTTTAAGGTTAATAATCATTATGGTTATTGAAGATTGTACTGTTTCAATTTATGACTCGTTTTGATGCATGTGTCTATTAAAATACAAAATTTGCTGAAATATTACCTTCAAAGTAGATAAAACAAATATTTGCGCGAGCTTTGTGAGTGCTATCACTGCGCAAGCGAAGCAAGCGCGAACATTTTTTACGACTTTTTATGACCCTGACAGTTTTTATGACCTACTAAGTCAACACCGATGACACTGAGGTTAAACGTGATATCCACTTATTTTTAGGTTAATAATCATGAAGATTATTGAAGGTTGTACTGTTTAAATTTATGACTCTTTTTGATGCATGTGGTTATTAATATACAAAAGTTGCTAATATATTACCTATAAAGTAGATAAAACAAATGCCTGCGCGAGCACAGTGAGCGCTAACACTGCGCGAGCGAAGCGAGCGCGAAAAATGCTTACGACTTTTTATGTCCCTGGTAGTTTTTATGACCTACTAAGTCAACACCAAACTTTGGTTAAACGTGATATCCACTTATTTTAAGGTTTATAATCATTATGATTATTGAAAGTTGTACTGTTTCAATTTATGACTCGTTTTGATGCATGTGGCTTTTTAAATACAAAATTTGCTTAAATATTACCTACAAAGTAGATAAAATAAATGCTTGCGCGAGCGCAGAGAGTGCTATGACTACGCGAGCGAAAAGAGCGCGAAAAAAAATTACGTGTTTTAATGATCCTGACAGGTTTTATGACCTACTAAGTCAACACCGATTACCCTAAGGCTGTTAAAACACGAAAGTTTTTGAAATACTTCCCACAAAGCAGATAAACACGTTGGGCAAGCAAAGCCAGTGCGTAAATTTTGATGACTTCTAATGATCCTGACAGTTTTATGGCCTAATCAAGACACTAACTAAGTCATTATAGACGAACCTAAGGTCAAACTTTTATGATTATGTTAACTCTATGTAAAGTTAACAAAAAATATAGGCACCCTCACTTAACTGACGAAAAAAAAGTATTCTTTGCCCTTTTATGCCCTATTAAATGTCTTTGTACAAAATGTCATGTAAATCGGTCAAGCCTTTTGGCCGAAAAGAGGCCACACATTTACAAAATTCAACAATAAAAAACTGACAACCGGACTCTATTGTAAAAAAAGTAACCAATGTGCTCGGATAATAGACTCTACTCTTGGTCTTTGTCTTTTTTACGGTCTCTGTACAATTTTAGCTCAATCGGTCAACTCCTTTAACCGAGAAGAGGTTACACGTTTAAAAAATTCAATAAAAAAAAAATGTTATCCAAATTCAACTGTTACAAAAAATATCCTTTGTCGTTCTATGCCCTATTAACAAAATTTGAGCTGAATCGGTTAAAACGATTGCCGCTAAGAGGCCACACATTATTCCATAATAAAATTATTGACACCCAAAATTGCCAGCCAAAATAAAAGTATCCTATGTCTTATTGACCGTCTATGCACAAAATTTCAGCTGAAATGGTTGACCCGTTTGACTGAGAGGAAGCCACACATTTACAAAGTTCAATAAAAAAAATCTGGACACCTGGACTCGACTGCCAGAAAAAAAAGTATCCTATGTGCTTCTATGCCATATGAGCTGTATATGTAGAAAATTTCAGCCGTATCGGTCAAGCCGTTTAGCTGATAAGTGGCCACACATACCCAAAATTCAACAAAAAAAATCTAGACACCAGGCTCGATAGCCAAAAAAAGTATCCTATATCCTATTCTGCCCTATGAACAGTCTTTATACAACATGTCAGGCAATTTGGTCAAGCCGTTTATTCGAGAAGTGGTCTTATATTTACAAAATTCAATTAAAAATATTTGGACTCCCTGACGCGATAGCCAGAAAATAAGTTTTCTATATCCTATTCTGCCCTATGAACTGTCTTTATACAACATGTCAGGCAAATCGGTCAAGCCGTTTATTCGAGAAGTTGTCTTATATTTACAAAATTCAATTAAAAATATTTGGACCCCCTGACTTGATAGCCAGAAAAAAAGTTTTATATATCCTATTCTGCCCTACGAACTGTCTTTATAAAACATGTCAGGCAAATCGGTCAAGCCGTTTATTCGAGAAGAGGTCATATATTTACAAAATTCAATTAAAAATATTTGGATCGCCTGACTCGATACCTAGAAAAAACGTATTCTATATCCTATTCTGCCCTATGAACTGTCTTTTTACAACATATCAGGCAAATCGGTCAAGCCGTTTATTCAAGAAGAGGTCGTTTATTTACAAAACTCAATTAAAAATATCTGGACCCCCTGACTCGACAGCCAGAAATAAAGTATTCTATATTCTATTCTGCCCTATGATATGTATTCACACAAAATTTCAGGCAAATCGGTAAAGCCGTTTATTCGAGAAGTCTTATATTTACAAAATTCAATTAAATATATCTGGACCCCCTGACTTGATAGCCAAAAAAAAAGTATCCTATATCCTATTCTGCCCTATGTACTATCTTTGTACAAAATTTCAGCCAAATCGGTCAAGCCGTTTGACCGTGAAGAAGTCCCAAACAAACAAACAAACAAATAAACAAACTGACTTTCGCATTTATAATATTGGTGTTGATGGTGTTGATTGGTGTTGATAAACATTGAACATACACAAATTTAAAATACTTAAGCTATGTAATGCAAAGGGCGGTCTTATCGCTTAAAACGATTTCTTCCAGACATCCAAACAGAGAAAGATATTGCGAGACTGTAACGGACGGTGGTGTATCGCTATCGTAGTAACAGCACAAATAAAGGACAATTTCCAAAAAATAAAAGTAAAGTTGAAAATTAAAGGGTGTCCCCATACATACATAGTTTTTGCCAATTAAGATAGCCCTCTGAGTT
The DNA here is from genome assembly GCA_954871355.1 of Cabera pusaria. Classification (NCBI taxonomy): domain Eukaryota; kingdom Metazoa; phylum Arthropoda; class Insecta; order Lepidoptera; family Geometridae; genus Cabera; species Cabera pusaria. Next base: position 22,295,212 of record OX940892.1, read on the forward strand.
ATATTAGCGCTTATACAATTTAGAGGTCTAGCTTAATTGGTAACAACCAACGTTGGTACGGAAGCCTCTTTGGGCGAGTCCAACTTGGGCGGTTTTATTTACACTGACCTATATCGTAATGTTCTGTTTAAGAATAAAAAATATTAGCATTGGAAGACTTTATGCATGTAGGTGCAACTGAAATTAAATTAAAGAGTTTTATTGTGATACAGACTTCTCAACAAAATATTGCTATAAAATAACATTTTTTCTGTTTAAGTACACTTTGCATCGACCAATTTGAACACACACGTGTTTAAATAGCCCTCATTATGCGACAGTTTCATAAAATACAATGTGCGAAGGCAAGACCAGATTAGGCAAGATATTGAGCAATATAGAGTTACATGTATTACAGGTTGTCTTATTTCTTCTGTGCGCTATAATTTCTCAATCCGGATACGGTTCACGATGTATATTGAAATGCTCCTAAAAAAGAACATATATTAATATATTCAAATTGAGCATTCCAATTTCATGGAAGATCTATCCTAACAACAGATAGACAAAGGCAGCCAAAAGGCTCTGCATTTAAGCTAGGTGCTTCACGCTGAGTAAGCAAATTGCAAACGCCATAACTCGCTATATACTAAAGTGTGTGTATAGCAAAGCTTAAGAACTTACACATACGCATACTTCCTTATTATTATATCACATTACTATCGTTACATATTTGTGAGTTCTTAAGTTACGTTATACACATGCTTCACAGCCCGTAATAAGTATACGGTCATTTTGCAACCATAAACTTCAATGTATATTGCTGCAATGTCTGCAGATCTAGTGAAATATAAAACTCGAAACAAAAGACATAATAATTCAAAACGCGTATAATCGTTTTTAGCAACGGTTTGGCGCAATGCCAGTGCAGTGCTAAGAAATGAGTTATTCTTTAATTCTACTTACCCTCATCCCATGTAATTCTGATCTCTGCACCCGACTGCCAAAACTTCTGTGCCTTAATGCTGCACTTAGTTGCAGACGCTCAAGTGTTTTTTGAGATAATATAATTTCAAATATTTCTTGATCATCCTGGATGGATTCTATGCCCATTTATTAATTAAATCCTACGAATAAATCATAAGTCGATTTATTCGTAGATTAAATCATGTTCTAAGATCCCTTATACAACGAACTTCACCGAGCTGGTTAATGGACCAAACACATTTTTTATGTAATTTAATTTATCAAAAAATATATTGGTTGCCTGGCAAATTTCAGTCCATGATATTTTTAATTAATTTAAAAAAAAATTTTTTTTAAATATTTCACCGGTTTGTTTAATAGATAAATTCTATACCAATCGCAAGTATGCAGCCCATAGTATATGAAAAAGTTAGGTTGCCTACTTTTTTCCTGTCACAACCCTTGGGTTGCCAGGTATGAACTCGATACTAGTAATTTGCACCGGTCTGGTTAATGAATAAAATTTAAATAAAAATAAAGTTTATTTCATTACGAACACGGTGATATATGGTTGCCTGCAAAAAATCAGTCCAAAATACCGGTTGCCGAATTTTAAAAGATTACATTTTGCTCCGAGTGAATGTGTGCGACTGAGAGGTCATATAGACATAGGCCTCTCAAACTGCATGACACTGAGGACGACCATCGGCTAATCTCATCCAGCTCTTGCCAGCCACTTTGCGAACATCATCGCTTCACCTAGTCTAAGGACGACCTACGTTCTGCTATCGCTAGCTGACAAATCTTTGTAACAAAGAATATACTCAGTAATACTGAGCTTCTCATTTCATCAAGTCACCTAACGATAAAATAAAAGCGTATTATCAGAAACTCGTTGAACCGAAACTTTTCCCGGAACGTCATGGAACAAGCCAGTATGACTAGGCAATATTTTTCGTTAGTCACTATCCATTAGTTGGGTTACATTAGTAAGGTTTTAACGAACCCCGCATTGTATAGCTTTCCGGGTCGGGCTATTAGACGGGCTCTAGGATTTTATGTGCGTAAGGTATTAATGACTACTTTTTTGCGAGAAAGCAGACAGTAACAGCTTTTAGTCCTAATCTGAAGTGCTCATGAAACCCAAGTTAAGTAACTAATTAAGGAAACTACTATGCGTGCTTTTGTTTTACTTCGATAGAAGTTATTGTATTATCCTTTATTAAGGCTATACGCAAGCTGTAACTTACGTACTTACCTTTAGTCGAATCATCTAAACCTAGGTTTCAAGTGAGTACGTTGTATTTCTTCTGGAGCAAGGTTGCATGGGGAAACAGCGATGTTTATTTTATCCATTTTCACTACAATATTATAAACAGATAACAAATATATCTGAGTATATCTGATTCACAGGTGCAATACATTAACGCGCAAGTCTCAAGACAGGTGTTATCGCTAATCAAGTCAAACATCTCACTTTCTCAATTCTATATTCATAAAAATATTATGAATTTAAAATAATCTATACAGTAGGATTTATTCTCAGCACTATTCAAACATTTCACGCATCTACAACGCCGACTGAACGGCGTCGGAGCTTGAAAACATCCCTTTTCAGAGTGTTTCAACACCGAGGGGAGCTCCTTTAATAAACTCTTCACTTTTGTAAAAGGGCAACCGTACACCATAATAAGTTTCAGTATAGCTTGCGAAGAGGTTTTGCAAGTCAGTTCATAGTTTTTTTTCTGTTAGGTTAGGTAATAATACATATTGTAATTTTGCGGTGTATGAAATTTGAACCTATAGTTTTTTGTTATGATATTGAGTAAGGTTTTGCCCTGTAACGTAACGTTACTGAACGGCATCTCCGGAAGACCAGCTTTGGTCAATTGACTGAAGATTATGCTTATAATTTATGCGTATCATCGAATCATAAGTTTTTTCTACTTTTTAACCGACTTCACAAAAAAGGAGGAGGTTCTCAATTCGTCTGTATGTTTTTTTTGTGTGTATGTTACGCGATTAGTCCGTCAATTATGAACGGATTCAAATGATTCTTTTATAAATAGGTAGGGTACGTTTCCGAAATGGTCCCATTGTAATTTCATCGAGATTTGATAAGTATCTCCAGAGATATGGAGATAAATACCTCAAACATAGGAGAATGTACTGGTTTTAGAAAAAGAGTCCCAAGAAGATTATGTTTTAGAAGAAGAGTCCCAAGAAGATTATTCACAATGGAGGTTGCTATTGCATATACTTTTGAAGACTAAACAATATGACCTTGAATAATGTTTTTACATATTTCTTCACGTTGATTTTGGTTTGTGACAGATATTCTTACGGTAACTGTGAGCGAGATAGAAACAAAGGTGGGGAGAATTAATTTGTCTTCACAGGAATGTTCTACCGGGCAAAGTCTTGTTAGGGTGCAAAGTTTTTATATTTTTTGACATGACATGAGTTTGGCGAAAATGGCGGCCATATGGCGACGATTAATGTTAATAATCGCAAATAATACTTTTTTATATTCATTTTGGAATACAACTAGTCCGTGTTATAAAAGTATTTGGAACTATTGTAAATAAAATAGAAAATTAATTATCGTGTGTGTCAGATACTTTTATTGCACAGGGCCATTTTGGACATTGTCCTTTGATACCTTGATGACATCATTATGACTAGTGTATATTTTCACTAGCGCGGCATTTGAAGTAAATTTTTTAGGGTTCCGAACCCAAAAGGTACCAAATGAACACTTTCTGAGACTTTGCTGTCCGTTCGTCCGTCTGTCTGTGTGTCTATATGTGCGCACTTTACAGACCTGTACCTTTTTTAACCGTAATAGGTTAATACTTGAAATTTTTACAAAGTATATATCCGTCAGTGTATATCGGCCCAGACACGACATTTTGTAGATGCACGTAATTTAATTAAAACTTGTTTTGCACTAAAAAAGGTAAAACAAATTATTTTTCAAAAAAAATAAAACCGACTTCAAAACCACAAACAGGCACTCGAAAGTGAAAAATAAATTACTTAATATAATTATTATAAGCGCTACCTACTTATCTATTTGAAGTCGGTGCCAGCCAAGTCTAATAGGTAGTAGATAGATACTACTTACATGTATCTACTTACTACTACATACATAGTATCTATCTACTATCCAATAGACTTGGCTGTCACCGACTTCAAATAGATAAGTGGGTAGCGCTTATAATAATTATATTAAGTAATTTATTTTTCACTTTTGAGTGCCTGTTTGTGGTTATGAAGTCTTTTTTATTTTTTTTGAAAAATAGTTTATATTATTTTATTTTGTACTGTATTATGCTACGTTTAAACCAATAAGATTTTTCACTTTTACTTTGCTTATACTGATATATAAGAACCTTGTCTGCCTATAACAGATGTAGTGGCATGGCACGTAGAAATTCTTAAATGCTTCAATTTTCGCGATACTGCGCTGTGCCTTTTAAGCATAAAGGTATGGCCACACCGGCGTCCTGCGATCTGCGGGCGAGATCTCAGTACTTTTCAAATTTTCTGATCGCGTTTCGTGTGAACCAGTCTGTACAAATCACTGATCTATATATATGATATCTGTGGTACAAATACTACTGTGCTATCTGATCGCCGCCTCGATCGCGCACGTAGGACGCTGCGGTGTGTCCGTACCTTAATAAATTTAGCTGTAAAGACTCATATGATATACCACAGCGCTTTTTATTTTCAGTGTAAAAATGACTAAAAAAATTCTGAGCTCTGTATTTTACAAACAAACACCTCACAAAGTATGAAAAAGTAATGATGTCCTAGAATCCCTCCCTCTCTATATAACATATTCCTGATAGCTTCAAGAGTAAGTTTCCACTAAAGAGTACCGCACATGTAAGTTACTCTACGGTGTACCATATCACAGATTACTTAGAATCAAAATCTGTATTTTAGCCACTTAAAATCGTTAATAACTAGATAAATTCACTAAAAGTTAATCTGGGGACATTGTTACCTGCTTAAGATTATTGGTACATTATTGTACCTACTACGGACATAGGAGTCCTTATATTATGGGCTCCTTCAAAAGGGGCGTTAAATTAATCTTGAAAGGTCGACAACGCATTAGTGACACCTTGTTGCAAGTGTTCATAGGCGACCATTTGCTTGTTTAATACCTATATCACAGATTGTATAATAGTCACTACGTACGTAACAGATATTTCACTCCCCTACAAAAACACAATACCAACGTTTATTTCAGACAATACAAGCAAAAATGTGTTTAAAGTGCTCGACCTAGCGTTATTATTACTTCGTTCAGCGCGCGTTGTACCGGCGCGCGCCCGATACAGTAAAGAGTTGAGTCAATGAAATAAAAAAAAAATTAAGAATTCATTTTATTTACCTCACAAAATAACATCAAAATTCCTAACTAAGAGTCGAATTTGAAGTCGAGAAAGTGAATTTTACGCCGTCTTGTCATTTTAGTATAGTTAGCATAAAAAAATGAAAAATATAATGCTTGTTTTTTGTCAAACCCGCAAAGTGACTATGAAAAACTTAAATTGTTTCTAATATAGAATATGAATGCACAGATATCCCGTCATTTGAATAATAATATACGTTGCGCGCGCGTGAGCAGTGACAACCGACTGGCAGATAGTACCGCCGGCATTGCTCGAAAGTTTAGGTATAAAGCGCAGTAGCTATGGGCGAGTGAGGAAAGCCTGCCTATATCATAAAATAAATAAAAAGGAAGGTACCAATAACCCTTATAATTTAACGTTTACATAATCCCACACATGATGCCTGGTTGGTGCTAAATAGGTGACCACTGGTAGAAGATAGGCTTTTGCTGTGATTCCAACTATCTACCGACTAAAGACATGACTTAGTTCAGTTTTAACATCATGTTTCGTACTGAAATTAATCGTGCAAAGCAATTTAAAATACGGTTTGAGTAGTTGGGCTATGTCATTAAAGTCAGTTTACCTGCGGCTCGTTTCACAGCCGCTTTCAATTTTCAAACAAGCACGATTCCGACGATCGATTCTATCAGGTGAAACAGTGGTTAAGTTCCTGTGCGCTCAGATAAAAAGTACTATCGATTTTTTTGACGTGGAACGTAACATGACCCGACGTAAACGCAGTTGTTACATTTTATCGCGGTTACCACGTGTCAACGCATTGTCCGGATGCGAACCTACTTCCCCACACCGTTTACGATCGTCCGTTCCATCCGTTATGAGATCCTATAAATCTCAGTGGAATGGAGGATGTTGACAGTTACTTAGATCAAAAGCTTTGGCTTCACACTAAAGCCTTAGTTAAATGACAGTAATATCGTTAAATATAGAATTAGGTTAGCTATTCAAAGATACACAATTTGGCGCATTAAACTTTTATTTTATTTTATAGGCTAGTGTTTGACCACTATCTCGTCTGGTGGTAAGCGATGACGTGTTCGAAGATTTTGAACACGCTAGGCCTATAATAAATACTCTGGACTTGTGCTGACGGAAAACCTTAAGGTTATGGCGGCAGATTTTCTCCTTGATGATCGATTTTCTCCTTTTCCAATTGAAAAGTACTGAGATCGCGGCCGCAGATCGCAGGACGCCGAGGTGTGGCCGTACTTTTACTTTTTGGTAGCAAGTCAAGCAGAAAATCCATATAATATGCTCCTTCTACCTGTGAGAGAAATTTCTACTGATTTTTCATTTCAAAGTGATATCGCAAGAACATGGTAACTTTGACCCGATACTGGAACAACTCATGGAATCTGCAGCATACCTAAATCTTCAATAACTTGGTCAGAGATGTCGTGTTTTGATTCTAATAAGCCTGTATGAAGATACTTTAAAAGTCTCAATTAACAGATTATAGCTATATCGGACAGGATTTAAATTTTAGATTTATGTGTTATTAGTTTAAGAATTAAATCAAAAATTACCGAACTCGATTTATTGACTATATTATAGCGATAATTGGAAAGAGATATATGCAGTTACTGTACTACTGTTTAAGTACAACGCGAGGATAGCAAGTTTCGGTATCTAGGTAAGTTGAAAAATCAGTTTGCTATGACTTTACAACAAGTCACAAGGCGATAGAAATCGACGAAGAGTCAAGTCAACCGGTACAGATCAAAAGCTGAATAGATCATACTCTTAAATTTATGCAAGAAACTCTATGCATAATTATAAAAATTGCTATTTAATTTAAGAAACAATACATAAAATGCTATTGCATAAAAATTGCTATTTAATTTAAGAAACAATACATAAAATGCTTAAAATGGTAGAGTCAGAATATCGTCCTCTAAATTGGTACTTTGTACAAACCTTAAGCTCTGCGTCCTGTTGGGCGCTAAGCTAGAAAACAGAATCATTTCCTAAGGAATTTTACAGTTTACGACCCAACGCGGTCTATTATAAGGCTTTCAGGGCGTATTTTTACGATCTTAAGTTATTTTACTCTATTTTTATTGCTTGATAAGGGACTGTGAGCAATGATTTTTGATGTTCTTAATTTTACGCGTAATGGGTGCAAACTGTGTAAGAACGGCTAATAGCTAAGTTTAATTAGTTTGTCATTGAAAATACTTTTCATATCTAGTGCTATTAATGTAGTAGGTAACAGTATTCGTAAATATTATACAGAAATAAGTAAAAAAAATATGTATGAAACTAGTGACCTACCTCGGCTTTTATTGGTAACATTGAATTATTTTACGACTTTATATATATATATATATATAGATATAGACCTTAACTTGAAAACTGTAGGTTGGTTCAAATTAAATTTAATTATCTCGTTAATTACATTTCTCTACCAAGATTTTCATACCTAAGTACTATTTTAAGGTATGTAGTCCATTGCATAATAGTCCAGTCATTACATTGCACATATTGGCATTAATGGCCCAACATGTTAAGCATCAGGTAAAAGGTTTTACTATATTTGTGTAGATTCTATAAAGGAATATAGCTATAAGGTTACCACGCGAGGTTACTAAATATGCGCTAAGGTTGCGAAGCAAAAGTTTTATCACAGGCTTTCACGGCTCCGCATAGCTTTCCGAGGTAATACTGTTACCGATAATAACATACGAGCTCTGGCGTGGTTTATGGTAATTTCATTTAAAATATGAGTCATCTGTGGAAGGAAACATTGAATTATGTTATCACTGTTCTATTCCCTAGTTAAACTGTGAAGAACTAAAGGTACTGACTTGGTGACTCTGACTTACTAACAAAGTAGTAGCTTACCAACCGATGTTCCGGCAGCACAGCTCCTGAGAGTCAGACAATACTAGGCTGTGATTATAGGTATAGGGTGTTTATCATTCTCGACCACGTCATCGCTTACCACCAGGCGAGATGGTGGGCAAACGCTCGCCTATCAGATTTAAACGAAAATGTTTATATTTTATACAATAGACCAAATTATGTTTACATTAAATAAATTTGTAAAGAATATAAACGCTTATGCAGTAGCTTTATTTAATTTGTGGTATTGTTTTAAAACATCATTTATTAATATTTGCCTGTATTCAAACATTATGCGTGATATGAAAATATGGCGGTGATATTGACATATTTAATTCACTTTAATTCACCGTGTCACTAAAACATACAACAACTAAAACATACAACTATAAACAAACATAGCGGTTTCACGCACAGGCTGAAAATATTACATTTACAATCTTCTATACGACGTAGGATGAGGCCAAACCCTTACTTGACCTATATTATAAAACTCGTAGGTTTATCACTGCAGAGCACCATATCAATTATTAACCTGAAAATTCGTGAGATTTTGGATACAAGTTATTTTCCACCCAAAAATTACTACGATCACATAATGGTAAACAATTCAAAGTACTCATTATGATCTCTTATGTCGTACAATATGTTAAGTTTATTTTTATTAGAAATGTACAAAATTTAATAATGCAACGAATATTTTTTTTCGTACAGCGTACTTCATTTAGCGTACAGTTTAACCTATTAATATTTTTTATTTATAGAATTCAATGTTCTAAAATGTAATCATAATAAGCTTTCATACAATATAACAAACATTATTTTAATAAATTATTTTTCAAAAAAAATAAAAACTGACTTCAAATAGACAAGTGGGTAGCGCTTATAATAATTATACTAAGTAATTTATTTTTCGCTTTTGAGTGCTTGTTTGTGGTTATAAAGTCGGTTTTTTTTTTAAATAATGTATTATACCCTTTTTAGTGCATAGCAAGTTTTAATTAAATTACATGCATCTATAAAATTTCGTGTCTGGGCCGTTATACATTGACGGATATATATTTCTGAAAATTTCAAGTATGATGAAGTACGGTTAAGAAGATACAGATCTGTAAAGTGCGCACATATAGACACACGGACGTACGGACGGACGGACGGAAGAACGGACAGCAAAGTCTCAGAAAGTGTTCATTTGGTACCCTTTTGGTTCGGAACCCTAAAAAATTTACTTCAAAGGCCGCGCTACTGAAAATATCCACTAGTCATAATGATGTCATCAAGGTATCAAAGGACAATGTTCAAAATGGCCCTGTGCAATAAAAGCATCTGACACACACGATCATTAATTGTCTATTTTATTACAATAATTCCAAATACTTTTATAACACGGACAGGTTGTATTCCAAAATGAATATAAAAAGTATTATTTGCGATTATTAACATTAATAGCCGCCATATTGCCGCCATCTTCGCCAAACGTCATGTCATGTCAAAAATATTAGGTATGCTTAAAAACGTTGCACCCTAACAAGACTTTGCCTTTTTCTCCCCACCTTTGTTTCTATCTCGCTCACAGTTACCGTAGGAATATCTGTCAAAAACCAAAATCAACGATGTTTTAAAATATTCCACGGATATTTGATGTGATTATGGGTAAAGTGCTCTTCAAGGAAAATCAATCGACTCGGTGGGGCTATGTTGCTTTATAACAGAAATGCCATGGCCACCTTACAGCTTCATCACCAGTCGCTAAATATCATCTAGGTGTAAAGTTCTCTTCAAGACAAATCAATCGAGCCCAAACTCGGTAGAGTAACGTTGATTTATCACAGAGATGCCGTGGCCACCTTCCAGCTTCATCATCAGACCCTGGATATTATCTAGGTGTAAAGTTCTCTTCAAGACGAATCAATCGAGCCCAAACTCGGTAGAGTTACGTTGATTTATCACAGAGATGCCGTGGTCACCTTCCAGCTTCATAATCAGACCCTGGATATCATCTAGGCGTAAAGTTCTCTTCAAGACAAATCAATCGAGCCCAAGGTCGGTGGAGTTATGTTGTTTTATCACAGAGATGCCGTGGCCACCTTCCGTCTCCATCATCAGACCAGCTCCATGGTACCATATCATTGTATTGTAACCGAAGATACATAAGTACACCAAATTTGAGTCCAATCGGACATCGGGAAGTGGGTCTAATTTAGCTTCCAAGATTCCACCCGAACATACATAGTGACATACATACATTGCAAGTTAAATAAAAGCTTGTAAAAAAAGAATCATTTGAATCCGTTCACAATTGACGGAGTAATCGCGTAACATAGACACAAAAAAAAACATACAGACGAATTGAGAACCCCCTCCTTATTTGTGAAGTCAGTTAAAAACTTCTGAAAACAATAAGTTTTAATACACATAAAATAAACAATTAAACATCGGGATTTGTTTACAACATGTTTTCTTTCAATTTCTGCCTTTTTGATTTACACTGAGGAAAAAAAGCAATCAATTTTCTGTTATTCATGGACCCCATCCTGACCTGGTCATCCTCCGGTAATATGTTACAGAATATATTGGGCACTGAGCCAACACCCTTACTCTTCTCCTGAAAATGAAATGTAGGCACTGAGGAGCATATATTTGACGTTTAAAGGTTTTAGAGTCGAGAATTTCTGATATGCTGATTAAAATTGATTCTACTCGTACTATATACTTACAGATTAAATTCTCGGCTCCTCTTATGGCGGCAGATTTTCTGCTTGATGGTGGTAAGCTACTTTTTGATAGCAAGTTAGGCGGATCATTGATATAATATGCTTCTTCTACCTGTGCACAAACATCCGTGTTAGGATTTGAACCAGTGATCTCTTGCAGTTAGAAGTCAAGCCATACGCCATCATCCTTTACGCCAATTCTCTTTCTTCTTCCTATAAAGCATACTATAACTTTGCGGCAGTATTGTAAAATTGGTTTGCATATTACATGTCTGTTTATAACAAATTCTACTTTGTGCTTTGTACCCTGCACAATTAACACATTGCCAGAGCCAAATCAACGGCCATCTGTAAAAAACTATCTGCAAGTATCCATCTACTTCAAATCCAATTGTTATTATGTCTAAAGAGAACGTGTTGCAAAGAGGAACAAGAAACTTCAAAGTAGCAGTCTCCCAGCATTGCACTTTGAACTATGCTACCGGTCAGAGGCTATCCAGGCCAGTTCGAGCCGCGGATAGCGCCCGTAATCCGATTGCAGCGCGTCCGCACGGAAGGAACGAAAAACGCTTTGTTGCCCGCTCCATCGCGCGTCCTGAACTAATTGAATTAGCATCGGTACCGGTGAGCCGGCAATGTATGCCATAGTGCGATGTGTGCTAACGTGTGTAATGTTGGTCTAATGGACGCTGCTACCCGGTGCTTACGAGAGCATAGTGGGTAAAATTGCCGGTCGGTTAGTGTGAGTAGTGTTTACGTAACAATATGCTAGCTAAGGTTTAAAGGGGCAGGTTTTATGCGATAAAAATTTTGGGGTCGCTCGGTAATCTTTTTATTTTGCTTTCTATCTTCATGGAAGAGCAAAGTTGTATAACTTCGTTAACGGGTCTTTTTTGGTATTTGTAAGGAATTTATTAAGAGATAGTGGTAATTATATTTTGTTAATTATATATAAAAGTCCTACCACTACCAAAGATGTTCAATTTTTAATGTTGTAAGGCTTTATTTTAGACCAAAATATCTAGAAATAAACGGATAATGTTAATTTCTCTCAAAGAAAATTAAACGCTCGTTTTCTGAAAACAGAATTTTACCTTTACTACTTTATTTAATCTCAAAATGTATTCTCAGTATAATTTCCATTTTCTTGTTAACTCAACTTCTGCTGAAAGGTTTCATTTCAAGTTTAGACTTACTTTTTGAAACATTTGAGACTTGTCTCGAATAAAATGCTTGAGAGCATAAACAACAATAATTTAATTATCTGCGAGAAAACGAGCAGTTCAATATTTCCCTGAAGCATATTTAAACTAAATACATTATAATAGTTACAGCGTAAGACGCCCTCCAGCTAGGTGGAGCGATACTAAAAACCAATAGCTCAAGATCGAGCTCAATGGCGTACCATAGGAGAGGCGTATGTCAAGCAGTGGACGGAAATTGGCTCATAATGATAATGATGATATTTAAACGGAATTTATTGCACTTGATATTTTTTGACGTATCGGTCAACACTGAGGAGTGTTGATGCGAGATGCTTATTCGGTCTGCTAGGCTATTCTGTAAGCTATCTCGACAGCGGAATCCGCGGTGAGATTCGAATTCCGTGCTACGAAATTCAATCGTATCACGTTCGTAATACGGTTGAATTTCGTAGTACGAAATTCAAATCTCACCGCGGATTCCGCTGTCGAGATAGCTTACAGAATAGCCTAGCTGAAATAGAATCTTTTCTTATTATGCAGAATGGGATGATAGTTGATAAGTGTTACAATAAGACACTGAACAACTATCAATACTGAAATATTAATATCTTAGCTCTTGTGACCACTGGCCATGCATGCGCTTGTAAATCGCATTACTTTTTTGTTACAAAACGATTTCAGCTTGTTAGGGATTCCGTACCTCAAACGTCGACTATCGACGTCTAGATGAAAGCTGAATGGCTCAATAACATTGTTTTTTTTTTGTAAATTCAAAGCAATACGTTATGTTTCTGTTATACTCGTATTTATAATAATTTTTTAACCGACTTCAAAAAAAGGAGGAGGTTTCTCAATTCGACCGTATATATATTTTTTTTTTTTTTTTGTGTTTGTTCGCGGATAACTTCGTCGTTTATTAACCGATTTCGATTATTCTTTTTTTGTTCAAAAGGAGATATTCCAAGTGTGGTACCATGGTAATTTTATTGAGGTATGATAAGTATCTCCAGAGATATTGAGATAAACATCTCAAAATTGGTACTGAAAATGAATAGCGCGGCATTGAAGTCGGTTGTTTTTTAGTTTTTAAACGATATTATATTGAATATGATCTTTTATGTTATTTGACGTGTGTAAGTGCTAATTTTTAATTTGCCCATATACTGAATAAATGCTTTGACTTTTGACTTGACTTTTCAAAAAGAAAAAAGGAACCCTTAAAAGATCACTTTGTTGTCCGTCTGTCCTTCTTTCTGTGTGTCCATCTGTTTGTCTGTCCGACAAGAATCTTTTTTTCGGGAATTCGTAAAAGGTTGAAAGGGTTGGTTTGATATAAGTTGAAACTTATATCAAATACTCCGGTCAACAGTCTCTTTTAGCTGTGGATAAAATGTAACTTGGTAAGACAACGCAATCAAAAGATATGGCCATTTATGTCGCATATATTCGCATATTTTACGATTTCACAGAATAATTTTATGTGTAGTTAATCATTTTAAAATAATAATATATTGCTGCTTCTCATGCACACCTACCATCTGTATTATATAAATGTGTCTCTAATCAGCCTACGGTTGTCTGGAAGAGATCGCTAATTAGCGATAAGGCCGCCGATTGTACTGTACCTAAATGTAATCATTATTGTACGTAATTCTAAGTTATTTAAGTGCAATAAAGCGTATTCTATCTATCTATGTATCTATCTATCTAATCAAAACCTGTAGGGTACTACTTCCCGCTGACCTAGAATCATGAAATCTGGTAAGTACTAAGGTCTTCCAGCACTTATAAAGGAAAAAATCTGAAAACCGTAAACATATTATTATAGGTTGATTATAACAAAAAAAAATTAATTTACTATTACAAACGTACTATTTTCATTAACCGTGTCTAGGCATCGGTGTAGGGATTGAACTGCAAAGTTAAGTTTGTCCTTTAACCCAGTTTGACAAGTTTGTATGTAACCCTCGATGTGCGAGTCCAACTCGCACTTGGCCGGTTTATTATTACTATTAAATTACATTACTATTAAGTATAAAGTGTTGAAATTGCCAGTAATACTAACTCTCATATACAACTTTACGTAAGTATGTTTGAAGACATTCGTTACGGAATCACTTAGCAAAGAGAAACTTCGTACCAACTTCTTACTGATGGAGTGCTTTAAAAGCTAAGCTGTGTTATAGAGTCCTTTGGCTTATTACTCACTTGTTGATGTTGATGAGTTAAATGATAGGTTTGTTATACACTGAGTGCGATGATAGTAAAGCATCGAGTAGTATTTGAACCGATTTCCAAAAAAAAGTTATCAATTATTTGTTTTTTTAACCCGACTGCGTCAGAGGGATGCGGTTTTCAAGTGTTATCAATTCGTCTGTTTTAGGGTTCCGTAGTCCTGACAAAGAACCCTTATAGTTTTGTCATGTCCGTCTGTCTGACTGTCTGTCTGTCTGTCCGAGGTTTTGCTAAAACGCCGTTAGTACTAGAAAGCTAAAATGTTGTAAGGGTGTGTACATCAATTACGCTGACAAAGTGGTAAAATAAAATTTTGGAAAATATTTTTTTTAGGGTAGCTCCCCTACATGTGAAGTGGGGATGAATTATATTTTTCGTCGTCTACCCCATCGCGTGGGGTACCATTGAATAGGTCTTTAAAATGACTTCGGGGTTGGTAATACTATTTTTCGATTTAATGCTCCATTTACGAAATTCAAAACTTTAAAGTGTAAATTTTTGCTCTAGTATGGCATTGGAATTGAAGTTCCATCTCGGTAGTCTACGAGAGTAAATGCTGGATGAGCAAGTATAACTCAAATCTTTGCCCCACATCATAAACTTTTCCACCAACAATATATTTCCAAAGTTTTATCTCACATAACTCAATATCCTACACGAAAACACGCCGAAAAATGGTGTCTACCAAAACGTTAAAAGTTAAATGTTTTTGAACAAACTATTTTATTATCTTGGAGCATAACAAACAATATACATTGGCTTAGACTAATCAATATGGTCCTTATACGTAGCAAATTTTTAATTTGTCTAAATGCTCACATATATAACAAAACAAAGTGTTTATGTATGTTCGTAATAATCTCAAAAACGATTGAAAGATTTTTCTTGCGGTTTTCATCTATCAACAGAGTAATTCCTACTGAAAGTATAGGTGTATAATTTGCTAAAATTTTGTGTGAATTGGTTGAAATATGACGATGATTGTAGAAGATTCATTCACACTCGATGTAACAAGCTGATACAAAAAAAAATTAAGTATATAATTATGCTCTAGTCGTGCGAAGGCGGGGCGGGTCGCTAGTAAAATAATAATTGCAAGTCTCAAGTATCAAATGCTTTACTATGGACTGACAATTTTTAACTCTGTGTAGGACCATTTCTTTCGATAATACCATAAAAAGCGACACTTTGTTAGTTATTTGAACGAGAAAATGAAATATGTTTCAGTTTGAGGCAGAGTCAGTTGGGGCAGGGTCTCAACATTTAAGAGCTAAAGCTAAATATGCTTGTGTCTGGAGTGGGTTCACGTCAATAGTGCAATGGGTGGGGTGGGGATCGAACTCACGACCTCTCGATCGCCAGTCCGACACCTTATCCATTGGGCTGTTGCCGCCTTGTATGTGGTAATAGACGCATTGCAGTTATGCGCAAAATTCTAGAAATTCTGAATTACCCACCATTTAGAAACTACTACTAAATATTTGTTCACTATTGTAGGCACTGTTCTATATCCTGTAGGCATCTAGATAGATTTTATTAAGAAGATTGGTTCGTTGGAGGCATTTCCTCTCTGCGGAAGTTGCTTAGTCTGGATTCCCTAATGAATCGACAGTTACATACGTACCTACTAAAATATAATACATATGTATATGTACCTATATGAATAGATCTGTATTGTATCTGATTACATAATTTAAGATCGTTTAAGGAACGAAAATAACCGACTTCAAATACCGCGCTATTTATTTTTAGTAGCAAGTTTGATGCGTTTATTTCCATATCTCTGGAGATAGTCTTCTCAACATATATACAAAAGAACCACATAAGGAGTATACTCCTTTGAACAAAAAAATAATTTCGAATATTGGTCAAAAATTGAAAGAAAATCGGTGATCACAAATAACACAATACATAAAGACGAACTGAGAACCCCCTTCTATTTGAACTCGGTTAAAAATGTAATAATACAATTACAGACGAACTGAGATGCTCTTCCTTTTTGAAGTGGGTAGTAACAAATGTAGATGATCCTATCATTTTTAACGTAAACAATAAATATATGAGTCAGTACTCGGCAAACATGCTCGCTAAATTCTTTATACGTAGTACATACACCTCAGCGACATTTTGCTTAGGTATACATGGATGGATTACTGGAGGTTTAAGTTTGAGTAAATGTGTTTGCACTGGATCAGATATGTCTGGGTCTGGCTAGACTTTACACTGTCTGAGTCGAGATGAGGGGCTTTAAAGGTATTATTAGAATATTTAGAGAATATATGAGAGAATGTAATATGATACTAAATTCTTATGGCTGAGTGAACGTGAATGTATATGGGTATTATAGTTACTTACTCCAAAGTAATACCGTGGGGTGTAGGTAATGTTTATATTTTTTTTCATATCATTGGCGAGCGTTTGACCTCTATCTCACCTGGTGGTAAGCGATGATGTGGTTGAAGATGATTGACACGCTAAACCTAAAATACTCTGTCGGTCAAGGGCTGTATGATGCCGGGACAATGTAAAGTTATGGCGACAGATTTTCTCGTTACTGGTGGTTAGCTACGTTTTGGTAATAAGTCAGGCGGAACATCAATAAAATTAATACTCTTACCACTTGTGGAATAACATCCATGCATGCACATAGAATAATTCATTAGTGTACGGCCAGGATTTTAACTGTCTACCTCCCGGTTCAAAGGCAAGCCATAATATCTATCTACCCTTAACACCAAGGAAGAAATTTTCAGAAATAGGGAATATGCATGTAGCTCAGATTTATTGGAAATATTTTTTTTTCAAATCTTTTTTGTCATGGAGTTATACGTAAAACCTTTTTTTTTTTTATTTAATTCCATTTTATTTGCTTAAAATAATAAATGAAAATTTAAGTGAGTGAAAAATTTAAGTTTGTAACACAGATCACCATTGGTCGAATCGAAATTTGACGTCATAATTCACTACTCCCCGTGATAGAAACATTGAGAGCGGGAACATAAAAATGAATGTATGGTGTGGTTTTATTGTATTTATTTCCAAATATGATGTTTGCCGCGTATTATTGTGCAAAAATGTATATAACTAACCATTTATATATATATATTTATATATATATATATAATATAGATAAAAATGAGTACGAGATTAGAGAAACTGCATAATTTAATAAAAACATGCCATTGGCTAAATACAGTAATCGCGCGGAGTCTTAGTTAAAGAAAAAAAAGCTAATTTGCTTCAAGCGGCGTGTGTCTGACGTAAGTGCGTGACGTCACAATGCACTACAAAAGAGCCCGGGAAATTATGGCGTTTAAACTGTTCAAATTTATATGTACATTTAAATATTTATTTAAAAATAATTAGACCAATTCCAGCAGTATTTTATTTTTTTGTTATGTTATATGGATGTAATGAGTGAAATAAAAATATATTTAAAAAAACATGCATATTCCCTATTATGTAACTACTAGCTAATATCTGCGACTTCGTTCACGTACACCTAGATTTTTATCACTGTAAAGCTCTGTCAATTAACATTTGTGTGATGTGAGTTATTTAAGTTATGTGCAAAAATCATGATTTTATTTTCACTAAATGTAGCCTATTCTCATTCTATAAAGTATCTCCTTGTTTAATTTCAGTAAGAACGGATTGTCCGTTTAGGCGTGATTAGGTAACTAACATACAGAGTGACAGAGTAAAAAAGTTTTTATAATATAAGTCTGGATGTGCTATCATCTAGAGTAAAGACAAATATCTGACATCAAACTAAGATGATATATTAGTTTCGAGTTTTGGAAGCAATAACTAATATTTGGGTTTCTAGTAACTGTCTCTGTGACGAATATTATCGGACTCTTAGATGTAGCTAACTTGATGACAGATTAAGTTTATAAAGCTACAATTAACAATTCACAAATAGAGCTTTTAAAGTAATGTCAGATGGGTAGGAATCGAAAGAAAACCGTAATACACTGTTTGACTACTGTGAAATATGCCTTACATTATTAACTGAAGAGTTCACAGAACAGGGAAATACTCCTAAAACGAAGAGTATAATACATTAGTATCACATACATTGTTAACTAAACTTCAAAAAAACAAGGAGTTTCTCAACTCGTCTGAAACTTTTTTTTTATGTATGTTCCTCGATTACTCAAAGCTGCCTGGACCGATTTGGAAAATTCTTCTTTTGCTTGGGAGGATAAACGTTCCGAATGATCCGATTTAAATTAAATCGAAATTTAAGGAGTATCTCCAGAGATAATATGAAGAACATATACCTCAAACTTGGTATTGATAATGACTACCGCGACATAATATGAAGTCGTTTCTTGTAGTTTTTTAAACTTTCTTAAATCATGTAAGTCCAGTGTGGTATCCTAATAAGTTTTGATTTAAATTTAAACTTGATGTCATTCATACAGGTATTGTACAAACTTTGAATAACGCTACGCTACAGCCATATAGTTCGTAGCAATAGATATGTGTCTTATTCGTAGCGCTAGATAGTTTTTAATTAACTTAAAATAAGGAAGTGGTTCCCAATTTAACTGTATTTTTTTGTTTGATTATATTTGTGTTATTTTTTTTTGTTTGAGAGCGTATTATACTTCGCGTTTGATCTCATTATAATTTTTTTATTGCAATCTGGGCAAGCATTTGGCCGCTATCTCACCTGATGGTATGTGACGCCACGATCGAATTTTAAAATAAATAAAAATGAATTAAAATTAAAAAAAATCATCGAGATTTGATGAGTATCTCAGCTCGGCCTCTTGGAGTATGACCACGTATAACTAGTAGTAGGCATTTGAAGTTTGGTTCTTATAAGTTTTTAAACGATCTTAAATAATTTTACATACGGAAGTTCTACATAGAAATTGTATTTTTAGGTATATCTATGTTAGACTGTGGTTTCTTAAAATCTTTCTGATTTTTTAGATGGAAAAGAAACGCAAATGTGTTTAATATCAAACTCGTAATACTCAACTAGGCGGCCTATCTATAATAAAGAAAACGATCTCTTCTTGACGGTAAGTGCCTAATAGGTCCACGCCAAACACCATCTACCTTCTACTCACGGCTTTTTGTACGAGAACTCACTAATAAATGGTTCAGAACGGACCATCAAATATGTAGAAACGTTGAATAAAGCGTCCACAGTTTACTGCAAACTACTTTTATAGCGGGAAGCTGGTTGATGCCAGAGGTTAAGTTATTAACAGCATTTGCAATACGTCAGGGTCTTATGTACATTTTCATGTAGTCTATATGGAAGTCTATTATATAAATAACCCAGTCAAGTGCGAGTTGGATTCGCACACGAAAGGTCCTGTACAACCGTACAATATTTAATAAGAGCGAGCTTATATTATTGTACAAGTAACAAAATTAAAATTTTGAAGAAACACCCACGGCAATGTTTTTTTAGAAAATTAACATCATAACATCTATCTAAGCTACCACTGATTAATTACGAACCGTTTAAAGACAAAATCGAACTAGTTTTGGAGAAAAATGCCAACATGGATTTGCACAAACAAATATTTACTGCAGCGCCCCCTGGTGAGTTGACACCGTAACATGTATTTAAAAACATGCACCAATCAAACACGAACTCATAACTGAAAACTGCATCATAATCGGACAAGTCGTTTTGAAGAAAAATGGCAACATCGATTTGCACCAACAAATGATTGCTGCAGCACCCCCTGGTGAGTTGTCACCGTAACACCTATCTAAAAACAAGCACCAATTACACCCGAACCCATAACTGAAAACTGCATCAAAATCGGACTAGTAGTTTTGGAGAAAAATGGCAACATGGATTTGCATACCCAAACAAACAAACAATCATCTTCTCACCCCAAATGCATATACAGTCTTCGTCCCGTCGTGGGTAAAAATCAGTTTTATATTTTGCAGAGAAGGTACTAAAAGCATACTTTGTCTCACCAGTCTCGACTTCGCTTCATACAACACCAACGATACTGTACTTACTGCGATATCTACTCATAGTCAATTAATTTTCAAATTTAATTAATAACGAACGAACACCTATACATAGGTAGATATCCGAGAATTTCTAGAACCTTACGTTGAAAGCACCTAACGACATCGCTTTCATATCACAAACGAATATTGATTGTATATCACTTCTAGGAAAGTAACTTTATCAGTGAAAACCTAAGAAACGATATTTTCGAGAAGTTTGAAATCAACAACCTTGATGTGGGCATATTTCAGAGCATTCTATCTGATCCATCGTCAGACGCGTCTAGAATGCTCTATCTATGTGTACACAGGGTGGTTGAAGAGCGTTCGTCTGTTAGGTAACAATTAATTACTTTGTAAAAAAAAAACCTACCGTACAAATATGTATGTATATTTTTTACATCTTTTGTGCGTTTGTCCACTATATCACCTGGTGCTTATTGATGATGTGGTTCAAGATGGTGAACACACTAGGCCTAGAATTCTCTGACTCTCAAGGATTGTGTGCTGCCGGAACACCGTAAGGTCGGTTGGTGGCGAAATTATGCGAAATAAAGGGTCATATCTTTTAATCGCGTTGATTTATTATAATAATATTGTAATATACATTTTATTAAGCAATTCCATATAAATTATAATCAATTAAGAAGTCAAATTAAACCTAGTCAAATAACCCGCCCCGGAGCGCTCCGGGTGCAAAGGTGCCCATCACACTCGCCGCATTTCCACGCTGAATGGCGATGCTCATCCTTTGCACCAGGAACGAACCGGAGCGGGAGTATAATAATATAGTTAATTTAAAATTTTATTTTTTCACTGTTGAAAGATACTGTAAACTCAGTTATTTGATTTTTTTTGTAATACACTGTTTGACTACTGTGAAATATGCCTTACTAATATTTGCTACGCAAATTCGTAGCAATAGATATGTGTCTTATTCGTAGCGCTAGATAGTTTTTAATTAACTTAAAATAAGGAAGTGGTTCTCAATTTAACTGTATTTTTTGTTTGATTATATTTGTGTTTTTTTTTTGTTTGAGAGCGTATTATACTTCGCGTTTGATCTCATTATAAAATATTATTAATTTTTTTATTGCAATCTGGGCAAGCATTTGGCCGCTATCTCACCTGATGGTATGTGACGCCACGATCGAATTTTAAAATAAATAAAAATGAATTAAAATTAAAACAAATCATCGAGATTTGATGAGTATCTCAGCTCGGCCTCTTGGAGTATGACCACGTATAACTAGTAGTAGGCATTTGAAGTTTGGTTCTTATAAGTTTTTAAACGATCTTAAATAATTTTACATACGGAAGTTCTACATAGAAATTGTATTTTTAGGTATATCTATGTTAGACTGTGGTTTCTTAAAATCTTTCTGAATTTTTAGATGGAAAAGAAACGCAAATGTGTTTAATATCAAACTCGTAATACTCAACTAGGCGGCCTATCTATAATAAAGAAAACGATCTCTTCTTGACGGTAAGTGCCTAATAGGTCCACGCCAAACACCATCTACCTTCTACTCACGGCTTTTTGTACGAGAACTCACTAATAAATGGTTCAGAACGGACCATCAAATATGTAGAAACGTTGAATAAAGCGTCCACAGTTTACTGCAAACTACTTTTATAGCGGGAAGCTGGTTGATGCCAGAGGTTTAAGTTATTAACAGCATTTGCAGTACGTCAGGGTCTTATGTACATTTTCATGTAGTCTATATGGAAGTCTATTATATAAATAACCCAGTCAAGTGCGAGTTGGATTCGCACACGAAAGGTCCTGTACAACCGTACAATATTTAATAAGAGCGAGCTTATATTATTGTACAAGTAACAAAATTAAAATTTTGAAGAAACACCCACGGCAATGTTTTTTTAGAAAATTAACGTCATAACATCTATCTAAGCCACCACTGATTAATTACGAACCGTTTAAAGACAAAATCGAACTAGTTTTGGAGAAAAATGTCAACATGGATTTGCACAAACAAATATTTACTGCAGCGCCCCCTGGTGAGTTGACACCGTAACATGTATTTAAAAACATGCACCAATCAAACACAAACTCATAACTGAAAACTGCATCATAATCGGACAAGTTGTTTTGAAGAAAAATGGCAACATCGATTTGCACCAACAAATGATTGCTGCAGCACCCCCTGGTGAGTTGTCACCGTAACACCTATCTAAAAACATGCACCAATTACACTCGAACCCATAACTGAAAACTGCATCAGAATCGGACTAGTAGTTTTGGAGAAAAATGGCAACATGGATTTGCATACACAAACAAACAAACAATCATCTTCTCACCCCAAATGCATATACAGTCTTCGTCCCGTCGTGGGTAAAAATCAGTTTTATATTTTGCAGAGAAGGTACTAAAAGCATACTTTGTCTCACCAGTCTCGACTTCGCTTCATACAACACCAACGATACTGTACTTACTGCGATATCTACTCATAGTCAATTAATTTTCAAATTTAATTAATAACGAACGAACACCTATACATAGGTTATTTTTTCACTGTTGAAAGATACTGTAAACTCAATTATTTGATTTTTTTTTTTTATAGAGAAACTCCTTATTTTTGGAAACCGGTTGATAAATATACTTTATAAATAGTTTACTCCAATCTTTACAAAATAGAAGCCGATATTAAAATAATTACTACCCATCTTTGGATTCGAAAATGTATCTACCTCTGTTAATTTGTTCAAGTCGGCTAACTTTATCACAAGTTAAATTGAAATTCGTGAGAGCCCACACCGCACCTCCTGTGACCAATCCAAGAAAAAGTTGCCATTTACATAGAAATATAAAATTTAGGACACTATTTCGCGCAATGTTGCCATAATTACCCGATTATTATTTTTATATTACAAATTATGTTTTGAGCATGGATGGTTCTATTTTAAATAGACTTCACAAAAAACGAGGAGGTTCTCAATTCGTCGGAAACTTTTTTTTATGCATGTTCACCGATTACTCGAAGATGCCTGAACCGATTTGTAAAATTCTTTTTTGTTTCAAAGGGTACCCTTCCCAGGTGTTTCCATTAATTTTTTTACGAAATCGGTCAAGCCGTTTTTTAACCGACTTCAAAAAAAGGAGGAGGTTTCTCAATTCGACCGTATATATATATATATCCTTTTTAGGGTTCCGTAGCCGAATGGCAAAAAAGGAACCCTTATAGATTCGTCATGTCTGTCTGTCTGTCCGTCTGTATGTCACAGCCATTTTATTCCGAAACTGTTAGTACTACAGAATTGAAACTTGGTAGGTAGATGTATTCTGTAAACCGCTTTCCGTATTTTATACAAAAATAGAAAATATAAAAGTTAAAGGGGGGCATCCCATACATGGAAATGTAACAAAAAAAATTTTTTTTATTCAAACCTATACGTGTGTGGGGTGGGGTGTCTATGGATAGGTCTTCAAAATGACATTGAGGTTCCTAAGATCATTTTTTCTCAAAGTCAATCATTTGAAAGATAGGCGCGTCTAAAGTGGTAAAATGTGTATCCCCCCCCCCCCCCCCTCTAACTTTTAAAGTATGGGAGTGAAAAATCTAAAAAAAATATATGCTGTAGATCTCAATAAAAACTAACAACGAAAATTGGTTTGAACGAGATACAGTCAGCAGTTTTAGAGATATGGCGACCGCAAAGATAACTTCGTTTTTCATACAAACACTATGAAAAACAAAGTTAATTTTGTAGTTGCGAAAAATTATAGTTATGGAATTCTTATCGGTGTTACGGAACCCTACGAGTGCGAGTCCGACTTGCACTTGGCCAGTTTTTTTTTATGTTAGTTCGTGAATAACTGCGTCGTTTATGAACCGATTTTTTTGTTGGAAAGGAAAGAAAAGGAATCCCAAGTGTGACCATGGTAATTTTATTGAGGTCTGATAAGTATCTCCAGAGATATTGAGATAAACACCTCAAAATTTTCACTGAAAATGAATAGCGCGGCATTAAAGTCGGTTATTTTTTAGTTTTTAAACGATTTTATAATATATCAACAGTTGTATTACGATACATTTACATACCTGGATGACATACAACTACTGGCACAGATTATATAATAGTTACTATAGTCTGAAGTACTGAAATATGCACTGGGTTGCGGGTGCACGTAATAGTACGGTTGGCAACCCTACATTAATCAGGGGAATTAAACATGTATTTTAAGTGTGACGTTCGACGTCTAGATGAAAGCTGAATGGCTCAATACCTTTGTTTTTTTTTAGTAAATTCAAAGCAATAAGTTATATTTCTGTTATATCTATAATATTTTTTGTTGAATATGATCTGTTTAATGTAATTTGACGTGTGTAAGTGCAAATTTTTAATTTGCCCATATACTGAATAAATGCTTTGACTTTTGACTTTTGACTATATCTACTGTCTATTTTGACTAGCGCGACGTTTGAAGTCGGTTCTTTTAGTTGTTTAAACGATCTTAAATTATAAGCTTGTACTTTTAGAGGAAATTAGAATTAATTTCTAAAGTATACAGTTGATTTAACTTTAATAATGTATCCGTATTTCGGAATGAATACTTCATTATAGATATAATTAGGCCTACCTACCTATACCTGTAGAGAAGTTAAAGGTACGGCCACACCGCGGCGTCTTGCGTCCTGCGTGCGCGATCATCTACTATCTACTATCTAGCGAGTACTTTTAAAATGTTTTCTGATCACGTTTGACTGCGGTGTGTCCGTACCTTAAGTCACTTAATCTAAATCCCTTGATCAAATTTTGACGTTACCCATCAAGATGATCGATGAACCTACAACGACCATCAACTTTGTCACCAACCCACCTGCAAATGTATACTGTATACTAAATTGACACTTACGCCAAAAGTCATTCACATCCTGTCCCTTTAAACGAGTTCACCGATACACCGATATACTAAAGATACGACAACAATACCGTATCGAAATTTCCGAACTACCCGCGTAAAGTTGTATCGGTTTACTGATCCCGGGCAAACATTGAAACTTTGGCGAATCATAATGTAGCAAAAGTTATGTTACTGTACTTATTGTTTTGAACGGCATGATGTCTATAATATTTTCATATAATACGATTCGAGAAATTGAAGCGTTAAATCCATTAGTATCGAACTAGACATTCTTAAGGCTTAATAACAAGGCTATTGTAATCCTTTTGCCCTATTTTAGGTTTGGCCTTAGGGTAAATTTATACAAATAAATTCTTGCGTAACATTTTATTAAGATACTAGAATTCACAAATTTAACATTGTTTGTATGTTAGCCAGAATAAAAGCCTCTTTCACATCTCTTTCAGTAGTTACTTTTTGATCAGTGTTAATCGGCGACTTGTATATATACACTAGCTAACCTAACTCTCAGTTATTATTACTCAATTTTCGTTCTTTTATATTTTTTTTTAGTTCGTAAATTATGTTTATTATCTACTAGCTGCACCCTAGCTTTACCTGAGTAAATAAAAAACCATCATGTATATATATACATGATGGTTTTTTTTTTACTAATAATAGTATATATATATATATAATATTATATACTGGACAACTATGCTGCTTACTGCGTTATACAATTTTCAATTTTTGTGTTACTTAATTTTTTGACTTGACCAAGTGTTCTCCTATTGAACTATGGTATGAAATAAATGAATTTGAATCTGAATCTATCATGGCAGCGCATGTGAAACTTAATAATATCTTTATTTTGTGTAAGTGGCGCAGTGCAGTAACGAGCAAAATTATGTCGTCCAAAATTTTACATACTTTTGTATCTATAATAGGTAGACGTTATCGCTTACCATCAGGCAAGCGTCGTCCTTGTCATGTTACCTTATATTAAAAAGAACTGTTTTTGCATGAATATACAAATTTTACAAATAAAATATAAGTTGGAGTTAGGATAGTGCAATATAACGTAAATTATTTATATATTATACGTGGATATACTTACTTGGATATACTATACTTAAAGCGAAAATTTTGTAGAAACTCCTTTTTAAGAAAATTGCGCAAACGGATGAACATGAAATTTGACATAGTTAAAGAATATATGGAGAAGAAGTGCATGCATAAAGTTATTGTTTTTCTATAAAATGCTTAATTTTACTGGTATTTCTAATGAAAAAAAAATTAACATTTTAAAAATAAATGAATTATGCTCAAATTTCGACCACTAAGAGACCACTAGTTTTATTTAATCTGTAAATATGTGGTGCTCAAAATACTCACAACAAAAACCACAAATTATTTAAATTAAACTGCCAGCGACAGATCTCACAATAAACAAGCACCGAATTAAAGAAGACGCAGTGTAAATAAATATAAGTTTAAAAAATCGCTTGGGATCGTAACAAAACCGCGCCCCTCTCGTAGTGTAAACACCATTACCGAGCCGCCATAAAACCGCCACGATGTATAGGAGACCAAAGATGTATAGGAGAATCGTAAAATACTCGTAGATCCAGTGCTTTGCTTATCGAATATAAGGCTAGAAAAGAACTACCTATATCGACTGAAGGCTATCAATAGATATTGAATTTTCGCTGTTACGTTATTCGCATAAAACTACGAAGGAGCATTGATGAAAACAAAATGGAGATTATTGCTAAAAAAAGGGTAAAGTAGTTATTTTTATTATTGGCACATAGGCATCACGATCATATCACTTTATAAAAAGAAATGAAATGGTTTGACCCACTTCATTTCTTTTCTCTTTTTAATTTTTAATTCTTTCCACAATTGTTATCTAAACTATTCAGAGTTTGGACACGTCGGCGAGCGCCCCGCACTCGAGATCCTAGGGAAAGCCTTATGAAGCCGAAAAATAATGTCGATCACTATAAATATTAATATCGCGTTAGTCACGTTAAATTCCCGTTTTTAAACATAATAATTTAAACGATGATTATGTGATAACAATATACGATGCCAGACATTTTAAAACGATCGTCTGTATAATATAAAAATATTTTGTTTGATCGTGATTGCTGCGGCCAAATTTCGACAGCTATCCTTGAGAGCCAATTCCCACTCTAGAGCTAGTGTGCTGCTATCTTCAACCATATATATCGTATTTTATTAAGAGGTGAGATTGTGGTCAAACGCTAAGCTTTGAAAGTCTCAATCCTCAGCTATAAGCACTACATTTCGTTCTGAAAACTTCCCACTAGACCCGCAAACATCATCTCAATGCTTGCATATTGACAGAGGTTGTGAAACAAGCTATTGTGTTGCGTCAAGCACGGTTTGCAAACACGTGAGTTCCACGCGAATAGACTCGAGATCGCTCTGATATTGCATGCGTTCCAATTGATTTTGAAGCTCGATTTCATGTGTTCGTTTGCTTTTCAGAAATGATTTACTACGAGGTATTTTGAGTGCTTTCGACCATGCGGTGTTGATGATCTGTTATACTATACACATTTGTGGTCTTAAGCCGGCTTTTCACTATGGGATATAATGTAAATTACATTTTGTGCTATAAATAATATCCCGCGATTGCTGTTCACACTGTAAGATATATATAGTTCACTTTTGGTTGTCTATGGTTTCATTCAAACACTGGGCTAAATACACTAATTGTGTGGAGCCATAATAAAAATAAAAAAAAAAACAAAAAAAACTGAGGGTGAGGCAGGGGGAGGCTCATATCATATCGCTCAGTCGGTCGAAAAAATATTTATAGCTTAGGAATATATATATATTATAGCATAGTGTAAACGGTCTCATATAATATGTATGACAAGCGATAAAATTTTATATGTCAAGATATAATATAAATTAAATTATATCCCATAGTAAAAAGCCGGCTTTATTCTCTCTCAGTCAATTTATTTAAGTTGCAATTTTTATATGCGGGATAGGCAAGCGTTTAACTACTTTCTTATGCTAGCTAGCAGACAAAATAAGTTATATTAATAGTAGATATATAATTTTAAATTTATATACAAGAAAATATTTAATTATCAAAGCAAATAAGTGAATTGAGATACAACCATCAGACAATTAATTTGTATTAATCTGTATTGATAATAAAACTAATCGATATAAAAATAAAATATTATTAGCTTCACATGTATGTTTGTATGTTTGTAACCGACTTCTTTGGGCGCGATTTTGACCCACTTTAAACGGCCAGATTTCGTTCAACCTTTGTAGATTTATCCAGGACCGATGACAATACACTAATTTGATAAAAATTATTCCATTTTTCAACTGAAAAGTAGAAAATATATAATAGTTTAAAAAACTAAATAACACGCTTTTTATAGAAAACCGAACTAAAAAATAGAAAATTAATTGTAATAAAGAATAGTGTTAAAAATTTCAATAAATATATATTAATAATAGTGTGAATAAAAAAAAATATTTTAAAAATTATTTTAAGATATTATCAAAATGATAATCACTCATATCTGTCAATAAAATATCTATAGCTATTGACACCATGCACATCACGCTTTTTAAAAATAAAATATTTTATTTTAATTTAATTAAAAATATGGAACTTAAAAACTGAAGTTGCAGTCTTAAATGGAGTGGTGCATTATTGTAGCTAAGCACAATATATTTTTTTACGACTAACTTTTATCCAATATCTCACTTATTGGTAGGTGACGATGTGATGGAGCATTTTTTTGTATTACTTATAGACTAGCGTTTGACCACTATCTAGCTTGATGGTATGCGATGATGTGGTCGAAAATGGTGAACACGCTCTGCCTAGAATACTCTAACTCGAAGGGCTTTGCTGCACTGTAAGGTTATGGCGGCAAATTCTATAGTTTAATAGCGCACTAGACCTAGAACGGTAACTGGCTCTCTAGAACAGCTGGCGAAACCGTTAGACGCTTAGCGAGAGGTTATCTAACTCGTGAGTGTAGAAAAGTAGAACACGTCATGCCGGGTCCACACCAAAAGAACGAAGAAGAACAAATGGCGAGTGAAAGTAGACTTATCTATACAGGCGTTTATATTTATTTATTCATAACAAAATTATTAACACGTTTTAAATCACATAGCACCAGTAAACCTTATAAAGGTTTGTCTAGGCACTAGATCCTCTACATATCACAAACTCGTTTTAATTAACTTAATGTAATTATAGTTATTTAAATAACTTAGTGAAGTTAGTTTAATTAATATTAAATTAATTACATTAGTATGAATTTTTTTACTAGTGAGACAATGTTATGTTTAAGTTTTGAGTTGTTAGTTTATTGTGTGTTAATATATATTAATATAAAATATAACTCCATCATTCTCCTTCCATTCAGCGTTTGTCCTCGTTCGTTCGGCCTGGTGTGAACCCCGCATCAGAGAGACACAAGGTGCAATTTTTAAACAAATCAGCGCAACAGCTGTCTCACCCTGTTTCCGTTTGGGCAATCAATATAAACGTCAATCTCTGACGTCACGAAATCTACCGTCCATTATTAAAAATATATTTTCATTCTAAAAATAGCTCTAAAAGCCCTTTGTTGATTTTACAGGACAGTGAACATTTTTACTTTCTGACGCAACTACGGTTACGAGCCGTAGCTTACGTCATTGATGTTAAAAATAGAAGAATTATTTCCGTTTTCCGTCGAAATCTCCTAAAATAATTTTCTATTTATTGTCTCTTTCCGTTCTACGTTTGGTTTTTTCAAATTGGTTTTGAGATTTAATTTAATAGGTATTTTGAAATTGTTCACCAATTTAAATAATATACGAAACAGTAAACTCTTAAAAAACATCAGTACATTAGGCAGATGTATTGCTAAAAGCGATCTTCGACCACATTATCGCTTACCACCAGGCATTAGATAGATGAGACAGTAGTCGTGTGCTTATTTGTCCAGCATGAAAAAAAATAAAAAGACAGAGATAAAGAGAAAGGTATATAATTTTCATGTATGTACATTAAAATATGTTTGTATATTCAAAAGTTTGTACACAACAAGATCAATCATAATTCATACTGTACGTTGTAAACAAAGAAACCAACGAGCGCTACCATACACAATATACAACAAAAGACTTGACGCGATTTCGGAATACTGTATTTTGTGAACAGTAAAGTTGTACAGATATTTTTAAAGTTTTGTTAGAAATATTATATTATTTTACTGATCTGTTGCATTTTCAGTTGCTTCTATTTTTATACATGGAATATGAATAAATAATATAAGATCGTTTAAAAAGCTAAAAGAACCGACTTCAAACGTCGCGCTAGTCAAAGTAGCCAGTAGACGTAGTAACTATTATATAATCTGTGGCAGTAGTTAGTAGTATGTCGTCAAGGTATACATGCATCGTAATACAAATGTTGATATATTAAAAACGGCTCGGCCGATTGGTTTACAATTAAACGCATCACCTGGGAAGGGAACCTTTGAAATAAAAAAATAATTTTCCAAATCGGTTCAGGTATCCTCGAGTAATCGGTGAACATACATTTAAAAAAAGATTCCGACAAATTGAGAACCTCCTCCTTTTTGTGAAGTCGTTTAATAAATACACCTAAATCATGAAATAACCCATTTTAGAAATTAAAAACCCTTATAAATTAAATTCCCGATCTAAAAGGGTTGAAGTCAGGTAGGCCGCCCTCCTACGAACGCCCGCCGAACAACAAGGCCGACTGTTAATTATAATACCAAATTTATTTGTAAATTTAATAGTAATTCGTGATGCCTCGATCCCAAAAGATTTTCGATGCAAGGGCTAATCCAGACTATCCAGACTATCCAGACTTCCAGATTAATATTATAAAGAGAAAACGTTTTTAAACGAGTTCGACTTTTAAAATGCTTAATTACTTTCAATATCGCGGAAAATATCGTTTGCGCGATGCAGGATCTCATACATTTAGGCAATATTTCAAGGAGAGCTATTAAAATCTACGCTAGCGCCATCTCTGGGTTATACACATATATATATATATGAGTTCCTTAGCTCTCAAAATAACATAAAAAACTTGGTACATTATAAGGAACTTTTGTGCAAAATCGGAGTTTGAAGTTGAAACGGTCGAGAATAGTCAAATTTATTTCATGCATTTAAAATGACTTTTGTCACATTTTTCCGATTACATTATTAGTGTATTATTGTTAAAGTGAATAATTATGAATGTTAGATAAAATAAACTGGCCAAGTGCGAGTCGGATTCGCACACGTAAGGATCCGATTGAACAAAATTCGGCGGAAAATGAGTTTTTTGTATGGGGACCCCCTTTAATCTTTAATTTAATACAATTTTTATTATTTGATGTTATAGCAATCATTGTAATACGTACTGTAAGCAAATTTCAAGTCTCTATCTATTACGGCTTGTAAGATTGAGCACAAAACGCCTGAAAAAACACGTTTTTTGTATGGGGACCCCCTTTTATTTTTAACTTTATTCTGTTTTTAGTACTTATTGTTAAAGCGGCTATAGTAATACATGCTTAGTAAAGATTTCAAGTCTCTATCTATTATGGTTCATAAGATCAAGCAAAAACGCCGAAAAAACAAGTTTCTTGTATTTGTTGTTGTTTGTATTGTGTTTTTAGTAATTGTTGTTAAATCCCCCATGGCAATACATACTTCGTAAAAATTTCAAGTATATATGTACCTATACGGTAAATGTAGGAAAATTCATTTCAAGTGCATTAAATAAATTTCACTATTTTCGACTGTATCATCTTTAAACTCAATTTTTATTTTTGTGTATGTTACGCGATTACTCCGTCCTTTCTGAACCGATTCGAATAATTATTTTTGTAATCAGTAGGGTACGTTTCCGAAGTGGTCCCATTGTAATTTCATCGAGATCTGCTTAGTATCTCTAGAGATATGGACATTAATACCTCAAACATAGGAGAATGCACTGGTTTTAGAAGAAGAGTCCCAAGAAGATGATACACAATGGAGGTTGCTATTGCATATACTTTTGAAGACTAAAAAATATGACCTTGAATAATGTTTTTACATCTTTCTTCTCGTTGATTTTGGTTTTTGACAGATATTCTTACGGTAACTGTGAGCGAGATAGAAACAAAGGTGGGGATAATTAATTTGTCTTCACAGGAACGTTCTACCGGGAAAAGTCTTGTTAGGGTGCAAAGTTATTTAATATTTTTTGACATGACATGACGTTTGGCGAAGATTGCTGCCATATTACTCCCGCGACACTGCATGCATAATTAAATAACTTAGAATTATGAACGTACTTTGTACCAACCAACATTGCAAAAAAAAATTATAAGCATAATACCACAGATTATATAATAGTTATTACGTACATAATACTTTCCGTTGTAAGGTTAGCTACACAGTGCTTTCATAATTCGGGTATCAACAATGTACGAGCGGCAATTAATGTTAATAATCGTAATTAATACTATTTAATATTCATTTTGGAATACAACTAGTCCGTGTTATAAAAGTAAATTTGGAATTACTGTAATAAAATAGACAATTAACGATCGTGTGTGTCAGATGCTTCTATTGCACAAGGCCATTATGGACATTGTCCTTCGATACCTTGATGACATCATTATGACTAGTGTATATTTTCACTAGCGCGGCATTTGAAGTCAATTTTTTAGGGTTCCGAACTCAAAGGGTACCAAATGAACACTTTCTGAGACTTTTTTGTCCATCCGTCCGTCCGTCCGTGTGTCTATATGTGCGCACTTTACAGATCTGTATCTTCGTAACCGTAATAGGTACATACTTGAATGTTCA
The DNA here is from genome assembly GCA_954871355.1 of Cabera pusaria. Taxonomy (NCBI): domain Eukaryota; kingdom Metazoa; phylum Arthropoda; class Insecta; order Lepidoptera; family Geometridae; genus Cabera; species Cabera pusaria. The sequence continues at coordinate 22,328,330 of OX940892.1, forward strand.
CAAAGTATATATCCGTCAGTGTATAACGGCCCAGTCACGAAATTTTATAGATGCATTTAATGAAAACTTGTTTTGCACTAAAAAGGATAAAATAAATTATTTTTCAAAAAAATAAAACCGAATCCATAACCACAAACAGGCACTCAAGGACGAAAATTAATTACTTAATGTAATTATTATAAGCGCTACCTACTTTTCTGTTTGAAGTCGGTGCCAGCCAAGTCTAATAGGTAGAAGATAGTACTAACTACATGTATCTATCTACTTACAACTACTACATACATAGTATCTATCCTCTACTTACTACTTACCGATTTTTATACAAAAATAAAAAAATATAAAAGTTTAAGGGGGTCCCATACATGGAACTGAAAAAAAATTTTTTTTTCTTCAAACTTATACGTGTTGAAAGTTTATGGATAGGTCTTTAAAAATGACATTGAGGGTCCGAAAATCATTTTCTCTCAAAGTCAATCATTTGAAAGATAGGCGCGTCTAAAGTGGTAAATGTGTGTGTCCCCCCCTCTAACTTTTAAAGTATGGTAGTCAAAAATCAAAAAAATATCTATGCTGTAGATCTCAATAAAACTAATAACCAAAATTGGTTTGAACGAGATACAGTCGGCAGTTTTTGAGATATGGCGACCGCAAAGATAACTTTGTTTTTCATACAAACTATCAAAAACAAAGTTAATTTTTTAGTTGCGAAAAATTATAGTTATAGAATACTTTACTGTGTTACGGAACCCTACGAGTGCGAGTCCGACTTGCACTTGGCCAGTTTTTTTACGATATAAGGTAACAGGACAAGTACGACTTTCCCGAATGTATGCTTGCTCGTAGGATACAATGGAAAAATTGTAGGTATAGAGAGCTAGTTGCGCCCTGCGCTTTACCCGCGTTTAATCTTGGTTATAAACGTTCCTCTTGAATCACTGAGAGTACTTTCTATTGATGAAAACCGCACTAAAATACGTTGCATAGTTTAAAAGATCTAAGCGTACAGAAGACCGGGAAGATACTTTTTAGGTTTCCGAACCCAAAGGGTACCAACGGAACCCTATTACTGAGACTCCCACTACCTCTGTACGAAAACCCATGATTCATGAATGCACATAAATCTTTCATTGGTAGGTATATAGCTAGGATTAGAACCAACGACCGTCGGGTCAGAATCAGGGTAACTATCCTTTACGCCAAAGGGCCGTCCAATATCACTACGTAAGTATTATAAATCAAAGTCGATCACTGCGTCTGTCTGTCTGTCTGTTCGCAATAATCTCAATAGCTACTGAACGGATCATCACGCGGTTTTTACCAATAGCCAGAGTGTTTATGAGGAAGGTTTAGGTGCATAATTCGTTAAGGTTTTGTGTAAATTGGTTGAAATATGACAATGATTGTTAAATATGTTAATATTTCATATTTGATGCAACAAACAGATGCAAATTTTGTAGGCATATATGTTCTACCCACCTTCACTTCACCTTGTAATAGCAGTGAGACATCTGCGTGAAGTAGATGAATCACTACAAAATATATATATATATATATATATATATATATATATATATATGTTCTACCCGTGCGAAGCCGGGGCGGGCTGCTAGTAATATATATTATTATAGGTAGTATGGATTTCGTAGATTATTTACTACAATTATTTATTAGTATATTGTATTCATTAGAAGAGGAAGTAAAGCTTGAACCAGCACGGCCGAGTCGCATACAAACCCCACTGCTAGTGATGGCAACTAATGCGATTTCACATAAATTTCATCAGCATGCGAATTCGTCAGTCTTATTATATTATTCGTTAGTCTCTTCTTGTTTCTCCATACAAACTTTGAACCCCCGTTTCATCCCCTTCGAGGGTTAATTTTGGAAAATCCTTTCTCAGTGGGAACTAACGTCGTAATTAATAACTATCTGCATGCCAAATTTCAGCGCAATCCGAAACAATATTGATTTTCACACTTTATTACCCCATTTCACCCTCTTAGGGGTGACATTTCAAAATAACCTGAAACACGTATTCACTTATTTTTTTACTGAAGCACTTGTGTGAAGTTTCGGATAGAAAAGACTATCTAATCTTGAAGCGGCCAAAAATTTATATTCAACCGCTTTTTGGCGGGAGGCGTTATGTACCCGAAGGTCTTATAGCGTCATTAATTTAAGTGGACTGTATTTTTCTTTTATTCGCTAGGACCACCGATTACAAATCTAAATAATCATTACATGATATATCAGGACAACTAGAGCGATTTAGGTAAGGAAAATGGAATATCCACGCACCTTCTAACTTTCCGGGAGCTCCTTCTCGTCCTGGATTGTTCAGGCTGCGCAGCACAAAATCCTCACAAATGTCCTCATCCACATTAGCATTAAAGGGGTCCAAACTTTGTATAAAAACACTGTTATCACGTACGAGGTAATGCAATAAAATAGATCACACCGAAGTGCGTTCTGCGGCGGTTTGTCCTTGAGACTGGTTTCTTGAAGGACGTCGTTGCTTCCAATACGTGCGGTGCGACGTGGATGGACATGGATATATGGCGGGGGTAAATGAGATAGGAAATCGCTCAATTAGCCTGTATTACCATGTGAAAGAAAGTGACAGCTAAAGAACGATGAAATGCATTAATATTATGAAATACTAATTCTGGCGGTAACAAATCTTGTTTCTCCATACAAACTTTCAACCCCCGTTTCATCCCCTTCGAGGGTTAATTTTGGAAAATCCTTTTTCAGAGGGAACTAGCATCGTAATAACTATCTGCATGCCAAATTTCAGCGCAATCCGAAACAATATTGATTTTACACATTATTACCCCATTTCACACTCTTAAGGGTGGAATTTCAAAAAAACCTGAAACACGTGTTTACTTATTATTTTACTGAAGCACTTGTGTGGAGTTTCAGATAGAAAAGACTATCTAATCTTGTTTCTCCATACAAACTTTGAACCCCCGTTTCATCCCCTTCGAGGGTCAATTTGGAAAATCCTTTCTCAGAGGGAACTAACGTCTTAATAACTATCTGCGTGCCAAATTTCAGCGCAATCCAAAATAATATTGATTTTCACACTTTATTACCCCATTTCACCCTCTTAGGTGTGGAATTTCAAAAAAACCTGAAACACGTGTCTACTTATTTTTTACTGAAGCACTTGTGTGAAGTTTCGGATAGAAAAGACTATCTAATCTTGTTTCTCCATACAAACTTTGAACCCCCGTTTCATCCCCTTCGAGGGTTAATTTTGGAAAATCCTTTCTCAGAGGGAACTAACGTCGTAATAACTATCTGCATGCCAAATTTCAGCGCAATCCGAAACAATATTGATTTTCACACTTTATTACCCCATTTCACCCTCTTAGGGGTGGAATTTAAAAAAAACCTGAAACACGTGTTTACTTATTATTTTACTGAAGCACTTGTGTGGAGTTTCAGATAGAAAAGACTATCTAATCTTGTTTCTCCATACAAACTTTGAACCCCCGTTTCATCCCCTTCGAGGGTCAATTTGGAAAATCCTTTCTCAGAGGGAACTAACGTCTTAATAACTATCTGCGTGCCAAATTTCAGCGCAATCCAAAATAATATTGATTTTCACACTTTATTACCCCATTTCACCCTCTTAGGTGTGGAATTTCAAAAAAACCTGAAACACGTGTCTACTTATTTTTTACTGAAGCACTTGTGTGAAGTTTCGGATAGAAAAGACTATCTAATCTTGTTTCTCCATACAAACTTTGAACCCCCGTTTCATCCCCTTCGAGGGTTAATTTTGGAAAATCCTTTCTCAGAGGGAACTAACATCGTAATAACTATCTGCATGCCAAATTTCAGCGCAATCCGAAACAATATTGATTTTCACACTTTATTACCCCATTTCACCCTCTTAGGGGTGGAATTTAAAAAAAACCTGAAACAAGTGTTTACTTATTTTTTTGCTGAAGCACTTGTATGGAGTTTCGGATAGAAAAGACTATCTAATCTTGTATCTCCATACAAACTTTCAACCCCCGTTTCATCCCCTTCGAGGGTTAATTTTGGTAAATACTTTCTCAGTGGGAACTAACGTCGTAATAACTATTTGCATGCCAAATTTCAGCGCAATCCGAAACAATATTGATTTTACACTTTATTACCCCCTTTATTTCACCCTCTTAGGGGTGGAATTCCAAAAAAACCTGAAACATGTCTTTACTTATTATTTTACTGAAGCACTTGTGTGAAGTTTCGGATAGAAAAGACGATCTAATCTTGTTTCTCCATACAAACTTTGAACCCCCATTTCATCCCTTTAAGGGGTGAATTTTGGAAAATCCTTTCTCAGAGGAAACTAACGTCTTAATAACTATCTGCGTGCCAAATTTCAGCGCAATCCGAAATAATATTGATTTTCACACTTTATTACCCCGTTTCTTTATCTTTCTCCTTTATCTTTATCCCCCATTTTTTGTAAGGGTGTACTAATACACCCTTACATACTAAGGCAATATACCCTCCAAATTTCAAGTCTCTACGACCAGCGGTTTAGGCTGTGCGTTGTCTGTCAGTGAGTCAGTCAGTCAGTATGTCAGGACAAAGATTCTTATAGTATTAGATTGTAGTTTGGTACGGAATCGGAATCCTACGAGTGCAAGTTCGACTTGCATTTAGCCAGTTTATTTATACTATGTAAAGATAAGACCACATAAGAGCGTAAAGTTAACTTTATTACAGTTTTCTATAATCTGATATTGAAAAAAAAATCAACTTACAACAAGAGTTTTCAAACGCAGGAACTAGCTCAAAGGCCTGAAGTATCCGCGAAAGCAGTGAAACGCATCTGCTGGTAGAGCCCTTTCACTCCCAAGTGGCATCCAGACACACACATAAATATACAGGGCTGTACAATGACTGCGTACTATATTAACAAATGACGTACCTTGTACAGTTATATGTACATATAACGTGTATCCCTTTTCATACGTTTTGCCTTTTCTTCGTGTAAGCTTAATTATGCTGCAGAATATACTTCCTACTTTAAATATTGAAATTATTGTTCCCAGAAATATTTTCGTGATATTCCATACAAAAGTCTTAGTGCAGCGCGTTGATTTTACATGTTTTTTGGTGTTGTACTTATTTAAGTTAAAGCCTTTTAGTGCAGGCCTTACTTCAATTTAACGTCAATAACATTCAAAACAGCGGAAGTAGGTTGTAGTGGTAGGACTTCTGCTAGTTCGCCTGGTGCTGTACCACCACTTTGCCAATCAATTTCAGCCGTGAAATAGGAATGCTTTCCGTAGAAATGGCAAGGTGTCCAGTGAAATTACTGGGCATATAAGACTCAATCTCTTTATGTCTCAAGGTAACAGGCGCGGTACAGTGACATGCAACATTCTGGAAATCCAGAATTTTGCTATTATATATATTTTGCACTGTATATGTAATAGTTAGACGTCATCGCTTACCGTCAGGCGAGCGTCTTGCATGTTATGTTACCTTTTACCATAAGAAAAATCAAACGGAATCCTTATGACATTTCAAATGTTTGAAACATTTGAAATTTCATAAAGATTCCGTCGTCAAATTAAAAGTTTTGCGACTGTGGCATCCCTATTCAAGTTTGCTCACAGACACCACACACTGACTGTTAGTGGAAAGTCGCAGACACTGGAGCCTCTGGTCCAAGTGGCGTGTGTACCGATGTATCATGCAGCAATCAAAGAGAGAGCTTTTAGTGCAGATACCAAAAGTTAGGCTTTGTGTTAGTTTGAATAGCGACTGTTGTTTGTTGCCATTCGATTTGTGGTTGCGAAAATCGCTATGGAAATATTGAGGTTTGCGCGGCTTGTGGTATCGATCAGGTTTGAAAACGATACTCTGGCGTCGTTAGAAATGTGGTTGTAGAGGATGGAAGTGGGTATAACATACTTTTCTGATATTATTTATAAATAACTGTGAAATAAAATACCATCTGTAAACTATGTACCTACATAATACACAAATTGATTTTAGTACCATCACAAAAATTACTTGTTTTTTTTTTTACGTTGTTAGCTAAAACATATTTGATACTCCTACTAATATAGTTAATTAACCATCAAACGAATCTGTGTCGCCCTAACTAATAAAGAAAGTCAGATGTATGTGAATAAGAACACGTTTTCCATTACGCTCACGTTAAAATATCAGTGGATTTAAATATCAACGCAATGTTAACGGCAGAGCAGAATCAATTTGCAGCCATACGGTACTCGATCTGTGCATACGCTAGCGCTGGTACAATTTGCAGTCACGAGGTGGCGTTGGTGCAATTGCAATCGCAATCTTCTCATTAGTCCCCTCTTGTGCAACGGCACGAACCGATGACGAAATAACTGCCGTCGATTCAAGCAGAATAACAAGAACGATGGATTTTAAATGAAAACTTATTTGTAGCAACCAGAAAATTGGTATGATCGAGTAAAACGTGCCTCTCATTATTATCCGAACGTTTTATAGTACGCGAAGTTTTATCAGAAAGTTAATCATCATAAAATGCACTTTACCGTTTGTTTTTTCCATTATATTGGTCAACAGATTTCGCTGTGAAGTAACATAAAGTGAATCGTAAAACAAATCAGGTGTACTATTTATTCCAGTTGGCACAACTACTGAAAATAGACAAGACAATCTCGCACCTATTTATTGCTACGGCAATCAACATAAAAGCTCGTTGCTCCACTCTCGAAGCGACAAAAACTTTCCTCCAAACTTCGTCTTATAGTTCCTACTCGACTTTACTGTACTATCTTTATCTCTATATTATAAATACGCTGTGCACCTCACCGTAACAGGAAACTTTTTCGTAATACAGGTTGTTAGAGACGGGGAGTAAACGTTTTTCTTATTTATAGCCAGAATTGTTAGAGCAATGGGACCATATTTTGCAGTTCCAGCATTATGCGTCACGCTTTAATGTGGAGAGGGATTGTATGCGAGTTCTTGAAATATGGATGTAGTTATGATCCTTTATAAACAATCTGCTCCAGTTTCGATATCGTAAATTTTGTACATAATTAATTTTGTTGTGACTTTAGAATATTTTTAAACATTTGTGCGAGAGCGTTACCACAATAAAGCCTTAACAATTTATATAATTTAACTAGCTGACCCTACAAACGTTGTTTTGCTAAAACCCAAATATCTTACGGAACCCTTTTTTTTCCAAAATAAAATTTAGCTTATGTTACTTGTGGATACTGTGGCTTTCGAATGGTGAAAGAATTTTTAAAAACGGTTCAGTAGTTTTTGAGCCTATTCATTACAACCAAACAAACAAAGTTTTCCTCTTTATAATATTATTATATATTTATTATAATTATAAGAATAAGAAGAATAATCTTTATTCAAGAAAAATATCCATACAAAATCTAAAAGATGGCTAGAATAATGGTACAAAATATTATAGGTATCTGTCGCCGAACTAAGCTTTCGCTTGTGTTTCAGCTTACAGCGCCCTCCCCCAGAAATCTAGCTATGTACTAGCCTTAGTGATGATTGCACATATTTATAGATTAAAATATTTCTTAAACTACTTTACTCACTTACATATAATTATTTCTGTGATCCTCTCTGTGTGTAAAATGCGTGCGAGTGGGTGTGTGTGAGAGGGTGTGATTTTCGTTATGTAGGTATTATGTAAAGATGTTTTCATTTTATAATTTTCAACAGTTCTTCAGTTTCACTATATGATAAAGTTTGCAACCAAGATTTTACTTTATTTTTTAATTCTAATACAGGAAATGGGTATATATTTAACTTTTTATTAATTTTGTTGTAGAGAAAAGGTCCTAAAAATGCGATGAACCTTTGTATGAATTGAGTGTTCATTTGAAATGATTGGGTACAGACGTTGTATTTCCGTCTCTTAGTTTCAATTTTAGGATCATATTTCAACATACAATGCTGCTTTATTATTATGCTAAGAATAGCTAGTTGACAAACAGTAAGAACTTCACAAGATTAGTATAAAAGTGACGTAGAAAAGAGGAATGGACGTCCAGTACTTACCTTTAAAACGGCTCTTTTCTAAAGGCAAGATTGTTGTTTTAGCTGCGCCACCCCAGGAGGAGATGCAGTAGGTTATCAATGATTGACCGAGGGCTAGATATATTTGTTTAACTACTGTTGGGTTTGCAATAATATAGAGTTTTTTTTAAAATGAAAATAATTTTACGAACTCTGTATAATTATAATTATTCCTCTAATTTGTATAATTATAATTATAATATATATATATAGTATAGATGAATACTTCAAACGTTATTTCACGCATAGTTACAAATTAGAGGAATCTAGAATGTTCAATCAATGCCCATAATTTCTAACAATATGTATGACGTCCATGGTTATTGTGCATATTGTTTACAAGATTTTTCAGCTAATTTACTTGATTCCGCTTTGATCTAATAGGTAAATTGATAGAATAAAAAGATAAAAAAATATCTATAAGATACTTAAGGAACCGACTGATATCCTTGAAGATATGAGTAATAAGGGCAAGGATCATTCAACAATCTACAGCAGATCTACAGCAGTCTTAAAACATTTTTATATTTGATATATTTTTCAAAATAAAAAAAATAATTATTCTTTTCTTTGTATTATTAACTTGTTTTTAAACATACAATGCCTTCCTTGTTCACAGGATGTAATCGGACATACTATGGCGATATAGGCAGAACTTACGAGCTGGAGCTACATAGGCCCCGGGAAGACCTGGTACCTTACATGTGCCGAATCACAATTACAGCTGCTGGTGGCATTCATGGAGATCTAGTCCAGGTAAGAACTTTTATTATAAAAACTCACGTTCATTTTAAACTTATAGACTTAAGACGGGAATTCAACGTGACTTACGCGATGTCGATATAGCGAGTTCAGTGCGAGGCTGAACGCGTCGGCGAGCGCCCCGCACTCAAGATCCTGATGAAGACCTCCGGATGAGGCCGAAACATATGTCGATCGCTATATCGACATCGCGTAAGTCACGTTAAATTCCCGTCTTAAATCTATAAGGTAAGAACTTATTATAGAACTATTTTCTGCTCGTAGTATCTGTTAACAGACTTGACTTACATTTTGATATTGTTTACAAATCCACTGAATAACAAACGTGCGGCAATTTACATTCCTTTTCAAAAATCAAACAATCGGCGCCATCTAGTTTTATTAATGGATAACATTTAACAAGGATGACGTTAATAATAATTGACCTGGGATACTGACTATGTATTAGTTGTATGTATTTATTAAAACAACGAAATTGTGTATGTATTATATCCTTCATTCATCTTTGTTCCAGTAATAGGGAAAATAAGTTAAACAATAAGTCCAATAAAGGAACAAGAGATTTTGCTCGTTGTAATTGAGTAACTCTGTACACAATGAAGCAAATTAAAAAGTAACTTCCAAAAGCGGAGTTAAGAAAGTTTTATAAATAATGAGAATGTAATTACATGCAAATTGAAGGCTGCTGTAGGAATTAAACAGCTAATGAACAGAATGAAAAACGTAAAATACTAAGTTAATAAGAACGCAATGCTATTTTGTTAGGAAGGCGGTAATAGTGAGTGATTTTACGAGAGCTTTTAAAACGAATGGTTGGGTTGTGTTGTAAAAAGTTCAGTACAGCAAATAATGTAAACAATATATTATTGAAATTTAATTGAAAGAACGGAGTGCAATAATGAACGCGATAATATTTGTCATAAATAATGTTACGAGTATACTGGCTTCACTTTGTCAATGAAAGCCAAGTCAGTCTAAAATTTTGTTAAATAGGTATGAGACGTATATCATAAGGTGTGCATGTATACGTGTAAGGAATTATAGCCCTGGGGCGACATGTTCTATTGTAAATAATTCGTTCATAATAAATAAAGATTTTATAAAAATAACGGAGTGTGGGCGCAACTGTACAGTGACGTGCGACATTCCAACAACCGAGAGCTTTGAATGCCATATACATAATGTTATAGATAATCAGAATAATATCAACTAATTCGCAATTTGTGCGTACAATTTTATATCTAGCTTAGATTTCAATAAAATAATACTCGTATATAATATAAATAAAATATGAGACAAATCTATTTACGTTACTAGAAATATGGATTTAATTAAATTTTCATAGCGTTTGAATAATAATAAAACTGGCCAAGTGTGAGTCAGCATCGCGTCTCTTATCGCACACTTAGGGAGGGTTCCGTACAATACGAAACATAACAGAGTTTCAAGCTCATATATTTTATTAATTGATATTACCAAGAATATTTGGTTTGGTCGCGATCTAGAAAGACGGGGCGGGGCTCGTTTACTAGCGCCATCTATGTAATTTTGCAATTAGATAGATGACGTTTAAAAACACGTTCTTTGTATGGGGACCCCCTTTAATTTTTAACTTTATTTTGTTTTTAGTATTTGTTGTTCTAGCGGTAACAGAAATACACCATCTGTGAACATTTCAACTGTGTAACTATCACGGTTAATGAGCTATAGCCTGGTGACAGACGGACAGACAGACAGACAGACAGACAGACGGGCAGCGGAGTCTTAGTAATAGGGTCCCGTTTTACCCTTTGGGTACGGAACTCTAATAAAATGATCGCAATAAAAAAATTACCCTTTTGCCACCGTAAAGGAGATATTAACTGAATTGCTTAGAATAATGTTATAACGGTTAATTTGGTGAAATGGTTCTACTGTGAAGTAGAAACTTTACTGTTCGTCATTACGCCTGAAACCTGAAAGTTATGTTGTAAAACATGTAGCTATTAAAATGATTAGGCGCTTGGTTTAAAACGAAGTTTAAACGTAACTTAACGAACGAATAGAATATTATCCAAAACAAACTTATTAATAAAATCTTAAAATATAAATCTTAAAAATAGTTGTACCAACTTGACACGATTTTAACTCAAGAGTAATCTGAAGGGTATCTGACGCTCAATTTATAACTAACCTTAATATTGGTCCAGTCCAGATACAACAAATACCGTAGCCTTTATTGCATCTCGATAAAGTTCAAAATCCTGATTTACTGAGACCCTTCACTAAAACATGGGGGCTGATGGGGGACGCAAGTTATTGTACCTATAGCTCAAAGGTATGCGCGGAACGACTTCCACGACAGAACATTTTTCACGCCAGACCGTTCCGGCGATGTAATTCCAAGGGAATTCTATTACTCTTCATATTTTGGATTGATTTAATGCCTATAAATATTTATCTATAAAATATATCGGATAAAGTGGTTTTGTTGCTTTGCTACAAAAATCTATGTTTTTATTTATAGGTTTTTGATATATGGCCAGCTAGTGAGGATTACGTGTAAAATAAGTGTAGTAAAAATAAGAAAATTGTAATTGCAAAATCAAATACAATGCAATCTATGTAAATATTTTGGCTTTAGAAGGTTACTTAGGCTAGCAAGAAGGTCCTAGTCATGTTAAAAATTGAAAATATTATCAAGATTGAAAAAAAAAACGTGTGTGTTCTTATGTACACGCGTTAGAAGTTATACTTCTGTGGCGTATGGAAAAAAAAATAACTAAAATGCAGTAGGGATTAAGGATAAATATTAAATTAATCAAAAAGATTTTATTTAAATAAAAAAGGTTTTATTAACGTAAAAATATGACGTTAAATATGACGTTCTTACGAAATGACATATACAACTTGAACATAGTCATGCCATCTAGAACTAACTTCATGGTGTAGAATTTAGGTGTCGGTGTGCGCGCGCATCGTACCACCTAAAACTAACTTCACGGTGTTAAATTTAGGTGTCGGTGTGCACGCGCATCGTAAAAATTTACTCTCATCATTTCTCTCTATCGTGCCAAAAGAAGTATAACTTCAAAAAAAACACTAAGACATAGCGCTTAGTTAGAACTACGCCTTGTCTGTCAGTCAATATTATAAAAAATTTAACTGACTTCAAAATAGGTTCTCAATTCGACTGTATATTTTTAACGTTTATTACCTCAGTATTCCGTTATGTATACGCCGATTCAGAAAATTATTTTTTGTCTGACAAAGTATACTTCAGGCCAGTTTCACCGGTTCTTGATAGCGCTAATATGAAGAAATCTGACAGATTTTTGACAGCTTTTGTATGGCGTCATCTGCCAGATAACTATCTAACGCATTATCAGGAACCGGTGAAACTGGCCCTTAGTATTATAAAAAAAACTCTAGTTAATTTTGAACTTATTGATTAAAAAAACGGGAATTTAATGTGATTTTTGCAATCAAACAATTGTCGATCGCTATATCGACATCGCGTAACGTTAAATTCTCGTTTTTTAAATCAATAAGTGTACCTAGTGGTATACGGCTGTCCCATCGTAATTTCAACGATAAGTATCTTCAGAGATAATATGGAGATAAACACCCCAAACTTGGCACCGTACATGACTAGCGCGACATTTGAATTCGGCTTTATTCGTTTTGTAAACGATCCAAAATTATATATATATTTTTTTAGTTTTATTATGGCTCCACACGATTAGTGTATTTAGCCAATGTCAAGTAAGTATTGAAATTCTTCAAGTTTTTATGAATTTTTGTCGTAGAGATGGGTCAAAGTCACATTTCAGGCCAGTTTTGAAGTGAAAATCTTGTCTACCTTCTACTAGTCATACCTTCAGAAAAGATGTGGTGTTTACTGAAGATTTTTCACTGGAAATTTTGGTGAGAACGCAATTGACCGGCACTTAATGGTCAATTATCCACATTTATTACACATTAACTCGCGGAAGAACACAAGTTCTAGGAAAAAAATATTTAATTAATATAAAAAAAAATATTTAAAAAAAAATACAATGAGATCACACACACTTTTCCACGTTCCCACCAAAACTCCTAAAATTATATTAAACATGTACATTAAATTGACTAGGGGCAGTTTCACCAGTTCTTGATAATGCGTTAGATAGTTATCTGACACATGACACCATATAAAAGCTGTCAAAAATCTGTCAGATTTTTTTCATTTTAGCGCTATCAGAAACCGGTGAAACTGGTCCTAGAACTAATTACTACTTACTGAACTCATATTCTAAAACAACGCTCTTATTTACAAAATTGTGTGCCTTGTTAATGCTCCCACACAAACCAGGGCGGATTAAATCAATAGTTAACCTAATTACCAGAAAGTAATCTTCTTATCGCGCTCCATTGGTTTTACAATTTCCATTTTTGGTTGGCGTACATTTTTAGAATTATTGGTCGGTGTCATACGTGGTGCTTTTGTTGCTAATACATCATTTAAGAATTGTATTTAGTTACTACATGCTGATAATGCTATGGTTTTACTATCAGAATTGCTCTAAACAGTTTCGGACATATTTGACGTTATTCTTCTAGGTGCAGGTACTGCCTGGTGGGAGCAATTCCGATAGTAAAACCCGTGAGTACACAACTGTTTTTAGTTTTTAATAATAATATTATGTGGGATCTCACGATACGCTCAATAATAAAATATAAAATGTGAAGTTTCTTTATGTGTTACACGTTTTATTGTTTTTGTTACACACACTTCAAAATTTAATTGGTTAAAATACAATCCATTCGTTTTGTCGTATTGATAGGATCATACTGTAACTGAGTTTGTTACAGCGCCCCAGGAGGCACGGGATCGAATAATAAAAATATATTTATTTTTCTTTGTATAGAGTAAAATATATTAAAGTAGATTCACTTCCTAATTTTTGCCACGGCTTTGTTTTATAAACGATAAATTATGCATTGGTAAAAAATAATAGTAAAAGATAAATATTTATTGAAAATGCCCGTTAGAAGTTTACACACGACACTTGTCCTCAGCATGGAAAACTACGATCTACTTATTTTTTATAATAATGCATATTAAATCCCACATGACATTTTTTAAATTCTCATTCAGTAGCTCAACGCAAAATATCTTCCCTACTTTCTCTACCTGCTTTAATTCACAACACAAATAAAACACCTCAAAAACATAAACTCCTAAAATAAACGAAACTGCAGACGGTTTACTTTGGCGAATACTAAAAACCTTCGTAAAACGCTAAGTGGCTACCAACTGAGCATAAACCACATTTTGTTGCCCGAGTTTACGGCGCAACGCAGCTGGTCTGTAGCCTCTATGACAGCTGAAGTAGGTCAGCTGTGACCACGCGGTGACCGGAAACCATCTTTGTTCCGTCCAATGAGTCTGATTGTGCTGCATTTTTATCAACCGGCTTCCAAAAAGGAGGTTCTCAATTCGTCGGTATAGTTTTTTTTGTGTGTATGTTACACGTTTTCTGTAGAAGCTGTGCGTCTGTGGAATAGTTTGCCAGCCAAGGTGAGGCAAGCACAGTCTTTGACTACTTTAAAGACATGGTCAAAAAATTTTATCTTGCTGATTCTGCTGACTAATAAACTTATTAACACTTTATTCGACAATTGATATAAACTATGTATTTCTTTATTTTGTAAGTATATATGATATATGTGAAAATATACGTATATGTTTTAAATATATTATATGTAGGTATATAGGTACGTATTAGGTGTATTATAATAATATATGTGTGTATATACATATATAAACATATTTATACATATTTATTATAATTTTTTTTAAATTATTTTGCAATAGAACACCACCGGACCTTGCTCAACTCACTATTTCTCTTACTTCATCCAAAGGTTGACTGGAAGAGATCGCTCTTAGCGATACGCCCATTGTACTATAGTTGGCATGGAAGTCGGTTGTTTTAGTTTTTTTACTATCTTAATTATATAGGAATATGTTTATATGTCAATTGTTATATATACAACAATATGTAAAATCGCTTAGGTTTGTGATGCAATAATCGACAGTGACAAAGGTAGCGTAAAATGTTGGTGCAGAAAAATCAGGATAGTCTGGATAGAATTTGGAAGATCCTCAAAGAAGGTGATAGATTAGGGACATTTTTCGCCAGCATTAGAATTCAAAGCAAATCTCAAAAGGATTTATTCAGTATATATTAAAAGTCTGCTCTTACACCCAGGGATAGGATAAGGAATAGGGATACAAATATGATACACCCCTAAAAACTGAAGTCGATATGCTAAAGCCGACTCCTAAAGTTTATGGAAACGCGTGCCATTTTTCAGGCGATACTGTGTTTGAGATCATATCATTGATATAATTGATTTAATAACTAAATTAATATAAATTATATTAATAGCCTTTGTATTAGCGCAGCTTCATCTTGTATTAGCATTTGTAGAAGCGTAGGTTTCGTTAATAATTTATTAGACTGCACTAAGCAGTAATAGCTTCGATTCATCTATTTGACAGCTCGCGTGTTAAACATAGGTCTACTATTTCAAATAGGTCCAAGAACCAACCTTTCCCGTATTTTTATATTCTAAAAAACACTTTATTGCAATTTCTGGTATTTCTAATACAAATATAGATTTGATTGAATTATCTGTATTTTTATCTTTATGGGAGAGAAGATCGATGAGTACCATACGTTTTTGTCCAAAGTTTTACTGACTGTATTATGTATATCATCTGTTACCAGGTTTATACATGTATACTAGACCTGTTAAATGGTTTAGCTACCATGCCTACGGTAACATCTATAAAATCTGCCCTTTACTTTCAAGAACTCTTGTTAACTTCAACTACAAGAAGAGATCACAAACAACCGAATTATTTCGTTACTGGACAGCGCTTTAAGTCCAGAATTTATTACTCCCAATTTCCTTGTTTTTAAGATCCCCATTGAATTCAATTACAGACCTTTTCTTTACCTATAACTTCATTCGTTTCAACGGCTTCCATTATCGACATTGTTTCCGTTCTTCAAAGAATGACCGAATTCTTGCGCTCAGTCGATTTTAAAATGAACAAACAATAGGAGATTGAAAAGAAATATTTACTTTCACAAAAGCTGTTAAGAAAAAAAGAAATATTCGAAGGAAATATATTTCAAAACGTAATAAAGAGGGTCGAGGATGTTTGGAGCTACAGCAATTCAATTTGAAAGAAACAAAAGGTTGGTTGGGTTCGAGTGTATAAGATTAAGGTAATTTTTCAAGCAATTGAATGTTGTTAGATATAGACCACTCTCATATACAATACCACAAGCGCAGCAGTTCTGCATCAAAAATAACTATTGGATGATATCAGACCGATATTAGTCAGTCAGTACTGTAAAAGAAAATGTATATTTTTACACTATTTAAAAAACAGAAATTCGGATGTTTTTTTTCCGTTCTACAATACAGATTTTCAAATTTTTGATATTGTTTATTGTTGGTCCTTATTGCGTAAAAGAATAATTTAAGATCGTTTAAAAAACTAAAAAATCATGACTTCATATTGTGCGTTACTCATTAACCGACTTCACAAATAATATCGTTTAAAAACTAAAAAAGAACCGACTTCAATGCCGCGCTATTCATTTTCAGTAACAATTTTGAGATGTTTATCTCAATATCTCTGGAGATACTTATCAGATCTCGATAAAATTACCATGGTACCACACTTGGGATATCTTCTTTCGAACAAAAAAAGAATAATCAAAATAGGTTCATAAACGACGAAGTTATCCGCGAACAAACATAAAAAAAAAAAAAAAAAAAAATATATATATACGGTCGAATTGAGAAACCTCCTCCTTTTTTTGAAGTCGGTTAAAAAGGAGGAGGTTCTCAATTCGTCTGTATGTTTTTTTTTTTTTTGTGTGTTGTTACGTGATTTCTCCGTCAATAGTGAACGGATCCAAATGATTATTTTTTTAATAGGTAGGATACGTTTCCGAGATGGTCCCATTTTAATTTTATCGAGATCTGATAAGTATCTCTAGAGATATGGAGATAAATACCTCAAACATAGGAGAATGTACTGGTTTTAGTAGAAGAGTCCCAAGAAGATTATACACAATGGAGGTTGCTATTGGATATACTCGTACTTTTGAACACTAAAAAATATGACCTTGAATAATGTTTTTACATCTTTCTTCTCGTTGATTTTGGTTTTTGACAGATATTCTTACGGTAACTGTGAGCGAGATAGAAATAATGGTGGGGATAATATTTTTTTTATATCTTATAGGCTAGCGTTTGACCACTATCTCACCTGTTGCTAAGTGATGATGCGGTCGAAGATAGAGAAGTGAACTAGAATGGGAACTGGCTCTCAAGGATAGCTGCCTGAACACATAAGATGTTTGGCTACAGATTTTCTAACTTGAGGGTGGTAGCTGGCCAGGCGGACACTAGATATGTCCTACCACCATGCGTGGGTTGTTGGTTTCTTAACGATGTGTTTTCCTTCACCGGAGGGCAACTGTGAGAAGCGCACATATATTTTTCGATCGAAAAATTCATTGGTGCACGGCGGTTTGAACTCGGTACCACGGCATCAAAGCCGACTGTTCTCCCAATTACGCCACCGGGCCCTCAATAAATAATTATATATTAATAATTATAATAAATAATTAAATATAAATATAAATAATTTGTCTTCACAGGAATGTTCTACCGGGCAAAGTCTTGTTAGTGTGCAAACTTTTTTAAACGTACCTAAGATTTTTTGACATGACATGACGTTTGCCGATGATGGCGGCCATTTCAGTCCCGCGACACTGAATACATTATTAAATAACTCAGAATTATGAACGTACTTTGTACCAACCAACACTGCAAAAAAACATTTATAAGCATAATACCACAGATTATATAATAGTTACTCCGTAAATAATACTTTCCGTTGTTAGGTTGGCTACACAGTACTTTCATAATTCGGGTTTCAACAATATAGGGAAGTGCCTCTTATAACGTAGTAGAGTGATTCAGTACTCTGTTGGCCATATGGCGGCAAGTAATGTTAATAATCACAAATAATACTTTTTTATTTTCATTTTGGAATACAACTAGTCCGTGTTATAAAAGTATTTGGAATGATTGTAATAAAATAGACAATTAATTATCGTGTGTGTCAGATGCTTTAATTGCACAGGGCCATTTTGGACATTGTCCTTTGATACCTTGATGACATAATTATTACTAGTGAATATTATCACTTTAGCAAGGCATTTAAAGTAAATTTTTTAGGGTTCCGAACCCAAAGGGTACCAAATGAACACTTTCTGAGACTTTGTTGTCCGTTCGTCCGTCCGTCCGTCCGTCCGTCCGTCCGTGTGTCTATACATATGCTCTTTACAGATCTGTATCTTCTTAACCGTTATAGGTACATACTTGAAATTTTCAAAAAGTATATATCCGTCAGTGTATAACGGCCCAGACACCAAATGTAATAGATGCATGTAATTTAATTAAAACTTGTTATGCACTAAAAAGGGTAAAATAAGTTATTTTTCAAAAAAAATAAAACCGACTTCATAATCACAAACAGGCACTCAAAAGCGAAAAATAAATTACTTAAAATTATTATAAGCGCTACCCACTTATCTATTTGAAGTCGGTGCCAGCCAAGTCTATTGGATAGTAGATAGATACTATGCATGTAGTAGTAGTAAGTAGGTACATGTAGGTTAGTAAGTAGGTAGATACATGTAGGTAGTATCTATCTACTACCTATTAGACTTGGCTGGCACCGACTTCAAATAGATAAGTGGGTAGCGCTTATAATAATTTAAAGTAATTTATTTTTCGCTTTTGAGTGCCTGTTTGTGATTATGAAGTCGGTTTTATTTTTTTTGAAAAATAACTTATTTTCAGTACCAAGTTTAAGGTGTTAATCGCCATATCTCTCGTATGTCTGGAGATACTCATCAAGTATTAACAAAATTGAAATGGAACCATTTTGGAATAAACTTCTTTCAAAAGAATTATGCGAAACCGACAGATACTCTGTCTACGCTCTCACACCATAATGGCGAGCGGTGGCACGACCACAACATACACTTGGTAGTATTCACACATACACACATAAGTGAACCGTAATAGAATGTAATAGAAAATCATTATATACATTTATATTATAAAGTTAATTGTTTAAAATCCTTTCGTTGCGGCCTGTTAACCATAGATAATATTTGGAGGCCCGAAATGTCACTGAGTGCCTTCCATCTCATGACTCCTCATCATTTTCGGGTTCGACGCCTTAGCAAATGGGGCGGACCTCTGAGGGACATCTCCCTCAATTTTACTACGAAACTGTCCGTGTCCGAGATATATGGGAGAGATTTTAAGTAGCTAGGATCCGGCCCTAAGGAAATAAGGGACATCCAATCGCATTTGTCACACTTATTTTTGAAGTGAAAACTTCTTTAGCGGCGTTGTGAACTTTTTTGGGATGGGTAAAAAATGTTAAACTCGCGTCTGGAAAACGCGTCAGGGCACGTGACCTGATCGAAAATTCTTAAGACGGAGGGAGAGAAGACCAAATGCACAACGTTAATGTTCAAGTTTTCACTTCTGCCGGCACTCCCTGCAACCCGTTGTTTTTTTTTGTATATCGTTTGAAGTTAGGTTCTGTGCTCTTGCGCTTGTTGTGTTTAAAAATATACATAACTCATGACAAACTTTATATTTTTTATTTTAAATACTATACCTGATGGAACATGACGATACAGTCAAGATGGGATACGTTAGCCTGAAAGTTAAATAGAGGACTTCCTAATTTCATCTAAATTATCATCCATAATCCATCCATTATAAATAATCATCCTAAAACTTAATATATAATCTTAGTATATAATCTTAGAGTATAATCTTAGTATATAATCTTAGTGTTGGTTTCTTTCTTGCGTGCTTAGTGCAATTATAATATCAATATTCCGCCTGAGTAAACAATTTAGTACCTACTACTAAACAGTAGCTACCATCAAAAAGAAAATGCTGCCACAACCTAACGATGTCCCTGCAGCACACGGCTCTAGAGATTCAGACCATCAGGTCAAGCGTGTTCAACGTCTTCGATCACGTCATCGCTTACCATCCGGCAAAATATTGGGCAAAAAATATATACAAAAAGCGTGTATGGCTTCCCGAGCCATAAACTATGATATGATTATTGTTTGACATCAAAAAACGAAAAAAAAAAAACGTTTTAAAAAATGCCGCGTTATTTTCCAACAGTAATTTTGAGGTTTTTATCTCTATAACTCTGGAAAAACTCATCAAATCTCGATGCATTTACAATGGGACCACCCCAGAAATATAAGTTACTATTTAGAATAAACATTTTGAAAATTTAAAAAAAATTTAAATTTATTTTTTTTTTAATTTAAAAATCAATCCACAATTGACAGAAATCTCACCGATTTTTCTGTCACCGATAATCACAGATATTTTTGTCATAAAACATTCATAAAAAAACATACAGACGAATGGGGAACCTGCTCTTTTTTTTAAGTCGGTTAAACGTGTATCCCAGTCTGTATGTAGTCTGTGGGTTTGTAATAATAGCTTCTACGTTTTTCTTATTTTGTCCTTCGATTTTATAGCCGTGTTTTTAAGAATATGCCATCAAGTTTATAGGGAGGTCCACTAAAGGAAATTGTTTGTTTTCCTTCGGACGGTGGTAGGTATTTTGCTTCGTAAAGATCTTTGTGAAAATACTCTTTGTAATAAAATTGTTTTGAACCCAGGAACAACAAATGATCCTTGAAGAAAAATAAATATTTATAGAAACGCGTGCTTAATCTGATTTTCAAACACTGTATTAGTTTAATTATGTTATAAAATATTGTATATTTTGTAAAATTTGGCAGGAACATGCGTAATTTTTTTCCGCTTATTTTATTTACAACATATGATATATGTTAGTCTTATATCTAAGCTACATAATGTACACGTACGTATGCCAAATTTTTGATAAATTTGATTAAAAGAAAGCAATACACGACGCCGTATAAAATTTGCAAAAATGTTGTCATATAAATTCCTAGGCTTAGGAACCAGTCAAACTTGCCTTCAAAGTATTTAGTTTTTTTTTATTCTTAAAAGACTAGCACTTGTCCTCTGTCTCATCTGATGTTAAGTGTCGATGTGATCCAAGATGGAATTGGGCTTGTCTGGGAATGGAAGACGGCAATGAGACGAGCTGCACAACAACTGATCAGTCCAATCCACTTGGCACAAGTACTCCGTCTTTTATACTGGCTGGCTACTCTTGCAGCAAGACTGATATGGCCTATCTTTCTTGATGTTAAATGACGACGCAGACTATAGTGTAAACTGGTCTTTCTGATTACTTTTCATCAATGTCCTTGTAATAATAATCATTAAAATTGAAAATTAAATTAAAATAATCATTTATTTGCCTTAACATGTTCACATTTACAAGAATTCTTGCAAAGTTGTATTTTTTAATCTTATAGACTAGCGTTTTACCACTATCTAGCATGGTGGTAAGCGATGAAGTGATCGAACATAGTGAACACGTTAGGCCTAGAATACTATGACTCTCAAAGGCTGTGTGCTGCCAAAACACCGTAAGGTTATGGTGGCAGATGGTATGGTGATGATATGGTGGCCCAAAAAGAAACTTGCCCACATCAAGGAGAAATCTTTGATGTTGGCAAGCTTCTTTTTGGGTAAGAAATCAGGCGGAACATCGATATAATATGCTCCTACCATGTTTGAAAATATGCTCCTAATACTTTCGGAAATAAAATTATAGTTAAATATACATATCTACCACATTCAGGCGTGGAAATTGTTGCATACGGTAATAGTTTGTCTCAGCATCGAATCCATAATGATAAGTATATTGTTATACACAATCCAAAATTTTATCGTATCGACGGGACTCAAACCCGCACCCTCCGGATAACACGTCCAGCTGCTCTGCCAATGAAGTTCGAACGGGTTCGAAATTTTGGATTGTGTTTGACAAATAACAAAAATATAAAAATCACTTTAAGATACATATTTGATAAGTATATTATATTATTTCATATGTTAATGCTATGTGAATATCTTAATATATAAAATTCTCGTGTCACAGTTTTCGTTGCCATACTCCTCCGAAACGGCTTGACCGATTTTGATGAAATTTTTTGTGCTTATCCGGTATCTATGAGAATTGGCCAACATCTATTTTTTACCCCCCTAAATGTTAGGGGTAGTCCACCCCTAATTATTTTATTTTATTTTTTAGACAAAATTTTAATTTCTATTTTTTTATGATACAACATACAAAAATACATACAATCCTCAATGTTCACCCTTCTACGATCAACCCTTATTTTTTAATAGCCATTTATTTATATGGCAAAACAACGTTTGCCGGGTCAGCTAGTTGTTTTATAAAATGTTAGACACCAATTACCCAGATAAATAAATCCTTTACTAAATAGCAAAACAAACCCACAAAATTTTACCAAGCTACTTAGCTAGCAAACAAAGTAATACAAAATTAACCAAAAATGAAACGTTGTCAGTACTAAAACGCAAACATTATACTCGTACCACAGATTTCGCTCAGTTTACGCTCTGGAGCGGACAAATTTTATAGAAAGTAACGTGCTTTTATGCTAGCTTCATCGAGGCTTTATTGCAGCTAATAAAATGCCAGCTTCTTTGTACTAAAGTCCATTCACATTTCCTGGGATGTCGACGTTTGTACTAACAGTAGTAAAATCTACTGAAATTTTATTGCTTAAATATCTCTCTATTATTGATAGCTAAGCTCTAGAAATTGGTGCCGTAAAAGAAACTCCCTGAGATTTATTTTCGTCGATATACTATTGCTTTATTAGGTAATCTGAGGACCTGATAAAATGTTCAAAGCAATTTAGAATTGATTGCGTTTGTCTGGATGATTTGATTCGGATTCAACAGTTACCAACGAAATACAGAGCGTATTATCGTATTTGTATGCATTAATGCGAGCGACTTGTTTGACCTGTTAGATACCTTATATAATTCCAAAAAGATTAACACAAATCCTCAAAATGTTATGTATGAGGTCAACCCTCAAACCACCAACGTATAATGCAATGATGCCAATGCAATGATTCCATCATCATCATCACATGCTTCCCCTACAATATCTCTCACAGTGCTAGTGCCCTTTCCAGTCACTGCCCCATGTTCTGCATAGAAATATTTTCATTGCACCACCTAATCACGGGGCGTCGGTACTCTACGTTTGCCGATACGCAATCTTTACTTCAGATCCAGCATATCCCAAAGTGTATCAGTCCTACATTGGCAATACATGACCTATAAGGTTATCGATTGCATTTATAATGGAATACAGTATTCCAAGCTAAATAGCATCGCCCCAGTTCTGTATGCCCTTAATTTAGTAATACTTAAAATAAATCGTGCCTCTGGTTAGATTGGCTAAAAGCTAAAACTGATCAATACCAATTTTGTAATAACCATACGGAGTTTCAGCAGGAGTTACAGCCAGTGATAGAGTATTTAGGCGTGTTCACCACCTTCAACCACATCTTAGCACCAAGCGAGATAGTGGTTAAACGCTAGCCGATAAGACTGTACAAAATATATTAGTATTTGGTTGTATGTAGGTTATTATATCATAGATGGATTATAATACACATAAACCTATTCATACACATACATATGAATTCTACTCGAACGAAACATACCATGTAAACGTTTGCATTGCGAGCTGTGCTCCCGCGAATAGCTTGCGATGCGACGCAGTCTCAAGCTGAAGCATGTAAAGTACATATAATAATTAAGATAGTTTAAAAACTGAAACAACTAACATCAATGCCCCGCGATTCAATTTCAGTAGCAAGTTTGAAACATTTATCATCATAATCTCTGGATATACTTATCAGATCTCGATAAAATTACAATGGGACCACCTCGGAAACGTACCCTACCGATTAAAAAAATAATAATTCGAATCGGTCTACAATTGACGGAGTAATCGCATAACATACACACAAAAATAAAAAACATACAGTCGCATTGAGAACCTCTGTCTTTTTTGGAAATCGGTTGAAAAAGCGAACAGCACATTTTCAGACGCACGATGCGCATGTCCGTGTACAGCCAGTAAAATATAAATAGATTCAACCAAAGAGTAACATAATTTATACTGATCCAACAAGGTCAGATGTAGCGACTGCAACAGCAGTTTACGGTAGGCATATATTTGTACCGTCCGCAATACTGTTCATGGCTCACGATGTCTAAACGCGCCTTGTACCTAACTTGTAATTGCTTAGTCAACCTGTTTAGCAATTTTCGCGGGTAACTTTATGGGAATGACATCGTTAACTAAACTTACTCACTAAACTTCTGTGTTGTAACATGATGTCTATGGTATGGTACTTGCAAGTGATTGCGCTCGCAAAATTGTCTAAGAGAGAGGTTTCTAACACTTTACTTTGATGTCAAAGCGTCATTTGCAATCCTTGCAAAAGATTTTATACGTAATTAGATCCTCAAAAATACCGTGGTATAAAGGTAAAATATGTCATTAAATATGAGAGACGAAATCACAATTTGGGCATGAAATTAAAAGAAAAGGAAATTGGTGGAAAACGATTTAAAGATACACTTAAAGACTTTTTGCATGTTAAGAGCATTAGCATTAGCATAAGAGATTCATTTCGTAACTAATTTTAAAATTGCTTAAAAAACACTATTAGTTATTTATGTGCTTTTTAACAAAACCTACATACTTACCCAGTCTGTTCAGCAAAATTATGTTCATTATGCAAATCTTCCAAACATTGAAATCACATTTCGTTTACATTAAAAAAGCTTAAAAGTTTGGCATTCAGCAACAAACTGCTTTAATCTCTTCGTCTATTATGCAGCTGCCGTTGAAACACCGGCTTTCAAATTCGGAGCCAACAAAAATCCAGCGATGCAGCGCTTCACATTAAAACTTGTAGCCACATTTTAAAAGATGCAGCTAACCGAGCCGTGGATTAAGCAAGAATCTCGGGTATAAATTAGCTTAATCCCTGAGTTGCAGTGACGTAGACAGCTACATTTCAGGCGGGTTGGCTGCCAAGTGTTGCTCATGCGGTTGCAAACATTCATTGTATAGCCGTTGGATTAGTATTCCAGTGCATCACTAATTAGCCCTCAGTTGGTCGATTTTAAAACCTACGTATACGTCAGTTGGTTTAAGCGCATTTATAAACTAGTTGTTCTGTGAGAACAGTAAACCTCGCGTGCCCTTATAAAAATTGAAATCCGCCCATTAAACGCTACAGCAATGTTCATCTTCAAATCTTATGTAGAATGAATTCCTTAGTGTGCTTCTCAAATTTTATTGAAATCCGTCGATAAATGACGCTACGGCAAACTTCCCCCTTTTTTCCCTCTCCACTCCACTTTTTCGATTTTTTTCGCAACATTTTGTGTAAAATGAAGTGTGCCTTTCCAATTTGACTGAATTCAATTGATAAATAACGCTAGAGCAAACTTCTTCCCATTCCGCCCCTATTTTCCCCCCAATAAAAAAAATACAAAAATGCTTATATAAATCAAGGAACTCGAGTGCTAACATTCGTCAAAATCGGTTGAAAATGCGACCTGTAAGCGAGAACAGACCGACAAACATCCGGTCAAAAGCATTTTGGCCTAGTTGAAACTGAGAAACTTCGCTCGCTACGCTCGTTTGGTTAAAAATAAACTATTCTTAGCGATTCATAGGTGTATCGGGAAACTAACGAAGAAATTCCACGCCCTTGCAGTACGTAAGGACAATTGTAGATACAAAACTTTTTGCATAGGTTGATGTAAATGTGTATAAATGTAGCCTTGCATGCATGTCGGCGACATGCATGTCGCGACATGCGAAAGATGGACGAAAACAATTGAGGCGATGTAATTAAAGTTTCACTGTAGTAAACTAAATACGGCTACGTAGTTTGCTTTCTAAGGACGAGTTTAACATTATTATTATTTAGTGTTTCCGTTCGATTTGAAGACGGCAAATCTTGTTCATTAATGTCATCATATCCACCAATCAGCACCGGCTGTATTGTAACATGCATGTTGCGACATGCGATAGATGGACGAACAATTTTGAGGCAACTAAATACGGCTACGTAGTTCGCTTTCTAAGGACGAGGTTAACATCATAATTTAGTTTTTCCGTTCGCTTTGTAGACGGCAAATCTTGTTCGGACAACTTGGCCAAGTATAAGGGGCATCCTTTGAGTGGCGAGATAAAAGGAAACTGAAGAGAGCAAACAAGTATGTAGGTAATGATGTAAAGGACTACTCCATTATGAAAGTATCTGTTTTAGTGTCAGCAAATAGATACCCAAACTCTCTGGAATGTGTAGAACGAATTTATCCTTTTTTGGGAAATCAGCTCAAGTTGAATGGGTTCTCGAGTGAGTGTGATGTCGTAAATTTTTCACGTATTGGATATTGTTTAGTATCTTTGATAAATTTTGCATTTCGTGGTATACCATCCAAAATATTTGGCACCTGATGCCGTGGTATTTTAAGAACTTGTCCTGACCTTGAAATGTGAAGGAAAGTACACAAAGGTAAATGTTTTCGCCCTAAAACATACTCCTTGAATACTTCAACACAGATAGAGCAATATTGACTAAAAAACACTATTTAAGGTACGGCCACACCGCGGCGTCCTGCGATCTGCGGGTGCGATCTCAGTACTTTTCAATTGTTTTTTGATCGCGTTTGGTGTGAACCAGTCGGTACAAATACTACTGCGCTATCTGATCGCCGCCTAGATCGCGCACGCAGGACGCTGCGGTGTGTCCGTACCTTTAGAAAAACTAAATTTCTAATATATATGAAGAATGCGTTCCGGTCAGCTACTGGCACGAAATTTACCGATTATTATAAAAATTACGCACAATGAAGCACTCTTTCACTCACGTAAATGCGAACAGATATATTAACTAGCTGTGCCCCGCGACTTTGCTCGCGTTAAAAAGTATCCTAAAGCCTTATCCATAATACACATGGATAATCTACAAGGATAGCCAGATCCTTGTGCAAAATTAAATCGATTCAACTGTTTGACCATGAAGAAGACCCGAATGACTTTCGCAATTATAATAAAAGTGTTGAAGTGTTGATTATCTACGCTAAAAAGAGCGTGTTGGCTTGAACATTACGTTTTTCTAAATACCTTAGAAATAGGTATAGTGTCACTTTTAGAACCCATCGGAATGTAATGCCTTTACCCATTACGTAGGTAAACCTGAAATATCCGAATACATTTTAATACCTCGTGAAACATAGCTCAAGGCCCTGAAAACTAATCAACCTAGGAAATTCCCCTATGTCCACCTGTCAATTGGTGCTGGCAGGTATTGTGAGCCGTTGAGCGATGTGCTTCATCAATGAAACATGCGGATTCCGCTGCAATATTACTCTTTCAGATATCTATTCGAGCTGACATCTCTGTTGTTATTGAGGCATGTTCTTCAACTGGCCCTAGGTGTCTAATTTATTTAATGTTCATGTTATTATTATTGACGCCTGTTGAAGAACTGTTATATTTCATTAAAGCATACATACAATAAATGCGAAAACAAGTAGTTTATTTCTTGATTTGTTCTTTCAACACAATTAAAAGGAAGGTATCGCCGGATCTAGTTACTTCATACAATCATGTACTATATACATATAATTATAGTACTATATGGATTACAAAGATTGATAGATTTGGCTGAATTGCATACAGGTTGCTTGATTTACTTGAGGTGTATAAAATAGGAATTAAGATATAGGCAGAACGCTATACGCTATCAGACATAGAGTGTTAGGTTAGGGCGTGTAGCTTGACTCTCCATAAGATCTGATAACTTTGTTACGGACCAAGCTTTACTTAACCTAAAAGTGTTTTTGGTGGGATTATGTTAGCGTAGTAGCACACGCCGGGTATCCTCTCGTATAACATAAAATACAGCGCAGAAGCTGAATGCAACCAGTATTCTATCCTACTTCTTACTAATATTTTAAATGCGCATGATGAAGTAAAGAATTCAAATTTTAAGATGTTAGATGACATTATGTTTCTTTGAAGTGTCTCACACTTTATATTTTTGTAAATTGTTAAACACAATCCAAAATTTCATCGTACCGACGGGACTCGAACCCGCACCCCCCGGATTACACGTCCAGGATCGTCCGTCGACCGTCCGTTAGTGGATTGCATTTTGTTAACCCAATTATGCATTGGTGGCGCCATCTATGACTACTTATTACGTAAGTTAATCATTCGGAAGAAATCATTACAGTTTTCAAATCCGACGAGAGATGTTGCACTGCGTAAATCAATGAATGAAAATGAATGATTAACTTACGTAATAAGTAGTCATAGATGGCGCCACCAATGCATAATTGGGTTAACAAAATGCAATCCACTAATTTCGTCGTATCGATGTATCGAACCGTGGCTTAATTGGCAGAGCACCTGGACGTGTAATCCGGGGGGTGCGGGTTCGAGTCCCGTCGGTACGATGAAATTTTGGATTATGTTAGATGACGAAGCGATTGCATCACGAAAAATATCGTTTGCGCGATGCAAGATCTCATAC
This sequence comes from Cabera pusaria, assembly GCA_954871355.1. Taxonomy (NCBI): domain Eukaryota; kingdom Metazoa; phylum Arthropoda; class Insecta; order Lepidoptera; family Geometridae; genus Cabera; species Cabera pusaria. Next base: position 22,356,838 of record OX940892.1, read on the forward strand.
ATTTAGGCAATATTTACAAGGAGAACTGTGCAACCTACTCCAGCACCTTCTAGATGATTTTATAGTAAGTTAAGTTGGAGTACAGATGTATCTACTGATAACCATTGGGGTAGACTTGTCCTAGAGTGGAGATCGGCAAACGTAGCGTAGGACGTCCTGTGACCAGGTGGAGCGATGACATACGCAAAGAGGTGGGCAGTGACTGTAAAAGAAGAGCCGAAGATTGGGTTCAGTGGCATTTTGGGTGAGGCCTACGTCTAGCAGTGGACGGCTGCTGATGATGATAGATGTATGTATCTTTGTTACTCTTTCACGCGTATACTGCTCTACGTATTTGGTTAAAATTTGGTATACAAATAGTAAATAACTTGAGTTAACATATAGGTTAATTTTTAACGCGGGCAAAACCGCGGGGCGCAGATAGTTGCTGAATAAAGTATTTGCAGTCTTTCTTATTATATGGAGGAGTTATCTTAGTAAGTGAATACACTAAATAACTATATTATGCAATTATTTTAATTATAAAAATTTATTGCATACTTTTCGATAAATGCACTCGAGATAACAATAGTATAAAACAGTCAAACTTATTCGAAATATTTTACACAAATAAAAAAAAAGTATGTTAATGTATAATATGCAGCGTCATAGGCTAAAATACCATTTAATATTTAATTTATTGACTTTTTTACGACTGATTTAAATATTTGATAAACATATCTTGATTTTTACAGCTGTAGATAGCATTTTCACATTACTTTTATGAAACTATGTCAAATTAAATCACCCACCGCGTAAATCCGTAAAGATGAAATGAAATAGAAAGAAAGAAAATGTGTTTATTCAGCTACACAGAAGAACATATTTAAATTAAAATACAATAAAACAAAATGTATGTGTGCTGAACAGGTCCATCTAATCATTTGAACATGACGTGCTTAGATTCTAAGCATACATGTTCAAATTTAACCAGCTGTTAAAAAAATATTGCAAAAATAATAACCAAATACAGCCTTAAAAAATTAAAAAATGGTAACATCACATTTGTATTATTGCGCATAAACACGACAGCGCAGAGCTTAACTAATAATAATAATCTTAGAACAATATTTGCTCAATATCGTCGACATAGACATTCCACATTGTGTGAACTCTTTAATAATATATCTTAGCACTTGGAGAATGTCTGGAAAGCTGTAGCAATATCCTCAGTAAAGTCATAAGCCGGTTTATCGTCCTCTACAATCCACGTGCTCCCGCTTGCTCCTTGATTGATCACAGCTATTATACCATTCACTGCAGACTCCACTCTGGAAAACAACATTTTTATGGATATTCACTACGGATTATTTTATATCTGTATCAAATGAGTGGAATACGAATTTCTTCGTGCGTATTTTTGGCCGCCTTTACATTAATTTAATTTTTTTTACAAAACGAAAAAAATACGACTTCAAATGCCGCGCTAGTCATGCTCTGTACGGAGTTGGACACTCATCGGATTTCGATAAAATTACAATGGGACCAAACGGAAAGCATACTCGCTCAAAGAAAAAAGGATTTTCTAAATCAGTTGATAAATAGGGAATATGCATTAAGCTCAGATTTATTAGAAAATTTTTTTTTCGATTCTTTGTTGTCCTGGAGTTATATCTAAAACCTTTTTTTTTAATTACATTCAATTTTATTTGCTTAAAATAATAAATTAAAAATGCAATTTAAGCGAGGGAAATTTAAGTTTGTAAAATAGATCACCATTGGTCGAATCGAAAGTTGACGTCATTATGCACAACTCCACGTGATATAAACATTAAGAGCGGGAACATAAAAATAAATGTATGGTGTGGTCTTATTGTATTTATTTCCAAACTAGAAGTCCCCCGCGGCTACGCCCGCGTTAAAAACTCCTTTTATTTACTTAAAACTTTTCTTTTGTAAAAACGATTCTATCATTAAAGACATCAAATAAAAATTAGCCAAATTGGTTCACCTATTTTCATGTTATCGCGTGACTAAGACAAATCAGGATTCATATTTTTAAAACCCGAAAAACCCAATAAAGCGCAATCCGAAACTATATTGATTTTCAGACTTTTTTACCCCAGTTCACTCTTTTAGGGTGGCATTTTGATAAAGTCTGAAACTCGTATTTACTTATTTATTTACAGAAGTACTTGTGTGAAATGTCGAATAAAATGACTATCCAAAATTTGAACCCCCGCTTCATCCCTTGAAGAGTGAATTTTGAAAAATCCTTTCTCAGCGGATACCTACGTCAAAATTTCTATCTGGATGCAAAATATCAGCGCAATCCGAAACAATATTGATTTCAGACATTGTTACTCCACTTCACCCTTTTAGGAATAGAATTTCAAAAAGCCTGAAACACGTATTTACTTATTTTTTTACTGAAGCACTTGTGTGAAGTTTCGGATAGAAAAGACTATCTAATCTTGTTTCTTCATATAAACTTTGAACCCCCGTTTCATCCCCTTAGAGGGTTAATTTTGGAAAATCCTTTTTTAGAGGGAATTAACGTTGTAATAACTATCTGCATGCCAAATTTCAGCGTAATCCGAAACAATATTGATTTTACACTTTATTACCCCATTTCACCCTCTTAAGGGTGGAATTTCAAAAAAACCTGAAACACGTATTTACTTATTTTTTTACTGAAGCACTTGTGTGGAGTTTCGGATAGAAAAGACTATCTAATCTTGTTTCTCCATACAAACTTTGAACCCCCGTTTCATCCCCTTTGAGGGTTAATTTTGGAAAATCCTTTCTCAGTGGGAACTAACGTCGTAATAACTATTTGCATGCCAAATTTCAGCGCAATCCGAAACAATATTGATTTTACACTTTATTACCCCATTTCACCCTCTTAGGGGTGGAATTCCAAAAAAACCTGAAACACGTCTTTACTTATTTTTTTACTGAAGCACTTATGTGAAGTTTCGGATAGAAAAGACGATCTAATCTTGTTTCTCCATACAAACTTTGAACCCCCATTTCATCCCCTTAAGGGGTGAATTTTGGAAAATCCTTTCTTAGTACACCCTTACGTACTAAGACAAATATACCCTCCAAATTTCAAGTCTCTACGACCAGCGGTTTAGGCTGTGCGTTGTCTGTCAGTGAGTCAGTGAGTCAGTCAGTATGTCAGGACAAAGATTCTTATAGTATTAGATATTGTGTTTGCCGCAAATTATTGTGCAGGAATGTATATTACTAACCATTTAATATAGATAAAAATGAGTACGAGAGTAGAGAAACTGTATAATTTAATAAAAACATGCCATTGGCTAAATACAATAATCGCGCGGAGTCTTAGTTAAAGAAAAAAAAGCTAGTTTGCTTCAAGCGGCGTGTGTCTGACGTGAGTGCGTGACGTCACAATGTATTACCAAAGAGCCCGGGAAATGATGGCGTTTTTTATTTTATTTTTTTATTATGTTATATGGATGTAATGAGTGAAATAAAAATATTAAAAAAAACATGCATATTCCCTATTACGTAGTTCTGAGGTCACAAACATAAAAAAACAGTTCAATTGTAAACTTCAGCCTTTACTGTTAAGTCGTTAAAAATTAGATGTCAGAAACATCCAAGTGTTAAATTTTTTTTTAAATATTTTTTTACACGATGACAATGCATACAACTACTGACATACAATTATTGAGCAAAACATCTAAATAAATACAATCTAATGCTTTTCAAGTGAAGTCCTTTCAAAGCTATGGAAAGAAAATATTTTCAATATTGTACTATGATATGCACCGAAGTGTAATTATGGGAACTGACGGCATAATATTTTTCAAGGCTACGACGTTTTTGTAGTAAAACATAAAGCAGAAACGTTTATTTATAACTTAACATCGCACATGAAAAGCTATATGCACTGTATTTTTACTTGTAGCATGAGCTACGTATTGGATAAGTGCTGGATTCATCCACGCATGTGTCAACTGATGATGCAACAAAATGATTGCTTTGTTTACTTGCAGGGATAGTGTAGTTAGTACCTGGCGTATTAGTACTATACACTTGTTCTACTTATTGAATTCAGTTTATACAAATTGAAGCGTTATATATAACCCGCGGAGTCGCATATTTGTTTACCTAATCTTATTTATATATTTGTCATATTTTTCGGTATTGTGTAGTTAGTTACTAAGCTAAAGAAATGTATTTATTTCTGTATTCTTTCTATATTCTTCTTTCTTTTAAATGTTCAAAAGGATATGACGATTATTTGTACTAGACAACCCTAAAAACATAATCAAATCATTTTAACATTCATTTAAAACTCCAATCCGCCTTAGATTTTCATGAGAAATCAAGTTAAGTTTTCCAGTAGTCTAGGTCAAAAAGAAGCGGCGTTTCTCTCACCTTTGCCTCAGAGTTACCCTGGAGGTCAGCTGTTGAATCGTCTTGTCGAAGTTGTTAGAATTAGTTCTCTGTAGAATGGCCGTGTCTGTTGGTCCGAGGCATACGGTAAGAATACGGACTCCAGACTTTTTATATGCTTCTTCGGTCTGAAAAATATAAGCGTCTTTGAAATACTTTTATGCAAGTCCTGCAAACGTGTTGATGGTATATTCTAATTATATCCATTGAGGTTGTCCACTGGAGGAGATTTCTGTAATATTTTTACTTGACTGCGTTATGCAAGGGATGGCAATATTTTTATCAGCCTGTGCATATATTTTCGTTCATTTTGCTCTAGGGACCAAAAACGTGGGCCGATTTTGATAATTTTTATATCATTTCTGCTGTCGTAAATAAATAAAAAGATAATTTAAGATAGTTTACAAAACGAAAGAAACCGACTTCACATGCCGCGAGAGTGACAATATCCACTAGTCATAATAATGTCATCAAGGTATCAAATTTGTTTATATTGTTTATCTACATATCTCCGGAGATGATTATCAAATCTCAACAAGATTAAAATGGGACCAAACGGTAGGTATTGAGGAGGGAGTTAATCTCTCAAACTTAAATATAATTTTTCAAGTCGGTTAAGATTTGACGAAGTTCTCAGGTAACAAACTAAAAAACATAGTCGAATTGAGAATCTCCTCCTTTTTTGTGATGTCGATTAAGATATTCGATTAAGATTGTTTAAAAACTTAACCAACCGACTTCCATTCCAGGCGAGTCAGTTTCAGTAGCAAGTTTGAGACGTTTGTCGTCATATCTCTGGAGATACTTATCAGACCTGGATAATATATAAATGATGAATTACCACCTTGAAAATAAACCCTACCTTTGAAAAATATTAGTTCCACTATTTTGTTTATTAATTTGCCAAGAGGACACTTATGGTCCAACTTGATGACGCAAGTAACTATGATACTACTCTACGCGCAAATCATTTACACTACAAGCTGAGACCAGAACAACTTAATTCAGTCAACTTCCCTATAAACAAAACTTCATCTCAACAAAAAACCGTGTCAAGAGGCAAAAACAATACCACCAAGCTCTCATAATAACCAACACATTTCCAAGTTTTCTTTACAAAAAGATAATGAAAAAGCTTAATTGCGATTCTCCAAATTCAAAATCCACAAGGAGCCGAAAATTATCTCGGTATCTCTCCTTTTACATTTTTAAGCCAGAATTCGCCTTTGCTCTTCAGATAAATGTAATTACACTCGAGTAAAAGCCGGAAGACCAAATGAAAGGATATTACCTCGTGATAATAAGAAAATATTCGCTCGTAACAGGTATTCATCCCCTTGCCTAAGGTACCATTGGAGCTGACGTCAAATGTTTGGTTTCTGGGATGAAGGCAAATGCAACCTACCGTAGGCATTGTACTATTATTTATTCTGTGCCCTAAGTAGGTATGTTTTTGCAGTCATTTATTACAGAAAAACTCTGTACAAATACTTCATGTTTCATACGGAATGTTTTCATGCCGCTGTAGCTTTTTTTTTTGATGATGGCAGTAATTTTTTTGGTGGACTTCCAAAAACAAAAGGCCCTCTTTATCTGTTAGGTTTTTTTCTTTGTGCCTTTGTTACTCTATTACTTTGCCAATTGTGAACCGATTTTTTATTATATTATAGGCTAGCGTTTGACCACTATCTCCCCTGTTGGAAAGTGATGATTATGATTTGAATGATTTTTTTAATTAAGGGTATATTATTATGTTGTATTAAATTTTAATGAAGTTCTGATTAGTAGTAACTACAGAGATATGGCAATGAACATCTCAAACTTGCTACTGACTCGCGCGGAATGTGAACTTAGTTTTTTTGCTAACAACCGAAGTATGTTTTTTATACTATCTTATATATTTCAACGATCATAACTATTTAGGGAAGTTTTTTAAATAAAATAATGCCCAATTTGACAACATTAATATTCAATATTAAACTTACCCCCATAGAAATACTAAACTGCAACACAGCAGTTTTAGTAGCAGCGTATAGTGGCAGATGAAGAGATCCGAAGTGCAGTGCCAACATTGAAGACATGTTGACAACAGTACCACCGAATCCGCCCTTGTCCAGTCCCATCACTTCTAAGGCTTTCAATGTACTGTGCACTGTCCCAGTCTGGAAATAAGGTGGAATTTACATTATAACAATATAAAAAATAACAAATGAACAAACAAGGGATGTAAGGGAGGACAAATACCATCTCAGTGCTCCCAGCCATGACCTCACTTCCCCGTGGTGCATCCATCCGCCAACCCGCCTGTCCAGCGTGGCGATTACGGCATATCCTTGCCAATGAGCCGAAGATCGGTCTCAGTGGCGTATCTTGGCAGAGGCCTACGTCCAGCAGTAGCCTGACACTGGCTGATTAGGATGATGAACAAACAAACTCTACTGAGTCATTTTCAGTAGCTAGTAAGTTCAAGCTATTTATTATCATATCACTGAAGATGTTGTCCCGTAAAGGCGATTGGGGATTTGGCGTAAAGGAAAGGTGGCTCGACTTCTAAGTGAGAGGTTGCCGGTTCAAATCCTACCACGGGCGTTCGTCCACAGGTGGTATAGGAGCATACTATGTTGATGTTCCTTGCTTGCTACCAATAAGTAGCATAACATCTCAAGGAAATAATCTGCCGCCATAACTTTACGGCCTAGACCACATCATCGCTTAAGGTAGCACGCAGCGTCTTGCGTGCGCGATCTAGGCAGCGATCAGATAGCGCAGCAGTATTTGGACCGACTGGTTCACACCAAACGCGATCAGAAAACAATTGAAAAGTACTGAAATCGCGCCCGCAGATTGCAGGACGCCGCGGTGTGGCCGTACCTTTACACAGATCGCTTACCACCAGGCGAGATAGTGGTCAAATGCCAACCTTTATTATATTGCATAGATATCTATACACTATATGATATATAAAATATTAAAATACAATTAATACAAATATTTAGATGGTAAGATAGTATATATATATATAGTTAGGTATTGTATTACCATTTTTACAATTGAGACAATACATTTTATATTGCATGTTTAATTTAACATCATGTTTATTTCATTAATAATAATAAAATAAGAACCGCAATGCATTACACAGCTGTGTTTTATTGCATGTATTGTGTTTCCAGCCTTAAAAATATCACATGTTGTTATTCGCAGTCCCAGTCAATAATTAACCTCATAACAAAGTAGGTCAGTACAACGAGCGCTTTACTAAATAGCCAACTGATCGGTAAACTTTCAACTGAATCGATGGCAGGAATGCCTGACTCACAATGATGTTTTAAATCGCAACCTGTGAAAACAACGTCATAACATTCTAACTTTATCGGAACGGAAAAGTTGTCTACGTACTGCGATAAAGCAATACGAAAGACGTGGATCTTGCTTCGTTACTTTGAAGTTTAATGGGTATACTCTTGTATCAGCTCATTTTATGGGATTGTTTTTTGAAGATTTTTATACGAATGTGTACTTTGGTCCACCAGCTCCGCCCTAAGACTTCACTCGCGTTGAAAAAGTATCATATGTCCTATTCCAACATATTATTAGCTATAACTGTGCAAAATTTAAGGCAAATTGGTGCAGCTGCATAAGAAATGTTCTTTTTCTATTGCCTCGTCTCACTGCTATCTTCTACAACAAGCACAATTCAATTCGAAGATCGCGGCGTCACTTTTTACATAAGTGTCCAATTTAGTCAGATAAGATAGAGGTCAAATGCTTGTAGTTAGAAAAAAATAGTTTTTTTATCGAACAGTTCGCTCATTGCACGTCTGAATAATTTTCATAAAATAACTGTAACATACATGTTATTTAAATCACTCTATGCCTCAACAGTCAATACTATACGTCTCGCAACATTAGACTGTGCCATATCCAGAATAATTATTTATCACAGCAAACGAATGTTTCGAACTCGAACACGAACGGGATTAAAGGCAGCACCAATTACATTCTGTAATCGTATTCAGAACACGGCACTGTGTTGTGTAATCGAATCAGGCTCGTAAAGTTCGATAATGTTACTTTGTGTGCTTCGTCACGCTAAGGGTTGAAGAAGTCTGTCATGTCTTCGTAACCACGTACTAGTTGCAGGCTGGTTGTAAGCCGTAAATATCGGAAAAAAGGAAAGTACAGTAGAGTCCGTTTATAATGACATCGAAAGGAACTGACAAACAAGTCATAATAAGCGGACGTCATACAAAGCGTTTTGTGAAATGAAAAACCTTTTTTATGTAAATATGAATGTACTTAAGTAGTTTTATACATAAACATAGTTCAAAACAAAAACGAGCCACGTGCCGAACGTCGTCGGGAATCAACGAACATTACCGAAGGTGTACAGAATCATGTCGGTCATTATATCCGACTATTTATAAAGAATTTCATATGAAAACCAAACTTCGTAGTATAGTTACGTCATAATAACCGGTTGGTCAATATAGGCGGAGTCATAATAAACGGATTCTACTGTATTCATCTATGGAAAACTTTTTTTACAGCATATAAACTAGAATTTGACCATTATCCTACATGTTTGTAAGTGACAATGTGGTCGAGGATAGTAGCAGCCTAGACTTATTATGGAGACTGGCCCTCAAGGTCAGCTATTGAAACACACTGGTAAATATTTAGCGACAGATTTTTCATGAGTAAACTTTAAATAGCGTTAGCGTATCTTAGAAGCGTTGTGTCGCTAATTTGTTTTTTTACACTTTATAAGCAGCGATTGATCACTATCTTCATCAGCCAATTTCTGCCTACTGCTATACATAGGCCTTTTCTATGTCACGCTACTGAGCTCAATCTTTAGCTATTCTTATAGATTTAAAATCGGGAATTTAACGTGACTTACGCGATGTCGATATAGCGATTGACATATGTTTCGGCCTCATACGGAGGCCTTTTTCAGGATCTCGAGTGCGGGGCACTCGCCGACGCGTTCAGCCTCGCTCTTTTAGCTATTAGCTTCCAACCGCTGCCAGCCTTGCATATATCATCTTTCCACTTAGTTGGAAGCCTTAGAGGGCGTTCTACACTACGTTTGCCGAGCCGTGGTCTTCACCCTAGAGCTCATCAGCTACCCTAATTATTTTAGTTATGTTACGATGCGGTCCAAGATTAAGCACGCTTTTATATCTAAAATAACTTGGAGATTCTAACGTTGTACATATTAGTACTTATCCGGACTTACATAGATTCTGGCAATTAATTCCATTCCTTGCAGTTATGGTCGCTGAATCGCTTTGTAGAGGTAGATGAAATAATCACGAGTTGAATTCACAACAAAACCGGTCCTCTAGAAATGTTCAAGTAGCCGAAAATGGATATGTGTAAGCTTTTTCTAAACATTTGTGCGTATTGTGGCCTGGTAGGTAGCTACAGATTATAATAATGATGAGAAAATAGCTTAAGGGATATGTTTTGATTCTAATTGTCACTTATCTGATGATACAACCCTTCATTGAATTTTGTTTTGGTTTTTGATATTAACACATGGTTCTCATAACAATTGTTGAGGATTTATAAAACATACATTGTATGCCTATAATTGTGTGTTCATTCAGTGTCATAACATCGTAACTTTCTGACATACAGAAGCTATTGAAATATTATATTATCACTCTCACTATTATCACGTCTGTAATATGATAATTATTGAAAGCCATCAAGCCGTTTCCTGACTGTAACGCAATAGATGGTACCTATTTGTTTTTTTTGAGAGCTTCGCTGACCAAAATGTGAGATGGCTTGACTATTAAACGAGAGGTTGCCGGTTCAAGCCCTACAGGTAATCCTCCGCAGGTAGTAATCCGCCTATCTATTCTGCCTGACTTGCTACCAAAAAGTAGCTTACCACCATCAAATAGAAAATCTGACGCCTTAACCTAACAGTGTTCCGGCAGCGTTACAGCTTTTGAGTAAGAATATTTTAGGCCTAACTTCACACTTACCACCAAGCGAGATATTGGTCAAACGCTAGTTATAAGATATTTTATAAATATCACTCTCTTTCATTTGCGTCCAACTACGAAACATTGTACTGTAACAAATGTACTTACAAAATTTACATCGATCATGCGCTTATAACACGTCTCATCAGTGCTCAGGATCGCCGCACAGTTTATAACCACGTCTAAACGTCGATACTTCTCCAGAACTTGCTTGTAAGCTGCAGACAGTTGCTCCTGGTCCGATACATCGCATTTTATGTACTTGGCTCGTAGCGCTCCGAACTTGTTAATTAATTCTAGTTCTAAGGAAGCGCCCTCCCACTCTCCAATGTCGAGGAAAGCTACATGCTGAAATGTAAATAAGTGTTTCATTGGTATAGTTTGTTTATACACAGTTATCTTAACTAATATTACTAGTAGTTCTGTATAAATAACGCTACAGCAAAGTTCTCCCCTTTCACCCCAATAAAAAAAACACGATCGACAAAAAATCTTAAATAAATCAGGGAACTCTTGTACCAATTTTCGCCATAATCGGTTGAGAAATGCAACCTGTAGCGAGAACAGACAGACAAACATCCGGACAAAAGCAGTTTTGATTGGAAGACTCACTCCTTAAAACGTATGTACAAACAGTTAGGTATGTACCTAAATATAATGTCCGCACTATTACACACCGCGGCGTCCTGCGATCTGAGCGCCCGATCTCAGTACTTTTCAATTGTTTTCTGAACGCGTTTAGTGTGAACCAGTCGGTACAAAATAAATACTACTGCGCTTATCTGATCGCCGCCTAGATCGCGCACGCAGGACGCTGCGGTGTGTGCGTACCTACGTAACTATCTGTCTGTACATACGTTTTTCCGTATAATTGAAGAAATTAAATTAAGTAGTATAACTAGTTGTTAGATTTCCTTTGCTGAACTGTGCGTTTATGTTGCGATCGGTGTCCGTCCTCATTGATTTACAATAAAAGTTGTATTTCGTAAGTTCTTTGTTGCTTTGCTAAAATATGCACCACTCATTCATCTAAAACAGATACATTTACACAAATAGGTACCTAGCTACCTAAATTATTCACCGTTATATCGGACGGGCCGCACTGACACCAGAACTTTGTAATATATTTTTAAATCAGAATTAGCATGCTACAATCCCTGATCTGTCTGTAGCCTGAATACTATAACGAAGTAAAAATAAATTATATACTAAAAAAATCATCATCATCATTATCAACCGGTATCAGTCCACTGCTGGACATAGGCCTCCCCCAAGACACGCCACTGAGCCCGGTCTTCGGCTCTTTGTTTCCAGTCACTGCCCACCGCTTTGCGAATGTCGTCGCTCCACCATATATATATATATGATAAAAAAATATATCAATCAAAATATTCAACAATAAATAACAACTCTAAGCAACCATAATATCTAGTTGTTAATATTTCACCATATGGCATAAGAAAACAAATAATTTAATTACTTATCTTATCAACAAAAATTACTAATCATAATGATACGGTATCCTTGCATGCACACGTTCTAAATCAAAGATAAACCATACCTCAATTTTTGCCCCTAATTATGAGATATTAAAAATAAATTCTACGTATTATCACCACCGATTTTTTTTACTGCCTTCCTTTATCCGTAGGTTAGACTTAATCTACCTTACACGTATACCTTGGGTGACCTACGAAGATGACCAATGATGGTAGGCTTCGGCTGTCGCCAATAGGTTCGCCGAGTTCTAGCATGATGTTTGGTGCCAATAGACGGATAGTTGCGCTCTGTGGGTAGGAAGGACAAAAGTCATCCTTCGCCCCACCCCACTGCTGTCTTTCATTTTCACACAAGCACGATTCCATCTGACTGAAGATTCGGTCTAAATCTTCAGTTAGCATAAGTAGTATAGTATAAGATAGTTTAAGATAGTTAGTAAAATTGTGATCAAGCGATCACAATTTTACTTTTATTATAAATTTTACTATTAATTTTATTTTTTTGCTTGTTGGATTGGCATAATAAGAAGTCATACATAATTGTAATTTTGTTATCATTGGTGCTTAATATTTGAAATGTTCTACATAAATATATATCTACCTCAGTTATGTAGTTTTAAGGCTTTGCACCTCAAAAGGAACCCAAAAAAGGATTATTTAGTTACCAATTATTGTTCTGCTATCTATGTATTTTATTTTACTCACAATCATTAGACCAACTTAATGTTCCAACAATAAACATAATATTTACTATGTCATCACTTAATTAGTTCAACCGAAAGGCATACAATAACTACGGTAGAGTAATTAGGGCAAGGAAAACAGGTGCAACTATAGCCAACCGAGCAAAGTGAAATTAGTTTGAAACAATAGTCGTGGTTGTAACCGTACTAAATTGGGACATGGGTAGAAAGGCAGCATAATTAAGCCAAACGTTACAATATTAATACTTCACATCAGTTATATTATATCGCGACGAGCGATCTCGCAGCGTAAACTCCCGAGGAAGTGCATCGGACATGCACGAAACCTAGGTCGAGACATTCGACATCAAATCTAGTAGTAAAAGTATAATAGTCGGTATTTTATACATCTTGGCTAGCGTTTGACCACTATCTCACCGTAGCAGGCGTGGTGGAAGATAGTGAACACGCTAGGCCTTAAATACTCTGATTGTCAAGGACTGCTGCCAGAACACCGTAAAATTATGGTGGCAGATTTGCTCCTTGATGGTAAGCTACATTTTGATAGCAAGTCAGGCGGAACATCGATATAATCCTCCTATGGAAGACGATTCGTCAATTCAGCTCTTGATCACAGAATAAATAATAGTACTCCTTGATGCTAAGTGACAAAGTACGTATAAATATGTATTTATGTGTACAAATAAACAATGACGTTAACGACCTGCATGTAAATACGGATCGAGGTCAGTCTCTTCATTATCAGCTCCCTTGTGTTTATATTTAACTGCAAGTAACCTTGGCATTGAAATAAATATTAAAAAGAGTTCCTTTGTCTTTTACTATAAACGTATGGTACATGTTGCACCTAATTTCTAGCGATCTTGGTTATAGAGGCTCATAATAAAATATTTTTAAGTAAAACAAAAATGGCAATATACTATAATACAATATAACACTATTTGTGCACCATAACAAAAAAAAACTATGGCATGACCAAAACTAAATTATTTTACAGATTCATTATGGCTCATGATTAGTATATTTAGTAAATTATAAGGATATTTCAAGTTTTCATGGATTCAAGTCGTTAAGTCGAATCAAAGTCATATTTAATTCAAGTTCAAGTCATAATCGAGCTCAAGTCATATCCTCAGCTGTAGAGATACAGACTTTACTAAATACTTGCAGTAGGATTTTGGTGTGAACGTAAAATGACAAATGTTTTCCAACATTGTAGGAAAACATGCTATAATCTATCTATCTAATACTATAAGAATCTTTGTCCTGACATACTGACTGACTGACTGACTGACTCACTGACAGACAACGCACAGCCAAAACCGCTGGTCGTAGAGACTTGAAATTTGGAGGGTATATTTGTCTTAGTACGTAAGGGTGTACTAAGAAAGGATTTTCCAAAATTCACCCCTTAAGGGGTTGAAATGGGGGTTCAAAGTTTGTATGGAGAAACAAGATTAAATAGTCTTTTCTATCCGAAACTTCACACAAGTGCTTCAGTAAAAAAATAATTAAATACGTGTTTCAGGTTTTTTTGAAATTCCACCCCTAAGAGGGTGCAATGGGGTAACAAAGTCTAAAAATCAATATTGTTTCGGATTGCGCCGAAATTCAGAATGCAGATAGTTATTATGACGGAGGTATCCGCTCAGAAATGATTTTCTGAAAATTCCTCCCAGATACGGAACGGGGATTCAAAGTTTGTATGGCGAAACAAGATGGGATAAAGTACGTGTTGTCGGATTTTTCGGATTGGGGTAGGTAACAAAGTCTGTAAATTTAGGTTTTTAGGGTTTTATAAATATGAATCCCGAATTGCCTTAGTCACGCGATAACATGAAAACGGGTAAACAGATTTGGCTAATTCTTATTTGATGTGTTCGTGTTGGCATTGAAATAAATATTAAAAAGAGTTCCTTTGTCTTTTACTATAAACGTATGGTACATGTTGCACCTAATTTCTAGCGATCTTGGTTATAGAGGCTCATAATAAAATATTTTTAAGTAAAACAAAAATGGCAATATACTATAATACAATATAAGACTATTTGTGCACCATAACAAAAAAAAACTATGGCATGACCAAAACTAAATTATTTTACAGATTCATTATGGCTCATGATTAGTATATTTAGTAAATTATAAGGATATTTCAAGTTTTCATGGATTCAAGTCGTTAAGTCGAATCAAAGTCATATTTAATTCAAGTTCAAGTCATAATCGAGCTCAAGTCATATCCTCAGCTGTAGAGATACAGACTTTACTAAAGACTTGCAGTAGGATTTTGGTGTGAACGTAAAATGACAAATGTTTTCCAACATTGTAGGAAAACATGCTATAATCTATCTATCTAATACTATAAGAATCTTTGTCCTGACATACTGACTGACTGACTGACTGACTCACTGACAGACAACGCACAGCCAAAACCGCTGGTCGTAGAGACTTGAAATTTGGAGGGTATATTTGTCTTAGTACGTAAGGGTGTACTAAGAAAGGATTTTCCAAAATTCACCCCTTAAGGGGTTGAAATGGGGGTTCAAAGTTTGTATGGAGAAACAAGATTAAATAGTCTTTTCTATCCGAAACTTCACACAAGTGCTTCAGTAAAAAAATAATTAAATACGTGTTTCAGGGTTTTTTGAAATTCCACCCCTAAGAGGGTGCAATGGGGTAACAAAGTCTAAAAATCAATATTGTTTCGGATTGCGCCGAAATTCAGAATGCAGATAGTTATTATGACGGAGGTATCCGCTCAGAAATGATTTTCTGAAAATTCCTCCCAGATACGGAACGGGGATTCAAAGTTTGTATGGCGAAACAAGATGGGATAAAGTACGTGTTGTCGGATTTTTCGGATTGGGGTAGGTAACAAAGTCTGTAAATTTAGGTTTTTAGGGTTTTATAAATATGAATCCCGAATTGCCTTAGTCACGCGATAACATGAAAACGGGTAAACAGATTTGGCTAATTCTTATTTGATGTGTTCGTTTTTACAAAAGAAAAGTATTAAGTAAATAAAAGTAGGTTTTAACGCGGGCGAAGCCGCGGGACACTTCTAGTACTACATATTTGCACACATTCACCGGCAGTCGGCACCGATTAATAATCTATAGTTGTTAAATATTTACAAAATACAATGAGAGCACACACGTTTTCTCACGTTCCCACCAAAACGCCCTAAAATCGACTTCTGTGGTGTATCGTTCGGTATCAGAGCCAAATAATAGTTACAGACAGATAAACTTAACTCTCAGTACTTAATTATTTATTACAACATTAGATACAAATTTTCTAAAAAACTAAAGAATATTTAGTCAACATATGACCCTGATGTGGTAGCAATTCTGAGGGTGAGGGCACCAATAAACAATAAATACTATTATTATAATGCGGTGGGCAGTGACTGGAAGAGAAGAGCCGAAGATCGGGCTCAGTGGCGCATCTTGGGAGAGGCCTATGTCCAGCAGTGGACTGATACAGGCTGATGATGACTATTATTATAATACATAATGACCCGATGTGCATGAATAAAATAATGTAACAACAAAACGACGCTATCTCCTAGATAACCTTTGGATAGAGATATACATCACACGGCAATAAGATTATTTTTCATATCATTATCATCATCATCATCATAATCAGCTGGTATCATATATGGACAATAGGCCTTTCCCAAGTCATGCCACTGACCCCGACCTTCGGCTCTTTGTTTTTAGATTTCCATTTTTCATATGTGTGCAGAATATCTCACGATCTTCCAAGCTAATGCAACTACGCGTCACTTTTTACCGAGCCGCATTGGTTAAATCTCACCCGCACACTTACCTTACACTCATTCTTTTCTGTAGGCTCAATTTTATTCTTCGCTTTATATTTTCTTGATTATAAGCCACAGCCACCTTAATTATGTGATAAAAAATGACCTTCAAAACAAATATCATCACTTACTAACAGGTGAGATAGTGGTCAAACGCTAGACTATAAGATATAAAAATAATAATAATAATAAAATAAACATCGTATAAGTTAAGAAAAAATTACCCTCGCATTTTCCGACAACAGAGTTCTAACCACCCCGGCGCCAACACCCGCTGCGCCGCCTGTTACTAAAATCACTTTATCCTCCACAGCAACGGACTTCCGCACGAAATTCTCCATTATTTCATTATTAATTAAATGTTATCACAACCACTTGAAACAATGCTTTTATCGCACTGGATTTTTTCTACACGTTTTCGATACAGAGTTATTGGCAGATAAGAACGCCTATTGCGTTTGCGAGCTCTTTTACGACTGTGATATCTGTGGTAATGAATGCGAGAGTGAACTGGACATATTGGAAGGTTAAGGTTGGTAGTACAATGGGTAGTTAATGAGATTTTGCAATGTAGACTCAGGTTTATTATTTTACTGTACTGATATTGAGATGACTGTGACGGTCATATAATTGTAGGTATTATTTTGATATTGCGCTGTATAAACTGAACTTAAACTGCACTCAAACTGCTTTCGTCTTTTATACACATGAGAGGTAAGACAAGGATAGCAGTATTTTTGTTACTGTCAGATTAAATGTATGTCCACAGGTGGTAGGGGTAGGCATTATATCGATTTTCCACCTGACTTGCTACCAAAAAGTAGCTTACCACAATACAATACAATGCAATACAAATACTATTTACTAACACGATTCGATCGCTATATCGACACGTTAAATTCCCGTTTTTAAATCTATAAGTTTACTAACACGATGTTTCAGAAAACACATAAAACAGTACTTAACTAACTAAAACCAGGTATAAATAGGCGGTCTTATCGCTAAAAAGAATCTCGTCCAGACGACGCTTCGTATGTAGATAACAATATAGATCGAATAAGACCGGTGGTAAGTATTTTGAATTTGTAAATTACTTACAATGATCAATACCACCATCATGGAAAAAACCTGCCGCCATTACCTTACAATGTTCTGGCAGCACACATCCCTTGAGATTCAGACCATTCTAGGCCTAACAATGATCTAGAAGTTTCTAGAATCTAATTCTAGAATAGTAAATACCTAAGCTCTTTCAACATAGCTCAGTGCAATAGCAAGCTAAAGTGGCAGTGGGCTGTTCATATATGTCGCAGAACTGATAATCGCTGGAGTAGACGCGTTCTGGAATGGAGACCACGAATTGGCAAACGTAGTGTGGGACGCCCTGTGACAATATAAAGCGACGATATAGGAAGGGTAGCTGGCAGTGACTGAAGGAGAAGAGCTAAAGACAGAGCTCAGTGGCGTGCATTGGGAGAGGCCTATGTCCAGCAGTGGATTGACGTGGGCTGATAATGATGATGATGAAGCTCTTTCAAGCAATTCTACATAATCATTACATTAACATTTGTTATCAGTTAAATAAGTTACCGTTAAAGTACTTATACGTACAAGCCATTTATATATTCGAACAGGAAAGGATCCCTATTTATTGACCTGTAATTTATAATCAAAATGTAAGGTAAACACAAGTATCTTGTTAGTACATTACATCTACCACACATGCGATCCAAGTATGGCGCACTCTAGTTATGATTTCATTAAATTACTCGTGCAAACACTGTCCTGTAAAACCTTTGTGGTGACACTGGCGTAGTGACTGTTTCACGTGCCTCAAGCACCTTTTGTTCACGTTTTATTATTTCGCGAGTTTTTAGCTGGGGACATACCTGCGCGAGAATAATCAACCGCCATGTTTTTATTTTGTCATTAACAAGATTTGTCATACTTGACTTGACAGAAATAGGCTGATATATATATATGTATGTATATTCAAAAATAAATATACATAACATAAACATATAAATTTACATAAATACATATATATATATGGTGGTAGGACACTCTAGTGTCCGCCTCTACTTAAATTCCACGCGTGACTATAAAAATGTCTCGTTGCATGATATTTCACTGCAAGAGCCCAAAACTTTCGAGCCCCCAAAGGCAAGAACATATTTCCAATAACTTTTTCCGTAACTAAATTTTAGCTGTGTCGTCACAGAATGTATTGAAAAGTTGACACGCTTAGTTTCAATACAAATGATGATCCTTGCGTAATCTATTGTACATATATATCTGTGGTTCCAGCAGCTATCCTTGAGAGCCAGTTCCTATTCCAGGGATAGAGTGCTTACCATCTTCGACCGCATCATCACAAACGTTAGCCTATAAGAAATAAAAAAATACTTTTATTTATAATTATATACATATATGCATATAACATAATATACATTGTTAAATATTTCAAATATACTCCCTATCCCTAGGTCTTGTCTGATTATCAATTCCAATCTCAGATTAAAACTGAGCACTTGAAGCTATTTGAAATTAAATGCAATACACAAATAAACATTGGTATTTGTTTCTCATGATAAGAATACATCTTATTTTGTACTATTTATCGAAAACCCACTCTTGTTGTAGTTTTGCTGTTGCTAAATATTACTATTGGTCGAAAGTCAACCATAATTATTTTTATTTGTTAACGTATTTCTGATTCATCTTTTATGTAAAAAAAATGCTTTATGCACTTCTTCTCCTTAAAAACTTTATCTACGTCAAATTTCACGTTCATCCGCGCGTACAATTTTTATTCATTATTAAAAAGGGTTACAAAGTTTTCGTTTCACGTATTAATATATAGATACTGCGCAGTCCAACCGCAAGCTCAGGTATGTCCTAAACTTTCTACGTTACATGTTAATAAAGCGGCTATGTGCGAGCCAGAAATAATTAAAATAAAAAGGCAGCAGTCTGAAAAAAAGTTTACTGCTTTCCGCACGCCATTGCAGAATTAACTGCTGCGTAAAATGGAACAAACACACTTTAAACTTCAATGTGAGTGGAGTTGCCAGTGAGAGAAAAGTTCTTGCTTATAAGGAATTTACACTGTTTATTTTTTGCCACATGATTTAGAATCTAAATTGGCAAACTGGACTTCATAACTAACAAATGAAGTAACTATGACTTAAACATCCAAACTTAGATAATGGTCGTCTATATACCTAGTACATTATAACAGTAAATAGGTTCGGGCTTTAATATGATTGTCGATTAAAAGTTTCACGGTAACAATCCATCCGTGTAAATACCATTACGCTAATAAGTCATTAACCAAGAAAGAAGAGCTACAGAATTCAACATCTGTAAAAGTATTCCAATTTATTCCCTAGGAAATAGTGCAAAGTACACAATGCGGAAATAGTGTCAATTATCCGCCAGAACTCATAATTGTAGATGTCCTCTTTCTACCTATACTTTCCTAATTACAAACTTATAACTAACCTAACCTAACCACAGAAAAACTAAAATATGCACTAAACCTCAACCCTGGCCCTCCATATTTTCACCCCAACCCGTCGCGTAAGGCATCTATTAGACGATATTGTTGCCCGTGAATAGGCCTCCACTCGACGCCGCTTCAGCCGCTTCCCTGTCACCCTAGTGGTGGAATGAGCTGCCCAAGGGGCTTTGAGTACTGATGTACTTATAGATACCTACCTTTATAGCAGGATCTTGAATCAGGTTAAAGGATATCGGAAATATTGGAGATTGGGAATTTGGGAGCAAGATTTTATGAGGTCTTAATATTGATGTTAGTAGGCATTCCAAGCCAGATTCTAAAATAATTTTGTAATAAATAGTTTCGAAGACGTATAACTAAATTTGTTAGTAAAATGCAGAAGGATCAAAACAGAAGTAGGTATTCATTAACGTATCTACGCCCACATAATATTAATAGCCTTCAATCTCTCCTAAGTGCCTATAGCTAGAGTGACACTTTATATTGGATACTTAACACAAGACCGGAACCGATAAGCCAATTACAAGTATCGATACAATAAAACCCTGAAGAACTCAGTTCTTAATTAATAACAAAGAGTCTCACGATACAGTCTGAGATGCAATTATGATTGCCTGAACCCAAAGACAGAAGAGTATTTATTGATAACTAGCATGATACCCACGACTTTGCTTACGTGCACCAAACATTTAGTAACCTATGTTCATAATCATGCTATAAAGTATCTCCTTGTTAATTTTCAGTAAGATCGGATCGTGATTAGGTAACAAACAGATAGAGTGATAGATTTGCAAAAACCTTTTTTAATTTATATTATTATAGCTAGTATGGATTTCGTAGATTATTAGCGATAATTATTTATTAGTATATGTATTTATTAGAAGAGGCAGTAAAACTTGAACCAGCACGGCCGAGTCGCATACAAACCCCACTGCTAGTGATGGCAACTAATGCGATTTCACATAAATTTCATCAGCATGCGAATTCGTCAGTCTTAGCATGCTAATTGCTATTGCTAATATAACGATAATTGATAAAAATAAGGACTTGTGGTTTTGTTAAGATGCGAATAAAAGAGCGCGTTACGCTATGCAGCACGTGCTACACAAATTATTATTAAACAATAACATGCATTCATTCAATATAGACCTTAAATAAGAGTAAATCAAAAATAATAACGAAATCATTACTGCACTTCATTAGTCGCACCCCCTGCTAAAATTTAAACGTTAATTCGTTAAAAATAATTAGATTATTCAATCAATATTCGACCTTAAATGCAAGCAATTAAAGATAATAATGGCTTAACCTCATTTTTCGCATCGCCTGCTAACCTGCGAATCACGTGAAAGAAGTAGGTAGATTTAGTATTCCCATGGGTGTGACGGAGAGCGCACGCTACCGATGAATTTGCTTCGCTCTTCACAGAATTTCGCAACTACATTTAATTTGCTAACTGCTAATTAAGCATTAGCATGCTAACAATTAATGTGAATGCGAATTAATCCATCGCTACCCACTGCTACCTCAACCCATCTTATCTCCACCCTTAGCATGAAAACGCATCGACAAACCCTAACAGGAAATGAAACAACGTTAACATGCCAACATTTCGTTCCACCACGTATGTAACAAAGCCTATGTCTATAGGATTAACCCTCCACAATATAGTGAGAGCAGAATACATAAAATAAAAAGGAAAGTAAATAAAGCATAGTAGAACACCTAGCAGCGGGCTTCCGCAAACAAATCCCGCAGCTCGAGGTGTATGCGGCTCTCGTAAAGGTAAATCAAAAATGCGAACAGATGCAATCTGAGAGAGAAATAATATTTTTTTCTAAATGAAAGCTATATTTGATCTACAGATCTGTTTTGTTAAATTATGTTATAAGTAATGTTGTTTCAGAGCAAATTTGCTAGATTTCGTTTTCTGATTCCATTTATTCAGGATTTTTGTGAAACATTTGGTTATTTCGAATAACATTCTATCATACTAACTCACGTTCATTTTAAACTTAAAAAATTCAAATCGGGAATTTAACGTGACTTACGCGATGTCGATATAGCGATCGACATATTATTATGTTTCGGCCTCATCCCGATGCCTTCTTCAGGATCTCGAGTGCGGGGCGCTCGCCGACGCGTTCAGACTTGCACCCACAAACATATTTCGATCGCTATATCGACATCGCGTAAGTCACGTTAAATTCCCGATTATAAATCTATAAACATTCTATCAATTACTAAATGTTTTTAATGATTTTATATATGTACTTGACGGTGTATAATATTGTACATATAAATGTTTCGAATACATACTGAAGGCGCAAAATGTTACTACTATACTATACTAAGTAATTTTTAAATGAAGATGCTGTTATTACCCCTTTTAAATAATAATTTGCAAAAATATAAAAAACAAGGGCTACGCATAAATAAATAAATATTGTTATGACGTATATATATATATATATATATATATATATATTGACATGCAAATTAAGATTGGTCATCCAATAGTGTATTATGTATATTGACTTAATTTTCTAGTTTGACATTTGATTTGATTAATTATTATTTTATTTTGGCACCCAGAGCCTTAACATCATTTATTTGAGTATAACTTGAATGTAAAAATAATCAAAATAATTATATTTTCAATTGCCCTGTCTGAGGACTAGGATTGTGTATTAAGAATTATTTATAATGAACAATTAATTGATACCACTGTACAATTTTGCATACCATATTTTGGCGAAATGTGTCAACATATTTTTAAAATTTGTTAACAACTGTTACCTACCATATTTCATGCAAAATATACTATTTCATTTCATTTCATTTCAATAGTAAATAAACGATGTCAACGCGGCTAAAACCACGGGACACAGCCAATCCACAAATATGAGTAAATGGAGAAAAAACTTGCACTGAAATCTCATCTAATTACGTATATCTCGGTATGATAAATTATATTTGCCTACATAATTTAATTGAATAACAACATAACCTTTGCATTTGAATTGAAAAAGAAAAAAGTACAACCAAGTTATCTATTTCCAGATTACTTTTCCCATCTTAGACCACATTATCACTTGACATCAAGTAAGATAGTGGTCAAATGCTTGACTGCCAAAAATATAAAAGGACTTTGTGGTAGGACCCCTGCTTCACTTACAAGTAGACGCGCAAACAAAAACGCGGCCTGTGAACGCTCGGGGCTGTGAGGCTTAGAGTGCCAAGTTTCGAGGCGTTGAACTAAAGAAATAAAATTTACCGCAGGGAAACAAGAAACAACGTTTGACCGATTTTAAGCCTGTATTTCAGTACAAGTTATGTAAGAGTCTGAAACATTTCGCGAGAATCAATACACATATTGTATATTCACCGATTTATGATGGATATACCATTTACCCGAACGAAGCAATTTGCTTCTTCGTTCATCATAGGAACCGCCAAGTAAAATATAGGGGTCTTCAAATCGCGACTGAATAGTTATCTTCTGGGTAAGCTCGCTCTATCATCGATCGCATCATTCATTAACATCAGCTGAGATAGTGGTGAAGTGCTACCAAGTTTGGTAGAAAAATATATTTATATATATATATATATATATAAGTAGTATATAATTGGGGTATCTGGCTCAAAGGAGATACAGATACCCCAATTTTATCTATTCAAAAAGTGAAATATTGTGTTACTTAATAGATAATGTATTCAGTTTCATCTACTCAAAAACTGAAATGTTATTTGGCTGAATTAATGATTTATTCAGTTCTATCTAGTCGAAAACTGATCTCTTCAGTTCCATCATCCAGTCAAAAACTGAAATGTTATTTGGTTGAATAGATGATTTATTCAGTTTTATCTAGCCGAAAACTGATTTATTCGGTTTTATCTAGTTGAAAACTGATCTATTCAGTTTCATCATCTAGTCAAAAACTGAAATATTTTTTGTTCGCAAACATATTATTATGATCAATTTGAAATCACATAAAAAAAAACAATTTTTGTTTGTATATAAGATCGAGTGATCTCTCTCTCTCTCTCTCTCCCTTTCTCTATCTCAGATCTAGATCAGCTATTATCTTATCAGCTACATTCAATTATTTAATATAATTTTATTTTTCGATTATAGGAAACTGAATCGAACATCTTTTCAATAATATCGTATCTTAGTTATTGTTAAGAATAAACTGAATAAATCATGTATTCAATAAGTGACAAGTAATCAGCTGATTGAATTGGGGTATCTGGATCTCCTTTGAGCCAAAAATTAATTTCAAGTTACATTCAATTATTTAATATAATTTTATTTTTCGATTAGAGGAAACTGAATCGCACATCTTTTCAATAATATCATATCTTAGTTATTGTTAAGAATAAACTGAATAAATCATGTATTCAATAAGTGACAAGTAATCAGCTGATTGAATTGGGGTATCTGGATCTCCTTTGAGCCAGATACCCCAATTATATACTACTTATGTACTCGTATATTGTAGCGACAAAGTCAGTGTGTATTGTATATTTGTTTGTTTCGTTCTCTTCACGGTCAATCAACTCGATAGATAAAGCTGAAATTTTGCTCAGTGATAGCTGTGGGAGAGGAATCTAGGTATTGGATACTTTTTAATATGGGCAAAGCCATGGTACGCAGCCGGTTATTCGTAACTTTTAAAATACAAAATAAAAATAAACTTCATAACTTAACTTTATCCGAATTGTTCTCTTTTCCAGAAAACTATTCCAATTTTGTTTCTTTGAAGTGGTACACACTTTATATTTTTGTAAATTGTTAAACACAATCCAATGCATAATTGGGTTAACAAATGCAATCCACTAATTTCGTCGTAACGATACATCGTACTGTGGCTTAATTGGCAAAGCACCTGAACAGGAGGTAGCGGGTTCAAGTCCCGTCAGTACGATGAAATTTTGGATTGTGTTTAACTATTCGAATTTTTCTGTAAATCTTATTTCGTCTAACGAACATTTTAAAATAAAATTTAACTAAATTAGCCCCGCCGTTTCAAAAGTGCTGAGCTTAGGTACCAATGAACAGTATTTATTTTATTTTCAATTTTATGTGGAACTAGCTGCGCCCCGCGGCTTCGCCCGCGTTAAAAAGTATCCTATGTCCTAATCTACTATCATTATTAGTTCTCTGTACGAAATGTCAGCTAAATCGGTCGAGCCGTTTAACCGTGAAGAAGTTCAAACACAAACAACACAAACTGTCTTTCGCATTTATAATATTGGTGTTAATTTCAAGTCCTACTACTTAGCTGCTAGCTATCTAGATTTTTCTAGCTCATTCGTGTTGAATAAAGCTGATCAATACGAATAGAAGCAAGCTTTGCTACGAGCGCTTTCAAGTTAAATTAAAATGAAATAACATTTCTGATGTTTGTATTTAATATCTTATTTTCTTTTGGAGTTGAGAAATTAATTTATGATAACATTGTTTCACTCTAGTACGTGAAACTCACAAATGTCAGTGTTTGTTGAATATAATACACTTCTCTCGACTCCAAAAGGGAATATTTTACAAAGTTTCCGACATCTCTTTACACGTCTCACCTCTGCAATTTAACCAACTGTGAAGTGTAAGCAAAGTTACCAAACGCCGCGTGTAAATAATGTTCAGTTTGATGTATGTTATACTTAATTTACGTTTTACGATAGTGTTCTGAACCTCATTTTTTTACGTGATAAGATAGCGTTTGACCACTACCTCACCTGATGTAAATAACGATACGATCAACGATGTTGCACGCGTACCGAGAAGATTCTATCCTCCGGTTCACTAGTTATTTGAAGACCCCAATTTGAAAGCATATAAGACCCACAGATCTAGTATTACTCTACGTTAAACGCAGTGAAATCCTAGATCTGTGATAAGACCACTCTTGAGACATACCTTATTAATGAAAAAAAAAACTGGCCAAGTGCGAGTCAGACTTTCGTCTCGCACACGGAGAGTCCCGAACCATGGAAAAGATAATAATACTTGACTGCAGTACAATACCATGGTAATATTATACATTTAAGCCGCGTGCTTATTTACTACAACGCCATCTAACGAATATCTAACGAAATTCTAACACCAACTAAGTAAACGTTAACACAAAGGTGTTAGGGTTGGTAATTTATATTATTAATAAGGTAAACTACCTTTCCTAGATGGTGCTATAGTAAAAAACACATGTCTTGTATGGGGTGTTGTATGTTCCTTTAATGTTTAACTTTATTCTGTTTTTAGTATTTCTTGTTATAGGGGCAACAAATTACATCATCTGTGTAAATTTCAAGCGTCTAACTATTACGGTTCATGAGATACAGCCGGGAGACAGACGGACAGACATACAGACAGACATATAAGCGGACAGCGGAGTCTCAGTAATAGGGTTCCGTTGGTACCCGTTGGGATCGGAACCCTAAAAAATTAGTGAAATCACTTTAAAATAAAATTGGCGGTGAAACCGGGTAGATTAATAACCGGGACATTAAGCACAAAAAAATCTTCTTATCTTCGCTAAATATTTTTTTTGTTTAATATTAGTATTTTAGAATGCATTATATTTATAACAAAGCGACGCTAAATAGCCTCAGTAATGCAAAAGAAGCAACTCCTCAAAGTAGTCTGTAGTAAAACCTTTTGAAACATATTTTCAGTGCACTTTCCTATATTTGTATTTACTCACCCCATTAAATCTACGATTCGTATTTGCAAATAGCTTCCGTACTCGTGGTATTAAGATTGCATCGCAATTTCCAACAGAATTTACATAAGGCGTTAGGAGTAAATTCAGAATTTTATCTTATTGGATACACTTGATTGGAGCAATTTTAAATATAGTACGGAATTAGGGTTTGTGGTATTATAAAATCTTGTAAAAAGCTGCTTTAGAGGTAGGATTACTGTTAATTCCTACTGAGCAAGTGATTAATTATTATATTTTAAAAACGAAAATAATCACGATAGTTTAAAAACTAATAATTATGATATGTAGTTTTAAAACTAAAATACCGACTTCCATGCCCTGCGAGTCATTTTCAGTAGCAAGTTTGAGACGTTTATCGTCATATCTCTGAAGATACTTATCAGATCTCGATGACAATGGGACTACCTCGGAAATGTACCCTACCGATTAAAATAAACTGGCCAAGTGCAAGTCGGACTTGCACTCATAGGGTTCCGTACCACACCACAGTATTTTATAAAATGGAGCAAAAAATACCACTATCATTTTTCGCCACCCAAAAATAATAATTATTAAACATTTTATTTCTTATAACGCCATCTAACGTCTAACAAAGGAGTTAGGGATCGACATTTCAATATAACGCCATCCATGGGACATCTACCTAACTAAGCGTTCATAGATAGCGTGAAATGCCGAAAAAAACACGTTTCTTGTATGGGGACCCTCTATTAGTTTTAACTTTATTCTGTTTTTAGTATTTGTTGTTATAGCGGCAACAGAAATACATTATCTGTGAAAATGTCAACTGTCTAACTATCATGGTTCATGAAATACAGCCTGATGACAGACGGACAGACAGACAGACAGACAGACAGACAGACAGACAGACAGACGGACAGCGGAGTCTTAGTAATAGGGTACCGTTTTATCCTTTGGGTACGGAACCATAAAAGGAATCTTTCGAATTGGTTCACAATTGACGGAGTAATCGAGTAACATTGGTAGTACATACAAACAAATTTTTTTTTAAACATACATACGAATTAAGTGCCTCCTCCATTTCGGAAGTCGGTGGAAAAAATAGACTTCCATGCCCCGCGAGTCAGTTTCAGTAGCAAGTTTGAGACGTTTATCGTCATATCTCTGGAGATACTTATCAGATCTTGATAAAACTTAAATGGGCCTACTTTGTAGAAACCTACCTACGAATAGAAGAATAACTGAAATCGGTTAATAATTGGCGGTGTAATCGGCGAACAAACAAACAAAAAAATACAGCCCAATTGAGAACCTCTTCCTTTTTTAAAGTCGGTTGAAAACAGGGCAAATTGTGCTACTTGGCTACTTCACATAAAAATATCTCATATCAGGTTAGAAGACGGGGCGCTGCAGCACATGAGTAACTCATATGGCTGCAGTGATGCATAACATTCTAGTAATTCAGATTTTGATTGACATAGTAAGTGTCTGTTGTTCTGTGAAGTCAGAGGTTGTCAATTGCCGTCAGATGTTGAGTTTATCCTGTATCTACTAAAGGTATAGTCAATAAGTACCTATTATTCGGTAACAAGCTGCCTCTCAAGGTTAAACGTTTGCACTCAATTCACACATTTTCCCAAGCGAAGCGAAGGTCTCAAGGTACACACCGCAGCGTCCTGTGTGCGCGATTTAGGCGGCGATCAGATAGTGCAGTAGTATTTATACCGACTGGTTCACACCAAACGCGATCAGAAAACAATTGAAAAGTATTGAGATCGCGCCCGCAGATCGCAGGACGCCGCGGTATGGCCGTACCTTTAGTATTCCAAATTGTACATCTGAGGTTCAGATTAACTGCAATAAATCTCATTCTCAAGGCCTGTCTACTTAGAACGTGCAAATTCAGTGCCGCAACGCAAACAAGCTGCAAGTCCTGTTTTGCAGCAAACTGCGCAAGACACATTGCAGACATCTGTCCTATGAAATACGGACTTCATATACTGCGGCATTTTCAAACGAAAGTACCGTTTTAGATTGCTTTGGCTTGACATTGCAATTTTTCTTTTCAAGTATTCTTGTAGGGACTTATTTATTTTTACTAGCCGTACCCCGCAGCTTTAACTGCTTTAAAAAGTACCCTCTGTGTATTCTGCTATATGAGCTACATATGTGGAAGCATTTAGCCAAATCAGTTCAGCCGTTTGACCGTGAGGAGGTCTCAAACAAACAAACAAATATACAAACTGACTTCACATTTTGTAATATTGATAAAGGATAATTTATTGCCAAAAAAATTAAAATGCTTTCATAAGTAATTTGGGTTTGACAGTGTATCCCAAACTAAGAGGTATCTTATCACCTGTATCTTAAGGCTCAAGCGTGTACATAACAATTTAATTTTTTGCATACTATGTTAACATTGAAACCAGACTCTTGCAGACTCTTCAACAACTCTTCAATACAAGTTACACAAACCCCATTCACTAAGTTTGTAAAGTTAAACTGAGCAAGGAAAGGCAAACGGAAACATCCTAATTTGAACATTGCACACACTCCCGAGTAAAGCTTGAGCAGACAAAGCAGACAATGAAATTCGGCCAAAACGGCAAAACTGTACTATATAAACTAACAGCTTACGAACTTGTTAGTTAGCAAAATGCTCAGAGCAGTCTGTATTGTAACATTTAAATATATTAGAATATTTGAATGTTACAATACATATTATACTAGTCTAGCTTTGCTTTTAAATTATTGTTTTAAAACTTGGAATATTTAATTGGACTAGAGGAAGTTGTTATGTGCCTTGTCCCATCGTTGTCTTCCATTTTTAGTCAGGCTTATCTAACATTTTTGCATGCTACTATAAGTATTCAAAATGCATCACGGAGTGTGGGCTACCCTGAAATTTTATTTAGAAAGAAATTTGAGCTACAAGATTCCACTTGGAACTGCAGCAAGAAAGTGACTTAATAAAAACGCAGTAGAAAAAGTTATACATATAACGAAGTTAAAAAGAGTACTATATACACAGCTAGGTAAACTTTACAAATAAACGAGTAAAGGTAAGGCAATGCCTTTGCGATCTGCGTCCGCGGGCGCGATCAGATAGTGTAGTTATATGTAGTAGTATGTAGTATTTGTACCGACTGGTTCAAACCAAACGCGATCTACAGCGACCAGACAACAATTGAAAATCAGATCGCGCCCTCACTCGCGGACGCAGATTGCACTGTTTTCGCCGTACCTTAATAG
Source organism: Cabera pusaria (assembly GCA_954871355.1). Lineage (NCBI taxonomy): Eukaryota > Metazoa > Arthropoda > Insecta > Lepidoptera > Geometridae > Cabera > Cabera pusaria. Next base: position 22,386,740 of record OX940892.1, read on the forward strand.
TCGACCAACCAAACGTTAATGGTTTATTCAGGTCCGCATATTGTGAATGGCAGCTACGGAACCCTACACTGTTGTGGCCGACACGCTCTTGGCTGTTTAGTTTTTACAAAACTATATTTTTTCAGTAATAAAGACAATGTAGTTTTTATGCATTCTCTTTATATAGTTGAAATAGTCTATGAAGCTAATACATTTTAAGTACAAAATTAACTTAGCAAATTGTATAGATCAAAGTTTCCGAGCAAAGAATTAACTGAGCTCTTCTTGCGAAATCATTAACTTCGAACTTGTTCTAAATCCTTTAATTCCTTTATAAGGAACTTTTAGTTTAATATGAATCAACTCAATGGACTCATTTGAATTTATTTCATGGCAGATGTATTTTTTTTTTCACTCTAGCTAGCTAATATGAGACTAGCTACGTCAATCGGCTTTTCCCACTCTTAAAAGTAGGTATTTCATGTGTTGATCCAGGTTTTATACTATCTGTGTGCTTAATTTAATCCAAATGCGTTTAGCCATTTTTCCGTGAAAGAGTATCAAACATCCATCCATCTATGCTTACCAACATAATATAAAAGCATCTAAATGGCGCTGAATCAAAAAAAAAAGTAAAATCGATTACCGATATGTGAAGATATCGTACAAAAATATACTAATGAATTGGAAACTTATAACTAATTTACGCATCCGTTTGTTAACTTCAATAATCAAATATAACACCGAGAGTGACACAGGGAATCTCCATCCCAGTCGATAAAGCAACTCAAACAGAACATCACCGCATATTGCATCGTACGGCCAATAACTGAAATATTCATAGCACCCTGTACTGCCTATATTGGATTTAAGGTTTCAGAGGATTTCGCCTTCGCTTTTGGGTTTCAGTGACTGTGTGTGAGTTGCAATACGAAAATTGAATAGATATCTTACACATTCAGGAGACCACACGACAGTTATGTATAATGTATATATTTACATCAGTATCTTGAGGTATAGAGCGACACAAATATATACATTTCAGAAATTAAAAATATAACGTATATCGAGACCAATGGAATGATAGTAAATATACTAGCCATGCGTCAACTATATCCTTAAAGAGAAAAGATAGATACGTATCTTTTTGAACAAAAGATATCTCTCTAACATCTCTAAGACATAACTCTTTTATATCTCTATATCCCTAATAACTCTGTCAACTCCGTGACGTTACGGTTCTTTTCTAACTCATATAATGTTATATGCTTACATAACATATCCCTTAATCTAACTCCGTGACGCTCTCTTTTAAACACATGGTATGGTTACATCCCGCTGCATCCCGCTTACTCTAACTCTGCAAAATGAGTCGTTGCGTCGAAGATATAAAAGAGTTAAAGACACGGTTGAGAAATGTAAGATATACTGAAAAAGAAGAAGATATAACTCTTTTTAGTTAAGAACTCCTGAGTAACACACGTCTAAAATATACATTACATTACCTGCTGTATTGTATGTGAAGTGCTTTACGATTTTTTATCATATTGGGTAGTTACGAGTATCACAGTGTGAATTTGCTCATTAGATGCCTTAATTTAATATCTATAAGATCGTACTCGAATTACTTTAAATGTTGCATGGTAAACAGTGATTATTAAAATTTGTTTAATTTAGGAAATCAGATCTGTAAATAGTAGACGTCAACGCTTACCATCAGGTGAGCGTTGTGCTTACCTTATATCATACAAAAAACACGATTGTAAAAGTGATCTGTTGTGAGTGTATCTGTTAAACGCCATCCTCATTAAATGACAGAAAATTATCAAAATTTATTAATTAACTATCCTTGGCAACGCTTATTATTAAAATGTTGCTGAAAATACAAAACTGCAGCCTGCATATTATCGTCACATATTTTCAGTGCATAAATTGAAGCGGTACATGTTTCCGGCGGCACATTTAAATTTCATCAAAGAACCCACGTCTACGGGAAATTGTGTTTACTAGCAACACCAAGAGCCATGCTACGGATGTCAGTTCCAAAGGATATTTATATTTGATTGATCCTTTTAGAGCCCAGTTTGAGACAGCCCTTTAGAGGGCCAGTTGGGCCGTGGAAGAATAGTTAGCTTTGACGCCAGAGGTTCAGAGCGGGTTCAAATCCCCGCCATGCATCTATGGATAAGCGCATTTCACAGTTGCTCTCTGGTGAAGGAAACATATCGTTAAGATAATCCTGGTATGCTGGTAGGACGCGTCCTGACACATTGTCTCCTGACACAAGTAAAATTTTTACTCACAGCATTCACAGTATTTGCATTCACAGCAGACACACATTCAAATTTATTTGTAAGAAAAATGTATTTTAGAATACACGAATCGTAAAATCCTTACCAACGCATGTAATTTTAGAAGATTGAAATGTAACGTCATTATTAGGAATGTGCTAGCTATCTGATTCCAGGAATGGAATCATAGCAGCCGATGAGGCAGTAAATGAGTTGAATCGTTTAACTCAGCTTCAGTCATTTGTGTCATTTCTGCACACAAAATGATCGAATTGACTTTATAAATTTATTTTATTGTATATTAATGATACTTACCACCATTTGTCCTAATTCAGGATGTAGGACACTTACCATATATATCTATACACTCGAAACTTGCAGACCTCTAGGGTGTACCTTTCAGGAAATCTAGCGTCGGGCAATTAATTCTATTCTCTAGTCAGTCTAGTGGTGCGTATGATGAATGTTGAACCGAATCATTTTGAATGGTTAGGTGGATTATCCACCCTATTATAGAGACGGAGACAATGGTTCACCAATATTGAAAGGTGGGGACAGTATAATCAAATTCACAACGTCACTGTAATAAAATATTGATCAAGACAAAAAACCGGCCAAGTCGAGTTTGACTCGCCCACCGAGGTTTCCGTACCAACGTTGGTAGTTGGTAGGTACCAATTAAGCTAGACCTCTAAATTGTATGAGCGCTCATATAACTCAGAGGCCTATCTTAATTGGCGTAAACTATGTATGTATAATGTAATAATTAGGGATTGCAATCCCGCAAAACGGGATCCCGCAGCTTTTATTAATCTGCTGGATCCCGCACCTTCAAAGCGCGGATCCGCAGATCCCGCAAATTAGAAATTTGGAACTAAAACTTTAGCTTAAATTGCGAGTAGCACGAGCGCGACGTTGCCGTTCCGCACAGCGCGCCGCGCCGGCGATTAGTGGACGTTTGGCGCGTTAGGCGGGCTGTTCTGACTCCTTTCAGTTCTTCATAAATACCACTGCGCTGTGCACGTCTTTCTTCTTCTTTCTGTGATATTTTAAAAGCAGATTGTGTCGTAAATAACAATATAATGCCATAATGTTGCGTGAGGGTGGAGACAAACAGAGTCAGGTTCCCGGTGCAGACAACCGATACTGATCAGTACTGGAAAATATTCCATTTATTTTTCATTTTCTACAACCTGTTTCTTTATGTGCGAGCGCATACGATAACATTGGAATATTTTAACAGATCGGTACGGGTTTGTCTGCGCTCTACCTGGTGCTTTATGTCCTGTCCACCCTGAAACATTATGACTTAAAGTGCTTTTTGTTCATATAATGATTATGGATATGGTTCTCGATGATAGTAATCAATTATAATGGTGTAAAACTGAAATAAATGAATCTAAATTTACAGCAATATAATGTCGTAATACTCGTAATGTTGCGTGAAACATTATGTATGACTTAAAGTGTTTTTTTTTGTTAATAGTTTATAACATAATTTCAAAGATGCGGGATCCCGCGGGATCAGCGCGGGATTGGGCAATCCCGCATATCAATCCCGCGGGATTGAATGAGCTGCGGGATTACAATCAAATTTTTATTCGATTTACAAAAATAAAATTATTAATAGGTAATAATACACCCTTTAATTTTCAACTTTTTATTTTTTGGAATTTTTCCATAATTTGTGCTATAAGATCTTGCTTCTTGCCAAATTTCATGATTCTAGGTCAACGGGAAGTACCCGATAAGTTTTCGACCAAAAACCTATAGGGTACTTCCGGTTAACCTAGAATTAACAATTTTGGTTAAAAGCAAGGTCTTGCAGCACAAGTAATGGAAAAATTCCGAAAAACGAAAAAAGTTAAAAATAAAGGTAAAAATTTTGGTACTTACAAGTTTTCGCGTAAATCTAAATTTGCCCATATCTTTTTATCGTGTTGACTCAGGACCTTGATTTCTATACACCTAATAGGAACTTATAGACTTCAGTATCTGGTAAACATTTCAACTTGCTGGGTCTACCCGTTCCTGAGAAAATCGGTGGTGACACACGGACAGACAGATAGACGGCAAGAAAGTGATCTTATAAGGGTTCCTTTTTAGGGTTCCGAACCCAACGGGTACCAACGTAACCCTATTACTGAGACTCCGCTGTCCGTCTGTCTGTCTGTCTGTCTATCTGTCTGTCTGTCTGTCTGTCTATCTGTCCGTCCGTCTGTCACCAGGCTGTATCTCATGAACCGTGATAGTTAGACGGTTGAAATTTTGTCAGATGATGTATTTCTGTTGCCGCTATAACAACAAATACTAAGAACAGAACAAAGTTACAAATTAAAGGGTTTAAAACAAAAAACGTGTTTATTACGATACGATACGATACGAAATTAATTCACCTCGACGCAGCTAGATGGCAGCACAGGAAAAATTAGCACGCGCAAGCGTTTCATTTGTTAAATTTGTGGGCCTCGGTCGATTTGTTTACTTAGCTGAGGTTAATTTACACAAATGTAGTGAACAGTAATGAATAATATTATCACAATTTTAGTACTTAAAGAGCTTCAATTAGTTATATTAATTGCCTTTGTTTGTGTTAACAATACTTATTAAATACTTAGTAGTTAGTTGGTGTTAGAAGTTTGTGGCGTTCGGACTTCGGTAATTCGGAACCCTCCGTGTGCGGGACAAAATTTGACTCGCACTTGGCCAGTTTTATTTAGATTTTTGAGGTACAGAACCCTAAAAAAATAATCACATACCTAATATCTGAATTTTCTAACCATGCAAACAGATTATCCGCCCGTTTCCTCAACCGCATAATGTTTTTCAGACCTGTAGAGACCTTCCATCCAATATCAAAAGCGAAAATCTCTCTTGAATATGAAAAATCCAGTTTCAGCTTTCCGCGTTTAATTCCGAATTTTCGTTCTAGTTCTGAACTCTCTGGTCAGTTGACCGAAATGGAATCAGGCAACGCGGAAAACGCAATTTGCACCCTCAAATTGCATCTCTGCGCTGTATCTAGAAATAAAGTGTAGAAAAGGATGGCCTGAGAGTCTAGGCTTTGTGGCAAAGGCTGCGATTGACTTAGATCTTATTTGTTCCGTTGTAATACTGTAGTGGTTTCGTTTCTTTTGAAATAATAGAGCTTTCTTTGCTCTTTGTACTATTTATTTGATTTCATGCGCTGTAGACTAATAGGTTACATACTTTTTTGGGGTTCCGTACCTCAAAAGGTAAAAAATGAACCCTTATAAGATCACTTTCTTGTCCGTCTATCCGTCTGTCCGTCTGTTCGTCTGTCTGTCTATCTGTCCGTGTGTCACCACAGATTTTCTCAGGAACGGGTGGGACCTAGCAAGTTTAAATTTATACCAGATACTGAGGTCTACAAGTACCAAAATGTGCCTTAATTTTTTTTATTTTTTTTATTTTTCTGAATTTTTCCTTTACTTCAGCTGTAAGACCTTGCTTTTACGCAAAATTGACAATTCTAGGTCAACGGGAAGTAAGTACCCTATAGGTTTTCGATCCAAAACAAGACAAGCTTTACGATCCAAAACAAGAATCATGAAATTTGGCAAGAAGCAAGGTCTTACAGCACAAATAAAGGAAAAATTCCAAAAAATAAAAAAAGTTGAAAATTAAAGGGTGTCCTCATACATACATACTCGTAGTTTACGCCAGTTAATATATGTCTCTGAGTTATATGAGCGCTCATACAATTTAGAGGTCTAGCTTAATTGGTACCAACCAACTTTGGTACGGAAGCCTCGGTGGGCGAGTCCAACTCGACTTGGCAGGTTTTTTTTATTGAATGCAAAATGTTTGAAAATTTTATTTTTCTAAAAGAGAAGCGTCTACCTGAATATAGACTTATCTAGTAAAAAAATACAGTGGCACGTGTAGTCTCTATAGTACCAAATCAAACAAGTGCCTATAGTAATGGTTTTGCGATAGAAGTATTATACAGCATTCACCTATTGTGTCTTGCTACACATCCCCACTATTGTACGTTTGCAAAGACGGAGTGTGTTGTTATACTTATAATATTATGTTATCTTTATGTTTGTAGACTACTAACCGTGGCTGGTTGGTTATAAGATAAAAGAGCTCTGATAATAAAAATTCAATTGATTGATTGAATGATAACAATGTATGCAATTATGACAATCAGATGATTATTCGAAAGAATGTCCTCAGATAATAAATATGCCAATATCATAGTGATTTGTGAGCTGTTGTCTCTTTTAAAGATTTTATAAACTTAAAAACTTCACATGCCGTAATATTCAGCTATTATGGTTCATTTTAAAATTCAACATAGTCTTTGATATGTTTTGTCCCCCACTAGACAAGCACCATTTTGACTGCATTGTCATCAATGATCTTGTAAACTTAAAGTAAAAGTACTTGTTTGTCTCAAATAATTACAACACTTCTACTAATATTCTTCATTCCTTGTTCAAGGTACTTTTCGACAGTTTCACACTGGGCCGCTTCACATCCTTCACTGAAGATGGCTGCCCTGACGGCTACATGCAGATCCAAGAAGCCAGCAGACCCCAAGTCGGGGGCTCTTGGTGCGGCACCTCCTGGGGACCATCGATATACTACAGCGAGACGAAGTCAATTACCCTTATCATCAGGCTACTCCATCTGTCGAAAGAACAAAACAACTATAACTTTGATTTTCGGATGGCTTACAAGGTGCTGAGAAGAGACTATGCTACAGTTCGATATGGTGGAACTCCTCCCTCAGGTAAAAAAAATATATTTTCTTAAACATTATGGTTTCCCATAAAGTATTTGTTTGTACTTTGTACTTGAAGATATAGACGTTCCTTAAACTGACAATAAAGCTAAGATCTCATAAATAAGCTGAGAGCACATAAAAAAACAAGCTTTACTTCTTTGATTTTATCTTTATGGACCAAATGATTGCTGACATCTCAAAATGCCTGATTTAATTTACTATAAGTGAAACCTTTATTCTTCTCGACATGCAATTGTCGAAAATACTCCAGTCAGGTATTCACCCCTATCAACCCATACGTAACCCATTTGTACGTCTCACACGTAGGTTGAACACACACGAGACATGACAATTCCAATCAGCCCATTCCCTAGTCACGTATCTACTCAACATCAGAACGTTGTTACGCTCTCACCCAAAACAAAGCTCACCGTTTCCATTTTCTTTAGCAACAGAACAAAATCTTCACAAAAGTGTATCCACCGTGTTTCCGCACCGATACACCCAATAACCATTTCTTATTGCAGAACGTCCCTATTTCAAGATGAGGCCGTTACCTTACCCCGTAAACATATCACGCAGCGAGGACGCGAACGTCGCAAAGCCCACAAAAACTCAGGACTATTACCTCGGGGAATTGATATCCGGGACATATTGCTCAAGGATATTCAGCGACTGCGATCGTAAAAACTGCAGGCTTCAATCGCCAAATTTCCCCGGCGTTTATCCAAGAAACTTGACGTGTTACTACGCGGTGAGGCAACATGAGGTACCTCAAGGAAAACATGCCTTAATCGTTGTAAAACAGCCAAACGGACAACTGGTCTCGATCCGTAGCCAGAAGGCTTTGTACGCGGCGCAACAGGAACGAGGGAACAATGGCAGAGAACTAAAATTTTGGCAACAATGTGACGAAGTTCAGGACTATGTGACAGTGTACGATGGATACACGACACGGGATCCGGTCGTTTTGAGGTTTTGCGGGGGCGGGGTGTCCGTGCCGGAAGCGATATCCAGCGGTCCGGAACTGTTAGTGGAATTCACGACGTCCCCTTTTGGGACGTTCCTACAACCGGCCACTTCGCAATCCCTTCACGGCTTTCAATTGGAAGTTGAGGTAAAAATAATAATCTAAATTTTTAAAGTAATACGATTAACTACTTGGCCCAGTTAACTCGCTTATCTGCAGATACTGGGAACGTCTGGTGGCCTTATTTATGCAGTTCTCAAAGTTGGAAAGATTTTTGTTAAAGTTATACAGGCCGTGTCGTTAGCGAATTTAAATTCGTGCAGGCAAACAAGTCTGTACCAGATACGATAGAAACTTTATTAAATTTGTCTACATTTTTATTTTAAACTCCGGTTCATTCAGGTCTCCGATAAGTTTGCAAGTCTCTTGTGGCCAAGTTATTTAAACTTTGATAATACATTCTGGAGAGGCTTTTATTTAAGCTTTGTGATACTCTTAAAACTTTTTATTTATGGATCACTTTCGGCTTCTAATACATCTATTGCAATAAATAACGTAAAGAGTAGTAAGAAAAACAAGTAACATAATTAATTTTTTTAATAAACATCCACGACAGCGTCCTTTAGAAAGTTAACATCATGACGTCTATCTAAGAACCACCTTTGATTAATTATGGAACCGTTTAAAGACAAAATCGAACTAGTATTTTGGAGAAAAAGGCAACATGAATTTGCACAAACAATGTTTGCTGCAGCGCCCCCTGGTGAGTTGTCACCGTAACATCTATCTAAGAACATGCACCAATCAAACCCAAACCCATAACTGACAACTGCATCAAAATCGGACTAGTAGTTTTGGGGAAAAATTGCAACATCGATTTGCACACGTATCCTCTCACCCCAAACGCATATACCGCCTCCGTTCCGTCGTGGGTAATAACGTATAACGAAATAAGTTGCAAGTACGAATATATTTTGTATACATATTGTAGATAGATAGACAGATCAACAGTTTATTGCACTTAAGAAATAACTTCGTTTTGTATTCTTTCGGGCGTTAAATTAATACTTTCGTTATCAGAACTCATTTTCTTTATGAATTAATACTTTATTTAGCACTGCAACAAAATATTAATGCGAGGAGGACTTCGTATTGATTCGCGCGCTTATTGTTTTCTTCTTAATAAGAGATTTTTAAATTCACTTGACTATAAACGACAGTTCGCGCGCTTCTTTTTTTTTCATCCTGGCTACCACACTATCAGTGTATTGTGCCACGCGTTTTAAACTTTTTTTTTCTGTATTATATATATTATATTATATTATATATATATGATATTGTTTTATAACATTAAATGTTTAGCTTCACGAGCTTCTTTATTCATCAAGCGTGGCACGCTATCAAGTTGATAGGACAGTAACATTTCCCGTACAATATTATTATTGAACCTCCTTAGACATGGCACTATAAAATAACAGTTATAAGCCAAAAATTAAAAATTACTTTCCCGCCCTAGGGCAGAAATGACCTACTTTGCGCGCACTTATCGAGGAACAAACCGTCACTTTTCGAATAGATGGGATGAAAAAACATTTTATCTATCAAGAGTGCATTAATTTTCCATTTTCAATGCACCTAAGTGCTGCAAAAAGCCCGTTCTGGAAACCGTCCAAATTGCAATTATGCGATATGCAGAAAGTTTTCTCTGCATGTTGGGATGAAAAATTTTAATTAGTTAAAAATGCAGTTCGGGAGTTAGTTTCAAAAGCGTTAGCGAGCACCTTGAGATTCCATTAATGTGACTCTATTAGCTCAGCTTTTGAGAGCTGAAGTGTGCTTAATATGTGCAAGTGTTGGAAGAATCCAATTATTCACTGTACTTAGCACCTCTTGTCTTTACTAGTATGAATTTAATAATGAGCTTCTTGATGACAATTTTCAATGATAGAGATAATATCACTATATTACTATACTAATTTGCTTAGTATATTATAGTCTAGTTATGAACAAAATGCAATGGAAAGCTTCATCTTGCTGCGTAAAAAAAATGCATGCATTTACTTAGTTAGTTTATAAAAATCCAGTATGGAATTACATCTTTATCCCTTTAGGCGTCCGTATGTAGAAAATAAATATCCATTCACAATGCTTTTGTTTGGTGAACCCAGTAAAAATAGCCGGATATTCTATACCCATATACTTTCATGAAGAACTTCATAAAAATCGTTTTAACTGGTGCAGTGTCTATAAAAGACAAACAAACCAACGAATATTATTCTATATATACACGTACCAATATATAGTAAAAACTCAAAACAGTCTGCATGCAATTTAGGCAAAGCGGCAACAATCAAATCAGTCCATTAGATTCAGTCCAGGCACATTCTGTTACACATAATCCTACACCAAGTTAGATTCATTTAGCGAACGCAGCGGCTTTACGTGTAAGCCTGGCACATGCAACGTTTATGCTAATACACTCCTAATCGTTAACCGAAATTAGGTTAATGTAGTTCATATATCATCATGAAGTGTTATTTAAAGTGTTTCGTTCTCGGTGAACAACAATAAATCAAGCAGTGCCCTGAAGCCCTCGCTTGGGCCTCTGCCAAAGTGTAATTAGTAACGTTGTACGTAGGCTTGCACGGCCAGCATAATGGACCAAGAGTGCTCCACCCACATTGTTTTAACTTATGGAATTAGGCCGACCGTTCTTAGCTTGACTTTAATCCTCTGGATTCAGCTGTTTATGTTTTGCATCTAGATTACGTTTTTTATTAATTAAAAGGTAGAAATTTAGTGAAACCTTTAGAAATGTTTATAAAACATTATATAGGACTTAGCTAGATTAACGCAAGTATATTATTCTAAATTAAAAGCTACGCGGCCCGCGCCTATATTAAAACATGCAAGATAGATTTTGAACGTTCAGCGGGAAATAACAAAGATTAACTATGTGATTTCATTTTCAGGTTAGATTCGTGGATCAGCAGTCTCCTACGTACGCAAAGAACAAGCGGGCTTGCGAGTTTTGGATCAGAGGGACGGGTAAAGGGGTGTTAGAGCACCCCCAACACTCGCTCCCGCCCAACACGACCTGCCTTTATCATATGCAAGGAATTGACACCTCGGGGCCGTCTGGGAGGAACATAATTTACAGAAGACCGTCGTTTTCAGCGCCGCGATTTCGCGTGTGGTTCTCGGTATTGAAGTTTTATGTGACTAACGCTTTGAACCCAAACTTGCCCGAGGACGAGTATTGTGGAAGTCACTTGAATATATGGGACGGCCCGATGAGGATATCGCCCGGGTGCAGCGATATATTTTGGTAAGTTCTCAGTATATTTTCCGAGCAGTTTAGCGGTGCATTTTCGGATTGCAGATTTGTCGGGAATTAACTGTGAATTTTAGGGTTATATTTTTAGGTTTCAGTTTGAAATATAAACGCAGTTCGTTCGTCGATTTAAGAATATTTTCTTAAGAAATTCAGTTTGGAAATATCGACACTTTTATTCATACAAAATTTATTTTGCAGATATGTTTACCTATAATAATAATAAATAATAATAAAAATCTTTATTGAGACTATCACATAATTTGTGTTGGTACATACATTTTAGGTTGTAAGTTGTAAATTGTTCTTAGCTAACTATTGTATATAATATCTAGAAATAACTAGATACCCCAAAGTAATACATAAGTTAGATTTAAGTGGATTCTCACGCTTGCCTTTCTCAACTAGGTCATAGAAATAAATCTTATCAACTTACAGTTTTAAATCCTCATTTATTCCAGCGACAAAGAACGTTCAGTCCAAATGTCGAGAGCGACTTCCCCCCAGTCAGTAATCGTGGGGCGCCCTCCTACGAATGCAACGCTGGTTGCTAGATTCTGTCGAGAACGAGCTCCGAGGACCTGTGAACATGCGCTCTTGAGAAGATCCAGAGCTTGTGCGAAGACTGAGAGCTTCCTTTCTAAAGGAGACTCTTTGACACTGGAGCTGAAGTTAACTCAGGGAACTGCTTTGAAGTAAGCAAATAAAAAATATAATATACTCGTACTTGTACCGAGATATCGTTAAAAAAATTCGCCACGCGCGAGTCTCGCACACATAGGGTCCCGTACCACAGTTTACTATAACGCCATCTAACGAATATTTAACGAACGTCTAACGCGATCTAAGTGAAAGTTAACACAAAGATGTTCGGGTAAGTAAACGTTCATAGATGGCGTTATAGTGAAATGCCGAAAAAGTGTTGCCTGTTTTTAGTATTTGTTGTTATAGATGCAACAGAAATACATCATCTGTAAAAATGTCAACTGTCTAACTATCACGGTTCATGAGATACAGCCTGGTGGCAGATAGACAGACAGACAGACAGATAGCTGATGGACAGTGGAGTTTAAGTAATTGGTTCCTGTTTTACTCTTTGGGTACGGAACCCTAAAAAGAAAATTAGCCTAAAACATCTGAATCCCGCTCTAAGGCTTATCAGGAACTAAATAAATGTTGCGTTGTGCTTTTACAAAAATATATTTTAAAGTCACGAAATCTGGGTCCTGAGTCCAAACATTTATGAATCTGCGAATATTACTGTTGGTGTCTTTGGTTTGCAAGAAATATATTATTTACATTCCGATTTAGGTACTTTATACTAAGATTCAAAATAATAAATACTAACTAGTATCTTTAACAATGTTCATTACACAAAATCACATAACCATCAAAATAGAACCAATCAATAAAACCGACGCACCACTGCGGCACCGACCAAACCTTCAATGTTTCTGACAGCCATTAGCTTGTTTACCGATAATTTCTATTACACTAGAACAGTAAACGAAAAAAATAACAATAATATTGATTTTATATCAATTAATATACTTACAAGAATAAGTTAGTAGATAAAGTGCAACCCCAACAAAAACAAAACAAAGCAAAAAAATTGCATCGGTCTTGATTGCACTAGTTAATGCTTGTAAGCATTATTTAAAATCGTTGCTGAGGGATAATTAAAAATTAGGTTAATTAAAAACACCCTTCTCCACCTTATTTTACAGGCCAGTTTTCTTCAAAGCGCTCTACGAGTTCGTTGACCTCCATCAAGATGGAGAACCTTGGGGGCGAGGGTCCTGTTCTAGAAGATTCTCATCTCGTTCGTTTCCCGAAGCGCCGCCGGATCCGCCGGTTACTTTCTCATCTCCCAGAGATGTGTTCTTGTATGGCAGAGGTGGCAATCGCAATATCAGGTAAGAATACCCTCGCCCCTCTTCTCTCCCTTTTTCACAGGCCACAGTATTCTTCAAAGCGCTGTACAAGTTCGTTGACCTCCATCAAGATGGAGAGCCTTGGGGCCGAGGGTCCTGTTCTAGAAGATGCTTATCCCGATCGTTTGCCGAAGCTCCGCTGGATCCGCCCGTTACCTTTTCATCTCTCAGAGATGTGTTCTTGTATGGAAGACGTGGCAATCGCAATATCAGGTAAGAAAATCACTGATCTCCTTCTCTCCATATTTCATAGGCCAATACTTTGCAAAGCGCTCTACGAGGTCGTTGACCTTTATCAAGACGGAGAGCCAAGACGGAGCTGAGGGTTCTGTTCTAGAAAATTCTTATCTTCCACATTCTCATATCTTAAATATTATATTTTATTGTATGGAAGAGGTGGCAATCGCAATATCAGGTTAGAACGAAATGTTATGTTTATTTTATTCGATAAAGGCAAGCACTTAAACACGATCTTAGCTTGCGAAATATTGCGGTATACGAACATTTTAAAGGTGGTAAGGGTAGAAACTGAAACTTTGCTGATATCGTCTTTGTTTAGTGAGCGATGAGTGCAGTGGCCCCAGCTCAGGGGCTAAAGTCCTCCATATACATTAAATAATAATCACATTTTTATAGGAAAGTAGGAATTACGAATTAGGAAAAGTTAGACATCAGTTAGTCAGACAAGACAGGACATCTTTTATCCTAAAATAAAAAGTAGTGAACTGTCAAATTTTGCCAGATAGGAAATTCAATTATCTGACAGTTTCAGAAAATATCACTGATAGGAGGATGAATAGGAGATTTGAGTCTAATTTAAAAGATATTTTAAAAAACTTGATGATATTCCATTTCAGCTGCACCTACCGCTTTGAAGCCAACCCTGGCGAAGTGATCCGCATCAGAGTGTGGGGCGTACGAAGTGGTGGTCGTCTCTGTCGCTCCGTCCACTCTGCTCATTCACCCTGGTACCGTTGTGCCGGGGACCCCACCGCCGCAGTTAGAATCTTTGATAGACCTTGGAGGGATATTGGTACCGGTGTTCCGAGAGATTGCTTATGCAGGTGAGTAAATAAAAAAATATCATTGAATGCACATAAATACGAAGTTAATTTCTTGATATGAGTTGCTTGCCTGGACCTAGCAAACTAGCTCGCCTCATATTTTGGTTCAAAGGATGTTCAGTACAAAAATTATACAATTGATTATAAGTAACACATATAAGTGACGTAATTTGAAGGTGGAAAAGAAATTATTTAGTTAACTGTATAAAGCATTCCGAAAATTACAATATCCCAATTCTCACGTTTTACCTATAAAATAAAGTACACCAATTTCATTTTAATTTCAGTGACATTGGAGATTACGAGTTCACTTCATCCTCTACAGTTGCGGAATTAAAATTCGATGTCGTCAACATGTCTGCAACAGATGACTTCAGATCTTTTGGCTTCGAAGCATCCGTAGAGTTTGTGAGGTTGGAAGACAACTGCAAGGAGTCTCATAGAGTTATGGGAGCTAGCGGTGAACTCAGACTGGCTGCCAGTTCTGTGATGGCGGATTCGGTAAGTATTATTTTTATGTCATATAGTCAACCGTTTGAGCGCTATGTCACCTGATGTTAAGTGAAGATGCAAGCTACAATGAAGCACGCTTGCTTAGAAGATACCTGTTTACTAGTGACTTGAAGACCCCTAGATTGTAATTTTCGGTAAACACAGACACCAGCAAAGAATTGTATTATTTACCTTTAATAGTGATATGTTTGTTGTACATCTTTAACTTACCACCATCATGGAGAAAACCTGCCGCCATAACCTTACGGTGTTCCGACAACAGATAGCCCTTTAGAGTCATAGTATTCTAAGTTTATAGCTTGTTCACTATCTCTGACCACATCTTCACTTACCAACAGGCGAGATAGTTATCAAACGCCTTAAAGATATAAAAATAACTCTATCTGAAATAATACCCTAGACTTTGTGGCCAGAGATACTCAAGGCGATAGATTTTCTTGCTAACAAGGTTGTCGTCGCTAATCAGTTTACACGAAGTAACTAAAAACAAATCGTGTTTTTGCTGCACTTCTTTGAAATGAAAACCGTATATTGTACCGTACCGTGTACTTATTTTCTAAACATTTTTTCTTCCTCATTACAGGACCGTTGTGATAAGCGTCCTTGGCTCATCGACCCTTCACCAGGGCGGTACCTTTACCTCCAAATCAAGGGCACAGTCATCAAGGAGCCAGAGTTGGACAACTTCACTCTCCTTAATAACATCACAGTCGCACCAGACCTTCGACATTTGTGCAGAACTCCGAACAGGATATCTGTGTTCGCTGGTGGACTGAGTCCGATATTTATATGTCCGAGCGGGCTTGATGAGGTATTTAAATTGTTATTCTTAGAATTCTAAGCTTCAACTATGAGTTATATCGATTCCTGGTAGAGCTCTACATGAACTTTTACCTTAGGCGGCCCGCGGTCACTGTAAATTTTCGTAAGCTTTTACATGTAAAAGTTGTTTTTGCTGTACTTACCTAGTAAGTATACAATTTAATGATTATGTTTACCTAGAATAATCAGTCCGGATATGAATAAAAAGTGAGATCTCTAGAGAAAAAAAAAACTCGATATTGACTAAAACATTAAATATTTGAAGCATGCTACTAGCAACGCCTCGCGGTTCTACCCCTGTAGATCCCGTTTCCGTTAGAATATGGGGATAAAATATAGCTCATGTTACTCGCGGATAATGTAGCTTATCATTAGTGAAAGAATTTGTAAAGTCGGTTTAATAGTTTTTGAGATAGATCGAAACAAACAAAAAATCAAATCCTTCCTCTTTATAACATTAGTTTAGATAAAAGCATTAGATGGCGCTAGCGTAGGTTTAATAGCTCTCCTTGTAAATATTTCATAAATGTATAAAATCTTGCATCGCGCAAATGATATTTTCCGCGATGTTGGAACCTGATGCACTTGCTTCATTATCTAAATTAGTATAGATGAAAATTATTCCTATGTAACAATTGTAACGCTGATATTATGAAGAAGCAGTTAAGAAGTGTTAATTTTATTATTATTAAAATATTTTTATTTACAAAGAAATACATAAGATATTCTTATTACACATAATATAACAGTTATATTATGTGTATTAGTTAAATTACCACTAATATAAAGTGGACAGAGATAGGCTGATGATGATGATATAATAATGAAATAAGTAGCTGAAAACCGTCCCAAGAAATAAAATTACAAAACCTTTTGCAGGAGGAAGAAATAGTGGAGATCTTCTCCGACGGCTGGACGAAGGTAGTGGATCCTCTCGCGAGACACGTCCTGTCTCCTGCTCCATCGTCAGATAGATTCGACCTGGACTGGCCAAGGTCGCTGGCTATGGAACTCATCGCTGCTGAGGGTGGAAGCTATTATATTACTTGGCTGGAACTCTCTAGACGGTATGTAGAAAATGATATGAATTTACCCATCTCTATTGCCCGCAAGGTGATCATTGCCTTAAGGTGCGGCCACACTGCGGCGTCCTGAGATCTGCGGGCGCGATCTTAGTACTTTTCAACTGTTTTCTGATCGCGTTTGGTGTGAACCAGTCGGTACAAATACTACTGCCCTATCTGATCGCCGCCTAGATCGCACACGCAGGACGTTGCGGTGTGTCCGTATCTTTAACCGCTGCATACGGAAAATTTACTCCACGATTTCATTGTTTCCGAATGAAAACTAACGCCTAGCTGAAAAGCCACCTTAACAAAAGATAGTCCTTGTGAATTGCTACACATAATATCGCACAAAAGTGTCTTACATCTACGAGTATAATAGGCACTAAGTTTTAGGTGTACAATAAGGAAGTTACATTGTAGGTATTATTTATAGTATAATATATAAGCAAAGGTTATTAAGTATCAGACCATATCATTGCTTACCACCAGGCGAGATAGTGGTCAAACGCTAGCCTATAAGATATATAAAAAAGCACTTTCTCCTTACAATGCCTAGAACAAAGATGCCCATATAAGTAATCTTTATGCAAATTTCAGGCACCCAAGCATCCAAGGCGGTGTATACGCGCTATCCGGTGACTGTGAATACCGTTGTTCATCGCTCGACGCCTGTATATCACCCGCGTTATGGTGCGATGGCATAGCACAGTGTCCTCACGGTGAAGACGAGCGGTTAGCACAGTGCTCTGCTCTGTTGCGGGTACCAGCACAGTATGCCGCTGTGCTCGTCGCGCTTACTATACTCGCTACTGTTGCTATAGTAAGTATACATAAGTCTTTTTTTATATATAAATCCGTGAAGAGATGGCAATCGATAAGCGCAAGGCTCTGAAACGGTAATATTTATTATATTACCGTGGCTCTGATATGCTGCAAGTGAATTTATGCTGTAAGTGCAGTATACTACTGGGCTCATCGCGCAAGTATAATATAAACTATACTTGTCACTGAAGGATTAGCAATACTCACTACTACACAATACTCACTACTGTAGTAGTGAGTATAATCGAAATCATCATCAGGCCCAAGACACGCCACTGAGCCCGATCTTCGGCTCTTTGTTACCAGTCTTGTTTCATGTTTACAATGGAAATATACCTTCTTATTATTCAAAAAGTTGGATGAGGGGACATAAATAAGGCGACTTCAGTGAGGATAGTGGTAATATACCTACCAATTATTCAATGATTAAATGTTTTTCTAAACCGATTATGACGCTGAAGCTGAATCGTTTAGAAGGTACAACGATCGTTAAGATGGTGTCAACGGTACATTTTTTAAATTTTTATATAATGATTTATCTACTTGATGCAGATATCTCACTACTATTACAATCTAGCCTTATAACAACTAGGCTATTGAGTAGGTAGTAATAGTAATTTGATTTTGACTTAATTTACTATTAGAATATTACTAACAATGTGTCCATTAACACTTTTCTTAATGTCTCTACTTTGTTCTTGTGTTATTTTATAGCGTTTACTATCACTACACTTTGTTCACTTGATAAAGTATCACTAAGGTAACTCGAAGGGTTTGACTCTTTTTAGTCTTCTCACTATATGCGTGTTGTCAGATGGTACATGATGTATTTTTTATTTTTAAATTGCAGATAGCAGCAGCGCGGTCATGCCGTCGACGCCGCTCTGCTCTGCAGCAGCGTCTCAAGAGCATGTCCTCAGAAACTGCAATATTCGACGAAAAAGAAGTGATTTGCTGACCAAGCGAGGACTCCGTGCGATACGTGGAAGTCGACCGCGTCACCACTGTGTGACTGGTTTCCAGTACGGAGTCCCTGTCTAGATATTTTACTCATCTGTGGTCGCGCCACTTTAGAGACGTTATGTCAAATTTTGACCAGATTGTCGGTCAATTGTTAATCGGTCACTTTGACCTTATGGTGACCATTTTTGGTCACACGTGTCGGTTGATTAGTTGAAATGTTTCGAATTCATGAACTAACAGTAATGGTTATCATTATTATTATATTATAGATAATGGGCTGAATTTCAATCATTTCGAAATAACATTTTGAAACCCATTTTTGAGTAATTCGGTCGTAATACATGAAAAATGGTAGCTAGTTGAATCAATTTTTGAATAAACTGTAAACATTGTTTTCGAAAAAGAATCAATTTTTTAATTTTTAAATATATAACTATGTAGATGTTAGTGCGAATTATATTTCGGACCAAGTGCAGTCGGTCGGTGGTCAAAATGGCTGTATTATTGTAACTATCGCTTTTTACATCACAATATTACATTGTTGAAAAGTAAAAGATAAATCCATCGTACTGTATTCACCGTACTGCGCGGGAGGTTAATATTGATTAATGAGTTCATTAGTCTATATAGGTATGTTTGTTCCTATATGGCGTCCTAGAGACCAAACGCGTAAGCCGATTTTGATGAATCTTATGTCAATCGATTAGTCTTAACTTTGTGAGTACCACTAAGGACTTGACAGTTATTAAACTTCACCACAGCAACAACCAAATGCCATATCGTCAAAATGGAAAAAAAATATCCACAAACTATGTCAAGCGGGGCATCGTTGAATATATACAAATCATCTTTAGATTCCTTTCATAATTTTGCATTTAAAATAACAGTTTAGGATATATAACGATTTATGTTAACGAATATTCTCGCCAATTTTTCTACTTATAACAGGTATTTTATATAAATACTTTAGTATTTCGTTATTCTGCCCTTTCTATCCTATCCCGGGAAATTGCTTGTTATATTATTTAATAATCCCCACGATATTAACTCCCTCGATAAAATGAGAAAATTGCAAGATGTAGGTACTATCTTACAATCATAATAACGAAGTCAATGAATCCCAATTAAGAAGTGTAAAATAAAATAATATATATATATATATATATATATATATATATATATCTATATATACATAAAAAACCTGACAGCTTAAAACTAAAAAAAGCAACAAGTCAAACTGAATAATTATTTAACTACACCATTGAAATAGTTTTAGAAAATCCAACTAAAAAATAGAAAATAAATTTTAATAAATTTGAATTAAAAATAGTGTAAGAAAAAATGATTTTATTGTAAAAAAAAAGCGTGGGGTGCATGGTATCAATAGTTCCAAATATTTTATGAACAGATATGACTAGAAAGGTTATTTTGATAATATTCTGAAAAGCACCCCACGTTTTTTTTTACAATAAAATCATTTTCTACACTATTTTTAATTCAAATTTATTAAATTTTATTTTCTATTTTTTAGTTGGATTTTCTATAAAAGCGTATTTTTTTAGTTTTTTAAACTATTATTTATTTTTCATTTTTTAGTCGATTTTTTTTTATTTATTTATTGTCGCCGGTCCTTAATAAGTATGCCAAATTTCGAGTTAATCCAACGTTTTGAAGGGGGTCAAAATCATGTTCAAAGATTCCGTTACATACTAACATACAAACATACATACGTCTGAAGCTAATAAAAGCGTATTAAAAAGAATCCCGAATGTTGGATGTTATAAAAAACCGGCCAAGTCGAGTTGGACTCGCCCACCGAGGCTTTCGTACCAACTTCTCTTAACAGTTTGATCGATAGAAAATGTATTGCAAATAATAATTTCGTTTGTTATTAAACTACATTATTTAGGTTTTCAGATTTATTCCTATACATATAGGTGCTTCAAGACCTTGTTTCTCGCCTAATTTCACGATTCTAGGTAAACGGGAAGTATCCTATAGTGGCCTATAGGTTTTAATTCCCTTATGAATTCGCAAAATATGCGACATAAACGGTCATATCTTTTGATCGCGTTAACTTACATGTTTGATTTTTGCACAGTCAAAAGATACCGTAGACCCAAGTATTTTATATAAGTTTCAACTTGATATTTCTACGCGTTCCTGAGAAAAAGGGGTCTTGACAGACGGACAGGCAAACAGACAAACGGACACCAAAGTGATCATAGGAACCCTTATTTATAGAAATAAGGGTTCCTTTTTTCCTTTTAAGGTACGGAACCCTAAATTGTGTCTCATTTTTTTTTAAATATTATTTTTAGTTTTACGCCGTTAGCTTTTGTTTTGTTTTTTATTTATTTTTGTATTTATTTCAATTTTAATTTGTCTTCGACAATTTTCTTTCAATCTTGTAATGGTGCCATCACAAATGGATTATAAAACTGTGATTACGACGTTCTACACTACGTTTGCCGATTCGCGGTCTCTACTCTAGAACAGTTCTACCCCCAACGGTTATCGGCCCTACGGCAGATATGACTATGACTATGACTGGAAACAAAGAGCCGGAGATCGGGCTCAGTGGCGTGACTTGGGAGAGGCCTATGTCCAGCAGTGGACTGAATATACTAGTTGATTACGATGATGATGTTGATTACAACGTTGATAGAAAATAGTCGATCGTATTATTAATTTATACTACGTAGTATTATTATCTTTTCTATGTCTATTCAGCTTGAAAATGTTATACGCACAAATAAAAGCATTATTAATTAGGTAGGAAATCATATGAGCCGACCGACCTTTAGGCACGGAGCATAGGTGATTTAATTTTTAATTCATTAAAAAATTATCATAAGTAGATAAAATGCAATTTGTAAATATACAATTAATAGTAGTTTCCTTCTCAAGGTTCGTAAGATAGGTAATTGTTTAGTACTTAAGTTATATGTGGCAATAAAAAATCATATTATAACTTGTGTTCCGCAAATATGTACTTACTTATCGTTATATTATTATCGTATACGTGATAACAAAAACTGCCATTTTATAAAGATATAAGAAATTTAATGTTCAATTATTATAAACGAAATTTAGAAAAACAATTATGGTTATTCAAAGTTTTGGAAAAATTAAATAAAAAGGTAAACCTATTCTTTTGTTCATCCTTTTGTATGTATTGTACATTTTGTTTATAATTATTATAATACTAAATAAAAGATTACTAAGTCAAACATTTGTAAAATTACTTAGAGTTTTAAACAATCCTATTAATTAAAAGTGATGTAAATAGATATAGTAAAATAATCATATCTTAGAAAAATATTAAAGTGATATATGCATTTGTTTCCCAAGGAAATTAATAAAGTTTATTGTATCGCGTTAACTATTAGCGAAATAAACATACATTCCAATGTCAGAAAAATATACCCACAGAGATTTAATATTACATATAAAATGTTGAAAGTCACAATTGTTTTATCGCAAATTAAATTATCATAAATATTCAGTTATATTAATGCTACTAACGCATTTTTAAGTAATTTACTCGAAAAAAATATTCGTAAACAGAAGAATATTCAGAAATATTATTAAGAAACAGAAGAGTTAAGAGTTAAGAGAAAATCCATTATAAAAGTGGCCAGTTTCGCCGGTTCCTGATATAATTATGAACTTATTGATTTAAAAACGGGAATTTAAAGTGACTTACGCGATGTCGATATAGCTCATTCTTCAGGATCTCGATCAGTGCAAGACTGGACGCGTCGGCAAGCGCCCCGCACTCAAGATCTTGAAAAAGGCCTCCGAATAAGGCCGAAATAATTGCCGATCGCCATACTGACAACATTAAGTGTAAAATTAACGTGAATTTAAGGGATTATCAAGAATACTAGTAATGTGCAATACACACTGCTAAGAAACCAAAAATAATCCAAAGTTTTCACAGTTCTTATAATGTCGTAATGTGTCTGGCGGGAGTATTATATTGATGTTTCGCCTGACTTGCTACCAAACATTAGCCGACCACCATCAAGGAGAAAATCTGCCATAACCTTACGGTGTTCCGGTAGCACACAACCCATGTAAGTCAGACTATAGGACTAGCGTGTGCACCATTTTCGACCACATCATCGCTTACCACCAGACGAAGTAGTGGCCAAACGCTAGTCTATCAGATATGTATAAAAAATAATATACCTTACTATATTAGACTTTATCGGAAACGGTTAAACTGGCTAATTCAAGTTTTTACTTAGTGGTTTCCTTTGTGATTTAATTTTAAACGATTTTGAAATATTCTTTTAAGACGTTATTGGTAAAAAATTTTGCTGTCATTGACTATGAAAATCCAAAGTATTTTTTTGTGTTTTATTTAAATATGTAGTAGTTAACCTTGGAAAATAGAAAAATTTAGACCTTGATATCGTTAGATAGGAACAGTGAAATGAATTAAATAATTATAAATCTCAAAGTGTTCTATATCGTTTTAGATTTATTTTAAGTGATATAAATTTGTTACGTGAATTAATTAGATGTGCATATTGTAGGGTTATGGAGTGGAACGGCGACATTTTATATATTATGTTTATTTTGATAACTCTAATAGAATTCTCGTGCTATCTTGCTGGGATATTTAGGAGGGCCAAGCGAGGAAAATCAATTTGTTTATGAAATGTTTCAATTGTTATTGACATGAACTCATGTTGTCTTTACCCAAAAAGTTTGAGAACAACAACAAAGTTAAAAGATAATTATTTAAGAAATGAGTTGATGTTATGTCACAAATTCATCATTTCACAGAACTTTACTATAATTCGTTTCAAAATACCTATGTATAAAATTATTTTTATTTAGAGTTTTAACAGCACCTAATATAATATTATGTTTCTTTAAGTGTTACTACACTTTATATTTTGGTACATACCCACTTATATACAATCCAAAACTTCAGCTACAGTACGATCCTATCGATACGTAGAAACTACTGGATTTTTCCGTCCCGTGAAATTTTAGATTGTACATAACCAAGCATATAATCTAGTTTTATTAGCGCTACTTTTGAAAGACCTATGATGAAATACAACGTGCACTCCTAAACTTATCAATTTGTACAATAAGTTGTAATGTAAATTGTAAATGGCTAAGAGTTCTAGTTGAAATGGAGTAGCGAGTTAGTATCGTCTTCCAATAAGCGTACGGTTCTGGGTTCATTTTCAGGTAGTTTCGACAAGAACTGGTTTCTCTGACGCTACAGAATTCATCATTTGGAAGACAGGTTGAAAATTGACAAGAATAAGTTGCTTCTTTTAAGAATTGGTATACTTTTTTTTTTACAATTTTTTAATAAATAGAACATTTATTTCTAACACTCGGCTACGTACAGGGATAAATCTATCTGCCCACGCTTGGCTATCTGTCGAGCTACGTTAGGGTCGGGTACAGTCGAGTAAGTTCTCAACAAATACCATAGTCAATAATGCCCATACTCATATTTATTCAAGCAGGTGATTCTACTAACGAGAACTATTTGCATAGCATACATTTTTAAACATTAATTTCAACAATTATAGATCCCAGTTCATACAAAAAAAATATATAAATAATATAAACTGTGTTTAAATAGCATTAAGCATGCAATATAGGTAACACCTACTGTGTAACAATTCTGAATAATTCATAAACACCAATTTACGATGGTTCCTTTTGCATTAAATCCGATTGACCTCACTGTTAGCCAGAGAAACCGTTCTATGAAACATAATTAAAGAAACAATATAAATATGAACAGTGTACATTAAAGGAAGTAAAGATTATAATAATTAACCACATCAGGTTATCCTGGAAGACAATAATGATGGATAATATCGAAGATAAACATTATTTCGTTCACACAGAGATTACGAGAAGTTATATGATAAGAAGTTTTTAAAATAAAACTATTTACTGCATGATTTAAATGTTTTAATTACTATTTAACCTCAGACTAACATAAAAAAGGCAGGCAGATTCGTGCCGAACACTCCAGTGAACGCAAGTTCAGTAATACTAATTTCTTGAGTAAGAAGTTTCCGCATTCAGTCCGGCATAGTCAATACGGCATGATTACTACGTAAGCAAAGCTGCGAAGTAATACTGCACGGAAGCGTCCGACCCTGCTGCCGCTTGGCAGCAAAATGAGCGCGGAAGCGTATTACTCAAGCATTTAGTATTACTGAACTTGCGTTCACTCGGGTGTTCGGCACGAATCCGTCTGCCTTTTTTTATGATAGTTTGAGTATTCAACCTTATTATTAATTATCCTACTTCCTACTAATATTACAGAGGCGAATGTTTATGTGTATGTTTGTTACTTCTTCATACTAAAATCGATTAAGCTGAAATTTGGTATGTAGATAGCCTAGACCCTGGAACAACACATAAGGTACTTTTAATCCCAAAATGTTCACGGAAACGGTGTCTACGTACGTAAAACCGCGGGGCACAGCTAGTTCTATAATAACAGTTAAATGTCCTCTTACACCAACTAAAAGTTAAACCTTGATTAGGTTTATGCAAGTTACTGAATTCGGAAACCTATTTTCAACAATTTCTCAATGTATGATTAGAGCGCGTTCACACAAACATCCGTCATTGTAATTCCAAACCATATATTCTATTCAACATATTAATCTCGTAGGTATACATTATATTAAGTCTGAGGAGTCTATACGTTTCAATACTCAATTGTGAAATGTTTTGACATAGTAACTTAAGTGTATATATATACCGTTACATAAAGCAATGTTTGAGGTTCTTGTCAGCCGACTTCCAAAAAAGAGGAGGTTCTTAATTCGTCTGTATATTTATTTTTGTTTGTTACTCGATTACCGATTCAATTTTTTTTTTTTTTTATTGGTAAGGAAATATCGAGTTGGTTCCATTGTAAATTCATCCAGATCTGATGAGTGTCTCTCCAGATTTGGAGATACACACCTAAAACTTGGTGCTGAAAATACTAGCGCGGCATTTGAAGTCGGCTTTTTACATTTTTAAAACGATCTTCTAAATCTTCTGTTTATCAAATCCATCCATTTAAATATTTAAATTAGTTGTAGTTTAAGATTTTACACATAAAATCAAAACTCTAAATAGCTGGTCTGTAGCAAAATCATATACCTAAAAATATTATTTAGTGTAATAATTAAAATAAATACTAATAATATAAATATTTAATTTTATGGTGTATTAACATTGTTACTATAAAACATTTCACATTTGACCATAAATCAATACTACTCATTCACGATCTAGTTTACTATTTGTAATTAAAAAAATAAAATAATCTCTGTTCATCTAGTTTATAAATTTACCTCCGCCGATGAAGAAAACCCAACCTCATTAACTAACATCTTTAGCCTCCTAATAACTAAAATATTTTCAAGTTTCATTCTTCAGTAGCCGGGAACACCCCCTGGCTCATGATCTCGAAGCCCTTGCTGATATTTGAGGTTATATCCTTGGCAGGCTTATCTGAGGTTATCAGCCAGGTACTTCCGCTTTTTCCTTGCTTGTAGGATTCCAGCAGCCCTCTCACAGCTGACTCTGGGCTGCAAGCGAAAATATGATCTTTATGAAATCAAACTATATGTATGTACATGCGTTTACGGTCCTATCTCAAAAATCCACCTTGTATAATTTTTCTTTTACTGCTTTTGGCATCGCAAACACTGATAGCAAAACGCTTTTATAAGACTTATATCACTATATCACAAAATGTATCTTTTTTGTGGTCTCATTCATCACTGATTATTCCGCCATGTATACCTACGCAGAGGCACCACTGAAAGTATCTACATTACTTTATTTATTTATATCTCAATGCGCCTGCTCACATATCTATTAAAAAAAAAAACAAATATTATGTTTCCTGGCGCGAAGTTTCCAAATAAATCAAAAATTAATTCAGTTCAGCTCCGTTAAGTGTGACACACTTTAAATTTGAAATTATCTGTAACAATGTACAAAATACAACATTATAACATTTGACAACATTACATTTGTAATAGCGCGAGCCCATGGCACGTAATATCACGCACGGCCAACTACCACGCACGACCACGCACGGCCACGCACGGTACAGATCTATCCGAAGTTTCACGCATGCCTCTGTTTCCCACGACGGCGCGCCTGAGCGAGCTAGTGTATCTCCGTTCGTAATATTACGTATCGTGGGATTTTGTCATAACATTCAGACATGATGGCTTTCAAGGCTACATCTTGCCAAGATTAGAACTGTATTTTTTACAATATGAAAATAAAATTATTTGTTTTAATACTTACGTTTGCATAGGCAGTGTTCCAATAGAGTTAGTTAACATGACATCAGTATCCTTGTCGAAGCCTGCCATCTTGGCTGAGCTGAACAGGCTGGTGTCTGTGCAGCCGAAGCAGAGGGTAAGCACGCGGACTCCAGATCTGGAGTAGTGAGGTTCCATCTAAAACAGATATATGGTTCATTTTAATTGTTATGTCCACCAAGTTTAGCACTGGTTTGTGCCCTGCATGATGATAGGGCTAATATCCGCCTGGCCAGCTGCCACCCTCAAGGTGAAAATCTGTCGCCAAACATCTATTTTATTCTAACAATTGTCCTTGAGAGCTAGATCTCATTCTAGGCCTAGCGTTCTATCTCCTCGAACACATCGTCAAATACCAACTGGTAAGATAGTGATCAAAACATGATGATATGAAAAAAAAATAACCAAGGTTTGTTGCTTATATAAATATGTTTTTCTCCTTGCACCCACTAGCCATGCTACGAAGTCTACAAGTGCTACGAGTAGAGCGTCTCTATGATATCAGTATTTCTGTATATTATTATTATATTTTTATTTCTTCGAGATCGCTGATTAAGCACATTCTGTGTATGACCATCCCCCATATCAGGAAATTTGACCGTTGATAATTGAATGAACTAAATGACAAGGACACATTTATATAGGCTGTATAGCTCCATCTCTGTCATTAAGTTCACTTCAACCACTATCAAACTTTGTGATAATTCTGCAGTTAACCAGTTGTGCTCCGTTGTATTCACTCGCGCAATTCTTGGCGAAATTGTAACTTAAATTTTAAATTAAAAAGGTAAAAGATAGACTCTAGATAAATCACTTCAGAATGAATAATTATGAGTACCTATAGATGTAGTAATAAACACCATGTTGACTTACTCCAAGACAAGTGCTAAACTGCAAAACAGCGCTCTTCGTAGCGGCATAGACTGGCAGAAGCGTAGCTTGGAACAGGCCAACAATAGACGAAATGTTGACTATCGTGCCTCCCTTCCCGCCGTGGTCTTTTCTCATTATATCGTAGGCTTTGAACGAACTGGTGATTAATGCTGACTGAAATAAAATACGGGTCATTGAATATTAAACAAAATTGGATACTAGTTAGACTATAAATCTTTGACTCTACATGCAAAATATTGAATTTTATTTAGAACGCTATCAAACGGTAATTTACCTATCCAGAAATTTTAATTAAGATATACAATTGTGCAGTTTATAAAAGCCATAATAATAAGAAGAAGAGTTGCACAACTGTCAAATGTCATTGGACCAGGCCAGCTACCACCCTCAAGTTAGAAAATCTGTCACAAAACATCTAATGACATGTGTTCCAACGGACTGCTGTCCTTGAGATCCAGTCCCCATTTTACGCTTAACGTGCTACCGTCCTCATCTAAATTGCCACTTACCAACACGTCAGATAGTGGTCATACACTAACCTATATTATACAAAATCTGGCCAAGTGCAAGTCAGACTCGCCCTCGTAGGGTTTCGTAACAGTAGAGTATTTTATAACTTTAATTTTTCGCTACCAAAAAATTAACTTTGTTTTTCATAGAGTTTTTATGAAAAACAAAGTTATCTTTGCGGTTGCTATATCTCAAAAACTGCTGGCTGTATCTCGTTCAAACCAATTTACGTTGTTAGTTTTTATTGAGATTTACAGCATATACATTTTTTTTAACTTTTCACTCCCATACCTTAAAAGTTAGGGGGGGGGGCACACATTTTACCACTTCGAGAAAAAATTATTTTAGGAACCTCAATGTAATTTTAAAAGACTTATCTATAGACACCCCTCACGTATAGGTATAATGAAAAAAAAAAGAGTGTGTGTACTTATGTACACGCGTTAGAAGTTATACTTCTGTGGCGTATAGAAAAAAAATAACTAAAATGCAGTAGTGATTAACGATAAATATTTAAATTCATAAAAAAGATTTTATTTAAATAAAAAAGGTTTTATTAACGTAAAAATATGACGTTAAATATGACATATACAACTTGAACATAGTCATGCCGCCTAGAACTAACTTCACGGAGTAGAATTTAGGTGTCGGTGTGCGCGCGCATCGTACCACCTAGAACTAACTTCACGGTGTTAAATTTAGGTGTCGGTGTGCGCGCGCATCGTAAAAATTCACTCTCATCATTTTTCTCTATCGCGCCAAAAGAAGTATAACTTCAAAAATAGTTTTAGTTTCATGTATGGGGAGCCCCCCAGACATGACGAATCTATAATGGTTCCGTTTTTTGCCATTCGGCTACGGAACCCCAAAAAGGGCTTCCAAGAGATACATAATGTAAAATCACGCCTTTTTCCCGTTGGGGTAGGCAGAGAGTTCTTCTTTCCATGCACATGCTACGATCCTGAGATACGAGTACCTCTTTCGCGTCTTCCACTTTCATGAGCGTCTTCATACACGCTTGTCGGTTATAGGTACTTTTGACTCGGCCTTTCTTTAAAAAGCCTCCGATCTTCTCGTCTGTCTGTCTGTCTGTCAAGACCTTTTTTTCTCAAGAACGCGTAAAAAAAAAAAAAGTATCAAGTTGAAACTCCTATCAAATACTCGCGTCTACGATGTCTTTCAGCTGTAAAAAAATTAAACATGTGAGTCCATTTTTTTGCGGTTGGTACATTAACCGTGTCTAGGCACATATTAAACCTAGTTTGACAAGTTTGTACGGAACCCTCGGTGCGCGAGACCAATCCGCACTTGGCCGGTTTTTATTATTATGTCTACCAAGGTTAGTCACTGTTCCATATGCTACGATTCTTAAATACCTCTTTTGCTTTTTCCACTTTCATGAGCGTCTTCATACATGCTCGCTGTCGTAAAAGTGGTTGAAAGTATATATGTACTTTTAATTTGGCCTTTCTTTAAAACGTCTCCGATCTGTTCGTGATAGGTTCGCCTAGGTCAGCCTCTACCGGCTGGCCCATTCACACTCGTCTCATAGATCTGTTTCGTCAATTTTCCTTTATCCATCCTCTCTAAATGTCCAAACCATCTTAGCACCCCTTATTCTATCTTTATCACTATATCTTCTACCACACCACAACATTCCCTTATCGCGTTGTTCTCCACCTAATCCATCTTATCCATACAAGATATGCTTGAAATTAATCAGTAAAGTCAGTAACAATTGGCAAAATATTAAGGCAGCTAATTGCTAGCTCCTAAACGCATACAGTTTATTATATTTGGTTAAGTACTCAATTATAATGGTAACTGGGGGAGCATTCCCTTTGTGTCAGATGCGCTGTCAGCTTGGTCTGGCTTCAATTCGGATGCGACTATCCCAGAATTAAAGCACGTTCAGCGGGCATGGGACGATGTAGGGACGAAACGGCTCCAGGAGCAATTATTAGAGGGTACCACGGGAGCAGATAAGGCCAGACTGCGGGCTGTGTCACAGCCTGAATCCGGTGCATGGTTACATGCGCTGCCTTCACCTTACCTGGGTACTTTACTGGATGACGACTCTCTGCGTGTGGCGGTGTCTGGGCTGCAAGGTGTGTGAACCCCACATATGCACCTGCGGTTCCATGGTGGAGGCCGATGGCAATCACGCATTGAGTTGTCGGCGTTGCACAGGGAGGTTTCCCCGACACCATGCGCTAAATGACATAGTCCGTAGAGCCCTTATATTGGCAAACGTTCCCTGCGTGCTCGAGCCTCCAGGTCTGAGCAGATCTGACGGTAAGACGCCGGAGGGGTTGTGACTCTGGTGCCTTGGAAAAACGGCAAGTGCCTAGTTTGGGACGCGACTTGCGTTAGCACTTTAGCTGCCAGCCACCTCAGTCGTCACCGTCCACTCCCCGTCAGCAGCTGACCGACTTCACAAAAAAGGAGGAGGTTCCCTCGTCCAATTCGTCTGTATGTTTTTTTGTTTTGTGTATGTTACGCGATTACTCCGTCAATTGTGAACGGATTCAAATGATTATTTTTTTTATAGGTAGGGTACGTTTCCGTGGTGGTCCCATTTTAATTTCATCGAGATCTGATCACTATCTCCAGAGATATGGAGATAGGAGAATGTACTGGTTTTAGAAGAAAAGTCCCAAAAGATTATACACAATGGAGGTTGCTATTGCATATAGTTTGGAATGTTTATGTTCATCACTAGAGATTTCACGTTGCATTGTTAATTTGATTTGATTATTTCTTTAAATTTAAGAGGTTATTTAGTGATCTTTGCTTATTGATTATTTGGCGCTGACTCAAAATTACTTATGTATATATACTTACATTACTTTAAGAACTTAGTTATTATGTTTAGTTAAAAACTTAAAACCATTACAAAAATATATACTGAGGTATACTAACAATAGTTTAAGAACTTCGTTATTAAGGTTAAATAAAAAAGTTAAATTATTTTTTGCTTTTCAGTTTTTTCGGCGGTTTAATTTTTTTGGTAAAAAGTTTTATTAGGGTTTCGAACCCAAAGTGTACCAAATGAACACTTTTTGAGACTTAGTTATCCGTTCGTCCGTCCGTCCGTCCGTTTGTCTATATGTGCGCACTTTACAGATCTGTATCATCTTAACCGTAATAGGTACATAGTTGAAATTTTCACAAAGTATATATCCGTCAGTATATAACGGCCCAGACACGAAATTTTATAGATGCATGTTATTCAATTAAAACTTGTTTTGCAGTAAAATAATACAATAATATATTGACGTTAGCGTTAATATTTTATTGTTTATGAAATGGGGCCAGCAGGATTCCAGTACTAATATGCTTACGCATTTTTTTGGAAAATATAAGGTTTTGTGCGTCTACACTACTAAGTATGTATTACAATGGGGGATTAACAACAAATACTAAAAACAAAATAAAATTAAATATTAAAGGGGGTCTACATCACAGTGTGGTCTACATACAAGTAACGTGTATTTTTCGGCGTTTTGTGCTTGAACTAATAATAGATGGAGACTTGAAATCTTCACAAAATATGTATAACTATGACCGTTATTACAATTATGGAAAAAAGAACAAAAAACCGAAATGCGTGAAATAGATAGGGTATTGCTTTTTAAGCTTACTTACATTACAGTTGTACTATTAAACGACTATACCAAAAGGAAGTGGTTGTTTGTTACCTCAGAACTCCATCAATTCTTAACCGATTTGGAAAATTCTTTTTTTGTTTGTTGGAGTTAATATGATTTTCGTTTGGTCTCAATGTAATTTTATTGAGATCTGATAAGTAACTTCAGAGATAAGCACCGCAAACTTGTTACTGAAAGTGACTAACGCGGCATGTAAAATCGTTTTTTTTTTCGATTTGTACGATCATTAACTATTTGTTATAAATATATTTTGAATCTCCATTTTAAGACCTTTAATTCGATACCCCACTCGAAGGGTTTTGAAAAAAACAATTTTTTTGAGCACCTAATTTTGGCGGATGAAATCCGCCATTTAGAATTTTTCAATTTTTAATGTTTTCGTTGACACTCTCGCTAGCATGGCGAATCTATTGACGTGCCAATTATCAAAATCGGCCCACGCGTTTGGTCTCTAGTGTGCCACAAAGGAACAAACATACATACATACATATATAGACTGATAAACACATTACCTCTCCTTTGCGTCGCGCAGTCGGGTAAAAAACGTAGCTAATGCGACGTTCTGCGTCAGGGTTTCCAGTACATTAACTTCACGCAACTAACGCAGTTTTATTTTGAATTAGGAAAATGACCTACCTTATGCACTGAAGTCATATTAAGTACATTTTTAATTAAGCCAAATTCTGTATCACTTTTAATGTAATAGAAAGGATACTACTCACCACATTAACAGAAATTTCCTTTAAGTAAACTCTCCTGTCATCGTTCATGATTCCTGCACAGTTGACCACGACATCAATGTATCCGTGCTCTTCTAATATTCTCTCGTATATTTCATCCAAATCTTGAGACGTGACGTCACATTTATGAAACTTGATCTTTCTTGGACCATGCTGACTTGATAGTTCTTTTTCCAGAGCAGTTCCATTTGTGATGTCTACGTCTAGAGCTGCCACATGCTGAAAAATTTGAAAATGTTATTAGATATAAACAAAGACATAGACTTTATCAATCTAGCCTGTGCAATAGTCGCAAAAACAGGACTGAAAGAGACCGACACTTGTATGGTGTTTATACTTTTCTTTTTTGGAAACCACTAAAAAAATATATATTATATACCATACGTATAGGATAGTACATACAATATAGCACTGGCAGGTTATTAGACAAGAACACACTCCCTTCAACTATCCTCTCTCTCGGACCGTGTTGATGTATCAATCGCAATTGCAACCTTATTTTAATAATATACGGATTAAATTGAATTTATCAAAAACCGTGCGGTCATGCTTATAGTAAAATGACATTAGATATAAAAAAAATCTTAAAATAACTTTCTGATGTCATGGTTCTAAGTTAGCAATATGTATGAAATTAACCGTGAATTAACATGTAGGTTTGTTTTCTCTGCAAGAAAACCTGTACCAAAATAACAATCAGGTGGTTTGTAATCATAGGTACATATTAAGTACCCAATGATAACTAATATATGCCCTACATTTCTTACCGAGACCATTAAGTATTTAACCGTTCCAATCAATTTGGGTCGTGGCAGCTGTATTAATGTTAATTGTTTATTGCAACAACTATTAACGTTACAGACAGATTTGATGTACTGGATTGTACTATCGATTGCTGGCCTGACACAAATTAATAATAATAGGGTCAAACTAACTGTGTCATTAGTATATTATATACTTAAATGTTATAATAATAAAATTCACACACAATAACTTATAGTTTTGATTTAAAGTACCAAAATTTGGCCTTTTGACCCTATGTGGATTAATTAAAGTCGTTAATAGGTTGACAATAGCAGTGCGAAAAGTCACTCTAGAACCCTAGCAATCTTTATTTTTCCATTGACTAGCTTTATGTATTATCTCACTTGGAGTTAAATAACGATGCGTTTGAAAGTGTGAGATGAGGCGCTGGATAATTTCACCCACAAAGCTCAACCATTTTAATCTGTTCCTGGACCTGGCTAGCACCCACCATCATGTTGAAACGACAACAGACGACCATCTAGACGATTCCATATTAGATCATTGTTGTTTAAGATATTAGGCGGTCAAGCTATCTTCAATGTATTTGTTTATCTATACTTACTTATATATAATAATATTATAAAAAGAGAACATTTGTATTTTTGTATTTTTGTATGTTTGTAATGAGTAAGCTCAAAAACTACTGAACCGATTTAAAAAATTCTTTCACGAATACATAGAATGGACTTTCGGAATGAAAATAGGCTATATATTATCCCGTTTAAATCAAAGGTACATTCGTGGAGACCTAATTTGCAACCTAAGTCGGCAAATAAACGGTCGAAAAAACACGTTTCTTACGAACGCTGCTTAATTGAAAATAGATAGAAGAATATTTTCTATGCAAGAGTTGTACAACTTAATAAGACCTACAAAAAAGTCCGCAACAGCATATGTCTATCTCTTAAGGTTGACTCACAGTAACCATTTTAATCTTAAAATTTTTGTTAAAAAATATTACATAACTTCCAAGGCTATTTTCAAGTATATAGTATTAATCCTTATCCAAATAATTACGTTTATTAGCTTGGCCACATATTATAGATTAAAATTGTCCTTAACAGTATATAATTCAAATGAAAACTCTAGAAGATATCACGAATTTACCATACACTCATCGCAAAATTAATAAAATATTTGCAGTGAAACCACAGATTAGGTCATAATAATATTTTTGCATTAACAATGCGAAAATATTATTATAAGCTTAGCTATGCTGTAGATCCCCACCGATCACAATCAATTTGAAGTCATTATAGTATAATAATATGATCTATTGTATAAAATAATATTCATCTATATATATAATAATATAATATTTTAAACCACCCCGACTGATCTATGTATAATAGCTTTTTCCAATGACTCTAAACACGACATTTAATATCTGAGCTGTAAGTTGGTGAGGATTTGAGTATTCTGTAGAGTCCAGGAGGCTTCCATGTTCTTACAATATCGTTGAAGAAGAAGATTTTCGAATTGATCAGACCTATGAAAGTTGATTTCATAGCGCAATTAACTAGAAAAAAGCTCATAATTTTATAACGATTGAACGAATTTTCATAAATCAAAGCTAAGAAAACTCTCGATGAAGACATCTATCAAACAAAAAAAAACTATCAATAATAAAAACAAAATCGGTTCATCCGGCTAACCGGATGAACCGATCTGTAGCATCTTAGCACCTAAGTGCTAAGATGCTACAGACAGACACACAGATACACACGTTAAACGTATATCACCCCTACATTTTGCGTCGGGGAACGCCGTAAGGTTACGGCGGCAGATGTACTCCTTGGTGGTAAGCTACTTTTTGGTAGATTTAATGATTCCACTACCACTGTACGAAAACTCATGATTCATGAATGCACATAAAACTTTCATTGGTAGGTATATAGCTAGGATTAGAACCAACGACCGTCGGGTCAGAATCAGGGTAACTATCCTTTACGCCAAAGGGCCGTCCAATATCAATACGTAAGTATTATAAAACAAAGTTCATCACTGCGTCTGTCTGTCTGTTCGCAATAATCTCAATAGCTACTGAACGGATTATCATGCGGTTTTCACCAATAGCCAGAGTGTTTATGAGGAAGGTTTAGGTGCATAATTCGTTAAGGTTTTGTGTAAATTGGATGAAATATGACGGTGGTTGTTAAATATGCTCATATTTTATATTCGATGCAACAAACTGATGCAAATTTTGTAGGCATATATGTTCTACCCGTGCGAAGCCGGGGCGGGCTGCTAGTTTCTAAATAAGACAGCAAAGACATTTTATTTTAATATCTTATAAGCTAGGGTACCACTATCTCGCCTGTTGGAAAGCAATTATGTTGTCGAAGATGGTGAACATGCTAGACCTGACCTGATACTCTGACTCCCAAGTGCTGTGTGTTGCCGGAACACCATACGTTTATGGCGGCATTTCCGCTTGATGGTGGCAGCCTACTTTTTGATATCAAATCAGGCGGAACATAGATATAATATGCTCCTACCGCCTCTGAAAATTTGTATATAAAGGCTACTCACTTTAGCTCCATCTTCTAAGAAGGCTCGTACTACTCCAGCGCCGATGCCTGCTGCCCCTCCTGTCACTAGGATCACTTTATCTTGAATTTCACACATAGCTGCGGCAAAATCTGGTTCCTTCTTCTTCTTCAGTTATTTTGAGGTATGACACTTTCGATAAGTACCTATAAGTAAACAGCCTACCTTACACAGGTTGTTCACGGATTGTATGGTTTTGAGACAATATAAGTATGCTTTACATAATTTTCATGTAAATACAAGGCAAGGTACTCATGCCACACTGATTCGCGCGTGAATGTGATGCAAAATGTATAGAGCAACAACCGAAAAGTATGTTACTGAGCGCAGTTTATGCTTGAAGCCAAAGGCGTGGTCAGAGTGTCTAGTGCGAGTTTTATAGATTGCTTTACTTATTCGATTACGTTAAGGTAAACACAGATTTGTATGGAATTAAAATGGGCCATCTAAGGTGTTTAAGAGGTAATTTCCATACAAATCTGCGTTTACTTTAACCGACATTAACGTGATCGAGTGAGTGAATAAACCTAATTAAAACTCGCACTAGGCCCTCAGATCCAGAGCTATAAATTGGTGGATGGTGTGCTAGAAAACGTATAGCGCATGACAGTTAGTTTAGTGAGCTTAAAATATGATAATTTAAGATCGTTTAAAAAACTAACAGAACCGACTTTAAACGTCGTGCTAGATGTTTTCAGTACTAAGTTTGAGGTGATTTTCTTCATATCTCTAGAGATAGGTACCGAACATAATATCTCGATGAAATTTGAATGGGACTAGCTGTGAAGTGTAGTAGAACCCTTTTAAATGAAAAAAAGAATTAGCCAAGTCGGTTTAGGCGTCTTTGAGTTATTGATGAATATATATTAAAAATATACATACAGTCAAATATAGAACCTACTTCTTTTTTGAAGTCGGTTAAAAATTCAAGTTATTCCCAATTTTCAAATCCATGAAATCCTGCTTGATTAAAACTGCTTGTCACACTGCTTGCTGTATTAATTGTTTTAATTTTTATTATGTATTTATGTAACAATATAAAAACCTAAAAATATCTACATAAAATAATTATATTTACATATAAATACATATTTCTATAAAAACTAAATACATACATGATGCACAAGTACATATATTGTAAAACAAATAATACAGCAGTGTAAAAAGCAGTTTAAGTCAGGTAGGACTTCATGGATTAAAAAATTGGGAGCAACTTGAATTTTAACTGTGCACGCGTTTTGCGATGCAAAATAGATTTAACTCAAATTAGCCCTCCGCCATTACGTAGGATGCATATCCAGGCTTACTACTTCGATTGATTTAAGCGATAGGACCGCCGCGGCGCGCTTATTTTACGATGTTATTTTTATTAATTGTGAAATATAAAAGCTTTATTGCACATATTTATTTGTTTTGGTAATCAATAAAGACATTTTTTATTGAATTTATACAGAAAGATACAATTACAATATTTAAGGCGGCTGAGAAGTAGGTACGCTGCGGGATCGACTTCACGCAGGTCGTACAGTTTAAACTCAAAATCTCACTCAATCAAAATCGCATACAGAGGTATCACTCACACAATCACACACTCTCTCTGGGAGCGGGTGTGAACTGTGCAGCGGAAAGCGGGGCGAGTGCTCGTCCCCCTCACCTCTTTTCTCATCTGCGCAGCGTCTTGCCCGTGGTCTTGCACCTAGATTCAAAGCCACCATCGCTAATATTTCATAGTTTTATTTGACCGCGCCCTTACTCAACCGCGAGCGAGTGAGCTTAAGAGCGAATGCGGGGTACACTTTTCCATTCAAACGTATTCCCCTGTTTCCTCCCTGGAAAATGCTTCTAGAGCAAAATTTGTTTCTCCAAAAATCAAGATCTGCTGTAGCTACGCCCCTATTATTTTCCTTTTTTGACCAACCAATTGTAAATAGAAATACGACCCTTCAAAAATCTAAAATTTTAATATAAATTATTATTTTTTTTTGCAATTGGTTAATCAAAAAAAGCAATGATATGGGCGCATAGCTACAGCAAACCTTGATTCTTTGTGGAAACAAATTTTGCTCTATAAGCATTTTTCAGGGAGGAAACGGGGGAATACATCTGTATGGAAAAGTGCACCCTAAGTTCGCTCTTAATTTTACAAAATGTTAACTTCAACTACTAATAATAAGAAACGTTAGTTTGAAAATATTTGCAATACGATCTAGTAGTTCGCATTGAGGTTTTGATAAAATATTCCAAACTTGACTTACATTAATCTAATATGTTTATTCATTCTATTCCAACTTTTAGGCGCGGCATTTTCTTATACGAAAAATAACCGGCTGTAGTAAAACTGCCTATTTGCGGCATGTCCAATTCGAATCCATATTTAGCCAACCTAACCTAATCATAGCCTTGTATTTCCTTAGTTCGAACACTTCGAAGTAACGGTAATGAGCCTAATAGGTGTTGAACACACCCGTTTATCGTCAAGCGCAGGTACATTTCATTAATTTTTTAAGAGGGGATATATATTATCGAGTAGGCGCAAACGAATATTCTGTATTGGTGTGTGTTGTTGTAAAATTATATGTAAATACGTTAAAATATCTCGTCTATAATTATTCAATCACTGAGCTGCATTTTATTATGCTAATTTCTATAAGTTTGTTTGACCATGAAGATAAATAAAACTGGCCAAGTGCGAGTTGTCTCGCACACGTAGGGTTCCGTACCACAGTACAATAAATATGATTGAACTAAATATGCCGAAAGAACACGTTTCTTGTAAGGGGACCTTTTATTTAATTGATTTTATATTAATAGTTGTTATAGCAGCCATAGTATAATTACACAGAATGAGCAAATTTCAACTCTCTTATCTATTACGGTTTATTATTAGCGAGCGAAACCGCCAAAAAAAAACATGTTTCTTGTGTGAGAACCCCTTGAGGACTTTGTTTTTTTATTATGTATTTGTCTTAGTGGCCATAATAATGCATGTTCTGTCTAAATCCCAAGTGTCTATCTATTATGGTTAAGACTATATAGCCCTGTGACAGACGGACGAACGAACAGCAAAGTTTATGTTATACGGTTCCGTCGGTACCTTTTGGGTAAGGAACCCATTGATGAGTTTTAGTTCATAAGAATAAGATGTTATACAAAACAAAAGGTCTAAATAAGTGGATGGACTGAATAGTGGAAAGTATGGCTGTAAATGGATCGGATACAGAATTAATGACAACAGACAGACCCAAATGGAAAAGAATGACATGTTGTACCGACCCCACTGAAGTAGAATAAGGGTAGGCAGATAATGATGATGAAAGCAAGATATCTAAAAATAAAATTAAAATTATATTGAACTATTCACTGTACTAGAACCAACAAATAATAATAGCGTTACTCGTATTAATAATTATCGAAATTATTTTTTTTAATCTATTTTTATAATCCCGCTATGAATCGTCTAGACTCTAGACCGCAGACCTAGGATTCACTTAAGGTACGGCCACACCGCGGCGTCCTGCGATCTGCAGGCGCGATATCAGTACTTTTCAATTGTTTTCTGATCACATTTGGTGTGAACCAGTCGATACAAATACTGCTGCGCTATCCAATCGCAGACTAGATGGCGCACGCAGGACACTGCGGTGTGTCGGTACCTTTAGACCTATCGTGTTATCATTGTTCAAGAACGGTCTCGACCACAATGTCACTCACCAGCAGGTGAGATAGTAGTCGAACGCGTTTTTTCATAAGTATAAATAAAGACTAGCGTTTTAAGTGTTTTTCCCAAAAATTCAAAAGAAATTTTATTTCTATATTTCTTACCCGGAAGCTATGAACTGGTAACGATGTTGAAATAGCCTACTAATAACAGTTTTAGTTTGAATCGTCTTATATTTAGATACATCTCACACACAATTATCTAAATTATCTTTGTTGAATCAAGATACTTCTTAACTTCTTATCTATATTAGGACTCAAGTTAAGTTTATCTGTGCATTGCTGGTATATGAGAATTTATTATATCGTGCCATTACAGATAAAAAACAAAAAGTTGGTGTGTAATTTTGTACGCACGTAAGAAAGTTATATCTTCGTTTATGTTTAACCAAAACAAAAATAACTCCACTTCTAATTCCAATAGTAGAGAGCTTCCTGGAAAAATTAACGATTTTTTTATATAGGAAAGTTTTATTTTGAGGAAGTTGTGTTTGAAGGATACTAGACAAATAAAATGGTCACTTGATGATAATCGACAAAGACTTCCTGTAACTGATACTAAGGCACATAATACCTTGGATTGTCATAATTTCGCGCGACACCGCACTACGACCGCGACTGAAAGACCAAATATGCAGCATACGCTCTGTTGTTTAACAGGAAACTTCGTTCTTTAAACCGTTAAATAATTCTATTTCATGTATGAACACAAAGCAGCAATATTCTCTAAGCGGACCAGCATAAAACCTACCACTACCTAATAACAGTTCTGCAATCTAAAATGCTATGTGCTTAACAATTATCATAACTCCATCGTAAACACTTGACACAGTTATGTAAGTATTGTTGAAACAGATAATAATTAGAACACCTGCTATCTGATTAAACTATAACAT
The DNA here is from genome assembly GCA_954871355.1 of Cabera pusaria. Classification (NCBI taxonomy): domain Eukaryota; kingdom Metazoa; phylum Arthropoda; class Insecta; order Lepidoptera; family Geometridae; genus Cabera; species Cabera pusaria. The sequence goes on from OX940892.1 coordinate 22,427,376, forward strand.
AATTTACAAATATATCTATCATGGTTCCCTATTGTTTCGCATAACATTTTTTGTCATAATATACCTTAGAATAATTTCGTTTCTTCTAAATATATTTTAGCATACATTAATTTGGCATAAAGTTATTAGGCATATTTTTCTTGACATAATTACTGTTAGCACAACCATTTATAGCAAAATATTCTAATGAATAATATTTTAAACGCATAACTATCATCATCATCATCATCATCAGCCGGTGTCAGTCTACTGCTGGACGTAGGCCTCTCCCAAGATGCGCCACTGAGCCCGATCTCCGGCTCTTCTTTTCCAGTCACTATCACACACACAGTCAGCATAACTATAATTGGGCATAATTGTGTAGGCATAATTTTTTTGTCATATTAGTATAGCAGTACTTTTTAAATTTTAACCATCGGACCACGATCAACCTAGCTAGTAGACCAATTTTGTTTAAATATTGCTCTGGTATACCTAGGTATACCAGAGCATATACAAGATACATCATACTAGTATGATGGTAAAAGACATAAAATACTTTTTAACGCAGACATAATTACGAAGATTGTGGTTTTGTGGTTTTACGAAAAAAAAAACATAAATTTCATGAAAAGTTTGTTGGCTGTGAAGTACGTCAAGATGCGCATAATAAATGCAAATATTGAATTATTAACAACCTAAACAAAATACAAACAAAATCATGAGCTGATATATAATCAAATGCAGAACCAAAATCGTAAGATGCACTTTGAAATAAGATTAGTTATGTTAATTTAATGTTTGCTTTGGGTCAAATAACTTTTAGTTCTAATAGGTCTATAGTCTAGGTTCGCGAACCTAATGAATGCTGTCCACATTGAGGACCTGTCCATTGTATATTTATTTACCGATTTACCGATTACCGGTCTTAAAAAACCTCTAACAGAGAAACAGTAATGAAAGTCTACCACGGTTACGTTGCGTCTGTGGTAAATTATGGTATTCTATTGAGGGGGAACTCCACTGACATACAAAGAGCTTTTGTGGCACAGAAAAAGTGTATAAGAGCAATTGCAGGAATCCCGCCATGGGAGTCGTGTAAGCTGCTATTTAAAGAGTACCGCATACTTCCATTGCCCAGCATGTATATCCTCGAAGCATCTAAATTTATCAAGTCTCGTCCATACTTATTTATAACTGCAAAAGAGAAATATCCTGGAAAAACAAGGGACCTAGATAGAATTGTTTTACGTAAAGCACCGAGAACAGCATTGTACTTGAAAAGTAGTTACGCAATGTGTGGTCGTATTTACAATGCAATACCGTCAGAAATTAAAGACTTGCCTTAAACACGGTTTATACAAAAGTTAAAACTGTGGTTGTTACAGAGATGTTTTTACTCAGTCAATGAATATTTGAATTGTAATTGATTTGAAATGTATTGCGTTGCGTTATAATTTTTAATTGACATTTTTTCTTTCCTAATTTATAAAATACTAGCTGTGCCCGCGACTTCGTCCGCGTCGAATAGTGTCTTTGGGTAGCATTAACAAATATGACACATACGTATCCCAACTACACCGCGCCGTACCATGCCACGCTAATCCCCCCTTCCTTCCTCCCCTCACATACCCTCCCCTCCCCTTCCCCTCATTTCCAACTCCCCTCCCCTCCCCTCCCCTCCCCGTAGATTTTAGTAGCTCTCCTTTAAATATTGCCTAAATGTATGAGATCCTGCATCGCGCAAACGATATTTTCCGCGACATTGAAACCGATGCACTTGCTTCGTGATTAGACATCTCAAAAGTTGAACTCGTTTATAAAACGTTTTCTCTTATAATATTAGTCTGGATTTTGACATGGTATTTTTCAAATTACCTTTAATTATTAAATAAATAGATAATTGCGCACAATTGAATTTGTGACGAATTTTATGACATAAGTATTATAATTATAAAGTAGGTAAATCATGTAATCAAATAATATTCTATAAATAATTCGAATGTAACTTGTATACATAATTGTCTAATTTGCATGCCGCGATGCGGCAAAATTTTCATGGAACTTTTAAACAGATATCTAACTGCTTTTTGTACCGTTTTGTAGCAAATAAATGTATTATTTATTTATTTAACAAAACAAATATACGTAATCCTTTTTTAGCCCCGTTGGCGTTTGGATGGCTTGACTTCTAAGCTTTTCAGATTCTGGACCAACTTTGAAATAAAATAGAATAGTTATTAGACTTTGACTTCTAAGCGAGAGGTTGCTGGTTCAAATCCTAGCACAGGTGTTTGTCCACAGTTGGCACGATCATATCGACGTTCCGCCTGTCTTGCTACCAAAAAGTTGTTTTCCACCATCAATGCGAAAATCAGCCGCCATAACCTTACGTTGTTCCGGCGGGACACAGCCCTTGAGAGCACAGAATACTTAATAGCTGCTTGAGAGACAGAATATTCTAGGACTAGCGTGTTCACAATCTTCGACCATATCCATCATCGCTTACCACCAAGCGAGATAGTGGTTAAACGCTAGTCTATAAGATATTATACATATTATATAGGGTAGCTAAAAAGTAAATTTATATTATTTAACGTACTTATTTTAACAATAATGAAAAAAAAATGAAATTAATGAAAAATAAAAAAATATATACTTATATAATTTAAAATATTATATTATTATATTATTTGACTAATATATAGATATATATTTTAATATAATATATTTAAAATATATATATATATTTCATATAGCGTATAAATATATATTTAATTAAATATACATGCATATACTGCTAAAAACTATAAATCCTTTTGCCGTGGACAGCTACTAAAAATAAACACGATAAAAAAAGCATATACACACGTTATTAACACAGCCCAAGCGCCACTAAACTACAAAAAACCTGATAAACATAATATTTACACCGCGTAATTAAATTGTCTATGATAGCACTAACACGCTAAAGGGGTATAGAGTAACTAAACGACGTAAGAATGTTATAGGTACTATTTAAAGTTGGTATGCATTTGTTGCACAACTCTCCGCCCTCAAGGTGAATGACGAGTTAGAAACCGGCTTATTTTCCTTGAACTGAATTTAGCTTAATCCTTATTCATTAAAAATTAAAATACGAAGATGCTAATTCCAGACAACGCGTCCTTGAAAATTTTATTTAGTACCTACTTAAGCGTCTCAGGAATACCAGCCTGCAGTTTTCGCAACCCGTCAGGGTATGGGAATATACCCTTTTGCGCTGTGCTTTATAATTATTTGAATATTAATAGTTATTAAATTATTGTTTAAGAGCATACACATCGTGTCCGGTCATCGATGTCAAAGCCTTTAGGGGGTTAAAATTCAGTTTATTTCATTGACAAATCACCCCTTTTGAGTAGTTTTTCTTCCACCATAAGAAAATGGCAGCCATTTAGTTTTTTTCAATCGAAGCACAAGTGATTTGTACTAATTTCGCTATAGCTACCCATGTGGAGGTCTTAGAAAAAGATATAAGTCTAACCCTATAGCTAAATGTATAGACAACAAATTAAACGCAAATATATTTTAAGTTTTTTATTTAGAAATGACAATATAGAATGAAATAAAATACTCAAAAGAAAAGTTCTAGATTTTTTTTTGCATTTATTTTATATTATTTATTTTTGCTAAAATCTATGCTGTACCTACTGTAGCCACTAAGTAACAGAAAATTAAAAAGTGATACCTAGGTTGCCCTGGAATGGACACGGAGAAGGAATGAAGAGGTAATATAAGCACGCAAGTGGGTGACTCGGATTGCTATAGTTAGGCGCGCCAAAAAGAGGCGTTAGGCAAGGATGGGGCTCAGATGTGGCATCTTATAAATCAAATTTCATACATAATTCAGAGAAGTCTCACGAGGCAAAACATTTATATATGTAGATAGGATGGGGTATAGACTCGTCTTTGTCGAATGTCTTACATGTTTATGTCTCTTGATGTTCTTTGCCTAAGTATAATTTTGTCACGTATATATGCCCCTATATTAAAGAAACACGATGTCCCGGCAGCACACAGCCCTTGAAAGTCAGAGTATTATAGGCCTGTTTGTACTACTATTTATTCTGTGGCCTAGCGTGTTCACCATCATTGACCAAGTCATCGCTTACCGCCCGGCAAGGTAGTGATCAAACGCTAGCCTATAAGAAATAAACAAGAAACAGAAGTATGGTCTTCTTTCCAAATTAGCGAATAAATTTATTCAAATATTCGAAAAAAACACAATACAAATTTTTATGGATTTATTGGTAAACAGGCGCTTTCAATATCTCATAGGCTTGAGCGTGTACTTCAGTGATGTCTTCAACGGGTTTGTTGTTGTTAGAAATCCAAATACTAGCACTTTTACCCTTTTTGTACATGTCAATGAGGGCTCGAGCTGCTGATTCCACTCTGAAAATAACAAATAAGAAATAAAACGACACAACTAAGTCGTATGAAAGAATTACTAGCAAGAATGAAATGGCAAGGCATGTTTTTAAAGTGAAAACTTCTTTAGCGGCGTCGTGCACTTTTTTTGGGATGGGTAATAGTTATTTGTTATACAAGGCTGCAAAGTTAGTTTTTGGCATGAGTACTTGTATTGAAACCTTGTACTGAAAAGCAAGCGAAGGATTCTAGGATTAAACCACGAGCGAAGCGAGTGGTTTTAATAAAGAATCCTGAGCGGAGCGAAGGTTTCAAAGGTACGAGACGCAGAAAAACTTTTCTGCCGCGTGCAACACACAACTTTTCACCTCACTACAGCGAGGAAAATGCTGGGTGCAATAAACAAAAACCAAAATGATTAAAAGTTAATGAATAAAAGAATAGAATTGGGAGGTTTGGCGAGAACGTTAAAAAGTTTGTGTGCTTTTGACCGAGCGAGCGTAGCGAGCAAAACGTCTCAGTTTCAGGATTTGTCAAATAATGTTTTTGTCGCGATGTTTGTCTATTCTCGCATACAGGTCGCATTTTTCAAAGTGGAGAATTCTGCTGTAGCTTTATTTATCGACGGATTTTAGTCAAATTAGAGAGGCACACTAAAAACTTCATTCTACACAAGATGTGCGAATAAAATTTAAAAAAGGGAGAGTGGAGGGGGTTAAGCATGCTGTAGCGTTATAATATGGACGGATTTTATGACTGCCTTTACCGATCTGACTACGGCAGTCCTCTTTGCCATCACAAGACAAACCCGTAGACACCAGATTCAAACTCCTAGGATCAAGGTAACCCGATTAATTGCTAAAACTTATATCCTTATTTTTTTGGCAAAGCCCAAACTATGAAAAGGCTTTGATAAGCCATGGGAGTTGGGAGTGTCGGTTATGAGTAATAAGGGCACGTGAGGTCTTCTATTCTCACAGAACTACAAGTTGTATTTTATTCTAAAACTTGTATTCTTCCGCAAGTTAATGTGTAATGCAAGTAGATTATTAACCACTAAGTACCGGTAAATGTGTATAAGTGAAGAGAAATAGTACAATGTTAAAAAAAAATATGCTGTTTGCGTTCACACCAAAATTTCACTTTTTTTGGTGTGAACGACAACAAAATTTCACTGAGTATCTTCAGTAAAGTCTACATCTTTGTTTCAGACTGAACTATGACTTCAACTTGACCTGATATGTGACTTTGACTCAATTTTATGACTTTAATTAACAAAACCGTGAATAATTTTAATACTTGACACTGGCTTTATACACTAATCGTGTGGAGCCACACTGAAACTTAAAAAAAATGTAAAAGTGTTTATCTTTTTCATGCAGTTGTCATGCTGGCTAGTGTGTTATACCTACTAAAAATGAGGTTGGTGCACTGACACTTAATAAGTATTTATGCATTTTTAGTGGATTGGCAGTATAGAAAATTATTGAGTACAAAGGTTCGAATTTTAAAAACTCTTTCCACGCTAGCGGATAAAATGCACTTTTGCACGCAGATTTTGAATGATAAACAGAACCTTTCCGAGGTTGTGAGGTGAAAGATACATAAAACGATAAACTAGATATATAAAAATAAAGATAAACTCGCTTCAGGGTCACGTGTCCTGATTGTAAGACAAAAATTCGTAAGACGGAGCGCAGGGCGCTTGCGCGAAGTGTCATTCCAACGGAGCGCAGGGCGCTTGTGCGAGGTGTCATTCCAACGGAGCACAGGGCGCTTGCGCGAGGTGTCATTCCAAAATATAAATAAAACTGGCCAAGTGCGAGTCAGACTTTTGTCCCGCACACGGAAGGTTCCGAACGCCATCTATAGAATTTCTAACGAACTTCTAACACCAACTAAGTAAACGTTAACACAAAGGTAGAATAGTATTATATAGTAGTAATAGTAGTAATAAAGATAAAGATATTTTATTTGCCTAAAACATGCGTATAACAAAAAGTTGTGACAAAATATTCAAACGATCGTCATGTTTTGCCTTAACAGGCATGCAAACTTTGCAGATGGCGCTGCTTTACTCACTACATATAATCCAAATTTAAATACATATTACACTGGTCATTCTTATAAACTAAATTGAATTATAAAATTAAAACTTTTAGGGTTCCGAACCCAAAGGGTACCAAAGGAACTCTATTACTGAGACTCCGCTGTCCGTCTGTCTGTCTGTCTGTGTGTCTGTCCGTCTGTCACCAGGCTGTATCTTATGAACCGTGATAGTTAGACGGTTGAAATTTTCACAGATGATGTATTTCTGTTGCCGCTATAATAACAAATACTAAGAACAGAACAAAGTTAAAAATGAAAGGGTTTAAAACAAAAACGTGTTTTTTACGATAGGCGCTATCGTGTTTACCTTAATCTCGGAATCTGTATCTGAATCTCGGAAACGGCTCTAACGATTAAATAAAATTTAGTATACAGGAGATTTAGAGGGCGATAAATCGATCTAGCTAGGATTCATTTTCAGAAAATGTAATTTTATTCGTGTTTTTAATAATCAATTTTATCGATAATCAACTTAAAATATGACTCTTCCCGACATCTATTGGCAAATAGAAGTAACTTTAGTGTTATTATGTCTTTAAAGCAGTTAGTTGCTCTCAATTAAAAAAAAGTATTATTATTCGCCAATAGATGTCGGGAAGAGTCATAATTTTCTGTTTAAGTGGCAATATTAGTGGCAAAAAATACCGAGCAAAGCTCGGTCAACTAGATATTTAATAATATTAATTACTAACACCTATGTGTTGGTGTTAGAAGTTCGTTAGATATTCGTTAGATGGCGTTCGGAACCCTCCGTGTGCGGGACAAAAGTCTGACTCGCACTTGGCCAGTTTTGAAGAAACCTACTTCAAATGCCTTGCTAGCCATTCTTTCAGTATATTATTTTAGAATTTGTTGTTATAGCGGTCATAGTAATACTATTATTTATTTGTGAAATGTCAAGTCTCTATCTATTATGGTTTAGGTCAAACAAATAACGCCAAAAAAACACGTTTCTTTTTTCACCTTTATACCCTTCGGGTACGGAACCCTAAAAAAAATAATCAACATTGGTTCATTCGTTTGGAAGATACAATGAAAGATACAGAAATACTGAAATGCAAGATACACAGATTCAGTGATACACATTTCGAACTAATAACACCCCTAATGTTGTCATCATCAGCCTGTATCAGTCCACTGCTGGACATAGGCCTCTCCCAAGATGCGCCACTGAGCCCGATCTTCGGCTCTTCTCTTCCAGTCACTGCCCACCGCTTTGCGTATGTCGTCGCTCCACCTGGTCACAGGACGTCCTACGCTACGTTTGCCGATTCGCGGTCTCCACTCTAGGACAAGTCTGCCCCAACGGTTATCAGTCCTGCGGCAGATATGACCAGCCCACTGCCACTTCAGCTTGCTAATCCGTTGAGCTATGTCGATAACTTTAGTTCTCTGGCGAATTACTTCGTTCCGGATTCGATCCCGCAGAGAAATACCGAGCATAGCTCTCTCCATAGCTCGCTGAGCGACTTTAAACTGGTGGACCAGTCGGATTGTGAGTGTCCACGTCTCGGCTCCGTATGTCATCACAGGTAGGACGCACTGGTTAAAGACTTTTGTCTTTAGACACTGTGGTATAGGCGACGAGAAGACTCGACGGAGTTTTCCGAATGCTGCCCAGCCCAGCTGAATTCTTCTCTGGATTTCCTTCTCGAAGTTATGTTTGCCTAGTTGGAGCGTTTGCCCTAGGTAAACATACTTAGTGACAACTTCGAGTGGGATTCCATCTACGGCAATCGGTTCCGGAACAACGTGCTCGTTGTACATGACTTTGGTTTTGTCCAAATTCATCCGGAGACCGATGCTACGAGAAGAATCAGCTAGGCCATTCAACATCCTTTGTAGGTCCTGCAGCGTCTCTGCCATAATGACGATGTCATCTGCGAATCGTAAGTGAGAGATGTACCTGCCGTTGATGTTAATGCCACGATCTTTCCAGTCCAGCGTCTTAAACATATCCTCCAAGGCGTTAGTGAACAGTTTCGGGGATATGACGTCCCCCTGTCTCACTCCTCGACGCAGGTGGACATGTTTAGTTTGCTGGTTCTGTACTTGTACAGTCATCGTTGCGGCATTATATAGACATCTCATCACTTCGATATATCGCCAGTCGACTTGGCAACGCTGCAAGGACTCGAGAACAGACCAGGTTTCGATTGAGTCAAAAGCCTTCTCATAGTCCACAAATGCTAAGCACAGGGGCCGATTATACTCTTCGGTCTTCTGTACAATCTGCCGCACCGTGTGAATGTGGTCTATGGTGCCGTAACCGCTTCGAGACCCGGCCTGTTCCGGAGGTTGAAACTCGTCGAGTCTTCGCGCAAGACGGTTCGTGATGACCCTTGAAAACAGCTTGTAGACATGGCTCAGAAGCGAAATCGGGCGATAGTTTTTCAATAGGGTTTTGTCTCCTTTTTTGAAAAACAAAACCACCATGCTTCTGTTCCATGCCTGTGGAGTTCTTCCAGTAAAAAGAACGGAATTAAATAGCTGCTGAAGCTGTTGAACTGCTGGAGCTCCTCCGGCTTTTAAAAGCTCCGTTGTGATTCCGTCTTCTCCTGGGGCTTTTCCATTTTTGAGTTGTTTAAGGGCCATCACGATTTCGTCTCGGCTAATTTCGGGCAGATCTTCTGTGAAGTGGCGGGTTAAGGTGGCTCTAGAATCCTCAGTATCGGGTTCGGGCCTTGAAGCATGCGATGCGTAGAGCTTGCCGTAGAAGTCTTCAACTTCCGACAGAATCTCTGGCTTGGATGCGACGACGTTCCCGGTTGACGTTGTCAGCTTTGTGAGATGAACACTTTCGACCCCCGATTCTGCTCAATTGATTCTTTAATCAAGAGCGTGTTAGAGGATCGGAGGTCGCGTCGTACCAGCTTCTTTATGGATTTGTTGCGCGCCAGGTTAGTTGACAAAGCTGACAAAGGGTCTGTTCGTCTCTCTTCCATTAGCCGAAGTGTTTCTGCCGAGAGTTTGGACTTTTTGCCCGTACGCTTGCTCTCGCAAAACTTCGTCCCTTCATCCCTGAGGATTTCCACCACTTCTTCGAGTTTCTGGTCTACGTCATCTGTGGTTTCCAAGGCAGCGAATCGATTTTCCAATTTTAATTGGAATGTTTCGGACGCAACAGCGGTTTGGAGTAGGTTCGGACGGAGCGTAGACTTCATCAATCGGACTCTCTCGGCTTTAAAGTCGATATCCAGAGTGCCTCGTACAAGTCGGTGATCACTTCCAGTATTAAACCTAGTGATCACTGAGACGTCTCTGAATATGCGCCGTTTGTCCGTAATGATGAAGTCAATCTCGTTTTTAGTCACAAAGTCGGGGCTTTGCCACGTCCATTTCCTTTGGGGCTGTTTCTTGAAGAACGAGTTCATCAAGAAAAGCCCCTCTCTCTCGAGGAAATTGACGAGCATTTGTCCCCTGTGATTCCTACTCCCAAATCCGTGGGGTCCTATAGACGATTCGCCGCAAGTTTGTACTCCCACTTTGGCGTTAAAGTCTCCCATGACAACGTTGTAGTGAGCCTTGGAGGTGGTGTGTAAAGCTCTGGAGATATCTTCATACATGCTCTCCACCTCATCATCCAAGTGTGTCGAGGTCGGTGCGTAGACCTGGATAACCTTGAGGCTGTACCTCTTGGTTAACTTAATTATGAGGTCCGCTACCCTGGTCGACACACTGGAGATTTCTACAACGTTGTCACTGAGAACCTTGTTGACCAGAAACCCGACGCCGCCTTGGGATGGCTGATCTCCTTCTCTGTAGTACATAAGATGGCCCGACTCTAAGGTTATGGTGTCCTCTCCCTGTCTTCGGACTTCACATAACCCCAGAATGTGCCATCTTATGTGTTTCAGCTCCTCCTCCAGCTGCGCCAGATGATCGTCCAGCCGAATCGTGCGTCCATTGTACGTTGCGAGGGTCAGTTTGTTCTGGCGGCCTACCGTAACCCGGGGATTCTTAGCACCCCCTGCCCTGCCGTTACCGTGACCGCCGCCGTGGTCAGGAATAGCAGGGCGGCCGGGAACTGGGGGCCGCGGCTTATTTTGACTTTCCATTTGCATGCATGCATCCCTTGGGAGGGATATGCCCTAATCGCCATGCTGGGCAGGCGTGTTGGCGATCGCAGGACGTAGCTTCTCGCACCGGTGACGCTGCTGCCCGTCACCGGCCTGTAGAATTTGGCTACGCCATAGATATGAAATGGTTATACCGCCATTTGTCGGTCGCCAGAGCCCCGTCTGTTGGTCAGCAGGATGCACCACGGGCAGGTGAGGTTGGCTGGGAGCACCGAGGTCGTATTTGTGCTCCCTTACATCCCCCTAATGTTGTGTCGGGGGTTAAAAATGGACTGGATTTTACAAGTCACAAAAGTTATATAACTTTTGAGACTTGTAAAATCCAGTCCATCAGTCCATCAGTCAATATTGACAGTTAGAGCTCTAAAGAATATCATTACATATCTCTGGATTTACAGGATCTTTAAAGGATTTTGATTTATGAAATCAACTTTCAGCTAGCCCAACAAAAAAAAATTGTTTTTACCGATTTCAAAAAAGAGGATCAAATCATTATCCGGTGGAGGAAAAACATCGTTAAGAAACCCTGAACCCCATACTACCCCCAAGTTGGAAAATCGATAAACATCTTATGTGTTCCGGTAGCTGTCCTTGAGTGATGGCGAGTTCCCTATTCTAGGCCTAGCGTGCTACCATCCTCAAATCCGCGTCAAAACTTACCAACAACAAGTGAAATAGTAGTCATACGCTAGCCTTTGCAATATAAAAATAATTAAGATTTTTTAAAAATTAAAACAACCAACTTTCAATCCCCGCGAGTCAGTTTCAGTAGCAAGTTTGAGACATATATCGTCATATCTGTGAAGATGCTTATCCGATCTCGATGAAATTACAATGAAATCACCCCTGAAATTATCCCTACAGACTAACAAAAATAATTCGAATCGGTTCATAATTAAAGGAGAATTGCGTAACATTTATACATTTTTTTTTAAACATACAGATGAATTCAGAAACTCCTCCTGTTTGGAAGTCGGTTGATCGTTGAATCTTTAAAAACAGTACATACTTTTGTCGTCCTGGGAATGTGTCAAGTAATTCTGCCAGCTGATTATTAACTTCCTTATCGAAGCTTCCGTTATTTTCCTTCGCTAACAGTCCAGTGTCAGTCGGTCCGGGGCATAGCGTCAATACGCGAACTCCAGTTCTGAGGAAGTAGTCATCTGACTGCAAAATCAAAATAGACGATTATAGTAAACCGTTACGCGGCGTTGCCATTCCGTACCTCTCGCGGCTGCCTTCCCGCGCGTTTTCGTGAATAGGCTAGTGTAAGCAACCGTCTCGCTCACACGTCGCGTCTCGCGCATGCGCTGTCCATCATGCGCCGCACGGTGCTGCCATGGGCCACCGCTGCGTAGTCGCATATCGTACTTGTTCGAGTTAGTCACTGTGGGACGGACCGTAGTCCACTCACGATCGATACGGTTGCGCGCGCTATTATAACTTATAAGATACCTACGAACTTTCTTCATTGTGTTAACTTTTGTGAACCTATCAGTGAATAAACTTTTGAACCATGGAACTTTCTCCTGTTTCATTTGTATGAGGCTACACCCCCGCACACGTGGGCCTCATACGATAATGTCGTGTCAAATCTATAAGAAAGTAATAAAACCATCGAATTATAACCTACAGAAACCAAGTACGCGCGTTTCAAACTCGCCGTTTATTTGGGTCAGAATCTGACCCAATCGACGCCCGCGTAATCAGTGCTCCGAGTCATATGGTAGCGAGTGCGTCTCCCGCAAAATTATCAAAATATGATATATTGTACAGTGATTTTGTGCCACAAAGCATAGGAAAAGGATTATAAGGTTTCTAGAGTATCATTCCACAGTCAATACATACATTTAATTACGTAAATTGTGTGATAAAACAAATACAGTGAAACAAATTAACTAGCTCTGAGTACGAGCAGAGTGTTGCCAGATGAGTGGGTGTGTAATTGGCCCAATTTAATTTACACGTTCTTTAGTAAATTTTCTTTAATTTACAATAATTACAAATAAAAATTGGGTACATAATATACCTAAACTAAACTTTACTTGAGGGCCCGGTGGCGTAATCGGGAGAACGGTCGGCTTTGATGCCGTGGTACCGAGTTCAAACCGCCGTGCACCAATGGATTTTTTCTATCGAAAAATGTATGTGCGCTTCTCACAGTAGCCCTCCGGTGAAGGAAAACATCGTTAAAAAACCAACAACCCTCGCACGGTCGTAGGACACTATCTAGTGTCCGCCTGGCCAGCTACCACCCTCAAGCTAGAAAATCTGTCACCAAACATCTAATGTATTCCGGCAGCTATCCTTGAGAGCCAGTTCCCATTCTAGGCCTAGCGTGCTTACCACCTTCGACCGTATCATCACTTACCAACAGGTAAGATAGTGGTCAAACGCTAGCCTATAAAGTATACAAAAAAAAACTATAATAATTTAATTTTTAGCAGATTCTGTTAATTACTTATTTAGTACTTAGGTTCTATTTAGAGTCGTCTCGAACAGTTACAGAATATCTTCGTCGATTGTGAATGTATTATTACCCGACTGCGCAAGGAGGGTTATATTTTTCGAGTGTGTATGTATGTATGAGGTTTATGTAAGTATGTATGTATGTAAGAGATTTAACCGATATTAAACATTAAGATGATGATGAAAAGTTCACTTCTCCGACTCACAAACGATACCTATGCAAAAATCACGAATCATCTTTACCCAACTTTCAGCTAAAAGTCATTCTTACTGGCAACATTATAAGTGCGTCTGTGTCTGTGACATGGCAAGTAAACACAGCGCAGTTCCGCATACACACATAGCGAATTTTCGGCCTAGCTTCCGAGCAAGCGTTGTTTGAAAACCTACTTTCTGTACGTAATAATTCGATGAATAAAAAACATTTTCAGAACTTACATGGCGCATAAATAAAATTCTGGTCGCACTACTTCTTTATAAGAAGCAAAGTAAATACCACAAAATACATACATTTGGATCAACCTCTAGCACGCAGCCAGTCTCTTGAATCAATTTTAGCCATCGTCACAAAAAGAGGGTAGTTTTGCGTGTTGCATATCTGCGTCTGTCTGGCTGTGTCATCGTTACACCAAAACGGATGGACCGATTTGGATTTATTTAAAATCTACGCTAGCGCCATCTATCTATCCTACTAATAATATAAACGCGAGTTTGTAAGAATGTGTGGATGTCTGTGTGTTACTCTTTCACGCAAAAACTACTGAACCGATTGAGCTGAAATTTGGTATGTAGATAGCCTACACCCTGGAATAACACATAGGATACTGGGGCTAAACAAAACCGCGGGGCTCAGCTAGTTGTACAATAAAATTGTCGTCTTCTACTTCCAGGCTATAGCAAGATCCATTTTAGACTGAATCGTCACTTAACATCAATTTAGATGAGAGTCGAGCGCTTGTCTGTTAGCAACAAAAAAGATACACAAAAAGATACACAGTCAATACATGTAGTGCTTGCTGTTCCTATTAAGGATACTTACACCAACTCCGACACTGAATTGCATGACCGCGGTCTTCGTAGCATTGTATATCGGCGTTAATGGCAACGGATCTAAAGCTACTGTCGAGGACAGATTGATGATGGCACCTCCCTTCCCACCCTGGTCTTTGCGCATCAGGTCGAGTGCTTTCAGAGTACCAGTGATTAAAGCTTTCTGAAAATATAAATAACCTATAAGAGCAACATGTAGGCCCGTCACGTGACTGGTTCTGTTCAATTATATAGTAAAGTACCTATTTATATAACCTTTCTTGATTACAGCGGTATCGTTGCCTAAAAGAAATATTTAATATCTTCTTACAACAAACAATTAAAAGCTGACGTATATAAATAATATTTTACATGTTTTTATGAATAGCCATTTTATGATTTATGAATACTTTGAGTACGTAGTATCTTTTGTATACTTTAAGTATACAGCCAGTTTATTTATCTGAGTATGAATATAAAGAAAAATATTTTTCTGCCCTTCTAGAATAATAACATAGTTGGCATACTTTAATATTATATCTTCAGCAAACAAAAAGACAGACATAGTTATCTTTATTTTGATAAGATACTTTTTAGTGGCGTCAGGCGAATCCAATTTCACCCACAAATGTTTTTAACCGACTTCACAAAAAAGGAGGAGGTTCTCAATTCGTCTGTATGTTTTTTTTTTTTTTGTGTGTATGTTACGCGATTTCTCCGTCAATAGTGAACGGATCCAAATAATTCTTTTTTTAATAGGTAGGATACGTTTCCGAGGTGGTCCCATTTTAATTTTATCGAGATCTGATAAGTTTCTCCAGAGATATGGAGATAAATACCTCAAACATAGGAGAATGTACTGGTTTTATTAGAAGAGTCCCAAGAAGATTATACACAATGGAGGTTGCTATTGGATATACTTTTGAAGACTAAAAAATATGACCTTGAATAATGTTTTTACATCTTTCTTCTCGTTGATTTTGGTTTTTGACAGATATTCTTACGGTAACTGTGAGCGAGATAGAAATAAAGGTGGGGATAATATTTTTTTTTTTTTTTAAATATCTTATAGGCTAGCGTTTGACAACTATCTCAAGTGATGATGCGGTTGAAGATAGAGAAGTGGACTAGAATGGGAACTGGCTCTCAAGGATAGCTGCCTGAACACATAAGATGTTTGGCGACAGATTTTCTAACTTGAGGGTGGTAGCTGGCCAGGCGGACACTAGATATGTCCTACCACCATGCGGGGGTTGTTGGTTTCTTAACGATGTTTTCCTTCACCGGAGGGCAACTGTGAGAAGCACACATATATTTTTCGATCGAAAAATTCATTGGTGCACGGCGGTTTGAACTCGGTACCACGGCATCAAAGCCGACTGTTCTCCCAATTACGCCACCGGGCCCTCAATAAATAATTATATATTAATAATTAGAATTAAAAATTATATATAAATATAAATAATTTGTCTTCACAGGAATGTTCTACCTGGCAAAGTCTTGTTAGGGTGCAAACTTTTTTAAACATACCTAAGATTTTTTGACATGACATGACGTTTTCCGAAGATGGCGGCCATTTCAGTCCCGCGACACTGCATACATTATTAAATAACTCAGAATTATGAACGTACTTTGTAACAACCAACACTGCAAAAAAAAATTTATAAGCATAATACCACAGATTATATAATAGTTACTACGTAAATAATACTTTCCGTTGTTAGGTTGGCTACACAGTGCTCTCATAATTCGGGTATCCACAATATAGGGAAGTGCCTCTTATAACGTAGTAGAGTGATTCAGTACTCTGTTGGCCATATGGCGGCAAGTAATGTTCATCATAATCAGCCGGTATCAGTCCACTGCTGGACATAGGCCTCTCCCAAGTCATGCCACTGAGCCCGATCTTCGGCTCTTTGTTTCCAGTCACTGCCCACCGCTTTGCGAATGTCGTCGCTCCACCTAGTCACAGGGCGTCCTACGCTACGTTTACCGATTCGCGGTCTCCACTCTAGAACCAGTCTACCCCAACGGTTATCGGTCCTAGGCTTAGACCATTTGAATGGTCTAAGGTCCTACGGCAGATATGACCAGCCCACTGCCACTTCAGCTTGCTAATCCGATGAGCTATGTCGATCACTTTAGTCATCGACTAAAGTAATGTTAATAATCGCAAATAATACTTTTTTATAGTCATTTTGGAATACAACTAGTCCGTGTTATAAAAGTATTTGGAATTATTGTAATAAAATAGACAATTAATTATCGTGTGTGTCAGATGCTTTAATTGTACAGGGCCATTTTGGACATTGTCCTTTGATACCTTGATGACATAATTATTACTAGTGAATATTATCACTTTAGCAAGGCATTTAAAGTCAATTTTTTTAGGGTTCCGAACCCAAAGGGTACCAAATGAACACTTTCTGAGACTTTGTTGTCCGTTCGTCCGTCCGTCCGTCCGTCCGTCCGTCCGTGTGTCTATACATATGTGCGCACTTTACAGATCTGTATCTTCTTAACCGTTATAGGTACATACTTGAAATTTTCAAAAAGTATATATCCGTCAGTGTATAACGGCCCAGACACCAAATGTAATAGATGCATGTAATTTAATTAAAACTTGTTATTAACTAACACTATATATACACTATATATACACTATATATATATACACTACATATATATACACTAAAAAGGGTAAAATAAGTTATTTTTCAAAAAAAATTAAACCGACTTCATAATCACAAACAGGCACTCAAAAGCGAAAAATAAATTACTTAAAATTATTATAAGCGCTACCCACTTATCTATTTGAAGTCGGTGCCAGCCAAGTCTATTGGATAGTAGATAGATACTATGTATGTAGTAGTAGTAAGTAGGTACATGTAGGTTAGTAAGTAGGTAGATACATGTAGGTATTATCTATCTACTACCTATTAGACTTGGCTGGCACCGACTTCAAATAGATAAGTGGGTAGCGCTTATAATAATTTTAAGTAATTTATTTTTCGCTTTTGAGTGCCTGTTTGTGATTATGAAGTCGGTTTAATTTTTTTTGAAAAATAACTTATTGCTGATAAATTAGGCTTTAATTGGTAAAAGATTTTTTAAGATTAGTCCAATAGTTTCTTTAGTTTATCCATTGCAATTAAACCTAAATAAAAAATATTTTTTTCGTTTTATAAGATGATGTAAGTGAATGATAGATAGTAATAATAATATAATGGTAGGTGGTAGTCCATTGATGCGAAGAGCCGAATATCAGCCTCAGTGGCGAGCATTAAGCAACTAACACAGGCTGCTGCTGATAAATAGATATATAAACAGGCGAATTCGAAGGCGGCAATAGCCCAATGGATAGGGTGTCGGACTGGCGATCGAGAGGTCGTGAGTTCGATCCCCACCCCACCCATTGCACTATTGACGTGAATCCACTCCAGACACAAGCATATTTAGCTTAGTTGGAGGGGTTAACAAGAATTCTAGTAGTGTGCAACCCACATTGCGAGTATTCGTTATTGTTAAAAAAAAAAAAAAACAAGTTCATAAACTTACCAAATTAATTTCAATCTCTTTCCTGTAGGTTTTCAAACTGTCATTCATAATTCCAGCACCGTTTATTACAACATATTCATTGCTTTTGTCTCCCAATACAGCTTCAAAGCTTTGGGAAAGACTCTCCTCATTGGTGACGTCACATTTGATGAATTCAAGTTTCTTTCCATATTTAGAGTTTAGCTCGTTTTGTAATTCAATGCCATTCTTTTCGTCAATATCAAGGATTGCAATCCGCTTTAAAGAGATTTTGTTTATTTGATCAACCATTAAACTTACTACTTACATATACATTGCATTTACTTAAACTGGGTTAGATACATAAAAAATCACCTAGGCTGTATTGCCACCATAGATGTTACAAACCGTGAGTAAGGAAGCAATCATGCTAAAGGTATATCACTCCATAAGTTCCCATTCTAGGCCTAGCGTGTTTACCATCTTCTACCGCATCATCACTTACCAACAGGTGAGATAGTGGTCAAACGATAGCCTTTGAGATATAAAAAAAGTACATTGCTAAGATTATGAATTGATACTAATCGGTGATTTTTTTCGTCGCTATGTTTCCGCCAGCCTATCTTAGATTTACTGAAACAACTAGTATCACTTAAAACTTAGTATCACAGTTTTAAAATTGCGAGTTCTCTTGAACCATAGAAATCAGAGTATTGAAATAAAATCATTTTGTAGTTTATTTTATTATTTAAAAATATAAAAACCAAAAGTAGCCAGTTTTAACTTCCTGGTGACCTTTTCTATTGCCATTAGTAAACTACTAAAAATGTGGTACTAAGTTTTGAAGGCCAGTGTATATACGACAGCAGAAATAATATCGTTATAGAGAATAAAAGATAGCTATGAACAAAAAATGGAACAAAATTATCATAATAACAGCACGTTGCGACTTCACCGCTGTCCATTTGTACCTGAATCTTAGTTAACATTATGGACATAAATAGCAAATAGTTATCTATATCCAAAATGTATACAATAAGTCGTACCGTTTAACTGTTTTAACTGTTTTCTATTCTTGTGAAACGGTAAAGCAAACAGATAATACAAATTGTCTTTAGCATTTATAATATTGGTGTTAATATCTGGAGTCATTGTTTCTCATACCTTAACATCTTCTTCTGCGACTAAAATGCTGATAAAAGTGGCTCCTATACCTCTTGCTGCACCAGTTATTAGAACAACCGTGTCCTTCCACGTGAATGCCATGTTTACACTTACATATTATTACATAAACAGACCTATCTAAGACTTTCTTTACACTTTTATACTATGATTGTAAAACTGTGATAGAAGGTACCGATATAAGATAAGATAAGATTTATGGCATAATCTGTGTGGCAAAAAAATAGTCATTTTTCCCATTTATATAATGCATAATTTTCTACCAATAGATACCATTTGAAGTAATATTCATGAGGTCAAGACATGGTAGTCATTCGCGTTGCATCGATTCTAGGGCATATTTTTTCCGACTTCGAAAAAGGAGGAGGTTATAATATTCGACGTGTAGTTAAGTTTTTTTTTTATTCTAAGGCAATATCGTAGCAATGCGCAAACACCGTGGCGTCCTGCGTGCGCGGTATAGGCGGCGATCAGATAGCGCAGTAACCAAACGCAACGCAGAAAACAATTGAAAAGTACAGAGATCGCGCCCACAGATCGCAGGACGCCACGGTGTGGCCGTACCTTAAGTCGGATGTCAAGCAATACTCTTGTGTCCGTTGCTATAATAAAATTTGTAGGCGTTATGATCAGTTGTAACAGAGGTCGGCAACCTTTTGCTGTAGCAGGGTCATACTCGTATATGTTGCCAGAGTATCAGTGCGGGCCGTACTTATTTTTATATATTCGGACATGTATTTTTAATATTTGAAATAAAACGCATATATATATTCATACAATCATATCTATTTAAATTGAACTACTATACTAACATAAAAATAACAACTAGTGAGATTTTTGCAGCTGCATTTAACTTGCAAGTTTTATAACGTCTGCTTTCATTTTAGTCGTAGACACGCGCAGTATCGCGTCCAAATGTTGTAAATGTCTAAAAGTTGGGAATTGAAAAAGTCTGCTCACTCAAATATGTACTATCAAACGTAGTGATTATCTGCTGAGTAAACTTTTTAAATTCTTTGAAGTTCTTAGAACTTAAACCTCCGTAGAACTGAACCAAGTCAGTGCTTTCCTTAAATGCCGTTTTAAGTGTGCTATTACTTTGCAAATCTACTATGTTCATTTGCAAATTTCTTGGTACATCATTAATATCAATTGCAAAAGAGTTTTGGAATATTTCCATGTTAAGGGAGATCTTTTTAAAGTCGGTGAATTGATTTACCTATTGGGAGCGAGCTTTCAAGAATACTCTCATGGCTCAGCAGCATGGCCGTATTTATAAATTCTAGTGAATTTATATGGCCTTTTGCTTTGGTATTTTTTTCTTACTGACCTCAGGCTATCTCGGTGCGGCCTGCGGGCCACGGTCCATAGTCAATCATCATAGTCAATAGTCCACGGGCCGCATGCGGCCCGTGGACGCACAGAGTACTGAATCACTCTACTACGTTATAAGAGTTGGCACTTCCCTACATTGTTGATACCCGAATTATGAAAGCACTGTGTAGCCAACCTAACAACGGAAAGTATTATTTACGTAGTAACTATTATAATATAATCTGTGGTATTATGCTTGTAAATATTTTTTTGCAGTGGTGGTTGGTACAAAGTACGTTCATAATTCTGAGTTATTTAATTATGTATGCAGTGTCGCGGGACTGAGCCGCCGGTTGCCGACCCCTAAGTTGTAATATTGTGGAAAGTCATTTATCTCTGCTTGCTATGTGAGGTAGTTGCTTGTTTTTAGCTCTAATTTTATTTTAAGCAAGTCATTTAATATTCTTAAAATGTACCCTTGAATAAACTAAATCAAGATCGTACGATGCCACAGACAGACACACACATACACAGATAATTATTGTTTTTTAACCGACAGCAAAAAAGAGTAGGTTCTCAATTCGGTTGTATTACTGCTTTTTTAACTCCGTCATTTATTAAACGATTTGGAAAATTTCAACAAAATTAGAGTTTTTATAAGTTAGATGTGTGTATTTATGTATCTGTGATGTGTGTGTCTATCTAAAGCATCGTAGCTCCCAAACGGATAAACCGATATTGATTTAGTTTTGTTTGATGGGAGTGCCGAGAATGAGTCTTGGCTTTGATTCCTTCCCTCCGTTTGAAGAATATAAAAGTCTTTTCCTGAGGCTATGAGACCAACTTTCATAATCTTAATCATCATTATCAGCCTATCTCTGTCCACTTAATGATGATGAAGGTCTGATCAATTCGTAATTCTGATATTTCAATAATATTACAAGAACATGGTACAAGACCTTCACCTGATGCTGAGGCACCTCCTGAAATCTACATAAAACTCAACTCCTCACCAACTATGCAGAGATATCTTGTTTTTAGGCTCATTAGAATGGTTTCAATGAACAGATCATCCAAAGAGAAGTCTGGGGTGTTTTTAACCGACTTCAAACAAAGAGGAGGTTTCTCAATTCGACTGTATATCTTCTAATACTATAATAATCTATGTCCTGACATACTGACTAACTGACTGACTGACAGACAACGCACAGCCTAAACCGCTGGTCGTAGAGACTTGAAATTTGGAAAGTATATTTGTCTAAGTACGTAAAGGTCTAAAAAAGGAATTTCCAAAATTTACCCCTTTAGGGGATGAAATGGGGGTTCAAAGTTAGTATGGAGAAACAAGATTAGATAGTCTCTTCTATTCGAAACTTCACACAAGTGCTTCAGTAAAAAAATAAGTAAATACGTGTTTAAGGCTTTTTTTTTTATTCCACCCCTAAAGGGGTAAAATGAGGTAACAAAGTCTGAAAATAAATATTGTTTCGAATTGCGCTGAAATTTAGAATGCAGATAGTTATTACGACGTAGGTATCCGCTCAGAAAGGATTTTCTACAAATTCCTCCAGGATACGGAACGGGGATTCAAAGTTTGTATGGAAAAACAAGATGAGATAGTCAGTTTTATTCGAAACTTTACACATAAGTACTTCTGTAAATAAATAAGTAAGGACGTGTTGTAGGATTTTTCGAAAAGGGGTAGGTAACAAAGTCAGAAAATTTGGGTTTTTCGAGTTTTATAAATATGAATCCCGATTTGCCTTAGTCACACGATAACATGAAAACGGGTGTACCGATTTGGCAAATTCTTATTTGATGTCTTAAATGATAGGATCGTTTTTACAAAAGAAAAGTTTTAAGTAAATAAAAGAAGTTTTTAACGCGGGCGAAGCCGCGGGGAACTTCTAGTATGTAATAAATATAACTGCGTTAAAACAAATAATAGAGAGTCCGCCTAATGAGAAGTGGTCATCGCCAATAAAAATAAGCAATATACGCTTCGGTGTAGAAATATTTTAAAAATTGTAACCTTAACACGCCTACATGAGTAAAAGTATTTGTATTATTTATTACATCAAATATTTACAGCAAATATACAACTTAAAAATAAATAAAACTATTTGAAATGTTATAAATAAAAATTAAACTAGTTATAAATAAAAAACAGAACCTAGGTCGCAGCTGTCTGCCGGTAACGTTCCCAAAAAGCTGGCGACGTTACCTCGTTGAATTGCTAGGCTAATCCGTTGGCCGAGGTAAGCGCCAGCTGTTTGGTCATGGGTGACGTCTATTAAACGTCTGGACAGCTCCTTTACAAAACCTCGGGCATCTCGACCCCACGGACCCATTGTTTCAACCCCAAACGGAAGAAAAATGTAGCCATCACCAATGGCAGCATATTTCCTCCGTTTGAGGGTTTCTGCCGCATCCGCTGCCGCACCCGCTGCTCGTGAGGTCCCGCATATGTGGGACGCTGCTAACGTGTCAGCACACGTCGCGTCCCACACCAACGGTCTCCCTCGGCACCACGGAACCAACGTCATACCGTCGGGTCTCTTGCCATCGTCACGTGATATACCGTTCGGCTCTAATATAGCCGGCACGTTCACGGTGGCAAGGGCCCGACGAATGACGTCATTCAAAGAGGCGTGACGTGAGAGACGCCCTGCACTGCGGCGGCATGACAGGCCATGGTGGCCTAATGTGTCTACTTCACTGCCGCAGTGACAATTGTGAGGTACTGTCCGGGAGATGCCCAGACGTAATCCCACAGCAATGGAGAAGCTGTCATCGTCCATAAGGGTACCTATGTTAGAAGAAGGTAATGCGTGTAGCCAGTATCCAGATTCTTTTTCACGTGTGGCAAGGAGACGAGCCCGGTCCCTAATATCAACACTTTTTTAAAATAGTTCATCTTGAATAATTTTACTAAGGGGCTCGTCCCATAGCCTTTGTGAACTAAGTTTTTTGGGTAAGACCTCCCCTGGACAAGCCAAAGACCAGGCCGTTTTAGCTTCTTCTACGTATGCTATGGAAATTTCAGATGATGATTTTGAAATTATTTTTTTAAAAAGATCTGAAACACTATTAGTAGAAGATAAAAAGGCCGGTAGTGAAACACTTGAAATTTTGCGGATGCCAATGCATTACATAAAATATAAATTACATTACGCCTACATTAAATATAAATTCACCCTCCAATACATTGATACATCAAAAACCAGAGTGGTTTCAGGATCAGAAGCGAATCAAACACTGCCACAGAATAAATCATAGCATCTACTACCAAGTGATTAAATATTGAAGATGCTTTCATCGCTTCAAGCTCAGCTCCACCGTCTCAGTTACTCGCGGCACTTCTATTTTTTTTTCTAGTATATATATATGACGAAGCAGGGTCTCATCCCACTTCTGATGACGAAGCAGGGTTGCCGTAATTATTTTTAAAAGGCGTGACACCAGCATTGCTGGCGTCACAACTTCCATGGTCAGGGCTATCGCTCATCTTCGGTGATCAAAGTAAACACAAGTAATACTTTCTTCAATTTATTCTCGAACTTTTGAGGAGGTCCGACCACTACGACGGCTCATGTGAGAATGCAATAAGTCCGGCATGCGCTCGGCCTTTTATAGCAAAACTAGGTGAGTCATTCATTTGAACAAAACACCTATCCTTGCACAATATTGCTAATGCTTTGTTAATGTTACCGTTGCTACAACATTACACAAAGACATCTTAGGTGCACTGCCTTATTTACTCGTATTTAGAATCTGTGGTGTATACGTGTCTACCCACAGTTCCACAAGGCGTCCCTACGGTATCTCAGGGTTCACTTGTGGATACATCAAGTATCCGTGGTTAGCTCAAGGGTAACTATGGTTTAGCTCAGAGGTACCACTCTCCAGATATTTGCGTCGGGTGGCCGTATTTATACCAACTTCAGCTCGTTGAGTTTACATTTAAAATGTTTTTACGTTTACAATGTTTCTATGAGCCTGAAGCTTAATTATAAATCACAAAATGAATTAAGAAATAATAATTAAATTGATTTTGGTAATAAATAATGAAGTTAGTAAATTAAATATTTCAACAATCTTAAATGAATTCAATTAACTTGAAATCCTCAAATAGACATCCAAGTTATTAATTTAGCGTTTACAAATGAATTATTATTTATTGGGAGTCATTGGGAGTAGAATAGAGCGTTCGCGCCGACATATATATATATATTTATATGTGTTCGCGGATAACTTTGACGTTTATGAACCGATTTTTTAATTATTTTTTTTTGTTGGAAAGGAGATATGTACCTAATATGTTATAAAGGAGGTGGTACCATAGTAATTTCATCGAGATCTGAAAAGTTTCTCCAGAGATAATATATCGTAAAACGTCTCAAACTTGCAACTGAAACTGACTCACCCGGCATTAAAGTCGGTTGTTTTAGTTTTTAAACTATTTTATAATATTTTAAATATAAATATTATTAGTTTTTCAAACGATCTTATTTATTTATATCAAGGATTCCTTTTCATTCCAAAGAAATAATATAGATTACCTAGCTATTTATATCATGATAAAAATATTTGTAAACAACCTTATCAAGCTTTGCTGGAAGTCATAAGTTTTGAAGGCTCATGATGACTGGTACTTATTATATTTGTACTACCCATCACGTGCAAATGCGCAATAATATAAAAATGCAAATAAAACTGGCCAAGTGCGAAACTTGTCAAACTTGGTTATGTGACAAACCTAACTTTGCAGTTAGATTCCTCGATGCATAAACCGCAACTAATAAGTGTTTAATGGGAAATTAGCTTTTTTGGTTATTAAGCTAACTTATTGCGGTTTTTAGGGTTCCGTAGCCGAATGGCAAAAAACGGAACCCTTATAGATTCGCCATGTCTGTCTGTCTGTCAGTCTGTCCGTCCGTATGTCACAGCCATTTTATTCCGAAACTATTAGGACTACAGAATTGAAACTTAGTAGGTGGATATATTCTGTAAACCGCTTTCCGATTTTTATACAAAAATAAAAAATATAAAAGTTTAAGGGGGCATCCAAAACATGGAACTGAAACAAAAAAAAATTTTTGTTCAAACCTATACAAAATGAAATTGAGTTTCCTAAAATCATTTATTCTCAAAGTCAATCATTTAAAAGATAGGCGCGTCTATAGTGCTAAAATGTGTGTCCCCCCTCAAACTTTTAAAGTAATGAAGTGAAAAATCTAGAAAAAATATATTCTGTAGATCTCAATAAATACTATCAACGAAAATTGGTTTGAACAAGATACAGTCCGCAGTTTGTGAGATATACCGACCGCAAAGATAACTTTGTTTTTCATACAAACACTATGAAAATCAAAGTTATTTTTGTAGTTGCGAAAAATCATAGTTATAGAATACTCTACTGTGTTACGGAACCCTACGAGTGCGAGTCCGACTTGCACTTGGCCCATGTTTTTCCTTTATAAATGCTGTAAGACATTTCTTCTTGCCAAATTTTATGATTCTAATAGGTTAACGGGAAGTACCTAGGTTTGATTCCCTTGTGAAATTGCAAATTGTGCAATAATATGCGACTTAAACGGTCATATCTTATGATTGCGTTTACTTAAAAGTTCTCTTTGTTCGCTTCTGAAAGATACCGTAGAACCAATTATTTGATATGACTTCAACTTGATACAACAGACAGATGGGCAAAAAAATGGTACTATAAGGGTTCAATTTTTCCTGTTGAAGTACGGAACCCTAAAAACATGCGGTTTTTGTGCGTTTGTAAAAAAACGTTTGAGGGGTTTTTCGCTCGATCTAAATGAACCGTAATAAATTGCTCGAATGGTGTGTATTGCTATAGATGCTATACAACAAATATATAATATTACAATATTTCATTAAATTAAAAATGAAACGGGGTCGCTGGTCACAAGGAACGTGTTTTATTTTGTCAAATTTTGTTCTATCTTGTTTATTGTATTGCGGTACAAAAATCTACGTGTGAGAGTTTGACTCCCACTTGGCCAAATATATCTAGTTAACTTTGAACTGTCATCGTCGTATACGAGTTCAATCGAACATTTTTTCAAACAATCGATATAAAGAAACAAAACAATAACAGATTAGGTTTGATTATCAGGATATACGTTCGTGGGGGCAACACAAAAATGATAAACGAGTACTGCATAACTTTTATCTAATCATTATATAATATTGAATACTGATACTAGCTGTTGATACCCGCGACTTCGTTCACGTACATCAAGAATTTATCACGGTAAAGTGAAAAATTGATAACTGTGTTTATCACTGTAAAGCTCTGTCAATCAACATAAGTTATTTAATGTATGTGTAAAAGTCATGATTTTATCGTCACAAAAGGTAACCATCTCCTAGTAACATTTCAGTAAGATTGTTTCGTCCGTTTAAGCGTGATTAGGTAATAAACAGACTGAATGACAGAATTACAAACATCGCAAATCTTTATTTTTTTACATTTTTGTATAAAAATCGTAAAGCGATTCACAAAATACATCTACCTACCAAGTTTCAACTGTGTAGTCCTAATAGTTTCGGAAAAAAATGGCTGAGCCCTACGGACGGACAGACAGATACACGTGACGAGGTATAAGGGTTCCGTTTTTTGCCATTCGGCTCCAATTGATAACCAAAAATAATTCTAATGAGGAATAGGAGATAATAAGAATGCATACGATTATTTACTGTTTTTATTTTTTTATAGCAATCCTACACGTATGAGAATACAATTTTACTTTGTGTAGTTATTTACATATTATACATTAATATTACAGATTGCTTGTATGCAAAATAGCTCATTGACGTCCTATATCCAGAACAAGTGATATTTATCAACTAGAATTTGGTGCCCTACCTCACGGTTTTACAAATTCTAACAAATTAATATTAATAACTAAAGTACGGCCACACCGCAGCGTCCTGTGATCTGCGGGTGCGATCTCAGTACTTTTCAATTGTTTTCTGATTGCGTTTTAGTGAACCAGTCGGTACAAATACTACTGTGCTATCTGATCGCCGCTGATGTTAATGTCCCTTACCGTTTTAATTGTTTACTGATAAATAGGAGCTTTTAATAAATCGTACGCTTTTTGGTGTACTTCAGTGATTTCTTCAACGGGCTTGTTGTTATTTGAAAGCCAGATGCTGGCACTTTTGCCCTTTTTGTACATGTCGATAACCCCTCGAGCGGCTGATTCAACCCTGAAAATTGATAGGATAGAAATATTATAATCATCTTCAGCTTCTGCTTGTAGTCTATACACACATTAGACATAGGCCTCTGCAATTGCACACTACTGATCACCATCTTCTCTCATTCAGATCTTGCTAGCCACTACTCTACTGTTATCTTAGCTAACCAGCCACTTTCCGAAAATCATTGCGTCGAGTGCCTAGTTCCACCACTATCCATATGGATTGTAAAACTGTTGTACTACGCTACGTTTGCCAATTCACGGTCTCCACTCTAGAGCTCGCTTCGCTTGCACCCCAGTGGTCGTTGATTTTTTGGCTATTAACTAGCTAAGTCGGTGGTTTATGTGATTCGAGCTCCATTTCCACTTCAAGTAACTAATTCGGTGGTTTGTGTGATTCGCAGAGAAAGAAAAGACTAGGCGATGCTCCCAGCTTATCGCTGATGCGAATAAACTTTCGTCTACCTCTTTGAGCATTTACAAAATCTCTCCATAATTAATCCCTGAGTATCTACTAAAGAAGTTTTGTAAACCCTAATTTGAGTCTTGTTCTTACTGACTATTTAATTATATGTGGGTATAGATGAATAAAAATGTCTAAACATGGGTGTACCTTTGTCCAGGGTAGGTTTGAAGGGCTACATTTAGCTTCTTCTCAACTTCTTTATCGAAATTTCCCATATTTTGCAACGCTATCAAGCCAGTGTCAGTGGCTCCAAAGCATATTGTCAGCACACGTACTCCAGTCTGTAGATAATAGTCATCTGACTGCAAAAGTAATGTCAATTAATTAGACACAGATTGGTTTCAAATATTCGATGTTTGTCTGTTATTGAAAAAACTAAAAGAACCAACTTCAAATGCCGCGCTAGTTATTTTCAGTACTAACTTGAGGTGTTTATCTCCATATCTCTGAAGATACTGAACATTATCAATGATATCATTCAAACATCACCCATCATGTATTCCGGACATGCTAAATTCTGGGATTCAAGAATTTTGCGTATCATAGCTATCATGGTTTACAGGTGTATTGACAAACTTGCCAGCCATCCTTAATAATACTCACACCAACTCCAACACTGAACTGCATGACTGCGCTCTTCGTAGCATTGTATATCGGAGTGAACGGCATAGGATGCAACGCGGCTACTGAAGATATGTTGATGATGGTTCCACCCTTCCCACCCTGGTCTTTCCGCATCAGGTCCAGGGCTTTCAGAGTCCCAGTGATTACAGCTGTCTGGAAACAATTTAATACATTGATAAATATGGCAAAATCCTCAGAATACAGGATAAACCAGAAGCTGCTAAAACCACTTTTACATAGTGTGGTTTTACGCACAAGTTACTCTGTGAACTTCGTTGCGTACATCGATGTGTATGTTACGTAGATAACGTATAAATGTCTAATTAAAAATAATAAGCCATCTTGTGCCGCGATGCCGTTCCTACCTATAAATAATATCGTTTAAAAACTAAAAAACAACCGACTTCAATGCCGCGCTATTCATTTTCAGTACCAATTTTGAGATGTTTATCTCAATATCTCTGGAGATACTTATCATACCTCGATAAAATTACCATGGTACCACACTTGGGATATCTCCTTTCGAACAAAAAAAGAATAATCGAAATCGGTTCATAAACGACGAAGTTATCCGCGAACAAACATTAAAAAAAAAAAAAAAATATATATATATATATACGGTCGAATTGAGAAACCTCCTCCTTTTTTTGAAGTCGGTTAAAAATGGGTTAGAAAGAGGCGCGCGCAGATTTTCGATTCGCTTTTCGGACACAGAGCGTCGCTTGAAATTACGGTTGGGCGTTGTTTACAGATTTTTCTGTATTCTGAGGCGAAATGTAATAATTTTGCTTGTCAATCACGCCTTTTTTCCGTTGGGGTAGGTAAAGACTACTTCTTTTCACACTTTTCTTTTTAGACTTTTCTTATCATTAAACTAGCAACTCGGCCCGTCTCAGCAAGGGTAACATTTATACATAATATTGGACGGCCCGTTGGTGTAAAGGAAAGTTACCTTAACTTCTAACCTGAAGGTCGCTGGTTCTAATTTTAGCTCTATACCAATTGATTTTCTCAAGCTTCTATGTGCTTTAATGAATCATGGGTCTTCGGACACTGGTGGTCGGATCATTAAATCTATGTTCTGCCTGAGTTGCTTCCAAAAAGTAGCTTAAGGAGAAAATCTGCTGCCATATTACGGTTTACCGGCACAACCCTCGAGAGTCAGACCATTCTAGGCCTTGGTTTCGTCATTCTAGGCGTGTTAACCATCCTCGACCAAATATCATAATTACTAGCAGCGCCTCGCGGTTTCAGCCGCGTAGTTCCCGTACCTGTGTGAATACGGGGATAAAACATAGCCTATGTTACTCGCTGATAATGTAGCTTTCTATTAGTGAAAGTATGTTTGAAATCGGTCTTGAAGTTTTCGAGTTTAATCGTAACATACAACAAGCGAACAAAAAATCAAAAGATTCCTTTTTAGAATATTAGTTTATATTGTAAATAATATTTTCAAAAAATTAATTATAATAGTTTCAACATCATATTTTTATATTTTAATAATTACGAGCGAGATCCGTGAAAAACATTCGTTTGATAAATATTTTATATGATAAAGAAGAGATAAGTAAAATATAAACGAAAACAAGTAATATGTTTCTTTAAATGTTATCTACATACTATACTACTTAGTATACTACACTTTATATTTTTGTACATGACCTATTATATAAAATCCCGAGTCCTTACCCAGGTTGGGCTCTGGGGTTCACTGCCCCCAGGAATTTCGCGGGCTTAATATTAGCCCTGTGTGGCAGTTCCGATAGGGTCTTGTTGGTCTATCTGGGCGTGGTGGACTTGTTGGCTATCTTGGCGTGGTGGATATGCAAGTTTAATGCCGCTATCCCTCATCTACTTTTCCTTCGTGAACCGTCACCGGGACGAGGTCGCGTGGGAGTGCACGCCTGGTCGATACGTCGTCATCGGGTGACCGGGCGTGATGTGGCGCAATGTTGTTGAGGTGAGGGTGTGGCCCGTTTTCAGCGCGGTCATATGGACGGCGCGCCATACGGACCACGAACTCTCTTACCGTTTCGATTTTCACGTCCCGGGCAATGACATCATTGCGTACGTATCGACCGGCGACATCCACATCCACAGGGTGACGTTTCGAATGATTTCCAGGCGTTTCCGCTGACTCTCTGGACATAGGGCGTACCATGCAGGGGCGGCATATGTTAGTTTCGTACGAATGTACGTTTTATAGATGCCAATTTTGGTATGTAATGGCAACTTCGACTGGAGGACCGGACGGAGTAAGGCTCTGGCGGTTTTCGCCTGGTGGACCGCGTGGTTCACGTGCCGGCGCATCCTCAACGTCCGGTCTATGTAGACGCCCAGGTACTTTGTATTCGATTCCCACGTGACGTCTCGTCCTCGTAGTTGCAGCGGTGGTGGTAAGTTGCGTTGAGCGCCGGTGAGCAGCGCGGCCGTTTTCCCCACATTAACCATATGCCACTTGTCCAGCCAAGTGGGCAGGAGGTCCAGCATTCTCTGCATCCTATTCGCGGCAATGTTGGCTTTGACGGAGGACGTGATATACGCGCTATCGTCGCGAACAAAGCCAGGGTCGCTCCTCTCTCTCCTTGCTTCAGGTCTTCTTCCCCCCGTACGGGTATGTCTTCGGCACGTCCACGGCATATAGATGCGGCGACAGACAACTCCCCTGGGGGACTCCCTAGGCAATTGGGCGTAGTCCGGAGTTGACGCCCTCAACGGACACGCAGAATTGTCACTTGGTCAGAAATGATGCGATGATCTGGATCAGTGCCACTGGAGTCGGTGTCCTGGATAGTTTGAAGAGCAGACCTTCGTGCCAAACTCTATCAAATGCTTTTTCAATATCCAGGAACACTGCGACGCTTCTTTTTTCGAGGTTGAATTCGTTTGCCAAATGATTCAGTACTCTTGTCAACTGGAGCGTCGTGGAGTGGCGCGTGCGGAAATCAAACTGCTCCTCTCGTGGGGTGAAGTGGGGGTGAAGTGGGGGTGCAGTCTCCGCAGCAGCAGACGCTCGAATAGTTTGGCAAGGTGTGGCAAGAGGGTTATGGGGCGGTAGCTGGATGGCTGGTGGTGGTCTTTTCCCGGCTTTGGCAGCAAGATTACTTTCCCGGTCTTCCAAGATTCGGGAAAGTGTTTGGTTCTTAGGATGCCGTTGAAGAGTCTGGCTATACACACCAGGCCCCTCGACGGCATCTGCTTGAGATCTGCGTTTGATATCTCATCAATTCCAGGAGCTTTTTTGGCTTGTAGCCGTCCACGGCTCGTGCCACTTCTGCTGGGGAGATGAACTTAGTTATGCAACAAGGTAACGTCGCTAACTTCTTGGGAACATTGCCGACAGGAAGTCACCTAGGTCCTGTCTTTTATATAAAGTTTAGGTATTATATATTGTGGTTTATATAATTTTGATATTGTCATTAGGTTATTATTTTTACATTTTTTAAATAAATAAATCCCGATACTTATAAGTACAAGTTTGAGTCCCGCTGGACAGCAAAAGTTTGGATCGTATACGATCCAAACTTTTGCTATTATATATTATTATTTGCTAATATATATAATGTACGGAAAACAAGTATTGTTCATTAGAATGATCGTTGATATCATAAATTATCCGCTCAAAGAAAGACTTATAACGTCAACTAGGTACTTGTACTTGTACTTGTATTTTTTATTTTGTGACATAGGGCATAATTTACTTGCCACGCAAATTCTTATTAAGGCATTTCCCAACTATAAAAATTAAAAAATAATTAGCGCCACTTACCACGTTGATATCAATCTCTTTTCTATAAGTTCTCCAGCTATCGTTCAAAATAGCAGCATTGTTTAGAACGACGTACTCGTTACTTTTGTCTCCCAATACAGATTCGAAGTTCGTCAGAAGACTCTCTTCATTAGTGACGTCACACTTGATGAATTCTACTTTATTGCCGTGTTTGGCATTCAGCTTAATTTTTAATTCATTAGCATTCTTTTCATCGACATCAAGAATTGCAACGCGCTGAAAAATACATTGAAAGTGTTTAATTTCAGGCATTATTTATCTTTGGTTTAGGTTTGGTTTGAGTATGACATTCGCTTTAAAACAAAAATCATTAATAACTTTTGATCGCAATGTAACACTATTTTCATAAAATATAAGGATATGAAAATATCCTAATTTAATAAATACCTACTTAGTCAAGCGATTATTTATGGAGATAGTTAAACGTCAATGCTCATATTTCAATTAACATATTATTCTGGAACCCTTTCAAAGTTGTTCTCAAATACTTTTTACCTTGGGCAAGCCTTGCCTTGGGTAGTAACATCTTTATCAATGAAGCTTGTAGACGTGTACTACAGCTAGGATGGACAACATTTTGAAAACATCGTCGACTCTCTACATTGCCCACACCACAAAGTCTAAAGACGATAGTAACCTTTAACCCATAGAAATATGAACTACCTTAGTATTCATATTTCTGTGGTTCAACCTGTAATGACTTACGGAGCCGAGGCGTGGGCACTGAAGGTTTGACTGGTATGCTCGGAGTGTTTTTGAAGGATCGAGTTCGGCATGAATTCATTATGTCAAAAAACCAAGTTATCGACTTATAAGGGTTCATTGACATTTAGGTAGACTGATACTAATACCTGCTGATTTTATATAGATTATAATTATTTCCTAAGCTTTCTTACCTTAACACCCTCTTCATCCAGTAAAATTCTGATTAGATTGGCGCCAATGCCTCTCGCTGCACCGGTAATTAGAACAACCGTGTCTCTCCAAGAAAACGTCATGTTTACACATCAATTTTAGTACATAAACAGACTTATCGATAGTTATTTGAAAACCTTTATACCTTCTCAGACTATCAATATCTACAAATCTATAAAATATCAAGTGAACCCTTCTCCAATCATGTTTTGCTAATCATTATCAGTACTTACCTGTTATAGATATTCTGAAGAGATAAAGTTGTACAAAAATCATTTCCAAATGCTACCTTTACGGAAATTGATAGATCACTACATATTATAAAACAAAGTCCGCCGCCGCGTGTGTGTGTCTGTTCGCGATAAACTCAAAAACTACTGATCGGATTATCATGCAATTTTAACCAATAGATACAGTGATTAATGAGAAAGGTTTAGGTATATAATTTGTCAAGGTTTTGTGCCAATTAGTTCCAATATGATGATAATTGTTGGAAGTGTCAAAAAAATTAAGCCACCTGGAAGTTTTTATCGAAAACTCTGCCTAATCCCTTTGAGATATAACTAAACAATAGATGGTGGTATATTCCTATATAGATCTACGCCCTGGCTTTGCAAGGGTAGAGCATACATATATACCTGTATTTTTGCATCAGTTTGTGGCGTCGAGTATGAATTAACGTTTTCACCAATTATCGTCAAATTTGCACCTATTTACACAAAACCTAAACAAACCTAAAAATTATACACATTAAACCTTCCTCATGAATCACTCTATCTATTAGTGAAAACTGCATGAAAATCTACAGTACAGTACAGTAGTATAGTAGTACTTTTTGAGTTTATCGCGTATATTTATATACTTCAGTATTAATATATTGGTATTGGCCATTTTTCTACCCGACTGCGCGACGCAAAGGAGAGGTAATGTGTTTATCAGTCTATATATGTATGTATGTATGTATGTATGTTTGTTCCTTTGTGGCACACTAGAGACCAAACGCGTAGGCCGATTTTGATAATTGTAATTTGAATTAAATTACATAGAAATAGGAATAAATTATTCCTATTTCTATGTAATTGGCACGTCAATAGATTCGCCATGCTAGCGCGAGTGTCAACAAAAACATACAAAATTGAAAAATTCAAAATGGCGGATTTCAGACGCCAAAATTTGGGGTTCAAAAAAAATTTTTTTTTCAAAACCTATCGAGTGGGGTATCGAATTAAAGGTCTTACAATGGAGATTCAAAATACATTTATAACAAATAATTTATGATCGTACAAATCGAAAAAAAAACGATTTTACATGCCGCGTTAGTCACTTTCAGTAACAAGTTTGCGGTGCTTATCTCTGAAGTTACTTATCAGATCTCAATAAAATTACAATGAGACCAAACGAAAATCATATTAACTCAAACAAACAAAAAAAGAATTTTCCAAATCGGTTAACACGTTAAGTGCGAAGCGAGGCCTAAATCACCCCTGATGCAACTTCCCTGTGGTGCGGCAAGCAAAAAAGTGAACTTCTCTGTCGTGCGAATGGCATAGCTTTGGTTTGGTCCAGTGTAGGAAAGAGATAAATATATATTTGAGATCACTAATGGTTCCCGGACTCGGTGGTGTACCTACCTTGGTACCGGATGTCTTAGGCCTCGTGCCGCACTGAATTAATATAATTTTAATGCAGTGCGGAACGAGGCTAAAACGTCCCATATCCCCCCTGACCTCGTACCGCACTCAACGCGAGCTTCCCGCGACCAGTGTTGTGCATCACGTCGATTGGAGAGCACGTCCTTTTAGATTATTTAAAAAAAAATGTATCCTTTGATAGCTTTGTGTTGTTTTGCCAGGTTTTGCCCTTAAAACGATCTAATGAGATATAATTGATCAAAATCGGTCAAGTCGTTGCGTAGTTAAGACAGTTTAAAAACGTCGATATTCTTTTTCCCATCAATAATCGCAGCGAAAATTTGCCCTATTTCAGTGCGTTACGAGGTGTATAAGATCCCATATTTTGTTTTGCTAATAATTCCTAAACTAGCCATCAGATCCCGGGGCGACGGTGGATTAGGGTTCATCAATTCACTGTCTATATCAATAAGGACCAAAATTCTCATTTATCTTTGATTTCGCGCCAGAAAATGGATTTTAGTCTGTAAAAGGAGGTGGGGTCTAATAGACCGCGTGTCGCCCTAACGTCTGGTCACGGTACGGGCCGATTATACCTCGTGCCGCAGGAACGGAAAGTATGCAAAAATTGGTGCCGCAGCTAACGTGTTAAGAATTAATGGAGTACTGAGGTAACAAGCAACCTCTTCCTTTTGGTATAGTCGTTTAATAGTACAACTGTAAAGTAAGTAAGCTTAAAAAGCAATACCCTATCTATTTCACGCATTTCGGTTTTTTGTTCTTTTTTCCATAATTGTAATAACGGTCATAGTTATACATATTTTGTGAAGATTTCAAGTCTCTATCTATTATTAGTTTACAAGTTCAAGCACAAAACGCCGAAAAATACACGTTACTTGTATGTAGACCACACTGTGATGTAGACCCCCTTTAATATTTTATTTTATTTTGTTTTCAGTATTTGTTGTTAAATCCCCCATTGTAATACATACTTAGTAGTGTAGAAGATTACGTAATTTGCCGTCCTTTACTTAACTAAAAAGTTTAAAATAAAACATTAAATTAAAAAATAAAAAAACCCGACTGCGCAAAAAGTGAAGTGTTAAAAAACGAACTGAAAAGAAAAAAACAAGTAAGTCTAGTAGTTTAGACTTCTGTTTAGGATATCAAAAAACTATACCATTTAAATTCTTTCCCTAAACAGAAGTCTAAACTACTAGACTTAAGTACTTGTTTTTTTCTTTTCAGTTCGTTTTTTAACACTTCACTTTTTGTGCAGTCGGGTTTTTTGATTTTTTAATTTAATGTTTTGCTTATATATTTCAGTGCCTCAAGCTGTTAAAAATATATGTAAGTACCTACACGCCAAACACTTACTTGAATTTATTTTTAACATTTTAGTTCATTGTCCCAGATAAAAGCTTGTTTTTAAAAATATGTTTTACTTATAATTTATTTTTAACTTTGAAGTAGGTAGGTACAGATTACTACCTACCTAACCTACCTACTTACTACCTAAGTATTTAAGAGAAGGCATAATGTTTTAAAATATTCCACAGATATTTGATGTGATTATGGGTAAAGTGCTCTTCAAGGAAAACCAATCGACTCGGTGGGGCTATGTTGCTTTATAACAGAAATGCCATGGCCACCTTACAGCTTCATTATCACATCCTGGCTATCATTTAAGTGTAAAGTGCTCCTCAAGACGAATCATTTGAGCCCAAATTCACTGGGGTTACGTTATTTTATCACAGAGATGCCGTGGCCACCTTCCAGCTTCATCACCAGTCGCTAAATATCATTTAGGTGTAAAGTTCTCTTCAAGACAAATCAATCGAGCCCAAACTCGGTAGTGTTTTGTTTTTTTATCACAAAGATCCCGTAGCCACCTTCCAGCTTCATTATCAGACCCTGGATATCATCTAGGCGTAAAGTTCTCTTCGAGACAAATCAATCGAGCCTAAACTCGGTGGGGCTATGTTGTTTCATCACAGAGATGCCATGGCCACATTCCGTCTCCATCATCAGACCAGCTCCATGATACCATATTATTGTATTGTCATCGAAGATACATAAGTACACCAAATTTGATTCCAATCGGACATCGGGAAGTGGGTCTAATTTAGCTTCCAAGATTCCACCCGAACATACATAGTGACATACATACATACATACATACATAGATTGCAAGTTAAATAAAAGCTTGTAAAAAGGCGGCAATAGCCCAATGGATAGGGTGTCGGACTGGCGATCGAGAGGTCGTGAGTTCGATCCCCACCCCGACCATTGCACTATTGACGTGAACCCACTCCAGTCACAAGCATTAGCTTAGTTGGAGGGGTTAACAAGAATACTAGTAATGTGCAACCCACATTGCAAGTAATATTAAAAAAAAATAAGACAGAAAATGAAAAAAAAAAACGACTTCACATGCCGCTATAGTCGAAATAGCCAGTAGTATCATGTCGTCAAGGTATGTAATGTGTTTGAGATGTTTATTTCTATATCTCCGGAGATAATTGTCGTACCTCGATAAAGTTTCAATGTTACTAGAAAATGACATAATCTCTCAAACGAAAAAAGAATTTTTGAAATCGGTCATGATTTGACGGAGTTCTGAGGTAACAAACATAAAAAAACAGTCGAATTGAGAACCTTCTCCTTTTTGGTGAAGTTAACAAGGCAGAGATTGAATAATACAGGATTCAAGATCAGTGACGAGTGGATTGGTTCGCTATTGCAGGCGGGATTGCCTGTAAAATACTCCTTCGCTTGAGTTGCACGTTGTCATCGACATCCTATGGACGTTGCACTTGCTACAGAAATAGCACAGGAGCACGCCAAAAATATACGGAAATTTCATCAAACTCAGTAGAATCAAACCACAAATGTTATAATTTTGAGGGTTCCGAAACCCGAAGGGTACCAACGGAACTCTATTACAGCGACTTCGCTGTCCGTCCAGAAACGTGTTTTTTCATGCGTTTTATGCTTGATCTTACAAACCGTTATTTATAGAGACTTGAAATTTTCTTATAGTGTGTACTACAATAGTTGCTATAACATCAAATAATAAAAACAAAATTTTAAAAAAATTAAGGGGGTCCACAACTAAAACACTTATTATTCCGGCAAATCTTGTTCAATCAGAACTCTACTTGTGCCAGTCCGACTCGCACTTGACCTGGTTATTTTTATTTTATATTACAATTTATTCATATACATGCACAGCCATAAGTTCATATGCCTTCTTTACAGTAGCAGTGATATCTTTCGCCGGTCGGTCGGTAGTAGAAATCCACGTTGATCCAGTTTTGGCTACTTTGTAGATATCGACGACACCTTGAGCTGCATTTTCAATTCTGTAAGTAAATCGGAAAAATACATTAAACCCACAGCATTAAGCAATTACTAATCTTGTAAAATTACAGAGTATACAAAATTCAACCGCCAAAATGCCTGAGCAGTTTTATTTTACTACCGATTTCCAAAAAGAAGGAGGTTCTTAATTCGTCTGAATGTTTTTTTGTATGTATGTTACGCGATTACTCCGTCAATTGTAAGCCGATACGAATGATTCTTTTATAAATCGGTAGGGTACGTTTTCGAGGTGGTCCTGTCTGCGCCAATAATTCAAAACTCACACTCAACTTTATATTTTTATGAACGCACCCAAGACGCTTACACACGCACACATACGCAGTAATCCCCATTCCCTTTTTAAGCCCCCAGGTCCCATTGTAATTTCATCAAGATCTGATAAGTATCTCCAGAGATATAACGATAAACATCTCAAAGTTGCTACTGAAATTGACTCGCGGGGCATGGAAGTCGGTTGTTTTGGTTTATAAACTATCTTAATTATGCTGCGATCAGACTAATACTTGACCACCATCCCACCTGATGTTAAATGACAATGCGGTCTTTAATGGAATCGTGCTGGTCTGGAAATAGAAAATAACTGTGAGATAAGACGTTGGATAACATATATAATAATATGTAAGATCTCCTAGCGCATGTTGCATGATTGATCGGTCTGTCGAAGCAGCTTGTTCTGAAAACCATGATGGAACTCGCCGATCTGTGACACGTTTCATGTCTCTGTTTGGTGGATGTTTTGACCCACGGTAACATCCTATCAGTGAAGCCACCCAGAGATTAAGAATAAGAATAATATTTATTATTCAAAACTGTGTTTATAAAAAGATGTTAAAGTTATGTAGTATCAACGACAGTTTGTTCTCTTATTATGTACACTGAAAACATTAAAAAGCTAGGTCTTATCAAAATATTTGTTCAGATTGTAAAATGCTTTCTTAATCAACCACTGTTTTAGCCTGATCCTGAACAAATTTCCATTTATTGCTTTAATATCTATTAGTAAATGATTGAAAATTTAATTCCAGATATGACAGCGCTTGTAGAGATCCAAGATCAAGCCTAAGGTGTCAGTTTGGTAGAGTCAACAAGCCCCATAGAGTTTCTTAGTCTTTCTTCTCTAATAGGTATATAGTAAAGAACTATAGTATTTCCAAAAGACTGGTAGATTTAATTATAATTTGATATGTTGACATGTATAAGTGCTTTTAATTTATAATGCTCATGTACAAGAATAAAGGCGTTTGACTTTGGCTTTTGGTACTCGTACGATTATTTATTATTTGCTTTTGGTAACAATTACCATCAATTGGGTGACTATAACAAGTCCATTAGTTCGGTTGTTAATTGTATGTGTATCTTAATACTTAATTTTATAAAATGTATTATTTTTTTAAAATTTATAATTACATTAATGTGAATAAAAACGCAGGAGTAATAATAAACTGGTCAAGGCAAGTCGGACTCGCACTCGTTGGGTTCCGTAACACAGTAAAGTATTCTATAACTATGATTTTTCACAACTAAATAAATAACTTTGTTTTTCATAGTGTTTGTATGAAAAACAAAGTTATACTTGCGGTTGCTATATCTCAACAACTGCTGACTGTATCTCGTTCAAATTAATTTTCGTTGAAAGTTTTTATTGAGATCTACAGAATATTTTTTTTCTAGATTTTTCACTCCCTTACTTTAGAAGTTAGAGGGGAAAGGGGGGGTGGACACACATTTTACCATTTTAGACGCGCCTATCTTTTAAATGATTAACTTTGAGAAAAAATGATTGTAGGAACCTCAATGACATTTTTAAAGACCTATCCAAAGACACCCCACACGTATAGGTTTTTTGTTCCAGTTCCATGTATGGGATGCCCCCCCCCCCCCCTTAAACTTTTATATTTTTTATTTTTGTATAAAAATCAAATTTTTGTAAAAAAAAATAAAAATCAGAAAGCGGTTTACAGAATACATCTACCTACCAAGTTTCAATTCTGTAGTCCTAATAGTTTCGGAATAAAATGGCTGTGACATACGGACGGACAGACGGACAGACAGACAGACAGACATGGCGAATCTATAAGGGTTCCGTTTTTTGCCATTCGGCTACGGAACCCTAAAAATGGTAGCATTTGAGAGATGCGTAAACCCAACAGTAGGATTAAGCAGGTTTCGAATGATATGTTATACTACTTGTACTATTCATTATTCTGTGGTTATACTTACTTCTGCATCGGGAAAGTCTTCAGTTCTTCAAGGAAGAAATTTTCCATATCTTTGATAAAATGGCCGGTGTTGGACTCGTGCAATAGTGGTGTGTCAGTGGCTCCGAAACACATTGTTACAACTCTCACACCGGTTCTGGAGTAGTATTGTTCCAGCTGAAACCAGTTAACAATTGCTTAAGTAAAAGAAGATTTTCTTATGTCCTAACACGTACCTTACATACATATATAATATATGCTAAACTTGTGAGAGTGTGAATGTTATTTGTTATGTTTTTAATTATGTTATTAATCCTTCACGCTGAAACGATTAGACGGATTTAAATTCAATTGATTTTGGACGAATTTAATTTAAATTTAATCCCCACCCATTGCACTATTGACTTGAACCCACTCCAGACATCAGCATATTTAGCTTAGTTGGAGGGGTAAACAAGACTACTTAAGTAACGTGCAACCCACATTGCACATAAGATTTTTTTTTAAATTGGTTCTGAAGTAGTTTCGTCGTATCTGTAATTGTCGTACTATAGCTGAATTGCCACAGCGAAACATAATAATTGGTCGACATTTTAGTATCACCCAAGAATCACGACGTGTTGGATTCTGACGCAGTGGTATCTGATGCATCTTGAAGGATACCCCTCCCCTGTGTTCCGGACAACGACGTACACCGACAATATGAACGCACTATGTATAGTTAGTTATAAGATGTATATAATAAAGATAAGTTTTAGCTTACTGTAGTACTCTAGGATAGGTAGGGCACTTTGTAATGTATAACGTTCATATTTGTATAGATAGATAGACATATAGTTTGTAATTGTATCGCATTCGTAAACAGCCTTATTATAGATAGATTTTGTTAGATTCTTATTAGAACATAGGAATATAACTCGTATAAGGTTTGTAACAGTATAATAGGTCTTATAGGACTACAGACAGGTCATTCGTACAACCTAAGTAGATAGGTACTAGATAAAAATAAAGCATGTTCGGCTTTAATAGACAGATGTAACAGATAGTCAACCTAGACCAGGTTAGGTTTAGGAATAGGGTTGGTACTTGCAAATAGCATAGGTCTGGGAGAGCTCCGCACTCTCTGATGGTTAGCGCTCGACTAAACAGCATCTCGGGAGAGTATATCTCCGAAAAGTCGGCATCTCGTGCGTGCGCCCACACAAGGACACGCCCCGCGAGACAGAGTGCGGGCGCTCCCAGACTATCGACCTCTTGCTCTTTTGCAAGTACCAACAACAGTATAAATAGAGCGTCGCTACCGTGCCAAATTGTTCAGTTCACCAACGACGGCTCTAGAAGAAAGAAGAAAGGAAAACTAGGAAGACTAGTGAATAGTGATAGTGCCTAGTGAATAGCTCAGTAGCTATAAGAATATTGTGAAGAAAGAATAAATTAGCGTTTCAAGGCTTGAAGACGTGTTTAAATCCCAGCTCCAAAGCTTCACAGTATAAGTGTGTGAATCCGGAGTCCTCATCGAAGAAATACAGTCCACTGCTCCACCGCTGTGCTTAGGGTTCCCCACACCCTGTATACAATTATTTACTAGTAATAAAGCTAAAGGATGTACGTTATCGTACTCTTAATTGTTATGTTCAATACCAAAGTCAAAGATTTCAACATAACTAACTTACTCCGACACAATTGCTGAACTGCAAGACAGCGGCCTTCGAGCCGAAGTAGATTGGGACCAGAGGAGAATGACAAAGTCCAGCAACAGAGGAAATATTGATAACGGTTCCACCTTTCCCACCATTGTCCTTGCTCATAATCTCAATAGCTTTAATAGTACCGGTGACGACGGCCGTCTGAAAATTTTAAACGCTTTTTTACAAACCAAACTAAATATACATAATAATACATAAATCTATAATAATATTTAAAGATGGTTTAAAAACGAAAAAAAACTGACTTTAAATGCCACGCTAGTCATTTTAAGTTTTAAGCAAGTTTGAGATGTTCATGTGTATCTCAATATATCTAGAGACTCATCAGATCTCGATGAATGATTTACAATAAGACCACCTCAGTATTATAGAATAGAATAGAAAAAATCTTTATTGTACACCATCTTAAAAAGAAACAAACTGAAATTAGGCTACTTAAGTTACTAGGCAATACAATGAGCTATCTTTTAGCTTGAAGCGATCTCTACCAGACAACCTTTGAATGGACAGAAATTGTTTAAAGAAGTTGAAGGTGATACAATGCGTAACATGCTACTACAGTACTACAGTATTATAATTATTAAAATAAAAATATATTTGAGAAAATTGGTCCATAATCGACAGAAATATCGGTAAAAAAGGGTTTTCTTTTTCCTTGTTGGAAGATGATTGAAAAATGCCAACAGATCTTACCACATTAATCTGAATAGCTTTCTTATAAATATGCAGTGCATCATTCATTACGCCAGCGTTGTTGATGACAGCGTCCAGGTACCCCTGATCAGCCACTACAGCATCGAAGATACTCAACAGTAGGTCATCATCAGTCACGTCGCACTTGTAAAACTTAACCTTATTCGCACCGTACTTAGAGTTCAATTCAGTTTGTAAAGCTACACCAGCTTTTTCATTGACGTCTAAAACGGCTACGTGCTGAAATAAAAGTGAATTCTTATTACATTAATATTATGTGTGAATTTAATTACGTCAGTTACTTAATTTAACAATTAAGTAATACTCGCGCCTAATGGCGAGAGTATTTGATATAATTTTTAACTTATCTCAATCAAAACCTATAGTAATAATACGGTAATAATAAGTAATTTTATGTTAAACTAGCTAAAAGCCGAGCTTTGTGAGGGCTCGTATAGTTTTTCTGCCTGGACGTTTTTAATTTTTAAGGCAGTTATTTTGCGAATCTGCCCGACACTGGCAAACAATTTGGCAAAACACCAACCACTCCTACAGATGCATAAAATTTGCCATCATATTATTGAATTATGGCATAAAATACGGCATAAAAAAAACCGGTCAAGTCGATTTGGACTCGCCCACTGAAACTTCCGTACCAACGTTGGTTGGTACCAATTAAGCTAGACCTCTAAATTGTAAGAGCGCTTATATAACTCAGAGGCCTATCTTGATTGGATCGAACTATGTATGTATGGGGAAACCCTTTCATTTTCAACTTTTTTAAATTTTTTTGAATTTTTCCTTTATTTGTGCTATGAGAACTGGCTTCTTTCCAAATTTCATGATTCTGGGTCAAAGGGAAGTACCCTATAGGTTTTCGACCCAAAACCTATAGGGTACTTCCGGTTGACCTAGAATTGTCAATTTTGGTTAAAAGTAAGGTCTTACAGTACAAGTAAAGAAAAAATTGTTTTCTTGACTGCAGCAATTTATCCAAATTTTTATATAATATTA
Organism: Cabera pusaria; assembly: GCA_954871355.1. Taxonomy (NCBI): domain Eukaryota; kingdom Metazoa; phylum Arthropoda; class Insecta; order Lepidoptera; family Geometridae; genus Cabera; species Cabera pusaria. The sequence continues at coordinate 22,471,125 of OX940892.1, forward strand.
GCTATTATAAAAAAAATTAAGAGCTTTATAACATTATAGATTCATAGAAAAATAAAAAATATTAATGTTAAATTTAATTTTTACCATGACACAATTGTGGCACAATAACAAAAAAAAGTTTTCGTACCTTTAATATTTCCCTTTAATAATATAATAATCAATTTATATTTCCTGCAGTTTGTCATACTCTATACAATAAAAATAATTAAATGGGTCACAATAATTAATTAAAATAAAATAAAAACTAAACATCACAATAATTAAAGTAAAAATTGCTAATCACAAAATAATAATAATAATATAATGTATAAATAAAAATGTAACACAAAAAATTGTGTATAGTTTAGACGGTACCTCTTTACGCTGAACCCCGCCTTAATGTCCCTAGGATGCTCGCTGCATTTCCGCGTTGTATGGCTAAAGAAATTTGCTGAATGAGGAACCAGCCCGATCGAGGGTCTCGTCCTTTTTCTTTCAAGCGACGACCCAGATCGTGTATGAATTTTATGGCTTCGGACCCCCATGGTCCCGCCGTTTCGACAGCAAACGGAACAAAGTCATACGATGACTCGAGGCAGGCGTACTTTAGGCGCTTGCCTCGGGCAGCTGCCTCCGCTCCTGCTCCAGCAGACTGCTGGGTGGCGAGGAGATGGCAGGATGCAAACGTACTCACACACGTTGCATCCCACACAAGACAGCGCCCTCTCTGCCATGGGACCAGCGTGAGTCCATCGGGGCGTTTGCCGTCTGAGCGTGACAGGCCTGGGGGCTCCAAAATACACGGTACCTCAGCAGACACGAGAGCTCGCCTCAAAATGTCGTTAATGGCATGATGGCGGGGTCTTCAGCCCGCGCACCGGGTACAGCTCAGGCCGTGATGACCATTGGCTTCGACCCTTGCCCCGCAGATACAAGAATGGGGTCGCAGATGGCGCAACCGAGGCGAAGAGCCACAACAACTCTCAGGGAGTCGTCGAGGAGCGTACCCAAATGTGGAGAAGGCAGGGCGCGCAACCAGGCGCCAGACTCAGGTTTCGTTGCGGCATTAAGTCGGGCCAGCGTCATTTAGCGTCTCTTCCAGCAACTGTTTCAGAGTATTATCGAAGCGTAAGACCTCTTCTGGGAGCTTCCAAGTTGGAGCCGTTCTAATGACGTATGTCATCTTGGGCATCGCGAAACAACTCCTCAGAAGCGTCAATGATACGTGTGCTGGCAGCTGCTGGAAGTGTTCCGCAAGTGATGCCAAAACCCGCGTCTTCTCCCGCATGCAGTCCAGTACTCCCTCGAAAAATATAGGAGCGCCCAGTAGACTAAGAGAGGCCTGATCCATGATCTTAAGTCCGGGTATAAATGATCGAAATCTGTCGATGGAATGTGCGGCTACCGGGCTGCAAGGGAAGAATTCACACTTAGAAGTGTGAACCTCCAGGCCCAGTTCCTTCAAAGCTGGGAAAAGTATTCTTATATCTTCCTCCACCTTGTCTGGAGGTCCACCTATGGTGCCATCATCAAGGTACCATATGTTCAACGGTGACTTTAGGGAATTTATGGCCTTATGTATGGCTAGGCTGAAAATTAACGGACCCAGGGGGTCTCCTTGCTGCGTTCTCACCTGGGACATGATACCCACGCCGTTAAAGAAGAGGTTACCTGCTGTCGCATAGCACTGGTGAAGGAAAGGATATATTAGCGGTGTGTGTTCTTTTACTTCTGACAGGATGATGTCTCTCTCCAAGCTGTTAAAAGCGTTGCGTAAGTCCAGTTTAACGAGGACGTCATTGCTCTCCCTGCGCGCTACAAATGCACGACAAGCGTGTATGGCAGCAGAAGGGGCAGGGTGCTTGTCTCTCAACGCTGCTAATGTGTCCTCATTACGAGGAGCGAAAGAACAGTCTGAGGTAAGCAATCGCGCCGCGCCTCTGAGATCTCCTTCGTAAACCTTTCCTTCTATTATATTTAAAATAAATATAAAATTAATATTCAATTTAAGAAAAAAAGGTACGCCGTTGTGAAAAAAAAAACACTTTTTGGCTCCAATCATGAATTTACATATAATACATTACATGCTCGCTTTTAATTGCTTTCTTTTACTATTTTTATACATACGAGTATATACATCACATATACATCATTTATTAAAAATAATATTAATTTACAACAATACCTTTTATTCTGAAAGTAAATAAATAAAACATTCAAATATAAATTATCAATTTTTAATCTTTGTTAGCTATGTTTCAAGGAACAAAACATTAATTTGACACTTTATTAGGGTTCCGTAGCCGAATGGCAAAAACGGAACTCTTATAGATTTGTCATGTCTGTCTGTCTGTCCTTCCGTATATCACAGCCACTTTATTCCGAAACTACTAATAATTTGGGAATAGTTAGTATAATAGTTTAGAATAGTTTCGAAATTCCTAAGAATACACAGTTGACAATTGGTAGGTAGATGTATTCTATGAACCGTTTTACGATTTTCATAATAATAATAATAATAAAAATTTGACACCGCTCAGACGAGACGTCTTTTAGAATTTTTTTTTTCTTTTATATTACTTTTATTTGTGAATTTTGCTATTTCAACCTTGATTATACCATAAAAACAGTAAATACAATAAACAAATAATCTTACATCAAGAAAATAGTGTTCAAAATTCAGTATACATTTAATTTAATCTACATCGTTTTTCTCATTTGACGTATCATGTCATATATCAACAAACCCAAAATAATGTGCAAGCAAAATAACTACGATAAAAGTGATAAAAAATGATAACGAGATCTCGAAGATGTCTAGCGGAGACAAGAAGCGCGCACCCACCACCTCCGCCCGCCGCATCATCTCCGAGCACATCGTCGGGAGACGAGTTTGTCACTCCCCCGGAGGGCAGCTCGTCGAGTGATGACGACGGGCCTACGCCGCCGCCGCCGCCACCACCATCTACGCGACGACGAGGACGGCCACCGCTACCGGCACGCTTGGGGCCTGTGGGGCATTCTGCTCCGCGCCCAGCCCTCGCTACCGGTGGTGTAGCGCGTCGCATGCGATGGACCCAGTCTTTAAATGAGAACTGCATGCGCGCCTACTACGGGGCTACAGAGGGAGGAACTAACCTGACCGCGTACCGCGATAGGATACTACCTCTGTTTCAGGCCCTTGAACCAGCCGTCACCGTTACCGCACAACGACTATCGGATCAGGTGCGGGCCATCCAGCGGCTCAAGCTGTTGGACGACTCTGCGCTTGATCGGCTGCGTCTGGAGGCGTTACCTATTATTCCTACTACTTCTGCTTTAGCGCGGGACCCGCCCAGTGTGTCGTCGACGCAGGGGCCGACAGGCTCGGCTTCGACGTCTGCCCCGGCGGATGCCGCGCTAGACGCAGACGATTGTACGAATACTAACGTAAGTACCCAGACTAATGAGCATTTGAGGAGGGCTTTGGAAGACGCGATTTTGGAGTATCGCACTACTCCTGACTCTAGGCCGCGACTACCACGTTTGCCAATGAATAAACGTAACCTGGCGTTAATGGGAGCCCTAAACGTTTTGCTAGTCCCATATATGCAGACTAGTGAAACATTAGTTGATACACACTCGATTCTTTACTGCGCGGCTATAGCGGCGTGTCGCGTTGTTCGCGTCAAGTTTCCGGATACTGACCGAATACCGCGACGCCCCGCTATCCCTGCGTGGCAAGAACGAATCGAGTGTCGCATCAATATGTTTAGGACTCTTATTGCGAAGTTGATCTGCTTCAGAGGGGGTAATCATCGCCCCCGAGTCATGCGTTTCGTGAATCAGGCCTTTGCTGGGACCGGGATTAGACCCCGGGACTACATGACTTGTGTCACGGAACGCATTGACTTTCTGAAGCAGAAAGTTTATGCATTGGCAAACCGTATTCGTCGCTATAGAGCGCGTGTAGATCGCTATTATCAAAATCGCCTCTTCCAAAGTGACCAAAGGAAGGTATACCGAGGTTGGGAAGGAACCAATCAACGTGTGAATGAGGAGCAGTGTCCGGATACTACTACCATGAATAACTTCTGGCGTAGTATCTGGTCGGTGCCCGTCGAACACACGGAGGGCGATTGGATGAGCGTCGTTGAGCGCGCGTGTGAGCCTATCGAATTCATGGGGGCTATTAGTATTAGCCCCGAAGACGTTAGTTGTGCGATCCGTACGGCCCAGAACTGGAAAAGTCCAGGACTGGACGGATTACACAACTTTTGGATAAAGTGGATTCGATGCTCACACGACTGCTTAGCGGCGCAATTCCAACAAGCCCTCGAGGTTGGTTCCTTGCCAACATTCATGACAACCGGTGTCACCTTCCTGCTCCACAAGTCCGGTAGTACCACGGAACCGAAGAACTATAGACCCATTACATGCTTGCCAACGCTGTACAAGCTTCTTACATCTATTCTGAGGTTTAAAATTAATTCGCACATTGTTGCGCACAATATTTTGGCCCCCTCTCAGAATGGATGTAAGGTTGGGTCCCGTGGTACTAAGGAGCTCCTCCTCATCGACACGACCATTTGCCAACAAGTCCGGCGGAACAAAGGTGCTCTCTCCACCGCCTGGATTGACTACAAGAAGGCCTATGATTCAGTGCCTCATACCTGGCTGGAGAGGATCTTGGAGTTGTATAAAATTGATACAACTCTGAGGTCTTTTCTAGGTTCTTGTATGAGGCAGTGGACCACAGTCCTTCGTCAACCGGGTGGTTGGGACAGTCTCTCTGGTCCGCAGGACTTTATAAGGATTGAGCGAGGCATCTTCCAGGGTGACAGTCTGAGTCCGTTGTGGTTCTGTCTAGCCCTAAATCCTCTAAGCACATTACTAGAGGATTCAGGGCTAGGCTATCGGCTTAGGAGAGAGGGTGAAGTCATTTCACACTTGCTGTACATGGATGACCTCAAACTTTTTGCACCGAAGCGCCATGATTTGATGGAGTTATTGAAAGTCACTGAGACTTTCAGCAACGCCATCAACATGGAGTTCGGTGTAGATAAGTGCGCGGTCATGCACGTGCAGCGGGGGAAAGTTGTTAATTCAACGAATTTACAACTTTCTGATACAATGACTTTCAGATCTCTCTCCGAAGCCGACACCTATAAATACCTTGGTATGTCAGAGTCATTGGTTATCGAGAGTGGGGGGATAAAACAGTCTGTGAAGGAACGTTTCTTCGGTCGCCTGACAAAAGTACTTAACAGTCTTTTGTCAGGAGGTAACAAGGTACGTGCCTTCAACGGCTGGGTTATGCCCCTACTTATATACACCTTTGGCATACTAAGGTGGACTCAGACTGAACTAGACGCCCTGGATAGAAAAGTTCGAAAGCAATTGACATCACATCGCATGCTTCACCCACGCTCGTCTGTTATGAGACTGTATATCCCACGGAAATGGGGTGGTCGAGGCTTTATAAATGCCAAGACACTCCACAACCGTGAGGTTTGCAGTCTCCGGGAATATTTCCTAAACAACGAGTGTGGGATGCATTGCGATGTGGTGTCAGTTGACAAGACTTTCACCCCTCTGTCCTTAGGCAAAGAGAACTGGCGCAAGCCTCAGGTGCTGAGCACCGAGGACCGCAAGGACGTATGGAAGAGCAAGGAGCTGCATGGCCGGTTCTATCGAGTCTTAACGGGACCCGATGTGGACCTGCTCGCGTCGGTGAACTGGCTACGATTCGGGGACCTCTTTGGGGAAACCGAAGGTTTTGTTTGTGCAATTGCGGACGAAGTTATCAAGACGAACAACTACCGGAAATATATTATGAAGGACGGTACGGTCGACATATGTCGGGCATGCCGCCGTCCCGGAGAGTCACTCAGACATATCATTTCCGGTTGTTCTCATCTTGCTAACTCCGAGTACTTGCACAGACATAACCTCGTAGCCAGGATCATCCACCAGCAACTTGCTCTTCAATACGGCCTTGTCGAGTCTGAGGTGCCGTACTATAAGTACGCACCTGCGCCAGTTCTTGAAAATGGTCATGCTTTGCTCTATTGGGACCGATCGGTTATCACGGACAGGACTATTGTCGCCAATAAACCTGATATCGTGATAGTCGACCGGTCCCAGCGGCGGGCAGTGTTAGTTGACATCACCATCCCGCATGACGAGAACCTCGTGAAGGCTGAAAAGGACAAGATCAGCAAGTATCTTGACTTGTCTTTCGAGGTTACCGCCATGTGGGATGTTGATTCGACTAGCATTGTCCCAATAGTCGTTTCTGCGAACGGCCTAATAGCGAAGAGTCTCGACCAACATCTCAAGAGAATCTCGCTAGACGGCTGGATCAAGGGCCAGATACAGAAGGCGGTACTTCTTGACACGGCACGCATCGTCAGGAGGTTCCTCTCTCTGCAGCCCTAACCACCGGTAGCTTGGGCCCTGCCCCGCTGCTGGCGGCACTCTAGGTTTAGGTTTTTTTATAATATTGTTTATTTGTAATGATTTTTTTCTATTTTTGTTTGGATATCTTTATTGTAAAAAAACCTAAAACTAAGAAAGAAAATAAATAACGTGAATAATAATAAAAAACGAAAAAAAAAAAAACCGCAGGGGCGGCTTCGTGGCGAGCCGACGGTGAGTGGCGACACCGCGTACCCCTATCCCGTGAGGGCTAAATGAGACCCTCTGACCCCCGGCTTGCCTTGACCGGCCGGCCGGTGGTGGGAATCGCAAGAGCTAAGACCTAAGCTCCAGGGTGGAAGTGTTAAAGGCATAAAGCCGCTAGAAGCGTTTAGTGAAAGTGCAGCACACCTCTCAACACCCTTAGCTATCCACGCCAATGTTGCCCCTCGGCGCCAACATAACGGTCCGCCTTTATGGGGGGTCCATTCAGTGGGTGGCAAGTCACCACCCGCCTAAATATTTTGTAATGAGGCATAATTGGCGGGTGCCGTACCTCATCCCATAGACCAGCAATCGGACATTAATCAGATCACCCAATAGTCTCATAAAATGTACCATCTTTTTATAATATAGTTTCCCATATCTCCTCCTCATCAATTAATAATACCTAAGTAAACAATGTAAAGGGCCTCTTGATGTTGGCTTCGGCTCCATCAATGCCCTCCAAAAGACCGGGCGTGTACGACCCGTGAGTTAGATTGAATAAATGAATAATAATAATAATAAACCCGCAGGGGCGGCTTTGTGGCGAGCCGACGGTGAGTGGCGACACCGCGTACCCCTATCCCGTGAGGGCTAAATGAGACCCTCTAACCCCCTGCTTGCCTTTACCGGCCGGCCGGTGGTGGGAATCGCAAGAGCTAAGACCTAAGCTCCAGGGTGGAAGTGTTAAAGGCATAAAGCCGCTAGTAGCGTTTAGTGAAAGTGCAGCACACCTCTCAACACCCTTAGCTATCCACGCCAATGTTGCCCCTCGGCGCCGACATAACGGTCCGCCTTTATGGGGGGCCCATTCAGTGTATAGCGAGTCACCACCCGCTTTAATATTTTGAAATGAGGCATAATTGGCGGGTGCCGTACCTCATCCTATAGACCAGAAAACAGACATCAAGCAGCACATATTCATAGCCATAATAAATTAATGTACCATCTTTTTATAGTTTTACATCTCTCCATCCACAAATCATATTTTTATTTTATTTAATATTGTAAAGGGCCTCTTGACGTTGGCTTCGGCTCCGTCAATGCCTTCCAAAGGACCGGGCGATTTGCAGCCCGTGATGTGAATTGAATAAATAATAATAATAGAGCTTTATTTATTCCATACATGCAATTACAAACTTGAATAACATTTTACATAATCAATACTTAGTAATCATTATATCTTAACATCAATTTAATTATCAATTATATTATCAATTTAACTACGATTATCTTATTAATCTATAGTAAATTGTTAGTAGAATTATATTTTAGTTTCTTTAAGCATTCATAATCTAATAAACATGAGTTCAATTTAACATATTAAAATATGCAATATTAAATTAATATTATATATTTTGATGATGTATGGACCCCTTGCGGGTAAAAGCCTCCTCCAAAGAGTTCCAATTTTGTCCATCTCAGTCTAGGGTGTTTCAAACCAAGTGCTTCGCGTTTAATTTTGTTGTTGGGTCGAACTCTGCCTCAGTGTTATAGTTGATTTGCAGTTCTATAAATGTTGTCCAAGAAGTTACATATGTAGGTACATGCATTTTCACGACGTAATTGTTTTATATCTCTAATACCAATATATAATACATTCTTTGCGATAGGTGTTGATAAGGCAGATATGTAACTCTTTTTCTATTCAAGACGATTTTCATACCAAAATAAAAAAATAAAAGATTAAGGGGGTGCTCTCCCATACATGGAATGGAAACGAAAAAAAGATCATCAAACCTATACTATACTAACCTGTCTATAGATAGGTTTTTAAAAATTATATTGAGGCTTTTAAAACTATTTATTCTCAAAGTCAATCGTTTGAAAGATAGACACTTCTAAAGTGGTAAAATGTGTGTCTCCCTTCCCTTACTTTAAATGCGACATATTTAGCCTGCATAATGTATGTAACCAAAGTTATAGATAGAGTAGTAGATAGATAATACCTACATCTATCTACCTACTTACTAACCTACATGTACCTGCTTACTACTACTACATACATAGTATCTATCTACTATCCAATAGACTTAGCTGGCACCGACTTCAAACAGATAAGTGGGTAGCGCTTATAATAATTTTAAGTAATTTATTTTTCGCTTTTGAGTGCCTGTTTGTGATTATGAAGTCGGTTTTATTTTTTTTGAAAAATAACTTATTTTACCCTTTTTAGTGCACAACAAGTTTTAATTAAATTACATGCATCTATTACATTTGCTGTCTGGGCCGTTACACACTGACGAATATATACTTTTTGAAAATTTCAAGTATGTACCCATAACGGTTAAGAAGATACAGATCTGTAAAGTGCGCACATATGTATAGACACACGGACGGACGGACGGACGGACTGACGGACGAACGGACAACAAAGTCTCAGAAAGTGTTCATTTGGTACCCTTTGGGTTCGGAACCCTAAAAAAATTGACTTTAAATGCCTTGCTAAAGTGATAATATTCACTATAATTATGTCATCAAGGTATCAAAGGACAATTTCCTAAATGGCCCTGTGCAATTAAAGCATCTGACACACACGATAATTAATTGTCTATTTTATTACAATAATTCCAAATACTTTTATAACACGGACTAGTTGTATTCCAAAATGAATATAAAAAAGTATTATTTGCGATTATTAACATTACTTGCCGCAATATGGTAAACAGAGTACTGAATCACTCTACTACGTTATAAGAGGCACTTCCCTATATTGTTGAAACCCGAATTATGAAAGCACTGTGTAGCCAACCTAACAACGGAAAGTATTATTTATGAAGTAACTATCATATAATCTGTGGTATTATGCTTATACATTTTTTTTTTGCAGTGTTGGTTGGTACAAAGTACGTTCATAATTCTGAGTTATTTAATAATGTATGCAGTGTTGCGGGACTGAAATGGCCGCGATCTTCGGCAAACGTCATGACATGTCAAAAAATCTTAGGTATGTTTAAAAAAGTTTGCACCCTAACAAGACTTTGCCCGGTAGAACATTCCTGTGAAGACAAATTATTTTTATTTATATATAATTATTTATTATAATTATTAATATATAATTATTTATTGAGGGCCCGGTGGCGTAATTGGGAGAACAGTCAGCTTTGCTGCCGTCGTACCGAGTTCAAACCGCCGTGCACCAATGAATTTTTCGATCGAAAAATATATGTGCGCTTCTCACAGTTGCCCTCCGGTGAAGGAAAACATCGTTAAGAAACCAACAACCCCCGCATGGTGGTAGGACATATCTAGTGTCCGCCTGGCCAGCTACCACCCTCAAGTTAGAAAATCTGTCGCCAAACATCTTATGTGTTCAGGCAGCTATCCTTGAGAGCCAGTTCCCATTCTAGTTCACTTCTCTATCTTCGACCGCATCATCACTTAGCAACAGGTGAGATAGTGGTCAAACGCTAGCCTATAGGATAATAAAAAAAAAAATTATTATCCCCTCCTTTATTTCTATCTCGCTCACAGTTACCGTAAGAATATCTGTCAAAAACCAAAATCAACGAGAAGAAAGATGTGAAAATATTATTCAAGGTCATATTTTTTAGTTTTCAATAGTATATCCAATAGCAACCTCCATTGTGTAATCTTCTTGGGACTCTTCTACTAAAACCAGTACATTCTCCTGTTTGAGGTATTTATCTCCATATCTCTGGAGATACTTATCAGATCTCGATAAAATTAAAATGGGACCACCTCGGAAACGTTTCCTACCTATTAAAAAAAGAATCATTTGGATCCGTTCACTATTGACGGAGAAATCGCGTAACATACACACAAAAAAAAAACATACAGACGAATTGAAAACCTCCTCCTTTTTTGTGAAGTCGGTTAAAAATTACTATCGCGGCATCGTGTGTGTGAAGTCTGTTTTTTTCGTTTTGTAAACGATCTTAAATTATTATTTTTTGTATCAAAATCTTAAAGCGGTTCATAGAATACATCTACCTACCAAGTTTTAACTGTGTATTTTTAGGAATTTCGAAACTATTCTAAACTATTATACTAACTATTCCCAAATTATTAGTAGTTTTGGAAAAAAGTGGCTGTGACATACGGACGGACAGACAGACAGACATGACAAATCTATAGTTAGTTAGTATAGTTCCGTTTTTTGCCATTCGGCTACGGAACTCTAATGAAGTGTCATAATAATAATAATATTTTGTTCCTTGAAACATAGCTAACTAAGATTGAATAATATCGACGGGTTCCGGGCTATAACTTTACACCAGAGCAGTTTAAAGTTTCGATTTTAGAAAAAAAAACACTACCAAATCGCATTATTTTTTATAAAAGAAGGATATTACTGTTTTTATAACATATTCCCCATAATCTGACTATTTTTTTCCTAATATTCCTATTTTTAACGAAAATAAATGTCGCTTAATACAAATTACCAATATTTTACTTTTTTTTTGTTTCAGGCTAAATGACTTAACCGCCTATTATTATTGTTTCTTATTCCAGGCTAAATGAATAATCCGCATAGTTTAATTACTTATTGTTCCAAGCTAAATGACTTAACCGCCTAGGCATGCAAATAATGGCTTTAAGCTAAGTGCTTATATCAAAGAGTTGGTCAAATTTCAAACCTAAGCTAATTGATTTAAATACCATATCTTAAACTTATTAATGTATGGCTAATTAGTTTGTGCGACTGGTTTCTTTTAAATAAATTATTTTATTATTATAAGATAAAGCTAATTGTATTAAGCGACACTGGATAAGAATTTAACAAAGAGGCTAATTGTATGAAGCGACATTTTAACATATTTATAAGGTCAGGCTAAATGCTTTAACGTACGTTGCCTGTAAGTTTTTGCTCCAGGAAAAATAGTTTATACGACTGTCTGGTATTTGGCAGTGAGCTTAAGTACACAGTTCCTAAATTTGTCAATATTTTGTATCACTTCATACATTGCAGTCCAAAATGGGCCCAATAATGCGGTTGTATTAAGTTACAAAAAAGTGCTCCGATCGTCACCAAACCCAGCTCAAACGACGCAAAAAAATTTGCTGATTCGAAACATGTATAAAAGTCTATATCGCTCAGAGTGTTGCTTAATACAATTAGCCCGGAACCCGTCGATATAATTGATATTTGAATGTTTTATTTATTTACTTGCACAATAGAAGCTACTGTTGTTATTTTGAAAATTAATATTATTTTTAATAAATTATGTATATGTGATATATAATATGTACATAAATAGCAGAAAAAAGCAATTAAAAGCGTGCATGTAATGTATATGTAAATGCATAATAGGGACAAAAAAGTGGTTTTTGTGTTTTTTTTCACTATGTCGTACCTTTTTTTTAAATAAATAATACATTATTATAGGGAAATATTATTAGGTATGAAAAAAAATGTTTTTTGTGATTGTGCCAAAATTGTATCATGGTAAAAAATTAAATTTAACATTTTTTTTATTTTTCTATGATCCTATGATGTTATAAAGCTCTATTTATTTTTATAATAGCTATTATTAGTCCTTATATTATTTATTAGTTGTTTGTAAAGATATATAAAAACATTAGTTTAATTGCTGCAGTCTGTCTTGAAATACTTTTTTTCAGTTTTTTACATTTTACGTTTTAGAAAAAAAACCTATTGAGTTGGAGACTTCTCTCAAACATTCAGAAAATACATATTTTATTAGTACCTACATATCGTATAAATATCAATCAAATATCTTTCGGGGGCAGATTTACTTAGCATATACCCCTAGGGCCTTTCCAACCAAATAAATGCATAATAAGAATTTTATACCTTAAATAGAAACAGAAAATTGTTAAAATTCTATTTATATTTCAAAATTCATAAAGATCCTTGAAATCTGCCACTTTTTAGAATCGTCAGCTTTATCCGAATCATCTATTAACAACAGATGAGATAGTGGTCAAACGCTAGCCTATAAGATATTTAAAAAAAAATCTGCAAAATTTAGATCATAGGTACACTGATACCAGAGGTCATTTGGATGAGCGAAGTTAATTCTTTAGTCTTCTAACGATCCCCCCCACCCCCCTTTAAAAGCTGGCTTGAAAAATCTGGAAAAATTCGTGATAATAGTGCATTTCAGGAACTTTAAAGAAAAACTATAGCGGTTAAGATAACTTTATTAGTTTAGCAATAATAGTTGTTGAACTTGGGTGTTGGATAATTTTGTACCAAATACATAATCCTTAGAATAAATTATTTAAAGTGCAAAGACGAAGTACCTACTCGTAGTTGCTTGTTTATAACGGGTAAAGACTTGCATTGAATAACAGGCTACTAAGGAACCCTACACTGCGCGTGGCCCGACACGCACTTGGCCGGTTATTTTTAATGTTAGTAAAATGATATTATTTTTTACTGATAACACATCTGCATGTGAATTTAAATTACTATGTTAAAGCACAAATCAATAGGCGTGATAGTTTTTCAGTAAAGTGCACCACAAAATTGCTCAGGTTGTGGGATGGTGTTAGGGCTCGCTTCGCTCGCCCTGATAACAAAAAAGGGTGACTTTACTATTACAAATTAATTATTTGTAGTTGGTGCAATACATTTTCTATGGATCGCACTACAAGGTTAAGTTTGTCCATTAATCTAGTTTGAGAAGTTCTTACAGAAACCTCGGTGAGCGAGTCCATCTCAACTTGGCCGGTTTTATGTATGTCTTAAAACCATTTCAAATTTGTCTGGTAGCCGTTTACACCAGGGCAATAAAATTGTTCAGTTTTCAGGTTTTTATGGGTCAGATTTATTTTCAGATATACATCAGATTTATTGGTCAAAAAAACCAACAGGGGTCAAACACTTAAACAGCACAACTTGATATACCTAACCATAATGATTAAAGACTTTGACAACAGAAGATATCGAGTTCGACCAGGGTCATCTATAGTGACTTGATTATCTAATACTAAAAGAATCTTTGCCTGACATACTGACTGACTGACAGACAACGTACAACCTAAACCGTTGGTCGTAGAGACTTGAAATTTGGAGGGTATATTTGTCTTAGTACGTAAGGGTGTACTAAGAAAGGATTTTCACAAGATATTTGAACGGGATATTTACCATGTTTTTCATTATTTGTGAGCTTCCGATATTTCGGCGCTGTTGCAAGCACCATGTTCACGGCTAAACTGTCTGACAAATATCTTGTGAAAGTGTTAGTGACCATGAAAACTTAAAAACTTATAAGAAAGGATTTTCCAAAATTCACCCTTTTAGGGGATGAAATGGGGGTTCAAAGTTAGTATGGAGAAACAAGATTAGATAGTCTTTTCTATCCGAAACTTCACACAAGTGCTTCAGTAAAAAAATAAGTAAACATGTGATTCAGGATGTTTTGAAATTCCACCCTAAGAGGGTGAAATGGGGTAACAAAGTGTGAAAATCCATATTGTTTCGGATTGCGCTGAAATTTGGCATGCAGATAGTTATTACAACGATAGTACCATCTGAGAAGAATTTTCCAAAATTCACCCCTGCAGGGGATGAAACAGGGGTTCTATGTTTGTATGGAGAAACAAGATTAGATAGTCTTTTATATTCGAAACTTAATACAAGTACATAAGTAAGTAAATACGTGTTTCAGGCTCTTTCGAAATTCCATCCCTAAAAGGGTGAAGTGGGTAACAAAGTCTGAAATCAATATTGTTTCGGATTGCGCTCAAATTTGACATGCAGATAGTTATTTTGACTTAGATATCCACTAAGAAAGAATTTTTCAAAATTCACTCTTCAAGGGGATGGAGCGGTGGTTCAAAATTTGGATAGTCATTTTATTCGGCATTTTACACAAGCACTTCTGTAAATAAATAAGTAAATACGAGTTTCAGACTTTTTCAAAATGCCACCCTAAAAATCAATATTGTTTCGGATTGCGCTGAAATTTAGAATGCAGATTTAATTATGACGTAAGGTATCCGCTCAGAAAGGATTTTCTAAAAATTCCTCCTGGATACGGAACGGGGATTCAAAGTTTATATGGCGAAACAAGATGAGATAAAGTACGTGTTGTAGGTTTTTTCGAAATGGGGTAGGTAACAAAGTATGCGTTTTGCGCAACAGGCGCGCGCAGCTAGAGCAGACCTTAATTTTTGAATAAACTGGCCAAGTGCAAGTCGGACTCGCACTCGTAGGGTTTCGTACCTTACAGTATTTTATAAGATCTAGCAAAAAATACCACCATAATATTTCGCCAGCAAAAAATAATACCATCCAACGTCTAATATCTAAGTGAAATGTAACACAAAGGTGTTAGATAGTGGCATTTTAATATAACGCCACCTATGGACGCTTACTCTAAGCGTTCGTAGATGGCGTTATATTGAAATGCCGAAAAAAACGTTTTATTGGGACACTCTATTATTTTTATTTTTATCTGTTTTTAGTATTTGTTGTTATAATATCGGCAACAAAAATACATCATCTGTGTAAATTTCAACTGTCTAACTATCACGGTTCATGAGATACAGCCTGTTAACAGACGGTCAGATAGACAGACAGACAGACGGACAGACACACACACAGATTGACGGACACTGGAGTCTTTTTTTTTTTTTTATAGTACATATACATCATATTTATCATATTTATTTATTTCATAAGCATTATGATGACAATTATTTAGCTAGCACAATTTAGTATAAATACATTAGGATTATTAAACATTATATTAATATGATTGCTAAAGCTACATATCTCTGCGCTAGACTAGAAGCCTGTATTGCAGAGGTATGTTCACCCCCATTATAGTAACAATATTTTAAGCGTACTTTATGACCGTTTCGTGCTTATTTGTAAGTAGTATTACTATGACATGTTAACATAAAACAATTAGATAATATATAGAATAACTTGAATATTTCTTAAGATTTAACTAAGCGAGATTGTGTGTGTGTGTGATTTGTGTGTGTTGTGTGTGTGTACGTGTGTGTGTGTGTGTTGTGTGTGTATGTGATTTATGTATGCTTGTATTTCTATCATGTATTATTAAAAGTTTATCATTAATATTTATATTTTAAGAAATCCACTTATCATCTTAGCACGGATAGTAGGTTTTCAGTTTCATCATAGGTGTATCTCTTGAGGATGTTTGTGACCCTTATTTTGAATTTGTAGTAGTTAAGGTCTTTAATGGTTTCAATTTTAGATAGCTTATTATAGATGTAACCACCCAAGAAACATTTAAATCTTTTTGCAAATTGAGTTTTATGTATGAACACCTGAAATATATTAAATTTACATCTTCTGCGACGGGATTTTTCAGGTTTAAGCAATGCAAGTTTATGTTGTTTAATTAATAGCCTTAGGATGAATATCTGCCTTACTGAAAGGATCTCATGAAGAAATCTCTTGATAAAGTTTAGAAGTGGGGTATCGATAAGGAAGAAAATTACTAACTTTGAGAATAGCTCGCTGAGCTCTTTCCAAAGTCAGCAACAAGGTTTTAGCGGCTCCACCCCATGAGTCTATGCAGTATTGTATCAATGATTGGCAAAGAACAAAATATGTCTTAGTTATTACTAAGACTCCGCTACCCTATTGGGTCCCGTTTTACCCTTTGGGTACGAAACCCTAAAAATTCACCCCGCGTTCCCTCCGAAACATTTTAGCCATATTTTTTTATTATATTTTTTTTTTATAAAAGATTACTCGCAATGTGGGTTGCTCATTTACTAGTATTCTTGTTAACCCCTCCAACTAAGCTAAATATGCTTATGTCTGGAGTGAGTTCACGTCAATAGTGCAATGGGTCGAATGATCGAACTCACGACCCCTCGGTTGCCAGTCCAACACCCTATCTATTGGGCTATTACCGCCTAAATTAGTTAAATTAGTTACATGCATTGTTATTATTTAAATGTTAAATTATCTATCACTAGCTGACCCGGCGAACTTCGTACCGCGAATACAAATAAACAAATGAATTGAATACGTGCTTCAAATTTCAATGCGAGTATGGAACAGAGTCTACCCTACCGTACCGAAGGGACAAACGTCAAATGTTTGACAGGAAAGTATAGTACCGTTTGTATGGGAAATTGAAATTGTTTTTTTTACGACCTTCCTCGCAATTTTTCCACATTTTCTCACCGTTTAAACCTTCCCTGGATTACGATAAACATTTCAAAACCTAAATCAGCTAAATCGGCCCAGCCGTTTTCGGGTTTTAGCGAGACAAGGTAGGTAGTCGGTATCTATACCTACCTACTAAAAAGTTAAACATAAATTATAAGTAAAAAATATTTTTAAAAACAAGCTTTTATCTGGTACAATGAACTAAAATGTTAAAAATAAATTCTAGTAAGTATTTGGCGTGTAGGTACTTAGGTACCTATATTCTTAAAAGCTTGAAGCACTACCCGTTTTTCAGGCTAGGTAATTACTATACTTAAGTGCCTCAAACTTTTAAAAATATAGGTAAGTACCTACACGCCAAATACTTACTAGAATTTATTTTTAACATTTTAGTTCATTGTCCCAGATAAAAGCTTGTTTTTAAAAATATGTTTTACATATAATTTATTTCTAGATGATGACGCTATAATATATAATCAAATTTGGTAGATCAATTCGAAATTCGGTATACTCTTACTAAAACGATATTGTAAGAACTTGGTAGCGTTGTTGAACTAATGCCGGGACACCTCCTGGAATCTGCAGAATACTCAACTACTCACCAACTTACAGCAGAGATGTCGAGTTTGGGCTCATCGGAATGGTCATAATATTATCATCCAATTTACAAAACAAAATCCAGTACTTTAAAGCTAACAGTAATATAAATAGGAATCAGAATCAGAATCAGAATCAGAATAATTTATTGAAATAACTAATACATTTTAACATGCTAGGTCTTCTTGCATCAAAGTCAAATTAGTTCACCCTCAACGGGCATTCAATATTTATAAACACAATTGATAAATATCATTATTTTTCCACATCATTCAACTCCATTACAATACGAAACTCATATACATTGTTTGTTTAAATTATAAAAAATAAAATAAAAATCATCACATAAATTAAATAGGAGTTTCTTACATAGTCATAGTAGTTAATATTCGATGTCAATGAATTCAATGAATGTCAGATTATTGTGTCAAAATTTAGTACTAAAATATTCATTCAAATTATAAAATACATTAACAGTTAACCATTTTTTTAAACTTTGTTTGAATCTATTCACCGGGAGTTCTTTAATTACTTTTGGTAGGTGGTTGAATACCTTAATTCCATTAATAAAGGCACTTTTTCCAAATATCATTGAATTTACAGTAGGTAAATACAGGTCATTGTACTGCCTCATATAGGCTTTCCGGACACGCATATCATATTTTGTTTTAAAAAGGTTCTAATTATTTTTTACAAAGAGGCAGAGTTCGAGTATATAAATGGCCGTGAGAGTCAAATACTTCTTATTTGTGAATACTTCCCTAAGAGATTCGTCACTTCTCATGCTGTATATGATCCTGAGGCATCGTTTCTGTAGAATAAAAGTACTATTAACTTCAACAGAGTTACCCCAGAATATGATGCCGTATGTAAGCAGTGGATAAATATTTCCATAATAAGAATTACGGGCTACATCTATACAACATGTGTCCACTAGGACTGCCAGGGCATAACAGTAACTTGCTATTTTGTTATTTATTCGCTCGATGTGGGCCTTCCAATTTAAGTGTTTATCTATGATAAGGCCTAGGAATTCTGTAGTTGGTACATTGCTGATTGAAGAAATGTTGAGTTCAGGCGGTGTTGTCTTATAATTTCTGAATTGGACGAACTTTGTTTTAATTAAGGTTAATTTTTAGGTTTAGAGACGCAAGCCAGGTTGTCATAAAATTTAGAGTATTGTTGATCTGGTCAGAGTACTCCATTTTTGTTAATCCGTCATTGATAAACAATATGGTTGCATCGTCTGCAAATAAAACGCATAAGTGGTCTATCAATGTGGGCATCTCATTAATATAGATCAAGAATAATAACGGTCCAAGAATACTGCCCTGTGGTACACCCAGAGAGGTTTTTATGTAATTAGACGTAACGTTTTCAACTGTTTTTGTGACTGTGTTAAAGCTTTTTAGTTTTGTGGCTTGTAATCTATTGCTAAAATATGAATCAAAGAGTTTTAGTACAGTTCCTCTTATGCCGATTCTTTCTAGTTGTTGCAGAAGAATAGTTGGAACAACGCTATCGAAAGCCTTAGACATATCAAGGAACACTGCCGTACATTCTTTTTTTAGGTTCATATATTCCCAGATTTTACTCAATATACTATATGCAGCTAGTGATGTTGATTTTCCTTTTTGAAATCCAAATTGAAAGCTGTTTAATGTACTATGAGTAGTCAGATAACTTAATAGCCTATTGTACAAGACTTTCTCAAAGACTTTAGAGAATGCCGGAAGCAAAGCTATAGGTCTATAGTTATTCGGATCGTCTTTTGCACCTTTTTTGTATAGCGGTTTAACATTACTTATTTTGAGTTTGTCTGGAAATTCACCAGTTTCAAGCATTATGTTTACTAAGTATGCCAGAGGTTCAGCTATGTAACGAATACAAGATTTTACAACTTGTATAATTACATCATCGAAACCACTGCTTTTTTTATTTTTTAGTTTATTTATTATGGAAGTTATTTCAGACGCATTGGTAGGTTTCATATACATACTATTACAATTTGAGTTGAATACAGGAATAATAGGATAAAATACAATATAAAATGTTTTAGCTAGGTACCTACAAGTTGAGCATTAGGATCAGTGCTAGGTCGCAATAGGTACGAGTATATTACAGCTGCCACCGTCTTCTTACCGTTTTGTAGTAAAAAGATAAAACCCTGGTAGCAAAGTTATATCTCTACCTACACGTAAACCTATATTGTGATGTATACACGACCTATAGATGGTCTACTTCAGATAAATATGTTTCCTAGAATTACAGCACCTACCTTAACACCTTCTTTCATTAGGTTTCTAGTCACCAAAGCTCCTATACCGGTTGCAGCTCCAGTGATGAGAACTACTTTGTTTTTCCATTCGTATGCCATGTTATGTTTCTATAGAACTATAAATGCGAACTATCGAGCTTCTAGGTAACACTGTCACTGGTGAAGTTTATCCATTACTCGAATATTTATATACCTTCGAATATCTGTTTATATAAACTTCAACAAGAAAAAATATATACGATAATATTATAATGATTTCATTCAAATAGTTAGGTTGAGGGTGCCTACTCAGTGAATACTTACATCATCAACAACATAATTGCTATATTTCATGAATCATTTCATCATTAAATCGATGTTCTGCTTGACTTGCTCCCGAAAAGTATGAGAAAGTCTGCCGCTATAACTTTATGGTGTTCCGGCACAGCTCTCGGGAGTTAGACCATTCTAGGCCTAACATGTTCAACATCTTCGACACATCATTAGATATCTATACCAATATAATAAATGCGAATGTAAGGTTTGTGAGGGCAGACATCATCATAATACCTTAGCCAGTAAAGTAGAATAGGATAAAGAATAATCATATACGCAGTCAAAGCCGCTGGACACCTCTAGTATAATATACATTTCACCCGTGCGCTGCCGCGGCGAGTTGCTAGCTTCTGATATTTTAAGATAATAATTATGTCTTATCAAAGTGACCCTGACACGATTTGTGACCTCGACACGGATTGTGAATTGTTATCTCTTATTTATGCTAGATATGTAGTAATCAATGTATTATTTAATACACTATCTAAAGTCAGATTACCTTAGGAAAGGTCAAGTTCACTTATCTATATTTAAAACCTCCCACATAGTCGAAATAAAATACTCTTCATTGAATAGATAGCAAATGCCGCGTCAACAATGTTCTGTTGCTTAGTCACAGAATAGATAGTACTACGCTCAGTAAAAAATGAATTTGTTTCGTGATACAGAATGATGATATTTTTTAATATCTTATAGGCTAGCATTTGACCATTATTTCACCTCTGGTGGTAAGCGATGGTGTGGTCGAAGATAGTGAACACCTAGGACTTACAGACTGTAGAATTGTTAGTTAGGAATGGCATTGCAAAGTTGTCTGCCTCCAGCTTTCGGGGAATTGAATAGCGAACGACCAAGAAGCGGTGTTCTAGGCATTCTTCTTTTCCAAGATAACGCGCCCTCTCACAGCTGCTACATGGACTATTTGAATGTTAACACGGTTAAAAAATATGCTTTGTGGGCGAATATTTTATACTGCAGTCGAGGTCGTCGAAGATTTTCGGCGGTTTTTATTCGAGCAAGATAGATTTTCTAAATTTAGTGTTTCGAAAGCTGGTTGAACCGAATATTATATATAAGTGCCTTTGGGTTCGAAGGGAGTATTATGAAAAGCTTTCAACAAATAAACATTTTTTTATATTCTAACTATTTTTAATTTCACTGATAATTCTTGGAACAGCCCACCTAGCAATTCTGTGTAATTTTAATTTTGATGATATTATTGTATGAATTAATAATTATTTTACTTATATATTTTATATTGTTTTTAAAAGTTCTTGTTATTATCATTGTTTTGACATTAATACTCTTTGTGACGAGGAATATACCCGGGGCAGTCATCGGCCGGACACTATGTATGGTATCGATACCGGTGTATCTTATGTGTACAATAGGCAGTGAATGGAAACGAAGAGCCGAAGATCGGACTCAGAGGCGTGTCTTGGGAGAAGCCTACATTCAGTAGTGGACTGATGCCGGCTGATTGTGATGATGAAGTGTACAATATACCGAAATGTTATGACTTTGATAATAATATTATACTACTTACTAAAAGAATACTCCTTCGTTTGATGTCGCACGTCACGCATTTTTTCAAATATCTTATAGGCTAGCGTTTAAACACTATCTCACCTGTTGGTAAATGATGATGCGGTCGAAGATGGTAACCACGCTAGGCCTAGAATGGGGTTCTCAAGGATAGCTGCCGGAATACATTAGATGTTTGACGATAGATTTTCTAACTCGAGGGTGGTAGCTGGCTAGGCGGACACTAGATAGTGTCCTACCACAATGCGGGTGTTGTTGGTTTCTTAACAATGTTTTTCCTTTACCGGATGTTTTTCCTTTACTTTTGTTTTTCTTTTACACTGTGAAAAGCGCACATAAACTTTTCGACAGAAAAATCCATTGGTGCACGGCGGTTTGAACTCGGTACCTCTGGCATCAAAGCAAACCGTTCTCCAAATTACGCCACTGGGCCCTCAAAACCGGGCGTTTGGTGTAAAGCAGTCTGTACAAATACTACTGCGCTATCTGATCGCCGCCTAGATCGCGCTCACAGGACGCGGCGGTGTGTCCGTTATTAGCAACAGCAACCGCGCGTACCAAAATGTGCTAAATAAATAAATAAACGTTTATTATCGACCAACGTGGATCATATTCAACACAGTACAGTAGTAAAAGAAGCAATACATTTTAAAAATACATATAAACAGATTTAAACACAATTTCAAAGGCTAAAATGTCATCAAACTCAGTAGAATCAAACTCCAATCAATCAAAATACGGTGTTTATGTTATGTTACAATTTATTCGAAAACATGTACGGTCATGAGATCATAGGCCTTTTTTATAGTTGCAGTAATATCTTTTAGCGGTCGGTTGGTAGTAGAGATCCAAGTAGACCCACTTTCGGCCACTTTGTAGACGTCAACGACGCCTTGAGCTGCATTTTCAATTCTGTAAATAAATTGGAACAATACCTTTAATACTTACTAATCCTTACTAACACAACGCGAAAGTTTGTACTGATGTATGGATGTTTGTTACTCTCTCACGCTAAAACTACTGAACCGATTGAGCTTAAATTTGATATGTAGATAAGCCTAGACCCTGGAATAACACATAGGGTCACTTTTTATCCCGATATTCCCACGGGAACGATGTCTACGCGGATTAAACCGCGGGGCACAGTTAGTCTTGCATAATATTCAACCGCCAAAATGCCTGAGCAGTTGTATATATTTTTTTGCGACCAGATTAGTACTTGACTACTTTTCCACCTGATGTTAAATGACGATGGGGTCTTATATGGAATCGTGCTAGTATGGAAGTAGAAAACCGCAGTGGGATGAGGCGCTTGATAAATAACAGATATGTGTAAGGATCTTCTTAGCGCCAATATTTTTAATTTTTTTTTTATTCGACAATGAGTATCGCTTGACCACTATTAAGTGACGATGCGGTCGATGATGAAGCGCGCTTACCCAAAAGATTCACTGCGACTTGAAGACCCCTGTGTTGTAACTAATCGGAAACACAGACTCGGGCAGAGAATTCCATTCTTTGGCAGTACGTATGATGAAAAAAGAAGCGAATCGCTTTGTACGCTTTGTAATAATCGATAATTTTTTTATAAATTACAGGCCAGCGTTTGACCACTATCTCGCCTAGTGGTAAGCGATAATGTGGTTAAATAGGTTGGACACGCTGGACTATGAATCTCAAGGGCTAGGAGCTGCCGGAACACCGTAAGGTACGCATTTATTATGTCTTTCTTCTCTCGGAGTTCTTAAATATTGCGGCAGATTTTTTCCTTGATGTTGAGAAACTACTTTTTGGTAGTAAGTCAGGTGGAACATCGATTTAATGTGCTCGTAGCGCCTGTGGACGAACACCCGTCCATGAATTTAAACCGGCGATCTCTTGCGTAGAAATCAAGACATTTATTTTATCATTTTCATATAGATTGAATTGAGAGCCAGTTCCCATTCCAGGCCTAGCGTGCTTACCACCTTCGACCGCATCATACCTTGCCAACAAGTGAGATAGTGGTCAAACGCTAGCCAATAAGATATAAAAAAAAAGAATCTGAACAAGAATAACGAAGAACAGACGGTATTGTTATCCACCATGATGCATTTGCGAGAGACCTTTACAAAGCAGTGGAATCAAACAGACTTTGGATAATGATAATAAATTATATACGTACTTCTGCATCGGGAATGACTTGAGTTCTTCAGGGTAGGAATTTTCAATATCTTTGTTAAAGTTGCCGACGTTGGCTACGTGCAGTAGTGGTGTGTCAGTGGCTCCGAAACATAATGTTATAACTCTCACACCGGTTCTGGAGTAGTATTGTTCCAGCTAAAACAAGTTAACAGTTATTTACCTTACTTTATATGAATTCTTAATTCTATCCTAATAATATTATAAATGCAAGAGTGTGTTTGTATGTACGTATTATATGTTCCGTTTTCACGTCGAAAACGAGTTTACCGATTTTGATGATTTTGATTTAGCATAGAAATAGATTAGACTTTCAAAACGGACATAGGATACCTTTCGTCCTCGTGGATAAAGTCGTGGATACCATCTACTATTGTATAAATGATAAACTTTGTGAGTGTGTGAGTGAGAATATTATTACTCTTTACAGATAAAGCTTCTGTATTTTTTATATTACAATGTAAAAGGACAAGTACGATGCCTGCCTGATGGTAAGCGATGACGTCTGCTTATTACAGATACAGCGGCATACATATGTCACTGCACTGCGCTTGTTACATCGAGACATGATGTGCCCTGTAATTTCACTAGACACATTGCTTACGTAGTAACTATTATATTGCCATTAAAACCTAAAAGCATTTCTATTTCACAGTTGAATTCATGACAAAGTGGAGCTTGATTTCGATTCAGATATATAAAGATACGATACTAGTAAATAATAATAATACGATATTCTAGTAAAGATACGATTCTAGATTAAATTTCGAACTAAGTAAACACATAAGCTACCTTTTAACCAGAAAAACCGCAGGCATATTTGTATGGGTAGCCCCCCATTTTTTTATTTTCGTATAAAAATCGTACAGCGGTTCACAGAATTCACCTACCTACCAAGTTTCAACTGTGTAGTCCCTACATTATACTTCTAACTTGACATTTATTCAATATAGTATAATTTTATTTTCATGGTGAATGGGCAAGCACTTGATCACTGTCTTACCTGAAGTGACGATGAGGTAGTGATCTAGTCTGATATAGAATCGAGCGTGTCCATAAATGGACGGTAGCAGTGAGGCGAAGCGCTGGGAAACTGTTAGTTAATACACATAGCGGAAAAACCCCAACTCTTCTTTCCAACTGGATGGCACAGAACATCATGACAGAGCTCCATTAGTTGATTGGCAACTCTTTGGTGAATAGTTTAAACAACAACCGAAGCTGAATAGATCATCATTGAAGCACTACCCAAGAATCATGTGGTGGATTCTGACTCAGTAGTAACTGCAGTAGTGATGCATCTTAAAGGATTCCCTTGTATACAATATTTACTACATTTTTTATAAAACTAAAAGACCTACTGACGTAACTATGTAACCGTAATGTTCAAGGGAAAAGGGAAAGATGACGACATCGTCTACTTACTCCGATACAGTTACTGAACTGCAAGACAGCGCTTTTCGTGGCAAAGTAGATTGGGAACAGAGGAGCTTGGCAAAGTCCAGCAATGGAGGAAATGTTGATCACGGCTCCACCTTTCCCACCTTTGTCCTTGCCCATTATCTCCATAGCTTTAATAGTTCCAGTAACGAGAGCTGTCTGAAAATTAGATACCAAGATGAACACGCTATTAATAGTAATAACACACCAAACAAAACGTAACACGTATTTAATTTATACGTGTTACATTTTGTTTATTAATTATATATTAATTTAAAAATCCCCGACTGGGTTTTCTTTTTTTAAATATCTTATGGGCTAACGTGTGACCACTATCTCGTTTGGCGATATGTGATGATGTTGTAGAAGATAGTGAACATGCTAGGCCCAGAATAATGTGACTCCCAATTTATCTGTAATGTGTTTACTGAGACCATTACAATGGGCCAAACACGACATCACTGCTGTCAGTTAGTGATTGAGTTGGGTATTCCGCAGATTCAATAACCGGCCAAGTGCGTCTCGGGCCACGCGCAATGTAGGGTTCCGTAGTAGCCCGTTATTCAATGCAAGTCTTAGCCCGTTATAAACTAGCAACTAGGTACTCCGTCTTTGTCACTTTAAAGGATTCATTCTAAGTATTTTGTATTTGGTATAAAATTATCCAAAACCCAAGTTCAACGACTATTACTGCTAAACTAATAAAGTTATCTCAACCGCTATAATTTTCCTTTAAATTTCATGAAATGCGCTATTATCACGAATTTTTCCAGAATTTTCAAACCAGCAGTTTAGCTTTTAGAGGGGGAGGGACGCCCTACTGGAACAAAAATTTGCACTTTAAAGTTTAATATTTCGTAAATTGAGCATTCAATCGAAAAAATGATATTAGCAACCCTTAAATCATTTTAAAAAACCTATTCAACGATACCCCACACGATAGGGTAGATGATGAAAAAAAAATCATCCCCACTTCTCATATAGGAGAGCTACCCTAAAAAAATATTTTTCACAATTTTATTTCAGCCCTTTGTCGGCGTAATATATATACATACCCCCACAAAATTACAGTTTTCTAGTATTAACAGTCACTTAGCAAAACCTCGGACAGACAGACAGATAGACAGACAGACACACAGACAGACAGGCAGATAGACAGACAGACAGACCGACATGACGAAACTATAAGGGTTCCTTGCCAGGACTACGGAACCCTAAAAATGGCCCAGCTTCAGGTAAAGGTTTAATTTTATTGCATTCATATGGACTATTATACTATGTTATATATATATTATGTTATTATGTTATTTGGGCTCGCTAGAGGGCGCTAGCTAGTAAACATAGGCTCCGCAAATATTTTAATTTTAAAAATAATTAATCGTGATATTAACGTTAGAAACATAGTAAATAAATTATGTATACTTAAATAAATCTGTGCGAACGTTTGTGAAGCTGTGAGTCACGTAAATAATATAGAAACAGTGATGTAAACAAGCAGAATATATTTCCTTAGTCGAAGAATAAACCGGTCTCCTAATACATCAGACTAGTTCAGTGCAGCCTAAAGTTTATAATATTGATAAAATCTAAAAGAAGAGTGAATTAAAACATTGAATAAAAGTGTTAAATACTACATAATCTTAAAATTTACAAAGTGAATTATTTATGTCCACCCTCATCTGGAGTTATAAATTATAACATGAATTATCAAGAACCAGAATCTGGAGCATAATTTCGACGAAGGTGTAACGAAACAACTGGCTCGACGATTAGTGGGTCGAACTCTAATGTACTCAGTGATACACATGGGCGCTGGTTCAAGTCTCGCGTTGGTGTTATATTTTGCGTTTTGATAAATTTTTAAATTTCGAGGTTTGAAAATTTAAGTTGTCATAAGTACGAAAACGGTGCGGTTTGTAGCGCTCATGAGCAAAATTTTAAGTTCGCACTAGTGAGAAATTAAAGTTTGTCCCGCTTCGAGATAAATAATCTCATAAATTTTTATTCTCATGCTAATTTGGCATTAATACGGCTTTAAAATTAATATATCTAACATTATTTTTAATTATGTACATAAACACACACTGGATACTGTATTTTTAAGCACTTAGTTTAGAATATTTTCTTTTGATCTGTGTACTTTTTAGTACTTACATTTTGTTTCAATTTATTGTAATAAACAAATAATTTATAATCAACATTTAATAATGTCTTTTTGACTCAATTTAACATAGGTAACTATTGTTTTAGTTTTTAAATTAAGTATATAATGTTGATTTTAATTTTTGTTTCTCATCGTAATTTTTTTTGTTTTTGATTTGATTTTTACAATTTTTATACAATTTAATTTTGACATTTCAATATTATATTGACCCATCGCAATTATGAGCAGTTCCTTGCGAGCCCCCTGCCCTCACTGCCCCGACATGGGAAAGCTGTTTTCCGTGCCTCATGGCCTCTTGGTGCATATAGGGCGTAAACACAAGGACATCACTCTGGTCAACCGGGCAACCCACACTTCAGTAACCCCCATTACCCCCTCCACACAAGCCCCCATTCAGCATTCGTTGCCCGAGGTGCCTACAGGTATGAGTCTGACTGATTTGCCAACCTTAAAGTCAGGGGTCCGAGTTCTTAAACACATACCTAAAGGAGCCAGGTGTGTGGCAGCTGGAAAGCTCGCGTCGGTGATAGACCGCTGCCTGCTTTCTAATAGCGCCAAAGACTGGACGGAGCTATCATTTCTTGCATTTACAGCTTTGCGAATGCCAGACCGGAGTGACAAGAAATCTCTCACAACAAAGGTTAAGGCCAACATCGAATGTAGCCAGCTTATTTTACAGGCAGAAAGTGCACCCCATAGACCATCTCCTCTTTATAAACGTGTCGAATCAAAAGTTTTCGAGGGAGACCTCAGAGGTGCGGCGCGTCTGCTTACTTCTGACAGATTTTCGCGCCACAGAACGAGGACACAATAACAGCTTTAAAAGAAAAGCACCCCGCTCCCTCTCGCCCATTAAATATCCCTTCGGATCCCAATCGCTCGGATCCCTGCCTCACAGTGGCGGCGAAGGATTTAGCAGAAGCACTTTCATCCTTTTGCCGGGGTTCCGCATCTGGCTTGGACGGCTTGCGCCCTGAACATCTTCAAGAGCTAACTTCCCCGGCAGCAGGCGACAACGGGCCTAGATTGCTAGAGGCTTTAACACGCCTTTGTAACTTCTTATTAAAGGGGCACCTTAATAGTGATATTTGCCCGTATTTTTATGGTGGTTTTCTGTGCGCCCTCCAAAAAAAGGATGGGGGAGTTAGACTCATAGCTGTAGGCAATACTTTTCGTCGACTGGTGGCTAAGTTATGTTGCCGCGCAGTAAAAAACTCCATGGCATCCTATCTGCTGCCTCATCAACTAGGTTTCGGCACCCCCCTTGGCTGTAAGGCGGCCATACACGCTTGTCGATCCTTTGCGATGCGTGAGAGCAACGATGAACTTATCAAACTAGATATCCGGAATGCTTTTTACAGCGTTGAGAGGGATATCATTCTTGACGAAGTCAAAGCTCATGCACCAGAAATTTTCCAATTTTTGCACCAGTGCTACGCAACTCCCAGCAACCTTTTCTTTAACGACGTGAGAATTTCATCTCAGGTAGGAGCTCAGCAGGGGGATCCTTTGGGCCCGTTAATATTTAGCCTCGCCATACACAAGGTCATAAGCTCCCTGAAGGCTCCACTTAATATATGGTATCTAGACGATGGCACCATAGGTGGACCCCCAGATACAGTGGAGGGTGACTTGAGGACACTTTTTCCGGCTCTAAAGAAACTGGGATTGAAAGTCAATACATCCAAGTGCGAGTTGTTTCTTTGCTCCCCAGTTGCCGAAGAATGAATCGAAAGCTTTTGGTCTCTTGTACCCGGACTTAAGATAGTGGACCGGAATTCTTTCTTGCTGCTGGGGGCACCAATTTTCTTTGAAGGGGTGCCCGACAGCATGCAAGAGAAGACGCGTGTCTTGGCTTCACTCGAGGATCACTTTCAGCATCTGCCAGCACACGTGGCACTTACACTTCTCAGGAGCTGTTTTTCGATGCCAAAGTTGACCTTCGTCATAAGAACAGCTCCAACGTGGAAACTCCCAGGAGAAGTTTCGCACTTCGATAGCGCCCTTAAGCAGTTGCTGGAAGTGATTTTAAAGTCCACCTTAATGAGGCACAGTGGTGCCAGGCCAGGCTACCTTTCCGTTGCGGCGGTCTGGGCGTTCGTAGGCTGCAGGAGACCGGGCCCATTGCTTTCCTCGCCTCGGCAAGTGGTGTCACAGAAATTGTTAGATACATCTTGCCGGATATAGGTGACCGGGATCGCATCCCGTACGCCAAGGAGGCTCATAAAGTATGGTCGAGAATGTGTCCTGATGCCCAGCCGCCAGAAAGGCATAAATGGCAAGGAGGCTGGGACGACCCAGTCTGCACGCGGCAGCTCTCGCAGTTGCGGGACACCAGCTCGGGAGCCGAGTTAGCTCGTAATAACGCCGCCACTAAGCCGGAGTCCGGCGCCTGGCTGCATGCCCTGCCTTCTCCACACTTGGGCACGCTCCTGGACGACGACTCCCTTAGAGTGGCCACGGCTCTTCGTCTCGGATGCTCGGTATGCGAGCCTCACGCTTGCATCTGTGGGGCGACGGTTGAGGCAAACGGTCATCACGGTCTAAGTTGCACCCGGTGCGCAGGCCGTACACCGCGCCACCACGCCATCAACGACATCTTGAGACGAGCCCTCGTTTCCGCAGAGGTGCTATGCGTTCTGGAGCCGCCAGGGTTGTCGCGTTTGGACGGCAAACGGCCAGACGGCCTCACGCTGAACCCTTGGCAGAGAGAGCGCAGCCTCGTACGGGACGCTACGTGCGTGAGCACGTTTTCAGCCTGCCACCTCCCCGCCACTCAGCAGTTAGCGGGGGCAGGAGCAGAGGCAGCTGCCCGTAGTAAGTGCCTCAAGTACGCTTGCCTAGAGACAGCTTATAATTTCGTCCCTTTTGCCGTCGAAACAGCGGGACCATGGTGTTTAGAGGCGAAGAAGTTCGTCCAGGAGTTGGGGCGCCGCCTTAGAGAGAAGGGGCGCAATCCTCGCTCGGGTTGGTTTATGATCCAGCAAATTTCCCTAGCTGTGCAACGCGGCAATGCAGCAATCGTGCTGGGAACGTTTGGGCAGGGTTCGGCTCGCGGCAGACATAATCATGTCAACCAACACAATTTAAAATAAGACGTATTACGTGTGTAGTCAATTTGTAATGTTGGACGATTTATATTTTTCATAATTAATGTTTGTAGAGTAACTATTATATAATCTGATTCATTATTTGTTGTAAATTTTGAAAAATTTAATATGAATTTATGTTATGATTATAAATTACCGACTATTATACTCACTCAGCGAGATCGCGACGACCACTGCTCTCGCTGCGTAAACTCCCGAGGATGTGCATCGGACATGCATGAAACCTAGGTCGAGACAGTCGACAACAATTATTAGTGAGTATAATAGTCGGTAATTTATAATCATGATTCAAACTCACGATAACTATAAATCTAAAATTTATGTTTTAGTAATAAATAATAATCAACATTTTTAAAGGATTTTCCATTTCCAAGATTTCCGTTCTAAGAACGGTCGAACGTGGCCACTTCAGCACATTTCAGTGGCCAAGTTCGAAATTGCCATGTTGCCAAATTAACAAGCTAAAATTATTGATTGACGATATAAATATCGTAATAGTAAAACAATATTATAGACTTATAATTAACAGAAACATTTAAAGTTGAAATTATGTGAATATAGCTTTTGTGAAGTCAGTCAAACGAGATTACCATCTTCAGACTGTCAGATAGCTTGATTGACAGAAAAGACCCGAATCTTGATAATTTTGATTCGATGTGTAGGTATTTTGTTTTCATCGAGTGGATTTCAACTGATCATAATCTTCCGTAATAATCTTTTTGCATGTCACAGAGTAAATATTCCAGATACTACGACAGTTATTGAAGAAAACACTTCTTTAACAGCGTTGTGAACTTTTTGGGATGGGTAAAAAATGTTAAGCTCGCGTCAGGACCTCACGTCAGGGCGCGTGACCTAATCGAAAATTCGTAAGACGGAGGGAGAGTAGAAACTTTTTTTGGGATGGGTAAAAACTGATAAACTCGCGTCAGGATTCATGACCTGATCGAAAATTCGTAAGACGGAGGGAGAGTAGACCAAATGCACAACGTTAATGTTCAATTTTTCACTTCTGCCGGCACTCCGGGAGTGCAACCACTTGTTATTTTGATATTCCTATTGGGTATTAACCTTAATAAGTATACTCATACATATTATATTTATTGCAATACTGGAATATTTGTTCACATATAACTGTACTAGGTGCCCGTGGCTTCAACCGCGTTAATAAGTATCTCAAGTCTTTATCCAGCACACTGGCTACTTAACCTAACCCTGTGCAACATTTCAAATAAAGTGTCTGAGGCGTTTGACCATGAAGAGGTTACAAATAAATATTCAAACTGACTTTTAGATATTATTATTTATATAACTAGCTGATACCCGCGACTTCGTTCACGTAAGCCAAGAATGTTGTCTAATGTGTTCCGGCAGCTATCCTTGAGAGCCAGTTCCCATTCTCGGCCTAGCGTGCTTACCATCTTTCACCACATCATCACTTACCAAGATATAAAAAAAAAAAAATAATAATTTTATAATATACTTAGGGCCAGTTTCACCGGTTTCTGATAGCGCTAATATAAAGAAATCTGACAGATTTCTGACAGCTTTTATATGGCGTTATTGTGTCAGATAACTATCTTAACGCATTATCAGTAATCGGTGAAACTGGCCCTTAAAGTTATACAAATAGATGAGAGCAAGCTATTCGTCGATTTTCTCGAATAATTATAGTTTTGTTTCGCGACGCTACTGGTGGCGCAATAACAGATGGATATGTAACACAAAAAAAACTTACAGAGGGGTATTTTATAATATACACCGTAACAGAAGGTTTAGGTGCGGTGAAGATGGACCTTGGACCACCCCTAAGCCACGAATCTATATTCGTGATACCCGCCATATTGTTCAAAGTTTGACGTTTCATGTAAGCCATTCTGAGTCACCCTACACAATTGATATATGCAAGCAAACCCTGAACAATATGGTGGGTATCACAGACAAAACAAAAAATTCCGGAGTATCGTCATGAGCCCAGGCAGTTCTCATCGACCGGGTTCAGCGATTTGCCATAGGTTAGGTATATATTTTCATGGTTTTATAAGAACCTTATCTGGTAAGAAAATACAAACTGTTCTTACCACATTAATCTGAATCTCTTTCTTATAAATATGCAGTGCATCATTCATTACGCCAGCGTTGTTGATTACAGCGTCCAGGTACCCCTGTTCAGCCACTACAGCATCGAAGAAACTCAGCAGTAGGTCGTCATCAGTCACGTCGCACTTGTAAAACTTAACCTTATTCGCACCGTACTTAGAGTTCAATTCCATTTGTAACTCTAAACCCGCTTTTTCGTTGATGTCTAAAACGGCTACATGCTAAAATCAAAGTAATTTTTTTTTGGTGACTTTAATGGCAGCGGCTTTGCCCGCGTTAAAAATATCCAATTTTCTGTTCCAACATTGCATATATTCTACGACTTTCAGTTATGTAAGCAGAATTTTTACTAAGAAAATCGCGGGCAAAGTATAACACCTACTTAAAATACCAGTTTTACCACAAAATAATTAGACACGGCATAAACATGTGTTGAACAGATGTTTCAGAAATTTCGTGCTACAAATCTGTCTCAAAAATCTCTAACATTTGCCTAAGGGTAAACATGCCTTAAATTTAAACAACCCCAATCGTTGATCTAAGTTTTGTAGTAAGATAAATAAAATACCCGTTCAAACACTATTTAACTTTTAGACACTGTCTAACTAAACAGGGGCCTTATTCAGTATGACCATTTTAAAGTCTTACCATGCCGTGTTACGTTATCTCCACGTTATGGTATTCTCTATGCCACTTAAAACGCGGTAGGGTAAGGTTATGAGCGCGTTTTGAGCTGTCAAAATAATCGTGAAATAGGAGGACGTGTAACGCGCGCGTTTTGTATATTTTACCTATCGTGTGGCATACAGAATACAATTTTCCAATAACGTGACGTGGCGCGTTAAGGAACGCGTTATCTCATTAGTCATTCTGAATAAGGCCCCTGGTGTCGAAATGTTGTTTAAAAATATTTTTGTGGTAAGACAGTTAGCTTTAATTACTTGCGTAAATTGCAGTTTTATTATTTGAATCGCGAATTATCTATCATATCATTATAACAACAACAACAGTCATATAAAATGTATGTTTAAGATGTAGGTATGTAATCGATTCAACTTAACTCACAGAATAAATAAAACTTAAGTTGCTAAAAGCGTTCATTATCTCCTCTAGACAACCTGTATAATAGTATATACTAGAAGCAAGCTTAATATTACACCTATAGCACATAATAAGTAATAGTCCTAAAAGTGACTTCTTCAAATCACAGACCTTTTAAATATGCTGATCTGTGTTTAAATATAGCAGTGGCAGAATTACAGCACCTACCTTAACACCTTCTTTCATGAGGTTTCTAGTCACCAAAGCCCCTATACCAGTGGCAGCTCCAGTGATGAGAACTACTTTGTTTTTCCATTCGTATGCCATGTTTCGTGTCGAATATAACTATAAAACCGAACTATCAAGCTTCTAGATAACACTGACACTGGTGATACATGTCTATTACTCGAGTATTTATAAGCCTACGAGTAGTATCTGCGTCGGTCAACTTCAACAAGCGAAAATATTAGATAATGTGATAATGATCGAGTTCTTTTAAAACGAATAGGTATCTTCAGTTTGTACAGACTGTTTTTGAACAAAATACATATTAATATTCGAATCACGTCTCACGTTTTGTATTTGGTATATAAATACAACACTTAGTTTGGTCTAAAATAGATAAGTTATTTCTGTTGTTATTTTAGCGTTCCGTACCCAAAGGGTAAAACGGGTCCCTATTACTAAGACTCCGCTGTCTGTCTGTCTGTCTGTCTGTCCGTCTGTCACCAGGCTGTATCTCATGAACCGTCATAGTTAGACAGTTGACATTTTTACAGGTGATGTATTTCTTTTGCCACTATAACAACAAATACTAAAAACAGAATATAGTTAAAAATAATAGGGGGTCCCCATACAAGAAACGTATTGTTTTCGGCATTTCAATATAACGCCATCTATGAACGCTTAGGTAAACGTCCATAGATGGCGTTATATTGAAATGCCGATCCCTAACATCTTTGTTAGACGTTAGATGGCATTATAAGAAATAAAATGTTTATTAATTATTATTTTTTGCTGGCGAAAAATGATAGTGGTATTTTTTGCTCGATCTTATAAAATACTGTAGTGTGGTACGAAATCCTACGAGTGCGAGTCCAACTTGCACTTGGCCAGTTTATTTGTACTTACATAGTTTGTATTTCAATTATTTGTATGGTAATTTGTTTATAAGAATGTTCCAAGTTTGAGGTGTTTATCTCCGTTTCTCTGGATACTTATAAGGTCTATGGGTAATTCCTGAGAAATAACTATGCAATTTTGATGTCCGGACAAATAAATGCGTAATCTAAAGCTTTTTGTGTTTTTCGGAAATTTATCGTATTAACATGGTCTTTTCCTTTATG
Source organism: Cabera pusaria (assembly GCA_954871355.1). Classification (NCBI taxonomy): domain Eukaryota; kingdom Metazoa; phylum Arthropoda; class Insecta; order Lepidoptera; family Geometridae; genus Cabera; species Cabera pusaria. Next base: position 22,505,974 of record OX940892.1, read on the forward strand.
TTGCCACAATCAACAGGGGGATATTTAAAAAAATTAATATTTATATTATAATTAATTATCAATGATGATAATTCAATCCTTAACGTGGCTGCCCCAAAACCCGAAATGGAACTATTTTAACAGGATTTACAATAATTCGTAACTTCAACTGGACATAAACCAGTTGAACATAATATAACCATCATATTACAATACTTGATCTACCTAAATACATCGATCTAATCAATCAAATTTTAATATTATCTTCCGATAACACCAATGAACATAAACTGCCTCGGAATAGAATTAGCATCAGCGCTTCATGGAACCAGCATGACCAAACTCACATTATACTTTTAATAATAATTACTTTTTATCGAGCCAGCCTTTTTATTTTACCCACGACGGAACAAAGACTGTATATGCGTTTGGGTTGAGAGGATGTTCGTTTGTGTGTGCAAATCCATGTTGCCATTTTTCTCCAAAACTACTAGTCCGGTTTTTAATGCAGTTTTCACTTATGGGGTCGGGTATAACTGGTGCATGTTTTTAGATGGGTGTTATGGTGACAACTCACCATTGGGACGCTGCAGTAAACATTTGTTGGTGCAAATCGATGTTGCTATTTTTCTTCAAAACGACTTGTCCGATTTTGATGCAGTTTTCAGTTATGGGTTCGGGTTTGATTGGTGCATGTTCTTAGGTAGGTTTTACAGAGGGCGCAGCAGTAAACATGTGTTTGTGCAAAACCAAAACTACTAGTCCGGTTTTGATGCAGTTTGTGGTCGATTAGTGAGGGTTCTCAAATAGATGTTACGGTAGTAACTCACTAGAGGGTGCTGCAGTAATATATTTTATTTTAGATACTAACTACATATTGAAGACATTTATGTCCAAAAACTACTAGTCTGATTTTGATGCTGTTTTCATCAGAGATGGGTGCGAGTTTAATTGATGTATGTTCTTAGATAGTTGTTACGTTGACGAATCACCAGGGAGCACTGCAGTAAACATTTGTTTGTGCTATACCAAAACGGGTTTGTAGTTGATTAGCGAGGGTTTTTAAATAAGTGTTACGATAGTAGCTACCAATAATATCTACACTCTCTAAAAAGTTAAAATTAAAAGCAAAATTAAATATGGTATAAAACCCACGGCGGTTAAAAAGTAATTGAAAAAGAAAAAAATAATTTAAAAACCCCCGACTTAAAAAAATTATGTAACGCGAGATAGTAAACGTAATATTCGACTACCTATAAATTTAGTAAAAAACCCAAGAATATCTGTTGGGGGCTGCCATCACTATTTTAAATTTATTAAAAACTAGCTGTACCCGCGACTTCGTCCGCGTGGAATAGTGTCTTTGGGTAGCATTTTTAATTATTTAGTCTGATTATTTTACAAATAAGACACATTTGTATCCTACCTACACCGCACCGTACCAAGCCGCGCTAATCCCCCCTCCCTCTCTCCCTACTCCTCTCCCCTCCCCCTTTCCACTCCCCTCCCCTTCTCCCCTTCCCTCCCCCTCTATCTTCCCCCTCCCCCTCCCATCCCCCTCCCTGTCCCCTGTATTTTTGTATTTTTGTGTTTGTAATGAGTAAGCTCAAAAACTACTGAACCGATTTAAAAAATTCTTTCACGAATACATAGAATGGACTTTCGGAATGAAAATAGGCTATATATTATCCCGTTTAAATTAAAGGTACATACATTCGTGGAGACCTAATTTGCAACCTAAGTCGGCAAATAAACGGTCGAAAAAACACGTTTCTTACGAACGCTGCTTAATTGAAAATAGATAGAAGAATATTTTCTATGCAAGAGTTGTACAACTTAATAAGACCTACAAAAACGTCCGCGACAGCATATGTCTATCTTTTAAGGTTGACTTACAGTAACCATTTTAATTTTAAAATTTTTGTTAAAAAATATTACATAACTTCCAAGGCTATTTTCAAGTATATAGTATTAATCCTTATCCAAATAATTACATTAATTAGCTTGGCCACATATTATAGATTAAAATTGTCCTTTACAGTATATAATTCAAATGAAAACTCTAGAAGATATCACGAATTTCACAAATACGCATCGCAAAATTAATAAAATATTTGCAGTGAAACCACAGATTAGGTCATAGTTACTACGAAAATATTATTATAGGCTTAGCTATGCTGTAGATCCCCACCGATCACAATCAATTTGAAGTCAATATAGTATAATAATATGATCTATTGTATAAAATAATATTCATCTATATATATAATAATATAATATAATATTTTAAACCACCCCGACTGATCTATGTATAATAGCTTTTTCCAATGACTCTAAACACGACATTTAAAATCTGAGCTGTAAGTTGGTGAGGATTTGAGTATTCTGTAGAGTCCAGGAGGCTTCCATGTTCTTACAATATCGTTGAAGAAGAAGATTTTCGAATTGATCAGACCTATGAAAGTTGATTTCATAGCGCAATTAACTAGAAAAAAGCTCATAATTTTATAACGATTGAACGAATTTTTGGGCAAATTTTTTTATTGGGCAAAAATAAAATAATTACATGTCTAAATTAAATAATGATAATAATAATGTCATACATGTCAATTTAAAAAATAATTACTATCTTAAATTATATAGTGCCTATATAATCTAAGATTTCCATTTGTTATCACAGAATTCATTAAATGAATAAAAAGAGTGTTGTATAAGCAATCGTTTTAATTTAAACTTAAATACGGAAAGGCTATTTGCAGCTGTTATGTGCTCTAGCAACCTATTATATATCGTTGGGCCCATGACATGTGTTAGCTTAGAGGACTTCTCGAGAAACCTCGAAACACTGAGAAGCTTGTCCTTCCCGCGGGTGTTATAGTTGTGCGCCGAGCTGCGTTTACTATGGGCTGACAATATATCTAACAATATCTTTAACTCGATATTCAATGCACCTAAAATATTAACGTTGAAATCTCCGACTATAACGCACTCTAAATCCATATCGGTAATTTTTTAAACAATATTTCTAAATCGTTTAGAAATCCTACACAACTTATTAAATCCGATCTGTATATTCAAACTATTGTCATATTAAATTCTATCAAATCTATAGCTGAGATTTCTATAAATTGTTCAACCGATAGCGACGATAGATCTACATTTTCAACACACTTCATGTTGTTACTAACATATAAGCACGAGCCTCCATGTTTGATTTGTTTCCTACAATACGATGAAACTAATTTAGAGCCATCTATCTCCACGTACTTTAACTTAGGCTCCGTCAACCAGTGTTCCGTAATGGCAAGAATGTCACACTTCAAATCGCTTCTTAATTATTCACGTTAGGTACTACAAAACTGCAAAACTAGTTCATTTAATGATAGATAAAATTCTTTATTGTACCACCTCTTAATATATCATAACAAACAGTAGTACATAAGTTAATAACAGTGTTACAATGGGCGGCCTTATCGCTTAAAAGCGATTTCTTCCAGGCAACCGTTGTATGGAGAGGACTGAAAAACAATTTGTCGGAGGTGTTTGATAAAAAACATACTTAATTTATTAATTACTTACTATCCAAATATAGTAACCTAGTCTACATAAACAATTTTCAAACACCTATTTAAACACACACATTATATACACCTATTATTAGTATCATTACCAATTTGTATAAATTACGTTTGGATGGCAGCCCTTGACGGATATTCTTGGGTTTCTAGGTTGTTGAATATAACGTTTACTATCTCGTGTTACATAATTTTTTTCAGTCAAATAAGAATAAAATAATTTTAAGTAAAATAATTTAAAATAAAAATGGGTACTAACGGAACCCTATTACTGAGACTCCGCTGTCCGTCGGTCTGTCTGTCTGTCTGTCTGTCTGTCTGTCTGTCCGTCTGTCACCAGGCTGTCTCATGAACCGTGATAGTTAGACGGTTGAAATTTTCACAGATGATGTATTTTTGTTGCCGCTATAATAAAAAATACTAAAAACAGAACAAAGTAAAAAATTAAAGGGGGTCCCCATACAAAAAACGTGTTTTACTATAGCGCCATCTATGTGAACGATTGTTTAACTTATTAATAAATAATATTAATTACCTACATTTATGTTAAAGTTCACTTTGTTGGTGTTAGAAGTTCGTTAAATATTCGTTAGATGGCGTTGTAGTTAATAAGCATGTTTGATATTGACACGGTAATCTATACTTCTAAACTAATATTATTGTTACACCGCGTCGTCGAGACGCGATGTTTCGCCAAGCTTCTCGAAGATCAAAAAGCGTGGGAAAGAATAGACTAATTACCCGCCATAAACACCCGACCGTCATAAAAGTAACCTTCCTGGAATTCCGACCTTAGTCAATGTACCTAGTTTTGTAGTTAAGATTGAACCTTATACATAAGTAGTTAGAGATCAAATTAGCATGTATGGTAAAGTTTTTTACATCAGATGTTCAAAGGAAAGCCGCCTTTTGTTTTTGATTTATTGCTTTGTTTGTCTGCTATTTTTATTCTTTATTGATCGAGGATTTTCTAGAATAATTATTGTGCCCTATATAAAGCGTCGCACCGCGGCGTTGGGTCAGTGATTCTTTGGAAGCGACAGAGTAACCATCTAAGCGCGGATAGCGACCAAGTGATCGTTGAGTGTTATCAGTGAACTAGTGTTGTGAACAGTGAAATCAGTGATTGTGATTACCAACGACCTCAGTGTGTGTTAACGGACTTTTGATAATTGTGAAAGACGATTTGGACAGCAACTGTGGAACATTGTAAAACCTAGTGTTCAGTGGAAATAAAAGTTCATCTCATTTTAATACCACCCCGCACGTAACATTATAAAGAGAGAACATTTGTATTTTTGTATGTTTGTAATGATTTGGCTCAAAAACTACTGGACTGATTAAAAAAATTCTTTCACTAATATATAGAATGGACTTTCGAAATGAAAATAGGCTATATATTATCCCGTTTAAATCAAAGGTACATTCGTGGAGACCTAATTTGCAACCTAAGTCGACAAAAAAACGGTCGAAAAAACACGTTTCTTACGAAAAGTCCGCGACAGCATATGTCTATCTCTTAAGGTTGACTCACAGTAACCATTTTATTCTTTAATTTTTTGTTAAAGAATATTACATAACTTCCAGGGCTATTTTCAAGTATATAGTATTAATCCTTATCCAAATAATTACGTTAATTAGCTTGGCCACATATTATAGATTAAAATTGTCCTTTACAGTATATAATTCAAAAACTCTAGAAGATATCACGGATTTCACATACACGCATCGCAAAATTAATAAAATATTTGCATTGAAACCACAGAATAGGTCTTAGTTACTACAAACATTTTATTATAGCTTAGCTTTTCTGTAGATCCCCACCGATCACAATCAATTTGAAGTCAATATAGTATAATAATACGATCTATTGTATAAAATAATAATAATCTATATATATAATATAATATTTTAAACCAGCCCGACTGATCTATGTATAATCTTTTCATTAAAAGCATTCCAATGACTCTAAACACGACATTTAAAATCTGAGCTGTAAGTTGGTGAGGATTTGAGTATTCTGTAGAGTCCAGGAGATGTCCCAGCATCAGGTCAATGCTTCCATGTTCTTACAATATCGTTGAAGACTAAGATTTTCGAATTGATTAGAGCTATGAAAGTTGATTAAAGCTCATAGTTTTATAACGATTGAACGAATTTTCACGAATCAAAACTAAGAACACTCTCGATGAAGTCATCTATAAAAAAAAACTATCAATAATAAAATCGAAAAATATAAATGTAGTCCAAAAAGATCTGAACCAGCTTCAGGTGGCCGATTGGCAAGAGGTCGCGCAATCCAGGGAGAAATGGCGTCTCTTAATGTCGGAGGCCAAGACCCACTTTGGTGTCAGCGCGCCAGTGCAGTAAGTAAGTAATAATAAAATCAAAATCGCTTCATCCGGTTGGGTGCTAAGATGCTACAGACAGACACACAGATACACACGTTAAACGTATAATACCCCTACTTTTTGCGTCGGGGAACGCCGTAAGGTTACGGCAGCAGATGTTCTCCATGGTGGTAAGCTACTATTCAACCGACTTCTAAAAAGAAGGAAGTTCTCAATTCGTCTGTATGTTTCTTTTTTCTTTCTTTTTTTGTGTGTGTATGTTACGCGATTACTCCGTCAATTATGAACCGATTCAAATGATTATTTTTGTAATCGGTAGGATACGTTTTCGGGGTGGTCCCATTGTAATTTCATTGAGATGTGATAAGTATCTTCAGAGATATGACGATAAACGTCTCAAACTTGCTACTGAAATTCACTCGCGGGGCATTGAAGTCAGTTGTTTTAGTTTTTAAACTATCTTAATTATTGATAGATTTAATGATCCCACGAAAACCCAATATTTATAAATGCACATTAAACTTTCATTGGTAGGTATATAGCTAGGATTAGAACCAACGACCCTCGGGTCAGAATCAGGGTAACTATCCTTTACGCCAAAGGGCCGTCCAATATCACTACGTAAGTATTATAAAACAATGTCCATCACTGCGTCTGTTTGTCTGTTCGTAATAATCTCAATAGCTTCTGAACGGATTATCATGCGGTTTTCACCAATAGCCAGAGTGTTTATAAGGAAGGTTTAGGTCTTAGGTGCATAATTCGTTAAGGTTTTGTGTAAATTGGTTGAAATATGACGATGATTGTTAAATATGTTAATATTTTATATTCGATGCAACAAACTGATGCAAATTTTGTAGGCATATATGTTCTACCCGTGCGGCTCAGTACAGTCGGTACAGGCTCAAGCATATTTAGCATAGTTGAACTATACTTAGTCCGGTCAATTTAGACATTCGAAGGTGCATAAAATCCCAACAAGCTGAAAAGCAGTAAAACATTTCAAAACATAATTATAAATAATATTTAAAAATTCCCCATCATTCCCGTGTATGGAAATTTTTTTATTCAAGGTCAAAGGTAAAAAAATGAGGTTTTCGCGATTTTCAGCAAAATGGTAAGTTTTATCATTTATTCACCATAAATGATAAAACTTAGACTAAATTGTATCTACAATTTAGTCTAAGGTGAATAAATGATATCTATAATATAAATATAATAAATTATCTATAAAAAAATTATCAATACTTTTTCTACGAGCCACCGTTTCTGAGATATAACGATTCAAAAAGTTATAAAAGTTGTTATCGTCATAATATGCATGAGTACGCCACGTATATATGATGTATGATTTTTCGCAACTACAAAAATAACTTTGTTTTAACTCTCATTTTTTGGTCTAGATTGACCGGACTATACTACTAGTAATGTGCAACACATATTGCTAGAAGTAGGCTTTTAAAAAAGAAAAAATATATATTGCGCCACTTACAGATTAGCCGTTCATTATTGTATTAGGTTACCTACCATTATGATTCGGGACAATTTATTTTAAACAGGACCGATAGATATTAAACATATAACTTATAGGTAATAAAGTTAAAATTTTATCATAACTAATATTTTAGCATTTTAGTAAATAAACCAATTTTCCTGAAACTAAATGTTAAAATAAATAACTAATTTACCTTATTTACAGAAAAATAATATATTAATTACCTACCTACTTACTGCGTTGTTGATTAACTGTGTTTTAAACGAAAATACCCCAATTATATACCTACCTACTAACTCCCGATATAGAAACACTTTAGGGAAAAAACAATAGGTACCTAACACACCACTCCTGTTTTAGTGTATCGTCGTATCGTATAAAAACCATGATGTTTGTTATGAATAACCATTTTACAGCTTGTATTCAGACTTGTTTATTATAAATTATTTTTTATTATTTATTTCATTACCTAATTTAAGCATTTGGAGTTTAATTATTAATATTTCTGTGGTTAGAAACCAGTGTAAGCGCTGGATAAACATTCGTTTCAAGTAATCCTAGCACGTGTTTAGATAAATTTTAATTAACTTTGTGTATTTTAAACTTAGACAGAGCAGGATGAATTATAATAACAGTTATAACCAACAGGTATGTTAATTATCAGTACATATACTCTCCTTTTTACCCAACTACTACGAAACACCATCCTTCCACCATCGCCATTATTTTATCGTATTGCTCGGCACCGACAAAAAGCTCACCCTCACATCTTAAAGACCTGGACGTCTCGCACTACCCGTTTTAACCGAGGATTTTTACCGCGTATAGTAAGATGTGGAATGATCTGCCTGCCCCTGCCGCGATCTTTCCATCTAGCTATAGGATGGGATCTTTTAAAAAGGGTACCCACAAACTCATCAAAGGTCGGCAACGCATCAACAGTACTCATGGTGTTGCAGTTGTCCATAGGAGACGGTAACCGCTTACGATCAGGCGAGCTGTCTGCTTGTTTGCCAACCATAACATAAAAAATAAACTGGCCAAGTGCAAGTCGAACTCGCTCTCGTAGGTTTCCGTACCACACTACAGTATTTTATAAGATCGAGGAAAAAATACCACTATCATTTTTCGCCAGCAAGAAATAATAATTAATAAACATTTTATTTCTTATAACGCCATCTAACGTCTATCAAAGGTATTAGGGATCGAAATTTCGATATAACGCCATCTATGCGACGTTTACCTAACTAAGCGTTCATAGATAGCGTTACATTGAAATGCCGAAAAAAACAAGTTTCTTGTATGGGGACCCTCTATTATTTTTAACTTTATTCTGTTTTTAGTATTTGTTGTTATAGCGGCAACAGAAATACATCATGTGTGAAAATTTCAACTGTCTAACTATCACGGTTCGTAAGATACAGCCTGTTAAATGCATGTTATCTAATACTATAAGAATCTTTGTCCTGACATACTGACTGACTGACAGACAACGCACAGCCTAAACCGCTGGTCGTAGAGACTTGAAATTTGGAGGGTATATTTGCCTTAGTACGTAAGAGTGTACTAAGAAAGGATTTTCCAAAATTCACTCCTTAAGGGGATGAAATGGAGATTCAAAGTTTGTATGGAGAAACAAGATTAGATACTCAATACTCAATCGTTTATTGCATTCATAATATTACATTTTAGTCTTAAATATAAAATGACACATTACAACCCTGGTAGGGTATCGCAACATTTTTAAGAGCCAGCGGACCGGTTTAAAACAATGATTTCATCATTCATATATTAATTAAATTAAAATTAAATCATATTTTATATCATCTAATATATAAACTTCTCGTGTCACAGTTTTCGTTGCCATACTCCTCCGAAACGGCTTGACCGATTTTGATGAAATTTTTTGTGCTTATCCGGTATCTATGAGAATCGGCCAACATCTATTTTTCATCCCCCTAAATGTTAGGGGTAGTCCACCCCTATTTTTAATTTCTATTTTTTTATGATACAACATACAAAAATACATACAATCCTCAATTTTCACCCTTCTACGATCAACCCTTATTTTTTAATAGCCATTTTAGTAATTTAATCATTTTTCCTCCATACATACTTACAATAAGTAAGCTATTTTTTGTCTACACTAGACATTACTACGAAATTATTTATATGGCAAAACAACGTTTGCCGGGTCAGCTAGTTATCATATATATCATTATCATAATATATTGTATTTATGTATTTATATATTTATTTATTTTGATTTCGGTTTATTTTATTTTTAATGTTTTGTCATTTAAGTATTCATTCAGCGTATAATAAGCTATATTAATAAGTATGTCCTTTAGATTTTTATTGAAATCACTATCCTTTTCTATACCTTTGAGACAGTCGGGAAGCTTGTTAAATATCTGTACCGCCATCACATATGTACCAGAACTGTGAATTTTCACTTTAGAGCCGGGGTGAATGAGGTTATATTTAAACCTTGTTTTGTTTCCTCTAGGACCGTCTTTTTTTTAGAAAATAAATGTATGTATTTACGTATAAATTTGCACATTTCAAATATATATATTGACGTTAGCGTTAAAAAAATTTTGTCTATGAAATGGGGCTTGCAGGATTCCGGTATTTTTATATTTACTAATATTCTTAAGCACTTTTTTTGGCAAATAAATAGATCTTGTGCGTCAACACTGTTTCCCCACAGTATTATGCCATATTTAAGCCGTGAGTGCATATATGCATAATATGCAGTCATGGCAGTTTTTAGATCGGTTGCTTGTTTTAATTCTCGTAAGGCATAAGTAAAGCTCGAAAGTTTTGATTTAATTTTCTTTATGTGGTATTCCCAGGTAATGTTCGTGTCAATGTCAATCCCTAGCAATGTAAATGAGTCTACAATGTCCAAGTTTATATTATTATATGTAAAAGATATGTCAAGATGAGGGTGAAACTGCATAATTTTAGTTTTTGAAAAGTTTACGTCTAAGTTATGTTCGGTCATCCAGTTTATTATTTTATTTAAAATATCAGTAAGGTTTTGATATAGGTTATTATTATTTTTACACGATGTCAAGATAGAAATGTCATCCGCGAATAATACACAGGATTCGTCAATCGTTTTTGGGAGGTCATTAATGTATATTAAAAAAAGGATGCATCCTAGGACGCTTCCCTGTGGAATAGAATTATTAATCTGGACAGGCTCAGATCTGATTGAATATATCGTTTCCGTGTCATAATCAAAGTTCTCAATTTCATCGTATTGTTTTCTGTTAATGAGGTACGACGTTAACCATTTATGTGCTAATCCACGGACTCCAATGTCGTATAGTTTATTTAATAGTATATTATACTGAACTTTGTCGTAAGCTTTTGTCATATCGAGTAATATTCCGATTGCATATTTTTTATCATTAATAATATCCAAAATTGATTGTATGTATTAGTAGATAGTTTATTCTACCGTACGGTAGAATAAACACCCCGTGTGGCAGTGCGCGCTAGCCCTAATTCTTGGTGTCCATAAACCATGTATCAGCTATACCATATTTGTAGTCGTCGTAGTAGTCGTTGTAGTTGTACTCTTCAAGTAGGTGGTTAATCAAGTAAATATTAAAACATCTTTATAATTATTCTTTATTGAAGGGTCTTCCACAACAGCAATGCTACCAAAATGGATATTCCAACCAGACTTCACAGCCATTTGGGAATACTATGGCACAACCAGGGTTTCTGCCACCTCAACCAGGTTTCCCTCAAGCACAACCAGGGTTTCCGCAAGCTCAACTAGGGTTTCCTCAAGCTCAACCAGGGTTTCCTCAAGCTCAACCAGGGTTATCTCAAGCTCAACCAGGGTTTCCTCAAGCTCAACCAGGATACTCCCCAGCTCAATCAAGCTATCATCAGGCTGCCCAGCCAGGGTTTCCGCAGCAAAATCAGTATCAAAGCTATCCTTCCCATGTTAACACTAACCAAGCTTATAGTGTGACATCGAACCTCACGCCTGTAAAGCCAAAGGTACGTATAACTCGGTTGCACCAATAATGTTCCATTTGGCAAAATTGATATAAATGAAGGAGGCATCTGATCAGCAGCAGGTGGAAATAAGGCTATATTGATGATGATGTGTAAATAACTTAGTATTGTGTAACCATTCATTATTAAATATACAAGTCATTTCGCGAATTTCTGCTGACTGCTAGAAGGTTCATTTTACTATCTCATTAAAATATTTATATCAAAGGTTTAGATTTTTGTCAAACTACGCTATCACGATATAGCTTGCTCCGTTTCTGTTATAGGCCGGTTAAAGCAGTGAAGATTTAATACTCTTTCATCCCTCTTACGATTATTTTCACCACTCATCTTCTTACAATACTTTTTTCCCTATCCTTCATCCCTATCATCAAGAAAAAATTTACGTTTTTACAAGCTTTTATATAACTTGCAATGTATGTGTGTATGTCAATATGTATGTTTGAGTGGAATCTTGGAAGCTAAATTAGACCCACTTCCCGATGTTCGATTGGACTCAAATTTGGTGTACTTATGTATCTTTAGTGACAATACAATGATATGGTACCATGGAGCTGGTCTGATGATGGAGACGGATGGTGGCCACAGCATCTCTTTGATAAAACAACATAACCCCACCGAATTTGGGCTCGATTGATTTGTCTTGAAGAGAACTTTACGCCCAGATGATATCCAGGGACTGATGATGTAGCTGGAAGGTGGCCACGGAATCTCTGTGATAAATCAACATAACCCTACCGAGTTTGGGCTCGATTGATTCGTCTTGAAGAGAACTTTACACCTAGATGATTTAGCGACTGGTGATGAAGCTGGAAGGTGGCCACGGCATCACTGTGATAAAATAACGTAACCCCAGTGAGTTTAGGCTCAAATTATTCGTCTTGAGGAGCACTTTACACTTACATGATAGCCAGGATCTGATGATGAAGCTGTAAGGTGGCCATGGCATTCCTGTTATAAAGCAACATACTCGTAGCCCCACCGAGTCGATTGATTTTTCTTGAAGAACACTTTACCCATAATCACATAAAATATCCGTGGAATATTTTAAAACATCATGCCTTCTCTTAAATACTTAATTAGTAGTCTAGTAGTAGTAGTAGTATCAGTAGTCGGTATCTATACCTACCTTCTAAATAGTTAAAAATAAATTAAAAGTAAAAAATATTTTTAAAAACAAGCTTTTATCTGGGACAATGAACTTAAATGTTAAAAATAAATTCTAGTAAGTATTTGTCGTGTAGGTACTTACCTATATTTTTAAAAGCTTGAGGCACTGATTTATAGTAATTACCTAGCCTGAAAAACGGGTAGTGCTTCAAGCTTTTAAGAATATAGGTAAGTACCTACACGCCAAATACTTACTAGAATTTATTTTTAACATTTAGTTCATTGTCCCAGATAAAAGCTTGTTTTAAAAAATATTTTTTACTTAGATTTTTATTTGTAAATTGAGACCAGCAATTTGACTTCTTTCTGACCTTAGTGACATTTTGAGGGTGGTCTAAAGGCAAATCATAGTTTTTGGCCAGAAGGTGATGGATGTCAGTAAACATGACGCGATTAGCTGCAAATATTATAAAACCTGTATGTAAACAGATGTAAAGAAGAACTATCTAAACGATCTTCTGCTTTCCGCAGTCTAAGCCGACCGTCGTTCCAGTAAGCCCGTTTGACCCTCAAGCCGATGTGGCCGTCCTTCGCAAAGCTATGAAAGGGTTCGGCACAGATGAGAAGGCCATCATTCAGATTCTGACTCGGCGCTCCAATGAGCAACGTCAGCGCATCGCCAACGAGTTCAGGACTGTACATAGAAAGGTAAGACTGTCATGATTATCAAGTATTTGGAGTTATTCTCTTTTCTCACTTGTTACTAAGTAGGTTAGGTATAACAAAGAACTCGTACATTTCTTAGCAGAATGCGGGTTAACTGAAACTTGTGTTACATACATTCAGAGTTCCTTTCAGAAATGTATGCATATTTACAAATGTTACTTTATCAGGACCTCGTGTTGGAAATGAAGAGGGAAACGAGCGGAAAGTTTGAAGACCTCCTGGTTGCTCTTATGACTCCGCTGCCACAGTACTACGCCAAGGAGCTACATGATGCCATCGCCGGCATCGGTACCGACGAGGATGTCCTCATTGAAGTCATGTGCACCATGTCCAACCACGAGATCAACGTCATCAAGCAAGCTTATACTGCCCGTTAGTATTGATCTATCTATACCCATCTATATTTATTTCATGCTGTCAGGCCTATCATCGTCACGCATGTGTGGTACAGTTCAGCCCTAAAATAGATATTTTTTCTTGTGGCAGTGTTCTCTATATTTAATGAAGCTTAATGTATGGTTGCCAAATCTAATTACACGCAAATGACTTTTTTTGTGTCAGACAGACAAGCACTTGAGCGCTATCTGACCTGATGAAGCGAAAATGCGGTCTTAGGGAGAATCGTGCTTATTGGAAGATAGCTTCGAGACGAGGCGCTGAACAACTAGTGCAATTAGTGCAACTACAGTGGCAGCCAGCAGTCCGACATCAATGACATTCCCAAGGTTGAAATTGCATTGCTTCAGAAGACTATAGAATAATGTAAAATTATTATAGCCTGTATGATATTAATATTGTATACATTTTCAACCGACTTCCGAAAAGAAGGAGGTTCTCAATACATCTGTGTATGTTACGCCATTACTCCGTCAATTGTGAACCGATTCGAATGATTATTTTTTTAATCGACAGCATACATTCCCGAAGTGGTTCCATTGTAATTTTATCGAGATCTGATAAGTATCTCCAAAGATAAACGTCTCAAGCTTGCCACTGAAATTGAGTCGCGGGGCATGGAAGTTAGTTGTTTTAGTTTTTAAACTTTCTTAATTATATTGTTACATTATAGGTTACAGTAAGTCATTAGAAGACGACATCCGTGGCGATACATCAGGGTACTTCAAGAAGCTGATGATATTATTAGCAAAGGTTATATATATTTTTTATTATATGGCAATGAAAACAAGGTTATATAAATTTGAAAAATAAATTTTATAGAAAAGGTTATAATAAAACACGCTCTAAAAATTACTCCAACCCATGACGGAGGAATAGTATACAAGGTGCGTAACAATAAAAAAATAAACTGGCCAAGTGCATGTCGGACTCGCACTCGTAGGGTTCCATACAGATAGCAAATAGGATTATTTATGTAATGGTTGTTTACACAAGCAGACGGCCCGCCTGATCATAAGCGGTTACCGTCGCCTATGAACAACGGTAAAACCATGAGTGTTGTAGATGCGTTGCCAACCTTTGAGCATAATTATAGTGGATAGCACAGCTAGTACCTAACAGATGAACTGGCAGGTGTTGCCCCAGGCAGTGTAGCTGAAGTCCAAACACTGTTTCATTATTTAGCAACTAATTTTTCCATTATTTAAATTCGAGTTAGTTAAGTAGGTTACATAATTTTCTACTAAGTATACCTATTAAATATTATGTTTCTTTGAAGTGTTACACACTTTATATTTTTGTAAATCATAAGTATACCTATTATAAAAAAACAAACAGACTTATACTTACACCCTTAAAAAAACTTTTAGAGCTTAAAAACTTGAAAACCACCCCCGAATGATCTATTTATAATCAGTTAATATATAGTTAGTATAGTATATCTATATATTATAGTATAACTATAGTTTGCCTAAGCTATCTCAATAATATATTTTTAGATTATTAGGGTTCCGTACCTCAAAAGGTAAAAAAAGGAATCCTTATAAGATCACTTTCTTGTCCGTCTATCTGTTTGTCTGTCTGTCTGTCTGTCCGTGTGTCACCACCGATTTTCTCAGGAATGGTTGAACCTAGCAAGTTGAAATTTATACCGGATACTTAGGTCTATAGGAGACTATAGACCTAATAGAGATATTAGGTGTATAAAAATCAAGATCCTAAATCAACACGATAAAAAGATATGGGCAAATTTAGATTTTCGCGAAAACTTGTAAGTACCAAAATTTACCTTAATTTTCAACTTTTTTATTTTTCCTTTACTTGTGGTGTAAAGACCAAGGTCTTTTATTGACGAAAAAGATAATAAATAGGTTTTGGGTCGAAAACTCATAGGGTACTTCCTGTTGACCTAGAATCATGAAATTTGGCAAGAAGCAAGGTCTTACAGCACAAATAAAGGAACAATTGCAAAAAATAAAAAAAGTTTTTTTTTTTATTAAATGGTTTGCCCATACATACATAGTTAACACCAATTAGGATAGGCCTCTGAGTTATTTGAGCGTTTGTTGAAAGTTTTTGACTTTTAATTTATTGCCATATGAAATACGTAAGCTAAAAGTTTTTCATTTCCAGGGTGGGAGATCTGAGGATAGCTGCGTAGACCAGGCGAAGGCAAAAGAAGATGCCAAGAGTTTGTACAAAGCTGGTAATTAGTCTTTTATTTTCAAAATTTTTTTCCATAATTTTCTTTTCACAATGATTTTAAATATTATTTTATACAATTAATTTTACATATAAATGCGAAAGTAACTCTGTCTGTCTCACTTTCACGCCAAAACCACTGAACCGATTTAAATGTAATTTGGTACACAAATAGTCTAGAGCCTGAGAACGGACATAGGCTACTTTTTAATGCGAAAAGAGGATTGTAACGGGTTGAAAGGGGGGATTGAAAAGTTGTTTGGAAGTATTGTCATTTTAGCAGCTAGAAGCTTGAAACTTATTTTTTAGGCTGTTAATTTGATATAAATAAATATGACATTCAAAGTTTCTAAAAGTTTTACCCTCAAAGGTGTAAAATGACAATAGGGGATGAAAATTTGTATGGAAATATGTAAGGTTTATGATAATGTTCCACAGAACCAATTTAAATGGAATTTGGTACACAAATAGTCTAGAGCCTGAGAAAGGACATAGGCTACTTTTTAATGCGAAAAGAGGGTTGTAAGGGGTTAAAAGGGGGATGAAAAGTTGTATGGAATATAATATCGTCATTTTTAAAGCTAGAAGCTTGAAACTTATTGTTTAGGCTGTTGATTTGAAATGAATATATATAAATGAATATGTCATTCAAAGTTTGTGAGGGGGGAGGGGGAGGGATAAGTGGAAAGGGGAGGGGATAGGAGGTTAGAGAAAGGGAAGGGGAGCGGGAGGGGGAGGGGAAGTGGAGGAAAAGGGGAGGAGGAGAGGGAAGTGAGGGGAAATGGGGTGGAGGGAAGAGAGAGGGAGAGGGAGGGGAGGGGTGAGGGGGAGGGAGAGGGAAGGGGAGGGGTGAGGGGGAGGGAGAGAGGAGGGTATTTGCGCGCCGTGGTACGGTGCGGTGTTGGTGGGATACACACACGTCTTATTTGTAAAATAATTAGCCTAAATATTTAAAAATGCTACCCAAAGACACTGTTCCACGCGGACGAAGTCGCGGGCACAGCTAGTCTAGTTTAATAAAGACCATAATCCTGAGTATTTGTTTCTGCTAAGTAATGAACTTATTTGCTATGCCAAGACTATTGTGACTGTTTTACATACAGCAAATCAGCTAAATACTAAGTGCCTAAAGACAAAAGTTTTTAATCAGTGCGGTCTACCCGTCACGACTTACAGAGCCGAGACGTGGACACTCACGATTCGACTCTTCCACCAATTTTAAGTTGCTCACCAAGCTATGGAAAGAGCTATGCTCGGTGTTTCTCTGCGGGATCGAATCCAGAACGGAGTAATTCGCCAGAGAACTAAAGTGATCGACATAGCTCAACGGATTAAAAAACAACTGACAAACTGAAGTGGCAGTGAGCTGGTTATATTTGCCGTTGGACCGATAACCGTTGGGATAGACTGGTGCTTGAGGGAGACCGCGAATCGGCAAACGTAGGGTAGGACGCCCTGTGACCAGGTGGAGCGACGACAAAGAAATAGCATCGCAAAGCTGTGGGCGGTGTCTGGATACAAAGAGCCGAAGATCGGGCTCAGTAGCGTGACTTGGGAGAGGCGTAAGTCCAGCAGTTGACTGATACCGGCTTATTATGATGATGAATAATTAATTTTACATTTAGCTTTGCAGATGAGCCTATGATTGAATATTTTCGAGAGCGGATTAGATTTTTACACCATAATTATACTTCTACCTATACTTCTCGAGTACCTATACCTATTGTAGAGCATTCCGGGAATATTATATGCATGTTTTTATTTGTGTTTTATGTTGTTATTTCAAACAGATTCATTAGAAGTCTAATCCTTATTGTATGTATAACAAAGTTCTCTCTCGTGTTTTGCAGGTGAGGGTCGTCTAGGCACTGACGAGTCTGTATTTAACACAATCTTTAGCTCGCGTTCACTCACGCAGCTGGCGGCAACCTTCCAGGAGTACCAACTTATTAAAGGACGTGATATTGATGACGCTATCAAGTCTGAATTCTCGGGAGATATCGAAAAGGCACTGAGGGCCATCGGTAAGTTGGTCGATAATTTATAAAGCACAAGTTTTTGTGTTCCCGAAGGACGGCCCCTTATTTTCAACCGACTTCCAAAAAGAGAAGGTTCTCTATTCGTCTGTATGTTGTTTTTAGGGTTCCGTACCCAAAGGGTAAAACGGGACCCTATTACTAAGACTTTTTTTTTAATTTTAGTTTTATTTAGCCAGTTTTATGTTTGTGGTTATGTTAGGACACTATCTAGTGTCCGCCTGGCCAACTACCACCCTCAAGTAAGAGAATCTGTCGCCAAACATCTAATGGTTCCGGCAGCTTTCCTTTAAAGCCAGTTCCAATTCTAGGCCCAGCTTGTTTACCATCTTCGACTGCATCATCACTTACCAACAGGTGAGATAGTGCTCAAACGCTAGCCTATAAAATATTAAAAAATACAAAATTTAAATGTTACGTGATTACTCCGTCAATTGTGAACCGATTCGAATGATTCTTTAATCGGTAGTAAAGTGATTTTTTAATCGGTAGGGTACGTTTCCGAGGTGATCCCATTGTAATTTCATCAAGATCTGATAAGTATCTCCAGAGATATGACGATAAAGTCTCAAAATTGCTGCTGAAAGAATAGATTGGTTAGTTTTTTAGATCTTAATTAGTGTGTACCTATGTACCTACTATGTTATAACCTTACCTACCAAATATGGCATAGAGACGATGCCTTGATATTTGTCGGTATTGTATGGTAAGTATATGGGTGTTAAGGTAATGTCTGTGCATGATTAGATTATGGTTTGCCAAGCATCTTAACCGTCCTACCAGCTAAGTAATCCTAACCACAGCGAAGACTAATCACTACATACGGGTAAGTTATTATGTGTAAAACAGAATAAACGTCTGTTTGATGAAATTTTAGATTGTGTGGTAACAATGTACAAAAACCTATCGTTTCCTGATATTACATCTCATATGCTTATTTAGGTTTAAAAAATAGGCCAAGTGCGTGTCGGGTCACGGTCACCCGCAGTGTAGGGTTCCGTAGTAGTACAATATAATTATGTTTTAAATTATCCAACACCCGAGTTCAACAACTACTACTGCTAAACTAATAAAGTTATCTTAACCGCTAAAAATTTCCTTTGAAGTTTGAAGCACTATCAGCATGCGTTTTTCCAGATTTTTTAAGCAAGCAATTTAGCTTTTAGGGCCCCCCCTGGACGCGCCCGACTGGAACAAAAATGTAGTATTTCGTAAATGGAGCATAAGCGAAAAATAGTATTACCAACCCTAAAGTAATTTTAAAAGAGCTATTCAACAATACCCACACGACGGGGTAAACGACGAAAAAAAAATGAATCCCCACTTTACATTACTACAGAGCGAGCGGGAGCGGGAGCTGCCCTAAAAAAATATTTTCCAATTATTTTTTTACCACTTTGTCAGCGTAATTTATATGCACACACCCCTACAAAATATGGCATGGTTGAAAGTACAAACATAACTTTGTAGTTCGACCCATAGAAAATGTATTGCGACAACTACACATAGTAAGTTTGTTTTAGTAAATTAACTTTTTTTTTAGTTATAACTCTATAAATTTACGATTTTCAGATATATTCCTATATAAGTGCTTCAAGACCTTGCTTCATTCCAAATTTCATAATCTAGAATTATGCAAGGCAACGGGATGCCCTGTAGGCATAGAAAAGATAATAATACTACGCTATAGGTTTTGATTCCCTTTCGAAATCGCAAAATATGCGAAAACATGCTTCTTAAGCGGTCATATCTTTTGATTGCCTTAACTTACAGGTTTTATTTTTTTCACAGCCGATGATACCGTAGACCCGAGTGTTTGACATAAGTGTCAACTAGATACCTCTACGGGTTCCTGAGATAAAATGTCTTGACAGAAGGACAGACAGACACCAAAATGATCCTATAAGGGTTCCTTTTTTTCCTTTTAAGGTAAATAACCCCTTAAAAGTAGAATTACACCTAATTAATAAGCATTTCCTCCATTTCAGTGAAGTTAGTGCGCAACAAGCCGTTGTTCTTCGCGGAGCGACTGCACAAGTCTATGAAGGGTCTCGGCACCAACGACCGTCAGCTGATCCGTGTCATGGTGACGCGCTGCGAACTCGACCTCGGAGACATCTCCGACATGTTCCAGAAAAAGTTTGGGGGAACTTTGAAGAGCTGGATAGAGGTAACAAGTTATACGAGTAAAGTACTACTCATTGAGTAAGTACCTACCCACCTTAATTTTTTCGAAGTAGTAGAATAGGAGGTATAAAAAATAAGTTCAAAAACTAAAACCCGACTACTACAATATCACACTCTAAAAAGTATGAAACAAGAAAATATTTTCATCTGAGATCGCTATATACAAACTATTCAATATGTATCGATTATTATATAAAAAACTTACTTGTAATAAATATTTTATTGTATTTTATACATAATATTCTTAGTGGTGTTCAGTGGATACCCGTGGTCGTATACTACTTTTCAGGATGTAGTGTTTTGTTACGGTAGGTGACGTACAACCACGGCTATCCTCTGAGCACCACTAAGAATATGTATAAAATACGATAAAATATTAATTAAAAGAAAATTTTTATATAATAAACGATACATATTGAATAGTTTGTACATAGCGATCTCAGATATTTTCTTGTTTCATACTTTTAGAGTGTGATATTTCAGTAGTCGGGTTTTAGTTTTTGAACTTATATTTTATTTCAAGTATTTTGGGGTTTTTGCATAAATGTATACATGCATACATGTCAACATACATACATACATAGCGATCAACAAACACATAACCCTTCCTATTTCTTCTTTGCGACGCCGCGCCGTGGGGTAAAAATTAGTTTTTCTTGACTTCGACGGGATATACGAGTATCTCGCAAACGTTATGCTTGAAAAAAATAAGATGTACCAAATCCTACCTTCATTTTCAAATCCCTATTTAACAATACCCCACACGATAGGTTGGGGTGAATTTTTTATTTTAAATTAAAAAAAAACGATAAAAAAAAATTAAATGAAAAAATTTTAAAATTTTGAAGTTCTTGACTTCGTGCCCTCTAGAGGGCGCCACATTCAATTTGTTGTGACCTCACATAGCCTATAACTAGCAGACAAATAAGACGCATCCAACGACACCTCATTTGTCAAATTATGATAAGTAGTTTAAAAGTTATGAGGGAACAGATGAACATACATACAAACATACATACATACCCACATACCGGTCAAAAACATAACCCTCCTGTTTGCTTCGCCATAGTCGGGTAAAAATTAACTCAAATCTAACTAATTAATTAAATTTTTAGCAAATTATTATTATTCGAGTGACATGTATGTAATTATTATCAAATTAGTCCAGAAAATAGAAAATAGGGTGTCATTGACCCAACGGCAAACGAACTTATATGGCGTCAGATAAATGAATATAAATGAAGTCACAAGCAAAGAATAATAATAGGTATATACATTTTCGCATGGAGGATATACTATACATCGATGGTCTTTGGTCACAAGCATGGTCACACAAGAATGGGTCACAACGATGAAAACCGTATGAACACGATCTGAAATATTTTTAGGGTTCCGTACCTCAAAAGGTAAAAAAGGAACCCTTATAAGATCACTTTCTTGTCCGTCTGTCTGTCTGTATGTCCGTGTGTCATCACCAAATTTCTCAGTAACGGGTGGACCTAGCATGTTGAAATTTATACCAGTTACTGAAGTCTATAGTACCTATTAGATGTATTAAAATCAAGGTCCTGAATCAACATGATAAAAAGATATGGGCAAATTTATATTTTCGCGAAAACTTGTACCTCAAATGTACCTCAATTTTCAACTTTTTTTATTTTTCGGAACTTTTCATTTACTTGTGCTGTAAGACCTTGCATTTAACCAAAATTGACAATTCTAGGTCAACCGGAAGTACCCTATAGTTTTTGGGTCGAAAACCTATAGGGTACTTCCCGTTGATCTAGAATCGTGAAATTTGGCAAGAAGCAAGGCGTAAGCCTTGCTTCTTGCATCACAAATAAAGGGAAAATTCCAAAAAATAAAAAAAGTTGAAAATTAATTTAGTGTCCCCATACATACATAGAATACGCCAATTAATATAGGCCTCTGAGTTATATGAGCGCTGATACAATATAGAGGTCTAGCTTAATTACGTTGGTTCGGAAGTCTCTGTGGGCGAGTCCAATTCGACTTGGCCGGTTTTATTTTATTAAAAAATTATGACGTTTCTAATGTACGAAGGATTGTTTATATCGTTATGGTGTTGCAATTTTACAATAGGCACTAATGTAAACTTTTTTTATATTTCCAGGGTGATTGCTCAGGAGACTACAAGAAAGCGCTGATTGCACTCCTTGGTTAATAATAGGGATCAATTCTCATGTGTCTCAAATTATGAGAATATTTATGGATATTATCCGTGGATATTATATAAACGCTTAATATTTTAAAATGATGTAGGCATTTTATCATGTAAATTTTTTTATTTATATTTTTATGAAGTTATGTGTCTATTTTTAATTTTATATTATAAAATTTAAAAAGTTTCACACAAAAGTGTACTCTTTATTTCGCCTCCTCTGAGGATATATTACCAAATATCTACCCTTCTTAAGTGTAATTAAATACATTTTGCTGTAATGTCTTTGAGTTGAGTGTAATAAACAAGTGCAGGTGAATGTGTGAGTGAGCGTGTAGAGGGGAAGCAACGCAATTTTCAAAAACATGCCAATTTACGTTCACATCAAAATTTCACTGAAAGCCTTCACTATGGGTAGGTACGTAGTATTATTATCTTTTCTGTGCTATGGCATCGATGTATATTATGTACTACGCAGCTACGTACTTTATCTCGATGATATCCCACATCTTTATTGCAGTTATGACTCGGACTGAACTATGACTAAGGCTCAATGCTGAGTTATAGACTGAATTGGCAACGACGCGCCCATCAATTTTAATAACAAGACATTATAAACCTTATGAACAATGTAACGAGATATAGAAACGCTCGATAGAATGAGCGAGGTGTGGCGAAGCCTTGCGCCGGCTCGAGCAGTCTCGCGTGGTTCATCTAGTGTCCGCCTGGCCAGCTACCACCCTCAAGTTAGAAAATCTGTGGCCAAACATCTATTGTGTTCCGGCAGCTATCCTTGAGAGCCAGTTCCCATTCTAGGCTTAGCGTGCTTAGCTTACCATCTTCGACCGCATCATCACTTATCAAGAGGTGAGATAGTAATGAAAGGCTAGCCTATAAGAAATAAAAAAAAACTC
Organism: Cabera pusaria; assembly: GCA_954871355.1. Lineage (NCBI taxonomy): Eukaryota > Metazoa > Arthropoda > Insecta > Lepidoptera > Geometridae > Cabera > Cabera pusaria. The sequence goes on from OX940892.1 coordinate 22,529,171, forward strand.
AATTTGGGCGGTTTTTAGGGTTCCGTACCCAAAGGGGGGGACCCTATTACTAAGACTTCGCTGTTCGTCTGTCTGTCTGTCTGTCTGTCTGTCCGTCCGTCTGTCACCAGGCTGTCTGATGAACCGTGATAGTTAGACTGTTGAAATTTTCACAGATGATGTAGTTCTGTTGCCGCTATAACAACAAAATATACTAAGAACAGAATAAAGTTAAAATTAATAGGGGGTCCCCATACAAGAAACGTGTTTTTTTCGGCATTTCAATATAACGCCATCTATGAACGCTTAGTTAAACGTCCATAGATGGCGTTATATTGAAATGCCTTATATTGAGATCCCTAACACCTTTGCTAGACGTTAGATGGCGTTATAAGACATACATATTTATTAATTAATATTTTTTGTTGGCGAAAAATGATAGTGGTATTTTTGCTCGATCTTATAAAATACTGTAGTGTGGTACGGAGCCCTACGAGTGCGAGTCCGACTTGCACTTGGCCAGTTTATTTTTTGTTAATAATCTACATATTTACGCGATTATATAAACTTACAGAGCTTACAGAATTGCCCTAAAAGGCAGCGGCTGCCGAGTGTAGAATTTACTACTACAAATTTACGAATTTCACTACTACGGATGTACTGTGTAATTTATTTGTGTTAATTCTGCCCTATTAATTTAAGATGTCTGAAAGCGAGACACGTTGTACAACTCCTAATCCTAAAGACGATCTTCGAGATTTCCGATAGGTCAAAACGAGTCGGTTTTAGATTGAAAAGAAGGTTTTAGATTTGAAAACTGTCAACCGACTGGTTGACAGTTTTCAAAAATTATTTACAGAAATACAATACTAAAACTATAATCAATGCTACTTCTTTAGAAATAAGAGAAATAACTTTACGATTATCGCAATTACAGGAATTAATGTCTAGTTTTAATAATATTCAAACAGATATAGAGGATTGTTGTGACAATTTAGATGATCAAATTTTAGAAAGGGAAACCACCGAAAGCGAATTTTATTGTCAGGTAGCTGTCGCCCAAGCATTAATTGACCCATTTTCATTTAAAAATAAGGAAGGTCAGGGTTTGGATGGTGCATCGTCGAGTTGTTGCTATGCTCATAATTCAAATACGGTTCGGCTGCCTGTCATCAACATACCTACATTTGATGGCACTCATACCAAGTGGCTTGAATTCAGGGATACTTTTAAAAGTCTCATACATGACAACGACTCCATTGCGCCCATTAATAAATCTCATTATTTAAGAAATTCACTTCAATCAGGTGCTAGTGTCGTAATTAGATCATTAGAATTTACGGCAAAAAATTATGAAATTGCGTGGAACACATTATGCAATAGATATAATAACAAGAATATTTTAATAAATAATCACTTGAGCGCTCTAGTACATTTTTTTTCCGTGGGAGGGGGAAATCCTTCATGAGATACCGCAGAGCTCGGGCTCTGCAATTATGTCAGACTCCTACTGACTAGAACCCCCTCCCTTTCATTACCATAGACACGAGGTCCATGCTTTTTTTTTATATTTTACCTATATTAATTACTCAACACACATTCACTAACACTTAAAGTCTATAATTTGTTAAAGTGGTAGTCGATCCCGTACTTTTTTTTTCCCCTTTACTATATTAATATATATAATTATTATTCTTTCTTATATTATTAATTATTCTTAACTACCTAGTTACATGTTTCTATATTTTTTTTTTGTAATTATTAAAGGATCATCCAAAACCGACCAGTTTCCACCTGCGTCACCCGTTCACGAGTTGACGCATGTACCAGCGTCGCTCTCCTCAACCATATGTTAGGGAAGAGAGTGGCCCACTACACAACGCCACCACAGGCAGTCACCTTGACGTGAGCATGTCAGGTTTAGATAATCCAATAATAATTTTATTAGAATATTTATTTCCCTTTTCATCTGCCTTATTTCTGGAGCCTAGCCCCAACGACGTCCATGTCGTGGTTTTTCATGGCCATCTTGAGATTATGCTCCTTGACTTCTTCCGTCGACCCTTGCATTGCCTTCCTGATGAATATACTAATAGCGTCGTCGGTAGTGTCGGTGTAGTACACGCAGTTTTCTGTGTGTCGCGATACCGCCACCACCGCGTGCTGGACGCTATTGTGTATCTTCGTCTTCCGCCCCCTCGTCTGCACTATAAAGACTGTAGCATAAGTCAATCCCTGCGCTTTGTGGATTGTTAGGATTCGTGACCCTTCGCCTGATCCGTATCCCTGGATAGAAAGGGATTTCTTCTCTTCCTGGGTGTGGACCAGGTATAGAGTATTCGGAAGGCTGGGGGGTATTTGCGAATTCGTAAATCCTCTCGACTGCAGGGAGTGTACTCTGGGTTTTGATGAGTACATGCTGGTGTTAACTTTACTGAGGGCGTATGCGACATCTATCGGATTTCGGTGCGTGCATAACTTTTCTTCTGTGATGTTAACGGTGAAATCTGGTCGATGATACTTTAGCTCGAATAGGTTATCCCTATCGATGTAAAGCAATTGGTTGACGTCACCGACAAGTACCACTTCTTTCGCTCCTGACAATCGGGCCGCCATCACTATGGCTCCAAAGTGGTTCATAAGAGCCTCATCGACGGTAAGGCGATTGCCTTTGTCAGACTCCTTGAACCCGTTGACTAAGATAGAAGCTATGGTACGCACCTTGGTTTTGGTATGCTTTCCCAAGCGGCACTGTAGCTTCTCCCTCAGGTCTCTGGCTGCCTCAATTGTGGTGGTAGCTACAATTTCACCTTCATCATCAAAGTCATTAACAATACTTGTCGTCTTTCCACTTCCAGGTACTCCATTGACCCAAGTAAACTTTGGTACAACCCAGTTTTCCCACGATGCCCTGACGTCTTTATTTCCAGAAATGGTTTCGGCCATTTCTAGGATTTTTTCGTCGAGCATGATTTTGGTGCACTGGGCTGTAACCACTATTGGGTCATCCTGAGGAGTGACAAACTTGAGTCGACCTGTCCGTTGCGTTTCCTCTTCGTCCTGAGCTACGAAACCATTAGTTCCATTCTATACTACCATATATAATCCTGACATTGTCCCAGCAATGATCTGGGAAGTGTCATTATCATATATGGCACCATCTGCTTCTTCCAGCCTTACCTTCAACAACGATGCGTTCTTGTGCTGAAAGGCTTGCAAGATTTTCTTGAAAGTGGTAAGATTGACCACTTGAGTTGCCTTCGCTCTAGTACATTGTAACCAGATACAAAAGGAATCTTTTAAGGCTTTACGGTATTCAAGTGTTCAAATATCAAAAAAATTAAATGCACTTAATACGCTGGAGATTTCTACCGATGGTTGGGATCCTTTTGTTATATTTTTGGTATCTGCAAGGTTAGATCCAATTACTAGTAGCAAGTGGAAAGAACACAAAGGCAGCCAAACATGCCTACCTACGTTAAATGAATTTAGCCAGTGTCAAGTATTATATTATAGTGTAGGTAGGAACTGGACAGTGACAACATACCTACTTTTACTTGTTTTTTTTTTTTCATTTTAGCGTTTATTGCCATGAATGCTGATCAGTTTTTAGTTTAGTTTTATTGATTGTTTTTTTTCTTTATTTGTTTTTGCTTTATTAATGTAACTTTTCTTTTAATATATGTAATAGTATAGAATTATGTTTTATAAAGTAATTATACTATATACATAAAATGGCATGGGAAGCCCACTATTGTATTCGCATTTCATGGATTTTCTTGTTATTATTCTTTGATTATAAACTCGATATAATCAAAGTTATTATTAGAATTATTTATGTTTGCTTTAATTTACTTTTTTTTCTTCTTATATTATCTTTGTGTTTTGTTTCCTTCTTATTTCTAAACGATCCCGACAACTGGCAGGTGGAGTTAGCATATTTTAAAGTAGTTAGTATATATATTTTAATATTACATTTACACATATAACATAATTAAACATATTTTGAGGTTTTAAATAGTATATAATGTCTATCTCTGATAACAGCAACAACTCCGATACTTTTCTATCAAGTTCGTCTAGCGAAAATAGTGATAGCAGTGACAGCTTTGCGAGTATTCCGAGTCTCTCGGAAATTCTGGATTCTCAATTCTCTGATGTACCTAAAGACTTTAACGTAATTCATCTTAACGCCCAAAGTATTCCGGCTCATTTCCCAGACATGCTGGCATCATTTGATAACAAAAATATTGATGCGATCCTTGTTTCTGAAACCTGGCTCAAACCATGTCTTCCCTCAATCCTGTACCCTTTACCTGGATTTCGCCTAATACGAAATGATCGTGCCGTTGGCGGCGGAGGGGGGGTTGCCATTTACCTACGTTCACACATCTCCTTCTCCGTAATTAGTGTTTCTGCGCAACCTCCACCCACGAACGCTGGTGAGCACCTTTTTATAGAAGTTCTTCTGTCCCACACCAAAGTTCTCCTAGGCGTCTTCTATTGTCCCACCTTACGCATCAATTATTTTTCTTCCTTCGAAAACATGCTTGAGGATCTTATACCTTCTTATGAACACTCTATCATTATGGGCGATTTTAATACCTGTCTTTTAAAAAACGATCATCGTTCTTCTAACCTTACTTCTATAGTCGAATCTACGAATCTTCAACTTCTTTCTCTTAGCGCTACGCATCATTTTCCTAACTGTGCTCCTTCCCTTCTTGATTTGATTATTGTTTCCTCTCTAAGCCATGTTAATAAGCACGGTCAGGTTTCTGCTGATGCGTTCTCCTATCATGACTTGCTATATCTGTCCTATAAAATCTGCCCTCCTAAACCTAAACCCACCATAATTCTGCAGCGTAGCTTTGGTGGCATGAATCAAGAACTCTTCATCAAGGATGCAGAGAAAATTGATTGGACTCCTGTTATCGAAGCTGAGTCCGTATATGATCAGGTGTCCATTTTCAACAGTCTTATAACTCAACTGTATGATATACACGCTCCCTTGAAACAGATTAATATCAAACACTTGCCCGCACCTTGGCTCTCTGATGAGATTAAATCGCTGATGCACAAAAAATCTGTCACTAAAACTCGGTATAAGAGCTTTCCAAATAAGAGTAATAAAGATAAATATGCAAGTGCCCGTAATCGCTGCAATAGGGTGTGTAGGGATGGTCAACGTCGCCATATCCACAAATCTGTCGAAAACGATGACCCAGCTAAGGTTTGGAAATTTCTTAGGTCTCTTGGAGTCGGTAAATCCCGTCATAGTAACTCTATCCCAAATTCTTTAGATATCAATACGTTAAATAAGCATTTTGTTTCAATTAAAGATTCTCCTTCTATTAAAGATTCCGATAAAGCCACCACTTTAACTTATTTGTCTACCCTTAGAACTCCTGACCATTCTCAATTTTTCTTTAGTCCATTTTCTATTGGAGATGTGAAGAAGAGTATGCTATCTATAACTTCAAATGCAGTTGGAGTCGATTGTATTAGCCGGAACATGCTTATCCCTATCCTTGACATCGTACTCCCTGTCCTACACCACATCCTTAATTTCTCAACTTCCAGTAGCACCTTTCCGTTACAATGGAAAGACGCTCAAATCATTCCCTTGCCCAAAAAACCTAATCCCAAGTCTTTCAACGAGTACCGCCCTATTTCCATTCTACCTTTCCTCTCCAAAGTACTTGAGCGCCTTGTCCATAATCAGCTACACTCCTTCCTTATCTCCAATCACCTCCTTAATCCCTTCCAGTCTGGGTTTCGCCCTGGACATAGCACAGTTACTGCCCTCGTTAAAATAACCGATGATATCCATTTAGGAATGGACAAAGGGAAAGTAACTGTGTTAACCCTTCTGGACTTCAGCAACGCTTTCAATACCGTCGATTTTGACATTCTCCTTGCATTTCTTCACTCTATCAACATATCTCCCATGGCAATTGACTGGTTTTACAGTTATCTGTTTGGCTGTCGTCAGCGTGTCCGCATCGAAGAGTCTTACTCTACTTGGTGTGGAACCGCTGCCGGCGTGCCACAGGGCGGCGTCTTATCACCTCTTCTTTTTCCCTCTTTATTAATTCCATTTCTCTTAAACTCACTTCTCCCTACCACCTCTATGCAGACGATCTGCAAATCTACTCTCAAGCTTCACTCGATCAACTGCCTCATGCTATTAGCAATATTAACAAAGATTTAGTACATATATCAGAGTGGAGTAAGGCGCACGGATTAACAGTGAACCCAAGTAAGACGCAAGTGTTAATTGTTGGAAGCTCAAGGACTATCGCTAAAATTAACTGGAGTACGACACCACAAGTAGTCTTTGAAGGGTTAACGATTCCGTACAGCGAAACTGTAAAAAATCTAGGCATTATATTTGATCGCTACCTGTCATGGGGACCACAACTTGCGGCCATTAGCCGCAAGATGTTTGCTTCTGCAGGGGCTTTGAGGAGGTTAAGAAATTTTTTACCAACGGCTACTAAAGTTGCGCTAGCACAGTCTCTTCTTCTCCCTATTCTCGATTACGCCGATACATGTAATGTAGACCTCACAGAGGAGCAGCTAAATAAGCTTGAGCGGCTCCAAAATTTTGCAATTAGGTTCATATTTGGCCTTCGCAAATATGACCATGTTTCAGAATTCCGTCGTAAGCTCAAGTGGCTGCCTATTCGTCTTCGCCGGAATACACACATTCTGTCACTCCTTTATAATATTTTATTTAATCCCTCTTCTCCTAGCTATCTAAAAGCACTCTTCGAATTTCTTCACACCACTAACTCCCTTTCGCTAAGGTCATCAGAGAATCTAATGCTTTCTATTCCTACTCATTGCAGTACTTTCTATGATAAGTCGTTTGCTGTTCAAGCTGTCAGACTCTGGAATGCGCGTCCTTTAGAGATAAAACAATCACAAACTATATATACATTCAAATTATCTTGGTTAGTTATATTACATACGTTTGTTATATACACTCCTAATAATATGTTATATTTATGTATATCCATATATATATATATATATATATATATTATATATGTATTATTTAATTTATTATGTATATGTATCAAAGTTATTATTATTATTTTCTTTGTATTAATTTAGTATCCTTTAATAGCTTATGTCTTATTTACTTATACACTGTACACCGCCGTATCTATTTACATATTTCTCCATCTAAAGGTTGTCTGGAAGAGATCGCTTTCAGCGATAAGACCGCCTGTTGTTACACTATTTTAATTAGTTGTTAAGTAATACTCTGTTTCTTTTAATAAGGTGTTCAATAAAGTGTTTCTATCTATCTATCTGTAAAGTTTGTTGGTCAAACTAGATATTTAAAACACTTCCAGCCTTATTACAAAACGCAGACTAAATCCTGGTTTAAACCTAGACTAATTAGTCTAGGTTTAGTACTGGTACTAAGCCTTAATCTTCATCCTATTAAAAATCATGGATTAATCGAGGATCAGCTGATACCAAAGATAATCCATCGTTTTTGGTTCTTTTTCGGTGTACTTCACAGATTGTATGCAAACATATGTAATCATTCGGTCTTCGTTCACTCAGATACGTTCCGTTTCGCAGTAACATTGGTTTTGGATGTTATTTTATTGATTACAAAGAAATATAATCTCATTTAATTTATTACATTTCATTGTATTTTAATCAAATTTACATTATTTACATATAAAATAATTATTCGACGATACAGAATATTTATTAAACGATATCTTCTGCGAGAGCCGGAACGTTAGTATAATATTCGCTGACAGCGCGTGATTTAATAGTTTTCACTTTTCAACTAACGTGATGAATGATTTGTGATTTTATGTGATATTTTTTAAAGAAAATGGATCAGCCAACTAAAAAAAGGGGTGGAAATTGGAGTTCCGAAGAGAAAGTATACCTACATGCGTTTCAGATATTTTATAATACCTATACTATTTATTTTTATTGTTCCACGAACAAACACTTCCAACAACAATGGTATACATTTTTGATATTTATTTTAGGAGATATTGCGGCATTTTATATCAGACCCTTCGCAATTATTAGAGGACAAATCATCAAAATCAAATATAAATCTACAAAAGGCAAAAGATTGGAAAAATGTCACCATTCGGTAAGTACATAAAATTGCTTTTATACTATTATATATTTGAATTCCCGAGTACTACAATGATAAGGGTCATATATTATATATCCCTTATCGACCCTTATCGCAAAGCGCACGGTAATGTAATAATAAATAAAATATTATTATATTACTGTGGTCATGGTGCCAGTCAATTTTCATATCCATTCTGTCTTCATTACCAAACTCAACCAATGAGATAATCATAATCAGCCGGTAGCAGTCCACTGCTGGACATAGGCCTTTCCCAAGTCATGCCACTGAACCCGATCTTTTCCAGTCATTGCCCACAGCTTTGCAAATGTTGTCGCTCCACCAGGGGTGGAAGTCTCTACACTGCGATGCATTTCGACTGATAATCGTCGATAAGAAAAGAGATGCAGATAACAACTGTCTAGCTGCATCTCATTCTAGCAGACGTTTGCGATGACAAGACGCATCTCTATCAATGTAGAGACTTCCACCCCTGGTCACAGGGCGTCCCACACTACATTTGCTGATTTGCGGTCTCCACTCTAGGACCAGTCTACCCCAACAGTTATCGTTCCTACGGCAGATATGACCAGCACTGCCACTTCAGTTTGCTAATCCGTTGAGCTATGTCGATCACTTTAGTTCTCTGGCGAATTACTTCACTTCTACTGTATTTCTTCTCTGTGACCTAACATTTAGAAATATATTTTAATATGTCCGGTTCCTTAATTATTGATTTGTCTTTCAGAATAAAACTCCAAATTATGAGGATGCAATAGCTGGTCTTAGCCGATAACATCCAACTACACCATTCAGATTCTATAGAACTAAAGAACAATAAATACAACTGCATTGTATACTTAATACTTCTTTATTTATGAATTATTATATTCTATTGTATGTACAATATTTAGTGTGCATGTAGAAAAACATTCTTTAAATTACTTTAAAATAAACTGAAATGTAATATAAAAATTGTATTGAATTCATTTGAACTACTGTCGGAACATTTTATCATGCCTATTGCATATTTTAAAATTGAGAATATATTAAATACAAGCTCTATTGTTTCAGTGATACAAGGCTTCTTATAGGCTAGCGTTTCACCACTATCACACCTGTTGGTAAGTGATGATGCGGTCGAAGATGGTAAGCACGCTAGGCTTAGAATGGGAAATGGCTCTCAAGGATAGCTGCCGGAACATATTACATGTTTGGCGACAGATTTTGTACCTTGAGGGTGATAGCTGACCAGGCGGACACAGACTGATAAGAGAGTAATAATATAAGACAAAAATAAATAAAAAAACTAAAAAGAACCGACTTCAATGCCACGCTATTAATTTTCAGTACCAATTCTGAGGTGTTTATCTCCATATCTCTGGAGATACTTATCAGACCTCAATAAAATTACCATGGTACCACACTTGGGATATCTCCTTTCCAACAAAAAAAGGAAATTCAAAATCGGTTCATAAACGACGAAGTTATCCGCTAACAAATATAAAAATTATATATATACGGTCGAATTGAGAATATTGAGATACCTCCTCCTTTTTTTGAAGTCGGTTAAAAAGAGAAGCCTGGAGATGTTCGAGATAGAGCATAATTATAACAAAGAGATAGCTATCTGCTTTGGTGTAAATTACTTTTTGACCAATTTCAAAAAAAGGAGGTGGTTTCTCAATTTGACTGTATATACATTTTTTTGTGGTTGTTTGCGGATAGCTTTGTTGTTTATGAACCGATTTTGATAATTCTTTCTTTGTTGGAAAGGAGATATTCCAAGGGTGGTACCACTAATTCATTGAGATCTGATAAGTATCTCCAGAGAAATGTCATTAAACGTCTCAAATTTGCAATTGAAACTGACTTGCACGGCATGGAAGTCGGTTATTTTATATTTATTATTATTATCTCATATTTATTAGGTTTAAATAAAGTAATACAGTAATTACTGGAATCAAATAAGTATTTAATTAATAACACTCTTGTTTCTAATAAATACATACTTGAAAATAAAATAAAAAGTATTTTATTGTTTATTAATTGATAAATAGGGTGAAGTTCACCTACACATTTAAACATTTAGGTTAATCAACCCTCAGCCTCGAGTCACAAATTGTTGTAATTTTCTTGTATATTACTTGGTATTATTTATTCTATTTTTACATCCAAAGACATCTCATGTTATGCATAATTTTCTAAAAACAATACTTTTGATTCAATAAAGAAATCAGAATGAGCAACGGTCATGAAGGTTAAGGACATGAACTTACTTAAAAATGTTATTACAAATGAGTTTAAAACCTGGCTCAGAACTTAAAATATGTGTTAATAAATTGCCTTCTTTGTATGTTTTCACGGACAGTGTTTACAATACTGCGCTGCAGTTTTTGCTTTTGAGGCAGAAGATAGCTCTTTTGTAATATCACCATCAGGAAATATGCATTCCTTCATATCAATAGCTTAGTTATGTAGCACTGCACACACAATAGTATTTTTACAAGTCTCAATATTGCCAGACATCCTTTCACAAGATACTGAAAGTGCTGCTCCACAAACCAAAGCATACATGTTTCTAGTACGACAATGAGAGTTATTATACCAAACTTCTTGAGGTGTTGTGGGTAAGGAAATAAGGCGTGCATGGGTATCCACTATCACCAAGTAATATACCAGAAAATTTTCGGAAAATTCTTGAATCATGTACATTTCCTTGTCACTATATCCATTATTTTTAAATCAGGATTGCAAACCACCTAAAATAAAATGTTTATATTAGTATTTTGGTAATAAATTTAAAACTGTGATTTTAATGTTTTCAAATTTAAAATGACTACTGACTACATACCTGTACAATAGAAGGAAATCTTTTACAATTTATGAACATTTGACCTCCGAAAGCATTAATTTTTTTCACCCGTATCTTTGTGCAGTCTATTGCACCTATATATCACTGTGAGAAAGTTTGCTAGAGTGCAAAACATCCTGATATATTACTCTTGTTGTTGTAGTGTAACAAGAATTGTCACATATTGATGAGAGATATTTGTTAGTGCTCCTGGCACTCTCTTGCAAATTTTGCTCACGACTGGCTATGACACTCCATGTGAATCGGTGGTGTCGTCTTGAATCTAAGAAAGAAACAATAAAACGAGAATTAGAAATATATTTATTTACACACATTTAAATGATTGAACTAGTTTGAATGAACCACTTACTTCTCGAGCCCAGCTACGTAATTCTCAAACCTCTTGCATGTCGGGGGACTAAGAGCCTCCTCTAGGATCGCTTGACAAGTCTCCTTTTATTCGAATCTATATAAATCTTCATCGGACATTTCAAATGGATTTATACGGTGCCTCTGCTTGGTATGGCGCCGAACCATATCTAAATCATCCCGCAAATTCACAACCATTTTGCTTTGCTTTTTACCACAGCTTACTTCAATCAAATAAACACGTAAGACGAAAACAATTTTACGTAGACAGGATTATACAATAAATAAATTTAAAATAAAAAGGCGCTAACCGAGCCGCTACCTGTTACTACATACATAACCTAAAAATTGACGCACAGATTACTATATTTATTTGACGTTTGCGAGTTAGTACCATAGTTAGACTAGGGTTGACAGAAGTTTAACTTTAGTACCAGAACTAACAGAGATAAATCGCGTTTTAGCGATAAAACTCGTTTTGTAATAAGGATTTTATTTGGTCGAGGTTTAAACCTAGTACTAAAGTTAGACTGCGTTTTGTAATAAGGCTGCAAAATATCCATTCATTTTAGGTTTATTCAAAGACAGGTAAAAACTATGACAAGCAGTCGGACTATATAGTTTTTATCAAAAGAGTATTTACAAATATCTTACACCTCTACCCTAATTTAATACTACATTTATACAAGCCATAAAATTTACTAAAATACAAGAGAATACCAAAATAGCCAAAATACAAGATAATTACAAAATACAAGAAAATTATAAGGCTCCAGCCTGGAATTTTACCACAGGCTTACGTGTTCTTTTGGGACGGCTCACTGGCGTGTTAGGTACATTATCCAGCGATACTTGAGGACGCGGCGGTGACACTGCTAACGGCGGAGTGCTGAACACGTCATCGGTCCCAACCGTCGACTGCTCGGACTCAACACTTTCGGCCACTTCAGCCAAGCTATTCCTAGTCTCATGCTGGACTACTTCTGCCTCTCCAGGAACTGGTACATCAGACATGTGTGACCTGCGACGTAGTTAATCGACGTGCTTGGTACTTTGTCGACCGTTTACCTCTTGAACGTGAAGCCTACGAGACCCGGCATTACTAACTATAGTGCCCTTTGCCCACTTATCTCGCCCTCTGTAATCCCTAAACCAAACTTGCTCGCCCGGATCGAACTGTCTTAGATAACCCCCGCGTATTCTACTTGCTTGTTTTGGTTCTCAGTCACTCGCCCGAGTACCGTTCTGTCGTGACGGAGCAAATCTAATCGCGTCCGAAGAGGTCTTCGCAGTAAAATGGAAGCGGGTGTTGCACCTGTCGTACTGTGTATGGTATTTCGGTAAGCTAAAAGGAATGCCTGTAGTGCCGTGTCTACGTCCACTCTGTCTGTTATGGCTTTTTTAATTGTTCTTTTGCATAGCTTGACTGCATTTTCCGCCGCACCGTTCGATGCCGGGTGATAAGCAGGGGAAAAAGTCTGCTTGATGCCGTTATTTTTAAGGAATTCTCCAAACTCCGCGCTAGTAAAAGGCGGACCCTGATCCGATACTACTTCTAGCGGTAGGCCAAATCTCGCAAATAAGCTCCTAAGCGTCTTTACTACCGCCGCCGCTGTGGTGCGTGACATATCGAATATTTCGATCCATTTAGATGTAGCATCAATCACTACTAAGAATGTCGTACCCTGGAAAGGTCCTAAGAAATCGACATGCAGTCTGGACCACGATTGCACCAGGTACGGCCACGGCTGCGGCGGCGCGTGCACCGGTGCGGGCAGCTCTCGCGCGCATGTCTCGCAACGCCGACACATCTCCTCTATATCACTGTCAATGTTCGGCCACCAGACGTAACTACGCGCGCACGATTTAGTTTTCACCATTCCCATATGGGTACTGTGTAACTGTTGTAATACTTGAGACCGTAACGCTGACGGAATGATTATCCGGTAGCCCCACATTACACAGTCAGCCTCACAATACAGCTCGTTGCGTCTGCTTCACCTCATCATCCGTGCACGTCAAAGGCCAGCCCGACTTAGTGTAAAACAGTATTTTACTCAGCAACCTATCTCCAGCCGTCGCTTTCCTCACGTTCTGGTGAGAAGTAGGTAAGAATTTTTCTACAAAATTCAAGTACGTGACTTCTGATCTTTCACTATGACATTTCTCCGCGGGTAACCGCGACAGAGCATCGGCACTGTTCTTTTTAGATGGAACGTATTCTATGTCGTAATCGTAACCCGATAACAAAACCCCCCATCTTTGCATGCGGCTAGCGGCCATCATCGGTATGCCCACCTTGCTGCCGAAAATCGATGTCAAGGGCTTATGGTCCGTACGTAGGGTAAATTTCCTAGCATATAAATACTGATGGAATTTTCTAATACCAAAGATTATCGCAAAAGCTTCTCTATCTATCTGCGAGTAACCGCGTTCTGCATTATTTAACGACCGAGACGCATATGCGACCGGTCTCTCGCCCTGGTCGGTGAGATGCGAGATGACTGCGCCCACGCCCACGCTGCTCGCATCTGCAGTCAGTATCAGCGGCAACTCGGTCGAGTAGTGTACAAGGACCTGACTCGACGCTAATAACCGCTTTATGTTCACGAATGCAGCTTGACATTCGTCCGTCCATTCGAACGCTACACCCGTTCTTAGCAAATAATATAGTGGTGCTGCAATGGAACTAAGATTTTCGATGAACTTTGCATAATACATTACCATCCCTAGGAAGGATCGTAATTCTGACACGTTTTCTGGTGCTCGGGTTCCCGTTATCGCTCTAACCTTGTCCGTGCACGTATGCACTCCGTCCTTAGATATAACATAACCTAAATATGTAACCGATTTTTCGAAGAACATGCACTTGTCCTTCCTGACCCGGAGGCTATTCGACTGCAATATCTCGAAAACCTTATGCAAGTTATCTAAATTTTTTTTTTTTTTTTTTTAAAAAGAAAAAAGATTACTCGCAATGTGGGTTGCACATTACTAGTATTCTTGTTAACCCCTCCAACTAAGCTAAATATGCTTGTGTCTGGAGTGGGTTCACGTCAATAGTGCAATGGGTGGGGTGGGATTCGAACTCACGACCTCTCGATTGCCAGTCCGACACCCTATCCATTGGGCTATTGCCGCCTCGAAGGAAAAGAAATGGGATGCCGTATCCTTCCCGGATATAATTATATCGTCCAAGAAGACTCCCACATACGGCACTTTAGCAAAAAGTTGCTCCAGTATCTTTTGGAAAATCCCCGGGCTCGACGCCAAACCGTACACAAGCCTATTATAACGATACATTCCCTTGTGAGTATTAATGACGGTATATTTTCTGGAATCATCTAGCTCTAGCTGCGCGTACGCTTGTGACAGGTCAATTTTTGTAAACCTTTCCCCCCCGTGTAAGCGAGCTAACAAGTCTTCTACTCGCGGCAGAGGATAACGATCGACCTCCAGAACCTTATTTAACGTTAATTTATAGTCAGCGCATATCCTAATGGTACCGTCTTTTTTCATGACGGGCACGATCGGCGTGGCCCAATCCGAGCGGTCAACGGGAGTGAGTACGCCGTCCCGCACCAGGTCGTCGAGCGCGCGCCCCACCGGCTCGCGCAGTGCGTACGCGAGTGGCCGCGCGCGCATGTACACGGGCCGCGCGCCCTCGCGTAGATGGATGCTGACCTGGCCGCCAGTGAATCGCCCCAGCCCGTCCGCGAACACGTCACCATATCTGGATTTGAATTTTTCAAAATTAAAACTTTCGCTCGACATGTTGTGAACTTCGCTAGCTTTCGGTAGTTGTATGCCCAGTTCCGCTAACCACTGTCTACCTAACAACATTGTCTTTCCATTGTCGATCACATACAGATTTAGAAACGATTGTTTGTCTTTATGTTTGACGAGCGGTTTAACCACGCCCAATGGTCGAACCGTCTCGCCTGTATAGTACCGAAGTAACAGATTACTCTCAGCTATTTCCAAATGTTTAAAATGTTTCTGATACATACCGTAGCTGATGCACGACACCGCACTGCCGGTGTCACATTCCATATTAAAAACTTTATTGTCTATACTGATAGCTATTAAAATCGGTGGATATGCATCTAACGATAAATGATTCATGTTAACCTCCTCGCTGCTGCAACTATTCGACTGTGCCGCCTCATCCACGTAGTTATGTCCCACATTTACGTTTCTATTGTTCATCCTAGGACACATCCGACGCAGATGACCTTCTCGGTTACATACTCGGCACACGTAACGCCGGTACTTGCAGGTGGCACCGTCGTGGTCACCCCCGCATACCCGGCACTCCACCCGCCTGCTGCCGCTGCTCCTTCCTTCCGCTGCACGACAGCTCGGCGCCCGGCGACCCGACGCAGTATCGCGCGCCCCGACGCCCGCCACCCCGGCGGCACCGGCGTTCGCCGATACTCCACGCCACGGTCCTCGCCCATACGACGTCATTGCTCCGTCTCTTTCCTGCGTTTTCATCATTGAATGACATTCAGCCGCTGTGTTCCTTACTCTAACCTGAGTTTCTACCAAAGCCGCATCTTTCTCCGCCGCTTCCATGCTCAATGCTAAGCTGGAAGCTCTCTGAAAATCTAGCTTGTCCTCCGCGAACAGACGTTGTCGTATGGTTTCACTCGCCAAGCCGCATACAAGCCGGTCACGTAAACTTTCATCGAGCCACTGTCCAAAATCACAAGTAACCGACATCTTTTTCAACACTGCTACAAAGCCTGCTATTTTCTCGTCGTCAATCTGGTTACGGTGATGGAACTTAAAACGTTCGGCTAGTATGCTCGGTCGGGGCTGAAGATGCTTCTCCAGTATGTCCGTCAACTCCTGGAAAGTCCTGGAAAGTCTTTTTAGTCGGCTTGTCCGGCGTGCACAAGTTCACCAGCAACTCGTAGCTCGCCGGACCCATCACCGTCACCAACGTCGGCACCTGTTTATCGCTTTTTATATCATTAACGATAAAATACTGCTCCAGCCGTTCGACGTACAACCGCCAGTTGTCGGTTTCCAAATTAAATTCTGATAACTTGCCGATCGACATTTTGCTTTAATAACGCGGTTCCGTAGTACAAATCGTCGCCACTGTAAAGTTTGTTGGTCAAACTAGATATTTAAAACACCAAAATATCCATTCATTTTAGGTTTATTCAAAGACAGGTAAAAACTATGACAAGCAGTCGGACTAAATAGTTTTTATCAAAAGAGTATTTACAAATATCTTACACTATCTAATGATTTTAAAAATTTTATAGAAAACAGGGCTAATGTTTTAGAAACTACTAATTGCAGTCGTTCTTTCGAGAACAAAACTACCCATAGTAATACATATTATAAAGATAACCGTTCTGCTTAATCTTTTGCAACCTTTACTAATGTTAAGGGGATACAGTCTACGATGACCTGCCCAGTTTGTAGTCAGGGTCATTATGTTTTTCAATGTCATAAATTTAAAACTTTAAATATTGATGAAAGATTCAGTGAGGTAACGAAACATAAGTTGTGCACGAACTGTCTGCGTGGTGGTCATTCAAGTGCGCAGTGTGGCTTAAAGGGTTTATGTCGTATCTGCAAACAAAAACATAACACAATGTTACATAAAAATAATGCAAATGACATACTTACCGATAGGAACGAGTTTTTAAGCCCCATGGCAGCTTAGCTGCCATGTCTTCAGGACAGGTTCTCCTGTTTACTGCAAAAATAGAAGTGATTAATATGCGTAATAATACAACTTACCTTGCACGTGCGCTGCTGGATACTGGCAGTCAGGCCTCATTTATTACAAAGAACCTGAAAGAAAGGTTAGGATTATTATCAGATAATATAAATACATTTAATGTAGCGGGTATAAACGGTGTGGCGTGTCCCGTTACAGAGCAGTGTCAAGCCAATATAAAATCTTGCACCGGCTCATTTACAAGAAACATTAACTGTCTTGTAATTCCAAAGATTACAGGTCACTTACCTAATGCTTACGTCGATATTGAGAGGTTAGGGCTCCTAAATAATCTAGCCTTAGCAGACCCTCAGTTCTTTAAACCTTCAGAAATTGACATTCTGATAGGCATTGACCATTATTTTGACATTGTAGGCACGAATAAAATTCGTCTAGGTCAAAATAAGCCTATTCTACAGGAGAGTGTTTTCGGCTGGCTAGTAGCAGGTCCTACTGGTGACATCTCTCAAACAAATCAAGTGCATTGTAATTTTGTACAAAAACAATCATCAGTGTCAATTCAAAACATTCATAACTCAATCGAAAGGTTCTGGAAGATCGAAAACTTGTCTTCCGACCTACCTTCAGACAATTTTGTCCAATCGGAACCCTACGTGTGCGGGTCCGCGGGTCCGCACTTGGACAGTTTATTTATATTCGCGGTACGAAGTTCGCGGGGTCAGCTAGTCTATTCTATAGCATTAGAAAATGTAAAATGGCATTTTTGCTTGTACGCCCATTTGTTATGAAACCCTTGATATAATATACTCAAGTGTTGATTCAGCTCTATTAAAGCTAAATTTAGCTCAATTTTTAACTAATCGGCTCCAAAAAACAATGTTAGCTCTTTATAAAATGCTGCCACCAAGTATTATATTCTCTTTGGCTGCCACATCCAGGCCTGCGACATTGCATACATAATAAAGCGCAGACTACAGATAATAAGACAATTCATAATTATGAACGTACTTTGTACCGACATTGCAAAAAAAAAAAACTATACCAAATTTAAATGACATACTATTCGTAAAGATTACTCAGTCACTATGTCTATTACATTTATACGCCTAATACTTTCCGTAAGGTTGGCTACCATGTCTGGTGATACAGTAGTCTGTGAATCAAATCATATTTATACTCTGTGAATTTTTGTGGAATTTTTTGGAAACTTTGTGAGCGTGCTGCTAATTATTTTTTTACATTTAAAACTCATGTTTAATTGTAATGGGTGGAAAATCATTTCGAAAATGTGAAGTTTGTGGCGTGAGGAGAGTGAGAAAAAGACATTCAGGCATATTTTTGGCTAGATATCCATTGACCCGGACCTGTGTGTTGATATGCTTTAAAGTCTTAATTTTAATATTTATCGAATAATTCTAGGTCTCTAGCATTGCTTATTTCATTGATTCTACTACAAGTCTACTAAGATTTAGTCATAAATGAAGTGAAAAATCCTTTTATTATAAACTTGGATTTAATTTTGGCGGGAACGTGAAAAAGTGTGTAAAATAGTGATGAGCAACACTTATCGATAACCCATTTAATGTGCTATTGCAGATGTCGAATATGGTCAAACTCACGATATGGCGGAAACGAAGATTTGGTGTACCTACCCACACAAAACTAAAAGTTTAACGTCTCACATCTGGATAACATCTTTCCGAAGGCTATTAAATCGTTTGTGAATAGAATAAAATTATAATGTATGAAAAGTTGTTAATTCTAAGTTGCATTATGTTCTTTTGTAACCATCATCATTAAGAGCCAATTTTCGTCTGCTGCTGGATATAGGTCCCTAATTCTACTATGTAATATGTAATGTAATAAAAAATTCAGAGAACGTAGCTTCGTTTTATTTAGTATACCAAATTAACACAGGATTAAATGGTACCACTACTCTTCATATTTTTTTCTTTTATCGATATCGATAAACAAAAGCAATTCGTTATGTTCAATCCCTAGACCAATATTCCTGTTTTCATAATGTTGGCTCTAGTTTTGTATTGTGAGGTTGGTGACACAGGGCTTTCATAAATCGGTTATCAACAATGTAGGGAAGTGCCGACTCTTATAACGTAGTGATTCCGTACTCTGTGGCCACATCTAAGAGTGCCAAAAGAAGCCCTAAAAAAATTGGTAACATGGCAACATATGATGTGGAAAACTCAGGAGCAAGCACAAGTCACAGAACACTATTTCTCACGAGTGGCACAAGTGGATTAGAATTAGTGAATTTGAAACACAATTTCAATAGTTCTGTTCTGGCGACGAGTAATCGTATTTTTAATAGCTTCACCTGTATGTTTGTAACCGACTTCTTTGGGCGCGATTTTGACCCACTTTAAATGGCCAGATTTCGTTCAAACTTTGTAGATTTATCGAGGACCGATGACAATACACTAATTTGATAAAAAATATTCAATTTTTCAACTAAAAAGTAGAAAATAAATAATAGTTAAAAAAAACTGAAAAACACGCTTTTTATAGAAAACCGAAATAAAAAATAGAAAATAAATTTTAATAAATTTTAATTAAGAGTAGTGTTAAAATTTTCAATAAATATTAATGAATTGAAACTGAGTTAAACTCCGGAGATGGTTGATATCTCTCTCTCTCTTACGAGGACGCTGAAAGACTTGTGTATTCTGGGGCTACCTAGCCCTTTGAGTATTCAGCTGATACTCAAAGACCTAGCCTGTCAGTACAAAGCAAATTCTAAATATATATATACACTCACACATGCACGCACGCACACACTCTCTCTCACACACACACACACACACACACACACACACACACTACATCTAAGTTAAATTTTATTATCCGATATGGTTACTGATATTGATATGCATTACTTGTATTATAGGTATACTAAAATGATATTTGTTGTCTGTAACTAGTTAATTCTGATATGCCTAACGCTAATAGTATGTAATCCTGTATAAGGAATTAATAAATGATATGCAAGTACAGTATAACCTACATAGAATTAATGAGTTACAGACATATCTAAATGAAATTTTAAGAACTAATCAAACATGATTAGATTAGGCAGTAAACTCATGATCTGAGATCGTATTGTAATAACCTACCAAGAGTGGCTAGAATAAAACTTAACTATAATGAATTAACTATATATATTCCTGTATTTATGATTTGCTACGATAATGTAATAATTTAAACGAATGTAATGATTGTTTTTTTTATGTGTTATTTTTATTTTATTATTTCATTATATAAATTATACATTTTGTCATCATACAGATTTTATGTAATTACATACCTTCAATATTTAATGGTTAAAATAGTAATTTAATTATAGAGACATATTGTACCTACTGCTATAATAAAAATATATATATCTATATATTAGTCAAATAACCCGCCCCTAAGCGCTCCGGGTGCAAAGGTGCCCATCACACTCGCCGCATTTCCACGTTGAATGGCGATGCTCATCCTTTGCACCAGGAACGAGCCGGAGCGGGAGTCACCTTTACTATCCCTAAGCCTGTGACCTACTTCATGGACGAACTTCTTGGCTTCTGTCCTGTTATATAAATTAATAATTCATGAATTGTTCACGCACAGAATACCTCATAAGGAATTAATGTATGTATACATGAGCTCCCGAGATACAGGCACTGCCGAGTTTGGGGCTCCCAGTTTTACTAATGTTATTTTCTTTATGGCAATAAACGATTTTATTTTATTTATTTTTTTATTAATAACGGTGTACATAAAAAAAAAATTAAAAAAAAAGCGTGGGGTGATTTTAAAATATTATCAATATGATAATAACTCTACTCATATCTGTCAATAAAATATTTATAACTATTGACACCTTGCACCTCACGCTTTTTTTTAAATATTATTTTTTTATTCACACTATTATTAATTTATATTAATTATTTAATAATTCATTTTTATTGAAATTTTTAACACTATTCATAATTTAAATTTATTTTGTATTTTTTAGTTCGTTCTTTAGGGTTCCGTACCCAAAGGGTAAAACGGGACCCTATTACTAAGACTCCGCTGTCCGTCTGTCTGTCTGTCTGTCTGTCTGTCTGTCTGTCTGTCCGTCTGTCACCAGGCTATAGCTCATTAACCGTGATAGTTAGACAGTTGAAATTTTCACAGATGGTGTATTTCTGTTGCCGCTAGAACAACAAATACTAAAAACAAAATAAAGTTAAAAATTAAAGGAGGTCCCCATACAAAGAAAATGTTTTTAAACGCCATTTATCTAATTAGTTCCGGCAAAATGACATAGATGGCGCTAGTAAACGAGCCCCGTCTTTCTAGATCGCGACCAAACCAAGTATTCTTGGTAATATCAATTAGTCAAATATATGAGGTTGAAACTCTGTTATTTTTCGTATTGTACGGAACCCTCCCTAAGTGTGCGATAAGAGACGCGATGCCGACTCGCACTTGGCCAGTTTTTATTTTTATAAAAAGAGTGTTTTTTAGTTTTTTTCAACTATTATTTATTTAATATTTCGCTTATTAATCTATTAAGATAATAACATCATGGTTAAATTTTTCTTTGCAATGAATGAACATTTTATTATAGCTCTTTTTTAGGGTTCCGAACCCAAAGGGTACCAACGGAACCCTATTACTGAGATGCCGCTGTCCGTCTGTCTGTCTGTCTGTTTGTCTGTCTGTCTGTCTGTCTGTCTGTCTGCCTGTCTGTCTGTCTGTCTGTCTGTCTGTCTGTCTGTCCGTCTGTCACCAGGCTGTATCTCATGAACCGTGATAGTTAGACTGTTGAAAGTTTCACAGATGATGTATTTCTGTTGTCGCGATAACAACAAATTCTAAAAACAGAGGTCCCCATAAAAAACGTGTTTTTACTATAGCGCCATCTATGAACGATTGTTTACCAGTGTTTTTCAACCTTTTTCATGACGCGACGCGACCCGCTTAGTATGAAAAAAAAAATCGACCTACTTGCACTGTTTATAATCTGTATTTTGTTATATTTCTAGCTTCTACCCGCGGCTTCGTTCGTGTGGCCTACAGGAAACAAACTACATATTTTTCTTTTGAATCAAATATTATAAGCACTCTCAGTCAAAACACCTACAAATGTTCTTTAATTAATATTTTCTTTAAAAGTTTGTTTTCAAACTCTGTTTTTTTCTTTTACTGACGCTTCGCGACCCCCCGCGACCCCTTTATAGAGGCTTCGCGACCCCCCAGGGGGTCGCGAGCGTCGCGACCCACACGTTGAAAAACACTGGTTTACCCTACCCTAAAGAGACGAGATAAGAAATATTCGTTTTGTGTTCGGTATTCAGCGTATTCGGCATTTTTTCCATTATTTGTATTTGGCCAAATTATTCGGTTTTGTTGCCAAATATATTCGGTTCAAGCATTTTTATTTTCTTGGCTCATGTAACCAAGGTGTAGAACTAAAAGACAAAACTTCTTATATAAGATTTATGTTATATTATAAGTCAAAGAAAACGTATTTACTTCTTAACCTATAATTAGTAGGTATAGTCAACATTTATTTTAAACCTTAAATCAACATTTAATTTAAATCTCACAACAATATTTATTTTTAAACTTAAAATCAACATTTTTATAAATCTCATTTAAATCCACATCTCGTTCCTCATCTAACCAGCAGCGGCACGCAGCGTACATGTTAGAACTTGTTTACGCGGCAAAACAATGTAATGGTAAACCGAATAATTCAGCCGAATATCTGGTTCGGTAAAGGTTAAACCGAATAATATTCGGTAATTCGGTGAAACCATTATACGGCGCATCCCTAGTGTTAACGTTCACTTAGTTGGCATTAGAAGTTCGTTAGACATTCGTTAGATGGCGTTGTAGTAAATAAGCATGTTTAGTATTGACACGGTATTATATTATCGATGTACTTTGTACTTTATATCTCCGGCAAATTTTGTTTAATCGGAACCCTACTAGTGCGGATCCGACTCGCACTTGGCCAGTTTTTTCTTCTATACATTCTTACATAATTGCGTCCCCGTCATTTAGTTAATTTCTTTCATTCAGCCAAACTTCGTGATAGGCCTGCTGCTGCGTTCACGTCCTCAGGAGAAAATTTTTTGGTTGTGTTGCAACTCGCTCGAAGGTCCGGCCGGAACGACCACGGGTGTTTTTCACTCAAATTTTGACTTTGACATTTTGCGGACACTCGAATTTCGAGGTTATGTTCATTTATTTTTCAATTTTTCGTTTGTTTTTACGATTAATGTCTCGTTATGTCACGTCTTGGTCTCGACAATGCTTTTTTTCCCGATTTCCTTAATCTGTTACAAAATTACAGCTTTTCCCGCCAAAATTACTGTCACAAACGTCAGAGCGTTTTTTAACCATCGAATTTGATGGTTAAAAAGTTGCAACCGGAGTAAAACAACCGAGGTCGTGAACGACACAGTTGCGCTAACGGCATAGAAAAGATAATAATACTAACGGAATGCGAAGCTCTGGGCTGCGTTCACGACCTACGCTTGGAGTGCAACCAAACGCTCTAGCCCCGTTCACGACCTCAGAGCGTCGCACTCGGTTGGCCGTGTCGTTCACGACCTCGGTTATTTCACTCCGGTCGCAAATTTTTTATCATCAAATTGATGGTTAAAAATCGCTCTGACGTTTGTGACAGTAAATTTGGCGGGAAAAGCTGCAATTTTTTTACAGATTAAGGGGATCGGAAGAAATTTGCTTTGCCGAGACCAAGACGAGACATGACGAGACATTAATCGTAAAAACAAACGGAAAATATTCAGAAAAAGAAAAATAAATTAACATAACATCGAAATTTGAGTCTGCGCAAAATGTCAAACTCACAATTTGAGTGAAAAACACCCGTAGTCGTTCCGGACCTTCGAGCGAGTTGCAAAACAACCAAAAAACCTTCTCCGGAGGACGTGAACATAGCCCTGCAGCCGCATGGCAAGGGGACTATTTTGTCTTTTCACCTATCCGTGTTTAGTTTGGTGGAGAAGGCAAATTATAAGTAAAGTTTTTCGACAATTATAAACGCCCGCTGACTTTTAATCAATTCTTTTTTTAAACTTTTTAATACGAAACAAAATCAAAACTCGGGGTTAAACTTCATCAAGCGTTTAAATTGTTGTTTTCATCTCCTGTCAGTAGCAAAAAACAGGGAAATAATTTTGTCTTACTCCTGGGGATAAGGCCATGCTAGCCCTGCTGAGGTGGTAAACGGGGTAAGATTTAGAGCGTTTGGTTGTATTCCGAGCGTAGGTCGTGAACGCAGCCAGTGAAACTTGTATTTATATTATCTTTGGTTGTTCAGTTGAGTGAAAATACGTATTATCTCGGCAGAGTAGTAGTGTTCTGTGCGTAGTATCTCCTTAGTAGTCTGTGTGAGTGAAACTGTGGTGCAACACGAAGTTATTATTCATTCAGTGATTTTTCTCATTTTCTTGCTTAGTCAAAACTAGTTCTTATTTGAATTTTGATAGTTTTGTGTATAGAGAAAACTTTTCGCCTGTTTGTGCTATATAAAAAGCGGTGTATTATTGTGTGCGCTCCTTTTTTTCAACTTCAACACAAATCGTGCACAAAGTGAGGCAGGCGGCCTGGTTCTGTGATTTAGTAGAGACGTTTTTGTGTATTTACCTCGGAAGAACGTTTTCATTCGGCATCTGAATATTTTTGGATTGTTTTAAGACCAAGACCAGCAACATGAATCCCTATCAACAGGTATGTTTCATATAGAGAAAGCATGCAATTATATGAATAGAATTTACTCACAAGCCTAGGCAATAGAAAAATGTCCACGAACTTTGCTTTTGTAGTTGTTGTGTTGTAGTTTTGTAGTTTGCATGATCTTGGGTTGGTTATTGTCTTTCGCACAATGAGCATGTGTTTTAGCTAGGCACTAGATTCGTTTTTAATGTTTTTGTAAAATTATAATCTACCTCTAATGCTGCAGGTTATCCTAAGTTGTACACAATCTGATATTTTGTCTTCAGGCCCACCCACCTACTTACTATAGGGATTGTTATTATTTTTGTTATATTTATTATATTATTATTATTGTTATTATATATTATTGTTATTATTATGTTATATCTAAAACCAACCAGCTTTTGAGATAGATTGTAATTTATTCTTTTCTGTCCTTTCAAGGGTCAATCGGGATATCCACAACAGCAATACTACCATAGTATTGGATTTTCAAACACGGCCCCACAATCATTTGGGAATCCCATGCCTATGCCAGGACTCCCAACGATGGGGTACCCGGCACCACAGCCTGGTTACGGGAGCGCTCCTGGATACCCTCAGGTATCTCAGGGCCACCAGCCGAGCCCTGGTTATCCTACTCAAGGGCATCAGGGAAGCCAGGGTTATCCTGCTGCTCAAGGACAACCTGGTTACCCTCAAGCTCAATCAGGGTACCCTGCTGCTCAACAGGGTTACCCGTCAGCTCAAACAGGGTACCCTGCGGCTCAACCTGGTTACCCAACCGCTCAACCTGGGTATCCTACTCAATCAAGTTATCCTCAGGCTGGTCATCTGCAGACCAATACCCAGGAGTATCCACAGCCAAATCAGTACCAAGGCTATCCTCCCCATGCTAACAGTCACCAGGCTTACAGTGTGTCTTCAAACCCCGTACCTGTCATGCCAAAGGTATGTTAAACTTGGCTTGATAAATTGTATATTTGCTTTATGTGATTGTGTATATAACATTGAACAAATAAAACTTTGATGCATTTCTCAATGATGCAGGCATCATAAATATTTCTATAATTTTCATTTATTAAACTAGTAGCGTCTGGTTATCATCACTGAAGCACAGATAAAGAAGATGTGTATAGATAGATAGATTAACACTCTATTGCACCTTTCAATGTAAACAAGCACTTAAAATTAATAAAGGTCCATTTAATTGTATTTACAACCAGCAGGGCTAGCATGGCGAGGGGACTATTTATCCCGGGGAATAGATAAAAATCTTTTCCCCATCTGTCATTTTTTCCACATTCAGAGCATGGGCGCACAGGTGGATATATTTGTCACGGTGGATATGGAGGGAAAAGCCTTGTCCCCTTCATTGTTGCCATACATAGAAAATAAATTAAAATTGTATTATCAGTCATCATTATTTGATTCAAGTGGTCAGTTTTGATGTTTTGTTTTTCTTTTTAGTTTCATTATGACTCCACACAGTTAGTGTATTTAGCCAGTGTTAAGTACATTATTATCTCTTCTCTATCTTTATGTATATATGTAGTTCTACTGTACGTGTGTATGTCACTGAACTCCTCCTAAACGGCTGGACTGATTTAGATGAATTTTGGTATGTGTTTTTGAGTTAGTCCGTAGATGGTTTAGATACACAATTGAACCCGATAGGTGGCGCTGCGAGACAAAGTCTGCCGGATCCGCTAGTATATATAAAATTCTTATGTCACAGTTTTAGTGTTTATACTCCTCCTAAACGGCTTTACCGATTTTGATGAAATTTTATATGTATATTAAGTAGGTGTGATAATAGGTTTACAACTAATTTTTAATACTCCTTAGTGTTAAGGGTGGCCAAACGCAGGCAAAGCCGCGGGACGCATCTAGTAATATATAAAATTGTTGGTGTTTTCGAAAATGCTCTTAATGTATTTTTTCCTTAAACTTGTGTTCTTCCGCGAGTGATAAGTGTATACATGACAATAATCTATTAAATTGAAATATATTTTTCAGTTACGAAAACGTTCACAAGGTCGATAAGTTAGTTTGAGAATCGTGAGATTGAGATTGTTTCGATTTATTTGTCTGTTTGTTGTGTCGTCTGTGTATTTGTTAAGTCAAGTTCCGTGTCTGGCAATTTATTCGGCATACCTCGCAATTAAAAGAAGAAAGTATTTAAAACAAATGCATAGATCGAGTGGGAAAAAGTAAGTATTGTGTATATATTTTACATGTCCATGTAACGGTAAAATCCGAAAATATGTAATTGACATTCCATTTTGTGCGTTTCTAATAACGAGAAAATGTAGATTTAATACGCACGCGACATTTTTAGGCAAATTGCGGTGATAGATAAACATAAACCCACCTCTTATGATAGTAGATACATTTGTCCTCTTTAAATGTCAAATATCGCAGTTATTCCCTTGCCCTCTGTCGTCCATGCTTTACAAGGTGGAAATACTTAAACGTCAAATGCTATACGGGGATAAATATTGTCTTTCCACTTAGCCATGCTCTGACAGGTAGAGAAAACAATTTTATCTCTTTTCAGAGGAGAAAAACAGGGGACAAAAATTTTATCCCCTCGCCATGCTAGCCCTGCAGTAGAATTTTGTTGTGCTGTGTAATTCAATATTAAAAGAAATTTTATTGGTTATCCCATACATGCCTTAGTTAGGTGCTGTTGGATACCAATCCTGATTGTGTTAAAATTCTAGAATGCAAGATTAAGGGCCACGTTTACCAGTTTCTGATAGCTCTAGTAGAAACTTATCAGACAGCTTTTATATGGCATCATTTTGTCAGATAACTATCTGAAACTGTATCAGTAACTGGTAGCTTTTATATGGCATCATATGTCAGTGAAACTGGCCTTAATTGTAATTGCCATTTTCACCAGTTCCGATAAAGTTTTAGAAATTTGACACGTAACAATTAAAAGATACTGTTTATCTATCAGATATGTTCCTAATAGGCTATCAGCATATATAGCTATTCTCATTTCAATAGAATGCATTCAAGGAAGCTTAATTTAAAAAAAAATGTTTATATTGATTAATCTATTAACAATTTGGCTGCGGAAATCTTTCTAATATAGATATTGTTTCCAAATTATTCTGAATAGCCTTGTAGGGAGTCGTTGCTAGCCAACCTAGTTGCTGATAACTAGTGAACCTGACCCTAATTGAACTAATAATCTCTTGCAGGCAACAAGCATGTAAAATATTAATATTAGATTAATTATAGTTTAAGTAACATTAGGGATAGTTTTCACTAACAAGTATCATATCATATACATGTGGGTGGAGGGAAAACCTAATAAATCATTTTGTCATTGTTATGTTAATTAATTTTGTAAATTATTTTCCTTGGCATTCATATCGGCTTATTATTGGCTTTACTCACATGCCTGTTGGTTTTCATAAATAATATTTTTAACCGACTTCACAAAAAAGGAGGAGGTTCAAAAAAATAAATAATATATTTTTAATAACTACTCATTTTATAGGATATAGGTTGTATCAAACTAGTAAGCAACGGCCCTGAGTGGTGGTAGGATACTGTCTAGTATCCGCCGGGCCAGCTATCACCCTCATGTTGGAAAACTGTCACCAAATAATAATATTTAATATGTGTTTTAATTGAACAGGGCTTAATATTTCCGCTCATGCTTTTCGTAATATTTGTGGTCAGATTGGGCTGTTGGTACATAGATTATATTGACAGTTATTCAACTGTCAATAATAAATATTTTTCAGTTTCAAGTATAAGTTATAATTATAAGGCACGTGACACTCAATATCTCGCAATCCAGGTTTTGCATGACAAAGTGTCTGTTATGATGATAGACCTCATTGCTTACCATCAGGTGAGCGTCTTATTGCGGGTACACACAATGGCTAAATGCAGAAGACACATTTATGCAAGCTCCATCTCTATCTATTCAGCATTTGTTTGAGTTTCTTTGGCCCTGTGTGTACCGCGCATTAGTTGTCTAGTTACTAGATATAACAGAAAGAAAGTATTATTAAGATGTTTTAGAAGCCATTTAAAAAATTTAATTTTTAAGTAGCTCTCAGGTGCTATAAAATTGAATCCTCTGTTTGTGTGTATGTATCTGTCTAGAAATACTAGTACAGACAGAAACAATTTTTTTAAATGTTTTTATCTGTAGAAATGTAAGGCTAATGAATTGCAATGGATACTTAATAAGATCGTTAAAAAAAACTAAAAAGAACCAACTTCAATGCCGCGCTATTAATTTTCAGTACCAATTTTGAGGTGTTTATCTCTGGAGATACTTATCAGACCTCGATAAAATTACCATGGTACCACACTCGGGATATCTCCTTTCCAACAAAAAAAGAATAATCAAAATCGGTTTATAAACGACAAAGTTATCCGCAAACAAACATTAAAAAAACGCTTATATATGCCATAGGGAGGGCTATGTCCAGCTGTGCACAGAGATAGGCAGATAATGATAAAGTATTACTGGCAGATAAGCGTTCGACTGCAATATCACCTTTTATCATACTTTTGTAGAAGAGAAATATAGTTGTGAGATGATGATGATACGTGATTATCAACTGAAGGCCGCCTAACAGAAGATCTTGTTTAGTCCTTGTATTTACCATTACAAACAAAGAGCTACGAAATAAATAAAAATTTGGAGCTTATTGTTCATGAACCACTGTGTCTGTTCTAAGCTTAGACTTCAATCACACATAATTCTTTTTTAATTACTGGCAGACAAGCACTTGGCCGCTATCTCACCTGATGTTGAATGATGATGAAATCGAGCTGGTTTGAATTTGAAAAACAGCTTTGAGATGAAGTGCTCGACAACTGACTTTAGTACAAATCCACGGAGTGCATTAATCCCAAACCGTCTGCCATAGTGGCTCACCGAACATTATGGGACTCTGCAAACCGATTAGCGACACGTCTTTGTCTGGTGGGTGGTTAGAGCGACGGTCGTAGCCAACCATCGGCACCATCGGTGGTTATCCAGTTAGCACCACTTAGGCATCAGTGGAGAGTAGATTTAGGTCTAAGCCTACGGATGCAAGAAGGCAATAATGACCTTCCCGGGGTGACATGATCCCTGTGACTCCTTGGTGATCATAAATGCGTTTTCACTAGTGGAAGCAAAGATAAAATAGTCTAATTAGTAGTTGGTATGTCTCGGCGGCGACTCGGAACATCTTCTGTAGGGCTATTCTGTAAGCTAGTTTACGCATCTCGCAAGCGGAATCCGCGGTGAGATTTTAATTCCGTACTACGAAATTCAAATTGTAATACGGTTGAAATTTTGTAATGCGAAATTCAAATCTTACCGCTTGCGAGATGCGTAAACAAGCTTACAGAATAACCTGGCTGAACAGAGAAATTTCGCAAATCAGTTCGTCGAGCTCAGGCATGACGTTTCGACGTCTGCCACTTTGCCAGACGGGCCGGGACTGGTGATCTACTTTGATTGGACTCTTCGGTGATCAAGCGCCATGTCTTCCGTCTTTGACTCTCAGACAAGCACGACACCATATTAGACCGCATTGTGACTCAAGCGCATTTTAGACTTCGCTATAATCACTATTCATTATTCTGTGCTATAATATAATAGCATATATAGTTATAATATAATAGAGCAACAATATCGCTCACTATACATTTATTTAGAACACGTTCACACTTAGCTATCAACACTAATATAATAAATGCGAAATTTGTTTGGGACTTTTTCACGGTCAAACGGCTGGACCCATTTAGCTGAAATTTTGTACACGGATAACCAGTACTATAGATTAGGCTAATAGAATACTTTTTACCGCGGGCGAAGCCGCGGGGCACAGCTAATACTATATAATTATAGGCTGGTTTGCTTATAATTTGTTTCTCATGCTGTAATATATATTAGCGAAATGCGCTTTAAAAGCAGGTTATTATTGGTCAAGTGCACGTCAGTCCACAATAAAAACAAAGAGCAACATGCGTTAAATTTTCGCGAATAATGTTGTTCTATAGATACCAGCACAATACATTCAACACTACATCCAACCGTTTGGACTATTCAAGGAGAATTTGCTGCAATTACATTGTTATGCTCACTTTGCCTCCAGTACATTGATCAATTCAGTCTTGGCATTGGTGGCCAGTACAATGGTAGCCCGTTCTAACTACCACAGTTTTACACCATTTCTGCTGTTGCAATGATTATAATCTGTGATTATGTGATTGTGTGCTGACGTGTTTACCAATTGTAAAAAAGAGCAATTAATATGTCCTCTGTTACGGCGAATTCTAGTATGCGCAGTGCCTATAGAGCGACAATTGGTTTGCGACGAGGGTTCAAGTCGTTTCGATATACGGTATTTACTTTGTTATCTTTGTACCTCTATTCTCATTCGTTACGCTTTTCGTCACTTCAGCTGGTGCTATTTTTTCGCACTGAATATGTCAACAAACTTTTACTAAGTAACAGAATTACCAGATATTTTCATGAATATTAATGATCTGCCTACAAGCTATTTTGAGGGCCCGGTGGTGTAGTTGGAGAACGGTCGGCTTTGATGCCAGAAGTACAGATTTCAATCCCCACCGTGTTTTAATGGATTTTTCTATCGAAAAATGTATGTACGCTTTTCAGTGGCCCTCCGGTGAAGGAAAAAACATCGTTAAGAAACCCCCAACCCCCGCATGGTGGTAGGACACTATCTAGTGTCCAGCCTCTAGTGAGCAAGCTACCACCCACATTACTACCACACACATCAAGTTAGAAAATCTGTCGCCAAACAACTGTGTTCCGGCAGCTATCCTTCAGAGCCAGTTCCTATTCTAGGCCTAACGTGCTTACCATCTTCGACCGCATCATCACTTACCAACAGGTGAGATAGTGGTCAAACGCTAGCCTATAGAATATAAAAAAAGTCTACTCAAATTACTTCATGATCATAAGAACATTTTTAAGCGACTTCAAAAAAAGGAGGAGGTTTCTCAATTCGACCGTATATGTTTTTTTCTTATGTTTGTTCGCGGATAACTTCGTCGTTTATGAACCGATTTTGATTATTATTTTTTCGTTGGAAAGGAGATATCCCAAGTGTGGTACCATGGTAATTTTATCGAGGTCTGATAAGTATCTCCAGAGATATTGAGATAAACATCTCAAAATTGGTACTGAAAATGAATAGCGCGGCATTAAAGTCGGTTCTTTTTTAGTTTTTAAACGATATTATTAAATGGAAGATCGCATGTTAATTGTAAATTATCCTATTGTTTGCGAACGGTATGTACAGGTTAATGCTTTTAACGGAACGTAAGCATATAATGCTCGATATAGCAATGACCTACTCTGCGTGCACCAAGCTTCCAGGTTTTTACAGCTTGGTTAATCGGAACATCCATTGGCTGTCATTTCATCCATGCATAGGTCCCTAAAAGTCGCCATGGGATAAGTCACCGTGTGCACATCCAAAAAAAAAAAAGTAGCATAATGTTTACTAGCGATTATTTTGGTTTTAAAACAACCTCATTCCTAGAAGTAGGTATTAACACCATACATGCATACATATACATATATACATAACATAGTATATGAATTGTAGCAGCTGATTTAGGTACAACATTGGATAATACTTCAAACTAAAGAACCTGAATGTAGTTGTAGAGAAGTACTAACATATTGACTTTTGTTCACAGTCCAAGCCGACCGTGGTTCCAGTAAACCCGTTCGATCCTCGCGCCGATGCGGCTGTCCTCCGTAAAGCTATGAAAGGATTCGGCACAGATGAGAAGTCCATCATTCAGATCCTGACTCGGCGGTCCAATGAGCAACGGCTGCGCATCGCTTTTGAATTCAAGACTTTGTATGGAAAGGTAAGAGGCTGTATTATATTCTGTATTTGGAGTATTTAGGTGAGAATGCAGCGATATAATAAACAACTATAATAGAGAATGAGAAGAGCTGAAGATCGAGCTTAGTTGCAAATTAGGTTGAGTTCACGGATATACATCGTCTATTGGCCTAGATAGGGCAAATGTATGGCAGTATCGGTGGAAGTGTCAGTGGAGTTATAGCGAAGAATTAAAGCACGCCAGCGCATTCTTATTCAACGCCAAAGGTAGTATTATTATCTGTTCTGTCATAGAAAAGATAATGTTCTGTGGCAAAAGGATTGTTAATTTATCCGACGGCGGGCCACGAGCCACTCCGTAAGTAAACGCTAAAAGCCTATGTTTAGTCAACTGTCGAAAACAAGCGCATATTTTTAATTAAAGTGATGATATTGCCGAAAGCCCCGTAAGCGTAAAGGACAGATGGCTTGACTTCTATGCGGAACCGGGAGGTCACCGGTTCATATCCTACGAACACCCGGTTCATCCATACGTGGTAGATGCATATTATATCGATGTTCCGCCTGAATTGTTACAAAGAAGCAGCTTACCATCGTCAAGGAGAGAATCTGCCGCCATAACCTTTCAGTGTTCGGCCGGCAGCACACAGCCCTTGAGAGTCAGAGTATTCTTGTCTTAGCGTGTTCACCATCTACGACTACATACTTACCACCAGGTGAGGTACTGTTCAAACAAACGCGTGTTTTTCCATAATATTGCAAAGTACACAGACATACAGTAAAAATCAATGTAAAATGAAAGTGACTGTGAGTGATTGAACCTCATTAAAGTGGCTGATTCATACGCTCATACTGAGTAGTGCCTGCGTCAAAGTTTCACAACATTTTGTTTCCACCGACGTAATGCCTGACGTGGGTTCCATGCAAAGAGCTCCTCTTTGAAAATACAACAACAGTTGAGTATATTGTTATCTCGTACCCTTTGTTTGTCTTGATAACAATCTGTGCTGCTGGCTTTGTTTATACCTTATGCCGTCGCATTAAAGTCTAATTTGTCCTGGTTGGCCCAGTTGAGTTCATACAACCGGTCTAATGATTGCGCATATACTCGTATACCTATTTCCTTCCTGAGTCAATGTTAAATTAATATTTTTAAATATGTATAATAAATATAATACAGCCTAAATTTTTGAGACGAGACCGTAAGAGAACAGGGAGACCGTAACCCCTTCCTTTGTAGCTACAGGCAAACGTAGTTTTTAGGTAATTTTATATCAAGATATATATTCACTGACGAACTATCATAAAGATCATATTCAATAATAATTAAGATAGTTTAAAAACGAAAACAACCGACTTCCATGCCCCGCGAGTCAATTTTAGTAGCAAGTTTGAGACGTTTATCGTCATATCTCTGGAGATACTGAGCAGATCTCGATGAAATTACAATGAGACCACCTCGGAAACGAACCCTACCGATTAAAAAAGAATCATTCAAATCTGTTCACAATTGACGGAGAAATCGCGTAACTTACAAAAAAAAAACATACAGACGAATTGAGAACCTCCTTCTTTTTGGGAAGTCGGTTGAAAATTAAATGAGCACTGTGAAACCCGCATATAAATACACGCAGCAGACATTTCCCTAAAGGTTATACTGACATGAGACATAAACTCGCCCTTAAACCGCATGACATGATGATATTAACTCAATTAAATGTACTTACACCATAGTAATTGAATTTAATTAATAATAGCAACGGAGCACCCACTCGCAATCAATTCAAGTGCTGATAGGCAGTCTGTTTACTATTATCGTGGTAGGTAGTTTCTTTGAATGGGCACAGAATAAACAATAAGTACCCGCAGAATGGGTAGAGTGAGATATCGGACAATTTGGACAGATCTAAAGTGCTTCAGTAGAAGCTTGGTATGATAAATTCAGTTGTGATATTTTTAATTACTTTTATAGCACAGTGCGACCTAAACCCGCTCTTTACGCACGCTTTTCCGTGACTTAAATAGGCGATTATTGCACGACGTTTAGCAACTTCACGTCACGCCGTGCAATAATCTTCTATTTGACGGAATATACGATACTCGTGCCTTAAGTAGTCTATTATTGCACGGAGTATCACCCTCGCTGCGCTTACCTTACGCTACCTCGCTAACCTTATGGTGTTTCGGCAGCACATAGCCCTCGAGAGTCAAGAGTATTTTAGGCCTAGCGTTTTTACCACCTTCGACCACATCATCGCTTATCATCAGGCGAGATAGTAGTCAAACGCTAGCCTATAATAAATAATAGTGTTTTTTCGGCATTTCTGCTCTATATTATTGTACGGTGGTACGGAAACCTTCGTGTGGGAATCTGACTTGCACTTGGCAGGTTTATTTGAGTTATTTTAAGGCAATTCGCACCCTGCACCGTATCACGCAGCAAAGCGCGGGAGTGCGTGTTCTTACTTTGTTTGCAAGTATTTGTGTTTGTATTGAAAACACGCGTAGTGCAAAACACAGAAAGCGCATTCACGCGCAGTGCTGCAGATCACGCGCCTCACGCCTGCATGCGAAGAAACACGCACCACCGCAAGCTGCTGTGAAATCTTTGCGGAGGTCTGGACTCCCGCTGCCGCACCCGCATCCGTAGATGCGTGGCTCCGTCTCCACGCACATCGCAGCGTAGCGCGGGGCAGTGTGTGTTTAGCCCAAAACGATATTAATTACATTATAGCTCGTACGTGGGTCCACAGGGCTAAGCTAAATGCACGGGCCAAGCGCGCCCCAACTGTATTTAAATATGATTGTGTATCAATAAAACCAATTCGTAACAAAATTGTGCTTGGCTTGTACTATTATTTATTCTGTGCTGGAAGTGAGATTACCCAGTGTCTAGAGCTCATCGCCAAGTAATTACTCATGTAAAATTAGAACATAGGATCAATATAATCGTTAAAGAGAAATTCACGCGGTCATTGAAATGTTCTTCGGACTTTCCCTCTCGTTTTGGCAACATGCCAAGTTGTAGTCACGTAACAAAATAAGATCGTCGAACTAAAAAAAACCGACTTCTCATGCCGCGCTAGACATTATCAGTGCCTAGCAAGTTTGAGGTGTTTATCACCAAATCTTTAGAGATACTCATCAGATCCTAATATATTATGTCCTATAACCTTCCTTGAGAAATATAAATTTAATAACGAAAACCGAACCGGATCAGTAGTTTGTAGAAAAAGTCGAAAATGCAACCCAACTATTAAGTTTCTTAGTGTAAAGTTTTTTTTAAATATCTTATAGGTATCTTATGGTAAGTGATGATGCAGTCGAAGATGGTAAGCACGCTCGGCCTAGAATGGGAACTGTCTCTGACCATATTGTATTGCTACTTACTCTGTCTTAACAATTATATTTCACCGACTTATGAACTAAATTTCATCGATTTCATTTCAAATACGGTCTTGACCTTATCAGGTGCATGCGGATTATACCGTACCTACTTGACATAACACAAGCACGGTAATCTTATAGGGCCGCGGTTTCGCCCTTCACAAAAAGTATCCTTTGTAGTATTTTACTACTTCTACTAATAACTATTAGTGAAAAACCACAGACCACTAAATTGTTCTGTTTATTTACTAAGAACACTTGCGTAAACATATCCATACGGAATCCATCAGAATTATTCTATTGTGTAGCTAGCTAAAGACACAGTAATCTATATAGTATGGTAACGTTATCTCATAGATAACATTACCGTGCTATAGGATGTAACTACAGCTGACCATGGCTTGGCCTCGTCCGTTAAATTAGACCTTGATGTGACTGTCGCTTACCTTCTGCCGCGCCCTTTGGGGATGGGATAATCGATCATCGTTGTTATCTGACATAAATGTTAGGTTTTAGTTGTAAGGCTACAAGAGTATATTAGGCATTGACTGCATATTATGTTGCAAATTAACAAAGTATCGAAAATAACGCTAATAAACTTACTATTTTGGGAGTATCACTTTCAAAGTTGATCAGATTTGCTTCCACATTCATTATACGAACCGCAAAGGAATGGAATGACTTGCCCGGATCTGTGTTGCTCGATAGACACCATATTGTTTCAAGTCGCCAGTGAATAGTTAGTTTACCGTTACCGTTAGATTATGGCTGCAGATTTTCTCCTTGATGTTGGTATGGTAAGTTACTTTTTTCGGTTGCAAGGCAGGCGGGACATCGATGTAATATGCTCCTGAGGACAAACACCCGTGCTAGGATTTGATCCGGCGACCTCTTACTTAGATGTCAAGCCATTTATCCTTTGCGCCAACGGGGCTCTCAAAAATGGTTGTGCAAGTTGGATTTAGAAATCATACCTTCATGGATGCCTTTTGAAGTCATTACAAGTCTTACAAAATGCATCTGACATTTCTAGTTTTTCTAATCCTCAGGTATAAAACTAAGTTTATTCTATAGTGTTTTAAAATAATAGCATTTTACAATGTAGGTACAAAATGATAGAGCACTAGATCGGTTTATCAACATAAGCATAGACATCCACAGCATTACCATTATCCCTGATTTGCATCTAAACTATGATGTCATTTGCCATAGGATCTCGTATCGGACTTGAAGAGCGAAACGAGCGGGAAGTTTGAAGACCTCCTGGTTGCTCTTATGACTCCGCTGCCTCAGTACTACGCCAAGGAGCTACATGATGCCATCGCCGGTATCGGCACCGACGAGGATGTCCTCATTGAAGTCATGTGCACCATGTCCAACCACGAGATCAACGTCATCAAGCAAGCTTATACTGCCAGTAAGTGCATTGACTGATTAAATTAAGTACTTCTATTGAAGTAAATTGTGTGTAGTTGATTTTCCTTGTCTTGGTGTGTATTTTTCCTTATGATATTGGCGAGTTATTGCGTCCGTGGATATCATTTATACATTTATATTCACGGACGCAATAAGTCGCTAACATCAACCAATCAACAAGTTTTTCGGCCTTACTTTCTAGAAAGATATCGACGTATTATAGTTTTTACGTGTTTGGAATAAATAGGTACATTTTACATTTATTATCTGTTGATATGTTGCAAAAGCTTTCTGACCAACCGATTTTTATTAGGGTTCCGTAGTCCTGACAAGGAACCCTTATAGTTTCGTCATGTCCGTCTGTCTGTCTGTCCGAGGTTTTGCTAAGAGACCGTTTATACTAGAAAACTGTAATTTTGTGGGGGTATGTATGTATATATATTACGCCGACAAAGTGCTGAAATAAAATTGTGAAAAATATTTAGTAGTAGGAGTAGTAGCTCCCCTATATGAGAAGTGGGGATGATTTTTTTTTCATCATCTACCCCATCGTGTGGGGTATCGTTGAATAGGTATTTTAAAATGACTTAAGGGTTGCTAATATAATTTTTCGATTGAAAGCTCCGTTTACGAAATATTAAACTTTAAAGTGCCAATTTTTGTTCCAGTAGGGCGTCCCCCCCCCCCCTCCAAAAGCTAAACTGCTGGCTTGAAAAATCTGGAAAAAATCGTGATAATAGCTCATTTCATGAACTTTAAAGGAAAATTATAGCGGTTGAGATAACTTTATTAGTTTAGCAGTAATAGTCGTTGAACTTGGGTATTGGATAACTTTGTACCAAATACAAAATACTTAGAATAAATCAAGTGACAAAGACGAAGTACCTAATTGCTTGTTTATAAGGGACAAAGACTTGCTGTGAATAACGGGCTACTACGGAACCCTACATTGCGCGTGGCCCGACACGCACTTGGCCGGTTATTTGTTGTATAATTATATTATAGATTTAAAACCTACTCAGGTATATCGTCTGCTAACGTAGCTAAAATCACCATAAATGACAAAGCACGTAGGCAAAACTTGTTTAATAAAACGTCAAAATAACCGTGATCTTGACCGCTATAATATGAATGTAAAATTTAGTAACTTACTAAACTCAACATACCTATGTATACGTGTGAATACGTCCTTGCCCGCGTTTAATGAATGGTTTCCGATTCTCACTGTATCTGTACGGTCTAAATAGAGCTTGACAAAGACTAGGCACGCAACTAGGCAAACGGTTCAAGTAGAATCATTAACACAATCATATCGTGGAATAGATATAGATTCTATTCTATCTTCTATTCACAAACGGATGCATTTGAATGCCGATTGCGAGTATGTAGTTAGATGTGAATCGATTTCTTAAAGACTTCTTCGAGAAATCGATTCATTATCTAGCTATTAGAGTGTTTATGCGGTGAAAGTGATACTACACACACTCTAGAGGCTAGACAATAAGTCTGTTTTCTTAAAAGACCCTCGTCTCCCGATTCGTGCTCAGCAGAACAACAAAGTACCTCACTAATTCTAACCCTAAAACGGTCTTTCTTTTATTGTATGACAGGCAAACGTTTGACCAATATGTCACTTTAGGGAATCATACATTCATGGCTTGATAGACCTTCGACACTTACTTTTCATCATTACATGCTACATCTATAAGTCGTTAAAATAACTCCGCCGAAATTCACTACTTACATTTTAACTTCTAAAGCCATCGATTCTGTAGGTTGTATTCGTTCATTGATCAAGAATGATAGCTGTGTAAGCAAGCGGTGACTCACGCGGAAGCATTTTGATCTGTTGCCAAATGGCGCTGACGTCATAAGGGGTTTTTCTGCCACTGATTCCCGATACCACAGAATAAATAATAGTGTTCCGGTAGCTGTCCTTGAATGCCAGTTCCCACATTAGGTGCTACCATCTTCGACCGCATCATCACCTACTAAGAGGTGAGATAATGGTCAAACGCTAGCCTAATACTATCA
This sequence comes from Cabera pusaria, assembly GCA_954871355.1. Lineage (NCBI taxonomy): Eukaryota > Metazoa > Arthropoda > Insecta > Lepidoptera > Geometridae > Cabera > Cabera pusaria. The sequence continues at coordinate 22,568,638 of OX940892.1, forward strand.
CTATCACTACATATTATAAAACAAAGTCTCACGCCGCGTCTGCTTGTCAGTATGTTCGCGATAATTTCCAGAACTATAATACTGACCGGATTTTCATGCGGTTTTAATCTATCAATGGAGTGATTCCTGACGAATAGATGTATAATTCGTTATGGTTTTGTGTAAATCGGTTGAAATTTGACGACGATTGTTGAAGATGTCGGAAAAAATCTAGCTGTTTGGGAGCTTTCATCGAAAACGGTGTCTAATGCCCTTTGAGATAGGTTTTTAACCGACTTCAAAAAAAGGAGGAGGTTTCTCAGTTCGACCGTATATATATATATATATATGTATTTTTGTTCGCTGATAACTTCGTCGTTTATGAACCGATTATGATTATTCTTTTTTTGTTCGAAAGGAGATATCCCAAGTGTGGTACCATGGTAATTTTATTGAGGTCTGATAAGTATCTGCAGAGATATTGAGATAAACATCCCAAAATTGGTACTGAAAATGAATAGCGCGGTATTGAAGTCGGTTCTTTTTTAGTTTTTAAACGATATTATATTATTAGTGTAACATATATTGTGTTTTTGTTTCAGTATATGGTAACCTACTTGAAGATGACCTCCAAAGCGACACATCCGGCAACTTTAAGAGACTGATGACGTCATTGTGCATGGTAATTTTTTTTCTGTTATGATTATAGATAAATACACGTAGAATTTGCTCACTTATAGTTACCGGAACAATATATATTATAAACTTACTTTTACGTAAAAGTAAAGGAAAGAACGATCGTATCGCTTCAAGCGATATCTTTCAGACAACCGATCAGTATAGAATATTACGAAACTGAATATGGATATCTTATAGTGAGTTAACATAACACTATTGATATATTATGGGGGGCTTGTGAGTGTTTAAGTAGCTTAGTAAGTTTGAGACGTTTATCGTCATATCTCTGGAGATACTTTCCAGATCTCGATAAAATTACAATGGGACCACCTTGAAAATGTATCCTACCAATAAAAAAAGGAATTATTCGAATCGAGTAAAAAAAAATTATCGAGTAATCGCGTAACATACCTACATACAAAAAAATAGATATAGTCGAATTAAGAACCTCCTCCTTTTTGGAAATCGGTTGAAAAACAGACACACATCTCTAACCCCTCAATAATAGATTTTCTTTTTTCTTATAATGATTGAACTACATGACGTAGATATCTCACTACCATTACAATATAGCCTTGTAACAACTAGGCTGATGAGTAATTTTATTTTAACTTAATTTACTATTAGAATATTAGTAACAATGTGTCCATTAACACTTTTCTTAATGTCTTTATTAGGGGGAATACAAATTGTTCTTGTGTTCTTTTAAATAGCCTTCATTATCACTACACTTTGTTTACTTGATAAAGTATCAAGTACAATAGTAGATTGCAATGAATGTCTCATCGATTTCAGGGCAACAGATCTGAAGAATTCCACGTTGACCAGGAGAAAGCGAGAGAGGATGCCAGGAGCTTGCTTCAAGCTGGTAAGCTTTTACTACTATTAAATAATGCTGTTTACTTTATCACCATCATCATCAGCCAGTTTCCGTCCAGGCCTCTCCTATGAGTTCGATCTTTAGCTATTCATTTCCAACCGCTACCAACCAGCTTATTTACTTTATAGCCAAATAAAATGTATATACCTATAATAAAAGATTTTAAATAGGTTAAATTACATTTTTAACCAACTTCACAAAAAAGGAGGAAGTTTTCAATTGATCGGAATCTTTTTTTATGTATTTTCACCGATTACTCGAAGATGCCTGAACCGATTTGGAAAATTGATGATGAACGATATGAAGTGTCCTCTACTATGTATAATAAAGGTCAGGTTCATAAAGGTCAAAGAATTAACAACAGTATGTATAAGGTTTTAAAGTGCGTTATTTATAGATCAACAGACAATAATAATCGACGTCGGTACTATTAAAAAAGTAGGACCGGACCGGACAACCTTGTCCTAGATATAACCAGTTTCTTAAAAATAAAAGAATATAAGAAAAAGTAAAAATATTTATTGCCTTATTTTGGAATGGGCTACCGTAATTGAATGCATATACAAAATTTCGTGTCTGCGCTATCGACCTTTGAGGTACGTAGTGTAGTAGGGCGCCATCCATCTTCATATTATGATAAGAGAAAATTATTCTAAATCGACTTCGAGATCTTCTTCTTTAAATAAGAATACATACGAGTACATGCAATGCAAGTTAAAAAAAATATTTTTAAAATCAAGCCTTATATATAATTAGGACAATGTACTAAAATGTTAAAAATAAATTCTATTTAGTATTTGGCGTGTAGGTGTACCTATATTCTTAAAAGCTAGAAGCACTACTTGTTTTACAGGCTAGGGAATAAGCGTTAAGCTTTTTAAGAATATAGTAAACACACGCCACGCTAAATACATCGGGAAGTGTCTTATTTAGCTTCCAAGATTCCACCCGAACATACTCTGACACATAATTACATTGCAAGTTATATAATAGCTTGTAATAAAAGTAAACTAAGCAACCTTGTCCTAAAATGATTGAAGTAATGAAAAATGACCCATAAACGCAGATTATATAATAGTTACCATAAGTAACACACCATAAAGGTAATGTTGTGTATGTTTTGAAGTCAATGCACTTTTCTTATCAGTAGCCTGCAAACAAAACGCTACTTAGATCATAAATAGATATGTTAACACTTCCATAAACGTTATCACCTACTTACTCAGTACTCTAGTTATTTATTCTGTGACTATATCAACAGTTAAGGAATATAATTACGGAAACGAACGGTAACTCTTTCGCTAAAAATAAAATTAGCTATAGGCATCAATTCTGCGGTTTGAGCGTCTGAATAAACAATCATTATTTTAAATAGAAAACGTAAAAACAAACATTAAATCAAAATTAACGCAAATCGTAAATTATCAATTTTTCTACAAAGCCATATTTATTATATATTTTTTTTGCAGTGCGCCAAAATAATTTCTTTGGCTAAAATTTAAATTAGCTGTAGGCATAGGTTCTGCGGTTTGAGCATCTGAATAAACAATCATTAATTTATATTTAAAAAACAAACATTAAGGCAAAATTAACGCAAATGGTAAATTATCAATTTATCACAAAGCCATAATTTTTTTTTCCAGTGCTCCAAAAATAATATCCTCTTACACTTGACAAGGCAATAGCAAATAACTACCTTTAGGATTTTTGCACATGAATTAGGGGTTTTGGTGATGGGTAGTTAAAATCATAGTCATTTCGAAGTGAAGTTTGTGTGTAGGGGTATGATACCACATTAATCAGGGTCTCTAAATAAGGGTGGGCGTGGCCCGTAACTAGGCGCCCTAAGCACTCCGTAAGTGTTATTACACAGCACATATATAGGTAGACCGTTCCCTAATTAGTGACCCTTACTGCCTGACTCTTATTACACCTTCCAAATTAAGGTGTTAGGGACAGTGATTCAGTGTGGTGTAATACCCCGTTTAGGCAGACTGTTAACTCCACCCACTGGTGGGTCTCATCTCCTTTTTGAACGACTTCCAAGGAGGTTCTCAATTCGTCGTTCGTTCCCCGATTACTCCGCCTATTGTGATCCGATTTGAAGAATTCTTTTTTCATGGGTAGGATTTAGTACCTAATTGGCAACTTAAGTTACCATAGTTAAGTGTCACCTGCAATGTCGTGTTTATATGATGTAAATTTATTGACATCTTGTCGCTAAGTGAAACCACATGTTTTTGTTTAGTTTGCATACCTACTTAGTTCAATAACATTCAGAATTAAACCATAATACCACATGAGTAAAGAAGGAATAGAGACAAACCTTCTTAGGAACGGAAAAAATATTTACCTATTCTTGTAGGGTTGGTACAAAAAAAAAACTAGAAAAATCTTCATCGTAATAAAATCCTCCTTAAAGTAAACATGACCTGCTTTTTAAATTTTCAAGCTTCGCCTTTGTCGACGACTATGTATGTCGATCATGATCTTGAGATGTCACGAAATGTCATGTAATGTTATGAAATAAAAGAAAATAAAAAATCGAGATTGAACGGGTATCTACAAGGTAAGCGTACCACATCGCCCGCATCGTCACTTAACATCAGGTGAGACAGTGGTCAAATTCTTGCCTATCCAGCTTAAAAAAAATGTCATTAAACGTCAAGTAATTTCATTGAGCCTCCTTAGACCGGGCACTATGGAAGAACATTCATAAGCCAAAAATTAAAAAAATACTTTCCCGCTCTAGGGCAGAAATGACCTACTTTGCGCGCACTTATCGAGGAACAAACCATCACTTTTCGAATAGATGGGACGAAAAATAATATAATATACCGTAACGCGTCGCGAGCGGCAGCCCTGTGTTAAAGCACCAGCCAAGCCACTATAAACCGGTTTCACTCCGTACTTGACAGGCGGCACACAGGCCGCTGGTGCCCACGCACTCACGTGCGTCTACGTCATCATCACAGCGTAGTTGTATGAAGCTTTGTCTCTGTTCCTTCTTTACTCATGTGATAATACTGTCACCAAGTAAAAAAACACGTTTATAGGGTTCTGTACCTCAAAAGGTATAAATAAGGAACCCTTATAAGATCACTTTCTTGTCCGTCTGTCCGTCGGTCCGTCTGTTTGTCTGTCTGTCTGTCACCACCGATTTTCTCAGGAACGGGTGGACCTAGCAAGTTGATAATTATACCAGATACTAAGGTCTATAGTCCCTATTAGGTGTATGGTGTATGGTATGAAATCAAGGTCCTGAGTCAACACGATAAAAAGATATGGGCAAATTAAGATTTTCGCGAAAACTTGTAAGTACCAAAATGTACCTTAATTTTCAACTTTATTTATTTTTCGAATTTATATCTTTACTTGTGCTGTAAGACCTTGCTTTTAACTAAAATTGACAATTCTAGGTCAACCGGAAGTACCCTATAGGTTTTGGGTCGAAATATATAAGGTACTTCCCGTTGACCTAGAATCATGAAATTTGGCAAGAAGCAATGTCTTACAGCACAAATAAAGGAAAAATTCCAAATAATAAAAAAAGTTGAAAATTAAAGGGTGTCTTGACGCATACATAGTTTCTCCAATTAAGATAGGCCTCTGAGTTATATGAGCGCTCATACAATTTAGAGGTCTAGCTTAATTGGTACTAACCAACTTTGTTGGTACGGAAGCCTCGGTGGGCGAGTCCCAACTCGACTTGGTCGGTTTTTTATACATGATAGGCCAGCGTTTGACCACTATCTCGCCTGTTGGTAAGTGATGAAGTGGTCGAAGATGGTGAACACGCTAGGACTAGAATGGTCTGACACTCAAAGGCTGTGTACTGTAACTACTACTGTACTCTATCTTTATTCTTCTTTAATTTAGTGTCAAGAAAAACCTATGACCACCGACCAATATGACGTACGTATGACGTAGGCATTAGTCACACATGAGAACTTTTTGTTAGTCAACGACACATTAGTCAGTCTGCCCACGAGCGAATTACGTACATTATCTTCGTAATCACGCGATGAGTATGTATGAGTAACGTTGACATTTTAACAGCTTAACTAGCATAGTGCAATGATCATTTTTAGGGTTCCGTAGCCGAATAAAACGGAACGGAACCCTTATAGATTCGTCATATCTGTCTGTCTGTACGTCCGTATGTCACAGCCACTTTATTCCGAAACTATTAAGACTACACATTTGAAACTTGGTAGGTAAGGTGATCTGTAAACCGCTTAACGATTTTTATACAAAAATAAAGAAATATAAGATCAGGGGGGGGGGGCTCTTTCTTATTTCGCCCGTTGGCACAGAATAATGAATAGTACAAGCCGTTGGTAAGCGATGATGTGGTCGCATATGTTCAACACGCTAGGCCTAGAATGGTCTAAGGGCCTAGTGCGAGTGTCTTTGATTTATGTACTTCTCAGTAAACGCCGATTTTTATGGAAATTACAATGATGTCTATTATGGACACTAGATTGCGGTTTTTAATTCCATACTAATCTGGGTGATCGTGTAGGTAAACCAATCTAAAAAAACTCGCACAAGGCACTCTGACTCTCAAGGGCTGTGATGTGTGCTACCGGGAAGATTTTCTCCTTGAAAGTGGTTAGCTACTTTTTAGTAGCAAGACGAAAGAATTCTTCTATTATGACATGGGCTTAGAGACTAATATAGAGTTTTTATTTCAGTGTGAGATCTAAATGTCTCTTTTTAATGTGCCGGATTTTAGAGGCAACATGAAACATCAAAAACTCTACTCAGACTTTATATAATAAGATCGTTTAAAAGAACTAAAAGAACCGACTTCAAATGTCGCGCTATTAATTTTCAGTACCAAGTCTGAGGTGTTTATCTTCATATCTCTGGAGACACTTATCAGATCTCGATGAAATTAGAAAATTACTATGGTAACACCCTTGGGATACCTCTTTCCACAAAAAGGAATCATAAAAAATCGGTTCATAAACGACGAAGTTAACGGCGACAAACATAAAAAAAATATATACGGTCGAATTGAGAAACCTCCTCCTTATTTTTGAAAAAAGTTGGTTAACAAAGACATATAAATCTAAGTTAATTCTCTCGTTTTCCAGGTGAGCTCCGCCTAGGCACCGACGAGTCTGTCTTCAACGCAGTTCTGTGCTCGCGCTCATTCCCGCAGCTGGCGGCCATCTTCCAGGAGTACCACTTCCTGACCGGCCATGACATCGAAGACGCCATCAAGTCTGAGTTCTCTGGAGACCTGGAGAAGGCATTGAGGGCTATCGGTAAGATAATATTTTTTTTTATGGGTGAGAGAAGCATTTGAGTCACAGAAAATATAATAGTCCTACGGACAGGACATGCACTCTCTGACAGCAATTCTGACAGCAAACATGCGAGATTAAACCTAGTTACGTCGATAACGTTCAAAATACGACTGTCGTCGGTTGTATCGTAGACGATACGCGCTAGGAAAAAAACAGCGAGTGAATGACACCTGTTTGAGTTGAGCACTATGTCAACAACAAACCGGGACAAATTTCTGTTAGCATTTACGCCGAACGCAACTTCAAAATATCCTTTATTTACGCACAGATAAGAAGTAGGTGGATATAAGCTTTTTTAAGGTTCCGAACCCAAAGGGTACCAACGAATTTTGATTTGTAAATTCTGGACCCTATATAGTTGTTACTTGTTCCTTATATAGATAGACGCGGCTCTCTGTCCGTCTGTCTCAAGGCTGTATCTCATGAACCATGATAGTTAGACAGTTGAAATTCTCAAAAAGGATGTATTTCTGTTGCCGCTATAACAACAAATACTAAAACAGAATAAAGTTAATAATTAAAGGGGGTCCCCATTCAAGAAACGTGTTTTTTACTATAGCGCCATCTATAAACGGTTGTTTACCTTATTAATGATATTAATTACCTACCCTAACACCTCTGTGATAACATTCACTTAGTTGGTGTTAGTAGTTCATAGATATTCGTTAGATGGTGTTGTAGTAAATAAGCACGTGGCTCCTGTCTTTTAATAAATGTTTAGTATAGACACGGTAATATAATATAATATTACCGTGGTATTGTACTGCGGTTCGGGACCCTCCGTGTGCGAGACGCAAGTCTAACTCGCACTTGGCCAGTTTTATTTTATACCTACGAGATAGGCAAGCGTTTAACCACTATCTTACCTGATGTTATTAGACGTTGCGATCGACGATGTCGCACCTATATACTTATGTAATGTTCACTCGCGAAGCTGCTGCTGCTAAAGAACATTGACTTATTTAACTTTCCAAGTTTGCTCGCAATGTGCACATTACTAGTAATCTTGTTAACCCTTCAACTAAGTTAAATATGCTTATCTGGAATGGGTTCACGTCAATAGTGCAATGGGCGGGGATGGAACTATAACTTATAATTAACCTTTCTTTTCCCTCATTCCAGTGAAGATAGTGCGCAACAAGCCGCTGTTCTTCGCGGAGCGGCTGCACAAGTCCATGAAGGGTCTCGGCACCAACGACCGTCAGCTGATCCGTGTCATGGTGACGCGCTGCGAGCTCGACCTCGGAGATATCTCCGACATGTTCCAGAACAAGTTTGGAGAGACTTTGCAGAGCTGGATAGAGGTAATTTTTTAAGTGAAAACTTCTTTAAGAGCGTTGAGCACTTTTTGGGTGATCAAAAATTATGGAACTCGCGTCGTCACCGAACGCTTTCCATGAGCTATATGTATACTGTGTACCTCGACGATAAAATTCACAAGATACTTAGTTTTCACTTGTTGCTTTGCTGCCCTTTGGGGGCTGCCGTTAAAAAAAAAACATGCGGGCCAGTCTTTGGACTGCCGTGCATGTTTTTTTTACCGACTTTACAAAATTAATTAATTTCATAATTCGACTGTAGGTATTATTATTTTTCTTTGTCAATTCTTAACCGATTTCAAAAAATATTTTTGTTTTAGAGATTACGCCTCCCGTTTGGTCCCATTCAAAGTGTATCTCCGGAGATATGGAGATAAACAATATAAGCAAATTTGTATACTTTGATGACATGAGTACTTTGACTATCGCAGCATTAGAAGTCGGTTTTTTCGTTTTGTACGATCATAAATTATAAAGTTTACTAGCAATGTGGGTTGCCTGTAACTAGTAGTCTTGTTAACCCCTCCAACTAAGCTAAACATGCTTGTGTCTGGAGTGGGTTAGTGCCTACCTAGCTCATACCTTATTGGGATTTACCACATTGTTGAATTGTAAATTAGTCCTCTGTAAGAGCTGGCAATAAACAGACGTGTTAATACAATGGGTGGAGATCGAACTCACGACCTCTCGATCGCCAGGCCGACGCCTTAGGCATAAGCTATTGCCGCTTTTAATATTTTATTCATAAGTACAACTTAAGTGCTTAGTATTCACAAGTACTACTTAAAACAGAATAGTATGAACTGGACACTGCTTTGCCTTGACATATGTTTTTTTTTAAATTTCTTATAGGCTATTATATCATTTGACCACTATTTCACTTGGTGATAAGCTATGATGTAGTCGTAGATAGCTAACACGCTAGGCTTAAAATGCTACGACTCTCAAGGGCTGTGCTGCCGGAACACCGTAAGGTTATGGCAGTTGATTTTCTCCTTGATGGTGCTAAGCTACTTTTGGGTAGCAAGTCAGGTGAAACATCGATTTATAATATGCTCTTACCACCTGTGGATATGTTTAATTAATTGTAATATTTGTTTTTTTTTATTAATTTCAGGATGACTGTTCAGGACACTACAAGAAGGCCCTGCTTGGACTCCTTGGTCTATATTAAAAATAGATTCATTCTCATACATAATATTATGTCTCTCAAATAAGTGCTCTGCATTTTACATTTTACAACATATTTTAGTACTAAGTAATATTACAATGTTTATTGGCAAGAGCTTTACACTTAAAAGTGTATAGATGTTTTGAATCTCTATATATTTACATATTTTTGGAGTTACGAAATTACTCTACCGTCCAGAGGCGTCGAGCATTAAACTTAATAGAGCAGTGAGAATTGATTTATTCGAAACGTTGTCAAGTTTTTTCTATACATAACGCGCTCTGATTGGATGCCCGCCGAAACAGCGTACAAATAACATAATCAGCAGGGTTATTCACAATCATTCGAAAGCAAATGCGGATTATTAAAATGCTTCTCCTTCGATTCAGATCTTTGCAATTCATAATACTCTAATACATAATGATATTTTCATTCTATTGTAATAGGAAAGATTTTTGCAACCACCTAACTCACGGAATAATAAATATTCGAAATTCAAAATGACGTTTCCGAATTCGAATGTATCCGATTGAAATAAGAGATTCCAATTGAAATAGTTATGCAGATTGGTTAGCGCTGCGCTGATATTTGTAAGTGCCAAATCACTGATTAATTTCGAAATCGGGCGCACAACAAATACACCTCTACTAAGTTTATTGCTCGATGTCATGAAGTCTGAATCAGTAGATCTGAAGAACATAGATAAAAAAGCTTATATTTAAACAAAGCGTAATAGTTGTAAAACCTGATTTGTTTCATTTCTACCAGAGATGTGCGAGGTTGCTAAACAGTGAGCGAGACGAAATACCATTCGTCATAATCAGCCGGTAATAGTAAAGATAAAGATATTTTATTTGTTTAAAACATGCGTTATACACAAACATTGCATGCAGTATGGTCTTAAACATAAAAATAGCTCGTCATGTTTTGCCCATATGGGCGTTCAAATGAGACGCGTGACGCTGCTGAATATTGCTAAATATTATTACATTTTCATAAAAAGATTTAAAAAAAATAATTAATAATATCAAAAATTAAGTAACGTAAATTAAAAAAGGAACGGATATTTCTTTAGAAACCTTCATTCAGTTTTCACGTCTCTTTATATTCAACCGACTTCCACAAAGGAGAAGGTTCTCAATTCGTCTGTATGTTTTTTTTTGTGTGTGTTACCCATTTATTCCGCCAATTGTGAACCGATTTGAATGGCTCTTTTTTACAGGTAGGTGTTTTTATGATATAAGGTAACATGACAAGCACGATGCTCGCCTGATGGTGACGTCTACCTATTACAGATATAGTGCAATGCAAAATTCTGGGCTTCCAGAATTTTGCATGTCACTGCACTGCGCCTGTTACCTTGAGACAATTCACTGGACAGATATGACGATAAATGTCTCAAACTTGTTACTGAAAATGACTAGCGTGGCGTTTGAAGTGGGTCCTTTTAGTCTTTTAAACGATCTTAAATTATGTAAGGTATCTTAGTTTCCTTTAGTTTGGGTTCCCTTTTTAGGGTTCTGTAGGTGTACGTGCATAGGTTCGTTAAGATAAAGCTAGCCGGAGATGATCGTTCCGATACGTTACACGGTGTCAGTCCATTACTGGACGTAAGCTTATGCCAAGATACGCCATTGAGCCCGATCTTCGGCTCTTCCTTTCCAGTCACTGCCCACCGCTTTGCGTATGTCGTCGCTCCACCTGGTCACAGGACGTCCTACGCTACGTTTGACGATTAGCGGTCTCCACTCTAGGACAAGTCTACACCAACGGTTAACAGTCCTGCGGCCATTAGTATCATGAAATTTGTATTGCCTCAAACCACGTGATATTATTAGAGGATAGCTTCGCTCTCACTGTATAGATAAGCTACTTCATATATCTCTGGTGAAAACGCTGCCTATGTTCCTGTTATTATTATTTTACCTCAAAAACACACTAACCTGTTTTGTTTTTTAACCGACTTCAAAAAAAAGGAGGAGGTTTACAAATCGACCGTATATTTTTTGTTCTCAGTAAAAAGAAACTTATTTTTTTGATCCAACGCGAGAGTTTGGTATTTTTATGTTTTGAAATTCTTATGTAAGTGCAACTAACAAATAAATAAAAAAACTATATATATATTATTAATTGTTTTTTTAATTGTTATTAATTATTATATTGCTATTTTATTTTTGTTTTTATAGAATTCTTATTACTTATATAATATTTATGCAAATATGTGCCTATAAGAAAACGAATGATAGAAAATCTCAATTCTGACTGTGCCTAAATTGTTCTGAATAAAATAAATTGTATACTACATGATATATTATATTTTAATAGCTATATGCGCTAATTATCCTCAATATAAATAAGTGGTTAATGTTAAATATAATGTCTTAAATGGTGAATACTGTATACCTAATTAGCTAGCTTTGTAAGATGCTAGTGCCGCCCCCATTGCTTCGCTTGCGGAAAAATATACTATTAGGCCACCTCTATGCAAAATCCGTCGAGTTATTGATCTGCCTATAGGGGATAAACTGACTTTCAAATAATTAACATAAAAGACTCATTCTAAGTAATGCAAATGGCGGTCTTATCGCTTAAAGCGATTTATTCCAGACTACCAAATTTGCATGCACCATAGGTGTAATAAAAGAAAATGTTTATTCAAACGGTTAAAAAGGCAATCATGCATGCGAAGTCGTAGGCAAGTCATCTGATACTATTTCAAAACATCAGAGTAATTTTGTAAGAGTACAATAGTTTCTAGAGAGAAACTATTGTTTGTTATACTGTCTATACATTCTGTAACTAATTTCTTGTAAAGATGTCGAAATAAATTGACCCCACCTTAACTAACAGATTTTTAATTATAAATGTTTACGCCATTACGTAGGGCTTATTTCACGTTGTTGTAAAATGTTGAAAGGACAATTTCAGCTTTTGATCTAGAAATCCCTTGGGCTTTAATGCGGCCCTGTTATATTGTGTAGAATTTGTCTGTTATTTGTTATCTTCGGTTTTTAATCAGCTTTACACTTTCTTGAGGATTAGGCCGACTTGACCAACCGGATGATGAAGGAGTTAAACAACTCGTTTCAACTTCGTTTACATCACAGCTGGGCTAGCATGGCCTTATCCCCGGGGGAAAGACAAAATTATTTCCCTGTTTTTCGCTACTGACAGGAGATCAACACAAAAATTTAAACGCTTGGTGAAGTTTAACCCCGAGTTTTGATTTTGTTTCGTATTAAAAAGTTTAAATAAATAATTGATTAAAAGTCAGTGGGTGTTTATAATTGTCGAAAAACTACTTATAATTTGCCTTCTCCACCAAACAAAAAACGGATAGGTGGAAAGACAAAATAGTCCCCTTGCCATGCTAGCCCTGCAAATACTTGTCAGTGCCAAAAGTAGTCGACAATCGCAGTGAAAATGTTAGTCATTTTGGCAGAAAAACGCCAAGCAGTTTAAAAGCCTTAAGAAGAAGAAGAAACGGCCTAATCTGCTGGCAAGCTTGTTGATTGTATATTCAAAAAAATACTACATATAAACGACAAACATATTTTACTATTGATTTGCAAATTAGCTGGTCCTTATTTGGACCATTTATAAATGTACTCTATTTTATACAAAGCTATTAATAAGTACATTTTTATACCTACGTGTTATTTTCTTAAAAGGCAAAATGTTAAGCGCTAATTTAATTTTGATATTCTTGTGCGTTTATGCAAAAATAAATTGTATGTGTATTAAATTGTCTTGTTTTATTTTTTACCTCGACTTTTATCATGTACGAACTTTGCATAATATATGTATTTTATAAAGTGAGTAAATGAATTGCATGTTTTAAAACAATTACCTAAATTAAGTAACATTTTGAGTTGGGACATTGCTATGAAGTCGATGGTTGAGACCCATTGAAATTGAGATGGCTTGACATCTAAGCCAGAGGTAGCCGGTTCAAATCCTAGCACGAGTGTTCGTCAACAGGTGGTAGGAGCATATGTATTATATCGATCTTCCGCCTTGCCACTAAAAAGTAACTTTACCTCTATCTTGTCTTTCTTGTCACGAATGTCATGATCAATACTTGTCAATGTCAATGTCAATATACGTTGACATACAAATCCGTACCTGTTTCCCACAGATTGTCTATTACGTGTCCCTACATCACTCTCTTTGCTCAGCAGTGGCGCGCATTTAAAAAGTTGGTTCCGGTTCTTACAACTATGAGTAGTTTAATTTTTTATGATATTTATATTTATCCGTTATATGTTATATTATACTAATATATATATATATATTTATAAATATGTTATCTATTATTGTTAATTTATGTTATTGTATCTATTTTATTTAAGTTATTGTTATCGGTGTTAGTCCTACTCCCGCTCTCAGGCCATTCTGAAAATCAGCGTCTTGGTTTTGGGGTCTACGATCCAAGAATCTAGACATTTGTGCTGAGACTGGTCTGTTTCAGCACCTCATATTGTATTTCGTTTTTTGTTTTTTGTTTTATTTTGTTAAGTTTTTTTACTCAAAATGTCAAATATATTTTTCATCTGTACTTTAACTTGAGGACCGCTGAATAAATGATTTTTCTTTCTTTCTTTCTTTCTTTCTTTCTTTCTTTCTTTCTTTCTATCAAAGAAAAAATAAAAATATGCCGCCATAACCTTAGTGTTCCGGCAGCACACAGCCCTTGAAAGTCCAGAGTATTCTAGGCCTATAAATAGCTAGTCAAACGCTAGCCTATAATATGTGTACCTGTATATATGTGTGTACCTAGTCCCGAAAATAATGGAATAATCCACCAATGGGCTAATGTATGATGGAATGGATGAAGAATTGGCCAAAGAGAATATAAATACTTGAATTGGCATTAGAACAACTAAGGCGTCCATTACACGATAGGTTTTGCTGTCAGTTTGCTCACAGTCACGGCTGTGACGACTGATGGATAACTAATCGTGCACTACACGGGGTGACTGACCGATATTTACATACTTTGATTCTTCGAGCATTTACCAATGGAGATGTTGACGCAAGGCGTACCCCTCCGCTGGCTATATAGCCATTTTGGCCATATGAGCGTGCGTAACTACGCTGTATTTTTAATACTGTGTGCGTGTTTCAAGCTAAAACGGTAGGACTGAGGAGTTTACTTTCTTAGTACCAAATCATGGTCGATAAATTACCTACAAAACGATACTAAACTTATGGTGGTAGGATTTATATTTTTTTAAATACACCGGGTGTTGTAAGTTTGACGTTACACTCGGTCCAGACAGACGCAGTGCTATGTTATGCATTTACAAGCTGTGATACTGTATCAGGATTTTATGGAAAGGGGTTTTGTAAAATATGGAAGCCCTTCCCAGTCAGCAAATATTAGAAATATTCTCGAAACCCATTATTTGGATGTTTTGGCAAGATATTTCATGCTGACTTACGATACGACGAATCAAGCGACGTAAACGACGTTAACCAAGCTTTATTCATCAGGGCACGGGCCATGGATAGGATGCCACCAACTTTTGGTGTTTTTCAACAGTTCAATATAATAATATATATACTAATAGTTCAATATATATACATATATATATATATATATATATATATATGTATATATACGAGCATATTCATATTCAAAGCAGGATTGATCTGGGGGTTAGAGTTTGGTACCAAACCCTGAATATTCCAACTTTGAGAATCGACTCCATAATGGAGTACGACCAAAGCAACCTCAACATTCGTTAAGGAGTTGACGAAATGTTCCTGCCGCAGTTTATTTTAAGTTCAATGCCTATGTAGAGAGTCAGGCCACGTTTAGCCGTTGGTCCAGGTCATCAACACACTAATATTATAAATGCGATTGTTTTTATGTGTATTTGTGACTCTTTAAAGTGTTAGTGACCATGAAAACTTAAAAACTTATATTTGTGACTACACTGGTTTGTTACTCAGTCACGGGAAAATGGCTGAACAGATTTAAATGAAATTTTGCACTCGGGTAGATTATGATCTGGATTAACAGAAATGCACGCAGATGAAGTCGCTGGCGTAGGACTAGTGTTTGTTAAAACGTAAAAAAAGAGATATTGTTTCGTGGAGTCAAGCGCGGTGAGCTAATCTCGGGAACCAATCCATATACCATAATGAATTTGGTGTCATATTGCAGCTAAATAAATAAGGTATTTAACTTCTTTAGCCCATTTTATCACAACTCTTGTAATTTTCCTTTAAATGGAGCAAGAAAGAAAAAACTGTACTTGCTTTCATCATTTTATAATATGTTGATGGCTGTATTTAAAAAAATATAAATCCTACCACTATACATTTAGTATCGTTTTGTAGGTAATTATATAAATATCGACCATCATTTGATACTAAGAAAGTAAACTCCTCAGTCTTACCGTTTTTGTACAAAATTAAGAAAACCAGAATGAGGGAGATAAAAGGGGGGAAAGTGCGGGGGAAGCTGTCATTACTCGACTTGTTTCCATATCGAAATTGAATCACATATATGAAAGCTACATGCATGCAAAGTTTCATGCTTTCTTCCGGATGGGACCCTTTTACAAACAATGCCATCTCTTTAAACAAACAAACTGAGGCTCGCATAGGTAACTCTAGACAGGCAGAGTTTCGCGCTACATACACTACGCTCATTATCCTGAGACACAGGACCCTGTATTTTACTGGAACTATTATTAAAAAAAAAAAGTAGGGGAGGGCGACCATTTAGGCACTTTAGACACTTAGATATCTTATGAGATACCGACATTAGTGACATCACATCGCGGGTTGTAAACATGCTTGCAAACGATACATTTTTTAATTTTTCATTTATCACATTTTTTTCTTGATACGCCTCTTAGTGATAGACATTTTTTTAATAAAGAAAGATTATAGTCGCAGTGTGGGTTGCACATTACTAGTATTCTTGTTAACCCCTCCAACTAAGCTTAATATGCTTGTGTCTGGAGTGGGTTTACGTCAATAGTGCAATGGGTAGGGTGGGGATTGAACTCACGACCTCTCGATCGCCAGTCCGACACCCTATCCATTGGGCTATTGCCGCCTTATGCATATATGCATTGAATGGTTAAAAATGTTTATGTAAGCGTATCTAGTTATCTTGTAAATGTCTGTACTGTCCATTACAAATAAGCTCGTTATCCCTTCCTTCAAAAAAATAAATAAAAAAGAGAATGATAATGTAGCTGTATCCAAGACAGAGCTTAAGAGGATTGTCCCTGAAAACGTGCGAATAGAGGTTTACGGTTTTTCAAATATTATGGAACTCGCTACACTAAGAGATACAATAAAAAAACCTCAGCTACTTATTAGATGTGTCAACAGTTTCACCGCGTGATATTAATTATTGCAATTCTAATTTTCAAGAAAAAAAATCATCAATATATACTTAAACACGGAAATCGACCTTTTCTATTTTCCATATTTAAGCTATTCCGGAGGTCCATTGAAAAATTTCTGTATTTCAGTCTTGAGACAGTAGTGTAAATATTGTATTCACCGTGTTCTTTTTCTCCATAATTGTACCAAAAACCTATAATTTAGGACTAAAAATCAATATATTTTTTATCGCAAAACGCTTCCCGCTCCCCCTACATTTTAGTATGAAGCAGACATGTGCATATTTCTTGACATATAAGAGCACACGCAGCCTGAAAATATTCAGCAAAGAGTAACATAGTATAACGCTAGGCCTACAATAGGAACTGGCTCTCAAGGATAGCTGCCGGAACACATTAGATGTTTGGCGACAGAATTTCTAACTTGAGGGTGGCTGGCAACCTGGCCTGGCCTGGCGGACACTAGATAGTGTCCTACCACCATGCGGTAGCCATGCGCAGAATACTTCACCAAAAAGAAATCGTTCAGTACTTCAGTCCATCACCGCGAACTACTTTAGTGTTTTAGTTCAGTACTTAATCTACTTCAGTTGCTCAAAATTTTAGTTTATCAGTCGGACGAGGATTGAATGGATTGGCATAGTCTCAGTGCGCGAGTCAGTGCCTGAATGAAACAGAACGATATGCCGATTAATACAATAGAGTGTGACAGCTACAATCTCGTCGGTAGCGAACGACACACGCCTACCATGTAGGCGTGTGTCGTTCGCGAACGACTGACTCAATTGAAGTACTTCAGTTGTTTCTTCTCATTCACTCTGTACTTCACTTGCCTAATCTATACTTCAGTAGTCCAATTACTTCATCTGCTTCGTCGCTTGAAATTTTCGTATTCGAGTCGAGAAAGAGAATAAAATACTTCAACAGCCGATTTCTGCCGATTAATGCCGAACGTTAAGTCATGTAGCGCTAATAAAAGAAACTTAATTTAAACTCATATTACTTTACCTCTATAGTAATAAGGATCATTTTAAGATTAATTTCGTAATTCATTGTAAAATGGCGCGCGCGCCATCAGCGCCAATGACTGCAGCTACCGACGGCATTGTAGCTGTCACACTCTATTGTATTAATTGGCATATCGTTCTGTTTCATTCAGGCACTGACTCGCGCACTGAAACTATGCCAAGCCAATCCATTCAATCCTCGTCCGACTGATAAACTAAAATTTTGAGCAACTGAAGTAGATGAAGTACTGAACTAAAAGACTGAAGTAGTTCGCGGTGATGGACTGAAGTACTGAACGATTTCCTTTTAGTGAAGTATTCTGCGCATGGCTACTACCATGCGGGGGTTATATTCAGTGCCATCCTAATATTCAAGGTGAGAGCACGTCCGTTTGTTGCACCGATCTTCTTTTGTTTCCCTGGCATAAGGGTGGGTCGTGAGTGTCGGACACAAAATTTATTCTTCGAACAATTAAACGTTAACGCAATATCAGGAAAATGATCTCTTTCTGGAAACTTTGTAATATGAGAAGCAAAAAAATTAAAATATGCAGGCTTCACGATTGTGTATTGTATCTGTTGTATATATTGTATATTGTACGGTGTATATTCTATTGTATATATTGTGTGTAGTATCTGTGGTCACCAAACTTTCTGTTTGTAAGTGACGTTTTTAAGCGAGGATTTTAGTTTTGGAACTTATTTTTTATTAACCGACTTCACAAAAAAGGAGGAGGTTCTCAACTCGTCTGTATGTTTTTTTGTGAGTATGTTACGCGATTACTCCGTCAATTGTGAACGGATTCAAATGATTCTTTTTTTAATAGGTACGGTACGTTTCCAAGGTGGTTTTATTATAATTTCATTGAGATCTGATTAGTATCTCCAGAGATATGGAGATAAATACCCCAAACTTAGGAGAATGTAATGGGTTTAGAAGAAGAGTCCCAAGAAGATTATACACAATGGAGGTTACTATTGCATATACTATTTTTTATTTTTTTTTCAAAAATAATATATTTTACCATTTTAGTGCAAAACTTTATAAATTACTTAAATTACATTGAATAAATAAAATTTCGTGTCTGGGCTGTTCAACATTGAGAAGTTTAGAACAGGTTGTTACGGTTAAATCAATTCACAAAATGTTGTGTCTGTTTTTGTAGCCTAATCTGTTTACCCGATTTCATGTTATCACGCGACTAAGGGAAATAGGGATTCATATTTATAAAGCCCGGAAAGTCGTATTAATTTTCAGACTTTGTTACCTATCCCAATTCGAAAAAACCTTGCATCACGTATTTACTTATTTATTTACAGAAGTACTCACAAAAATTTTCGAATAAAACAGACTATCTCATCTTGTTTCGCCATACAAACTTTGAATCCCCGTTCCGTCACCTTAAGGGGTGAATTTTAAAAAAATCCTTTCTTAGCCGATACCTAAGTCATAACAACTATCTGCCTGCATTCTAAATTTCAGCCCAATCCGAAACAATATTGATATTTTGACTTTGTTACCCCACTTTACCCTCTTTGGGGTGGAATTCCAAAAAAGCTTAAAACACATGATTACTTATTTATTTACAGAAGTACTTGTGTCAAGTTTCAATAAAAAGACTATCTAATCTTATTTCTTTACCCCATTTCACCCTCTTAGGGGTTGAATTTTGAAAAAGCCTGAAACAAGTATTTACTTATTTATTTACTTAAGCAATTGTGTGAAGTTTCGAATAGAAAATACTATATAATCTTGTTTCTCTATACAAACGTTGAACCCCCATTTCATCACCTTTAGGGCAAATTTTATAAAATCCTTTTTTTAATCCACCTTTACGTACTAAGACAAATATACCCTCTATATATCAAGTCTTTACGACCAGTGGTTTAGGCTGTGCGTTGTCTGTCAGTATGTCAGGACAAAGATTTTTACAGTATAAGAATATACAGATTACTTTATTTTATAAGTGCAATAAAGCGTATTCTATTCTATAAAGTACTATCTGTAATTCAGCCAAAAAGTTTACACTGCGACCCAACCCTTTGCTGCTCACTATCGAGGTCATCGACCGTTGATTTGGCAGGTATTATTCTGTGCTATGGGCCCGCTTGTCACGGAGCGGTAAGCTATGGCTGCAGACATTGCGTGTTTTCTGTGACATTATTAAACGTCATACCAAGATGAATGCGCGATGGATACATGACTTATTGAAATACCCAAAGTAATTTTTGTCCGGTGCCAGGGTGTGTATTTATGCTACGCAATCCATCTGTGTGGATACAAAATGTCTATGTAGGTGTTCAAAACTAAATGCCGACGCTCGCAAACGGCAGTCTTAACTATGACCTTTCTATTCTGTAAGCCCTCATAAATGTATTCATCACCAAGCCTATCAAAACAACCGATAAAGTCTCATACCAATTTCCTTTACAATAGTGATGGATCGTCTCAATTCTGACGGCATAATAAAAATATAATCAAACACCAAGTACAATGCCTGGGCCAGTACAAACAGTAAATCGATTCATTTTTGGTATTTTCATAGTATTTATTTATTTACGTACTACAGTTACTAGAGGTGCATTACAATACAAATTTTACCAAGTCACCTTCCTAGTTTCTTGTTTTTTATTTTTGCAGAAGGGGGCAATCCTCATGGATTGCTCGTCTCAGCAGACGAGGCACTGGATAACATCTTGACCCACCTTCCATACCGGCTGGCACCGACTATACTGAACTCGACGAACGGATTAGCTACATGTTTTTGTCTGGCGGGTGGTTCGAGCCACGGCTGCAGCCTACCACTAGTGGTCACCTATTTCACACCACCCAAGGGTCACTGTTGGAAATAAAATATGCAACTGTGTGGCAACACACTAGACTGTCTGTGTAGTATTCTGATAATTTTTCTGTTTTGTGCAACACTCGTTCTTCTTAGTTAGTTTTCCCTATAACTCACACTGCTAATTAATGTTTAATTTAATCATAATTATTCTAATAGTAATATAAATATAGACAGACATAACCTCGTAGCCAGGATCATCCACCAGCAACTTGCTCTGCAATACGGCCTTGTCGAGTCCGAGGTGCCGTACTATAAGTACGCACCTGAGCCAATTCTCAAAAATGGTCGTGCTTTGCTCTATTGGGACCGATCTGTTATCACGGACAGAACTATTGTCGCCAATAAGCCTGATATCGTGATAGTCGACCGGTCCCAGCGGCGGGCAGTGTTATTCGACATCACCATCCCGCATGACGAGAACCTCGTGAAAGCCGAGAAGGATAAAATCAGTAAGTACCTTGACCTGGCTCATGAGGTTACCGCCATGTGGGATGTTGTCTCGACTAGCATTGTCCCGATAGTTGTTTCTGCGAACGGCCTAATGGCGAAGAGTCTCGACCAACATCTCAAGAGACTTTCGCTAGATGGCTGGATCAAGGGCCAGATACAGAAGGCGGTACTTCTTGACACGGCACGCATTGTCAGGAGGTTCCTCTCTCTGCAGCTCTATCCACCGGTAGCTTGGGTCCTGCTCCGCTGCCGGCGGCATCGTAGATTTAGGTTTTTTGTATTATTTTATGTTTTTATAGTGGTTTTCTTTATTATTTTTGTATGGAATATTATAAAAAATCTAAATTTAAGAAAAATAAATATATACATGAATATAAATAGTAATAGTATATAATATAATAGTAAAATTTATGAATACGTGAATATTATATAAAACTATATGGACACGTGAATATTGAATATTAAAGAGGTGCATTTTATAACAAGAGTTTATTTTACAGAAGAACTTGACTTATGCTTTACTTTGCTGACGCTAATGCTTCACTGTGTACCACAGGGAACTATCATCGCCTCTGCTACACAGTCACGGATAGGGTAGATTACATTTATTTCACACTGTGCAACTGGTTCTGCCACCAGTAGCACATAGTGGAACAGGTCTAAGCCTAAACGGATGCAAGAGGGCAACAATAAACTTTCCAGGGTGACAATGACCCCTGAATTGCACCTAAAAAACTATTTACGAACGCCTTCAGAATGTTGAGTTACTGTAACTACGAAACACCAGTCTCAAAAGACGTGATGAATAGGGTATCAGTTATGCAAACAAATGCATCCAATCAGTTTCCCCGTGACGAGGGAAACTTGAAGATTATGAACTTAATTAACGCTGTTTGCCTTGCTCAAAGAATTCTGTGCAGGCTCAAATCAGCTGGTTTTATTTTTAGATTGGTTGGGAACTGTTTAGTTTACCCCTCTTGTCGTCTACTCGACTGTAATAACAAGTCGTTTGTATGTATTTCTTACCTGAAATTCGGCGTTTCTTATTTCGGCGTTTTGCTGTATGTTGGGGTTTTTTGAAATGAGATAAAAACATTTTGTGCCACACCACAGGATAAATAATATTACAAGTTCCTACACACTCAGTTCGGCATTATAACTACTGTGATATACCTAAGTACTTCACTCACTAATTGCAGTCTGGCGTTTGAGTATCTACCTATATTTTTAACCGAATTCATGAATAAGGAGGATGTTCTCAAGTCACCTGTATTTTTATTGTTTGTTAACTCAGAAGTCCGTCATTTATTAAATTCTTTTTTTTTTGTGTAAATTTTATTAAGTAGGAAATGACCAAGCTCATCTCAATCTGTAGAAATCAATGTACGCAGGCAGGCAAAGCCGTGAGCGAATCATCTAGTATAAGTTTCCAACGAATTTCTTAAAAAGCTCTGATATTCAAAGTCGCAATAATTTTCATAGCCTTTTAACCAAAGCCAGACAGAACGAATTAAGAAAAAGACGTTATAAATAAAACGTGATGATTACGACTACGTACCTACGTACTTAACGTAGATTAACGTAAATCTGTCGTTACGTCGTCAGTCTGATTTGCGAGATTACTAATACTTAAGTTAACAACTTCGAGGGTGAAGTAAGAAAATTCAGGACTAAGTTAAGATTAAGTTTTCAAATTAGGATCTAAACCTAAATCTATGCAAATTGGTAAATTCTAGATGAAAGAAGGTGGTTGATATTAATGGCTACGAGATAAGTGTCTAGTCTAGACAATGTGATAAAATGTATAATTAATAAGCTTTTTTTTTGTAATAGTACCAACCATAATACTGACATAACCCCAAACCCCCGCATGGTGGTAGTACACTATCTAGTGTCCGTCTGGATACCACCCTCAAGTTAAAAAATCTCTCGCCAAACGTCTAATGTGTTCCGGCAGCTATCCTTGAGAGCCAGTTCCCATTCTCGGCTTAGCGTGCTACCATACTCGACCGCATCATCACTTATCAACAGGTGAGATAGTAATGAAACGCTAGCCTATAAGAAATAAAAAAAAACTCAACTTGGGCGGTTTTTAGGCTTCCGTACCCAAAGGGGGGGATCATAAACCACCAACTGGTGAGATAGTGGTCAAACGCTAGCCTATATGATAAAAAATTAAAATAAAATAAGCGTTCGACTAATCGATATCTACTGATGATGCCCAGGGCCGGCAGTCTCTACATGAGTAGCGATGAATTTTGACCGACGATCGTCGTTAAGAAAAGAGATGCAAATATCCAAATGTCAAGCTGCATCTCCCTCCATTAGACGTTTGCGATGACAGGACGCGTCGATATCAATGTAGAGACTTCCACCCCTGTAAAGAACTTTCAATCATAAACACGTTGTCATACCACACAATAGGTGTCGAAATTTCTGGAAGGACTTCTGTCGTCCCAGCGGCCAGCACGCTGCAGCCTCGTACACATGTCTTTATTTTCAGATGTAAGCATGCTTGCCTGCTATTCCGTTATAGACTTACTCCATCTGTCATCACCTCGCCTGGCTAAGTATCCTGCTCAGGTTCTTTTTAGTCCCATGACGTTGAAATATTATTATTATTATATGGAGAATTTCGATGTTGGGAATACAGCTAAATTACAGCAAAACTAATATTATCTAATGTAATCGTTAACGTTAATTAACAAGATTTTTACATCTCAATGTGTGAGCATCTGTACCCCGTGCTATATACCCGTGTTCAATGCACATTGAAAATGAGTTCTTTGAGATACGTATAATGATTTTTTTAAGTCAAATATGGTAATGGTTATAATGCTTTTGTAATAAACGTGACTACCAAAAAACAGTCAAGTCGCGCCGAAAACCTTCGTAGTAAACATAAATATAATATATGTGTACCCCAGAGTAACAACACAATGTTTCATAAAAGTTCCTTTGTTACTGCCATCAAAGTTTACAATCATCTGCCCACAGATTTTAAAACTTTAAGCCATAAATATTTTAAAATTAGGTTTAAAGAATGGTTGACATCTAAAGCGTATTACAATTTAAACGAGTTCTTTATCGATTTAATAAGTTAATTATATTGTATACTTATTGATAAACTAGAAGTGTCCCGCGGCTTCGCCCGCGTGAAAACCTTCTTTTATTTAAAACTTAAAACTTTTTTTTTGTAAAAACGATTCTATCAATAAACACATCAAATAAGAATTAGCCAAATCGGTTCACCCGTTTTCATGTTATCGCGTGACTAAGGCAACTCGGAATTCAAATATTATGTTTCTTTGAAGTGTTTCACACTTTATATTTTTGTAAATTGTTAAACACAATCCAAAATTTCATCGTACCGACGGGACTTGAACCCGCAACCTCCGGAATAACATGTTCCGGTGCTTTGCCAATTAAGCCACGGTGCGAAGTATCGTTACGATGAAATTAGTGGATTGCATTTGTTAACCCAATTATGCTATGGTGGCGCCATCTATGACTACTTATTACGTAAGTTAATCATTCGGAAGAAATCATTACAGTTTTCAAATCCGACGAGAGATGTTGCACTGCGTAAATCAAATATTATGTTTCTTTGAAGTGTTTCACACTTTATATTTTTGTAAATTGTTAAACACAATCCAAAATTTCATCGTACCGACGGGACTTGAACCCGCAACCTCCGGAATAACATGTTCCGGTGCTTTGCCAATTAAGCTTTGCTTAATAATGCAAAGCACTGTAATGATTTCTTCCGAATGATTAACTTACGTAATAAGTAGTCATAGATGGCGCCACCAATGCATAATTGGGTTAACAAATGCAATCCACTAATTTCATCGTAACGATACTTCGCACCGTGGCGTAATTGGCAAAGCACCGGAACATGTTATTCCGGAGGTTGCGGGTTCAAGTCCCGTCGGTACGATGAAATTTTGGATTGTGTTTAACAATTTACAAATATATAAAGTGTGAAACACTTCAAAGAAACATAATATTTGATTTACGCAGTGCAACATCTCTCGTCGGATTTGAAAACTGTAATGATTTCTTCCGAATGATTAACTTACGTAATAAGTAGTCATAGATGGCACCACCAATGCATAATTGGGTTAACAAATGCAATCCACTAATTTCATCGTAACGATACTTCGCACCGTGGCTTAATTGGCAAAGCACCGGAACATGTTATTCCGGAGGTTGCGGGTTCAAGTCCCGTCGATACGATGAAATTTTGGATTGTGTTTAACAATTTACAAAAATATAAAGTGTGAAACACTTCAAAGAAACATAATATTTGATTTACGCAGTGCAACATCTATCGTCGGATTTGAAAACTGTAATGATTTCTTCCGAATGATTAACTTACGTAATAAGTAGTCATAGATGGCGCCACCAATGCATAATTGGGTTAACAAATGCAATCCACTAATTTCATTGTAACGATACTTCGCACCGTGGCTTTATTGGCAAAGCACCGGAACATGTTATTCCGGAGGTTGCGGGTTCAAGTCCCGTCGGTACGATGAAATTTTGGATTGTGTTTAACAATTTACAAAAATATAAAGTGTGAAACACTTCAAAGAAACATAATATTTGATTTACGCAGTGCAACATCTCTCGTCGGATTTGAAAACTGTAATGATTTCTTCCGAATGATTAACTTACGTAATAAGTAGTCATAGATGGCGCCACCAATGCATAATTGGGTTAACAAATGCAATCCACTAATTTCATCGTAACGATACTTCGCACCGTGGCTTAATTGGCAAAGCACCGGAACATGTTATTCCGGAGGTTGCAGGTTCAAGTCCCGGCGATACGATGAAATTTTGGATTGTGTTTAACAATTTACAACTCGGAATTCATATTTATAAAACCCTAAAAACCTAAATTTACAGACTTTGTTACCTACCCCATTTCGAAAAATCCTACAACACGTACTTTATCCCATCTTGTTTCGCCATACAAACTTTGAATCCCCGTTCCGTATCCGGGAGGAATTTTCAGAAAATCATTTCTGAGCGGATACCTACGTCATAATAACTATCTGCATTCTGAAATTCAGCGCAATCCGAAACAATATTGATTTTTAGACCTTGTTACCCCAGTTTATCCTCTTAGGGTGGCATTTTGAAAAAGTCTGAAACTCGTATTTACTTATTTATTTACAGAAGTACTTGTGTGAAATGTCGAATAAAACGACTATCCAAACTTTGAAGCCCCGCTTCATCCCTTCCTCTCTTCTTCCCTTCCTTAAAGAGTGTATTATGAAAAATTCTTTATTAGCATATACCTAAGTCAAAAGTCAAAATAACTATCTGCATGGCAAATTTCAGCGCATTCCGAAGCAATATTGATTTCAGACTTTGGTACCCTCTGGTACACTTCACCCTTTTAGGGGTGGAATTTCGAAAAAGCCTGAAACACGTAATTACTTACTTAAGTACTTGAGTTAAATTTCGAATATAAAAGACTATCTAATATTGTTTTTCCATACAAACTTTGAACCCCCGTTTTATCCCCTTCAGGGGTGAATTTTGGAAAGTCCTTTCTCAGAGGGAACTAACGTCGTAATAACTATCTGCATGCCAAATTTCAGCGCAATCCAAAATAATATTCATTTTCACGCTTTGTTACCTCATTGCACCCTCTTAGGAGTGGAATTTCAAAAAACCTGATACACGTATTTACTTATTTTTTTACTGAAGCACTTATGTGACGTTTGGGATAGAAAAAACTATCTAATCTTGTTTTTCCATACAAACTTTGAAGCCCGTTTCATCCCTTTCAGGGGTGAATTTTGGAAAATACTTTCTCAGAGTTAACTGACGTCGTAATAACTATCTGCATGCCAAATTTCAGCGCAATCCGAAACAATATTGATTTTCACACTTTGTTACCCCATTGCACCCTCATAGGGGTGGAATTTAAAAAAAAAACCTGAAACACGTATTTACTTATTTTTTTACTGAAGCACTCATGTGAAGTTTCGAATAGAAAATACTATCTAATCTTGTCTCTCCATACAACTTTGAACCCCTGTTTCATCCCCTTCAGTGGTGCATTTTGAAAAATCCTTTTTCAGAGGTAACAAACGTCGTTATAACTATCTGCATGCCAAATTTCAGCGCAATCCGAAACAATATGCATGGTGGTAGGACACTATCTAGTGTCCGCCTGGCCAGCTACCACCCTCAAGTTAGAAAATCTGTCACCAAACATCTAATGTGTTCCGGCAGCTATCCTTGAGAGCCAGTTCCCATTCTAGGCCTAGCGTGCTTACCATCTTTCGACCGCATCATCACTTACCAATAGGTGAGATAGTGGTCAAACGCTAGCCTATAACGTATAAAAAAAAAAAATATTGATTTTCACACTTTGTTACCCCATTTCACCCTCTTAGGGGTGGAATTTCAAAAAAACCTGAAACACGTATCTACTTATTTTTGTACTGAAGCACTTGTGTAAAGTTTCGGATAGAAAAGACTATCTAATCTTGTTTCTCCATACAAACTTTGAACCCCCATTTCATCCCCTTAAGGGGTGAATTTTGAAAAATCCTTTCTTAGTACACCCCTACGTACTAAGACAGATATTCCATCTAAATTTCAAGTCTCTACGACCAGCGGCTTAGGCTGTGCGTTGTCTGTCAGTGAGTCAGTCAGTCAGTCAGTCAGTATGTCAGGACAAAGATTTTGTCTGTGATTGTACTTAAGCCTCATTAGATTAAGTAACATTATATTGTACGCCTGAAAGGGTAAACTGTTGATACCATACATATTGTACATAAGACCATCTTGTATCAATGTACCGATGTATTATTGTATAACTGTGTACAGTTATACAATAAAAATATTTCTATTTCTATTTCTATTACCGTTTTGCATGATTTTACACGTTAGAATCTTAAAAACTGTGTTACATAGGGTCAGAGCCGTCCCGTATTATTGACGTATTTGAATACGGTCTTGTAGTTTGATGCCGAGCATAGCACGTTTTGTGTAGTGCTCCATCTTTATTAGTACTATTTGTACTAGGTACAATGTATTTTGTTCTAGTACTTATTTATATTTTACCCGTAGGTATGTTTCTCTTAGGAACTAATGGCTGTTTCCGCTAAGCACAGATCGCTGTTTCCTCATGCAAAAGGCAATAAAAATACCACTTCCTTCTAAATAGATAGGCGTTTTCTTATCCAAACCGTTTTGCGAGTGTGAAACAAATGGTGCGGGCTAATGAGAGATCCCCAATTTTCCGCTACATGGAAAAAACTCGGGATTACTCTATACCCTTTTCGCGGTTACAACCTTTTTCGTGAAACTACTTGCGAACATTTGTTATGAAAATTAATCGCCTGAAAATTAAGAGATATTTCAAGTGAAGCGGTAAAAACTTTTGGAGCTAAATTTGGAGGGGAAACTAAATATGATCTAGTAAAATATATCTAACTACTAATCTGTGGGAAGTTTAATGTTTCTTTTTAATCGACTTCAAAAAAAGGAGAAGGTTTCTCAATTCGACCGTATATATTTATTTATTTTTTTATGTTTGTTCGCGTATAACTTCGTCGTTTATCAACCGCTTTTGATTATTATTTTTTTGTTGGAAAGGAGATATCCCAAGTGTGGTACCATGGTAATTTTATCGAGGTCTAATAAGTATCTCCAGAGATATGGAGATAAACACCTCAAAATTGGTACTGAATATTAATAGCGCAGCATTGAAGTCGGTTCTTTTTCAACCGCCTTCAAAAAAAAGGAGGAGGTTTCTCAATTAGACCGTATATGTTTCTTTTTTTTTATGTTTGTTCGCGGATAACTTCGCCGTTTATGAACCGATTTTGATTATTCTTTTTTTCTTAGAAAGGAGATATCCTAAGTATAGTACCATGGTAATTTTATCGAGGTCTGATAAGTATTTCCAGAGATATGGAGATTTATCTCCATGAGGTGTTTACACCCCAAAATTGCTACTGAAAATTAATAGCGAGGCATTGAAGTCGGTTGTTTTTAGTTTTTTACACGATCTTATTATTTATAATATAGGTGGTAGAAAGTTTATTGTAACAAATTTACTTGAAAATAAAGTTATGTAACGAATGGTACATAGTTGGTTAGTTCCACCGGTACTACGACACCTCTCGCTCATTTTTTGTTTCTTTGGCGGGTAAAACCAAGGGACAAAGCCAGTATTTTTACGTATATATTTCTATGGAAGTATAACCGCCTTGTTCTGCCAAAGGTTATGTTCTTCTATTGAAATAGAAATAAAGTGGGGCACACACACAGTCGTCCTTTGTTTGACGTCGCCGGTCGAGTTTGATTTGCGTACAACAACTCTGTTGTTTGACTTGTTTGTTTTGTCAGGATTATGTGGGGCTGAATGAGTTATGAAAGAGGTGTTTATTTAATAGTCACCATGTTTTATACGACATTCGCAAAGTGTGGGAAGTGACTGGAAAGGAAGAGCCGAAGATTGGGCTCAGTGTCTATGTCCAGCAGTGGACTGATTATGGCGGCTGATTATGATGATGATGTTTTATAAAGTCAATTTTAAAATGCTGTTGGACAGCTACCGCAAAATGGCAATGAAAATTTGCAAAATATGCTGGGACTGTATCTGTGAGAGTTTAGGTGGTGTTAAATGAGTCATCATTATCATCATCAGCCTGTGTCAGTCCACCGCTGGATGTAGGCCTCTCCTAAGATGCGCCACTGAGCCTGATCTTCGGATCTTCTCTTCCAGTCACTGCCCACCGCTTTGCGAATGTCGTCACTCCACCTGGTCACAGGACGTCCTACGCTACGTTTGCCGATTCGCCAGTCTGCCCCAACGGTTATCAGTCCTGCGGCAGATATGACCAGCCCACTGCCACTTCAGCTTGCTAATCCGTTGAGCTATGTCGATAACTTTAGTTCTCTGGCGAATTACTTCGTTCCGGATTATATTCGGCAGAGAAATACCGACCATAGCTAAATGAGTTAAATAAGTGAGTGTATGTATCCCTTCCAACGAAAGTGGGTGTCATGTCGTGCTAAATATTATTATTTTTATCCGAAAAATATATATATGTTTATGATGAATAATCTACCTAACAAAACTTTCCAAAAGATACCTTGTTCAAAATATCTTGCAGCAGTTTTGTAGAAACATGCCGAACTATCCAACGCTAGCACCTGGATAAATTAAAACTTGTTAATTTGATGGAAGTAGATGTGATTTATTTACACTGCGCAAGTAGAACTGATTACTGATTTTTTATGCATTTTCTTATAGGTAAGGGAAATTTCAACTGGGATAAGAATATCAACAATAGTTTCTAAAAGCAGAGATGACAAATCTTACTAAATATATATTTTCCGAATGCACCATAACAATATGTGACTGCTGCTAATGTGTAGAAACGTGCAAAAATCCCAAGAAACAAACATTGTGTTTTTTGTCAATACCTGACTTATCAATTGTTGTGTATCCTTTGACAGCAAAATTGCTATTTTTATATATCATATAGGCTAGAGTTTGACCACTATTTCACCTGTTGGTTAGTGATGATGAGGTCGACGATGATAGCACGCTAGGCTTAGAATGGGAACTGGTTCACAAAGATAGTTGCCAGAACACATTAGATGTTAGGCCATAATTTTTCTATGTTAGCTGGCCAGACGGACACTAGATAGTGTCCTATCACCACGCGGGGGTTGGGGGTTTCTTAGCGATGTTTTCCTTCACCGAAGGGCGACTGTAAAAAACGTAAATACATTTTTCGATAGAAAAATCCATTGGTGCACGGTGATTGCACTCGGTACCTCTGGCGTCAAAGCCGACCATTTTCCTACTTCACCACCGGGCCCTCAAGCAAAGACATGTACATAATATTTCCAATAAACATGGCCTTTTTGTTAGGGTTCCGTAGTCCTGAGAAGGAACCCTTATAGTTTCGTCATGTCCGTCTGTCTGTCTGTCCGAGGTTTTGCTAAGAGACCGTTAATACTAGAAAGCAGTAATTTTGTGGGAGAATGTATATAAATTACGTCGACAAAGTGCTGAAATAAAATTATGAAAATTCTTTTTTTTTAGGGTAGCACCCCTATATGAGAAGTGGGGTGAATTATTTTTCATCGTCTACTCCATCGTGTGTGGTATCGTTAAATAGGTCTTTTAAAATGACTTAAGGATTACCAATACCATTTTTAGATTGAATGCTCTATTTACGAAAAATTAAACTTTAAAGTGCAAATTTTTGTTCTAGTAGGGCGTCCCCCCCCCCCCTCTAAAAGCTACTGCTGGCTTGAAAAATCCGGAAAAATTCGTGATAATAGCGCATTTCATGAATTTTGAAGGAAAACTATAGCGGTTAAGATACCTTTATTCGTTTAGCAGTAATAGTCGTTGAACTTGGGTGTTGGATAATTTTGTACCAAATACAAAATCCTTAGAATAAATCCTTTAAAGTGACAAAGACGGAGTACCTAGTTGCTTGTTTATAACGGGTAAAGACTTGCATTGAATAACAGGCTACTACGGAACCCTACACTGTGCGTGGCCCAACACGCACTTGGCCGGTTATATTAAATAACGCGAGCAAAACCACTACCTAGGCGCTGCAGTGAGAAACAATACAATAATCATTCAACTAGCACAGTGTAAGTAGGACATAAAGTTACACGTCACAAGCACTTAAGAAGAGGGCACGAAGTACTTATTCAATGCCTCGAGCTGCCTGGAAGGATTTGGTTCCGAAAATGAATTAGAAGTTGGAAAACTCTGAAACTAGGAAACACTGAAGTAGACGTACTCAATAGGTAAAGGAAGAAATAGATAACCATAGCTTGGCCACAGATACTTCATTTATACTTTTCGTCGTCAGAGTCAGTTTCACTACTCTCTGATAAAGTTTTGGATAGTTTAGCTTACAAGATTCATCATCATCGGCCTATATTAGTCCATTACTGGACATATGTCTCTTTTGAATTTGAATACACCGATAGGATTTGTTGTGTGTCATTTTCCGATTCCCTTTTCCAATTCTTTTCCCACGGAGATATCGATAAGAAGTACTTGTCAGCTAAATGCTACAGAAAACTATATCTCCGTCTAGACGTCAACGTCCTCAACCCTATTTAGTATTACGTAAATACACCTTATTACCCGAGCGGTCGAGTTCCCCGCGGCTTGCCTACATTATCTTCCGTAAAGAAGTTATAAAAATAAAATTATTCTCGTTTTATTCGATGAAACCTCCCCTCGTAGGCTAGGGAAAATCTTGTCTCTAAATATTTGAGAAATCGTTGAACGGGACAGACGTTGTTTGCCTTCAAATTGTTATTATATTAGAGACTTTCTGGTTCTTGTTCTCAAACGAGGCTTGGAGATTTTAATTTTAGGTTCGTTTGGAATAGATTGGTCAATATTTTCCTTTATGATTGGTGGAAGGAGGTATCACACAGGATTATATTCTCTTTAGAAAGAGGTTGGTAAAGATTTGAGTGAGAAATGGCTAATAGCACAGAATAATGAATAGTACAGGTACTAATAGACAGGTTTGCTCAATTAATGGTTTAAAATTTTCTTCACGGTTAGAAATTAAGAAAAACACATTTTTTTCTAACGAATATATTTAAGTAACATCTCGTTTAAGACGACAAGAGACAATCATATTTTAAGTTATGAGTATAAAAAAATTATACGTGTAAGATTAAGAAAGATGTAAAATGTCTTCTGAGGCGCAGTCACAGTACCTACAGCCTTGTTTTTCTCCAGCTCTGTAAGCGCAGTACGACTTACATTTTTTAACTATTTTCACGGTAATATAATAACATTATAATTATAATATTATAATATTACTGTGCTATTTTTGCGAAACACGGAAAAATCTATGGGACCTTTAGCTAGTACTTGGAACCTTCGGTATGTGTTACTTGCTTATGGTAATGGCGAAATAATGCCACAAAAATACAATACCTACATATATTTCAGAAAATTATTTTTCCGAGAGTTGGTAAGGAGGTGTTTGTGATCCTTATGTCCCTACTATGTAGACACTTCAGTTACGAACAAACCGAGAGCTTTTCGAGGATATTTCAAGTGACAGCCAAAACAAAAGGAAAACGGTTACCTGTTTGAGGGATATATATTTTTTTGTAAGTATTTTTTTTTAACCAACAGCTGTCTGCGAGTTTCTAGAGTCAGCTTTTTGAGATGTTAGCTAACAGCAGAGCTACATTCACAATCATTTGAAATCAAATTCAGATTCGGAATCTGCCTCTCTCGACATGGATTTTTGTAATTCACAATACTCTTATTTACACTCCTGTCCATGTTAGGATGCCGCTGATGTTAAGGTTATCTGGAGTGAAACTTCTTTAGGCACGTAGAGCACTTTTTGGGTTAAGAATGTCGGATGTCTCTTATTGAAATTATGTAGAATACCCCTGCGGACCCAGTAACATAACAAAGCGAAGTGAAAGTCTCCGATGGCAAAAATGCTTTCGTATGTCCGGTGGACAATCGGATGTCTGTTCTCCTCTACAGGTCGCATTTTACAACCGATTCTCGTGAAATTTTGTGAGCAGGTTCGATAGTTATAAAGATTTTTGTGGTTTCAGTTGATTAAGTTTTTCAAAATGGCGGAGAATTGGGGCACATGAGTAAAGAAAAGGAATCTTTACTGTGATACATGTGACATGATGACATGATACATGTGATTGGGGGTGAAAACGTAAAGAAAAATTATATTCCATCCATTTCGGAAAAATTAAATATGGCTCAGAACTTCTTTGTTACCCTTCTAAAGTCGAAAGAAAAATACCAATGTAAACAAGTAAAGGTACAACATATCTTCCAATGTAACAATCACCACAGTCAGTAATTGGCATGACCACACCATCCCCCTGCTTCACAGAATACGCAACAGTAACTACGTTCTACTCGAACCTTCAATAGGCCAGGCCTATTATTTCGCACGGCCTTTGAGTCTACAGTTGCGGTAACGCATTTGAGGTACTAGCAT
This sequence comes from Cabera pusaria, assembly GCA_954871355.1. Taxonomy (NCBI): domain Eukaryota; kingdom Metazoa; phylum Arthropoda; class Insecta; order Lepidoptera; family Geometridae; genus Cabera; species Cabera pusaria. The sequence continues at coordinate 22,602,680 of OX940892.1, forward strand.
GCAGGATTGTATACAGGGGAATTAAGTCTTTGGGATTTAATCATTAAATGTGGCTTAATTGGCAGAGCACCTGGACATGTAATCCGGGGGGTGCGGGTTCGAGTCCCGTCGGTACGATGAAATTTTGGATTGTGTTTAACAATTTACAAAAATATAAAGTGTGAGACACTTCAAAGAAACATAATATTTTATTTACGCAGTGCAACATCTCTCGTCGGATTTGAAAACTGTAATGATTTCTTCCGAATGATTAACTTACGTAATAAGTAGTCATAGATGGTGCCACCAATGCATAATTGGGTTAACAAATGCAATCCACTAATTTCGTCGTATCGATGTATCGAACCGTGGCTTAATTGGCAGAGCACCTGGACGTGTAATCCGGGGGGTGCGGGTTCGAGTCCCGTCGGTACGATGAAATTTTGGATTGTGTTTAACAATTTACAAAAATATAAAGTGTGAGACACTTCAAATAAACATAATATTTAATCATTAGGTTTCTGTATCATACTGAAGCCGGTCTCTACATAGTAAGCGACGCTTTTTGTCAATGCAAGTGGAATTAATAATAATAGAACCAGATACAGCTAGGCAGCTTCAGATCGCATCAACATCAGCCTACTTTAATCCAACATATTGCTATTCTTACCCGTCTTCTAGGCTGTTAGGTACTGAATATTAAAACGTAGCTCCGTAAATCGATGCTGACGCTTTTCATAGATTCTCTAAGGCCAGCCATTTCAATAACATAATAAAACTTTTGATTCTACATATTGTTACAAAACTCTCTTTCTCTACTGATACTTCTTCTGCAGTATGTGCTCATATACAAGTATGACCACATATCAGAATTTCGTAAAACGCTGAAATGGTTACCTATTCGACTTCGCCGGAATAGTCATGTCCTTTCTGTCCTATACACTGTCCTATTTATCCCATCTACCCCATCCTATCTTAAGGAACGTTTTACGTTTCTTCACTTTTCTAATACGCTTTCCTTACGATCCACAAAAACTCTCCAATTATTAACTCCTATCCATTCCTCACATGTTTACGAAAAATCTTTCACTGTTCAAGCGGCCCATTTATGGAACGTGTTGCCTGTGGAGATTAGACATGCCAAATCGCTGCCTATCTTTAAATCTATGGTGAAAGTCCATTACTTGTCCCATACATGATAAAACTGTAACGTTACTGTACCTCTATTTATGCATTTTGTTATATGTTAAATATGTATGTGTTTATATTGTATATACATATATATATAATATATTTATGTATTTTATAATAAACTATACTAGTAAAATAGTATTCTAGTATTTATTTTTGTATGTTTATAGTATAACTTACATTATATTATCTCTGATCATTTAGGTTCTATTGTACGCTACCGCCAAGTTTCTTTTTTCCTTGACAAGGTTATCTGGAAGAAATCGCTCTATGCGATAAGACCGCCGATTGTATTGCCTTACTATTACTGTATACTAGATAAGTCGTACAATTTGTAAATATGTTGTCTGGTAATCAATAAAGAGTTTTGTATTGTATTGTATTGTATATGCAGTGGGTGGCAGAGCATCGCAGGTCGTTGTCCCTGGTGCACGCGCCGACTTGCTGCGTCGCTGCCTTCACTCGACGACGCTGCGACTGCCGGTTCCGTCGCTCCCAACTCAACAACACATCCATAGCGGACTCACAACTATTTCATGTTTCAGGTGGCTGGGAGTGGAGCTCGTGGTGCGTGCGGGTGCAGTGGGTGGCAGAGCATCGCAGGTCGTTTGTCCCTGGTGCACGCGCCGACCTGCTGCGTCGCTGCCTTCACTCGACGACGCTGCGACTGCCGGCTCCGTCGCTCCCAACTCGTTTCAGTTTAATATTTAAGTTAGATATTTATGTTGAATGTTTTAGTTAAATATTTCAGTTGAGTGTTTCAGTTAGATATTACAGTTAAATATTCAAGTTAGATATTTTATTTATAACTATGTGTTCAAATCGCGAAAGTTTAAAGTTTACAATATACTCTTATTTATTAACTGACTTCATAAAAAAGGTTCTCTATGCGACGTTTTTTTTTTGTATGTTCACCAATTACTCAAAGACGTCTGGACCGATTTAGAAAATTCTTTTTTTGTATGAAAGGGTATATTATAAAGGGTATCAAAAGGTATACTTTCCAGGTACTGCGATTTAAATTTCATCGAGATATGTTCAGCATCTCCAGAGATATGGAGGTAATCACCTCAAACTTAGTACTTACTGAAAATGACTAGCGCGGCATTAAAAGTCAGTTTTTCTCGTTTTATGAACGATTATAAATTATTTTCTTCGTCTTTCAAATCACTTTCACCTTTTCTCCATTCCGGGAGTCTATCAGTTATCTTGTTTTGTATTATGTATCGCTGACTTCGAGCATTTACCAATGGAGATGTTAACGTTGTAATCCGCAAACATTTTTTTGTCGATATTTACGAGGGACGAGGTAAACACGGATTGTAAACACACAAATCACTCACTTTAACGATCCCGCACACTAGCTTGAAACACGCACACAGTATTAAAAATACAGCGTAGTTACGCACGCTCATATGGCAAAAAATGTCTATATGGCCAGCAGCCCTGGTACGCCTTGCGTTAACATCTCCTTTGGTAAATGCTCGAAGATAGCTGATTTAGAATGCCTTCAACCTTGCTAATCCGTACATTGTTTCGGGTTTCACAAATGTCGTCACGCATGTTTCGTCGGGAAAGCTCGTACAACCTACAATCGGATTGCTGAAATGAAAGCGCTTTGGGGAATTCTGACACACTTACGTGTGAGTGTCCGCGGATATAAGCTTCTAACGTCCACAGACAGTTAAAAAACTTAAAAAATTGCTATTTTAGACACAAGTACACGGTAAATTTTACAGCATTGGGTGGTTCAAATTTGGTTTACGAGTTTTTTTTTTCTAAATAGAACTGGGTAGCACTTCACCACTATCTCTCCTGATGTTAAGTGATGATGCGGTCGATGATGGAGCATTTTTCATCTACAGGAAAATAAAAAAGAATAATCAAGCACTTTGGGAATATTTTACATTTACAACAAGTTCGCAGGTTGCGAATATAGTTGCGGAATATAGCGTTGACTATGTTCAACTTCGCGTTGCGCGATTAAATACTTCTCACTCTCTCTCTTCTCGGTCTGCAATGACCCATTCTAAAAAATTGATATTTGTTAGACACACACGCACGTTCCATCATCTTAATCTGTTATAACGTAGCGAGGTACTTGTAGAGTATAGCCCCGGGCAGCGAGATTGTGGCATAGAAAACCAGGTTCAAGAGGAGCCGGAAAAACCTGCTCTATTATACTTATTTAATTAATGAATTAACGCCACCTCAAATTATCATAGCAAGTTATTAATGTAAAATGTAGGCAACTCAACATCCAACATTGCATGTAATATACGGCATGAAGAATGGAAATTAATATGACTTTTGACTTTATTAGCGACCGTTGTAAGAAGACCTTGCCCAGTTTTGTGTTTTTCCGAATCATATCAGTTTCAAAAAAAAATGCATAATGTAAATTATTTCAATAACGATACTCTAAATATACAATGTGTATTAGAATTGGACCCCTAAGCATAAAGGGAAACTGACGGCTCGCGAGTCCAAGGGATTTATCCCATTATTAGGCATAAGATGTTGTTTTTGTAATTCCTTATTCAAACATTTCTTACGACAAACTGGATTGTGGGAGACTTTCCCTGAATTTACAAGGTGTTATACGGTTTCGCTTATATGTAAATTACGAACGAATTTACATATTTAATAAGCAGTTTCGATATTTTTTTTCTCTTGGATGTATAAACTTGTGTAAAATGTTTATGATATCCACCACACGCGGATTGTTTCAAAGGATTATTAATTTTTATGTTTGATATTGTATTGTAATGTTGTAGGGTGGTCCCATACTAAATGTAAACAAGATCCTTTAGCGATTTGTTTAGGCATTTTCAACCGACTTCCAAAAACAAAGGAGGTTCTCAATTCGTCTGTATGTTTTTTTTTTGTGTATGTTACGCGATTACTCTGTCATTTCTGAACCGATTCGAATGATTCTTTTTGTTATCGTTAGGGTACGTTTTTGAGGTAGTCCCGTTGTAATTTTATCGAGATCTGATAAGTATATCCAGAGATATGACGATAAACGTCTCAAACTTGCTACTGAAATTGACTCGTGGGGCACTGAAGTTGGTTGTTTTAGTTTTTAAACTATCTTAATTATTTTTATATATAGCTAGCGTTTGATCACAATCTGTTGGTAAGTGATGATGCGATGAGTCAAGGTAATACGCTAGGCCTAGAATGGGAACTGGCTCTCAAGGAAAGCTGCCAGAACACATTAGATGTTTCGCGACAGATTTTTCTAACTTGAAGGTGGGTGGTAGCTGGCCAGGCGGAGACTGGTTAGTGTACTACCACCATGCGGAGTTGAGGGTTTCATAACGATTTTTTCCTTCACCGGAGGGCCACTGTGAAAAGCGCACATAAAGTTTTCGATAGAAAAATCCATTGATCCACGGCGGGGATTGAACTCGGTACCTCTGGCGTTAAAGCCGACCATTCTTCCACTACACCACTGGGCCCTCAAAAAAGGTATCAGAACTAAATAACTACCTAAAATATCACTTGCACATCTTATGAAGGCCGATTATTCAGTTGTTATAACAATGTTGTTATAAAAATATCTGGCAAGTTAAAAAAAACCTATTTATTTATCTTTATATATTTATATTTATTTATCTTTGAATTATATAAATGTATGTTGCTATTATTTTTAAATTAGATAGAATTATAAAATAACTGATACAATAATCCATGAACCCACTTTGTTCATTTAAACATTATGGCAATAGGGAATATGCATGTTTTTTTTTTAATATTTTTATTTCACTCATTACATCGATATAACATAGTAAAAAAATAAAATACTGCTGGAATTAGTCTAATTATTTTTTTAAATAAACATTTAAATATACAAATAAATTTGAGCAGTTTAAACGCCATCATTTCCCGGGCTCTTTGGTAATGCATTGTGACGTCACGCACTTACGTCAGACACACGCCGCTTGAAGCAAACTAGCTTTTTTTTCTTTAACTAAGACTCCGCGCGATTATTGTATTTAGCCAATGGCATGTTTTTATTAAATTATACAGTTTCTCTAATCTCGTACTCATTTTTATCTATATGAAATGGTTAGTAATATACATTTTTGCAATAAATACAATAAGACCACACCATACATTTATTTTTATGTTCCCGCGCTCAATGTTTCTATCACGTGGAGTAGTGCATAATGACGTCAACTTTCGAATCGACCAATGGTGATCTGTTTTACAAGCTTAAATTTCCCTCGCTTAAATTGCATTTTTAATTTATTATTTTAAGCAAATAAAATGGAATTAAATAAAAAAAGGTTTTACATATAATTCCAGGACAACAAAGAATCGAAAAAAAATTATTTCCAATAAATCTGAGCTTCATGCATATTCCCTATTTAATCCCAACTAGATCTCTACAAACTATATAAGGTCATCCTTTACAGAGGAATAAAAATTTGCACCAAACCAGATTGAAGTCCTATCGAATTTGCACCTGCTGAGTGTCACAAACTTCGGGTAGGTACCGTCTCAAACCCTTCTAATTTACGTACCATAGAATCCTGGAACTTTCAAGATGCAAGAGACGAGTGACTTAACTTGTGGAAAGTACCTCTCGAAACTACAATTCTGAATTTCCTGCATATTCTAGTACCTACTGCAATTCTTGATAGGTAACATTATTGGATTTGTCATTCGTGTAGTTAATATCTCTTCTAGTAGGACGGTGATATTATGCGGAGTACAAGTAGCTGGTTAGATGAATACTTAGTTTGAGTTGACAATAAGTATTTTATTCGTAAGAAAAGGCCCAGAAACTTTTTTAAGTCATATTTTTTGTGCAGTGGTGAATCGAAACATGTCAGTTTGTCAGTCAGTGGCGGATTCAGGATTGAAGTTTGAAACGAGCTTGACTTGGAAGGAGATGGACTTTACGAGTATTAAGGTGACTAAAATACAACATACGTAGGACGATGGCATGTATTTAATAATTATATTTTAATTTAGGAATTGCTCACGAGTCGAGCGATTTTAAAGTACATATGTAGGTACTAAAAAGTTATGGTCTGAGATAAAAAGATAAACATGATCCGATCGTCCGCGCGCGAACTGAGTCCATTGGACTCAGATCAGTTTAGAAAGACCCGCGCTCGAAATTAGTAATGTATCTCCCTATTTTTAGGCTAAGAGCGCACTACAATTTTATTCGTTGCGAAATAAAATTGTACTATTGTATAGCCTACAAAATATATGAACGATTTTTTTCTGCAGTGCGCGGATACTAGTCCCTACATTGGTGTAATTCAGAGATTGACGAAAAAATAGCAACAAATAAAAAATTGCAATGCGTGGCACTTAGCCTTAAGTTAATATAAGGCGATGGTTAAAGAATAATTCATAATTAATTTGCTTTACAATGTACCAGCCTATCTAGGTTTATGAAAAATAAAATTTGGAGCGCATGTGCAGTAAATTTAACTTAATATTGGACAGCCGTGGGGGTAAACTTTCACACTTTTAAAATAACCATAAATTTCAGTTCTCTAAGTTTCGGCCGCGCATCTATTTTAGTTTTTATTTTGTTCCTGTATTTTATCCGAAAGGCTTCCATTAGCGTCATATTTCAACAGGAAACTTTTCACGGCGTGAATTATTAGTGAACTGTCAAGTTACCTATTTATTAGGTACCTTGTGATGTGAAGAATGCCTTATATGTGTACCCAATCTATTTTTTTATACATATCTTATAGGCTAGCGTTTGCCCACTATCTCGCCTAGTCTAGTGTGTAGTGTCTAGTGCCTAGTAGTAAGCGATGATGTGGTCGAAAATGGCAAACACCACACAGCTGTAGTGTGAACACGCTAGGCCCAGAATACTCAGACTTGCAAGGAATGCGTGCTACCGGAAGAGCATAAGGTTTCGGCAGATTTTCTCCTGAATGGTGGTAAGCTATTTTATGTTAGGAAGTCAGGCGAAACATTGATATACTATGCTACCACCTATAGAAATCAGAATCGATCTAGAATAACAATAAGAGTATCTATATTTAATTAATGGAAGATACTGACTCCCTTCGTGAATTATTTGTTGATGAAGGTTTCCTTACACTTACTTGTATATATATCCTAGAACTGTGTACATTTGTAAAAAATAATGAATCAGATTACTTAAGCGAACAATCCAGCAGAGCTAACAAAACAAACTTCGCAGTAAATATAGATTCAATATGTGTATTCCACAAGTAAATAACACTATGTATCACAAAAGTGCATTTATAACTGGCATCAAAGTTTTTAATAATTTGCCTATAGAAATAAAATCGTTACACGGACACTTTCTTAGACAAAAGCTAAAACAATGGCTACTTAAAAAATCATATTACTGTCTTAAAGAATATTTTGATTAATGAAACTAACAAAATGTCCGGCTTTAACTCTGCCTGGTATCATTACAATATCGCAATTGAAGATTAAAATAATAAGTTACGATAATAAGATAATACTAATAAGATAGATTATATAGATTTTAATTAGACGTTTAATATTATTGTATGTTCGTAAAGAACAAACTGTTGGTACTACATACCCAATATTAAGACCTTTGTAAACACAGTTATTGAACAATAAATTTTATTCTATTCTATTCTATAATGTTTTTTGTTAGTTAAGAATAATCACATTCAGAATTTCCATCTGTCTGTAGCCTAATCTAGCCAGTCTTTTACAAGTTGTATGTACCTTTCATAACAATTTGCTGAACATTTCCTAATTTTAGAGCTTTTAAGTAAAATTTTAAGTAATCTCTTTATTCTAATTAATTATCATCACTACAAGTTATAATAAACTTGCCAAGTACAAGTCGCAGTACTCGCAATCGTCGGGTTCCGTTCCGTAACACAGTAGAATATTTTATATGTATAATTTTTCGCCACCAAAAATGTTACTTTGTTTTTCAATTGTAATTGTACTCGTAATTTGTATGAAAAACAAAGTTATATTTGCGGTAGTGATATCTATCAGAATATCAATAATTCCTGAAGGTAATAGACGTGCATAATCCGTTAAGGTTTTGTGTAAATTGGTTGAAATATGACAATGATTGGTGAAGATGTTAAGTAGGTAATTCATACTCAGACCAACATGCTGATGCAAATAATGTAGGTATATAATTATACTCTACCCATACAAAGCCAGGGTGGATCGCTAGTCTTAACTTAATCAAAGAGTTAGTATAAGTACTTATTGTTTGAATTGAAATAGTTAAAGTCTGAGTGTTTGTTGTCCACTAGAACTCTTGACCCAGTCTGGTGTCAGAGGCCTTCTTGTTTACTATTGGTTTATAACTCATGTAAAAGTCATATATTGAAATGGAATTTTATAATCTGGAGGGCTATTTTTAGATTAGTAGGTATTTCCTTCATTTATTACACTTATATATACACATTCACATTCTCATACTTATTAGCCACATTAGCCAGATTCTGATACCTTCCTAAAATTTAAATTATCTTTTAATGCACCTATATATCAAATAAAATTCTTGATTTTATGGTTTATTCATATCAACCAACTTAGTTAAATAACTTATTTAAACAGCGTAGGCAAATTTAGTGAATGATCATGGTCATCGCCTTTTTGATTTAGTTATCACGTCAATCAGTAAATAGTACAAAGCTGTGCCGCTAGATGGCATTCACAGTCAAAAGCATCGTTTAATTATTTCCGAAAATATTCGTTAGATGTCGCTAGTAAACGAGCGGGGTTAGGCTGAATCGCGGTGACGAGATTTTCCGAGATTAGGGGAGTCTTTAGGCGACAATTATATTTGTTAAGACCTTACTTCATAGGATCATTTCTATAGTAAGTTCTTCCCAAGACCGACACTATACGAGAGTCGCGCCTAATCATGAAGATGAAACGTGGCGCAGTGTCCTGAGCGTGAGGCGGGCGATGGTGATCCATCATCAGCCCTCGATGATCGTTCGCTTCCTCTCGGGGAGGTGTGGGATGCTGTCGCTTTCTGAGTGATTAGGATTTTTAAACCCCTTTAAAACTAATGATCAATATACTCAATGTTTGAAGTCAGATTGATATCTTTAAACAAACATTATTGAGGAAGTTAATCAAAAACATTTTTATTTATTGCTATAAAACTACGTACAATACAACATTACGTGAAAATATGCCTACCCACTTGTGAAAAAATCAGCTCTACATGGAAAACGGAGAAAGAAAGTAATAAGAAAACATAAAAAGATATTGTTCTAAAAACTTTTTACCAGAAAACGGACGAAAAATATTCAAAGAATAAGAGCAAAATAAAATAAACCATCTAGTTCAAAAGACTTCAAGCTCCACAAATACTCGTATGTACTATACCTACTTTTGAGTCTGAATTAAATTTACATACATAAATAAATAAATACATACATAACTGTCCATACGCCTGGGGCGGGACCACCACTTTGCCAATTAATTAAGCCATGAAATAGTGTAATTTTTCTTTGGTTTAAATGGCTTAGTGTCCAGTGAAATTACATGTCATGTGATACTTCCTAACATCATTATGTCTCAAGGTAACAGCACATAATAAATAATAGTACTACGTAGTACTAGGCGCAGTGCAGCGGCATGCAAAATGGCTATCTAGAACATGCCGCTGTATCTGTAATAGGTAGACGTCATCGCTTACCATCAAGCGTCCGTCGTGCATGTCCTGCCACCTTATATGATAAAAAAGATCAGAAAATTAACTTACTCGCATACATCAGTAGAAAATTATCGAAACAGGGGGTGTGTAGGTGCAAGGTGAATTGGTGGACTAAGAACTACTTAAAACAAAAGGCAGGTTGGGATAGTTGGAGATTGGACAAATAATGGCTATTATCACCTCGTCTCGCTACCATTTTTCGCTTCCAGGCCAGCAAGAATTCATCTTAGACCTCAGCGTCAGTAAACCTATTTTCACTAGGATCTGATTTTAAGAGGTCTTAACATTTTCGAGGCAGTTGACCACGTGCAATAAAAAAAACTTAATATAGTAGTTTCAGTAGTAGCGGTAGATAATATTGGCCGCGAAAAGCGCACTCAACGCCGCAATCACTGCGTATTGTCGCCTGTTTCAATATTACGACATATTCGCGTATTACGTTATACGTTACGTTATAATACGCGAAATACACCATTATTATACACGAGTCGACGAGCGTAAAGGCTTATTTATTAACCACGAGTAAATACTCAGATTAAACGCATTTGATTCCATTCATGAATATTGCTTCAAGACAAATTACAATATTAGGAGTTGCTGGAATGAGCACTTTACATAGTTACATACTAAGTAAATTGGCAGTAAGTAATATACATTATTTATTGACTTATACAGATGGATACATTTTGCATAATTTGTCGTTGATCATAGACAGAACACAAAAACATTTTCTGATTTAGGCAGTTGTCTACAACGTAGTGTATAATAATTAAGATATTTTAATAATATCGTTTAAAAACTAAAAAACAACCGACTTCAATGCCGCGCTATTCATTTTCAGTACCAATTTTGAGATGTTTATCTCAATATCTCTGGATATACTTATCATACCTCGATAAAATTACCATGGTACCACACTTGGGATATCTCCTTTCGAACAAAAAAAGAATAATCGAAATCGGTTCATAAACGACGAAGTTAGGTATCCGCGAACAAACATAAAAAAAAAATATATATACGGTCGAATTGAGAAACCTCCTCCTTTTTTTGAAGTCGGTTAAAAACTAAAACAACCGACTTCAATGCCCCGCGAGTTAATTTCAGTAGCAAGTTTGAGACGTTTATCGTCATATCTCTGGAGATACTTATAACATCTCGATAAAATGACAATGGGACTACTTCGAAAACGTACCCTACCGATTACAAAAAGATCCATTCGAATCGGTTCACAATTGACGGAGTAATCGCGTAATATACACACAAAAAAGGAAAAAAAAAACAAAAAGAAAACATACAGACGAATTGAGAACCTCCTTCTTTTAGGAACTCGGTTGAAAATTAATAAGTTTGCTAGTTCCAAAATTAAAAACTAAGTATGTTTTGAGGTAATAGACATTATATAAATGTTATTTATATAAATAATCGTTACCTATAATTCGATATTAAATATTAATACATTTTACTAATAGCTAAAAACGTATTACTATATAATATACCTATAGGCCAATGCAATATAGGTTCATTATAATAGCTTATTACTACATCTCCCGCTTAGTGTTTTTTTTTAAGGTTTCATAATATACAGACAAGAACAATGACGAGACTTACTTAGCTCTTGGTCTACAACAAGCCTAAATCTCGACACCCATTTGTATATAATTTAACGTATTCGCTGTATCCTAATTTATATACGAGTTTCAAAAACTATAGTCAGTTTACGAACCATACTATCAAACTTAACTGACTTTACAAAAAAGGAGGAGGTTCTCAATTCGACTGTATTTTTTTGGTTTGCTACCTTAGAACTCCGTCAAATCTTAACCGATTTGACTATCGCGGCATAATGAAGGAAGTCGGTTTTTTCGTTTTGCATGATCATACACACATTATTGAATATCACGTAATCTTATTTATTTTATATCTTATAGGCTAGCGTTTGACAACTATCTCGGTTGATGGTGAGCGATGATGTAGTCGAAAATAAAAGATCCTAGAAATATGCCGCGATTTTCTAATAATTAAGATAGTTTAAAAACTAAAACAACCGACTTCAATGCCCCGCGAGTCAATTTCAGTAGCATGTTTGAGACGTTTATCGTCATATCTCTGGAGATACTTATTAGATCTCGATGAAATTACAATGGCAGCACCTCGGAAACGTACCCTACCGTTAACAAAAAGAATCATTCGAATCGGTTCAGAATTGACGGAGTAATCTAGTAACATACACACAAAAAAAAACATACAGAAGAATTGAGAACCTCCTTTGTTCTTGGAAGTCGGTTGAAAAGTAGTAACAGCATTATATGTATTGAATCACTTACTTACATATGAACATTGCAAGTGAAATAAAAGCTTATTTAGAGGGCCCAGTTATGTCGTCGGAGAATGGTCGGCTTTGACGCCAGTGGTTCCGAGTTCAATCCCCGCCGTGCACTAATGGATTTTTTGATCGAACAATTTATGTGCGCTGTTCACAGTATCCCTCTGGTGAAGGAAAAACATCGTTAAGAAACCCCTAACCCCCTCATGGTGGTAGGACACTATTTTGTCCGCCTGGCCATCTACCACCCTCAAGTTACAAAATCTGTCGCCAAACATCTTATGTGTTCCATCAGCTATCCTTGAGAGCCAGTTCCCATTCTAGGCCTAGCGTGCTACCATCCTCGACCGCATAATCACTTACCAACAAGTGAGATAGTGGTCAATACCTGTTATGAAAAAAAAAACAACGCTCTGAATAAACTGGTTTATTTATCTGAGTAAAAAAGTGAGTAAATTACATACAACAAGACCTAACTCTCTGCATGACTAATAAACACTACAGAACTGAATCCCGTGTCCCTTGTATTATTATTTATTCTGTGCTGAAACAGTGTTACATAAACAATAGGTTAAACAAGAAACAATAATATGAAACGTAGGATTTCAACAAAGAGGGTAAATAAACACCACAGCGTAGTTTAGGAACTGGCATATTTGTTGTAGACCCTAACGAAGCATAAGCCTGAAAATATTGAGATTAGGTATCAGGATTTTGTTTGTGTTATACTGTGTAAACAAAACATACAAAAAAGTATGAATATGCCTTTATTATAATACTAGATGGCCCGGCGAACTTCGTACCACCTAACAGACAATGAATGTCGTGTTACCTTTTAGATTAATTTAATTTAAGATTTTATGAACGTAATACAATGAATACAAAATAGGTATTAAGTTTGGTAATGTATTATGGCAATAGAGAAATAGAATAAAAATACAATAATTAAGTACTTCAACCGCGTGTCAGCAAGACATGATGGAATGAAACCATGTTATTATTGTTATAGATAAGTTATTAACTTGACATTCGTTCGATTGAATTTAATTGTAATTTTAAAAATATAATCACCAGTATTTAATTTTAATTCTGAATAAGTATACTTACTTCATGGATAAATGTCTAATATTTATTTGCCTTATGGATAAGACAGTATACGGGACTCATAAATTGGCTATCACATTCTTGCATATCTCTGTATTTACCTACATTCTGACAAATAAAATTGATTAGGCATTGATTATTATTGTCTTGATTGCTTGTAAGCATACATTTCTGAACGCACGCATATTTGATAATCAATAAATATGTCATACAATTGTCATTACTGACAGTATTCAAAATTTATTAACATTTTTAAAATCTACATGACTTGAAATCACAAAAACTTGAAGATTTTTTATACTTGAAACTGGCAAAATGCACTAATCGTGTGGAGCGATGACGCTAATTAATTTGCGGTTTACCGTATCGACGGAAAAAACAATTGAAAATCAAATGATTGACAGTTTTGAAACCCAGGAACATTTTGGCAAAATAATTTGTCTTATATAAATTTTTAGGTCAATTATTCATTGTTTTTAATACTTATTATCCTATTCCAGACAAAGACGATTCCACATATACAAAAATCATAAAAATAGGTCCAGCCGTTCTTGAGTTATAAGTGTAGTAACTAACACGACTTTCTTTTATATATATAGATAATATCGTTTATAAAAACTTTCAAAAAAACTTGCAAGTTAGATTCGCACACGTAGGTTTCCGTAGCAAAGTACAATCAATTGGATTGTACAAATTATGCCGAAAAAATACGTTTCTTTACCCCATCCTTTTGTATTTATCCCCATTAATTCTGATTTAATATAATTTTTAATATGTTTTTTTTACAAACACAACAAAAAAAGAACTATCCGAATCGATCCACCCGTTCTCAAATTATGGCGTGACCAAGGAAAATGGATTTTTTTGCTTTTAGTTTGTATTGTACCAATCTCTCTCAGTCGGTCTCCAAAGACCTTTTTCTCGGTGTTAGCTCGACGGCGTTAGTTAACTTGTGTACTGGTGTTAAAATAAAACTAGCTATTTACAAACATTGCTTGCGAGCACCACTTTCTTTGATTTACGATTGGACATCCATTTAAAATTTACCACTAGAAAGAACAAGTGTGTAACATAGAAGATCTCGTAGAAGTTTAAAATTGAAATATATCCTCTTGTCACAGAATAAATAATGGTATAAATACAGAAAAACAAGCCCTTATCTAGTACCTTTTTTCAACCGACTTCCAAAAAGGAGGATGGTCTCAATTCATCTGTATGTCTTTTTAGGGTTCCGCACCTCAATAGGAAAAAAGGAACCCTTATAAGATCACTTTGTTTTTCGTCTGTCTGTCCGTCTGTCAAGACCCCTTTTTAAGGTTCCGTAGTCCTGACAAGGGACCCTTATAGTTTCGTCAGGTCTGTCTGTCTGTCTGTTCGAGGTTCTGTGCTAGGAGACCGTTGGTACTAGAAACCTGAAATTTTGTAGGGGTGTGTATATCAATTACGCCGACAAAGTGGTAAAATAACATTTTGGAAAATATTTTTTTAGGGTAGCGCCCCTACATGTGAAAGGGATGATTTTTTTTTTCTTCGTCTACCCCATCGTGTGGGGTATTGTTGAATAGGTCTTTTAAAATGACTTAGGGGTTGCCAATACTCTTTTTCAATTTATTGCTTCATTTACGAAATATTAAACTTTAAAGTGCAAATTTTTGTTCCAGTAGCGTGCGTCCCTAAACTGCTAGCTTGAAAAATCTGGAAAAATGTATGATGATATTGCATTTCGTGAACTTCAAAGGAAACTTATAGCGGTTAAGATAAATTGATTACTTTAGCAGTAATAGTCGTTGAACTTGGGTGTTGAATAATTTTAAAAATAATTATGTTAAATATTATAGTAAACCTACATTGCGCGTGGCCCGACACGCACTTGGCCGATATTTTATTCTCAACAACGCGTAGAGATATCAAGTTGAAACTTATTTTAAAATACTCGTATCTACGGTCTCATTGACCCAAGTAGGGTTTACGGTATCTTACGGCTGTGAAAAATTCAAACCTGTAAGTCAACGCGAAAAGATATGACCGTTTATGTCGCGTATTTTCGCATATTTTGCGATTTCACAAGGGAATCAAAACCTATGTACTTCCCGTTAACCTAGAATCATGAAATTTGGCAAGAAACAAGATCGTGAAAAATATAGGACTAAAGGATACCATATAGGAATAAATTTGAAAACCGTCAAAATCTAGTTATATAATAAAAAAATTACCTATTACAAATTTAATATTTGCGGTTGGTGCAGGTACATTTTCTATGGAAACTGCAAAGTTAAGTTTGTCTTTTAACCTAATTCGAGAAATGCGCGGAGAAGCCTAGGTGGGTGAGTCCAACTCGACTTGGTCGGTTTTATTCTATTTTTCTTTCTTTGAGATTGTAATCAGGTACTTCCTTGTCAGCAATAAATAAAATCCTTTCGCGTAATTACAATCTGCTACGGTAAATCAAGCGTCAACGATAATTACGCAAAGTGTCTAAAAAGTACGGTCCCAAAACAATTTAAATTAACGGATATCACCAATCAACCTGTGGAAATGACCTAATAAATAAAAACAAAAGTTTTTGTACTCTTCCGCCTTACAAGTTAAAATCGAAACTTCGCAACTTCCCGAAGAATTCCAATCAAGACCCTTTTGTAGTTTACATTATTAGACAGAAGGGTAAATTAACCCCAAAATTAGGGGAATTAACCAACCTATTAACTTTTTGCACAATTTATGTTTAAAAAAGCAGTATGCTCACCTTGGCAAAATTCTGTAGTCACTTTGAACTAAAAGGTAAGTCATTTTTGCCTTTGTCTGAATAAACTTGACTAATTGGTCAAATGAAAAAAATATTTGTACAAACGGCTGGCTTTAAGTTTTATACAGGGTGGATTTTTGAGATGGAACCTTAAGGGCAGGTACCTCTTCTATTGAAGCTACAGTTAAACGTTCTAAGGAAAATCCATTATTTTTGATTAAATTTTGATCTACATTCACAGAATTTGAAAAAAAGGTACAGCCAGAGACCCGGTGGCGTAATCGGGAGAACGCTTGGCTTTGATGCCAGAGGTACCGAGTTCAAACCGCCGTGCACCAATGGATTTTTCTATCGAAAAATGTATGTGCGCTTTTCACAGTGGCCCTCCGGTGATGGAAAAATATGTTTAAGAAACCAACAACCCCCGCATAGTAGTAGGACACTATCTAGTGTCTGCCTGGCCAGCTACCACCCTCAAGTTAGAAAATCTGTCGTCAAACATCTAATGTGTTCCGGCAGCTATCCTTGCGAGCCAGTTCCCATTCTAGGCCTAGCGTGCTTACATTCTGTGACTGCATCATCACTTACCAACAGGTGAGATAGTGGTCAAACACTAGCCTATAAAATATTTAAAAAAGCGACTAAATGGGTCATTTACACAAAAACTTTTTGATGCCAATCGATCCGTTTGCTTGTAAGGATCAAAACACTCTTTCGGACCAACTGAGGTTAAGGTACTAGAAAAGTCAGAAATTGCTAAATCTTTTTCCATACATTTTTTAGAAGATAGAAATTACTAACTAAGCTAAGAGTATTAGAAATCTCAGAAATTACAAAAACTTTATTAACTACTTAGAAATAAGATAATACAACTAACTTTTACAATTTCTAGTACTCCAACATAAATTGACCCTATAGTGTTTTAAATGCGTAAGACGCCTTAAGAAACGGGGTCTATTGAGATCAAAAAATATGTTTGCCAAAATTATAAAATTTTCCATCTCCTACATAATGTATGGACAAAGTTTTTTTGCGATTTATGACTTTTCTATTACCCTAAACTCAGTTAGTCCCAAAGAGTGTTTTGATCCTTACAAGCAAACGGATTGATTGGCATCAAAAAATATTTTGTGAAAATGGCTTATTTTTGCTGAATGTACATTTTTCCAAATTTTGTGAATGCAGCTCAAAATTTTATCAATATAATTGACATTCTCCGCAAAACGTTTGTAGCTACAAATAATTAGGTACCTTTAAGACCTTTACGGCCCATCTCAAAAATACAATTTGTATAAATTACGCAAAAAATCAACATTACATACTAAAATATCAAGCTTTCAGTGGCTATGAGCTGTGGCTCGAACCAACAACCGAATAAATATATATCACAGTTCACCAAGTTCCAGCATAATATTCAATCTTCAAGAGTTTTTTTTTAGATGCAATATGAATTGAGTAAAAATCTTCTTGGAATAAATAATAATAAATATTGAAATGCAGGACTTATCGCGCTAAAACTAAAATATATAATACTAATGAGTAAATGAGACGAAAGGTGTAGTTCTAATTTTTGACACACATGGCACCATTTGCAAATTCGCGGCATTTTCATATTGGAAACGTGAAATATTGTTTGTTTTGATTATTTCATTTATGTTTATTTTATTACCAATTGTAGTGTTTTCTCACAAATTTGGTGAAAAATGTTGTATGACACACGTGCGGATATTGGTTTTAACAAACTCGTGACTATGGTAAACCCTCGACTTCGTCTCGGGCTTACATTCGTCTACTCGTTTGTAAAAACTAACTTACCGCACTAGTGTCATAATAGTAGATTAGTAGCCAAGGGCTGTAAGGCATCAATTGCAGCCCGAGATATTTAGGCGCACGAGCGCAGCGAGGGCGCCTATAGTTCGAGGGTGCAATTGATGCTTACACCCGAGCTAACTACTCTGCTTTACATCTCGATTGTGAGGTAAGTAGAAAAAAACCGGCATTACAAGAATAAAACATTTTATTCGTTAAAATTTATAGTGAAATGAGAACAATTTTCAAATTTTAGGGACGTGTTTTTTTGGGTATGTTAATAGTTTGAGATTGTGATATTTTTGGTCATGGACGAAATCTAACGGGATGAAGGTTTCTTCAGCAGAAGTTAATGGTTGCGGATCATCTCTTGAGAAAGATGTTTCATTTTTTGAAAGTTGAATAGTTTCCGTTATTTGGTTGGTAATTTTACTTTTATTTTGTATGGAATCTTCAATGTAACCTTCAGCCACCTTGCTGGATTTCCACCCACCGTGCCTTTTTATAGTGGTTAAGATAGCCCCAGCATCCGTTCGATATTTAAAATTGATGACTATTATACTCATACGAAGACAAGGCTGAATAGCGAAGCGACCTCTTTTGTCTGCTTGCTGAATGCATGATGTCTATTGCCAGTATCATGGTTAGATGTACGCGAACATTTCGAAAGAGTGAAGAGTTTTTTTTAAATTACTTACCGCCCTAGGGCTTTTCTAGCTACATTATTACCCTAGAGCGCTAATTGGTTACCTACAAGCCCCATTTGGGGGTAATAAGGACCGACTTACCGAATATGAGAGATGTAAATAACTAAATATTATGTTTCTTTGAAGTGTTTCACACTTTATATTTTTGTAAATTGTTAAACACAATCCAAAATTTCATCGTACCGACGGGACTTGAATAATATTTGATTATAATAATAATATAATATTTTATTTACTAATATTTGATTTATGCAGTGCAACATCTCTCGTAGGATTTGAAAACTGTAATTATTTCTTCCGAATGATTAACTTACGTAATAAGTAGTCATAGATGGCGCCACCAATGCATAATTGGGTTAACAAATGAAATCCACTAATTTCGTTGTAACGATACTTCGCACCGTGGCTTAATTGGCAAAGAAAGAAAGAAGAAAGAAAGAAAAATCATTTATTTGACATAACACATTAAAATACTTACTAAAACAATGAAACAAGAAAAAACAAGAAACAATGTGAGGTGTCAAAAAGGCTTGTCTCAGCACATTATGTCTAGATTTACACCTGGACGCTGATTTTCAGACAAGCCTGCGGGTGATGAAAAAAAATGCGAAAATATTTGTAAATAAAATAATAAAAATAAATGATAAATTGATACATAGATAAAATAGGTACACTTAGATAGATATTAAATATAAATATATTTAATAATAATATTAAATATAGATATTAGATACTAAATATATGTATAAAAAATTTATATGTCGGAGCGAAAAAATATAATAAAACTTATAAATATGTATTTTAGGTTAATTAGGAAAGGAACAACATTTGGAGGCTTTTAATTTAGAAAGGAATAGCTGGGTCATTTGGAAGGCAGAACTAAATAAATAAAATTATTAAGATGAGCGAGAATATATTGTATATGTCTTATATGATCGACATGTCTTTATTTACATCAGCATATTTCCGCTGCTCAACTATCAGGTACTGCTTTAACTTAAACTTGAAAGAACTTAAAGTTTTAGTACTCCTTATCGGAGGAGGGATGTTATTCCAGCACCTGGTAGCGGAGTAGCGGAAAGAGCCCCTAAAACCGGCTGAGTGATGATGCGGTGTGGAGAGTTGCTGTGAGACCTGTCTTATGGGACACGACCTTCTCTGAGATCTCCAGATGAGCCTGTCGCATAAGTATGACGGTTGTCCGTAATTAAGAATCCCGAAAAGAAGGGACGCGAGGTGGAGTTTACGTCGAGATTTCATTTTCAAAGCGTAGTGGTTGTTAAGAAAAGGTGTGACATGACCTCTAGCGGGGATATTATAGCAAAATCTTGCACAGGCGTTTTGTACTCTTTGAACTAAATGTTGAGTTCGAGACAGCAATCGTGATCCATACACAGTGTCCGCGTAATTAAGCTTAGACAAGATGAGTGATTCAACCAATGCAATGCGAAGGTTTTCGCTTAAAAAGGGTCTAAGCTTATAGAGCGTTTTTAGTCTATAAAAACAGTTTTTAATTGACTCTGCAATATGCTCTTCAAAACGCAAGTGTACGTCTACTTTAAGACCTAGATTGCGAGCTACGTATACTCTCTCAACCTTTTCGCCCAATATAGTTATATTAATATCAAGAGGTAGCAAAGAGAGTTTATGTTTACTTCCAAAAACCATAAATTTAGTCTTACTGGGATTTAGTAAAAGGCAATTATTAACAGACCAGCTTACTATAGCATTTAAATCTTCAGTTATACTTTTAATAGCTGTGTCTAGAAAGTCTGGTGCAAAATGTATATAAATTTGGATATCATCGGCATAAATGTGAAATTTGGAATGTTTTATGTATTTTGTAACGTCGGCACTATACAATATAAACAGAATAGGGCCCAGTATGGACCCTTGTGGCACGCCTCTATTTACTTCGGCTTGTGAAGATATTAAAGGGGGACCACTATTCTGTCTCAGTTCGACATATTGCCGACGGTTACTTAAGTAACTGTCGAACCACTTAATAGCTGATGCGTCAAAACCGTAGTAATTTAATTTTGAAAGAAGTAAATTTATGTTTATTGCGTCAAAGGCTCGCGAAAAATCCAACAAAACTAGCAAAGTGCACATGCCCTTGTCTTGGGCCGCTAAAATATTGTCCGTGACGTCAATTAATGCTGTGGCCGTGCTTCTACCTCTCCTGAATCCTGACTGCACCTCCGGTAGTATTTTGTTATTTTCTAGAAAACTATTTAGCTGCTGACATACTACTTTTTCCATGATCTTAGACATGCATGGTAAGATGCTTATTGGTCTAAGATCTTTTAATTCATTTGGATTGTTGTTTTTCGGTAAAGGTCGTACGATGGCGGTTTTCCAGGCTTCAGGGAAGGTACAGGTACGAATAGAGTTGTTTATCAAAGAAGTGATAATATCGATGGTATTTGGCAAGGTAAAGAGTATCATGTTTAATGTGATATGGTCACAGCCCTCTGCGTTAGATTTTAAACAGCTTATAATTTTATAAATAGAATCGGCGCTTACTGTTGCAAGTGAAAACGTACTTTCATTTGCATAGCAGTGTCGGTGAAATTCAAAGTAAGTTAGTTGTGAGATATGTGTATGTGAATTTCCCGGAACGTCTAAAAAATGAAAATTTATTGAATTTGCATCCGTAAAATGTAGTGGAAGGTCTTTGCTACTAGATGTGTTTAAGAGTGTTGATTTAAGATTTTTCCAAAGAACCTTCGGATTATTAATTTTATTATTTATGTTATGTTTATAATATGCTACTTTTTCAAAAAATATGGATCGATTTACTAAAGATTTTAGATCTTTGTAATAAATAAGTTTGGTATCTAGTTTAGTCTGTCTGTATACGGATAGAGCTTCGTTACGCAGTTGCATCATCAGCTTAATGTTGTTTGTAACCCATGGGTAATTATGGTCTTTGATTGAAATGGATTTCAATGGAGCATATATATTGAACAAGTTTAATAAGATATTATTGAAGCGGCTGACCATTTGATTTATATCGTCCAGTTCATAAATTGAGTCCCAACCGATGTTACTCAATTCTGAGTTGAATAATTCAATAGGTATGTCTTTTAACGGTCTATAATTAATTGTAAATGGCACTAGCTTCTGCTTTTTTATATAAAAGTCACATATAATAAAAGAATGGCCAATACTACCTAATGGTTCGACGGTCACCTGTTTGGCTTGCATGTTAGAACACACAACGTCAATTAGTGATTCACTATTTGCAGTAAAATGTGTCGCAGAAGTGACCAACTGAGACAAACTTAAACATTTTAGTATCGTATTTAAATATCTAGTTTTATTATCGCTGCGATCTAACATGTTTATGTTAAAATCGCCAAGTAGAATTAAATTATCACAACTCGAGAAGAAATTTACTGAGTCGGATAATGCGTCGAGGAATAATTCTACATTTAGCCACGGAGGCCGGTAAGCAGTACCCACCGCAAGAGTTTTGCCATTTATAGTAAGTGAAAGCCACATCTGCTCCACTGACCTGTATCGAGGGTCATAGGGATGAGGACGTGTGCGAACATTTACACCACGCTTAATATAAAATCCTACACCCCCTCCACGACCACCACGTACATGGTCCGGTCGCGGTATGTGACGCAACCGGTAGCCGGGTACTCTTGGTGCTCGCCCTTCCTCGCCGGCTCGAAGCCAGGTCTCGTTGATGGCCATTATATCCACGTCATGCCTGTCCAATGCGAAAATAAAATCTTCATGATTTGTTCCTAGGGACCCAGCGTTTAGAAATCCAATTCTAAAAAGACCTTTACATTGCATGACTTTTATAAAGTGTTCGTATTTAAATAAATAAAATATAATGTAGAATAATTATGTACCAAGTTATGTAGTTAGTGTATTAAAATAATAATATTGTATAGACCTATGGATAAGCTTTATATTATTATTAATGTACTAAGTTTTTTATGTACTTGTTTCACCCTGCCAAAATGTGTTTCTTAATAACAATAAAGATCATAAAATTTTCTAACATTTTAACAAGTGTTTATTTTGGAAACTAATTAAATAAGAAAATATGGCTAAGCAAGTATATATTTGCAATTTTGAACTAGATGAAATAAGTCTTAATTTCAATGAGATTCGTAGACCGATGCTTTTTGCATAAAAACGCCACGGAAGCCAAAAATTAGCTCGAACATAATATTATATATAAGAAGGCCGCGCCCTTCACCGGGCCCAAGCCAATATGCACGGGCGAAATAACTATTGTATAATCTATGGTACGGATCTAGCGAAATGATCACGGAGAATACAATAGGAACGTAGAGAAAGAAGGCAATAGGAAAAATTCTCCGTCTACCTCAGAACAATGACTTTAGTCATTTTTCCGAGCCGTCTACGGACTGCAGTAATTTTTTTGACATTTACATCCCGTGATTACATCGCGTTAGAAGTGACAGTGACAGGTGACAACAAAAATCAAAGGAATGTACTTGCTTTGCTTACTACACTATATAACTGACAGCCGTTATACTTGTTAGTCTGTGCTGAGTAATAGTGTTCTGTGGTCTGTGCTACTGCTAGACTACGGCTACAGACAGTGATCTGTGGAACTTGCAATTTATTTGTTTGTACGTGAATTCTAAAATCTAAAAAGAAACAAATATTTGTTGTTATGATTACCTACATGACACGAATAAATTCTACAGAGAGGGTGATTTGCAAAGGAACAGATAGGGGTTTAATGAAAACATTTAAACACCCTGCAAAAGAAAAAAGTAACCTGCTTAGCCGAAATAATATCTATTCACTTCTTGCTGGCCGCTGTCCGCCTCGCCTTCGACTGCTTCGCCGTTGCAGATCGCTTCGTCGGCTCTTTTTGAGACGAACTAGCGAGATCTACGGTACAATCTGCATACCTAGCGAGATCTGCGATGCACTCAATGCGACGTCTACGACCATCCTGCTCAGCCACAAAAACAGTTCCCTCGCTTGTCCAGGATTTGTTTAGTCCGTACTTTTGTCGCGCAGCTAAGAAAAGCTCCTGGCGCAGTTTTGTCAAGAACTCAGAAACAATTAGTCCTGAACCTTTAAGGCTGGCTTTCAATGACCAAATTTTAGTACGGAGGTTTATATCCCTAAGCTTGAACAGTATAGGGCGAGGCTTATCACCATTCTGTGAACGACCCAGCCGGTGACACTTGGTGATATCGTTTGTAGAGAGGTCACATAGTTTCAGCTTGTCTGATAAGGTCTTTATGAGCTCCTGGGATGTGTTCTCATTGTGCTGTTCATGTAGACCATGAAGCATAAGGAACTTTCTTCTAGAATGCATCTCCTGCTTGTCTAGCTGCATAGCCATTGCTTCAATTTGGCTCTGGAGAGCTTTGAATGAAGTAAGAACAAACATTTTGAACTCACGGAACTCCAGTGCCACATTATCGTGTTCAGCTGTGGGAGTGCTTGCATTTGAGGCCTGACGTTCTTCGAAGGCATCCATACGCTGTCCAAAAGTGGACATCATCTGGTTCAGACTAACTTGTATGGCATCCATATTTTGAAGTGAATTAAACTTTGTCTTGAAAATGTTTGTGAGAAAACACAATTGGCAGATGAGGTTTGTGCTAAGCACCGGAACATGTTATTCCGGAGGTTGCGGGTTCAAGTCCCGTCGGTACGATGAAATTTTGGATTGTGTTTAACAATTTACATGTAAATAACTATTATTGTGTTTTAGCGCGATAAGTCCTGTATTTCAATATTTATTATTATTTATTCCAAGAAGATTTTTACTCAATTGATATTGCATCTAAAAAAAAACTCTTGAAGATTGAATATTATGCTGGAACTTGGTGAACTGTGATATATATTTATTCGGTTGTTGGTTCGAGCCACAGCTCATAGCCACTGAAAGCTTGATATTTTAGTATGTAATGTTGATTTTTTGCGTAATTTATACAAATTGTATTTTTGAGATGGGCCGTAAAGGTCTTAAAGGTACCTAATTATTTGTAGCTACAAACGTTTTGCGGAGAATGTCAATTATATTGATAAAATTTTGAGCTGCATTCACAAAATTTGGAAAAATGTACATTCAGCAAAAATAAGCCATTTTCACAAAATATTTTTTGATGCCAATCAATCCGTTTGCTTGTAAGGATCAAAACACTCTTTGGGACTAACTGAGTTTAGGGTAATAGAAAAGTCATAAATCGCAAAAAAACTTTGTCCATACATTATGTAGGAGATGGAAAATTTTATAATTTTGGCAAACATATTTTTTGATCTCAATAGACCCCGTTTCTTAAGGCGTCTTACGCATTTAAAACACTATAGGGTCAATTTATGTTGGAGTACTAGAAATTGTAAAAGTTAGTTGTATTATCTTATTTCTAAGTAGTTAATAAAGTTTTTGTAATTTCTGAGATTTCTAATACTCTTAGCATAGTTAGTAATTTCTATCTTCTAAAAAATGTATGGAAAAAGATTTAGCAATTTCTGACTTTTCTAGTACCTTAACCTCAGTTGGTCCGAAAGAGTGTTTTGATCCTTACAAGCAAACGGATCGATTGGCATCAAAAAGTTTTTGTGTAAATGACCCATTTAGTCGCTTTTTTTAATATTTTATAGGCTAGTGTTTGACCACTATCTCACCTGTTGGTAAGTGATGATGCAATCACAGAATGTAAGCACGCTAGGCCTAGAATGGGAACTGGATCGCAAGGATAGCTGCCGGAACACATTAGATGTTTGACGACAGATTTTCTAACTTGAGGGTGGTAGCTGGCCAGGCAGACACTTGATAGTGTCCTACTACCATGCGGGGGTTGTTGGTTTCTTAAACATGTTTTTCCATCACCGGAGGGCCACTGTGAAAAGCGCACATAAATTTTTCATACACCGGAGCGTGCGGTAAGTACTTACCGCACGCTCCGCTGTATAGTGCGTAATTTTTAACTTTCGAACGATGTATACAGCCTTCGTAAATGGACTTTTTGAGCAAATGTGCTGAAAAAAAATATACATGATCAATAAATAATGAATAAAAATCAATTAATTAAATTTATGCTTTAGCGCGATAAGTCCCAGTTTTTACCCGACTACGGCGAAGCAAAAAGGAGGGTTATGTTTTTGACCGGCATGTGGGTATATATGTATGTAAGTATAGATCTTCTACGATAACATGACCCGCCCCTCCACAATTTAAAAACGTTTGAGAGTATTTGTGAAAGTATTTAAAATGCACCACCACGCATGTGTGCGTACTGATACTGCCGGTTCCGCGACATTGCATACATAATTAAATAACTCGTAATTATGAACGTACTTTGTACCAATCAACAATGCCAAAAAAAGTTTCTATTAAATTTATAAGCAATACTTTCCGTTATGTTTAGGTTGGCTACAAAGTACGTTCATAATTCGTCAACAATGTAGAGCAGTGCCAATTATGGTAAGTTGACCAACAAATCTGATAACAATTGAGATATTATGAGTACTGATTGCATAAAAACTATGAATACATTTTATTGTATATATACAGTAAAATGTATTCATAGTTTTTGTAACTGTTTATATACTGTTTATAAATTTTATTTATTGTATTATGTATATGAATAAATATATACATGTTTAACGATTTCAGTAAAATAAAACATTTTTAATGTATTTATAACACATTTAATTCGACATATAAATTCAATCACTTTTAATTACTACGACATCTAAATCCTTTTCAAAGATAAGTAATCACAATTATTATAAATAAAACTGGCCAAGTGCGAGTCAGCATCACGTCTCTTATCGCACACTTAGGGAGGGTTCCGTACAATACGAAATATAACAGAGTTTCATCCTCATATATTTGAATAATTGATATTACCAAGAATATTTGGTTTGGTCGCGATCTACAAAGACGGCTCGTTTACTAGCGCCATCTTTGTCATTTCGCCGAAACTAATTAGATAGATGGCGTTTAAAAACACGTTTTTTTTGTATGGGGACCCCCTTTAATTTTTAACTTTATTTTGTTTTTAGTATTTGTTGTTCTAGCGGCAACAGAAATACACCATCTGTGAAAATTTCAACTGTCTAACTATCACGGTTAGTGGGCTATAGCCTGGTGACAGACGGACATACAGACAGACAGACAGACAGACAGACAGACAGACGGACAGCGGAGTCTTAGTAATAGGGTCCCGTTTTACCCTTTGGGTACGGAACCCTAAAAACGCATGGTCCAAGGGCACTGGAACTATAATTTTGCTCATCGCTATCATAGAAGCTTGATGTGTCATCTTCATTTCGCTTTTTCTTTGAGAATTCTTGTTATAGGCTTTTCTTTAACTCCCACAGCTCTTGAAGTTCTCCATCTGGCGTCTGTCAAGCGCTCCACTCCATTTTCAGCCCCATGCTTCATATGTTGGTATACTGTAGCTACCACTTCTCTTGCCTAAAATATAATAGAAAATATTTTACAAAATGAAACTAATGCACATTTATTTTACAAAATTACCTGACTCCGCATATTTTTTTTTCGTAACTTTTCCATGACCTGGTAAGTTGTCTTGCGATCAGTACTTTCGTGTCACTGAGCGACATAGATTCAACAACTTGACTGTCTCAGACCGCTGCCCAATATTATGTTACTCTTTGCCGCTGCCGGCCTGCTACTGAAGACGAATCATTACAACTACATACACTCTTTCGTAAGGATGTGACTACACACATTAAAACAGTAATTTGGAGGGGCAGGCCATTTTATCGTAGAAGATCTCTATGTATGTATGTATGTATGTATGTATGTATGTATATATGTTTGTATGTATTTTCATCTTTCATCGATCTATTAACATATCTCCAATGGTGGTCGACTGGTTTCACAGTTTCTGTACGGGCGCCGGCAGCGTGTTCGCTTTGATGAAACATTTTCATCGTGGTGTGACACGTCAGCTGGCGTTCCTCAAGTTGGCGTGCTTTCTCTTCTTCTCTTTGCTGTTTTTATAAATTCTATCACTCAAAATCTTTCTTCTTCCTACCACCTGTATGCAGACGACCTTCTGATATATTGTCAAGCCTCTCTTGATAATATACCCAATGCTATTGCCTCCATTAACACAGACCTACAGCGCATATCAGACTGGACGAAAGCTTTTGGATTCAAAGTCAATCCAACAAAAACGCAGGTCATGGTTACCGGAAGTTCTAGACTTATTGTCAAAGTTGATTGGCAATTCCTTCCCAAAGTTAACGATACATATTGAATAGTTTGTACATAGCGATCTCAGATGAGAATATTTTCTTGTTTCATACTTTTTAGAGCGTGATATTTCAGTAGTCGGGTTTTAGTTTTTGAACTTATTTTTATTAATATATATAACTATGTGTTCAAATCGCTTTAAAAAAGACCTGGCCTGGCGTATTATAAATTTGCGTTCATACAATATGTATAGGATGTCTTATTGCCTTCAGTTTAAATAGATGGCTTGGCGTACCACTGCTTAATTATATTTTTATTGGGAGGTCGAGCGCTTGTCTGACTATAATAAAAATATAAAGTGCTTAAATCATCACAAAAATATAACTGGACATTCTTTCCTAACGAAAAAATATTCCTTCCCAATCACAAAATTCTCTCATTTTTTAAACTCAGTACAAAACACGTTAGGTATAATTCCAATACGAACAAACAATTTCAACATTGTACAAAATGCGCATATATTTGCTGTAGCAAAGGCTCGCAAAGTGCGTACATTACAATATTTAAAATATTCATTCCGTACTCGGGTCTGTCTTTGATAAGTCCTATTTATTACAATTCGAATATTCTCTGAAAGCCTTCCTGTCTCCCAAATATTTAAGATAATTTTTTTTTCCAATTTGACCGTCTCGATCTTACGGTTGTAGATTTGAAGAAAATTACCTATTAAAATAACGAGAACCCTATAAAATGGATTTTCAACTTCGTCCGTTTCAAAGTTTTTAAATAAACTGTTGTGCTATTTGTTTCGACTTTTCGGTTATGGCTCGCACCGTTAGTACCCAACTAATCCAGCCAGACCTGAGCTATGTCGATACGTAAGCCACGATTCTCGAAAATAGCTAGCAATTAGAGACCAGGACATCGCTTCTAATAATAGACGTTCTTTGGTATTTAACTCCATATCTCTAGCAGGTACTGCCATAGCCATATACCATATACCATACAATACTATGCCATATACATTCGATTTAAATGACTTACCCAAAAGATAATAAATAGTACTTAAATTTTAAATGTAAGACCAACCCTTATCGATTTGATATATTATCTGTTCATTGAGACCATTCCAATGAGTCTAAACACGACACATCTGTTGTTAGTTTGTGAGGAGCTGAGTAATCTGCAGATTCCAGGTGATGTCCCAGGATTATTTCATTGTTGAAGTAACAGACGAATTTTGAATTGATCAGACCTAAATGAAACTTGCGTGTATAGCCTAGATTTATATACTATTATATTATATATTGTATTAGTTTATATACTACGAAATATATCATAATCGTCTAACCTCTGAACGGATTAAAGCACGCCTCTTTTTGTGTCGGGGGTCAAAAGGACAAAAACAATCTCTGTACCCAAAAAGAAGAAGTCTTAACAAGTTTTTGTCTCAAAAGTTATAGATTAACATTATATTAAGTGTTTCTTCTAAAACTTGCTAGGAAATTTTAATTACCGTCAAACGCCGGCGCCACCTGCTCTACAGTTTATAAACTTGCTAATTAAACCTGATCTTTGATTAGGATCCCGGCATGGTCAAGAGAAATTCCTTAGAGAGCTGGGTCAGATGATAGAGAAATAAAATACTAAAGTGAAGAGAAAATATAAGAAGTATTGGCAGTATAATCGCCAAAGGACAAGAGGTGTCAATACCAACTAGATACAAAATTGTATTTTACTATGTAACTAGCTGTGCTCATCGCGGCTTCGCCTGCGTTACAAATTTTTTTTTTTAATATTAAATAATAATTATAAACATAATATTTTTTTAACTCGTACGAGTATCTATAGGTTACAAGGTGGCGACTTTTCACTTAACCGCTATAATTTTCCTTTGTAGTTAATGAGATGCACTATGATCATGAATTTTTCCAGATTTTTCAAGCTAGCAGTTTAGCTTTTAGAGGGGGAGGGGGACGCCCTACTGGAACACAAAAATTTGCACTATAAAGTTTAATATTTCGTAAATGGAGCATTAAATCGAAAAATAGTATCGGCAACTCCGAAGTCATTTTCAAAGAGCTATTCAACGATACCCCACCTGATGGGGTAGACGACAAAAAAATAATTTATCCCCACTACTACTACATGTAGGGGAGCTACCCTAAAAATAATATTTTTCTAAATGTTATTTTACCACTTTGTCGGCATAAATGAACCAACCTTTATCCACCATATATATTACCCATAATATATATTACCCAATCTTTGTAGATCATATAAATGCCTGAACAAAAATAACAAACGTGAAGATATTGTCAGTGTTGTGTGTCGCGATCGAGTTCCAGCAGAAGCAAGTAGTAGGGGCGGCGAACCTGCAAAAAGAACGCGAAAGCGGGTAGACCGCTTCGTGTTTTCGTAAACAATCCATTTACCCGCAATCGACAGTTTAGCCGTGAACATGGTGCTTGCAACAGCGCCGAAATATCGGAAGCTCACAAATAATTAAAAACATGGTAAATATCCCGTTCAAATATCTTGTGAAAGTGTTAGTGACCATGAAAACTTAAAAACTTATATTGGTTAAACTCTAGCTTATACGATAAAAAATAAACTGGCCAAGTGCAAGTCGGACTCGCACTCGTAGAGTTCCGTACCACACTACAGTATTTTATAAGATCGAGCAAAAAATACCACTATCATTTTTCGCCAGCAAAAAAATAATAATAATAAATATTTTATTTCTTATAACGCCATCTAACGTCTAACAAAGGTGTTAGGGATCGGCATTTCAATACAACACCATCTATGGACGTTTACCTAAGCGTTCGTAGATGGCAAATATATAATACAATTGTAAATATTTGCACGCCAATACTGGCAAAATACGGATAGAACTAAAATTATAATGTTACCTTATATATTATATATATTACCTGTGTTTTTCGCAAATAAAATATCTGAATCTGAATTTGGCGTTATATTTAAATGCAGAAAAAACACGTTACTTGTATGGGGATTCCTTATAATTATTAACTTTATTTTTTTGTTGTATTTGTTGTTATAGCGGCAACAGAAATACATCATCTGTGAAAATGTCAATTGTCTAACTATCACGGTTGATAAGATACAGCCTGGTGACAGACGGACAGACAGACAGACAGACAGACAGACGGACTGCGGAGTCTTAGTGATAGGGTCCCGTTTTACCCTTTGGGTACGGAACCCTAAAAATGGGTAATCACATAAAAGGTTTTTACCTACTGCCACAGTTTTACATACCTATGGATTGTAAAACTATGCAACAGCGTTGGATGGAACGGAGCGTAGGCAGTGAAGCAAAACGGATCCAGATAAAACATGTAACGCTCCCAATACATCCCTTCTAAGCTTAGATAGAATATTTACTAAATTCTTCACAACTCTGTTAGGATCGCGAAATGTATGTTTTCTCCCTAGGGAATTAGGCGCAGTAACGTTACTACTATACTTAGGGTCGGTGCACATGGGCCACCGGCCACAAGCCGCCACCGGCATATTTCTTATAGTTTTCATACATTTAATATGGACTCGCCGCACACGGTTGACGCCGGTGGCCGCCACACGCTACATGATAAAATGTATGAAAACTATAGGAAATATGCCGGTGGCGGCGTTTTGTGGTTGTGGCCCGTGGCCCGTGTGCGGGGACCCTTAGGTCAGTAAAAATTGAGTAAAATCGATTGACATGTTTAGGTATTTGCAATGCCTGAACATGTCTATCGATTACTGCTCTATGTACGGTGCATCACGCTCGTAAAAAATATACCCATATAATATAGTAGTTTATGAAACTGTTGCATAATGAGGGGTATTAAAACACGGGAAGAAAGCAATAACTAAACAAGCAAAATAATGGTTCCTTATCCATAGTGACGTGGACTACGTTACTATGGTTATGGAGTATATATCGGTCTTTAGCGCAGTCCCCATAAACAATAAAATCGTACTTAAAACTTTCTGGTCGAAACAAAGATAATTTTAGATCATAATATTGTTAAAAGTCTGTATCATAGTATTATTTTTTTATTATATTTCAGTTGTACATGTATAAAGTCTGTCATTATGGTACTATTTTGAATTCATAATCAAAATCAGAAAATATTTAATGGGGTCCCATGCAACAAACTTGTTTTTTCGGCGTTTTTTTCTTGATCTTATGACCCATAATAGATAGTAGACAACAAAGTATGTATTATATAGCCGCTATAACAACGAATACTAAAAACTGAATAAAGTTAAATATAATAACTGGCCAAGTGCAAGTCGGACTCGCACTCGTAGGGTTCCGTAACACAGTAGAGTATTCTATAACTATGATTTTTCGCAACTACAAAAATAACTTTGTTTTTCATAGTGTTTGTATGAAAAACAAAGTTATCTTTGCGGTCGCCATATCTCTAAAACTGCTGACTGTATCTCGTTCAAACCAAGTTTTATTGAGATCTACAGCATGTATTTTTTTTAGATTTTTCACTCCCATACTTTAAAAGTTAGGGGGGGGACCCACATTTTACCACTTTAGACGCGCCTATCTTTCAAATGATTGACTTTGAGAAAAAATGATTTTAGGAACCTCAATGTCATTTTTGAAGACCTATCCATAGACATGTATAGGTTTGAAGAATTTTTTTTTTGTTTGTTTCAGTTCCATGTATGGGGTGCCCTAAAACTTTTATATTTTTTATTTTTGTATAAAAATCGGAAAGCGGTTCACAGAATACATCTACCTACCAAGTTTCAATTCTGTAGTCCTAACAGTTTCGGAATAAAATGGCTGTGACATACGGACGGACAGACAGACAGACAGACAGACAGACAGACAGACAGACATGACGAATCTATAAGGGTTCCGTTTTTTGCCATTCGGCTACGGAACCCTAAAAAGGGGACCCCTAAAGGGGGTAAAATACCATGAAACACCGTACTTATCTATTTATGTAAAGTTTCAGTCTTGTTACGAGTTATGAAACGAATACAGCAACTTTGTTTATTTTACCGCATCTTCTATGAATGCAAATGCGGTTCTCTTTGATATTTTACGTTAGTTCATGTCCTGGTCTGGGAAATGTCATCTATATTTTTCTTGAAATAAATAAAAATAAAACTTGGTTATCAGATCTCAACCTTCGGTTGTATTTCTATACATTTTATACAGTTATTCTTACATTTTATTTACAAATAGTTCCGTCCCGTAGCTTAGCCCGATTCAGAAAGTTTTCTGTTTTGTTTCTACCCTTTTATAATATCAGCATCACCTTTCCCATTATAGGCTTAACGTGCTACCATCCTCGACCGCATCGTCATGTACCAACACGTTAGATTAGTAGTCAAACGTTAGCCTACAAATTGTTAAAAAATAATTCAAAAAAACCTATAGCACGCCACTGAGCTCGATGTTCCGCTCTTTGTTTCCAGTCGCTGTAAGCACATGAGTAAACCGTTTCTTTACTCATGTGCTGTAAGCCTGTTTGCGTATATCATCGCTATATAACAGAGAGAAATATGAATTTGAGTTTATCCAACATCTCATCATTTGTTAAATTATATACTTTAACCATTTACGGAACGACCGGGACGTCCCGATTTTCCGTGCCATTTGAATGGCTCTTCAAAAAATTACCCAAGCAACCCGTAACAGGTTTTGGTAATTTGTGTAAATGTGTTAAGGGGTATTTCCAATTTGTTAAATAGGTGGATGGAAATTGAGGAAAACGAGAATAGATCTAAATTTAATGCCTTGAGTTTTTCTCGACCATAATAAAAACAGAAATATGATTGTGATACTTGTAAACTAAATTACTTCATGCATCCAAAGAAATTTGAAAATGTAATGACATACGGAGGAGGGACGTGGAAAGTGCAACTGGTTTAACAATGCAAAGTCGCTCAGCGAGCAATGAATGAGGTTATCCGTCAGAGAACCAAAGTTATCAACATAGCTCAAAGGGTCAGAAGCAAGCTAAAGGTGGTAGTGGGCTGGTCACATCTGTCATAGAACCGATAACCGTTGAGGTAGACATTCTGGAGTGTAGATCACGGCTCGGAAAACGTAGTGTAGGACGCCCTCGAGCTATATAGAGCGATGATATACGTAAGCTGGCAGCGGTTGGAAAGAGCTGAAGATCAAGCTCAGTAACGTGCCATAGGTCAGGATAGGCCTGACCTATGGCAGTTGACCTGGCTAACCTGATCTATATGTTACGCAGTGGACAGAAACGAGCTGATGATGATGACGATGAAAGAAATATAACCCAAGTAAGTTCTTTAATCAAACTATGTAATACAAGCAGTGCCTAGCGGCTTTGCTCGCGTTAAAAGTATCCTATAGCCTAATCTGGTATACTGGTCTGATCATCTACCGCTAGAGATAGACTATGTGATAGGACACTTACCACGTAAAACTAATATTGTAGATGTAAGTTGTAGTAAAGTAAAATGGGGTAATAGAGGTGCAGAACAAATTGACAAATATTTTTAAATGTGTAATCTTGCATTGAAATGTATTGACTTTTCGGATGAATGTAATAAATGCGCTAACAATTTTTGTAACAATTTGAATCATAGGGTGGTGCTTGATGACATTTATAATAAAATCGTAAATATCATGAGAATTGCATCGACGAGTTGTTGTAACAGAACTTAATATAATAGACGAAAACATGTAGTTGGATGGAATAAATATGTAAGGGAGGCTCATCAGGAGGCTCGACTATGTTTCCAGCTTTGGATGCTCCAGGGTAAACCACCGTCTGGCATGGTATATGACTGAATGTGTACTAGTAGGAGGCTCTTCAAGTCTAGACTCAAGTGGTGTCAAGACAACGAAGACCAGATCCAAATGGATATCTTGGCTACGCGACATAGAGATAAAGATTTTAAGGGTTTCTGGAAGCAAACCAAGACTTTGGACGCAGGGTCTTGCATGCCGGCTAGTGTGGAAGGTCAGTGTGCCCGAAGCAGATAGCTGACACTTTTAGAAAGCATTTTAAAGTTGACTCGTCGCTACCAAAAATGCGTCAATTGTTGATTACTGGGGTCATGCCTGGGGAAAATGTTATTAGATTTTCGGCTAAAGAAATTGCACAAATTATAAAAAACATGAAAAGAGGCAAATCCCCAGGGCATGACGAACTTAGTATTGAACATTTGCAGTATGCAGGAGTACATCTACCCCGAGTGCTAGCAATGTTTTTTAATTTGTGTATTAGTCATACTTATCTTCCTCAGGCACTTATGAGGACAATAGTAGCACCAATTGTAAAAAACAAAACTGGGGATGCCTCCGACAGGAACAACTACAGGCCGATTTCGTTGGCTACAGTGATAGCTAAAGTGCTGGACAGTTTGCTTGATCGTCAACTCAGTAAGCACGTAAATCTAAACGAGGCTCAGTTCGGTTTTAGACCGGGCTTACCCACTGAAACTGCAATACTGAGGCTCAAGCATACTGTTCAGTACTACACGACTAGAAAGACACCGGTATATGCCTGTTTTTTGGACCTGTCGAAGGCGTTCGATCTTGTTTCCTACAATATCTTATGGGATAAGCTTATAAAGGAAACAAGTACACCAATAGAAGTTACGAGCCTTTTTAAATATTGGTATGGAAATCAAACCAACTGTGTGAAATGGGCTGGTACTTTTTCGAACGAGTACAGATTGAATTGCGGTATCACACAGGGTGGTTTAACTTCGCCACGACTCTTCAACCTGTACATGAATGGACTGATTGATGAGCTCAGCGAAGCCGGAGTTGGCTGCTTCATCGACGGCAAATTCGTCAACAATATAAGTCACGCTGACGATATGGTTTTGTTGACGCCATCAGTCAGGGATCTTTGGGTACTATTGAGTATCTGCGAGAGGTACGCGGAGGCCCATAGTCTAAGGTACAACTCTAAGAAAAGTGAACTGCTTATTTTTAAAGCCGGTAACAAGTTACCTGAGTCGGTACCACCGATTAGTCTTGGAGGGACGATTTTAAGCAGAGTCACCAAATTCAAATACCTTGGACATTGGGTCACCGAGGACCTCTCAGATGACCTTGATATGGAGCGGGAGCGTAGGGTATTGGCAGTTAGATGCAATATGTTGGCCCGTAGATTTGCACGGTGTACGGAACTTTTTAAGGCTTATTGTTAAACTATGTACACCTGCAGTCTATGGACTAACTATAGGCAGAAGACTTTCAATGCCTTACGAATCCAGTATAATAATGGATTTAGGATGTTGTTTAGACTGTCTCGGTTTTGTAGCGGATCAGGTATGTTCTCCCAGGCTCACACGGATTGTTTTAAAACAAAACTGCGCAAACGAACTGCCTCCCTGATGAGACGCCTGAGAGACAGTAGCAACATCCTCCTAAATACCATACTAATACTAATACCATACTGTGGAGATCTGACTGTCCGATTGTGCGCCATTGGAACACAATACACAGATCAATAGCTAAATTTTATATAAAATAGTTATGCACTAATACTACTGTAATAGTCAATTGATATTTTTTGTAATGCAATTAATAATTTTTAAAATCAACTAGGTATAATACTAACATTACTTTTAATTTTTTAATTTTTGCGCTACTAACAATCTATGGATCAATTGTCTGAAATAAATGATTAATAATCCCGCAGGGGCGGCTTTGTGGCGAGCCGACGGTGAGTGGCGACACCGCGGACCCCTATCCCGTGAGGGCTAAATGAGACCCTCTGACCCCCGGCTTGCCTTGACCGGCCCGCCAGTGGTGGGAATCGCAAGAGCTAAGACCAAAGCTCCAGGGTGGAAGTGTTAAAGGCATAAAGCCGCTAGTAGCGTTTAGTGAAAGTGCAGCACACCTCTCAACACCTTTAGCTATCCACGCCAATGTTGCCCCTCGGCGCCGAAATAACGGTCCGCCTTTATGGGGGGTCCATTCAGTGTATAACTAGTCACCACCCGCCTTAATATTTTGAAATGAGGCATAATTGGCGGGTGCCGTACCTCATCCCATAGACCAGAAAACAGTCATCAAGCAGCACACATTCATAGCCATAATAAATTAATGTACCATATTTTTATAGTTTTTCATGTCTCCATCCACAAATCATATTTTTATTTAATTTAATATTGTAAAGGGCCTCTTGACGTTGGCTTCGGCTCCGTCAAAGCCTTCCAAAGGACCGGGCGATTTGCAGCCCGTGATGTGAATTGAATAAAGAGTATAATAATAATAAATGAAGGACGGTACGGTCGACATATGTCGGGCATACCGCCGTCCCGGAGAGTCACTCAGACATATCATTTCCGGTTGTTCTCATCTTACTAACTCCGAGTACTTGCACAGACATAACCTCGTAGCCAGGATCATCCACCAGCAACTTGCTCTTCAATACGGCTTTGTTGAGTCTGAGGTGCCGTACTATAAGTACGCACCTGCGCCAGTTCTTGAAAATGGTCGTGCTTTGCTCTATTGGGACCGATCTATTATCACGGACAGGACTATTGTCGCCAATAAGCCTGATATCGTGATAGTCGACCGGTCCCAGCGGCGGGCAGTGTTAGTCGACATCACCATCCCGCATGACGAGAACCTCGTAAAGGCTGAAAAGGACAAGATCAGCAAGTACCTTGACTTGTCTTACGAGGTTACCGCTATGTGGGATGTTGATTCGACTAGCATTGTCCCAATAGTCGTTTCTGCGAACGGCCTAATAGCGAAGAGTCTCGACCAACATCTCAAGAGACTCTCGCTAGACGGCTGGATCAAGGGCCAGATACAGAAGGCGGTACTTCTTGACACGGCACGCATCGTCAGGAGGTTCCTCTCTCTGCAGCCCTAACCACCGGTAGCTTGGGCCCTGCCCCGCTGCTGGCGGCACTCTAGGTTTAGGTTTTTTTATAATATTGTTTATTTGTAATGATTTTTTTCTATTGTTGTTTGGATATCTTTATTGTAAAAAAACCTAAAACTAAAAAAGAAAATAAATAACGTAAATAATAATAATAATTTATTATACTAGTTGGCGTCTATTAACTGTTGGCGTAATTAGTTTTTCATCCTGGTAAAAGAAGTGAAGTAGGTATTTGTAAAATATAACTGCGTTTTAATGTTGTATAACTATGTAATACTAGCTATATCTAATACTATAAGAATCTTTGTCCTGACATACTGACTGACTGAGTGACTGACTGACTGACTGACATACAACGCACAGCCTAAACCGTTGATCGTAGAGACTTGAAATTTGGAACGTATATTTGTCTTAGTATGTTAGGGTGTACTAAGAAAGGATTTTCCAAAATGCACCCCTTAAGGGGATGAAATGGGGGTTCAAAGTTTGTATGGAGAAACAAGATAAGATAGTCTTTTCTATCCGAAACATCACACAACACAATGAAACAAAAGTGCTTCAGTAAAAAAATAAGTAAATACGTGTTTCAGGTTTCATGAAATTCCGGCCCTAAGATGTTGAAATGGGGTAACAAAGTGTGAAAATCAATATTGTTTCGGATTGCGCTGAAATTTGGCATGCAGATAGTTATTACGACGATAGTTCCCTCTGAGAAAGGATTTTCCAAAATTCACCCCTGAAGGGGATGAAACGGGGGTTCAAAGTTTGTATGGAGAAACAAGATTAGATAGTCATTTATATTCGAAACTTAACACAAGTACATAAGTAAGTAAATACGTGATTCAGGCTCTTTCGAAATTCCACCCCTAAAAGGGTGAAGTGGGGTAACAAAGTCTGAAATCAATATTGTTTCGGATTGCGCTGAAATTTGGCATACAGATAGTTATTTTGACTTAGATATCCGCTAAGAAAGAATTTTTCAAAATTCACTCTTCAAGGGGATGAACCGGGGGTTCAAAGTTTGTATAGTAATTTTATTCGACATTTCACACAAGTACTTCTGTAAATAAATAAGTAAATACGAGTTTCAGACTTTTTCAAAATGCCACCCTAAGAGGATAAACTGGGGTAACAAAGTCTAAAAATCAATATTGTTTCGGATTGCGCTGAAATTTAGAAAGAAGATATTTATTTTGACGTAGGTATCCGCTCAGAAAGGATTTTCTAAAAATTCCTTTCGGATACGGAACGGGGATTCAAAGTTTGTATGGCGAAACAAGATGAGATAAAGTACGTGTTGTAGGATTTTTCGAAATGGGGTAGGTAACAAAGTCTGAAAATTTGTGATTTTCGGGTTTTATAAATATGAATCCCGAATTGCCTTAGTCACGCGATAACATGAAAACGGGTGAACCGATTTGGGTTATTCTTATTTGATGTCTTTAATGATAGAATCGTTTTTACAAAAGAAAAGTTTTAAGTAAATAAAAGAAAGTTTTTAACGCGGGCGAAGCCGCGGGGAACTTCTAGTATGTAATAAATATAACTGCGTTAAAACAAATAATAGAGAGTCCGCCTAATGAGAAGTGGTCATCGCCAATAAAAATAAGCAATATACGCTTCGGTGTAGAAATATTTTAAAAATTGTAACCTTAACACGCCTACATTAAATATAAATTCACCCTCCAATACATTGATACATCAAAAACCAGAGTGGTTTCAGGATCAGAAGCGAATCAAACACTGCCACAGAATAAATCATAGCATCTACTACCAAGTGATTAAATATTGAAGATGCTTTCATCGCTTCAAGCTCAGCTCCACCGTCTCAGTTACTAGTACTTATCTATGGTCAAAGTCTTTCGGTGTTTGCAGACTGGTTTAGCTATTTTAGTAGACAGAATATAATTATGGACAAACATTACTATGATAATTATCATAGGGCTAGGCTTGCTTGGCAAAATATGAACGAATAATAACACTTTAAGTTTAGGAGGGGAAAAACTCTCCCCTTGAAGAGAAAGTTGCGGAGACCCCCCTTCAAAAGTTATGAGGATATGGATATTTAAAATTTTGAGGTTAAGTTTGAAAAATTATCAATAATTGAAGGCTGGAGAGGATCAGTAGAGGGCAGGGGGAGGTTAGAGCTCCCTTATGAGCGGAAAACAGCGGCAACATAGTTGTCGAAAATTTTGTATGGAAATAAATTAACTTTTACCTGTAAATAAGATAAATATTTTATAGATAACTTAAAACGCCATAGCGTTGGCTCTAGTGGCTCTCCGCTACCACACCTCCCCTCCTCGGTACGCTCGTCGGCGCACGTGACGCGGTGGTCACTGTTCCCTAGTGTTTTGCCTTAGTGTTCGACTTTGAAATTATTAAGTACAAGTACATTTTTGAAACGACAAACACTAACTAGCAGTGCACTACGCAGACCTCCTATTTAAGTCGACTCAACCCAGGAAGGATTCCCAGGTTGTAAAAAAATAACTTCGAAGGGTAGGTATAATTTTTCATACTTAACCTCAAAATTTTAATACATAAT
The DNA here is from genome assembly GCA_954871355.1 of Cabera pusaria. Lineage (NCBI taxonomy): Eukaryota > Metazoa > Arthropoda > Insecta > Lepidoptera > Geometridae > Cabera > Cabera pusaria. The sequence continues at coordinate 22,642,841 of OX940892.1, forward strand.
ATATTCATAACTTTTGAAGGGGAGGGCTCCGCGACTTTTCCTTCAAGGAGAGGGTTTTTCACCTTCCCCCACACCACCCCCACCCCTTCTCCCCCCTTAAATCAATGGTAGGTGTACTAAAGTTAAGCCGAAAATGAAGTGATATTATTTGATGATTAATACCTCGCGCGCGCTGCACCGCATCATCGCCAATTATCTGATGAATATGCAGCCTCATCCTCACGGTCTAAAAATACATGCATAAGCATTATAGCTACTCCATATTAGCAACTTCTTTGGCCTGAAAATGCCCCGCTACCACAGCCCTAACGGCAATTCGAAAGAGTTCTGAAACTCATTTTGTTATGTCATTGTTAATCTATGATGACATCCAGTGACGCTATTTGACATTTTTAGCAAAACATTGTGGTTCACATGGACGAAATCAGATAAAAATTTTGATTATTTATTTTTCTAAACATATTTTTATAGTAAGCAACCATGGCGATGGCTGAGAAGAAAAACGAATACCCTGCGGGGGTAGAGGCTGATAGAAGACTCCTGCCATTCGACAGCTATGAGGAATATCTGGACTCCTTGATTGAGCTCGCTGATCTACGTAATTTGAGAAGTATAGCCTCAGCGAGGACTATTGCTGAATTGGGATACAGGTACTATTTGAGCATTGATAACTTAAGAGATCAATAAAGTACCCTTATCACATTTGCGTGCGAGCGCCGCCGCGGCCGGTGGCAAGTGGCAACCCATTGCGTTGGTGAATGGGATAGTTTTATAGTAGAAGCTTTATATTCCTCAAATTATATCCGCAGGTACCTGCGTAAGTATTCTGTGTCGTAAGTAGTCCATGCTATGGGCTATTTCTATGTAATATCAATTTCATCCAAATTAGCTGAGTCTCGGAATGGTATGTATATAAAGATTTTACCCCGATTTTAAATTGTCCGATAGCGATTTTAAAAGTACTGACTATTATTATAGTCGTCGCGATCTCGCTGCGTAAACTCAAACCTAGATCGAGACAGTCGCCACCAAAAAGTAGTGAGTATAATAGTCAGTACTTTTATAATCTTGTCCGATAACGTTATAAGTTTCTTCTAGGTGTTACGGCGACACACTATCAGATAAAGAGTTCTACTCTCGACGCGCCGTAATCCAAGAAATAGTAGTTCCTACTATAACTCCATATGTGCTGGTGAGCGAGGGTGCAGAATGTGAAGACTCTTTTGCCAGAGAACTGGCTGTGAGGGAACGAGCTAACCGTGTTGGTATACTGCAGGTAACGATCTTAAGATTTATTTTCTTTAGCTTACGCCTTATTTATATTATATTATTATACTAGCAGCGCCCCGTGGCATCGCCCGCGTTAAACAGTATCCAATGTCCTAATCTACTATGCTGGCTATCCCTGGACAAAATTTCAACCAAATCAGTCGAGCCGTTTGACCGTAAAGAAGTCGCAAACAAACAAACAAATATACAAACCGACTTTCGCATTTATAATATTGGTTTTGATTATGAATGGATCTGAACGTAGCTACGCTTGCAAGTTTTGCCCCGACTCAGAAAGAGGAGTGTTATAAGGGTGACGTGTATACCTGTGTATGTGTGTATCGGTATATCTGTGATGTGGGTGTGTCTCTCTAAGGCATCGTAGCTCCCAAAAGTATGAACCGATTTCGATTCTTCTCTTTCGGGTATTTTTGTTTCATACATGACTTAATCGAGTGTTCTTAGCTTTGTTTCAAGAAATTCCGTTCAGCAGTTTGAAGAATGTGAGCTATTTACTAGTTGATGTAGCTATGGGAGCTACTTGACCTGATGCTGGGCTAGCACCAGGTATCTGCAGATTACTTAACTCCTTACCAACTATTATTAGCACAGATGTCATATCTAAAATAGAACTCTTGATATTTGATTTTTTTACTTTGAGTATACTAACATTTAACATTATTTATAAAATAATATCAATATGATATTGAGATACAATGTATTTTGCGACCTTATTCTTAGAACTAGATATTAGAAAAGGTTACCCTCATTCAGTAGGTCGTCGAGGTTCGATGGTTATTACAATAAACATTGATTACTTTCGGCTAGACAGTATTGTTTTATTAAAAGATCGAAATAACGGTGTCTTGACTTGAGTGTTCCACTCACTCAATACACTGATCGGACGAACCTAGTTGAAGTCAGCGTTTCATACAACTGAATGGGATGAGTCTGGATGGATATGAACTAAATAAGACGTTTTGCCCGCAAACATATCACCCAAAAGCGGTTTTCGTACTGAAATTGAACATTATCAGTTATTGCCCACGTGGTGGGAGCATTGAACTTCGATATAATATATTTCTACCACATATGGACGAACACCCGTGCTGGATAAGAACCAACGACCTCTCGCTTAGAAGTTAAGCTATCTTTTATGCCAACAAGGCTCTTCTTATATGTATATAAGTATCTCTGAAGTTCGAAGCTAGTCACAATTTTTAGGCGCTACGCTGTAATCCAATATTAAACCCTTCAGCAAGCCACGAGACGTGGAGTATCTTTGTATATTATACCGAAATGAAAACGGGAAATGTATCAAACAACCGTTAATAACTATTTAAAGCGGCAATATCCCAATCGCTAAACTGTCGGCCTGGCGATCGAGAGGTCGTCAGGTTGATCTCCATCGATTGCAATATTGACAGATATAAGATATATTGCCAGTAAGATTTTATAAAAAAAATGATTTCGGCCTTTTTACCACAGACAACACGCTCTTCCACATATTAACGAGACTTAGACATTGCATCTTTATTAAAGCGGTCATGCATTTCTCCATTGCAAGTGTGAAATATTGAACCAGCTTCCATCTGCCGTTTGTCCGCAACAGGATGCAGTCTCTCGAAATGAGCGTTAAAGTAGTCTTGATAGGTGGGCAATGCGTGAATATCACGGGTTGCAAAATATCTTTAAAAGGCAACAGTGACCACTTCTTATCGGGTGGGCCGGGCCGTCAGCTTGTTTGCAACCTTTTGCATAAAAATTAAAATAAACATTTCTACGCAGTAGTCTTAGATATATGTTTTAGTAACGTGGGTTAACCTTTATGCATTTTGATTATAGGTTAGGTTAGTCATGATGAAGGAAAATCCCCTTTGTACTTCCTTCTCAATTGGATTTTCCCTGTCGGCTTGCAAACATAGAACGGATCTATCTGATTTTTGCTGATTCGATTTGGTTGAAATAAAAACGATATACCTACCTATTTACCGTTATATTGGTTGCGGCAAAAGAGAGGAAAGTTTTTCGAATGTTTGAACTCGTATGTACGTTTCTTTGTGACAGCCTGTAGTAACTGTTTTTTTTTTTGCCGTTTTATTTGAGATAAAAGTAAGGACCTCTGCTATTGCACCTGGGGCAGCTACGAGTACTTACATCATTTGTCCTAAAAAAATATTTTTTGTCTTCCACAGTCAATTATATTTATCCGACATTTCACAAAAAGTGGTTTCGAAATATCAGGGTATATAGACTACGCGCACCGTCTCATATCGGAGAATTGGACGGAATTCTTCAAGGGGAAAAAAATGCTTTGGCCCCAAGACCACGACCTGGGGTACTACCATTGGCGGCATGGAACTGTGAGAAGCAATATGAGCAGGAATTATAAGGTACCGAATAAAATTGTAATTACACTTCTTATTCTTACATAAAAATATAGTTTCATACCTTCATTTAAGGTGGTAGGAGCATTATATCGATGCTCCGCCTGACTTGCTACTAAAATAGTAACGTACCACTATCAAGGAGAAAATCCACCGCCGTAACCTTACGGTGTTCCGGCAACACACAGCCCTATTATAGAGAGTCAGACCATTCTAGGCCTAGCCTATTCACTATCTTTTACCATATCGTCACTTACTACCAGGCGAGATCGTGGTCAAACGCTAGTCAATATAAATAATAATAAATAGAAATGTTGTGATCTCCTAATAGGTAAGTGCTACATAATATTGTTCTTCGGAATAGCAATGTAGCGGATTTTCGATTACTGGAAAAGTTCCTGCAATTCAGTCTTTACTGGCTGTCTTTCGAAGTTGGTATCGTAGCTATGCTTGGCCTAAGGGTGTACTATATTTCGCTCTCAAGTCCTTGCGTTTGTCAGCTCTGAATACGATGTGATTTTGTTATTTTTGCAAGCTGTCGGTTATTTTAGGTCCCTGTGTGATAACCTCAATTTATGTTGTGAATAAACATATATTTAATGCAACAATTTGTTTTTAAATGTTTAATTATTCTTTTAACTCAATGTTATCATTACGTTTCTACCAACACAGGCAAATACCGGCCTGTGTTAGTTGCCTTAACTAAAGTTAACCTATAACATATTAATAAAATGGTGTACATAAGTTCAGCCCAAACCCGCATACAATTTGGGAACAATGTCGATATCCTGTACCGTCACAACTCTGCTGAAATACTTGTACAGTTTCCAGTTGTTTCACATATTGTTTAACGTACTAGCCCGCACCTATGTGGCTACAGGAAATTGAAAATACCAAGACGCAAAGATAAACTTAAATGAATTAACAATATGACAAGATCATTTATTTAATTGATATTAAAGTTCGATGTATTTTTAACAGACTTCAAAAAAAGGAGGAGGTTTCTCAATTCGATTATATATATATACTAGCAGCCCGCCCCGGCTTCGCACGGGTAGAACATATATGCCTACAAAATTTGCATCAGTTTGTTGCATCGAATATAAAATATGAACATATTTAACAACCATCGTCATATTTCATCCAATTTACACAAAACCTTAACGAATTATGCACCTAAACCTTTCTGATAAACACTCTGGCTATTGGTGAAAACCGCATGATAATCCGTTCAGTAGCTATTGAGATTATTGCGAACAGACAGACAGACGCAGTGATGAACTTTGTTTTATAATACTTACGTATTGATATTGGACGGCCCTTTGGCGTAAAGGATAGTTACCCTGATTCTGACCCGACAGTCGTTGGTTCCAATCCTAGCTATATACCTACCAATGAAAGTTTTATGTGCATTCATGAATCATGAGTTTTCGTACAGTGGTAGTGGAATCATTAAATCTACCAAAAAGTAGCTTACCACCAAGGAGTACATCTGCCGCCGTAACCTTACGGCGTTCCCCGACGCAAAATGTAGGGGTAATATACGTTTAACGTGTGTATCTGTGTGTCTGTCTGTAGCATCTTAGCACCTAACCTGATGAACCGATTTGGTTTTTATTATTGATAGTTTTTTTTGTTTGATAGATGTCTTCATCGAGAGTTTCATTAGCTTTGATTCATGAAAATTCGTTCAATCGTTATAAAATGATGAGCTTTTGTCTAGTTAATTGCGCTATGAAATCAACTTTCATAGGTCTTATCAATTCGAAAATCTTCTTCTTCAACGATATTGTAAGAACATGGAAGCCTCCTGGACTCTACAGAATACTCAAATCCTCACCAACTTACAGCTCAGATTTTAAATGTCGTGATTAGAGTCATTGGAAAAAGCTATTATACATAGATCAGTCGGGGTGGTTTAAAATATTATATTATTATATATATAGATGAATATTATTTTATACAATAGATCATATTATTACACTATATTGACTTCAAATTTATTGTGATCAGTGGGGATCTACAGCATAGCTAAGCTTATAATAATATTTTGTTAGTAACTATGACCTAATCTGTGGTTTCACTGCAAATATTTTATTAATTTTGCGATGCGTGTTTGTGAAATTCGTGATATTTTCTAGAGTTTTCATTTGAATTATATACTGTAAAGGACAATTTTAATCTATAATATGTGGCCAAGCTAATTAACGTAATTATTTGGATAAGGATTAATACTATATACTTGAAAATAGCCTTGGAAGTTATGTAATATTTTTTAACAAAAATTTTAAGATGAAAATGGTTACTGTGAGTCAACCTTAAGAGATAGACATATGCTATCGCGGACTTTTTTGTAGGTCTTATTAAGTTGTACAACTCTTGCATAGAAAATATTCTTCTATCTATTTTCAATTAAGCAGCGTTCGTAAGAAACGTGTTTTTTCGACCGTTTATTTTCCGACTTAGGTTGCAAATTAGGTCTCCACGAATGTACCTTTGATTTAAACGGAATAATATATAGCCTATTTTCATTCCGAAAGTCCATTCTATGTATTAGTGAAAGAATTTTTTAAATCGGTTCAATAGTTTTTGAGCTTACTCATTACAAACATACAAAAATACAAAAATACAAATGTTCTCTCTTTATAATATTAGTATAGATATATATATTATATATATATATATATATACTAGATATGCCCCGCGCCTTCGCCAGCATTAAATAATTCTTTTATTTACTTAAAACTTTTATTTATAACCTTTCTATCATAAAAGACATCAAAGAAGTAAAAGCCAAATAGGTTCAAACTTTAAACCCCCGTTTCATCCCTTTAAGGAGTGAATTTTGAAAAATCCTTTCTTAGCGGATACCTACGTCAAAATCCGCATGCCAAATTTCAGCGCAATCCGAAACAATATTGATTTCAGACTGTGTTTCCCCACTTCACCCTTTAAGGGGTGGCATTTCGAAAAGGTCTGCAACACGTATTTACTTATTTATTTTGAAAAGCATTTGTGTGCAGTTTCGAATAGAAAAAACTATCTTATCTTGTTTCTCCGTATCAACTTTGAACCCCCATTTCATCCCCTTAAGGGGTGAATTTTAGAAAATCAGTTCTCAGAGAGAACTAACGTCGTAATAACTATCTGCATGCCAAATTTCAGCACAATCCGAAACAATATTGATTTTCACACTTTGTTACCCCATTTCACCCTCTTAGGGGTGGAATATAAAAAAAGCCTGAAACACGTGTTTACTTATTTTTTTATTGAAGTACTTGTGTGAAGTTTCGAATAGAAAATACTATCTAATCTTGTTTCTCCATACAAACTTTGAACCCCCATATCATCCCCTAAAGGGGTGCATTTTGGAAAATCCTTACTTCCTTTACTTCTTTCACCTTTACGTACTAAGACAAATATATCCTCCAAATTTCAAGTCTCTACAACCAGCGGTTTAGGCTGTGCGTTTTTTGTCAGTCAGTCAGTCAGACAGTCAGTATGTCAGGACAAAGATTTTTATAGTATTAGATATATTTATATATTATGTTTGCTCCCGGATAACTTCATCATTTATGAACTGATATTGATGATTATTTTTTTATTGAAAAGGAGATATACTAAGTGCGGTACCATAGTAATTACATAGGTTATAGGTTTGATAAGTATCTCCAGAGATATGGAGATAAACACCTCAAAATTGGTACTGAAAATTAATAGCGCGGCGATAAACTGAGCTTTATTCTAGATATGACGATATGAGATGCTGGGGAATATGCGTATTTCTTTCTACTCCTCACCAACTTACAGTAGAGATGTTGTGTTTGATCGCATTGGAATGGTCTCAATAAACAGATTATAAATAGATCAGTCAGGGGTGGTTTTATATATTTTTTGTATTATCTTCACGCTGATTTAAGTGTTTGACAGAATATTACAGACTGTTCTTACGTCAGCGAGTGTCAGCAAGATAGAAACAAAGCCGGGGTGAATTAATTTGTCTTCACACAGCAAAGTTCTACCTTACAAGCTCCACAGTGACGGCCTTACTAATAAAAATTTGCCTATACATCTGTTAAACGGTTGTACAGTTGCACGATGAAAAAGCGCTAAACACGCGTCAATCCATTGTTTGACTAATAAACGTTGAATAGGCGGTGGGTATCTACATAGACGTTTAACACTTTTTTTCTTTTTCATCTGGCAACTAATAGTCAATTCGTTTAGAAACTGTTTTCGTCTTAAATAGTTCCGTAAATTATTATTTCATAAAGTTTACTAATTATTAATATTAGTCATGAAATTTTGTTTTAGGAATGCAATATTAATCAAACTACGTTGTTTTTGGAACTTTTTATTGATTTATCGATGATTAGTCGATATAATGGAAAATATTTTCTTTTAGTAGGAGTGAAAGAATTAAAACAAATTTTAGAACGAAACACTCAAATTGACTGTTGTCCTCTGTCTACGTGTTTATATTGTAGCCATGGAGACCGCTAGTCTCCATGGCTTATATAGTAGCCATGGAGACCGCTAGTCTCCATGGCTACAATATAAACACGATTGTAGCCATCTTGAATAAATTGTCAATTTCCAAAGATAATGTAATCACTGCGTTTAGTTTCTTCCGCATACCTTTTCGAAAACCTGTAATTTGTATTTAAAATGGAAAATCTGAATTGTTCAAAAAAATGGATCTGCACGGTCTTCATAATGTTTTTGATTTTTTTATTTGCCTCCTCTATCTCCCAATGGTCAAATATGTCGAAATAATTTATGTTATCCATTTCAATGAGAATAAATCTAACACATACAAACGATCTTCAAATAACAGCATACTTTTTGAAGTTTGAAGAATCAAAACGTTTTTTTTACAGAATACTAGACACAGATTCAATAATAGTTACAATGTCTAGACATGATTTCAATCAGCTGCTAATAGAAAAATCCGCCATTTTAATCCTTAACACACTCGCTAAACTAGGGTCCCAGGCTGTTTAATAAATGGACAGCCTCCTTTGATAATGGCACATATGTATACCAACATTATCCAAGGCTTACGTCAAAAATATTTTTATTGGTCAGCTTTTGTGGTATACAACGTGTGTACAGAGTGAAAAAAACTTTATTAGTAAGGCCGTGAGTATGTAACGTTTTTGCTACAAAAGAAACACAGCATAAAATTATGAAATATTTCAGCCTCTGATGGATCCAGATCGAGGGTTGCTGTTCCAGAATCGTCACGACCACAAGATCATCTGTCCTGATCCTCAACAAGACCCTGGACAAAACACAATTAAACAAAGGATTTACTCTCGAAAGTACACCCAGATTGAGATCTACGATCATGTCGTTAGAAGAAAAAGTTGACACGAACTTCATTTTGTATATATTTTTGAATTTTGTATTGGTTGTCAGGAAAAGTAAAACGTTGATTGTTAGTAAGATGTCAGTCTACAATATAAATTGTGACTTGCAAACTCTGGTCTGCACCTCGCGCACTAGACGGACACAAGACTCCAGCCTGTGACCGTAACGACCAGACGTTGCGCGTTAGACCATTACGATTCCGGCCAGTGGCCGCGTGACCAAATGCGCGAAGTTCTCGTAAACTGATCGTTGTGGCCACTGGCCGGAGTCGTGGCCGTCTTGTGCGCGAGGTGCTTTAATGTAGCTGGACATTTTACCATTTTTTACAGCTTTTATATGGCGCCATGTGTCAGATAACTATCTAACGCATTATCAGGAACTGGTGAAACTGGCCTTAAGTATAACATTTCAATTTCACGATTAAATAACTGACAAACACTCCTCTAATAAAAACGACAAACTTACTTCAAAAGTGTCTTTGTTTTTTCTATTGGCTTTCCTTTTGTTTAATGAAATTTTGAAACGAAATACGTAATATATTTATGTACGTAGGTACTTACATTTATTTATCATTGTATGAAAACAAATAATGTTTGCCATCAAAAAGTTTTCTAGTTTTATATCTATATTTTAGGTCCTTTCTATAAACATAGGTTAGTAGAATCAAGAATAGTAAAAATATATTTTTTATTTACATATATCATCAAAACTCAGTTTTATACAACAGAGCTTGTAGGCTCCGTTATAGACTTACAAGACTTACAATTATTTTTGAAAAAATTGTTTATAAATAATATACTATAAATCAAAGTTCTGTCTTTTATTTTTCAATGTGTTACAAATATTATTAAGAAAGTTATATAGTACAATTCTTAAAGAATAGCCTTTAGATAATATGATGTTATATAGTGTCAATACTGAACCAGACCTTTAACTGTGGGTGTGTAAAAAAAAAAAAATTCTTATTACTGTGCGCATAACTTAGAATATTATCTCTATTTAAATAAAAAATTAAACTGTAAAATAATTGTTCGATCGAGTTCTAAATGCTAAACTATAAACTATTACTTACAACATGCTAACTTAAAGTAGTGTATACACTAAATAGTTATTTTATTAAAAATTATATTTTGACCTAACTTAATATACGAAGTAAAGATTTTTCAATTATTCTCGTTGCATTTTAATTGCATACAAATCACCTAAAGCGATGTGTGAAATAAATACGTTTAAAATTTAATTAAAGTCATCGTCATGAATGAGCCTATAAATAGTCTAGTCTAGTTCACTGCTGAGCAAAGACCTCTCTACTTCCACGTCTCTGCTATACTTCGAGCATTTACCAAAGGAGATGTTAACGCAAGGTGTTCCCCTCTGTATTTTTAATACTGTGCGCGTGTTTCAAGCTAGTGTGCGGAATCGTTACAGTGAGTGATTTGTGTGTGTGAAATGCGTGTTTACCTCGTCCCCCGTAACTATCGGCAGAAAAAAATGTCTGCGGATTACAACGTTAACATCTCCATTGGTAAATGCTCGAAGCTGCTATACAACTTTGTCAAATGTATGATGATAATTTTTGTCAGTTCACAGTATGGTGTTTTAATACTTATCCTATCCCTAGCCTTATCCATACTGTCATTTAAGAATTTATTCGATTATCGATTATTCTCATTAAGTTTAAAATCAAAAGTTGTATGATTATGAATGTTAAGATGTATTGTAATGTTTAATAACTGATTAAGTATGTGTATACACTGAACCCGGAGTAAAAATAATAGCCTTCAAGCTAAAAAGTGATATAAATCGACAAGTGTCAGTTGCTTAGAGCATTGTTTGTTTTCAAGCGACTTCCGAAAAGAATGAGGTTCTCAATTCGTCTGTATGTTTTTTTGTGTGTGTATGTTACGCGATTACTCCGTCAATTGTGAATCGATTTGAATGATTATTTTTTTAATCGGTATCGTTTCCGAGGTGGTCCCATTGTAATTTTATCGATATCTGAGAGATATGACGATAAACGTCTCCAACTTGCTACTGAAATTGACTCGCGGGGCATGGAAGTCGATTTTTTTAGTTTTTAAAACATCTTAATTATTATAATGTCTAATTTATTTTATTTAAAACCGATTATCAGGGATATATCACCCTAAATTTGACAATTCCTTAAACATTATTTGGATAAAACTTTTAAAACTGAGATTGCGCCCTATCTGATTCTTGTCGTGTTCGCTTTGCGTATTCTCTTGAGGCACTTTGGACTTCAGCTGTGCGTAGAGTTATGCCGAAAATGTCTTCGTGGTATCTGTTTTCGTCCTGAAATAAAAATGTTGTAAAGGTTAAAAAATAAGAAGTAACAAGAAGAAGACATAGAGATTAATGCTTTTTTAATGCTAGTTATATTATAAATTAGAATGTGTATATGTGTTTGTTATCCAATCACGCAAAAACACCAGAAATAATTTATATATAACCGGCCAAGTGCGTGTCGGGCAACGCGCAGTGTAGGGTTCCGTAGTAGCCAGTTATTTAATGCAAGTCTTTACCCGTTATAAACAAGCAACTAGGTACTTTGTCTTTGTCACTTTAAAGGATTTATTCTACGGATTTTGTATTTGGTACAAAATTATCCATCACCCAAGTTCAACGACTATTACTGCTAAACTAATAAAGTTATCTTAACCGTTATAATTTTCCTTTAAAGTTCATAAAATGCGCTATTATCACGATTTTTTCCAGATTTTTCAAGCCAGCAGTCTAGCTTTTAGAGGGGGGGGGGGACGCTCTGCTGGAACCAAAATTTTCACTTTAAAGTTTAATATTTCGTAAATGAAGCAATCGAAAAATGGTATTAGCAATCCTCAAGTCATTTTAAAAGACCTATTCAACAATACCCCACACAAGACGACGAAAAAAAATGCATCCCTTTGTCGGCGTAATTTATATACATACCCATACAAAATTACAGCTTTCTAGTATAAACGGTCTCTTAGCAAAACCACGGACAGACAGACAGACAGACGGACATGACGAAACTATAAGGGTTCCTTGTCAGGACTACGGAACCATAAAAATTTGATACACAGATGGTTTTTAACTTGGATTAACACAAAAGATACTATTTACAAGTACTTTTCAACGCAGGCAGACTCACTAGGCACAGCTAGAACATTCATAATATTCAATAAATAATGAAATAAAGAGTTGGAAGTAAACTTTGGAACGGTTTGGTTGTAGCAATTAAATACTGTCTCAAAAGTATATACGAATTTCCACGAAGAACAAGACTACCATATGTCATGGCATCCAAAACATCCTTATTACCAATCAATGAATTATTCATTTTATTTCAATTAATACCTACCATAAGATCAAGTATGAACTCCTCTGTTTCTTGTTCAGACATTTTAGCGTGTTTCTTTATTATATACTTCAGTTTTTGTTGCACCTCTTCTGCCATCTTACAATCGCCGCATACATAGAAATGTCCTTCTTCATCTAACAACATTCTCGTGATTTCTGCTCCTTCGTCTTCCAAAAGAGCCTGGACGTGTTTCTGCAAAAAAAAAACCAAGAAAATATTAATAAAGCATTGTTTTTTTAGTGGGCAATGCTGATAGTAGTCTATTTACAAATGTTTCTATAATATATGCTATATTTGAATTTTGTAATGGTTGAAATGGTTTTAATATACTTCTGGTGAACATTTTGGTGAACTATTTCATTATTAAAACTACCGTGAGTATGTTCCATAATTTATAATAAATTTATACGGCTTAACTCACGTAATCTCAGTCGGAAAGGCCTCCGACCGGTTTCAGGACGAATCGCGTCCCTTTCTCAAGGAGTGCGCGCGGCTCCGACGGCTGCCGTGCGCGAACTAAAGTTGTACTAAAAAGTAACTACTTGTAACTAAAAAGTTTCGTAATCTACTAGATCAATGCCAGCAATCACAGAATGCAAACGACATAAAGCCCTGCGTACACTCAAAACAAAATGTTATAAATTTGTCGTCGTACGAGTTATGTGAAGACACTGTAAATGTTTTATCTCGCGGCTTGAATTTCGCACCAGCACCGCTGAAAATACCGAAGGAGGATATTATTACTAGCATTGAAGAGGCAGTAATACGTAACCATGTACCTCACCAGGACGCAGAATGCTTAAGGCAGGACATCGCCACTATATTGCGAAATTCAAAACCACCTAAGGCCAATATCAGTAAGCAAGAAATGAAAGCTCTGGCGGTATTACGTAATAATAATGACTTACTTGTACTGCCAGCTGATAAGGGCAACGCCACCGTAGTCATTGACACGAAAGAGTATGAGACTAGAATCGATCATCTGGTTAATGACAAAACTACATATATGAAGGTTAATTATAATCCAACCTCAAGAGTCACCACCAAGGTTATCAAACTACTTCAGGATTATAAAAGTACTGATTTGATGCCACGCCTCCGCCCCTTTAACCCTACGTCACCCAAGATCTACGGCCTGCCTAAGGTACATAAACCAGATTGGCCACTTCGGCCAATAGTCAGCCAAATTGATGCGCCTACTTACAAAATCGCTAAGTATATGGCAACTATCCTTCAACGTTTTGCTGGGAAGACTGAGAGCTACGTTAAGGATACATACCATTTTGCACGGTTACTAGCAGATGTGCGCATTCTACCAAAGGAAATAATGGTGAGTTTTGACGTGACGTCATTATTCACAAATGTGCCAGTGGACGAAACTATGTCCGTCATAAGTAGCTATATAAGAGGAGCGGATCTTCCTACTGAGTACATTAAGTGGACGGAATGTTGCTTAAAAAATGGGTATTTTCTGTGGCGTGGCAGTCATTACTTACAGCTGGACGGAGTTGCCATGGGCTCCCCTATTGCACCTGTAGCTGCGAACTTGTTCATGGAATGGTTTGAGAGTGTGGCGCTTGACACCCATGAAAAACCGCGTCATTGGTGGCGATATGTTGATGATGTCTTTGCCATCATTGACCGGGACTTTTTACAAAGTTTCACCAACCACCTGAACACTGTTCACCATAAAATAAAGTTTACAGTAGAAGAGGAGAAAAATGGAGAATTACCGTTCTTGGACCTACTCGCCATTCGGATGCCCGATGGTACAGTGTCTCATACGGTTTACCGGAAACCTACACACACGGATCGGTATCTGAGAGCTGACTCCCACCATCACCAATCCCAACTGGCATCAGTACCAAGGTCACTGATTAACCGAGCTCTGAACATATGCGACCCTCAGTACATTCACACTGAGCTGGAACATGTAAAGCAGGCGTTAGAGCAGAATGGTTACAAGTGGAGACAATGCTGGCGTTGGGCCAATGGTAGTGAGCGTCAAAAGCCGACTGTTGTTGACCGTGTCCCGATTTATCTGCCTTATGTGAGAGGTGTTACGGACAAGATTGGCGCCCTCTTACGACGGAAGTACAGCATCCGAACGTTCTACCGTCCACCAGGTCGATTAAGACAATTCCTGCGGTCACCAAAGGACAAAGAGCCGCTTTGCACACCAGGTGTATACCAGATTCCGTGTGACTGTGGGAAAAGTTATATCGGAGAAACTCGACGTAACATAGGCACTAGACTCACCGAACACATCAGGAGTGTGAAAAACATGGACACAAGCAGATCTGCGGTCGCGGAGCATGCACTGGAGGCTGGTCACTTTCTACGGTTCGATAAGGTTTCAGTACTAGCAAAGGAGAAATTTCTAGTTCCGCGGAAAGTACGAGAAGCCATCGAGATTTCACGTCATCCGAATTTTAATCGTGACCGAGGATGGACCTTACCTCCAGCGTGGAAACCGGTTTTTGGCAGTACACACGATGATGTGCATAAACACGGGATACTGGACACAATAAGTGCTGTGTGTACGGGGGCCCTTAACTCGGCCATAACAAGCAGTGACGACGACAACGGCGATGAATCACCTACGCCGCCGCCTGCACCGCTGACGTCACGAGCTATTCGAGCACAGCGACGCGCGGCGCGTTGCGGAGGCGATCAACTTTAGTTCGCGCACGGCAGCCGTCGGAGCCGCGCGCACTCCTTGAGAAAGGGACGCGATTCGTCCTGAAACCGGTCGGAGGCCTTTCCGACTGAGATTACGTGAGTTAAGCCGTATAAATTTATTATAAATTTTGGTGAACTGCTGCAGAGGGTCAATTGATGTATGAATAAACAACTACTAATGGTGATAAATACTATGTTAATTAAATAAAAAAAGAAACACAACAAAAAATCGTTACCATTTCATTAGTACCTATCATAAACCTTTTTAACCGACTTTCAAAAAAGGAGGTTTCTAAATTCAACCGTCTAACTATATATTTTAAATAGTCGAGTCAAAGTAAAAAATAACGATTAGTTCATCTCAATCAATTAATTAACACTAATCCATCCGGTTAAAGAAAAACATTGTTAAGAAACCCCCACGATGGTAGGACACTGTCTAGTGTCCGCCTGGCCAGCTCGTGTTAAAAAAAATCTGTCACCAAACATCTAATGTGTTCCGGCAGCTATCCTTGAGAGCCAGTTCCCATTCTAGGCCTAGGGCCCTTCCATCTTTGACCGCATCTTCACTTACCAACAGATGAGATAGTGGTCAAAAGCTAGCCTATATGATATATAAAATATAAACTGGCTAAGTGCAAGTCGGACTCGCACTCGTAGGGTTCCGTACCACACTACAGTATTTTATAAGATCGGGCAAAAAATACCACTATCATTTTTCGCTACGAAAAAATAATAAGTAATAAACATTTTATTTCTTATAACGCCATCTAACGTCTAACAAAGGTGTTAGGGATCGACATTTCAATATAACGCCATCTATGGGACGTTTACCTAACTAAGCGTTCATAGATGGCGTGAAATGCCGAAAAAAACACGTTTCTTGTATGGGGACCGTCTATTATTTTTAACTTTATTCTGTTTTTAGTATTTGTTATTATAGCGGCAACAGAAATACATCATCTATGAAAATTTCAACTGTCTGACTATGACGGTTCATGAGACATGGCCTGGTGACAGACGGACAGACAGACAGACAGACAGACATACAGACAGACAGACGGACAGCGGACAGCGTAGTCTTAGTAATAGGGTCCCGTTTTACCCTTTGGGTACGTAACCCTAAAAACTATGGAATGTAAGCAAACAGTAGCTACAGTAGCATTCTCTTACCTTATCCGTGCCTGGTTCTCTAGAAAGAGCGACCATTACTTTGGTCAATACACCGTCGTCTACAGCTTGTTCCTTCTCTTCCTTATAAAGATCCATTCCTTTATCCCTACACCCAAAGAACAGCCAAATAGGTCCTGCCCTTTGCTTGCCGGGAATGAGATTCAGCATTTGTTGCCGTCTTTCGTGCCAAAAACCTCTGAAGGGAGCTATGCCAGAACCGGGACCAATGAGTATAAGCGGTGCTGATATGTCTTTAGGCATATGGAAACTTGGTGCACTGTGAAAAAGACATCTAGTTAGTTTTTTTTTCTTGTCACACGGATGATTTGTGGATATTAAGTGGTGTGATATTGTATTGTTCTAGTAATAGAAATTAGTAGTTACCGTCTGATGAAAACGTAGAGCTCCTCGTTCTGTTTTAGATTTTTTAGGTAGTTAGAGCATACTCCGTAGTGGGTTGGTCCTTTTCCATCTGTTAATTTAAAACAAACAAATAAGTCAATACAAAATTTAAAGGTTGATGATACTTACAATATTAATTCCACGCCAACAATAAAAAAATATGAATAATGTAAATTAAATTCATATATTGTGCAAAATAAGGTACATTCCAAAACGAAACTATAAGAAATTGTATAGAACACAGTTTTGAAAAATCGTTAAGTCATCATAACTTTTAGATAACTTACTTTCAGTTTTGTAGATTACAATAGCGACTGTGACATGGATTCTGTTGAAATGGGCCAAAGGTGACGAGGATATTGAGTAGAACCTTGGCTGCAACGGTGGAAGTAAGGCTGCGAGTAATGACGCTTGAGGGCGACATGATGGAAACTGTTCCAACACTTCTGCTAAGTGGGGGTAGTATAAATGTTTCCAATCGTCATATTTATTTGAATCCTAAAACAAAAAGGAATTTAATGCAAAAAGTTATAGAATTTAAAAAACAATTATGAATGGAGAACAGGACAAGAAAATACGAATGGTGTTACAATAACAATAATACAGTGTTTTTTTTCTATTAGTACCAAGAAAAGCTTTAGTCTACAAAAAGTCGATTTAAAAAACTTAAAGATATTAGAACAAAAATATTACTTTGGATAATAGTAACAATTCATCAGCCTCTTCACTATTGGTGCATGTAGCAGCAAGATATTTCAGAAGTGTCGTCGAAGGTGGAGTAGTTATGTCCAAGAATCTTGTGAATATGTCTCTAACTGTTGCTGTTGGTAGCCGCTCGTGTCTCTCCCATGTCTTGACTACACCTAAAATGTTGAAATGGTGCTTAATATTGTCATTATCACTACAGCCACGTTAAAAATTAGTTTTGCTAACAATCTCTACATCATATATTTTCAAGTTTTATTTAGATAGCAACTTTACCGGTTGGTGTTAAAGTCTCTTTCATAACTTGTAACTGAACTACTTTGCTATAATCATCCAAATCTTTTAGTCTTTTCAGTACTGCATCTACTATTTCAGTTCTATTACAAGCCATCACACCAACATGATCTCCAGGCTCGTATTTTAATTCAGTCTGAAAAATAACAACGTGTTTTATAATCTACATAATACATTCGATAGTTGTTAAAATTGTGATATGAATTGATCATCATTTACCTGTGGTTCCATATCAACAAAAACTGTCTCACGGTCAGCAGTTCTGTCTCCTAAATGTTTGTTTTCTTTGACCTTGCATGTTATTAATGACTTTCTGAAGCTAGCTTCAAGAGCAGATTTCAATGGTAGAGTTGTGCTAGACTTCCCAAACTTGACAGTTTCTTCGGTCAGTGGCACTTTACCAAGAGCTTTTTTAGCATCTTTGACCATGTCATTTTCTTCTAAACAAAATGTTTCACAAGCAACCTGAAATAATGCAACAATTTTTAAATGTTATACTTTCATAAACTCATTACTCGCATAATTATATTGTTTACATCACTTATATGTACTTACATGAAAAATATTTGATGACCAGTTACGGAACTGCTGCTCCAGTCCATACATTTCATCTCCGCATGCTAAATCCATAATTTTTTCACCTCCTAAATCTCCAAGTATTTTATCTACAGTTTTACCAAAGTTGCAGAACTTTGGATATGCACTTGATCCTAAAGCAAACACTGCAAAACAGACATTACTCAGCGGTCCGATAGATTCTACTGATGACGTTCCTGCCACGCTTTTGTTACTTTTGTTTGACTCCAATCTTGTTAGCTGTCTCTTGTATTCGATGCTTGGTGTCATTACACTGTTTGTTCTCATAAGAGACTTTGGTGTTGGTGTTTTGTGATGCCTGCATGTTACAATGAAAATTATTAAAGCCATGTTATCTTTGACATGATATATATAATCATTATAAAAATTAATTGTAGTTTAACATAATCAATAACTTATAAAAGCTTTTCAGAAAAAGCTAAAACGTTTTCAATTTTCAATATAATTTCTCAATAAGCTTACCCCGAGTTTAAGTCTGATGTATGATTTCCTTGATTTGTCGATTCGTTATACAACATTTGGAAAAGATGCTCAGCAAAGTCCTACAAAAATATGTTTATGTTAATAATAAAACATAATATATTTTAAAGTAACAGGAAAACAAATATTAACAGACCAAACCCAACTTACCACGCCGTTAGCAGGTGGTTCTCCATTACCGAAGGTCGATGTCACGATTAGAAGAAGAGTCTCATGTTCAATGGAAAACATATCATATTCTGACATACAGTGTACCTGCAAAAATTTGTAACATAGCTATTATTCATTTACTTTAGTCGCATGACTTCTTTTATTCAGAAACTGAATGCCTCTGCAATCCCCCCTGTCAGCCTCACTAAATCAAGAATTTAAAACATAAATCGTGTTTTGTCGACTCATTAATTACAAAACCCACCTGTGCATTGAAAGCGTGTCCGAAAATGGTCCCTAGTTCTTTGGCATACTGTTCAGATTTGCCTGTTTCCGTTGCATAGAGAATAGTCGCCTTGATGCGCTTAGAGAGAGCCCTTCCGAACAGTTTTGAAGTGAACTTAACTGCTCGGGCGATCTGTTTAAAGTGGAACTTTCTGTGAACTGTCTTAGTGCCGTTTGGTTTTTTCCATTGATGAGTTTTCCACGGTGGCTCCTAAAAATAAATTTTGCAATTATTAAACTTTACTTGAACTATTGTTTACTACTATATACTATAACTTTATTTATTCCACGAATAAAAAGACAGTCAAAAGTTTTGCACTGAGTTTTTGTTTTATGTTGTGAAAACCTAGTCAAAAGAAATATTAAAAGATAGCTTGAAATCATTGTAGAATCATTCGCATAAATAGTACAGTATACAGTATGTAGTATTCAATAAAAAAGCATTATTAAAAATGTCAATCGACTTTTTCTCGTTTTATGAACTCGTCTCAAATACCTATCTAGTATTAATTAATTAATTAATAATTAGCGTCACAATATGTTACTGCCTATACTTTTTATTGTGCTTTCATAAGTTAACTTCGTATGACGTAAGTACACACAATCATTATACGTGACCCTTACCCAATTATAGGATCAAGGGTCTAAGGGTTCATACGTAAGCTGACTGGAGCCTTAAATTTCGATATAATTGGGGTCTATATACGTATCCTGATCAAAATTAGTTTCCTAAGGTTGTGACTGTGTCTTCATTAACTTATGCCGTAATTTTTGTTTACCTACGAGAAAAAATAAATAAATAATCGTTATTTAAAGTCTAAATAGGCAAATTAAATAGTACCTGGTAGTCATAGGAGGGTCTTATATAATATAGAGCCATTTCTTGATGGTACACTGATGTAAGAGAAGATGACATTGGCGGCACAATCCAAATCCAATCAGCTGGGCAACCACCGCTGTAAAAAAAAAGAATTTTATGTATTATTTTATCAAGAGAATAAAAATACATTAAACGATTTAATTTATACAGGTTACTTGTACATAAATAACAACATATCATAATTATGTATAAGGTAAGGGTAGCTATGTTCTACGGCTTTTGAAAATTAACGAAATAATTTTATAAATCACAAAACGAGAAAAACAGACTTCAAATGCCACGCTAGTCATTTTCAGTAGTGAGTTTGAGGTGTTTATCTCCATATCTCTGGAGGTATCTCCAGGTATTGTCAGATCTCGAAAAAATTACAGTAGAACTGAACGGAAAGCAAACTCTCTCAAACAAAATAATATTTTTTAAATCGGAGATATGACGGAGTCCTGAGGATATATAAAAAAATATATACAGGCGAATTGAAGAACCTCCTCCTTTTTTGTTAAGGCGGTAAAAAAAATATTTCATAGAAAAGTTCATTGACCTGCGACAAAATTTAAGAAACGTAACAAACACACGCTTCTATTTTGAAGTCAGTTTAAAACAGTAGCCTTCTTACGTTAAAATATGGTTACACAAGAATCGAGAAACAAAGAAAAGCGATTTCAAGAACAAGAAAATAAAAATAAATAAACTTACCGACTCTTATTCTCATTGTCCAAGTGCTTAATAAATTGCTCGGACGCCGAATGATGGTCCACAATAGATACATTATCTCTGTGAAAACTATGTAGTACTGCAATATTAACTTCAACCAAGGCTTTGTCTTTCCACAAAGAAACGTATGAATTTGTATCTAAACCCATCTTTTTGGCTACACTCTGAAAAAATACACCATCAATATTGTTATCACATAATCAGTTATTTGGCGGCGAAATCAAAACTTTTTAAATTTTTCCGGCCAACTGCGAGTCGGACCGTACACTAAGGGTTCCGTACCATTGTACAATATTTAAAAACATTAAATCAAACGAATGCTGAAAAACACGTTTCTTTTATAGGTACACCACTAATTGTAATGTAATAAAATCAAAGCAAATAAAACCGGCTAAGTCAAGTTGGACTCGCCCACCGAGGCTTCCGTACCAATGTTGGTTGTTACCAAACCACCGTACCAAAGGTCGTACCAAAGTTACCGATTAACCTAGACCTCTAAATTGCATAAGCGCTCATATAACTCAGAGGCCTATCTTTATAGGCAAAACTATGTATGTATTGGGACACCCTTAAATTTTCGACTTATTTTTGTAATTTTTCCTTTATTTGTGCTGTAAGACCTTGCTTCTTGCCAAATTTCATGATTCTAGATCAATGGGAAGTACCCTATATGTTTTGGGTCGAAAACCTTTAGGATACTTCCGGTTGACTTGGAATTGTCAATTTTTGTCAAAAGCAACAGCACAAGTAAAGGATAAATTTCATGTGACAGACGGACGGACTTACAGTGGAGTCTCAGTAAGAGGGTCCCGTCGGTGCCCTTTGGGTACGGAACCTTTAAATGCAGATTGAGAACCTCCCCCATTTTGGAATTCGGTTACTAAAAGTAATAACGATGACCTTACTATAGCCTTGTGGAACACCCAAATCTTTATATCTATTTATAAGAAATAATATCGTTTAAAAACTAAAAAACAACCGACTTCAATGCCGCGCTATACATTTTCAGTACCAATTTTGAGATGTTTATCTCAATATCTCTGGAGATACTTATCATACCTCGATAAAATTACCATGGTACCATACTTGGGATATTTCCTTTCGAACAAAAAAAGAATAATCGAAATCGGTTCATAAACGACGAAGTTATCCGCGAACAAACATAAAAAAAAAAAAAAAATATATATACGGTTGAATTGAGAAACCTCCTCCTTTTTTTGAAGTCGGTTAAAAAAAATCGCCATTTCTCTTGGTCGCACCCTAAATGGAAAACGGGTCGACTGATTTAGCAAATTATTTTTTTGTTGTGTTTGTAATTGTCAGGACAAAATTTGTGTGAAAGAAAAGTTTGAAATAAATGAAAGTATTTTGTAACGCGGGCTAGCTCGTATAAAGATAAAAATAAGTGTAGGTATAATACATAACTACATCTGGGGTGGAAGTCTCTACATTGATATCGATGCGTCCTGTCATCGCAAACATCTGCTAGAATGAGATGCAGCTACACAGTTCTTATCTGCATCTCTTTTCTTATCGACGATTATCGGTCGAAATTCATCGCTATTCATGTAGAGACTACCGGCCCTGGTGAAAATATAGAACTGTCATTTTGACGACTTATCTTAAATCATTCCAAAATATTTAAATTAATTTTTAATATTTAAAATATATAAACATAAAATAAATAAAATTATTATTTTATTTATTTTATGTTTTACCATTTGCATATTTTATAATACAATAATTAATAAGCGTTTAATCATCACTTTAGATTTGAATGCCATGGTTTTTTTTATCTAAACATCAACCGGTCATTGAGACGGATGCAGTGATTTGATTTATGACATTTAAAGCCCTCTATGATTATGATGGTGTGTGAAGATGACGCCATTTTTAGATTACTCGTTGTTTTATAAATAGATTACGACGCGGTAATTTATTGAGAAACATTCTAAGACAATGTTATAGTTTATTAACTTTAATTTTCAATGTTACTTAAACTTTTTTACAACTTTAGGTACTACATAACTCGTAAAAGCACGAAGCGCTTCGTTTTTTTAAGCGACATCACAAAAAAGGAGGAGGTTGTCAGTTCGTCGGAATATTTTTTTTAATGCTATTTTTTTATGGGTATGTACACCGATTACTCTTAGATGCCTGACCCGATTTGGATTTTTTTTTGTTCTAAAGGGTACCCTTTTCAGGTGGTCCCATTTTAATTTTAACGAAATCAGTCGAGCGGTTTTTAATATATCAACAATAATATATTTGTATTACGATGAATTTATTTATTTATAATAATTAGAACGGTACACACAGACCACTAACACTAATTATCACATTGTTCAATTAACATTATTACATAGATAATCAAGATTAATTAATTAAACATAAAAAATATTCAATAAAAACTAAACAGATGTACGACAACATAATCAAGTCAACTTAAAATAGTTTAGTCAATAAATAGTAATTAAAATGTCACATACCTCGATGACGTGCTACTTACTGCTGGCTACTTTGACTAGCGCTTTTAGTTTTTTAAACGAACTTAAATTATCCAAATTCATCATTCATAAGAACCTATTGTTATGGAATGGAATTCATTACCAAGTGTTTATCACATTTTTTTTGAGAGCCTCGTTGGTGTAAATGGTAGATGGCTTGCCTTCTAAGCTAGAGGTTGCCGGTTCAAGTCCTAGCAAGGGTGTTCGTCCGCCGGTGGTAGGAGCATATTATAACGATGATCCGCCTGGCTTGCTACCAAAAAGTACCTTACCACTATCAAGGCAAAAATCCGCCGCCATAACCTCACGGTTTTCCGGCAGCACACAGTCCTTGATAGCTAGAGTATTCTAGGCCTATCGTGTTCAACATCTTCGATCACATTACTTAGACTGCATCTTCACTTAACAGCGTATAAAATAGCGGCCAAGTGTTTGCCTGTCAGATATTAAAAAGTATGTTTTACTTGCTTACCTCTACAATGTTAAGTCGATTGCTGTCACATAAGTTCCGACATCCGATTTCTGTACCCATATACCAACCGTTGAAAGCAGTTCCAGTGAATTCTAGACCACCACAATCTAGCCTCATATTGGCAACTGCGGGTAAGGCATACCATCGTAAGCCCATTTCTTTGAACCAATCGTAGCTAGAAGAAAACATCAAATCTTTACATATAGTGTAAAACAAAGTCACTCCCGCTGTCTGTACGCTTGGATCTTTTAAATTACGCAACGGTTTTTAATGTGATTTTCAACCGACTTTCAAAAGGAAGGAGGTTCTCAATTCGCCTGTATATATATTTTTTGTATGTATGTTACGCGATTACTCAGTCAATTGTGAACCGATTCGAATGATTCTTTTTTTAATCGGTAGGGTACGTTTTCGAGGTGATCCCATTGAAATTTCACCGACATCTAATAAATATCTCTAGAGTAATGACTATAAAAGTCTCAATCTTACCACTGAAATTAATACTTGCGGGTCATGGAAGTCGGTTGTTTTAGTTTTTAAACTATTTTAATTATCATTAATACGTAGAAGTGATGCAAGAGGGAGGTTTATAACCAGGATTAAATTTGGGCAAAACCGCGGGGTGCAGCTAGTTAGTAATAATTTAAAAATAAATACCAAAACCGAGAATTACAGCTTTATAACGCCAAATGCCAATCAATAATGAAGAAGAACAATTGACGGACACTAATTAGTTTATTAATACGAATCTTGCAATAGGGGCCTATTAATACAAGCCCAGATACGAAGATAGAATTACTGCTGATTTAGAGAAGTTTTTATCCAGCAGGGCTACCATGGCATTATCTCCGGGGGAAAGACAAAATTATTTCCCTGTTTTTCGCCATTGACAGGAGATCAACACAACAATTTAAACGCTTGGTGAAGTGTAACCTCGAGTTTTATATTGTTATGTATTTAAAAGTTTACAAAAAGAATTGATTAAAAGTCAGCGGGCGTTTATAATTGTCGAAAAACTATACTTATAATTTGCCTTGTCCACCAAACAAAACACGGATAGGTGGAAAGACAAAATAGTCCCCTTGCCATGCTAGCCCTGCAGGTAGAGCAACGACTTACACAAAGTGACAAGCTGTGGATGAAAAATAAACGCTAAAAATCAAGTTCTCCGGGCTTGCTATAAAAGTCCTATGACTTCTAAAGATGGTGACAGACTGATAAATAGCATTGACTTACTTGGGATGTTCAAATTGCACTTCCATAACGATATCGCGGGGCAGTTCAAAGAATTCTGGGTCCTTGCCATCAGCTGACAAGACCAGAGGCAGTATGTCCCAAGGAGTTCGCTCAGGCTTCCAACCAAGTCTTAGACACACCTGAAATTTGATACATGTTACAGTAAATAAACCGGATAGATCACCAGATAAAATACATAAGATGCTTTTTTAAAGATAAAAGATAACAGGACAAGCACGACGCTCGCTGATGATGATACTATGATGATACTAAGCAATGACGGCTACCTATAATAGATACAGCGGCATGCAACATTTTAGACAGCCAAAATTTTGCATGTGCACACACATTGCACTGCGCCTGTTACCTCCAGACAGACATACAAATGTTAAGTCTCACATGCCCAGTAATTTCACTGGACACATTGCCATTCAAACCAAAAAACATTCCTATTTCACGGCTGAATTAATTGGTGGTGGTACCACTCCAGGCGGAGTAACAGAAGTCCTACCACTACAAAAAATGCTGAAAAATCTATGAGTTTTTATTTTAACCGATTGATAAAATGCTTGGGCAATAATTAAATGCTAAGTTAACTGTAAGTAAAACCTATAAGTAACCTAAAAGTTTACTTATAGTATAGTGCCTGCAGAATTTCAACTGTCTGAAGATCGTTATTTTTTGCAAGATCGTTGACTGGAGGTCGTTATTTCAATCTCCTAGGGTACCAAAAGAAAATATGATAAGAAATCATATAGCCAGTTCTATTCTGTCTGCAAAGAGACTTTTTTATATCTGATATTATATATAGACTAGCGTTTGACCATTATCTTTCCTAGTGGTAAGCGATGATGCGGTCGAGGATGGTGAACACTCTAGGCCTAGAATGGCCTAACTCTCCAATGCTGTGATTCCGGAACAATGTATGATTTTGACAGCAGGTTTTCTTCTCGATGGTGATAAGCTACTTTTTAGCTGCAAGAGGCAGAACATTGAAATAATGATCCTGTAGACTAGCACCCATAAATGCACAAAGAAATATCCATTGGTGCACAGAAGATTCGAACCGGCGACTTTCTGGTTATAAATCAAGATCCATCTTTTGCGCCAACGAGCCGATAGTCAATATTCTACAAAATCTTTGACATAATTTTCTGCAAGTGACTAACCTCTGTGATTTCAACTTTAGCTGGATCTCCTATGAAAGACCCATCTGGTTCCTGATATCCTGCGTAGCTGATCAGCTGTGGATTCCATATTCGATAGTCATGTTTACCGTCAGTACGTTGAGGGAACACTGTTATGGCTGATCTAAAATTAAAGAAGAAATACTGTGTCTATAAGGAGTTTTACTTCTTTGTCATAACAAAACAAAAATAACTTTAAATATAATATGTCAATACTATACATGATGTGTAAAGGAAACGAGGAGCTGAAGATCGAGCTCGGTAGCGTGCCATAGGAGAGGCCTATGTCCAGCAGTGGACATATACTGGCTACTAATGATGATACATGAGTAGAAACGACAATAAAATAAAATAATAAAAATTATAAATAAAAAATATTTTTAAAAACAAGCTTTTATATGGGACAATGAACTAAAATTTTAAAAATAAATTCTAGTAAGTATTTGGCGTGTAGGTACTTACCTATATTCTTAAAAGCTTGAAGCACTACCCGTTTTTCAGGCTAAGTAATTACCATACTTCAGAGCCTCAAGCTTTTAAAAATATAGGTAAGTACCTACACGCCAAATACTTACTAGAATTAATTTTAATATTTTAGTTCATTGTCCCAGATAAGAGAATCAATCGAGCTCAAACTCGGTAGGGTTATGTTGATTTATCACAGAGATGCCGTGGCCACCTTCCAGCTTCATCATCAGACCCTGGATATCATCTAGACGTAAAGTTCTCTTCAAGACAAATCAATCGAGCCCAAAGTCGGTGGGGTTATGTTGTTTTATCACAGAGATGCCGTGGCCACCTTCCGTCTCCATCATCAGACCAGCATTTTAAATTATTAATGGATGGTATTATCTAGTATTACCCTGATTTCATTGATAACGTTTTATTAAAAACCAAATAAATAAAAAAACTGATTCATAAGTTGAACTTGATAAATCTTGATCTGGTAGTTCTTTAAGTGTAAAAATAGTTCTATGAAAGAACTGTTAAATTATTCCAAAAATTAGCAATGAATTTTGATATCTAGCGTAAACAATATACCTGTGAATTTTGCGATACCTTCATTAGAATTTTTATCACAGAACCTGATTATTAATATTTCTGTGATTTTTATAAACAGGTTTTAATTCTTTTGATAATAGGTGCATATTAAGAACCTTCGCAAAACAATTAATAAACACTTTATTTAAATTTAAATAAAGTGATTAAGTTGGCTAATAATATCGTTTAAGAACTAAAAAAAAAGAACCGACTTCAATGCCGCGCTATTCAATTTCAGTACCAATTTTGAGATGTTTATCTCAATATCTCTAGAGATACTTATCATACCTCGATGAAATTACCATGGTACCACACTTGGGATATTTCCTTTCGAACAAAAAAAAAATAATCAAAATCGGTTCATAAACGACGAAGTTATCCGCGAACAAACATAAAAAAAAAAAAATATATATATATATATATACGGTCTAATTGAGAAACCTCCTCCTTTTTTGAAGTCGGTTAAAAAGTGGTTGAATGGACTATTTTTATTGAAATCATTGAGAGTAATAAGATAACGTTATCAGTTCACAACAGACTGACATTTTATTGGAAGAAAAATTTACATTCTGTAACTATTATCTTACCTAATGTTTCCTTTATTGGTAGCGTATTTGATATGGTTGCAGAGTGCTTCAAACATTCCGCTGGCTGTCGTCACTTCTCTGCAATCAAACACCTGCAAAAATACAAAAAATAGTTTGAACCGCCAACCGCCAAAGTAACTAATATATAAATAATAAGGGATATTTTTTAAACGTTTTCCTGAATAAATAAAATCATAAAAACATCTGAACTCTGTTAAAAACTAAACTTATATTATTTAACGAATAATAATTTCAATGAATGCTTTGTTTAATGGACTACTTTATTACATGAACGTCTTGCTTATCTTGTTAGATACTAAACACAGATAATAAATTAATCAAAACCCTTCATAATATCTTAAAAAGTCGTAAGAATCCACAAAAAAGCGCAATTACAACTAATTACAACTCAGGTTGTGATGTCAAACAACGCTCTCAAGTTTTGCTCACAACATTAATCTATATCTTGGACTCGCCCTAAGAGCTCATACTGAAACTTTTAATTAGGAAGAGAGACAAGTTTATAACGAGACTCAGTCGACAGTCATTAGCCCAGCATTAGTCGTGGTGAAGTGAACAGTTTGCACTCCCGTTGCCACTTATTTGTGTTATTACAACTTGCCGTGTCTGTTTAACAGAATGTGCGTGTGGCTCAAATATTTGAAAGTATATTAGAACCACTTCTTTTAAATTTGTTGGTATATTTGCGTATCGTCGATGTCAATGCAATAATATGGAACCACTGAGCTGACCTTATTAGGTCACACAAGTACCATATTATTTCACGTAAACAAATCCAACAAATTCTGCTCCATGGTAAAGGTCAAATTTAGGCCAGTATGTTTTGTTTTCATTAATACTTTTCAGAGGTATGTGAGGATCGTAGCATCTGGAAAGAAGTAGTCTCTGCCTACCCCAACGGGAAAAAGGCGTGATTGTATGTATGTATGTAATACTTTTTGTTACACATGATAAAGCCTTTACAAAAAGAAATTATTCTTAACTAGCAGCGCCTCGCGGTTTCACCCGCGTTTTTCCCGTTCCTGTAAGAATACGGTAATAAAATATAGCTTATGTTACTCGCTAATAATGTAACTTTTCATTAGTGAAAGAATTTTTGAAATAGGTCCAGCAGTTTTTGAGTTAAATCGTAACAATCAAACAAACAAAAACTTAGGGTGCATTCGGGTAACTCCGAAAATCGGGGAATTCTAATAATTAAAGTTTTCCAATCGACACGGCAATATTTCATGCTTTGGCAACATGCACCTAGCGGCCATTTTAATACGCATCCGCCCGCAAGTCACCACAGGCTGCTACGAGATACCGCGCGTCATAAACAGTCATTTTTACAAGCAATGGCGATTTCGCGGTTTTTTTTGGTGTAATTGGATTTGCCCTAACATCCATAATTACAAAACCTGTTAAAAAGGCTTAGAAGTATCTTGCTCAAGATTTTTTGCACTTTTCAGATTTAGCCGAATAGGGCAATTCCGAATATATCAATGCCTTCTTAGAGTTGGCTACCTGTTGGGTAATTCCGAAATGAAAGTAGCACTCATGTAATGTTTGGCCATTTCAGTGGCCAAACCGCTACATACATTTCGTGAAGGTAAACCTGAACGAAAAAGACGTACTTTAAGGCATAACTACTTAAAACCCACTTTTGAGTGTCATTCCGAATTACCCGATCATTATTCAGAATCGCACTGACAAAAAAATATATAACAACGTTTTCAAACATTTCTAATTATTAATTACAATGATATATTTATACAAATCTTAGCAATAGTACTTGGGCATATATTCACGCAGACGGAGTGATATAAGCTGGTAACAAGAAGTCCATCAATTTTGACATATTCGTGATAATACAAAGACCCTGTGATCTCATCAAAAATTCATTCGTAAATACCCGAATGCACCCTACATCTTTCCTCTTTAAAATATTAGTTTAGATTATCAGGTGCATGCAAGTAAAGCCGCAAGCTACAGCCAAAAATACATATGTTATGGAAATGTGCTAAATAAGTTATTTAATTTGATACCGAACACGGCTACATTAACAATGTTATTTCTTTTAATTCATGACTATAACCGCCCTCTAGGGAGGGCGCCCTAATCAATTAAATGTGACATCACATCGCCACTATCACTAGCGGACAATCAAGAGCGAGATCAAGTTTATAGCGATACCACACATGTCAATAAATGATAAAAATGTTAGAAGTTATGAGTTAAACAGTGATGTACACATACATAACACATACATATCGGTCAAAATCACTCCTGTAGTCGTCGGGTAATTAAGTGCGAGATTTATTGAAATTGCCAAGTCGATGTGTGATATTTAACCTGCAGACCCTACCAATCTTGACTTGTTAAAAAGACAGGCACATGACTGCGACAATTGACTGTAGGCAAAATTGTCCTACCCAAAGAACTTATTATGCGAAATGAATTAGCAAACTGCGAACCAGACGGCATAATTAAAGAACTGAATATCGGACCATCTCGATGACATCGACGCAGAGTTCATAGTCGTTTCGAGGAAACATTTTAATGTTTTTGTTATTTGAAATCTTTGATCGGTTATTACAAGAATTACGAGTCTGGCCCCTCAGGCCTCGAACACTTATCATCTTCCTTCCCTTGTCCTCTAATTGAGCCTAACAATTCTAATTTAAGTGCCTAAAACTAATGCTGCACAGTAACCAAGCATAACGAAACTTAGACTAAGTTTCGTTTATATTGTTAGCGACAATTTATTTTGAAACTCGTATATTGTGTTTTAAGTTCAATTTAGACCTTTTAAAATAAATAAAATAAATAAAATAAATAAAATAAATAAAATAAATAAAATAAATAAAATAAATAAAATAAATAAAATAAATAAAATAAATAAAATAAATAAAATAAATAAAATAAATAAAATAAATAAAATAAATAAAATAAATAAAATAAATAAAATAAATAAAATAAATAAAATAAATAAAATAAATAAAATAAATAAAATAAATAAAATAAATAAAATAAATAAAATAAATAAAATAAATAAAATAAATAAAATAAATAAAATAAATAAAATAAATAAAATAAATAAAATAAATAAAATAAATAAAATAAATAAAATAAATAAAATAAATAAAATAAATAAAATAAATAAAATAAATAAAATAAATAAAATAAATAAAATAAATAAAATAAATAAAATAAATAAAATAAATAAAATAAATAAAATAAATAAAATAAATAAAATAAATAAAATAAATAAAATAAATAAAATAAATAAAATAAATAAAATAAATAAAATAAATAAAATAAATAAAATAAATAAAATAAATAAAATAAATAAAATAAATAAAATAAATAAAATAAATAAAATAAATAAAATAAATAAAATAAATAAAATAAATAAAATAAATAAAATAAATAAAATAAATAAAATAAATAAAATAAATAAAATAAATAAAATAATTAAAATAAATAAAATAAATAAAATAAATAAAATAAATAAAATAAATAAAATAAATAAAATAAATAAAATAAATAAAATATAATCTTGCTTTAGGTTTCCGCAATATTATTATAACCGGCCGCCTGCGTTCTGCGCCTCGTCTCATTGCCGTCTTCTTCAGCTACTCGACAAGCACGATTCTATCTTATCTTGATAACTAAAGTAGTGTAGTAGGAAAAGGCTCTGTGGTAAGTAACATCAGTGAGAGAATTGACGAGTATTTGTTTGTACTAAATAAAAAAGCTGCTTGAAGCACTTGCTTTTGTACATTGTCACTACTTAAAACAAAGTCCCCCCGCGAGTCTGTCTATCAGTCTGTCTGTTCGCGATAAACTCAAAAAATACTGGAGGGATATTCTTGCTGTTTTCACCAGTAGGCAGAATGATTTATGAGGAAAGTTTGAGTGTATAATTCGTTAATGTTTTGTGTATATTGGTTGAAGATATTAATTCATACTCGACGGAAAAAACTGATGCAAATAACGTAATTAAATGCTCTACTAATGCGAAGATGGGGCAAATATAATCCAAAGTGTAAATAACACCCAAAGAAACATAATATTTAAAACACTTACTTGTAACTTTTTCCACTGAATTCTGCCAATACATCTTGTAGCATTCCGCCAAGCCAACTTTGCGCCAAACACAAGCTCTGAGGTTTTGAGTTGATAAGTTCCTTTAGTTTCTAAGTCTTTCTTTATTTCTGCTAATCTTGCAGTGTGGGCTTCTGAGTTCTCTCTGAAATAAAGAACGTTGTCTCAATAATCCAATATCGATTTCAGTCTACATTAAATAAATTACTTTTGTCTGAAGTCCCAATTAAAAGTAATAGTGATATTTAGGTTTATGTTGATTACCGGGACACCCTGTGTATATAAAGCAGTTAATACAGACTTCTTGCAACGTTTTACTAAAGTGATACAGGTATAGCATTGATTAGTTTTATTTTAATAACATAATATAGTTATGTAGCTATAGCTACAAATGGTTAACATAAAACGGAGTGAGAACCTGCTTTTACGTACTCTTCTGAAATTACCCCATTATTATTTATATTCCTAAAATTATAGCAATAATATAATGTGGTATGTGGCTATAAAATCCACTTCACGCTATTAGCTTATCAGAGCCAGGCATCTCTTCAGTGTATATAATACCAATTGGCACAATTTAACATAGTTTTAAAATCATTTTCATCTTTATGAATGAATAGATATGACCCTGGGGCATATATAATGTACCTACTTGTTATTCAATGCTACATTTTCAGGCAATTACACTATTTATACTGGATATTTTATTACACGGTTATAATCTATTATATTTCACTAAACTATAAAAGCTTAAATTTTTTTGGAACAACGAATAGGTCTTTCAAGGTACCTAAGTACATTATTTTATTTCAGATTTTTATTTCCTGAGAAACTAAAAGTACTATTTATTAGTCCACGCAGCCAAAAGCCAAATATCGAGCTCAGTGGCGAACATTAGGAGAGGCTTATATCCAGCCGTGGATTAACACAGGCTGCTGGGATGATGACGATGATAATCAAGATGCAGCCAAAAATACTAGACCGTTACCTTTTTAAAATAAACTGGCCAAGTGCAA
Source organism: Cabera pusaria (assembly GCA_954871355.1). Taxonomy (NCBI): domain Eukaryota; kingdom Metazoa; phylum Arthropoda; class Insecta; order Lepidoptera; family Geometridae; genus Cabera; species Cabera pusaria. The sequence continues at coordinate 22,675,746 of OX940892.1, forward strand.
GGACTCGCACTCGTAGGGTTCCGTAACACAGTAGAGTATTCTATAACTGATGATTTTTCGCAACTACTAATAAAAACTTTGTTTTTCATAGTGTTTGTATGAAAAACAAAGTTATATTTGCGGTCGCCATATCTCAAAAACTGCTGACTGTATCTCTTTCAAACCAATTTTCATTGTTAGTTTTTATTGAGATCTACAGCATATATTTTTTTTAGATTTTTCACTCCCATACTTTAAAAGTCAGGGGGGGGGGGGGCAAAATGGCTGTGACATACGGACGGACAGACAGACAGACATGACGAATCTATAAGGGTTCCGTTTTTTGCCATTCGGCTACGGAAACCTAAAAAGCGCACGTAATCGGGCAACATACCACATGTGGGTGGATATATTTGGATATGTACCACTTGACCCACCATAAAAAAATGTCGATGTCTAAGTTATATAATCACCTCCGTATTGAAGCGAAGTACTGTCTTAAGAATAACTGTGCGTCTTCCAAGACTTCTTGTGCTGTTCTCGGCGTATCCCCTCGATTAGGAATATCCATGATACTGGCCGCACATAGCTTTTCCGAGCATTTTGTGTTCTGAAACAAAGAAGATAACAATTAAAAGCGGCAATATCCATCGTCGGTGTGGCGATCGAGAGGCCGTAAGTTCGATCCCCATCCATAGCACTATTGAGGTGAACCCACTTCAGAAACGAGCATATTTAGCTTAGTTGGAGGGGTTAACAAGACTAAGTTATGCAATCTACATTATTATAAAAATAAAATATAAAATTATAAATATAAAATAAAACAGTTTTGTGAAGCTGACGATGTCCTATCGTAGTTGTGCATATTCGCAATACTCGTTAATTAAATATCAAGTAACCTAATATATATCAGTATTTGGGTTAAAATATTCTAAATGAAAAAAAATCCTTTTATGATATCAGTTATAAATACTGCGCCATCGACGTCATTACTGCGCATTTCATATGAGAAAGATTATTTTATAATTATTTATTTTATTTTTAAAGGTAACAGGACAAATACGACGCTCGCCAAAATAGATGATTAGTTTTTTTCTAATTTTATAATATTGGTCCTTATAAACAAGATTCACAAAATGGATTCAAATAGCGCAACAAAATTAACTTAAGTGAGACAAAACATTTATTACTCCATCTATACAGATCTAAAATATATACAAAAAAAAATCTAAGAGACACTTAAAAATATAAACTAAAAATATATATTAATAATAAAGAATAAAACAAATATCATTCCACCTTAAATTCAAAATACCGCACCGCTTAACGCACTGATGGTTGTTGGTCGTAATTTAGACCATCTGTGAGACCCCCTAAAGGTTACAGCCATTTTGAATAACTAGCTTCTAATAGCGTACCCAACTAGGCTATAAATAGTCTTTCATAAAACACGATTGTATGCAATTGCAAATATACAAACGAAATACTGTTCTACAGATTTTGATAAATTATTCAGCTCAATGGCCTATAATTATTTGGTCTCCATTCAATTCGCAGTTGTATAATCATACTCCACATTAATATTAATGGATCTTACATCATCTTCAGACCGTTTAAAATATGTCTAAGAAGTCATAATATCGTCGTGTCTGACAAAAAATAGCAATACCAATAACAAATACCTGGCTACTTATTTGGTACCAGTGTGTTTCTGCATACCTATACTGGTAGGTACGATTAAGTCTTTTGTCAGGTGTGAGTCAACTTAGAGCATTATGTTCACAAGATATTATTAAACTAGCTGTGCCCGCGACTTCTTCCGCGTGGAATAGTGTCTTTGGGTAGCATTAACTAATAAGACACATACGTATCCCAGCTACACCGCACCCTACCACGCCATGCTAATCCCCCCTTCCCACCTCCCCTCACTTACCCTCCCCTCCCCCTCTCCTCACTCCCACTTTCCCTCCCCCTCCCCTTCAACTCCCCTTCCTCTAACTTACCCTACCCTCCCTCTCCCCTTTACCCTCACTTCCACATCCCCTCCCCCTCCCCTCACCCTTTATATCTAATCAACAGCCTAAAAAATAAGTTTCAAGCTTCTAGCTCTAAAAATGATGATACTTCCATATAACTTTTCAGCCCACCTTTCAACCCCTTACAACCCTCTTTTCGCATTAAAAAGTAGTCTACGTCCTTGCTCAGGCTCTAGACTATCTGTGTACCAAATTCCATTTAAATCGGTTCAGTAGAACATTCACATAAACTTTACATATTTCCATATAAACTTTCATCCCCTATTCCCTATTGTTATTTTTACAAACTTTGAATGTCATATTTATTTATATCTAATCCACAGCATAGAAAAGATAATAATACTACGTATCCACAGCCTAAAAAATAAGTTTCAAACTTCTAGCTCTAAAAATGACGATACTTCCATACAACTTGCATTCACCTTAGAATAAGAGCTTGGATATTGTAGCACCTAACTATAATTATTTGTTCATTTTAATTTTTAGTCTACTTTTTCTTTTAATACCATAATAGCTTAACAAATTAATGTACCTATAGTATATTATGTACTCCTTGCCTTCACTACTGTATTCCACGACACAGGATCTCCTAGTATGGAATTTCAGGGTTATCTTACTCTTAAAAACTAGTTACTAAGTGTCCATATTTTTAAGCATCTAATGTATGTACCCTAGTTTAGTTGTTTCAAAATAAATCATTCATTCATTAAAAAAAAAAAAAAAAAAACTTTTCATCCCCTCTTTCAACCCCTTACAACCCCCTTTTCGCATTAAAAAGTAGTCTACGTCCTTGCTCAGGCTCTAGACTATCTGTGTACTAAATTTCATTTAAATCGGTTCAGTGGTTTTGGCGTGAAAGTGACACAGACAGACAGAGTTACTTTCGCATTTATAATATTAGTAAGGATTAACATAGTTTAAAAACTAAAACAACCGACTTCAATGCCCCGCGAGACAATTTCAGTAGCAAGTTTGAGACGTTTATCGTCATATCTCTGGAGATACTTATCAGATCTCGATGAAATTACAATGGGATAATTTCGGGAGTATACCCTATCAAATTACAAAAGTTTTTTTAATATAGAGATCTTTATCTTATTGCTTAGCGTTTGACCCTCATCTCGCCTGGTGGAAAGCCATGATTTTGTTGAAGATGGTGAATACGCTAGGCCTTGAATACTCTAACTCTCAAGGGCTGTGTGCTGCTGGAACACCGTAAAGTTATCGCAGCAAATTTTCGCCTTAATGGCGGTAAGCTACTTTTTGGTAGCAAGTCAGGCGGAATATCGATATAATATGCTCCTACCACCTGTAGAAAAATAACAGCTACATTAACCTAGATTAAGTACCTCTATCTATTGCGAAGTCGGCCAAAAATAAAAATAAAAATTAAATTCGCTTCTAGCCTATCTTAGCAATATAAGATGTATTAAGATATAAATAGATGAGATCGCATGTTTGAATTCCATGACAACGGATATAATTTATCTGACTAGAGACAACACGAGATTGGTATACATATTTATAATTGTTCATTGCTTACAATCGATTTATTCGAAGAAATCGGCTTACGTGCACCTCTAATTGTTGTATATCAATTATTAATGTCGCCACAATAATCAATAAGCAGGAATGTTTTTATTTATTCTATATGAAAAGTAGTTTTTTTTATAACAAAAAGTTTATAAGCTATTTAAGCTATTTTTAGGGTTCCGAACCCAAAGGGTACCAACGGAACCCTATTACTGAGACTCCGCTGTCCGTCTGTCTGTCTGTCTGTCTGTCTGTCTGTCTGTCTGTCCGTCTGTCACCAGGCTGTATCTCATGCACCGTGATAGTCAGACAGTTGAAATTTTCACAGATGATGTATTTCTGTTGCCGCTATAACAACAAATACTAAAAACAGAATAAAGTTTAAAATAAACTGGCCAAGTGCAAGTCGGACTCGCATTCGTAGGGTTCCGTAACACAATAGAGTATTCTATTACTGTGATTTTTCGCAACTAAAAAAATAACTTTGTTTTTCATAGTGTTTGTATGAAAAACAAAGTTATTCTTGCGGTCGCTATATCTCAACAACTGCTGACTGTATCTCGTTCAAACCAATTTTCGTTGAAATTTTTTTGAGATCTACAGAATATATTTTTACTAGATTTTTCACTTCCTTACTTTAGAAATTAGAGGGGGGGGACACACATTTTACCACTTTAGACGCGCCTATCTTTTAAATGATTGACTTTGAGAAAATATGATTTTAGAAACCTCAATGTCATTTTTGAAAACCTATCCATAAACACTCAACACGTATAGGTTTGAAGAAAAACATGTCTTTTTGTTCCAGTTCCATGTATGGGATGCCCCCCCTTAAACTTTTATATTTTTTATTTTTGTATAAAAATCGGAAAGCGGTTTACAGAATACATCGACCTACCAAGTTTTAATTCTGTAGTCTTAATAGTTTCGGAATAAAATGGCTGTGACATACGGACGGACAGACAGACAGACAGACTTAGCGAATCTATAAGGGTTCCATTGTTTGCCATTCGGCTACGGAATCCTAATTAAAGGGGGTCCGCATACAAGAAACGTTTTTTTTCGGCATTTTACTATAACGCCATCTATGAACGTTTGACTGTATTAATTATATTAATTACTAACTTTCACTTAACGTTAACTTTCACTTAGTTGGCGTTATGTATCGTAAGATGGCGTTGTACTAAATAATCACGCGGCTCCGATTTTAATAAATGTTTGGAATTGACACGTTAATATAATCTAATATAATAATATCCGGAAGACCGAGCTTTGCTCGCAACTTTTATTTTTTTTGGTAAATCGTGTTTTGTGTAAAGTTTTGGCTCCCAATAATTATCTCATAAAAGAACAAACTTGGAAAAATTAAGCATCTCGTCTGGACTCGAACCGGGTCCTTCTGATCGCCATCCGATCGATCTTCCACTGAGCTATGTATGTATGTATGAGCTACAATGTAACTATGGCGAAATTTACCTTCATGTTCTAATTATATTGTAGAAGTTTTTCATTACCTGAAAACAGGGATAAAACAACATTTTCTGAAAATGAAAACCTAGCTAGATCGATTTATCAATTAATTACGTTATTTCTTTCAGCATACTTTGCTCGATTTTATAAAATATTGTAGTATGGTACGGAATCAGAACCCTACGAATGCAAGTCCGACTTGCACTGAGCCAGTTTATTTACAAGTATGAATTAAGTTACACTAATTAGTATATTTGAGTTACATACAGATCTTTTGTTTATTCAGTTTGATTAAATAGGCTGTTACTATATGTCAATATATGGGACCCCTGAATCTGAAATAGAGGGCCCAGTGGTGTAGTAGGATAATGGTCGGCTTTGACCAAAGGCAACGAGTTAAATCCTCGCCGTGCATTAATGGATTTTTCTATAGAAAAAGTGGATGTGCGCTTTTCACAGCCCTCGGTGAAGGAAAAGTATTGTTAAGAAACCCTAACCCCCGCATGGTGGTAGGACACTATCTAGTGTCCGCCTGGCCAGCCACATAACCCTCAGGTAAAAAAATCTGTCACCGAAAATGTAATGTGTTCCGACACCTATCATTGAGAGCCAGTTTCCATTCTAAGCCTAGCGTGCTGCCATCCCAACGCAGCATCACTTGCCAACAGGAGAGATATTGGTCAAACGCAACCCAAGAAATAATTTATTGAAAATCAAATAACTAACAGAAAACAGTACAAATAAAATATCGATAATACAATGGGCAGTCGTATTGCTTAGAGCGATCTTCATTTGACAATTCACAGCAGTAATCATTATCGTTTCCTCAAAACTAAATAATTCCAGATTTCCCAGGAGGCATGCGAGGGTTCGAATCCCGTCGGTACGATGACATTTTGGATTGTGTGTCACAATGCACAAAAATATAAAGTGTGTAATAAATAAAAAATAATAAAATAAAAAATAAACATTGTTATTTAATCGTTTAAAAAACTAAAAGAAGTTTCAAGTGCCGCGCGTAAATTTACAGTACTAAGTTTAAGGTACTTATTTTCATATCTCAATGAGATACTCATTGGATCTCGGTGAAATTTAAAAGGTACAACCGGGGAAGTATAGGGTATACTTCCACCAAAAGAAGAATTTTCACACATTGAATTGGGGAACACACATGAAATAAATACCGAAGAATTGATAAACCTACTCCTTTTTAGAAGTCGATGAAAAAGCCTACCACAGGTACTGATGAAGTAAAATTAAGGCACTTAAACACACATTCAGTACTTCTTACTTTTGAAAGTCGGTAAAAAATACGTCCGACCGTAGAGACTATTTTTTTTCGAATCCGGTTAAAAGCAAGAACAAGTTGATTGTTAGTGTGCATGACAACAAAAACGATTAGCAGTAATTAAAATATCAAACATTTATCTCACTCAATCGATTCAATGTAACTAAGTTGTTTGTATCTCTAATGATACGGTTACCGAGTACCGTATAATACCTGGTATTACCGTATACACTAGCTATATTGATAAGTAACGACTATTATACTTACTAATATTTATCGAGTGGACCTCGTGATATTGCTACGCAGTTCCTTTTTTTAATTATGCCTCATAAATAAACTCTTGACCATTCATGGAATATTATGTGAAAGTACGCCTTAAGTTTAATCGTAAGTACTACTCTTGAAATCGAATATGGGGGTGCGACGAGGTCACGGTAATGGTATCTAGGTATACATTACCGCGACGAGATACTTGACTCACTGAACTGACTTTAGTTTTATCCGCCATAAATAAATTGGTTATCCTATGTCTATGAATGTGCGCTTAGGCACAGATAAGAACATTAATTAATCTATGGCTTGGCTTAAATATTCCAACCCGTCTTCCAAATTGAATTGGTTGACAACATGTTTTTGTTCTGTGGATGGCTAGAGCTACGGCTGAAACCATTGACAGAACCCTGAGAACATCTCACAAAAACTAGGATGAGACATACGACAGATAATATCGTTTAAAAACTAAAAAACAACCGACTTCAATGCCGCGCTATTCATTTTCAGTACCAATTTTGAGATGTTATCTCAATATCTCTGGAGATACTTATCATACCTCGATAAAATTACCATGGTACCACACTTGGGATATCTCCTTTCGAACAAAAAAAGAATAATCGAAATCGGTTCATAAACGACGAAGTTTTTCGCGAACAAACATAAAAATATATATATATATATATATATATATATATATATATATATATATGTAGGATTTTTCATTTCGATAGATAGCAACACTAATTTGTAGACGAAGATATATTATCTGTGTAATCTTTGGAACGTTTTTATGCTTTACATCCAAAGCCTGTTTTATTTGTACGTGGAACATCAAAAGTGTAAGCGAGTAAGAAAATCTAGTTGCTCTCGCTCTAATTTTTTCACGACGAAGAAAGAACGTGTGTGTACGGAATTGTATCGTTAAATATTAAGAATTACTGAAATAAAGTGAAAAAGCTTCTGCAAAACAGCTTTTTACTGGACAGCAAGCTCTACCCCACCCACCCCACATATATATACGGTCGAATTGAGAAACCTCCTCCTTTTTTTGAAGTCGGTTAAAAAGTACTAAGTACCTACTTAGTAAATTAATAATAGTCGGTAGCTGTTTTACCTAGTATCGTTCACCAGCTAATACTAGTGTGTACTATGGGATATCTGTAGATTGAACTGACATTGTATCAATGGAAACTAATCAACATGGTTGAATGGAATGGGAAAGAGCTTGGAACAAGACAACCAATGCTTTATTTCATTCGGTCAGACAGTTTGGCATTTAAAAATGTTTTTTTTTTTTTAATTAATAGTGAAAAAGGGTTCGTCGAGCCTACCTAAAAGTTAATTGCATTTTTTTAAATTCTACTAACCTGCACAGTCTTAATAATAATATCGTTTAAAAACTAAAAAACAACCGACTTCAATGCCGCGCTATTCATTTTCAGTACCAATTTTGAGATGTTTATCTCAATATCTCTGGAGATACTTATCATACCTCGATAAAATTACCATGGTACCACACTTGGGATATCTCCTTTCGAACAAAAAAAGAATAATCGAAATCGGTTCATAAACGACGAAGTTATCCGCGAACAAACATAAAAAAAAAAAAAAAAAAAAAAAAAATATATATACGGTCGAATTGAGAAACCTCCTCCTTTTTTTGAAGTCGGTTAAAAAAGATATCATGCTTTCGTAATTCAAAACATATTAACCACCTTTAGAAAGAAGTTGATTTTTAAAAATTAAATTAATATAGACAATATTTGTCTGTAACGTCACTTAATTTTGATATTTTATTGCCTTTCACAATTTATTTGGCAATTTGCAATGTCAAGACGCATTGAGTTCCATTTTGATTTTACGATTTTTTAAGCCTAGTCGTAAAATATCTTCGTTTGGTAATTTGTCGTTTGCAGAACATTTATACATTCTTACAGGCTTATGTAGACTCTATATTTTTAAATAACTGTATTCTGTATTTGTATACTATTTTAGTATCTATCTATACCTTACATACAAAAAAATAGATGTATAGAATAGGTATATAAAATCTTTAATATATTATTATAATATAGCTCTACCATATACCAAATACTTGATATACTTAGTTGATATATGAATATATAAAATTTTAACTTATTTATATAAAAGCCTCCTTACAATCAAGGTAGGCATAAAAAAGTTTATCAATAAGATACTATTACTTAGTTGATACTATTTAGGTGATTGTTTAGCTCAGAAGGCGGCAATAGCCCAATGGATAAGGTGTCGAACTGGTGATCGAGAGGTCGTGAGTTCGGTCCCCACCCTACCCACTCTAGACACAAGCATATTTAGCTTATTTGGAGTTAACAAGAATTCTAGTAATGTGCAACCCACATCGCGAGTAATCTTAAGAAAAATAAAACTGGCCAAGTGCGAGTCAACATCGCGTCTCTTATCGCACACTTAGGGAGGGTTCCGTACAATACGAAACATAACAGAGTTTCAACTTCATATATTTGATTAATTGATATTACCAAGAATATTTGGTTTGGTCGCGATCTAGAAAGACGGGGCTCGTCTACTAGCGCCATCTATGTCATTTTGCCGAAACTAATCAGATAGATGGCGTTTAAAAACACGTTTTTTTTTATGGGGACCCCCTTTAATTTTTAATTTTATTTTGTTTTTAGTATTTGTTGTTCTAGCGGCAACAGAAATACACCATCTGTGAAAATTTCAACTGTCTAACTATCACGATTAATGAGCTATAGCCTGGTGACAGACGGACAGACAGACAGACTGACAGAAAGACAGACAGACAGACAGACAGACGGATAGTGGAGTCTTAGTAATAGGGTCCCGTTTTACCCTTTGGGTACGGAACCCAAAAAACTGCAAAAATGATAAAATTTACTAAGATGACCGCTAGTATGCAAACATTTGACCAGTTGGTCATTAAAATATTTAAAACGTTAAACATACAAAGCTTGTCTGGAAGAGATTGCTATAAGCGATAAGACCGTCGTTTCACTGTGTTTTTTTTTTATGTTGTAATCTTTTATTTAGTTAAGGTACGAACACACCGCAGCGTCCTGCGTGCGCGATCTAGGTGGCGATCAGATAGCGCAGTATTATTTGTACCGAGTGGTTTACACCAAAGTCACCAAACGCGATCAGAAAACAATTGAAATGTTGAGTTGAGTTGAGATCGCGCTCGCAGATCGTACCTTTATAGATATACTCCAATCTATATTGTATTGTATTGTATTTTACTGTATTGTATTGTATTGTATTGTATTGTATTGTATTGTATTGTATTGTATTGTATTGTATTTTATTTTACTGTATTGTATTGTATTGTATTGTATTGTATTGTATTGTATTGTATTGTATTGTATTGTATTGTACTGTACTGTACTGTACTGTACTGTACTGTACTGTACTGTACTGTACTGTACTGTACTGTACTGTACTGTACTGTACTGTACTGTACTGTACTGTACTGTACTGTACTGTACTACACTGCACTGCACTGCACTTGCATTGTAACTAAAAACGGGTCACACAATACCATAATTAAAATGTCAAAGAGCACGCTATATTTAGTAGGTAAGTATTATGCAACATTATTCAAGCTCGATTTAAACACTGGCATAATATAAATCAACTGAATATGGAACAGTAAGCAAACTAATCAATTGATTTCATACAACTCACGATTTGTTATGATCTAGATCGATTTAATTTATAATATGGGGTGTGTGTGTACTTAGAGACCTACTACCAGCGTAATATAACTTGGTGTACCTTTGTGTAGGGATATTTTCAATTATAATATATTTTAAGCTGCTTCTCTTGCACACCTGTCGTTATTGTAACGTGTCTCTAATCAGCCCACCAGTGGCTTGAAAGGGATCGCTGCTTAGCGATACGGTCGCCAAATATCCACTAATTTTAAAAGATATTGTAAAATTTTGAATTTTTAGCGCAAGAAAGCGTATCTACGTATACCAGACAGATAGAGTCTGGTACTGGTACAAAATAGTTAATCACTGGTAACGGGTGGAAGAGTTCGGCCGGGACTCAAAATACCCACCGAACGAAGCCATTGAATTTGGCACAGCACAAAGGGGATATATTTTTTCCCGTTTATCACAAATGTTTTTATACGGTCTCCTTGATGCGCGCGTCGGACTCGCACTTGACGTTTGTAACTCGTTTGATAATAACCTATTTCCTTCCCTTTGTAGTACTATTAATTATTCTGTACCCTTTTATCACAATGTACTATTATCGTAATTTAGACACGCTTAAAAAGCTTTTTGTCATGCTTTCGGCTAATGCATACCTGAAATGTAAACAGAGCTGCGTAAATAAGTACGCGATAATGACGAAATTATAGTCAATATCAGGGTAAAATGGCCAGATATTAGCAGTCAGCCTGGTATAAGCACCTGAGTTTACTATTAAAACTATAAGTTAATTAATTAAAATAAAATAAAATAAATATAAATTAAGGATAGTTCATCTTATGTACCAACATTTTGAAGTTAATAAATTGTATTCTATTCTAGTTATTTATTACGCTTGATTTTTATATTTCCAAGCATACGTAGAATGTATTCCTGCGTATGTATGTATATTTCGATACTTGGAAATGCAAAAATAATTTCACCCTAACTACCTTTACGATCATAAATAATAGAGACATAAAAAAAAACAATTATCTCTACACTGCGTGTACTGTTTTTTTTTAAGTTAACTGTTCCACTGAGATATGATAATAAAACATATAAATTCGATTTTTTATTTAAATTGTAATGAAGACAAATGAATTAGTTTATTGGTAAGTTATGATGACACAAATGATATATAAAATATCCATACTAATATTATAAATGCAAAAAATAATTCTGTTTGTAAGAGGTAAATTGATTTGTCATTACATATTTAAGAAATACATATTATAAGCTAAGAATATATTACTTTTAATTAACAATAATCAAATAGGCTTCATTTTGTTAGCTGATATTTTTGATAAATGCTTGTTCAGGTCCAGAGCACTTAAAAACAATGGCTCTTTCAATAATTAGATGCGGGCGGCAAAAAAACACGCGGATTCAGCGAAACCTATTCATTAAATTGGCAATTCAAGAGACTATTTGGGTCCTTATAGATAGAGACAATTTCTAATAGAACTTCATTTCAAATTAGATTAATTCTGGTAAAGGTACGTGACCTCGAGGCGGATTTGAATGTAGCGGGACATTAACTGCAGTGACTAATCTGTGTATCGATCTAGAAAATTTAAACTCTTTGATCTTTACTAAAGGTACGGGCCAAACCGATGCGATCTGCGATCTGCGGACGAGGGCGCGATCTACTTTTCAATTGTTTTCTGATCGCCGTAAATATTAAATCCGTCGCAAATACTACTGCTCTAGTCTTATCGGGCCCGCGCCCGCAGATCGCACTGGCTTAGCCGTACCTTTAGTAAATAGCATTCACCCTGTTGCAATTTTTTTCTCAGCTGGCATTTGATAGTACAAAATGGTACAGAGAACTTCAGCCACAGAACAGATAATAATACCACGGAGGATAGCTGAAGTACGTAGGTACCTACGTACTTCAGCTATTCTCCGTGGTACAGAGCACGGGTACAGAGCATGACATCATGTCAAGCTAAGATCAGACGGTGAGTTTAGGCGGGAACGTGAAAAAATTTGTGCTCTCATTGTATTTCTAAAAAAATCTTATGTTTCAAGACTTAAATTGTCCATAGAACGCCCTGCCCTGGAAGTACGGAGTCACAATGGATATTTTAGCCATAAGTAAACAGAACCGATTTCTATCAATTGAGTTCAACGGTCAACTTCTGAAAAGTCACGTTCTTATTTTAGGAAAATGATTCCTAATTAGGTATTATATGGGTGCAAGCAAAGCCGCGAACAATAGCTATCAATTGAAATGAAAAAAAAAAACCTTTCATTTGATAACCAAAGCGAATAAATTAACAAAAATGTTGGAAGTGAAAACTTCTTTAGCGGCGTTGTGCACTTTCCTTAGGATTGGTAAAAAAAATAAACTCGCGTCAGGTCACGTGCCCTGATCGAAAATTTGTAAGACGGAGCGCAGGGCGCTTGCACGAGGGGTCGTCATTCCAAAATACTCAAAAATGACGTGTTCAACTTTTCACTTCTACCGGCACTCCCGGAGTGCAACCCGCTGTTTTTTTTTGTTATTATCCGCCATATTCATTTTGATGTAACATCACATAGCTTATAACCAACGGCCAATCCAAATGCTTCCAACGATACCTCATTTGTTAAATCAATTATAAACAGTTAACAAGTAATAAGGCAACAGATGAACATACATACATACATGCATACATACCGGTCAAAATCATAACCCTCCTGAAGTCGGGTACATACGAGTACTACATTCATACGACATTCTCTATTATACTATCTATATACTTTATCTATATCTACGTATCTAATACCTAGGTACTTTATAGAATAATATATATTTTCTTCATCAAAGCTACGGTCATGTAAATGTAATATAAATCAATCCATTGATAGTCCAAGTCCGCCTGTAATTACAGCCTGTAACCAGCTTACCACGCAATCTGCTGCTATTGAATGCCAGGTATTCCCCACATCCGCCTTGGTTGCTAACAGTGTAATGTAGAAATCCAGTCAGTTGTTAAGATCAATACGTACCTACGTATTGCATTTTTAAAGTATTAAGGTTTACACCACGTCTACCTTACTTACTGAGTTTAAAGCGAGAAAACATTTTTGTAGCAAATTTTTTGCTTTTTTTGTAATTTCTGGTAGGCTCACTAGCGTTTGACCACTATTATGATTACCTACTTTTTCGTAGCAAGTCAGACGGGACATCGATATAAAGCTCCTACCACCTGTAGTGACTTATTTTTTTAATATTTTTCCCACACTATACAAATTCTTATATTCATAGCGACAGATTTGGTAAATATTTTACCGTGGATAACTAAGCTTGTCCTTCACCATAACTTTTTCGGTTATTCAACCGATAAATTAGCAAACTAACAGTAAACTGGCTACCAATGGAATTATATGTAGTTAATTTACAACTATTCGTACCATAAATAGTTTTAGATAGTTGTCATGCTTACTATGAGGAAACCGTCTTGTTTGCATTTTTACATAATATCGTTAAAAATACCACCTATACTAAAAACATATACACCACCTGTACTAAACTAGGGTACACTTGACTTCATGTTTTCTAATATATTTGATCAATTTAGGAATTATCAATGTAAAATAAAATAATAATATTGTTTTGCTGCATTCTATTGCAAAAGCTTGATAGCTGTGTTACAGCGTCCGATGGCTCGTCACGCATCTTCCGTGGCTCGGACATTGTTTAGTCTCGGGTATTAGACCATTTCGCCATCGTCATCGATGGGTTTTATTCCTCGAATGATATTAAGTGTTCTCAGAAGGTTATATCCGTTCTCAAATTGCTGATTGTGGATTGTAATGAGATTCTACGGGGGTATTCTGGCATGCTGAGTCGAATCCGTGATGGCAGATAAGTTTTTCAGTCAAAGTAATCGTACTGAGCATTTAATGACAAGAATAAGCAAAACGTTTGAGAGCTCCGTTTATATACTAGTGTACTATCTGTGGTTCCATGCTAATAACGTATTGTGTATATCATTATTTCTGCTATCATAGGTTCTGCTAGTCTATATCAGCTGGTACCCGGTTTTGTGGGACCAGTGATCCAGTGAAATTACAGAGGCTGTGAGACATATATCTAGGGACAAAATTCTGTCATGACTTCTCTTCTTCTTGTTACCCAATACGATAATTATATTTGAAAATAAAGTTTACAGCCTATTTGTCTCGGTTAAGAATCCCGATAACGAAAATGTGGTGTGATGAATAATGAAAATTTAAGTATATATATATATATATATATGAATAATATAATTTTGAAAGCATTATTAATATTGGCTTCTGTTTTTAAATGTCCCGGAATTAGCCGTTTTCGTACCGTTGCTTTAATTGATTTAACTTTAACTCAATAAATATTCAAAAGAGTTTCCGAAGCTATGACATTTTTTTTCGAATATTGGGCCAGCAAAAACCGAATGCTGCATTTTTATGTGCTCACAAAAAGTAAATAGAAAATTATAGTCTTTGCCATGGTTTTCGTTGTTACGGGTTCATTGTATCTAGTGATATATACTTAACTTTACAAAATAAAACTTAGCTGTAGTTTTTTATGTAGGTACCATTATGTCATTTGATGGCGAGTAACGATTAGGCATAATATGATATGTATTAAACCTATAACCACCTATAACTAAAATCGAATAACGAATAATAATTTAAGATCGTTTGAAAAACTAAAGTAAGTTATATTTTAAGGTGCGACTAAACCACGGCGTCCTGCGTCCGCGTTCTAGGGCGCGCTCAGATAGTGCAGTAGTATTTGTACCGACTGGTTCAAACCAAACGCGATCTACGGCGATCAGAAAACGATTGAAAGTCAGATCGCGCCCGCGGTGTGGTCGTACCTAACTTTAAAAGGGTTTTTAAAAAGAAGATTTTATATTATCCAGGACCAGAGTAAGTCAAGACAAATCAATGAGCCCAAAGTCCAAACACGATGATGGGCTTATCATGTTTAGTTTTGGAGTTCTTATGACCACCTTTCGGCTCCATTATTAGACATAGACATAGTGTCATATCATTGCAATGTCATTCGGCTTACATATTATGTTTATAAAAGTTTAGGCCAATCAAATACCAGGAAGGGGTCTAAATAGGTTTGCAAGTTTTGACCCGAGCATACATACATACAAACATAAAAGCCTGTAAAAACCAATTTCAAATAGCGCGTTAGACATTGAGTAGCGAGTTTGAGTTTTGTTTACCTTCATATCTCTGAAGATACTCATCGATCATGGAGGGCAATCTCATTTTCTAAACGTTGCTGTAATTGGGTGGAATTACCATTCACTGTTTGCATTAGTCATTAGACAACCGCAACGTAAAATTAACAGTTTTTTATGAATTATAAGTTTATCTTAGGTAATTGATTATGTGCCCTATCTTACCACTTAACATTCCATATAATTACGTCAGGTATTGGCGCAGTTAATTTGCAATTTGAACTCTGTGTTTTTCAGCACAAAGTTTATTTTTCTTTTGAACGGGTCACGTTTTGGTCAGACTGTAAACGTATAAACGGGTAAATTCTGTTGTTTTTCCTTGGTGTAATTTATACCGTTTGCATTTAATTTACGCAAGGGTTTACTTTGGACGCGTGAAAATAATGATATTAAGGGTCGCGTGAGTTACTGTTTCCGAAATAGTTAAATATTATGTTTGCGTATATATTTTTTTGACCCTGTTTGAAGTAGGTAGAAACGTATTTTGATATCGGAAGAAAGCGAACACTTGATTTTTTTATATCTGATAGGCTAGCTAGTGTTTGACTACTATCTCGCCTGGTGGTAAGCGATAATACGGTCGAGGATGGTGAACATGCTAGGTCTGGAATCACAAATGATATAACAGTTAATGGTAGAGACCAGAGACGGTTTCAAGGACAGTAATTGATTGGAAGTTTGGAACTGGAAAGCAGCAAAACAAAAGTTTGTATTGCTACGTCTTAAGTCGCTTTTATCATAATCAGCCTATATCTGGCCATGGATATAAAGCCTCTGCTAAGCCACTGAAATATTTTAAGTCAAATTACAGGCATGTAAAACTCCACATCTCGAGTTGTTGCTAGATAACGGGTGTAGTCTGGTAATCTTTCTAATAAATATTTTCTTTTTACCTCATAGGCTTACTTTGACCGTTATTCCATGACTATATCATTATTCTGGGTGCTGGATCACCGTATGGTAACGGCGGAAGTTTCTCTTATTGATGGTGGTAAGCTACTTCTTCGTAGCAAGTCAGGCGGAACATCGATTTAATGCTCCTAACACCTGTAGACGAACACCCATGAATGCTCATAAAAAAATCATTGGTGTACGGCTAGAATTTGAACTGGCTCCGTGGTGACCCCCCGGTTAGCACGCAAGGTATCTATCGTTTACGCTAAGCTCAGACAAAATAAGAAGTCAAAACGGAGCCCCCCCCCCCCCCCCCGAACGACGCACTGAGGCCGTTAAAACTACGCCTCGTCGTGTAAATACACAGTGTACACGCACACACATGTCAGTCGAGGTATTTCGGCGCGCAGTGGTAATCTGCAATGTTTATAGAATAAATGCTGAATTGTGTTGTGAAGGGGTGTAAAAACCAATCTTCGAGAAATAAAAAGCAGGATGGAATCACATTTCATAAAAACAAAAAACTTAAACATAAACATCCATATTTTACACATTATATATTATGCTAAGTGCACACATGTTTACGAAACCGAACTTACTTCATTGATGACAACGCTCCGTCTTGACATCCAGTATCAGGTGAGCGTCGTGCCTGACCTATTAGGATACCATGTCATAAAAAACCGTTTCAATCAGCGCTGCCTGTAGAATGTAAATTAAAATAGATTCAATTATATTTTTAACGAATTTTACGGACCATTTCACAAATCACTTACTTAATAGAACTTATGATCATTAATCTTATAGATAAATCTTGGAATCTATTTTAGTCTCGTGACGATCATATTTTTTTAAGGAAATGCCACATAAAATATCTACGCTAATTTTTTCGGAGAGGATCAACAATGACTGTGTTGATCTATTTTTGACTGACTGACACAAAAGGAGTACCTTATATGTATACTCAATTCGTATTAATTTTGTTTATTTTTACAAGATTTTATTTAAATTAGATAAATTAGAACCACTTCCTGACGTATGATAAGACTCAAATTCGGTATAAGTACTTGCGTATCTTCGGTGACAATGCAATAATATAGTACGATCAAGCTGACCTGATGATGGAGCCGCGCTGTTGGGACTAAAACTCCTTAATGGCAAATGCTAGGACCACAGTTGGAGTTTCTTTTACGAAGACTCTTGGCTCTACTGTAGCGGTTTCAAGACCGATAAGTTGGCACCATAGCGGGCACACCAACGTTGGTCCTTACGCTACCGGCTACAGTAATGAGGTAATATTATATTATGTCTATGGTTTTTGATAGAAAACTACGCTACGATTTCACATTATAAACGGTAAAATAATGTGTATGATTTTTTTAGTAAAGTGGTAGTAAAACAGAAAAAATAGTAATATTTTATGCGAGTTATTTTATGCAGGGTGCAACGTTTTAGTTTTTTTTTGGGATT
Organism: Cabera pusaria; assembly: GCA_954871355.1. Taxonomy (NCBI): domain Eukaryota; kingdom Metazoa; phylum Arthropoda; class Insecta; order Lepidoptera; family Geometridae; genus Cabera; species Cabera pusaria. The sequence goes on from OX940892.1 coordinate 22,693,633, forward strand.
TGACAATGCTTATACCCTTTTAAAATGCATTTACACATTTGTAACACTACCAAATTTAAAGCATTAAAAATATTTCTCGGTCAAATTGTACGGTCTACTCTGTATAGAGCCTGTTCGCCCTTTAACGTCTCACAATAGCGTCTTACACTAGTCTCAAATTAAATGCCTTTAATAACTTAATCTAAATGAAGTTTGGAGTCGTTATACTCTCTCCAGCTGGCAGCGTTTGATGCCTGTCTGGCTCGCTTATCATTCTCCATAATTGATTTCGTTACCTGACAAAGTTTAGGTATTTGCATGCTTAACTACAATATAACTTGGGAACGTCTCACAACATAGGTACCTTCGAGTTGAGGGGAGGTGGTAGGATAGTGGTAGAGTTAGTGACGTTTTTGTTTTAGCGACTGCTATAAATATATTAGTAATGCTAATTTTATTTTTATTTTTAGTCAACTTTAAAAAGGAGCTTCTCAATTTGATTGTTATTTTGACGTGAGTTACCTTTGATCTTCTTCGCGATTTTGAAAGTTATTTTATTTAATTCAGAGGGTGTAGGTGCTTCCCGTTTCCCGACTCATATGAATACAATTTACAATATACATTATCGAGATATTCAATAGCCCAAAGGTTAAGGTGTCGACTGGCAATCGAGAGGTCGTGAGATCGATCCCCACCCATTGCACTATTGACGTAAACCCACTCCAGACACATTGGTGGGTTGCACTTATTCACACCAAGAATTACCAGTAATCTTGTTGCACACACAACAAGAATACTGGTAATTCTTGTTAACCCCTCCAACTAAGTGCAACCCACATTGCTAGCAAGCTTAAAAAAAAATATTAATTTACATAAAATAAAATATATTCGTACACAGTTGATTTTACTTTTAGAACTGTGTTGTTAATATTGAATGATTTCCAAAATAAACTTTGAGCGGCAGCTCCTGGCCTATCAGTCCTATTACCTATTAACCCACTATGACAGGTTAAAGTATTAATTTACGAAGGGTCGCCTCAGTAGACAGACGTCCTTATATTCTGTATGAAACTTTGAAAACTTATTTTGACACATGTCTATAACTTCAGGGTTAAACTATCTAATGTTTATATACGTAGGAACGGTTGTTCACTATCAGAAAGTAGTAGTATCAGTAGTAGATTTATCTTCGTTGCTTACAAAAAGTAGATTTATAAAATCAAATAAGTAACCTAGTTTAGAGAACAATGGAACTCGATATACCTATTGTAGATATCTGCGTAAAGAACTGTGTGTCCTTCGTAGAGTTTGACGATGAAATAAAAACTCAGATATTTAATATTGTGATCAATCATTTTGAGGGTTCCGTACCTTAAAAGAAAAAACTGGCCAAGTGCAAGTCGGACTCGCACTCGTAGGGTTCCGTAACACAGTAGAGTATTTTATAACTATGATTTTTCGCAATTACAAAATTAACTTTGTTTTTCATAGTGTTTGTATAAAAAACAAAGTTATGTTTGCGGTCGCCCTATCTCAAAAACTGCTGACTGTATCTCGTTCAAACCAGTTTTCGTTAAAAGTTTTTAGTGAGATCTACAGAATATATTTTATCTAGATTTTTCACTCCCTTACTTTAGAAGTTAGAGGGGGACACACATTTTACCACTTTAGACGCGCCTATCTTTTAAATGATTGACTTTGAGAAAAAATGATTTTACCCTTAACCTAAACCTTAATGTCATTTTTAAAGACCTATCCATAGACACCCTACACCTATACGTGTAGTGTAGTAGTGTGTGTTTGAAGATTTTTTTTTTTGTTTCAGTTTCATGTATGGGATGCCCCCCCCTTAAACTATTATATTTTTTATTTTTGTATAAAAATCGGAAAGCGGTTCACAGAATACATCTACCTACTAAGTTTCAATTCTATAGTCCGAATAGTTTCGGAATAAAATGGCTGTGACATACGGACGGACAGACAGACAGACAGACAGACAGACAGACAGACAGAAAGACAGACATGGTGAATCTATAAGGGTTCCGTTTTTTGCCATTCGGCTACGGAACCCTAAAAAAGGAACCCTTACAGGATAATTTTGTTATCCGCCTGTCCGTATGTCAACCCTTTATCTCCGGAGCGCGTAGAGGTCACAAGTTGAAACTTATACTAAATACTATTTACGGTATCTTTCGGCTGTAAAAAATTAAACTTGTAAGTCAACGCGGTGAAAAGATATGACCGTTTATGTCACATATTTTGCGATTTCACAAAGGAATCAAACCTATATTGTACTTCCCATTGACCCAAAATCATAAAATTTGGGAAGAAGCACGGTCTTGAAGCACTTACATAGGAATATATCTGAAAACCGTACATACGTAGTTTAATAACAAAAAAAAGTGAATTTACTATTACAAACTTATTATTTGCGGTTGGTGCAATACATTTTCTGTGGATCGAACTGCAAGGTTAAGTTTGTTCTTTAACCAAGTTTGAAAGTTGGTACGGAAGCCTCGTTGGGCGAGTCCAACTCGACATGGCCGGTTTTATTTGATGGAAATATTTTTGTTTTTATAGACAGTACCCGCCTCATTCTTTAAATTTATTTTCTAATTCTCGGGGTTCCACTCGTACTTGCATTGCAACCGATATAATACACGCGCGGCATGTGATGCAACGCCCTTTGAAAGTTTTAAATTGTAAGCGATACTCATTGTAAATCGTAAGGAAACTATGTTTTAATAAACTGGCCAAGTGCAAGTCGGACTCGCACTCGTAGGGTTCCGTAACACAGTAGAGTATTCTATAACTTTGAGTTTTCGCACCTACAAAAATAACTTTGTTTTTCATAGTGTTTGTATGAAAAACAAAGTTATACTTGCGGTCGCTATATCTCAACAACTGCTGACTGTATCTCGTTCAAACCAATTTTCGTTGAAAGTTATTATTGAGATCTACAGAATACATTTTTTCTAGATTTTACACTCCCTGACTTTAGAAGTTAGAGGGGGGGGGGGGACACATTTTTCCACTTTAGTCGCGCCTATCTTTGAAATGATTGACTTTGAGAAAAAATGATTTTAGAAACCGCAATGTCATTTTTAAACACCTATCCATAGATAGATAGATAGACGTATAGGTTTGACGAAAAAAAATTTTTTTTGTTCCAGTTCCATGTATCGGATGCCCCTTAACTTTTATATTTTTAATTTTTGTATAAAATCGAAAAGCGGTTTACTGAATACATCTACCTACCAAGTTTCAATTCTGTAGTCCTAATAGTTTCGGAATAAAATGGCTGTGACATACGGACGGACAGACAGACAGACAGACAGAGAGACATGGCGAATCTATAAGGGTTCCGTTTTTTGCCATTCGGCTACGGAACCCTAAAAATGTGAAATGTTAAATTGTTTACCTATGTAAAAAAATTTTTTGTTTTTTTTTTGTTTTTTCATTGAGTTTTACTGATCCTATAAGCTTTTTAAAATACTCTTGCACCATAATTACTAATTTTACTGAGTACAGTCAACCACATTCACATCCCACCTCACTCCTCACTTAGCATCGTAAGTACGCGTACCTTGACTATAACTTCACGTGCACTGTACTCGAGAATTCACAGTAATTTTGAGTAATAAATTAATAATGGCTTACTAACAAGATCTTTGGGAAACTTGTTCATTACTTATAGACAGCGTTTCGGTTCACAGCTCGTCTTTGTTATTAAATTAACACGTTACGTACGTATCTTCTCTTTGATATATGAAAATAGGCTTTATGTCTTCAGCTTATGGTTCAAGGAGGTAATGAGATCTACGTCATTTTTGTGCGTTCTCACGGCCTTGGACGTCATCGTGTGTGACCGATATTTTGACCAAATGTTAATTCTTACACATGTTCTAGTAGATATAGGAAAAGCACTTAGAAAAATATTTTCGCAGCATGCTTTATAAAAATATTAAGTACCTACTCAAAGTGTGTGATTAATATCACAATAAATAATTAGCATTTATTAGAACTTATACAACATAATACATTAACATAAAATCATTAAAATTATAAATATAACATAAGAAACTCATTCTTGGTAACGGGTAACATTTATGCTTTTAATTTTCTTAATTTTTTTTTTATTTGCTAAAGGTGCTCGATTTGTTAGAATGTTGTACTTTTTGAAGTGGCTTTCTACCAAAGATTTAACTTATTAAGGAAGGACAAAAGATTAACGTAAGATTTCTACTTAAGAGTTCTATCTAACATAGGCAATGTTACCTCAAACTTCTGATAATCGAAGATTTTAATTTTGATACGTTTGATACGCCCGCTGAATAGTATATAATACCTTATAGATCTATGGCAATTTTATTTTAAGATAGATTACATTTAGGAAAACTAAAGCTTTTAAATGGAAATAACTAGAAACGGCATGTGCATGTAGTCGGGCCTATATTTTTTTTTAACTGTATAAGACCAATATAAAGTCACCGTGAAAGATGTCAATGTATTCCTGATAAAGTTAAAGATTATTTTATTTACAACAAGTTTTATGGAACAGGGAAGTATGGAATCGTCACGGAAGTGAGCTACGACTTCCGCCATCTCTAATGATTGGTCATTTGTCAAACTTTTCATGAAAATGAGAGCAAAGCTGCAGCACCCTCTAGTGTCAGAGTGTGTAGGATTACACTCTTTATGAGCACTTTTACGTCTAATAATTGTACGAAAAATAAAATGGCCAAGTGCAAGTCGGACTCGCACTCGTAGGGTTTCGTAACAGTACAGTATTTTATAACTTTAATTTTTCACCACCAAAAAATTAACTTTGTTTTTCATAGTTTGTATGAAAAACAAAGTTATCTTTGCGGTCATTATATCAAAAACTGCTGACTGTATCTCGTTCAAACCAATTTTTGTTGTTAGTTTTTATTGAGATCTACAGAATTTTTAATGTCAGTTACATGTATGGGCCCTTCATATTTCATTTTTTTAAATGTTTGTATAAAATCGTAAAGCGGTTCACAGAATACACCTAATTACCAAGTTTCAACTGTGTAGTCCTAATAGTTTCAAAATAAAGTGGCTGTGATATACGGACGGACAGACAGACAGACATGACGAATCTATATGGGTTCCGTTTTTTCCATTCGGCTACAGAACCCTAAAAAGTGTCTTCCGAACAACAGAAATAACTTCTCCTATTCTAGGATTTTTCCAAGCTTTTATTTAACTTGCAATGTATGTATGAATGTATGTATGTATGTATGTATGTATGTATGTATGTATGTATGTATGTATGTATGTATGTATGTATGTATGTATGTATGTATGTATGTATGTATGTATGTATGTATGTATGTATGTATTTATGTATGTATGTATGTATGTATGTATGTATGTATGTATGTATGTATGTATGTATGTAACTATGTATGTATGTATGTATGTAACTATGTATGTTCGGGTGGAATCTTGGAAGCTAAATTAGACCCACTTCCCGATGTCCGATTGGACTCAAATTTGGTGTACTTATGTATCTTCGGTAACAATACAATGATATGGTACCATGGAGCTGGTCTGATGATGGAGACGATAGGTGGCCACGGCATCTCTGTGATAAAACAACATAATCCCACCGAGTTTGAGCTCGATTGATTTTTCTTGAAGAGAACTTTACGCCTAAATGATATCCAGGGTCTGATGATGAAGCTGGAAGGTGGCCACGGCATATCTGTGATAAATCAACATAACCCTACTGAGTTTGGTCTCGATTGATTCGTGTTGAAGAGAACTTTTCACCTAGATAATATCCATGGTCTGATGATGAAGCTGGAAGGTGGCTACGGCATCTCTGTGATAAAATAACGTAACCCCAGTGAATTTAGGCTCAAATGATTCGTCTTGAGGAGCACTTTACACTTAAATGATAGCCAGGATCTGATGATGAAGCTGTAAGGGGGCCATGGAATTTCTGTTATAAAGCAACATAGCCCCACCGAGTCGATTGATTTTCCGCGAAGAGCACTTTACCCATAATCACATCAAATATCCGTGGAATATTTTAAAACATCATGCCTTCTCTTAAATACTTAGGTAGTAGGTAGGTAGTCGGTATCTATACCTACCTACGAAAAAGTTAAAAATAAATTAAAAAATAAAAAAATATTTTTAAAAACAAGCATTTATCTGGAACAATGAACTAAAATGTTAAAAATAAATTCTAGTAAGTATTTGGCGTGTAGGTATTACCTATATTTTTAAAAGCTTGAGGCACTGAAGTATGGTAATTACCTAGCCTGAAAAACGGGTAGTGCTTCAAATTTTAAGAATATAGGTAAGTACCTACACGCCAAATACTTACTAGAATTTATTTTTAACATTTTAGTTAATTGTCCCAGATAAAAGCTTTTTTTTTTAAATATTTTTTGTTTATTTTATGCTCAATAGGCAAAGCGATTGACTATTACCTCACCTGATGCTAAGTGACGATGTGGTCTAAGATGTAGCACGCTTGCCCAGAAGATACCTATACCTGGTAAATTGCTATCTAGGTAGGTATATTTTCTCATCGTTGACATGTATAAAGGTAAGTAACTTATTTTAACGCTGGTACACGCTGAATCTTGTTCGTATCCCTTGTGCTTTAACGACGTCTAGATGAAAGCTGAATAGCTCAATATTTTTGTTTGTTTTGTTAATTCAAAGCAATAAGTTATGTTTGTGCGTGTGCAAGTGCAAATTTTAATTTGACCATATACTGAATAAATGCTTTGACTTTTGACTTGACTGATTATGTCACAGATATTTGTATAGTGTCTCAATTTTAACCAATTACGCGCGACTATTTAGTAACCGGAACAGCGCCATTGGCTAATTATTATTATTATTGTTTATTCAAATCAGGTAACATGACCCATTCATTAGAATTGTACATAATATACATTAAATTGAATTTTACATAAAGACATACAAAATTATAACAATATAACAACAATTCAATTAAAACAAAATATCCAAGAAAATAAAAATAAAAATATAAATGTCAAACAATAAAAAATCAATGAATTAGTTAATTCTATGCTAAAACAAACGCGATCGTAATGCGCGTACGAAGCATTGTTTACAAGAAAAATGGTTTCTATTTCCAGTTCAAAATATTCAAATCGCGTCATCTTCACAACATCGGTATTTGTTAAGCTAATTGCTCACTGAGTTATATGACCATTGATTTGAAAACAATGTATGTAGGTTATGTATATGACTGTGAATTAGTTGTCAAGATTTTCCACGCGAGATGATTGAATGTAATTGTGAAGGCGTCTTGATGTATATCTCTCAGGCACTTGCTTTACGCTTATTGACGTTTTTATTATATAGCTTACTAAATTGTGCCGACAACTTTTAACTTAAACTATTTTAAATTAACTTTAGCGTTGTTATGCACTTTGTCACTCTAGAATAGTAATTTACCTCCACCCGCTTTAAATGACAACTAAATAAAAAATCCTCCTGTTTAAAGTCAGCAAAAAGTATTCTATGATATAAATTATCTAGGTTATAAATTATATCATACACCAAATATCACCCAAAACCGTTCAGATATTATCGCAAGATTAGCATTTATGATATTTGTAGGATATATATTTGATCAGATAAAAGTATTTAGAGCAAAACACCCCATGGTTTGTGGATTTGCGAAGTCAATCCTTTTTTAACCGATTTAAAAAAGAGTAGGTTCTCAATTAATATTTTATGTATTTTTATATGTATTTTTGAGCATAACTCCGTCATATTGAAAAAAGTTTTTTTTGTTCGGAAGGAGTTCATTCCGAAATGAAAAATGAATGAATGAATGACGATCTAACGAGTATATCCTGAGATGGAGACAAAAACCTCAAAGTCAGTATTAAATATGAAGAGCGCAACGTTATGTCGTTTTTGTTTTAGTTTTTCAATTATGTAAGAATATTTTAGAGTCACATAACAAAATAACATTAGTTTGGGAATGTGTCGTTTTTTGTTCTGATTAATCAGATACATTCATCCATCCATTATAATTTCCATTAAGGTAATAAAAGACCTCAACGCGCTCCAATAAACAAAAACTGGTACAACGACTCCTCGACAGAGGCTATGTTCATATTATATTATTTATTATTTTATTAGGTGCTCACTGCCTAGAATGTTTAAACAACATATATATATATAAGAATACTAATAACTTTACTAATATTTGCATAGAATCAAAGAACCAAAGAACAAAAGCATTTATTCAGTATGTAGGCAGTATTAATATACGCACAAATACACGTCAAAATCATAAATAATTAAATATATTATAACCAATTCAAGTAAACATAGGAAAAGCAGAATTTTAACGCTTTGAATTAAAAAAAAAAACAAAAGTAATGAACCATTCAGCTGTCATCCAATAGTTTACGTCAGACTATTAAAAAAAATATCGGTAATCGTATAGGTCGGTTAAAACCAACCATACATGTAACTGTGTGTTTCAGTACTTCAGACAATTTTTATATTAAAAAAATAGAAACAGTGAAACACAACTTAAAGAAACGCATACCGATCACAGTACATATCATGATCCGAATGGAACTGATAGTCCGTCTGTCAGCTGCATAATATTGTGCTGTAATGAATTTGAATTATATAGCTCTTAATAATATTATGATGAAGTGTAAATATCTGTAAATCGAACAATGGTATTATTATTACACTATAAGTGAGCTTGTATGAAGGCGCTCATGAAGGTAGAAGAAGCGAAAGACGTGTGACAGGATCGTAGCATGTGGAAAGAAGTAGTCTCTACCTACCCCAATGGGGAAAAAGGCGTGATTGTATGTATGTATGTATTATTGTGATTTATTGTTAGGTTTAGATTCTTCTAATTAATTTGATACTGGATAGACATAAATAGTCAATAAATTGATTAAATTAAGCAAACGCATAATTTAAGGATTATTTGTGGCTTCTTTATTATTGTTTTACAAGTCTAGATAGTATTGATTTACTGTATTAAATAAAATACTTTTTGTAAATTATTCTGATAATCTGCAAAGAATTGGGAGAAATTATGTGGGAAATAGCTTACACTAAAAATAAAGTCACTTTTATTTTTTATTCCAACATATCCGATATTCTTAGTCATTATTGTAAAGCATATATTATTACGTCTAAAATGTTATTCAAATTATGTTTGCTGTTATAATAGCTTACAGTGAGCCGCAAGTTTTACTGTGAACGCACATTTGTGCCGAAGGCAACATAAGTTCGGCATTAATTAACCACAGTTAAATAACGCTTTAAAATGAAGTGTGGACTGAATCCGTTGCATATTAATCAAAGACAGAGACTCTCAAACTTTTAAACAAGGTCATTCATTGAACAATCATGAATCCAGAATTATGTGCTTATTTTCACGTAAGCAGGTAGTTAAACTTGTATTTTCTTAACGGCTAGGTCAGTGTGAAGGCCTTTGACATAGCATCATAATAAGTGTCAGGATCAGAATCAGAATTAGAATCAGAATCATAATCAGAATCAGAATAATTTTATTGGTAACTAATACATTAACATCCAAGTGTACAAAAGAAACCATCTATTCCTACTATTCATTGGGTCTTTTAAATCCAATAGCGGTTATTGCAATGCACTGGTCACAAATATCGAGTATGGATTGTGCAGTGCCAGATCATTTAATCCAATGAAAACCTAGTCAATATTAGGGTAGGTTAGGTAAGTAACCCGTATTGTGTAAAAACTAAATAAAACAATTAAAATATGCTTAAATAAGCTTATTGTATCTTAATTTTTTTTATTGCAAAGCGAGCCCGTGCATTTTATATATCTCTAATAAATAAAATAATCTGTCATATCATAACATATACCCATTTTAATCTAAGTATATTCTATAGTAGTGATGACGTAGATCACAGACATCATATCATCACAGATATCAGAATTACCATCTATTCTAACAACATCCTTCTACAATTAATTAACGCTTGAGAGTCACTGGAGCAATCCATTGTTCCACCTACGTTACGAAACGGTATCTTACTAACTGTAATCTCTTGTTATTGCTTCCTAATTGACTTTCTATTACTGACAGTGAGTTATTTAGATCACCCTTTAATAATTCCGGTGGCATTGTTTGTATATAATTAGGAAATTATATACTACTACATTATGAATGGTCAAAACGAAGAGATCAGTAGTGTAGCTACATTTGAATATGGGCTAATAGCGATTGAGCTTAATAGCAAGCATTAAAATTATGCTCATTGGCTCATACTTTAGCTTCGTACTCACCTGTATAAGATAGCTAAGCAAAGAGTTTGGGAAAACTGACCAATATCCACCAATATTTATTTTCATAGCTTTGCTCAAATCAACTAATAGTCTGATACTATAGGCATATTTTCCTTGCTCACCGTTTAGCTACCTTCTACAATTCTAGTGGAAATGATTGCTTAGCATTGAACTCAGTGACGTGCATTCGGTGCATTAGATTTGAACTAAGTGAGGGCCCGGTGGCGTAATCGGGAGAACGGTCGGCTTTGAAACTAGAGGTACCGAGTTCAATCAATGCACTAATGAATTTTTGTATCGAAAATATTATGTGCGCTTTTCACAGTGGCCCTTCGGTGAAGGAAAAACATCGTTAAGAAACTAACAACCCCCGCATGGTGGTAGGACACTATCTAATGTCCGCCTGGCCAGCTGCCACCCTCAAGATAGAAAATCTGTCGCCAAAACATCTAGTGTGTTCCGGCAACTATCCTTGAGAGCTAGTTCCCATTCTAGGCCTGGCGTGCTTGCCATCTTCGACCGCATCATCATCATCATCGCATTTTTTTGCCATTCGGCTACGGAACCCTAAAAAGAGCTGTGACTTAGAATTGAGCTCAGTGGCTTGCATAGAATAAAGCTAAGTGGCGTGCATTATTTTTGAGATCAATTGCGTACAATATAATTGAGCTTAGTGAAGTGTATAAGTTATGAGCTTAGTGGCGTGCATTACAAATGAATTCCATAGAATCAAGCTTAATGACAATGACGTATCCAGATGTATGAAATATAATTTATTATTTAAAATATATGGAACTACGTTTATACAATTATTTAATTTCATAACCTTACGATGTTCCAGCAGCACACAGTCTTTTCAGGACTGTCAGTGTTTTCTAAACCTAGCGTGTTCACCATCATCGACCACTTTTCACTTCATTGCTTACAACCAGGCGAAAAAGTGGTCAAACGCTATAAGATATTAAACAATCATGCGTATCTGTAATTCAGTAAATTATTGAAGTATTTCATTTTTAAATCGATTAAAATTCTTTTACCAGTGTTATGTGACATTTTATAGAATATCCTTTGTCCTTTGATGTCTAAAAACGATACATACGTTTCGCATGTTGTAGGTATTGGAACAGCACTCAATAGTCAAATTCGGACGAAAATATTTCACATATTCATTCCTTTCACTCGTTCGACGTGAAATTTCCAAAGGCGACAGGCTTGTTAATCTAATCCGGATGCTCATTCCCGAGACATCGATCTTGAAGATCTCTCTCTACGACAATCTGAGACGTCACTGTCCTTGACGTATAAAACAAGTAGCGACATGAGTTGTTCTAATTATATCGATATACTAGCGATACAGCACCGCTCGGCTGCATATGGATACGTGTATAATTAATAATTTTATTTAACGCACACACATTCAAGACACTTGAAATTAAGATATATTTAACACTTTATCAGTAAATAATAAAAGCAAAATAAAGTAACATTTCAGGGGTTATATCTACCTTTCGTGTCTGAGTCTGACTCGCACTTCTCAGGTTTATTTTTATCTTAACGCTATTTTACTCATTCGTACCTATTGGTGAAAACCTTGTCAAGTTCCTCTTCTTTCTTCCTGAGATTCTAACGGAACATAGGTACAACTAGACAGACGAACGCCATCGGCTGTTTTTTTAATACTATGAAGTGCTTAATGATAATGTAACTCGCACGTGACTAAGATTGATAGATTTTATCATAGAAAGTGTCTTTTGAAGTTGTTTGTATAGTTGTGGGCGTGAAACAATTTGTTTGCAGCGTTGAAATCTGCAGTCATTATTTTAAAGACTTAATTTACGAATTGCTTCACAAATGTCTTCTTAGAAGAAATATTGTTGTTTTTAAAGTGTTACTCATGTATATGATCATCATAATTTAAGAAACTTTGGTAACCCACTTGGTACAAGTTGATAAAAGAACGAATATATATGGAGCGACGAATTAGACAAGTGCGCAATGAAAAGTCAAGCCGATGGGTTGAGCTCTTGTCGGCAGAATGTTTTGTTACAACATAATGTAATAGTTGACAGATAGAAAGCTCGTTGGCTGTAAGGGTTGATAGATGGCTGGCCTTCTAACCGATAGGTCACCGGTACAAACCCTAACCGTGCCACAGTGCAACCAATGTATTTTTCTAATTGTATTCATGTGTTCGTCTTCAGGTGATAGGAGTATTAAATTAATGTTCCACCTGATTTGCTACCAAAAAGTATCTTACCACCAACAAGGAAAAAATCTGCCGCCATACTTAGCCTGTGCCTGGCGTTTCAGCAGCACACAACCCTTGAGAGTCAGATCATTCTAGGCCTAGCATGTTTAACATCTCTGACCACACCATAGTTTGCCACCTGGCGAGATAGTGGCAAACGCTAGCCTATAAGATATTGTATAAAAAAGTTTTTATCCATTTACTCATAATATGTGCACTATACTTTTGTATGGAAATTGTACCACCTTAACCCATAAATCGCGTTTAGTACGCGAGTTTATCGTAATCTCAAAGTACTGTTTTGGTACTGATATGCCACCAAAGATATTTTTATTATGAATGATAGTGTCATAAAATTGTCCAGAGCTATGACTAACCCGTTGTTATGTTGAAATAGCGGCGATTATGAACGTAAATATATATAATAAAACGTTATTATGTTTACAAAGTCTAATGAGTGGCTTTTCGCGGTTTTTCATATCCGTTGTTCGTTAGTCTATAACGCTATTCGTTGCCCAACTCTGAAAAATGCTTGCGACACATGTTTTTTGGTGAATAATAATTTATTTGGAACTATTATTTGTCTATTGTTTTAAACAATCCAAAATTGAAAAGTACCGACGGGACTCGAACCCGTGTCTACTGGGTGGTCTAACATGCCAGACAATGTACAAAAATATAAAATGTACATAACACTTAAAAGTAACATACTATTTTGTTCCTTATCTAATTTAGGAGGTAATAATTTGACAGCTCAATTAATATGTCGCAGCCAACTAGCTTAATTAGCCGTTCAATCAACAGCCTGGCCTCTTTACTTTCAACTAGCGGCCTGAATGATATTCAACCGTAGCGTTTGATACAACATTTAATAAACTGGCTTAGTCTAACACTAAGGCAACACACTAGAGAACAGTGACCACCGCGTGACGTGCGCCGACGAGCGCAGTGAGGAGGGGAGCCGCGGCAGCGGCCGCGCGTCAACAGAACCGACGCCATAGCGTTTCAATGAAGGTACAGAAGACCTTCAAATGGTTGAATATCATTCAGGCCGCTAGTTGAACGGCGCTGTTTAGTAAAGAGGCTAGGCAGTTGATTGAACGGCTAATTAAGCTAGTTGGCTGCGACATAACATATATACCTATGTAACAAAATCTATCAACGGATCTTTCACCAACTTCAGAACGTTCGATTAATAAGAAAATGGTCACACGTATCAAGGACCGTTGATAATTCAAATATTTATACCTTGGCATAAGATAACAAAAATCTGCCATTATCGTTGATCGTATCGAGTATTTTGATTTTAACTACTTTTGATTCTATTTTGAGACTAAACAATAATAAAATAAATGTATATATAGTTTTATGAACTTAGTAGCTGTGCCCGCGACTTCGTCCGCGTGGAATAGTGTCTTTGGGTAGCATTAACAAATATGACACATACGTATCCCAACTATACCGCGCCTTACCACGCCACGCTAATCCTCCCTTCCCTCCTCCCCTCACATACCCTTTCCTCCCCCTTCCCCTCCCTTCCAGCTTTCCTCTCCTCCCCTCCCCTACCAACCCCCTCACCTCCCCCTACCCTCCCCCTCAACTCCCCCTACCCTAACCCACCCTCTCACCCCTTCCACTACCCCTCCCCCTTACAAACTTTGAATGTCATATTTATTTATATCGAAACCACAGCCAAAAAAATAAGTTTCTAGCTTTTAACAATTAAACTAAGGGAATAAATCGCTTAATTTAAAATAAAATAAAGTCAAACTTCATGGACCCGTCAGCTCGTAATCTCGTGGTATTATTTGTCGTTGACATAATATGTGTTTGCCCAAGTAATAACTTATACTCGCGTCTGTGGATTTTCTGTACGTGCAGGAAATAGTTTAAAGTCTACAAGGACAGCTGCTCACCTGAACACACAGTTGTGGTTTTTACTACTAATGAATATATTTGATTTGAAGATGCTTATTGATTATTTGTATTGCATTCCCTTGTTGGCAATACACGTTTGACCAAGATGTAGACGACATCGAGGAAGCCTTAAGTTTAGTATCACAAATGTGCCACAGTACACTGTTTTTTCACTCACTCCAATATTGTTTTATATAGCTGTTAAGACTACCTCACATTTATCATCTGGTTTCAGGGTCTTATATTAAGATTTTTTGATTCTCTTTAGTCTTTAGTTCTAGTCTCTTTAGATATAAAAAAATAAGAAATTTTGAGTATCTCCTGCTTGAGGTTTAAAAATGTTTATCTATACTGCAGTCAGACGAGAGGTATAAAAGAAAAGCTTTTATACATCTGAAAAGGCTATATACATTTGATGACCTAGTTGATATTTCTGATGTAGAACTGATTATTGACGTCTTCTAGAGTAGAGACCACGGCTCGGTAAACGAAATATAGTGCGCCCTCCAGTTAGGTACAGCGATGAAATACGCAAGCTGGCTGGCAGCGGTTGGAAACCAAGAGCTTGAAGATCGACCTCAGTGCCATGGCATAAGAAAGGCCTTTGTCCAACAGTGTGCAAATATTGGCTGTTAATGATGATGGTGTGATTTTCTTTATTTAATTGACGTACCACCGTTCTTGATAGTTTCGTATTGTCTTTACTATTTAGTTGTCTGAAAGAAATCGCTCTAAGCGATTAGACCGTCCTTTGCATTACCAATTTTAGAGTTAGTTTTTAAATTGCTTCTGTTCTTTTGGTGTGCAAATCAAGAGTTTATTTGTCTATCTATCTATGGTAATGATGATATTTACAGCACGGTAAATTACTTATATAACTAATATATAACTAATATAATAATTGTTTTGGTGATAAAAGTAGAACAAAAGACGGTATGTCTCGTGGATCTATAATTTTTTTTTCTTTACTGAAATGGTTGGGCCAGCGAACCGTTTATAGTACTTAAATTCAAAATTTAAAACCACCAACTGATCTATGCATAATCTATGTATTGCACGGGCAAACCAACCACGTTTCTTGAGACCATTCCAATGAGCCGAAACTCGACATCTCTGCTGTAAGTTGTACTATATACTATTTATATTTATAAAATAGTTCCTATTAGATTAAGCACATAGCGTGATTCTTATAATGTTAGGTATATTTTGTATATATATTAAATATTATGTTGCTACACCCTAAACAGTACAGGGTACATGTCATTAGTAATTAAGTAGATTAGCACTAAGCTAAGTTATTATTGATGTATATTGTGTGCAATAAATAATACTGAATACTGAAAATACTGATAATAAAAAGCCTACGAGCTAACCAATTAGGTATCATCAAATAGCAAATACCTACCTAGCTCGATACATATGATATACTGTTTTCGGTCTAATTTGAATGTTGTTAATAGTTTTTCCATTGAAATGTCAGTTGATTTGAAATTAAGATGTAAATACTTGAGCAAGATTTAAAACGATATTGAATTTTACATAAAGTAGAAGCTAGATAAAAAAATATGTAAGGTAAACAAGGCGCGAAGGCGGCGTCTTTTAAATTGACTTTTCAGACAAAATTTAGAGACGTCTCTCGATGCAAATCATAATGACAGGACATGGCAAATATGCGTTTTTGTCCTACGACCAACGTCATTATGTTTCTAATATGTTTGGCTTGCGTTTAAATAAACAGCTTTCGTTTAAAGCGATTGAAAACAATTGGATAGAGACTGGCCGTTGGCTATTATGCATTACTATTATGTACACAATCCGAGCGTTGTCCGAAAATGTCTCTTCATCAAAGCCAGTTTTCCGAAAAATCTGATTCAGTATTGAATCATTGTTCTTCGTATAATCTTCTAGTCTAATCACTTTGATTGATTGACAGGTTTATGACTAAATGAACTGGATAAACTTTTAAATAAAAAAACACAGACATTCCAGATCGAGTACTATCTTTCGTTTAAAAGCTTTCATTCGTATTTATAGTATTAACATAGCTATTATATCTAGAGCACTCTGGTTATTTTTGATACCAAATTCATATGTTAGTGTTACTTGGTTAATAATAGTCATCAGAGCCAAGACCAAGAAAACAATGATGAGTTAGTTTTGTCTACTCGACCTTTTTGATCGACTTTAATAAGGTGGATCTTTTCAAAGCGCTTGTACTCTTTTCTTTAGGAAAATTTAAGTTGAAAATTCTATAAATACTTAGTTTATATGCGACCGGACCTAAAGAATATGACATCTACTATAAGTACCTTTTTTATATATTATATCCTATAGGCTAGTGTTTGACTAACTCATCTGTTGGTAAGTGATGACGCTGTCGAGGCAATCCTCGATCATCATCACTTACCACAATTAGCACGCTATGCCTAGAATATGAACTGGCTCTCAAGGATAGCTGCCGTAACACATGAGATGTTTGGCGACAGATATTCTAAATTGAGGGTGGTAGCTGGCCAGGCAGACACTAGATATTGTCCTATACCATTATGCGGGGGTTGGGGGTTTCTGTACGATGTTTTTCCTTCACCGGAGGGCCACTGTCAAAAGAGCACATACATTTTTCGATAGGAAAATCCATTGGTGCATGGCGGGATTGATTTCGATACCTCTGGCGTAAAAACCAACCAATCTTCCACTACACAACTGAGCCCTCTACCACAAAATACTTAATAGTACCTCTTCCTAGCTAACACTTTGAAGGCTATTGATGCCATTTTGAAGCTTGATGCTCGCTTAATGGTAAGTGATTACCTATGTTTATTTATCCAAAGAGAGTCCCACTATAATGAAACACATAACACTAGTTTTACAGAATATTTCAAGTCATTGCACTGGGTTTCTTCGATACTATAAGAGTAAAATAAATAAGTACCCTATACATGTACATCTAATTGACCACATAGAAATATGTTTATAGGCTATATGTAATATATTTTTTTTTATTTTATTTATTTATTAACAAAATCCACAGCCCTTAATTAACATAGTTTCAATGATATTGTGGTACTTAAGGCCAATAAAAGATTTATTTTTTATTAATGTAACATATTTTTTTCTGTAGACAGTCATACATTATTTATACTATTAGCTATAATATATATATAGTAGTATGATATACATATTTAATTAAAGAAACAGTTTATGTGTCTGAGTGTGTATGTTATGCGATTAGAAGCTACATAGAAACAATACAAATAATGATAAAAAAGTATATGCGTGTGCGTTTGTGTGCGTAGATATGTTTATGTGTGTGCATGTGTGTGTCTATGTGAGTTTTCATAACATTAAAGTTGTTGTCACCAGTCACACTGAGGACTGACATTCAGGGCTAATGCCTTGATTCAGAATCTTGAGTATGTCACGCTTGAAATTTGTTTTACTATTACAGAATAGATCATCAGGCTTAAATTTGTGGTTATAAGTATTTTGCAATCTTTTGGCGACAGAATTTTTTATTTAATTATAATATAAAAGTAATGTAAAATGTAATGTGTATGTAAAGTATGAATGATCAATAACGACTACCCAAAGATCATGATTATCTAATAGCACGTAAAACTCAACATTACAATTATTTTCTAAGTGATTACATTATATCGATGTGCCGTCAGACTTGCTACCAAAAATTAGCTTATCACCATTAGGGAAAAAAATCTGCCGCCACCTTACGACGTTCCGGCTGCACACAGCCCCCTGCGAATCAAACTATTCTTGGTCTACCATGTTCACTTTCGTCCACATCATTGCTTACCACCAGGCGCGATAGTGGTCAAACGCTAGGCCTGGCGGACATAATTAAAAATAACATAATTTATTTTTATTATATATAGATTAAGATTTTGAGCTGCCACGCCCTGTAATGAATATATATATTTTATGATTATGTATAATACAGTAATAAACATCGATGACACGATCACATTTTTGTATAGAACGGAAACTGTGGTTATTTTATGGCTCCGACTTTTGCTAGTCAGGTCTATAAAAATATACCTCTGCTTACGACCAAAGTTGTTCTGTGATAGTTTAGCCGACGTCACAATAAGTTTCTGTCATTGATTTAAATATAAGGTTCTGGCCAAGAACATTGAATGGCACCTGACGAGATCGCTAAGATCAAGGAGTCCAATACTATACGAAATTTTTTATTATAAGAAATCGTTGAATACCATCATTTTTCAAATAACCATCTCTTGGCACTACTTATGATCGCTTTCTGAATTTTATAAAATCGTTTTTATTTATAATTTGTTTATATTGATAGGTTATTTAAAATGCTATTGTAATATGTGTTTATGGGCATAACTAGCCTGAAATAAATTAATTTTAATTTTAATTTAATTTTTAACTACTGTAGCGATTTTAGGGCCAATAAGTTGGTACCATAGTGGGAGCACGGGCTTTACGCTAGTAATATAAATATGTCTATGGTTTCTGTACACTTTCGTTTTGAGGAATTGAGGACTTTTTTGATGGACTTCTGCGTTTTTGCTTGGTGTATGTATCAGAAAGTTTATTTAGTACTATTGGGTGCAGTAGGTATAGGTACAGCCACACCGCGGCGTCTTGCGATCTGCGGGCGCGATCTCAGTACTTTTAAAATGTTTTCTGATCACGTTTGGTGTGAACCAGTCTGTACAAATACACTGCGCTATCTGATCGCCGCCTAGATCGCGCCCGCAGGACGCTGCGGTGTGTCCGTACCTTACTCGTATTATTGACAGTTGTACTTTGTGATGGAGAAACGTGTTTCGACTGAAATCACAAAACCTGTTCGATTCAAAATGTTAATCAGTAGTTCAACATTACTGACTTTTGAATTGTATGTCATCGCACTTGCCACCGAGTGTGCATTTTGCTTGCATTTTTTACAAAAATAGTACCTATTTTGAGAGACTTTATTATTTCTGTAATGGGTTTAGGTAATTCTTTTTTTAACTTGGATTTTAGCTACATATAGTCTTAATACAGTAATATTCCTAGTTCCTGCTAAGCATATTACTGTATTTTAACTATCTTAACTAACAGAAATTATAATCATTATTTTATTGGTAAGTTTTACCTATCTTAAACGGTAATTAAAAACTCAGAAATACAATAAACATGTAACTGGTTCTACCTTTGAATGGATACATAATGAATAAACATATTTATAATAGCGAAACATATAGCATAGCATATCGCGTTAGGGATAAATAGTTATGGCATTATGCAATTGTTATCCCCGCTTATGCAAACAAAAGTTTGATTGAGTTTAACTTGTGTATCTCAGAGTAGGACTATTATCTTTTCTGTGTCTCAGATGCGTGTATATCTGTGTGTCTGTCTGTAGCAACGTAGCTACCATTTAGTTTTTTTGTTCGTAAGGTGACTTAATTGAAAGTTATGTCAGTCTTATCATGATTAATTAGTGTCGAGTCAATTTTAATTTTGTATTATTGAATTTGTGTTGATTGACTTTTTTTTTACTTTTCACTTACAAGATGAAAAAAGGAGGTTTTTAATATGTTATAGGCTAGCATTTGATCACTATCTCGTCTGGGGGTAAGCGATGATGTGGTCGAAGATGGTAAACACACTCACACTAGGCCTAGAATACTCTGACTCTCAAGGGCTGTGTACTGCCGGAACACTGTAAAGGTTATAGCCGTAGATTTTCTCCTTTATTTTTTTTAATTTCCATTATTATTGATGGTGGCTAGGTACTTTGTACTAGCAAGTAAGGCGGTACTTCGAAATAAAAAGCTCTCTCTCTCTCTTCTCTCTCCTACCACCTGTGCAGCTGTGTACGAACACACGAGCAAGGATTTGACCCGGTTAGAAGTCAAGTCAAGCCATTTGTCCTTTACGTCAACGGCGCTTTCAGACGAAGTATATATAAATAGTGTTTAGGATAACAAAGATCTGTACAACATCATATTGAAAATGGCCAGTTATGAGCTGTTCGATATCAACTATACTTATCATAATGTCGAAGGTTTATTTATTCTATTTGTTATGTTCAGCATGCTATATTCCGATGCAAACTCTATGTTAAATATTTAACTTCATGTCTTACAAATTAACACTTGCTAATGAGATCTATAAAGAAGGTAAAATAAAATGAATTAGCGTTGCTTACAAATTGTCTCATAACAAATTAAGGAGATGGGTCCTATTAGGTAGAGTCTAATTTTGTATACCTACTCATTTTGCTTGCGAATGTTTTAGTATACACATTTTTGGCTTCATCATATTCATATTTTATATATCATATTATGTGTCCTACTTAAAATAGATAAGCTTCCGGATTTTAAATGTAGTTATATAAATTGTACGTTACATTTTTTTACAGAATATGTCAAAAAGGTAACTATAATGTTAATTACCATATATATAACTTTTTATTTTGTATAATTAACAAAGCCTATAAACTTTGAAAATGTGCTATTATAAAAGTATAGGCACCTAAACTTACGATATAATGTTATTAAAAGTACAAACTCACGATTGTAGTAAACTCTTCCAGGCGAGAATGTAGCGTATCAAAATCCTCGCCTTGCTCCAGATGATTCTTCACTCTGATCGGCTGAGGAACCTTGATGCGAAGATTCGGCTTCGGCGACTTCCCGTTCCCATTTCCCTCAACTTTCAACTCAACACTTTCACCACTGAACGGGCACTTGGCCACCACATGTCCGTTGACCTGCGCCTGTTCCATTCTGTCCACTGTGTCCATCGTGGGTCCTTCGGGACTTTGAGGACAGCAAATTTTAAACATCTGATGCGTTAACGCCGGTTCGTGTTTCGCGATCTGACTGAGTGATGTTCGACCGCTGCATGGTATATATGCATGCTCTAAGAGATCCGGAGCCGAACTGAAGTGAGTCGGTGTTCGCGCCGGGCATTCTAAGCTGGACCGCAAAAAAATATCAACAGTGAAGAATGCGTCACGCAGCGCTCGCGTCGCACGCCTCGACTGAAGTAAGTCGTGGCGGATGTTATCACCGATCAAGGTGATACGCGGGTTTATCAGGTAGATAGATTCTGACCAAAATGATGACGGCAAGTGCCATTCGTAATTTAACTTTTTAACGGGATTGTAGAGAACGAATTATCTGACATCACGATCATGTTCACGATTATAGAACTACAGCAATTTTATCGAAAGGAACGGTTTTTCTCTGAACCAATCTGTGCGAAATAATGATATAACTGGCTAATCTATCAACACGGTGACATATTAAGGCCTTATATCTTTTCATTGGCTTCCCTAATCTAACAGTTTACGAGGCACCTTTCGCGTTATCGATGTTTTCCATTCTTTATTCTAATGTTTTGCTGGTTCAAGAGATGGTACGACGCAACCTCCGATCCTCTAGGTCCCATCACACCAGTTTCTTTATGGTTTTGTTGCGCAGCTGGTTAATTGACATAGCTGACAATGGGTCTGTCCGTCTCTTAGAATGTAATATACAAATAATAATCGAGTCACGACGGCGATTATTATGATCGTGATTTTATATCATAGTAGGAAGTATTCTTTATAACTCCCCGATGTCGTATCAATATAAAATTACAATATCGGAGTATTCTGACCAGACAGAGCCTGCACAATCGGGGAGCAATGGCCTAGTGTGTAGACAATAGGAGACAACATTCACTTTTTTGTTCATCACGCCGGCCTTATTAAGTAGGTAATCTATCTATGAGCCTGTTCACCCAGCGATCCTGGATACAGCATTGTTCTAGATCAATTAATGTAACTATCGGTGGACGATGTATTATATGATATAATATATTGTCGATATAAACGAAGCGTAGGTCGCCCTCCAGCTAGTTGGAGCGATAATATACCTACGCAAGCTGGCTGGCAGCAATTGGAAACGAATAGCTGAAGATCAAGCTAAGTGGCGTCTCATAGGAGAGGCCTATGTCCAACAGTGGACGAATACTGGCTGTTGATGATGATGATGATGATGATATCGCTGCAAAAGTATATATCTTTGTTTGAAAATTTCTACACCATCGATGACATTGACATTAGTTAGGGACAGTCCCTTAGTAGGGACTGTCCCTAAGGGTCTAAGGAAAGGGTATTTGCAACTGCAAATACCCTTTCCACAACCCGGTACTTATTTACGGTGAATCCTTTGCATAAAAATATGTGTGAAACATTATGTAGATTTTGCTATTGTTATTATAGGTATTTACTAGTTAAATATTCTGCTGTATTATAAGGGTTTTCTAAAAAGCAATAAATAAGGATGAATCGTCATGAAATGGAATAGCGCAAAGAAATTTCAGTTATATTACGTATTATTTTTTCCTGCAACTAGTCAACAGTGCGTATAGGAAATATTTAAAAACAATCGTCATTAAATAACATAACTAATAGAACAAAGTTTCTAATTACTCATTCTGCTTCCTACTATACTACTATATAATACTAGCTGACCCGGCAAACGTTGTTTTGCCATATAAATAAATGGCTATTAAAAAATAAGGGTATCTCGTAGAAGGGTGAAAATTGAGGATTGTATGTATTTCTGTATGTTGTATCATAAAAAAATAGAAATTAAAAATTTTGTCAAAAAAATGAAAAAAAAATTTAGGGGTGGACTACCCCTAACATTTAGGGGGATGAAAAATAGATGTTGGGTACGGTACAGGTACGGCCACACCGCGGCGTCCTGCGATCTGCGGGCGCGATCTTTGGGATGTGACGAATCTATAAGGGTTCCGTTTTTTGCCATTCGGCTACGGAAACCTAAAAAGGATCCAATTAGAAGTCAAACAGAAGTGGATAGGTAATAAGTAATGAATATTGTTTACAACGAAATACTAAAGACGTGCCCGCAGTATTTCTTTGCAACCAGTATTTTTTGCTTTTCCTTCAGGTGCTAACATTTCAATTAAACAAAACAGACAAAAATAAAACCGGCTAAGTCGAGTTGAACTCGCCCACCGAGGCTTCCGTACCAACCAATTAAGTTAGACCTCTAATTTGTATAAGCGCTTATAAAATTTAGAGGTCTACCTTAATTGGCGCATATTATGTATGTATGGGGACACATTTTAATTTTCAACGTTTTTTATTTTTTGGAATTTTTCCTTAATTTGTGCTGTAAGACCTTGCTTCTTGCCAAATTTCGTGATTCTAGGTCAACGGGAAGAACCCTATAGGTTTTCGACCCAAAACCTATAGGGTACTTCCGGTTTACCTAGAATTGTCAATTTTGATTATAAGCAAGGTCTTAGAGCACAAGTAAAGGAAAAATTCCAAAAAATAAAAAAAGTTGAAAATTAAGGTACATTTTGGTACTAACAAGTTTTCGCGAAAATCTAAATTTACCGATATCTTTTTATTGTGTTGACTCAAGTCCTTAATTTTTATACACCCAATAGGTACTATAGGTAGACTTCAGTATCAGGTATAAATTTCAACTTGCTAGGTCCACCTGTTCCTGAGAAAATCAGTGGTGACACACGGACAGAAAGACGGACAGACAGACGGACAGACAGACGGACAGATAGACAGACAGACAGACGGACAAGAAAGTGATTTTATAAGGGTTCCTTTTTTTACCTTTTTAGGTACGGATCCCTAAAAACTAAATCAAAATCGGTTCATCCGGCGCATTTGGGCGCTAGAATGCCTCAGACAGACACACACATATACAGATACACACGTCAAACTTATAACACCCCTTCTTTTTGCGTCAGGGGTTAAAAATAATTACCTTTATTTGGAGTATTTTGGAGATCACTCAATCCATACAAGATAAACTAACTTATGTCTGCAACTAATAAGGACGAAGTCCTCCGTAAAACTAAATTAATATCTGGGATGACAGTAGTATGGTTTTAAAAGAACTCAAAGCGAGTGTAAATTAAACTAGCCAAGTGCAAGTCGGACTCGCACGGTTCCGTAACACAGTAGAGGATTTTATTCAATTGTTTTTTTATATAAAAATCGCAAAGCGGGTCACAAAAACATCTACCAAGTCTACCAACCAAGTTTCAACTTTGCAGTCTTAAATGTTTCGGAGTAAAGTGGCTGAGACATACGGACGGACAGACAGACAGACAAGACAAATCTACATGGGTTCCGTTTTTGCCATTCGGCTTCGGAAACCTAAAAACGATCTAATTAGAAGCAGAAGTGGATAGGTAATAAATAATGAATATTGTTTACAACGAAATACCAAAGACGTGCCCGCAGTATTTCTTTGCAACCAATATTTTTTGCTTTTCCTTCAGGTGCTAGAATCACTGTCTACTAGAATCACAAGTCTGCTCCGTGAGCCTTAAGAGTTTGGCCTTCAGATTTATTTATGGTCATGACAAAGGAGGGGTTAATAAGAATACTAGCAATGTGCAACCCACATTGCGAGTAATCTTTATAGAATAAAAAAATTAAAAAAAGACAAAGCATTCGAATTTAGCTCTGTGGTATACACTATCTAGTGTCCGCCTGGCCAGCTACCACCCTCAAATTGGACAAAACATCTAATGTGTTACGTCAGCTCTCCTTGACAGCCAGTTCCTATTTAAGACCTAGCGTGCTACTATCCTCGATCACATCATCACTACCAACAGGTGAGATAGTGGTCAAACGCTGGCCTATCTGAAATGAAACAAAAGACTTTGAGTGGAAACTGCAATCTTTTGAACTCGAAGGGATAGTTCGATAAAGTCGGGGTTGTCAAAGTGTAGTTAGTTATATTGTTAGTTTAATTTTATTTAACACTAGCAGCCCGCCCCGGCTTCGCACGGGTAGAACATATATGCCTACAAAATTTGCATCAGTTTGCTGCATCGAATATACAATATGAACATATTTAACAACCATCGTCATATTTCATCCAATTTACACAAAACCTTAACGAATTATGCACTTAAACCTTCCTCATAAACACTCTGGCTATTGGTGAAAACCGCATGATAATCCGTTCAGTAGCTATTGAGATTATTGCGAACAGACAGACAGACGCAGTGATGAACTTTGTTTTATAATACTTACGTATTGATATTGGACGGCCCTTTGGCGTAAAGGATAGTTACCCTGATTCTGACCCGACGGTCGTTGGTTCTAATCCTAGCTATATACCTACCAATGAAAGTTTTATGTGCATTCATGAATCATGAGTTTTCGTACAGTGGTAGTGGAGTCATTAAATCTACCAAAAAGTAGCTTACCACCAAGGAGTACATCTGCCGCCGTAACCTTACGGCGTTCCCCGACGCAAAATGTAGGGGTAATATACGTTTAACGTGTGTATCTGTGTGTCTGTCTGTAGCATCTTAGCACCTAACCGGATGAACCAATTTTGTTTTTATTATTGATAGTTTTTTTTGTTTGATAGATGTCTTCATCGAGAGTTTTCTTAGCTTTGATTCATGAAAATTCGTTCAATCGTTATAAAATTATGAGCTTTTTTCTAGTTAATTGCGCTATGAAATCAACTTTCATAGGTCTGATCAATTCGAAAATCTTCTTCTTCAACGATATTGTAAGAACATGGAAGCCTCCTGGACTCTACAGAATACTCAAATCCTCACCAACTTACAGCTCAGATTTTAAATGTCGTGTTTAGAGTCATTGAAAAAAGCTATTATACATAGATCAGTCGGGGTGGCTTAAAATATTATATTATATTATTATATATATAGATGAATATTATTTTATACAATAGATCATATTATTATACTATATTGACTTCAAATTGATTGTGATCGGTGGGGATCTACAGCATAGCTAAGCCTATAATAATATTTTCGATGTAACTATGACCTAATCTGTGGTTTCACTGCAAATATTTTATTAATTTTGCAATGCTTGTTTGTGAAATTCGTGATATCTTCTAGAGTTTTCATTTGAATTATATACTGTAAAGGACAATGTTAATCTATAATATGTGGCCATGCTAATTAACGTAATTATCTGGATAAGGATTAATACTATATACTTGAAAATAGCCTTGGAAGTTATGTAATATTTTTTAACAAAAATTTTAAGATTAAAATGGTTACTGTGAGTCAACCTTAAGAGATAGACATATGCTGTCGCGGACTTTTTTATAGGTCTTATTAAGTTGTACAACTCTTGCATAGAAAATATTCTTCTATCTATTTTCAATTAAGCAGCGTTCGTAAGAAACGTGTTTTTTCGACCGTTTATTTGCCGACTTAGGTTGCAAATTAGGTCTCCACGAATGTACCTTTGATTTAAACGGGATAATATATAGCCTATTTTCATTCCGAAAGTCCATTCTATGTATTAGTGAAAGAATTTTTTAAATCGGTTCAGTAGTTTTTGAGCTTACTCATTACAAACATACAAAAATACAAAAATACAAAAATACAAATGTTCTCTCTTTATAATATTAGTAAGTATAGATAGAATACGTTAAGTGCCCCGGAGACGGTGACTCGAAATTGTCAATGGGCTTCAATCATATTCCATCATTCGCCTTTTGACCACGTAGTTGCGAATGACAATGTCTTCATTTGCCTCTGTAGACGATCATTTGGTCCGTCAATGACGTGAAAATTGACCGTCTCCGGGGCACTTTATGGATGATTTAAAAAAACTGTGATACATGAGTCTCAAAATTTTAATTGACATGTCTTTGTTCTGTGCGTTGTTTGAGCTACGGCCAAAGTGTACCAGTGGTTCATTTAGAACCATACAGGTATCCCTAGACATAGAAGCGCAGGTGGGCATTAATGTCATAGAAAATATAATAAAACTACGTGATAATGTGTAGATAACAACCCCACGAATGACGATGATGATGATGGTTAAGGTATGATGCTCATATTGTGCATGAATATCTTCAATTTCAAAACTAGCTGATCCCACGAATTCGTTCACGTGCACCAATAATTTAATAGCCCACGTTCATCCTCATGCTACAAAGTATCTCCTTGTTAAATTTCAGTAAGAATGTCCGGGTAGTCGTGATTAGGTAACAAACAGACAACAGACTTAAACACGTTTTTTCACACAATTAGTCTGGATTGTTTCAATAAAGGTATCTAACTATACTGAGTATATTTTACTGTGGTTTAATTAAGTGACGGTTCCGGCAAGTGAGATAGCACGGTAAGTCCCATAAACCTTCTTAAATAATGATACTTCAAGCAATGCACCCGTGTGACTAATCCATTTTACCTTGTAATACCTAAATCAGGGTTTGTGTAATATAGTGTTGTTTCATACCGGTTACTGCTTATTTGCTGCTCTAAATTAATTTGAGGATTCAGTGGTATAATGGGAGAACAGTCGGCTTTGACGCCAGAGGTACCGAGTATTCAATCCCCGCCGTGCACCAATGAATGTACCATTTTCACAATGACCCTCTGGTGAAGAATAAAACATAGTTAAGAAACCCCCAACCCCCGCATGATGATAGGACACTTTCTAGTGTCCGCCCGGCCAGCTACCACCCTTAAATGAGAAACTCTTTCGACAAACATCTATTTCAGCAGCTATCCTTGAGAGCCAGTTCCCATTCTAGGCCTAGTGTGCTACCACCCTCGATCGCATCATTACTTACCAACAGGTGAGGTAGTGGTCTAACGCTAGCCTATATGATATAAAAAAAATGTAGAGTAGATCATGTAGACATCTAATCTTATTAATATAAAAGTTCATCATCATCATCATCAGCCGGTGTCAGTCCACTGCTGGACGTAGGCCTCTCCCAAGATCCGCCACTGAGCCCAATCGACGGCTCTTCTTTTCCAGTCACTGCCCACCGCTTTGCGTATGTCGTCGCTCCACCTGGCCACAAGACGTCCTACGCTACGTTTGCCGATTCGCGGTCTTCCACTCTAGGACAAATCTACCGCAACGGTTATCTGTCCTGCGGCAAATATGACCAGCCCACTGCCACTTCAGTTTACTAATCCGTTGAGCTATGTCGATAACTTTAGTTCTCTGGCGAATAACTTCGTTCCGGATTTGATCCCGCTGAAAAATACTGAGCATAGCTCTCTCCATAGCTCGCTGAGCGACTTTAAATAGGTGGACCAGTCGAATTGTGAGTGTTCACGTCTCGGCTCCGTATGTCATCGCAAGTAGGACGCACTGGTTAAAGACCTTTGTCTTTAGACATTACGATATAGGCGACGAGAAGACTCGACGGAGTTTTCCGAGTTTTCTAATATAAAATGTAGAGTTCAACGATTAAAGATGAGCCCTGAAATCGCCACCTCTATCTTGGTAGCAAGAAAAATGGTTGAGGCCTTTGTCCAGAAATGAAGCCCAAAAAGCAGAAGAATAGTGAAGGTAAACACTACAGCATAAACAGCATTTCATGTAAAAACTGTGGTATTATTCGTTTAACCAAGAAAATAGGTACATTTGAAGCAAATTACGATACGCAAATTATTTAATACGAAACGAAAATATATATATTATTATCCGGGAAAAGCTCGCTTCATTAACCGACTTCACAAAAAAGGAGGAGGTTCTCAATTCATCTGTATGTTTTTTTTTGTGTGTATGTTACGCGATTACTCCGTCAATTGTGAACGGATTCAAATGATTATTTTTTTAATAGGTAGGGTACGTTTCCCAGGTGGTCCCATTTTAATTTTATCGAGATCTGATTAGTATCTCCAGAGATATGGAGATAAATGCCTCAAACATAGGAGAATGTACTGGTTTTAGAAGAAGAGTCCCAAGAAGATTATACACCATGGAGGTTGCTATTGCATATACTTTTGAAGACTAAATAAAGACCGGCAAAGTCGAGTCGCCCACCGAGGCTTCCGTACCAACGTTGGTTGGTACCAATTAGGCTAGACCTCTAAAAAGGTCAACGGGAAGTACCTTATAGGTTTTGGGTCCAAAACCTATAAGGTACTTCCCGTTGAACTTACAGTTACCTTAAGAATATCTGTCAATACGAGATAGAAACAAAGGTGGGGAGAATTAATTTGTCCTCGCAGGAATGTTCTACCAGGCAAAGTCTTTTAGGGTGCAAAGTTAGTTAATATTTTTTGACATGACATGACGTTTGGCGAAGATGGCGGGCGGTCATATCAGTCCCGCGACACTGCATACATAATTAAATAACTCAGAATCACCAACCAACCAACACTGCAAAAAAAAATTATAAGCATAATACCACAGATTATATAATAGTTACTAAGTAAATAATACTTTCCGTTGTTAGGTTGGCTACACAGTGCTTTCATAATTCGGGTAGGTATCAACAATGTAGGGAAGTGCCAACTTTTATAACGTAATAGAGTGATTCAGTAGTATCTGTCGTCCATATGGCGGCAATTAATGTTAATATTTGCAAATAATACTTTTTAATATTCATTTTGGAATATTCTACATCCTATAATCATATAATACATCTAGTCCGTGTTATAAAAGTATTTGGAATTATTGTAATAAAATAGACAATTATTTATCGTGTGTGTCAGATGCTTTTATTGCACAGGGCCATTTTGGACATTGTCCTTTGATACCTTGATGACATCGTTATGATTAGTGAATATTTTCACTAGCGCGGCATTTAAAGTAAATTTTTTAGGGTTCCGAACCCGAAGGGTACCAAATAAACACTTTTTGAGACTTTGTTGTCCGTCCGTCTGTCCGTCCGTCCGTCCGTGTGTCTATATGTGCGCACTTTACAGATCTGTATCTACTTAACCATAATAGGTACATACTTGAAATTTTCACAAATTATATATCCGTCAGTGTATAACGGCCCAGACACGAAATTTTATAGATGCATGTAATTTAATTAAAACTTGTTTTGCACTAAAAAGGATAAAATAAATTACTTAAAAAAAAAAACCGACTTCATATAGACATAAAAGCGAAAAATAAATTACTTAATATAATTATTATAAGCGCTACCCACTTATCTATTTGAAGTCGGTGCCAGGCAAGTCTAATAGGTAGTAGCTATCTACTACCTATTAGACTTACTCGTAGACTGTTACATGTAGGTAGCATCTACGTGCTACCTACATGTATCTACCTACTTACTACTGCTACTAGTACATACATAGTATCTATCTACTATCCAATAGACTCAATGGCGCATCTTGGGAGAGGCCTACGTCCAGCAGTGGACTGATACAGGCTGATGATGATGATCCAATAGACTTGGCTGGCACCGACTTAAAATAGATAAGTGGGTAGCGCTTATAATAATTATATTAAGTAATTTATTTTTAGCTTTGACTGCCTGTTTGTGGTTATGAAGTCGATTTTATTTTTTTTGAAAAGTAATTTATTTTTTTAATTATTACTGACTACTTCCTAATGCTACATAATAATAGCTAATAACATTATACCACATTTGTAGAGCGGCGATAACCCCTGATAGCATTCTCATGTTTTTGTTATCATAGTCAAGTGTTATTAACACTTTAAACGAGTACTTTGCACATGCCTTTTAAATCAAAGTGGAGTGGAGTGATATATGATAACATATTGTGAAAAACAGTGCGACAATAGTACGAAAAACCTAGCTGTATCAGCATCGGTTTATGATTTATAGAGCAGTTTGGTAAAAAGTTCATTAACTTTTTCATATTGACGGCTCGTTTTTGTAATTTATTTATTTCCCATAATTATAGATTCGGTGGGTTTTACAGATTCAGAACTTGGTGAATCTTCTGACTACGACCTTAAGTATAATATGTATATTGATGTGGTCGAAGATGGTGAACACGCTAGGCCTAGAACTCTGACTCTCAAGGGCTGTGTGCTGGCGAAACATCGTAAGGTTATGGTGGCTCGAGTTTCTCCTTGTTGGTGGTAAGCTAATTTTTGGTAGC
Organism: Cabera pusaria; assembly: GCA_954871355.1. Classification (NCBI taxonomy): domain Eukaryota; kingdom Metazoa; phylum Arthropoda; class Insecta; order Lepidoptera; family Geometridae; genus Cabera; species Cabera pusaria. The sequence continues at coordinate 22,724,966 of OX940892.1, forward strand.
AAATCAGGCGGAACATCGATATAATATGCTCCTACCACCTGTGGTCTGTGGTGATGATGGTAGTTAATAAAGCTATTAAATTACGGAGTTCTAAAGTAACAAACATAAAATAAACAAACGAATTGAGAACCTCCTCCATTTTTAAAGACAGTTAAAATAAAGTCCTTACCTATAATCATCGTAGAGCAATGTACTTTCTAAATCCCACTCAAAAACCCACTATTTCCTAGTTAAATTCGTTGAAAAGGCGTGATATGTCGCGGTGAGTCATCAGATCACAATGGGATTACTTACGGAGATTACACGTAGTTCAGTAATCTTTCAATGATAACCGTACTTCCGTCATTCATTCATTGGGAGTAAGGTAAGCGCTTATGCTAAGAATGTTGGATATTATGGAATAGTTTCTTACGGTTTATTTTAATTCTGGGCATACAAGTCTAATACTATTAAATTGTGTCTATTGTGCATGCCGTAATAAATATATTGAGTTTATAAGATCTCTTATATATATTTGTTACGGCATACAAATACTATAGGTATATTGGAGTACGTTCACGTCCTTTGGGTGTCGGCCTTTCGGTTGTTTTGCAACTTGCTCAAAGCTGCGGAACCACGGGAGCTTTTCACTCAAATTGTGTCTTTGACATTGCGGGCTGGCGCGAAATCGAGGTTAATTTAATTGATTTTTCTTAAAATTATCCGTTTGTTTTTAAGATAATTGCATGTACTATATAATTTTGTTAGTTAATGTCTTGGTTACGAAAAAATCTTCCCATACAACTTAATCTTCTCGGCGACTGTTAGGAAAAAGACAGTATCTAGTGTCGATCTGGCCAGCTACGACCCTCAAGATAGAAAATCTGTCGCTAAATATCGAATATGTTCCGGCAGCTATCTTTAAGAGCCAGTTCCCATTCTAGGTCTAGCGTGCTTACCATCTTCGACCGCAACATCACTTACCAACAGGTGAGATAGTGGTCAAACGCTAGCCTATAAGATATAGAACAAAAAATCACTTACAAACTTCGTAATAGGCCACTATTGTGAAACAACCGAGGTCGTGAACGACACAGTTGCGCCAACCAAGTGCGACACTTTTAGTTCGTGAACGCGGTTAGAACGATTGGTTGCATTCCGAACGTGAACGCAAACCCTCTGCTCTACATCCAGACGTGCACGATTAACATCAAGTGAGGAGTATCTAGTAAAGTGATTGTGATCACTAACCGCAATAAAAACAAAACTCTCCGTGACGCTGTCGCAGCAATTCGATTGAATGATAAACTATACTAAGGTGATGGTTATAAATCAAACAAAACAAGCTATAGGTAAAAAAATCAAGTCATTGTTTATTAAATCTTCGACGTTGGACGCAGCATCTCACGTAGACATCAAACACTGACGTATGTCGGTGGTTTCCCTCTTCTTATTTTTCATTGAATGAATGAGCAAAAGTCTGGGTAACTTGCTAACCGCGATTTTTATGTGCATTATTATTGCACACAGGAAATTTTCTAATGAAATATGAGGTTAATGTAAGGAAAAGGCCGTTAGTAGAGATTTTTGTACTATTATTTTATTCTCTGGTAGAGATCCAGGGACAAAAAGTATAATAATAAAATTAAATAGCCCAATAATATATTTATTTGTTTGTAACGTATTCTTGGCTGTAACTTATTTTGATTAAATTTTGCGGGCGATGGAAAAACCTAGTGCTTGAAGTGTGTCTAAAGGCTAGCTTCTCACGGTGAATGATTTTGCGTACCGTGGGAAGAGTGACGCTTGAGAAAGTACAGTCATATAAATACGCATCGGGTATAGGAAGATAAAGAGGCGAAGCTGTTGTGTGTGGCCGTGGTTGTCGCCTTGCGTTTTCTTAATCCGTAGAATCACGCACCGTGGGAAGCCAGCTGTAGAAATCGTATCTTGAAATGAGTATTTTGTCAGATAATCAAGGCGGCTGTGGGCTGATATATCTGCCATAGGATAGATAGGACCGCTGGGTAGACTGGTTTTCGAGTGGAGTCATTATATCGGCAAAAGTAGCCTAAGATTCATTATGACTGAGTTTGATAAAGTGGCGAGCAGTTCAAAAAGTAGAACCGGAGATCGGGCTTAATGGCATGCTTTAATTAAAAGGTCTATGTTGAGCATTGAGTGTATGTGAGAGTTGAATGGACTGATGCTGTGTATTACTGATGATGAAGATATAGTACAAATAGCATATGAGTAGCTCTTCATTCCAATTATGATTTCTCTTAAGTCAATCGAGGAGCTGTATTACCTTGACATCCACGCAGTTGTTTTTTACATGAGCTTCTGAACATTTTATGGTGTTATTGACAATCACCTTTTGCAGTTTACTTTTGCCTCAATTTGGATACGACAATAAAGCCTTGAATCAGCGGATAACCTTGCACACAGCGCACAGCGTTAAAAGTTTAATCCAATGTTAGAACTCAATTTGTACTTGACTAGAGTTTGATTTGCGCACCAGAAATCTAAAAGCGTACATCTAGGACAGAAAAAATCTATTTTATGTTTTAAAACACAGTCGAATATTTTATTCAGCATAGTCCAATATTCTATCCCTAACCCCTATAAATTTCCGATTGTGTTCTTGCACTTTTATCTTCTGTCGAATCAACGTCAAAAGAAACGGAAGGCAAATACAGAATGAGATAAGGAAACATTGTATCCGAAAATAAGCTACACGTGATCAAATCGTAACTCAATGTTTGACACTTTCTTAGATTTCCCTAGCTTCAATATTTAGATAGTGTCTGGAGGGAGGGACTTTCATATCACACTTAATAATGTACTGCGAAGGTTTGTGAGTGTGTCTCAGTCAGCAAATTCCGAGATACATTATGATGATTGTACATTGATATTTCAGTAGTAGGAGTTCTGCTCTTTAATATTAATAGTAGTTGAAATTTTGCACCCACACAAATAAATTCTTACTAGAAAGTACAAACTAACTGAAAGCACAGAATAAATAACAATACAAATACAAAACGCTAGTCTTTTTTTCTTATAAGGTAGAGTTTGACCACTATGACACAATGTGTTAGTAAGTGACGATATGCTCGAGGTTGGTAGCACGCTAGGCCTGAAGAGGAACTAGCTATCATAGATAGACCTTAATACACCGTAGGTAGACATTTGGTGGCAGATTTCCCAACTTAATGATGGTAGCTAGATGGACAGCAAAGATGGAGACTAGACTCTACTCTACCATGTAGGGTAGTATAAGATTGATACTAGCTTGTCCAGAACCTGCCTCTAGCTCATTAAACCAGATTACCAGAGGGTAACTCTAATTGTGCACATAGTACATACATTTTTCGATAGAAAAATCCATTGTTGCTCGGTAGATCGGAACCTTTTGATTTAAAATTGTCTATCGTTCATCCAAATACGCCTTTAAAAGGAAAGATGTTTGGTTGGATGTTTAGTTAGATGGATTGTTGTTATCATGGAATTCCCGAAAATTCAAAAATTTGAGTGAATTCTGCACGGTGATATCAATCTTTCTTCTCAATTTCTTTTCGTGAAAATATTTACAGTATAATTATGCGAGTACTTGTACCTATATAACCTTCACTAGAAAAAATAAAATACTCATTGAATACGAAGGAACTTTATTTAACCCATAATAGACAAATATTTTCATTTTATAATCCAATTTTCATATCGCATTGTAGATTAAACATTTTAAACAGCATTCATTATATGAAATAGTGCATTACAATATTACTTGGCGTGATATGAACTCGATAATATGTGTATTATTTATTTTACAGCCGCAATTCTGCTTCCGATAAAGTTCAAAAGATATGAATGGAAAAGTTTATTCAGAGACAATTACAATTTAAGTATACTTATAGAAATATTTAGTAACATCAGAAAAAGTTTGTATATTAAACTTCCATAATATTAGAAAATATGAATATAATTTCTTATGACTAGTTAAAAGATCACAAATTCAACACTCACACCTATCAAATAGTAAAATTTTAGGATATATCGGTTAAAATACTTAATATTTATATCTAAGGTTATTGACAAATGAAAATGTATATGCGAATCAAGGGTATCAAAGGTACAGTTAAATAATAATAATGACAAGTGTTTTATAAACGAGACAATAACTTGAAATTACGCGATGTTAGAAATCGACAATGGAGATGCTGAAATAGCGAGCGCTTTGTATTCAATATTGAGCGATGTTAGACATCGACAATAGAGATGCCGAAACAGCGACCGCTTATTATTCAATATTACGCGATGTTAGAGATCGACAATGGAGATGCTGAAACAGCAAGGGCTTCGTATTCAATATTGAGCGATATAAGACATCGACAATAGAGATGCCGAAACAGCGACCGCTTTTTATTCAATATTACGCGATGTTAGAGATCAACAATAGAGATGCTGAAACAGCGAGGGCTTCGTATTCAATATTGAGCTATATAAGACATCGACAATAGAGATGCCGAAACAGCGACCGTTTTTTATTCAATATTACGCGATGTTAGAGATCAACAATAGAGATGCTGAAACAGTGAGCGCTTCGTATTTAATATTACGCTATGTTAGAGATCGAAAATGGAGATGCTAAAACAGCGAGCGTTTTGTATTCAATATTACGCAATGTTAGAGATCGAAAATGGAGATACTAAAACAGCGAGCGCTTCATATTCAATATTACGCGATGTTAGAGATCGACAATGGAGAGGCTGAAACAGCACCCACTTCGTATTCAAAATTCTACATACCTAACAGATAAATCTGAAGCAATTGTTGATCAATTCATTGACATCGCATAAGTCCTTGTTTATATCCCATTTATAAAATACCACAGTTAAAATTAACGTAGGTTTGGTAATCATTTCATAAGCTTTTGCATACCTTGAGTAAACATGTGAACATAGGAATAATAAACAAATAATTAAGTACCTGTACAGAGTTCATGTAACAATATTAAATAAAAAGCTATATTCTATTTTGGCAATTATATTAACTACTCATATAAAAATTCGCAATAGTCGTTGCATCACAAGAAATAATCCAACGAATAGCATGAACATAATTTTGTTAATTTAGCTATCTAATCTACAGTAATCGTAAATATGTTTAAATAATTCTTATTAATTAAAGTTTATAATATTATTCCGATAAGTTTAAATAGTAATTAGCAGTAATGGACATTGATCGAGATGAGGAAAATGACGCTATCATAATAAATTTATATTAATGATAATTAATTGAAAAATGTTATTATAATACCTAAGGACTAAGTAATTGTATTTGAAATAGTATTTGATTACAACATTAAAATCGATATTAAGCTGCCTGAAGATAATAGATCAGCTATTGCGTTTGTGCGTTATCGATAGAATAGAATCACCCTGCTTAGAATTTATAGAAAAAACGCAATATATTTTGTTAGCAGCCTTTAGTATTAAATTATAATACTGAAATTGGAATGTGTTGATGAAGTTAGCCAAACTATATACAATAAATATATAATTCATTATCATGCACAACCTCTGTCGCGGCCTTTGCGGACCCCAAAATTAATAAATTCATTTATGCTTTGATGATGAAAGCGAAATTTGAAACGAAGGGACATAATTGACTTGTTTATGTTGAAAACTAGGTTCCTATGCAAATATAATATCTTTATCTGTACGTAGAGGCCAATTATATTTCCCTTGGAATTACTACTCGTAGCTTTAAAAATATTACGTATTAAACTGCACAAAATATTTATGCTACCGTTTTAGCGTTATTTTGTGAGTGACTATTTGAGCTGTTTAAATTAAGGAAAACCTGTCTAAAATGAATATAGATTTGTTTGAAATTAATGTTGAAACATTAATTTCAAACAAATATATTCTTCAATATATTAGGATCGATTTGAGCAATTAGTTAATGAAAGCTCAATAGACATTTTTACTAGTGTTGGGTTTAGACTACATTAGCACAAACATTGGTAACCCTCTTGCTTAAAATAGACTTGGCAGGGTATAATTAGCAACATTTATTTAGTGAAATTTGTCTACGTAATAGAAGACATTTTTTGAAAATTAGTTGAGATCAAATTTATTAATATTATTTTGTACCCCGTGTGCCACACTTTACATTATTTAATAAATGTTTGATAACCAAAACGTTTAGTGGCTTACCACCGAGGAGGCCTCAACACGCCGCATCAATTAGTGTATTTTTTTCCACGAAAGAATTTTCCCAAGAACATCATATCAAAACTGTCACTTTATGATATAATACTTAGAAACATAGTCTAAACAAGTCTATATGGAGATGGCCTCTGAACCTGTATTATAATTTTCTCAGAAGTTAAGAAAAAACAAAACAAATTAATGCTACAGTCTATAAAAGTATTTGCAGAAAATACACGAAATGTTATAAATACATCTGGTTTCATTCTAACAGGTTGATTTTTAAATCTCAACACTGAGCTCTATAGAAATTCCTTGTGGAAACTGATAAAGGGTGGTGGAATGGCTAAGTGAGCGCTTGGTGGTGGAACCTGGAAGACCGGCGTCATGGCAACGATGCCACTCTGTTCCGGCGAGCTGACTCACGTGAAGCTGCTTGAACCTCGGCCGTACGGAGCGTGATGCCAAATATATCTTCGTGGTAACGGTTCTCGTCCTAAAGAGGAAAAAGAAACAATAGTTAGGCTAAACAACATGTATGTAATATAATAACACTAATTTTAATAATTTTTTCCACTAGGATGAAGTGCCAAGGACAAGTGCATACTATCGAGTGTGTCATAAAATAAAAGTTACGTTATTTTTACTATTAAAATAATATACAAAAAGAGGATGGTTAAATTGTACTGTACTTATCAAATATTTATTACATATGGAAAAAGGAGAACACAGTACATATGGTTGAGACGTACTTAGGTTAAAGTCTACTAACATTCTATAAATACCAACCTTACTTCACAGTAATCTATGAAAGGTTAAAACAATGTGAAATCAAGAGCGTAACATAAGGTCCATAAAATATTATAATAATTACAGCTATCTTACCTTCAACATAAACATGAAGCTTTGAACTTCTTCGTCAGTCATATTTCCGTGCTTCTTTACAATTCCTTTTAGTTTTTGATGCACATCTTCCGCCATCTTGCAATCACCACATACATAGAAATGAGCTCCTCTATTTATGAGTAGATCGTGAATTTCAGCACCTTCCTTTTCTGCCACCTCTTGGACGTACATCTAATAAAAACATATTATCATTATCCTATATTGCTAAATAAATGGCCCAAAGTGGTTCCAAGAAGTAGATACTCATTTGTAAAATAAATAACTAAGGTATACCTTGGGTACATCTTTTTCCCTCGACAATGCGAGAAATACTTTTGAAAGAACACCTTCTTTGAGGGCTTGTTGTTTTTCCTCACGATAAAGGTCCATGGTTCTAGTTCTACAACCAAAGAAGAGCCAGACTGGACCAGCGCTAGAACGGTTGCGAGAGGTGAGCTGAGCTCTGCGATGATGCCAAAAACCACGGAAAGGGGCTATGCCTGTACCGGGTCCAATGAGAATCAGAGGCACTGTCAAGTCTTGAGGCAGGTGGAAGTTTGGAGCGCTGAAAATAGAATTAGATTTTGATTGGTTATCAATTTTGCAATCGATTGGTGGGTTGAAAGAATGATAGATACGCTACCTTCGAATGAACAGATAAACAGCGTCACCAGGTTTGCGGTCCATGAGATAATTTGAGCAAACACCATAATGAACAGGTCCTTCCCCATCTGCATAAACCAAACATTCCTTAAATTCAGAAAATGATACAAAGTTCAAAAAATTTATGCACATATATGCACGTCTAAAATCAGAAATTAAATTATAATTTCATGCTTCAATTATTATGCAAGCATAACAATTTTTAAATTTAAGAGAAAAAGTAATGAGCCATTGAGCTGTTACCCAATCGTCGACATTAGACTATTAAAATAAACTGGCCAAGTGCAAGTCGGACTCGCACTCGTAGGGTTCCGTACCGTACTTACCGTACATACAAAAATACCACTATTATTTTTTGATATTATAATTTTTCGCCAGCAAAAAATAATAATTAATAAAAAATTATCCAATTTTATTATTACGCCATCTAACGTCTAACGCTAAATTTTAGCTAAAATGAAAGTTGACACAAAGGTGTTAGGGGTCGTATATCGTATATTGAAATGCCAATAAAAACACGTTTCTTGTATGGTGACCCCCTATAATTTCAAACTTTATTCTGTTTTTATTATTTTTTGTTATAGCGGCAACAGAAATACATCATCTGTGAAAATTTCAACTGTCTAACTATCACGGTTCATGAGGTACAGCCTGGTGACAGACGGACAGACAGACAGACAGACGGACAGCGGAGTCTTAGTAATAGGGTCCCGCTTTTCCCTTTGGGTACGGAACCCTAAAAATTATTAAAGCATTTTAAGATTCTTAAAATATTTACGTTTAGTAGGCATTAGGTAGTTAATTCTGACTCTAAACGCATTGTACACGCAAAACTTAACTAGTTTTAACCAAACTTGAAATCACTAAACTTCTAGCCATTGTTTGCAGCAGATAGATTAAAAACCAAAATAGAAAACACGATTTCTGAGAAATACGTTTAACGTAAATCCTATGTGGGAATGGGCAATAATAAACCATGAGACATTAATGCATTACACTGTTTATAAATGGAGTAAAGTTATAAAGGAACGAGGTGTATATGCGTTTGGGTCGTGTGGAATTAGATGAATCACGTACTATTTTAGTTTATGATTTTTGACTACAAAACCAGCCTAACAATGAGGACGACATCGAAGGTCACGTTTATGTTACACGTGCGGTAAAGTGACAAGTGAATAGAATTTTTTCATCGAATTATTGCAGCTGTTGATGACATAACACCTAATCATGAATATGAAATCATTAAATGCATAAATTGTTAATTTGTCATTCCCTTATTTACACATATACATTCTCTATTGACGTCATTTATTTTTTTTACAAAAAACAATTGATCTTAGAACAACTCGCAACTAACTGACCTTGTGTTTTATATGTGACGACAGCAACAGTAAGATGCAGTCTCTTTGGATGAGCAATGGGAGACGATGATATGGAATAGAATCTCGGTTGCAGCGGCGACAGCAACGCAGCAAGTAAAGACGCGCTGGGTCGGGCTGATGGGAACTGTTCCAGCACTTCCGCAATGGTTGGAAAATGGAAATGACGCCAGTCTTCATAAGCTCCTGGGTCCTGTATTAAAATAAAATGTTAGGGTAATAATATATCAATCTCGCAGCTTACTGTGCTAATGGCTTAATAGCCATTTAATTGACAGCCTAGCCTATTTATTAATCGGCGCCGTTCAATTAACGGCCTGAATTATATGCAGCCGCAGCGTCTAATACAACTTTTAATGAACTAGCTGGCTGATGCTTCAGCTATTCATACAAATTTGTATGAATGGCCTAAGTCTCTAATACAGCATTTAATGAACTGGCTGGCTGATCATTAAATGGCTAATAGCAAGCTTAGGCTAGCCGCTAGTTGACCAGCGCCGTTTAGAAAAAGGCGAGGCTGTTAATTAAACGGCTAATTAGGCTAGTTGGCTGCAAAATCAACAATATTATAATTTGTTTTCAACTGATTCAGATTTTTCAGTATTTAATTGACATTAACCAACCTCACATGAAATTAGGTATATGACGTTAACTGTAATTTATAGGCACTATAGCAGATTATTAAGATCATGACCAATCTTACAAAATATTCGAAAGTATGATTGTAACAAAACAGCCACTACATGTGTGCAAAATTTTATCGATATTAGACTATGAAGTCTCGGTTTCAAATTTTATATAAATGGATCTTTTCAAATATTTGGATGCTATGAGTATTTAGTTGGATCAACTTAAAATACAATGTCATACTAATTACAGCTATGAATGGAAATACTTACCGTGGCAAGATTATTCAGCTGTTCCCTCTCTTTATCGTTTTCGCAAACAGTTGCCAAGTACTGAAGTAGAATTGTGGTCGGCGGAGTAGTTATGTCCAAGAATCGTGTAAACAGCTCACGAACACTGACTATTGGCAATCTTTCATGCGGATCCCAAGTTTTCACTGGACCTAAAATTGATTCACTAGTAAACAACTCATTCAATTCAAACTCTATACAAACGCAGCAAAATTAATTTCTAATATTTACCTTAACTTAATATTTTGTTTGAGACCTATTCACGGCTAAACAGCTTAACCAATTTGGCAGAAATTTTGTACACAGATAGTTAATAGGACATGGCTTGGGCATATATAATAGGACATGTGCAAAGCCGCGTGGTGGTGCTAGTTTATAACATACAAACATAAAATTTAGCATGAAGCTGCATATTCGCGGTGCTGTAATAGCATATTTATAGCATTCGGTGATTTATGAGAATTGGTTCCCATTCCGATAACTAGATTTTAAACCCAAGTAGTATTGCACAACCATTGACATATTAGTCTTTTACTTTCTTACCGCTTGATGTATGAGTCTCTTTCATTAGCAGTAGCTGCAACGGCTCATCTAGATCATCGACACCTCTGATTTTTGAAAGTATGCAGTCTACCATTTCTTTGCGATTGCATGCCATTATACCTACGTGGTCCCCGGGAGCGTATTTTATTTCTTCCTGAAATTTGTTATTTTTATTATCATAAGCCATATTATTATCGTATTTTCATTTATAAAGTTACACAGGTGGTCGGAATATTTATCGATGTTCCGCCAGACTTGCTGCCAAAAACTAGCTTACCACCATGAGGACATCTGCCGCTATAACCTTACGGTGTTTTGGCAGCACACAGGCCTTGAGAATCTTTACTAGACCATTTTTGGGCCAAGCGTGTTTATCATTTCGACCACATCATTGCTTACCACTAGGCAAGATAGTGATCAAACCCTAGCCTATCATATATAAAAAAAAAAATGTGATTTTGTCAACTAATTCTAACTAATTCCCATTCTACGCCTAGCGTGCTTAACATCTTCGACCGCATCATCGCTTACCAATTGGTGAGATAGTGGTCAAACGCTAGCCTATAAGATATTAAAAAAAAAACTAATATGCTATATTTTTATCCAAGATTCAAAAATGGAAATAATTCTTAGCAGAGTTATGAGTTGTGAAATTGATAATGAGTTAATGTTGACTTCTATATATAACTGTATCATAACGCCTTTATTTATTTTATTGTAATATTAACATATTGCATTTTTCAATTACTTTACCTGAGGTTCCATATCAATGAAAATAGTAGATCGTTCAGCGGATGCATCACCCAAATCTTTATTAGCCTTCACAATGCATGAGACAAAAGTTTTATTAGCAGCTGATTGGTACAGCTTCTGAAGAGGTTGGGCTTTTGTGCCCAATGAAGCAAATTGTACTGTCTCTTCACTTAATGCTACAGTACCAAGAGCTCGTTTTGCTTCTTGTAAAGTTTCGTCATCATCCAAACAGAAGGTTTCACAGGCAACCTAAAAGTATTACAAATATAGTATTAGGTGTGAATTGACTATTTCGATAAGGTTATCTTCATTTAATACATTTAGATATTCTTAATTCATCACAATAATGATGTGTCTAATATTAAGTGTGATCATGAAATTGACACTGTTAGTATTTCAACTTCCTTCGGAACCACACAAGCGAAACAAAGATTTGCCGTGACAAATCGTTAGGAAGCCCAATCGATTGTTAACAAGATTTCGAGAAACTAACGTTTATTCTAGAGGCCCACTTCCTGTACGCCTTTGGCCTTATCTTGTCACGAGAGGCAAGGCCAGCAATCAGTTTTCAACAACTTGTCGAAAATAAGAACAAACAACAAATAAGGTGTAAATTTATTCCAAAAGGCACGAACAGAGATGTTGTCCACTAATATACTTTTTCTTTATCCCAAACTAGCATTTTGCTTGATCAACGCCAATGTTTTAAATCCGTGACTATACAATTAAAACAAGGTTGACAAACCGTGTGTACAAAAATCTTATCTGTTGAAATTCTTTAGAAATATACAGCGGACAAGACAACCCTTTAATGAAAAACAGCAAATGACTTGCGTTGCACTTGTCTTTTTTTTAATACAAACTTTTATCTCGGTTAAAATCGGATTTGTAGAGTTAGTTCTGGAAGTGGTCTTTATTATGTTGAAGAATTTCTCAACACAATTCAAGACTATGTTTTAAGCCCTGTTACTCACATTAAATACGCTCGATGCCCACTTTCTAAACGCCTGGTCTTGTCCGCACATCTCGTCACCCGTTGCCAGGTCATGGATTCTTTCACCTCCTAGGTCCATCAGGAGCTTGTCAACGTATTTGCCAAAGTTGCAGAAGTTGGGATATGCGCTAGAACCGAGAGCAAATACGGCGAAGCGAACGTTGCTTAGAGGACCGAAACTATCGATTGATGTGGCGTCTGCTATGCTTCCTGCAAGGAATTACGCTTGATAAATAAATGCTTCATGGTACTATTCTTAAGTAATTTAAATTTATAATATCATTATCATCAACGTATGGATTAAAACTCTATTGCACTAGATTTAGCCCTATGTAACTGACTCTACATTTCTTTTTCAAGACGTTTGGATCTATACAGCCATCTAAATACGAGCGGCTCTCCATCCAATCTATAGGCATCCAATGCATTCAATATTCATATTGAGTATGTATACATCATTGATGATTTAAAATAAAATACAAAGCATTATTGATATTATATACCGGCTGTAATTTACGTACCTACCTTTATTAGAATTTTCTCTACCTAGATGTCTAGCGAGAGCGAGAGTAATTATCGCGATCTCACCGCGTGCACTCCCGAGGAAGAACGGACGGACTTGCTCAAAACATAGTTTGAGAAACTTTGACTAAAATACATGAATTACAGCCAGTATATAACATTAAAATATTACGAATTCACGATAAGTTTAAAACAAACACACAAAGCAGTTGTTCTTTATTAGATTCGTATTATCTAGCAAACTGTCCATTCAAATAGACGTGTCGGAATAGATTTGATATTTAATGATTATTATATTCGAATAGAATTATAGCAGCTATACTATATGAATGACCTGTTTATTTGTGTTATGAAAAATATCAGTCATACCTTTCAAAGATTCAAGGCGATTTAACTTCTTCTGATTCCCAGCAGCATATTTTTGAAGCTCGATCGATTTCGGTGTCATAGTTTGATTTCTGAAAGAATTCAACTTTAAATGCTACATTCTGACACTATACCATTAACATAAAAATATTAACTCATTTGGTCTTACCCGGAAGATTCTTCTATTTGGTCCGCATACAAAAGTTCACAAAGATGTTCCCCAAAAGCCTAAAATAGAAAAAAAATATGTTATGAGTATTGATTTCATAATTTTCCATAAAAAGGCCATCCATTTCATCACTTACCACGCCATTTTCTGGTGGGTCCCCATTTCCAAAAGTCGATGTGACAACTAATAATAAAGCTTCGTGTTCAATGGACGTTATGTCGTAGTCAACCATGCAATGCACCTAAAACAAAGTACATGGTAATGTAAATATATTTGTTGAATTATGTTTGTACCATAAAGAATGAATATGGCGGCAATAAGTCGCCAAATAATGTTGATATGAATCATTTTTATTATATATTATACATTATACAATATGTAAATAAAAGCTTTTGCCAACAAGTTTGTGGTCATTCTTATAAGGTTGATAGTTTTTCTTCTTCCCCTCATCTCAGTAGCTTCTGACGCCTTCTAAATTTCAAATAAACCGTCCTAGGGTGGATTGTATCTTCATAGATATAAATCACCAACACTTGCTATCATTGAAAGCCTAGATAGAGGGAGATGTAGCTTTATAGATCTTCATTTATTCAACGATTTCGATGATAACAAGGGTCATTATTTGTCTAGCTAAACTATGAGCCAGATCTAGAAAATGTTTCGACGTTCATATAAGCAATCAAGAAATTATATTGAATGTAAAGTGTTAAATTGCTGCGTAAATTGAGAACATAATCAAATGGAAAACATACCTGAGCATTAAAAGCATGTCCAAATATCACTCCTAATTCCTTCGCATACTGTTCAGATTTGCCTGTTTCGGTAGCGTAGAGCACAGTTGCTTTAATTCTCTTAGAAAGAGCTCGTCCAAAGAGTTTGGATGTGAACTTGACAGCTCGTGCTATTTGTTTGAAGTGGAACTTCCTGTTAATGGGTCTCTTGCCGGTTATTGGCTTGGATTTTTGCCACTGATGAGTCTTCCAGGCAGGATCCTGAGTATAGAAAATTATGTGATTCAAAATAGAGAAGAAGAGATGGCCCCACTGATGGAAATTGGTCAACTTTGGCTATGTTCATTTGTAACACTCGGGTTGTCCTTTAAAAAATAGATGCCATAGAAGATTTTATATTTCTAATCATAATAAGAGTAATGGTTTATTGAAAATATTAGATATAAGTAAGGTCTCGAAGGAGAGATGATAACCTAGTATCAGCTGACTTTGCGTTGTAGTGGAAAACAATAGGCGTCTCTGGATTTTACCTGATATTCATATGAAGGCTTGAGATAATACATCGCCATCTCTTGGTGAAATACAGGGGTGATAGATGATGACATTGGCGGCACTATCCAAATCCAGTCAGCAGGGCAACCAGACCTGAAACCAATGTATAAAATTACAAATGCGATAGTCACACAGAATACAACTACTTCTTCAAAAGCTTACGCATTTCAACACTACATTATGAAAATTTTGAAAAACACTGCCATCTTTCGTAACGTGCACGTGAGGGTCAACTTCTCAGTAGTGCGGTTGGCAACCCTACATTAATAAGGGGAAATAATCATTTTTTTTTAAGTGTGACGTTCGACGTTTAGATGTAAGCTGAATGGATCATTACTTTTGTTTTTTTTTTAAAATTCAAAGCAAGTTATTTTTTTTTATATTTAGAATAACTATTATTCATATGATCTATTTAAATGTAATTTGACTTGTGTAAGTGCAAATATTTAACTTGTTCATATACGAATAAATGCTTTGTCTTTTGATTTTTGCCATCTTATATAAAAATAAATAAAAAATAAAATAAAAGTTTATTATAAGCCACATTTACAAGTAATATTACAAGTAATATAATCATGTAGTATAGTAAGTATTATAACTACACGCAGCAGTGCAAAAAAGTGTAAATCCCACAATACACGTAATCCCGGTAAACTTGCTGGAGTGAACCGAAGGTTTCCCAAGTTGTCGAAACTCACGCACCTTTAATGGGTCCGACAGTTTATACTAGTGACTCTGTGAGCTGTAGACCTTAATAGTTTAAAACTGAATAACACACCCCCGACCCCTTGAAGTTTATCGGATGAAAACGTTGTTCGGACAAAAAAGTTGCGTCTAAAGTTTTATAACATTTGATATGGCTGAAATATATTTTTTTTACGTTTTCAACCACATAACACCGCCATTTAGACATTTTTAGAAAATGAATTGGAAAAAAAATCCATGTAATTATCGAACCGCTCACAATTACATGGTAGCATATAGACTTGATGCTGGGACATCTCCTGGAACCTGCATAATACTCAACTCCTCACCAACTTCCAGCAGAGACGTCGTGTTGTCGTGTTTAGACTCATTGGAATGGTCGCAATTAACAAATTATACATATATCAGTCGAAGATGCTTAATAATATTTTAAAACTCAAGCTAGCATGTTTGTTTCGATATTTGAGTTAAATAGGTATTTATGGAATAAAATAAAATATTTTCTTCTCTTTCTTTAAATATAATTTCAATTAACGTCAACGTGCTGTGCTCAAACAAGGTCAAACTGCTGCAGTGGCGGTGCAGATCAGACTCTATAAATTCTATTCCATAATAGAATCAACAATCGAGATGGCCAAAAGTTACTTTTTATACCGCGCTTAACTAAATGTCTCACCTGTTGGTAAATGACGATGCGGTCGAGGACGCTACCCCTAGGATGGTAACTGGCTCGACTGACTGGCTTTGGTGACGTGTACAGTTTATTAAATTACTAGCTGTACCCGCGACTTCGTCTGCGTGGAATATTGTCTTTGGGTAGCATTTTTAATTATTTAGGCTAATTATTTTACAAATACAAATAAGACACATGCGTATCCCACTTACACCGCACCGTACCACGACACGCTCATCCCTCCTCCCCTCTCCCTCCCCCTCACCCCTCCCCTCCCCTCCCCTCTCTTGCCCTCACTCCCCTCCCTCTCTTTCTTCCCCTCATTCCCCTCCCCTTCCCTTCCCCTCACTTCCCCCTTCCCTCCCCTTCCCGTCATCTCCCTCCCCCTTTCCCGTTCCCCTTCCCGTCACTTCCACCTCCCCGTCACTTCCACCTCCCCTCCTCTCCCTCCCCCTTCTCCTTCCTCCTCCCCCTTTCCCCTCACAAACTTTGAATGTCATTTTTATTTATATCGCATCAACAGCCTAAGCAATAAGTTTTAAGCTTCTAGCTTTTACAGTGACGATACTTCCATCCCCCCTTATAACCCCTTACAACCCTTTTTTCGCATTAAAAAGTAACCTATGTCCTTTCTCAGGCTCTAGATGATCTGTGTACCAAATTTAATTTAAATCCGTTTAGTAGAACATTCATATAAACCTTACATATTTCCATTAAAACTTTCATCCCCTATTGTTATTTTACACCCTTGAGGGTAAAACTTTTACAAACTTTGAATGTCATATTTATTTATATCGAATCAACAGCCTAAGCAATAAGTTTCAAGTTTCTAGCTCTTAAAATGACGATACTTCCATACATCTTTTCATCTCCCCTTTCAACCCCTTACAAACCCTTTATTCGCATTAAAAAGTAGCCTATGTCCTTTTTCAGGCTCTAGACTATCTGTGTACCAAATTTCATTTAAATCGGTTCAGTGGTTTTAACGTGAAAGTGACACAGACAGACAGACAGACAGACAGACAGACAGAGTTACTTTCGCATTTATAATATTAGTTAGGATGAATTATGAATTATTATTTGGCCAATTGACATGTCATTGTTACTGTCGATAATATAATTTGTGTTGTGTAAAAATTCATGGGTATCATTGGTTGATGGATGCCAATCTCGAAATTGATTGCACGCAGCCTATTTGTTTGCGACATTGCGACCGTTAATTGTTGTAACCTTTTCAGTATACAGCTAACTTATTTATGTGAGTTGTAACCAGAATGCATCTATATCAATAAAAACTTATCAAATGTATAAGAGACTTGCTGCAGCTAATCATATCACATAACAAAAAAAATATTAATGAAATCGTGGCTGGAATTTGGAGGTTTGAGGAATGTTAGGACATCTAAAAATAAATGTCGCTTAGGTGGGGTACACACAGGGCCGAAAAAACGCGAACGAACGCTGATTTAGAAGGAGATATAGCTTATACGCCTGTATAGATGCGTTTTCTTCCATTATTCATTCTTTCGCCTTCGTCCGTTTTGTGCGCACCCAGCATAAGAAGCACCATTAACAAGAATCGATTACCTTCTTTTTTTAAACCGACTTTACAAAAAGGAGGAGGTTCTCAATCCGTCTAATGTATGTTACCTCAAAAATCCGCCATGTTGTCGATTTGGAAAATTCTTTTTTTGTTTGGGAGAGTATGCTTTCCGTTTGGTCCCATTGTAATTTTATCGAGTTCTGATGGCCTATCACGAACTTTGACAGTTGATTATTGAATGAACGATATTAACTTAATGATGGAGACGCAGCTATATAGGCTGTATAGCTCCATCTCTGTCATTTCGTTAATTTCAATCCCTATTAAGCTTCATGATAGGCCTCCTGATATGTATATCCAGCCATAATTGAAGATAAACACCTCAAACTTAGTACGAAATGACTAGCGCAGAATTTGAAGACAGTTTTTTCGTTTTATAAATTATTTTAAAATTTGTAGGTATTTAAAGGTTCGATCACACCACGGCGTACTGTGTCCGCGAACGATCTTAATTTCTATTGTTTTCTGATCGCTGTAGATCCCGTTTGGTGTGACCCAGTCGGTACCAAATACTACTGCGCTATCTGATCGCCGCCTAGATCGCGCACGCAGGACGCCGCGGTGTGGTCTTACCTGCTTAAGGTACGACTTACTCAAAAATATCCCAAACTTTCCCATGAATACAGATGGCGCGACAGTTTGATCGGAGCTTAGGTATATAATTCAATGACGCGTTTTCCTTGAATGTTCGATAACTTTAAGGAAAATAGGCTATGTATATTTATCCTCTTACTTTACGTACCTGAATTAATTATCATAATAAAGAAATTTTGTTATTATAGTGATAGTGCTTAGATCATATTTTTATATATGTGTTATATCTAATAGGCTAGCTTGTGACTACTAACTCGCCTGGTGTTACGAGATAATGTGGTCGAAGATGATGACCACGCGAACACATAGGCCTAGAATACCAAAATATTAAAAACTCAGCCTTGAGTCGAAACTCTCAAGAGCTGTGTGCTGCCGGAACACCGTAAGGTTATGGCGGCAGATTTCCTCCGTGATGATGGTAGGCTACTTTTTGGTTGCAAGTTAGGCGGAACATCGATATAATACTCCTACCACCTGCGGTAAACTGACACTTAACACCGTGACACTTAGGACTTCGGGTCTACCGAGGAAAACTTGCACATGACCCCTCTTCAATACCAAAATTTAGTCGGTCCATCCACCAAACACCCTGTATAGGTAAACTACTTAAAAAAAAACTTTTATGTTTTTAGGAGTCTTTCCTTAACTTTTGCCACATACATGTTTGAATAAATGTATTTTGTATACATTAACTCCAAAAACCCGAAAAGTAGCTTAAAATAAATTACCCTAAACATAAAAACACATTTTTGTTAGGTGCTACATCGTCGATTGCACATCAGGTGAGATAGTGGTCAAACACTTGCCTAAATGCCTATCTAGTATAAAATAAGTACAGGAAATTAAAAAAATGATTGTCCTAATTTTTCTTGTATCTCAAAAAGTAAAAAAAAAAGTTGTTCATTAACCATTCAACCAACATCTGTTTCAATCAATTGTATCACCCCCACTTTATTACACCATAAACAAATAATTTTATTAACAAGTCGTTTTACTATTCATTAGTTACTGCTATTATAATGCCTAATAAACACCAACTGTTGATACAATACTGAGATTTTGGAAAATTAATTACTTAATTCAAAATAGTCCATACATCTGGCTGGTATAGAGCAAAACATGTGCAAAATAGTTAATTGTAGGCACATTTAGCTAAATATTTTAATGATTGGGTTTTGATTTTTTTTTGCTTTTTAGGGTTCCGTACCCAAAGGGTAAAACGGGACCCTATTACTAAGACTCCGCTGTCCTTCTGTCTGTCTGTCTGTTTGTCTGTCTGTCCGTCTGTCACCAGGCTGTATCTCATGAACCGTGATAGTTAGACAGTTGAAATTTTCACAGATGATGTATTTCTGTTGCCGCTATAACAACAAATACTAAAAACAGAATAAAGTTAAAAAAATAGGTATCAATATCGCAACTATATGGGCATATAAATATCCACTTTTATCGAGAACCTGTTTTAATTTGAGTGATTCCCCAAATAAATATGCGGAGGACGTGTCGAGTTATTTTCCAGATGCCAGATACGAAAATAGTCATTTCAGATGTCATTGATTTTTTAAAACATGCACCATCGTCATCATTTCCCGCTCATTAGCTTTAAATATCTCATTATACATCAACCGTAACTGAAGTACGTGAGCGCAATGCTAAAGAAAGAGTTGACATGATCAGTCTACGTTTTGTTGCTAGGTATATTGAAAAGGTATTAAAATAATGGTAATTATTATTACAATGATATTGAAGTTGTGGTAGGACTTCTGTGAAATAGCTAGACTGAACAACGATATAACATTATTGATATTTATTATATCGTTGCTGTAATGCATACGCGGTATCAAATATTTAAGCTCCACATAATAAATAATAGTACAAACGCTATGAATAAATTATCTATTTATTTGTAGCATTCACGTTATAATCGTCGTTGTTATTCTGACGTAATGCCGCGGTCTAGGGCACTAGCACAGAGAAACGGCGAATCAAAACAATCACACGGTACCGTTGTATATGGCTGTGTCTACAATGTTTACGCCAATATTCTGAACTGAACACATGTCCACTGTTTTCCTTCAACACAGGCCCAGGATCGGCCGATGACAGGTTAATTACCAAACTGCTGCCATGTTGTAATTAATTTTCGGGTTTCTCATCCGCTACATATTTGTTAAAGCAAACCTGCTATTGACAAACAATCGCTTCCCGATATAGTGATGTCATCGTGTAGTAATTGGTCTTTATTTGGTTACTATTCAATCAGATTGGTAAACGCGTATGAAATTGCTTAATCGGGGGACAATGCGACAACAATCCAATTTTACAACCGTAAGATTTTTGAATTTGTACTATCACCGATGTCGATATATTATATTCGTAATATTTTATTGATGTCCATTCAGCATATCATTCCGCATTTACATAGAAATTTACTCATATATCTTCTATCATGATTCATGCATGACGCTCTGGGCAGTTAATATCTATTATGTCATTTATTCGGCTACCAACAATTTAACCGATTCGTATGAAATATTTACGGATCTCAATACCTGTCGTTTTGTAAATAAGATCACAATTTAAATCGGATATTGCCGTTGTTAAGTTGATTTAAATTTGAATCGACCAATAAAACTGTAATTCAATCATTAAGATGCAAAAATATTCGCTAATTAAACGCCGGATATCTGCGCAATAATCAGATTATGTTTGGAAGTACATAAAATAATGTTAATTTGGTTCAAAATAATACGTAGCAGGAAATTGTAAAGAGTTTTTGGAGAGGTCCGTGTGACCGGGATAACGTAACTTGTTCAGAAGTGGACAAAGCGAATGATAAAGTCGTGATAAAACTCTTCAAGATTTTCCTGCCCTTTTGTCGGGACACGTAGCAGTTTGTAGACGATTTCAGATTTTATTTATCACAGTATTCGTGATCCCATTCAACCCGATTCGTTTACGAGGACGGTAAAACTTGAGAATAAACAGATCTACTATACTTTCCTGCGTTTTACTTTATAGTCTACTACTTATAGTCGACAGTGAGCATTTGTTTATTTGTCACATTTTAGTGGCATGACGGCCGTTCATCTGCTTAGGACCGACCACTTTTATCTTTGGCAATTATTCGGTTGTGAAATAGATAATATCTATTTAATCGGTTTCGAAGATCTAAGTGGTCATAAAAAATAATGTTTGATTAAAGTTTGAGTCGCAATTAAACGGGTATGAGTATCTTCAATAAACCTCAGTGAAAGCGTGTTGTTTTATTCGTTAGATTTATATATGGATTATTTGCCAATGGAGATGTCAATGCAAGGCGTACCCCTCTGCTGGCCATATAGCCATTATTGGCCATATGAGCGTGCGTAACTACGCTGTATTTTTAATAGTGTGTGCGTGTATCAACCTAGTGTGCGGGATCGTTAAAGTGAGTGATTTGTGTGTGTGCAATGCGTGTTTACCTCGTCCCCCGTAAGTATCGGCAGAAAAAAATGTTTGCGGATTACAACGTTAACATCTCCATTGGTAAATGCTCGAAGATATATGGGCTAAGTAACAATTTGTCAGTTTTTTTGAGTGTTTATCTTCATTGGAGTGAAGATATCCAGCATATCTTGAAGATATGAAACCTTCTCAAATAAAAATGTTCGAATGCTGCGAGAGTTTTTTTTAAATATATTATTCGTTAGCGTTTGACCACTATCTCGCCTGGTGGTAAGCAATGATCTGATTGATGGTGGTGAACACTCTAGGCCTAGAGTACTCGATGACTCTAAAGGGCTGTGTGATGCCGGGAGACCGTTAGGTTTTGGCGACAAATTTTCTACTTAATCGTGGTAAGTTGATAAATTAATAGTATCTGATTTAACAAGCTTTGTCTTTACACGAATTTTATTATCTCTGTATATTATTTTTCTCTGTTAAGGTCTTTTTTGTCAGTAAGTATACCGTAACCTCCAAAATTGTTCATCAGATTTAATGATTTAAATACCAGCTTAAGTTTAGCGCTATTGATGAAAAATAGACAAATAGTTGTAAATATTAAAATAGCTTATATGTGTCGTCTCGTAACCACGATCAATGAAACTTGGTCGAAACGTCGAGTTAAATAAAAATTAATGTTTTAAGCGCGATAAGTCCCGTAGCTTAATATTTATAACTATGTGTTCAAAACGCGAAAGTTTAAAGTTAACATATAAACATTTTTTTTAGGGTTTGCTAAAAAATCTGTTACAATGACAATCGGTGCGAAGTATTCACATGTAGTAAGTATTCATATTACATTTTATCGTTAATAAGAATTTAATAATCGATCTAACTATCACCTGAAGCCAATCTATATATTACCTGAGTCTGTTCTCATTGTCAAGATGTTTGATGAAGCTCTCGGAGGCGGTGTGGTGGTCGACGATGGTAGCGTTCTGCTGCTGGAAGCTATGGAGGACAGCTACATTCACCTCCACCAGAGCCTTGTCTTTCCACAGGTTAACTGGCGTCCGAGTGTCTAGGCCCATGCGCTGAGCTACTTTCTGTTGGGAAGGGAAATATATTTTTAAAGGAGAACAGTATCGGACATGGTAATATTTTTTTTCCTTTTTTTATGAATATTGAAATGAGGAAATAAAATATATTTATTTAACTGCTAAATTCTAGCACAATACACAAACATAGAACAACCATAGGGTGGTGGTGGTATGGAGCATGGTCACAGTAATTTAATTGCAACTATTGTGACCATGCTCTTTGTTTCTGATTTTAACACGTTAATTCAGAAAATTTCTCTAACTATCCGGACAAAAAACGACAAAAATTCTTCCGTAGTCCAGCTGATCGGACAGTTGACCCGTTCTAATAGATAGATTAAAACTAATATATGGTATAATGTTGATTCTGATTATTTTAAATTCTTAGATTAATTTTAAAAATATTATAAATCCTTACTAATATTATGAACGCGAAAGTTTGTAAGGATGTATGGATGTATGGATGTTTGCTACTCTTTCACGCTAAAAATACCGAACCGATTGAGCTGAAATTTGGTATGTAAATAGTAAATAGTAATTGTATCTAAATCCTGGAATAACACATAGAGTACTTTTGATGTCGATATTCTCACGGGAACGATGTCTACGCGGGTAAAACCGTTAGGCCCAGCTAGTATAATATATTTCTTACTAAAACTCAATTTTTCATAATATGTGTTTTATCTGTGTGATATCTATGGCCATTAATTATTATTCTTAGCTAACAATATGAATTATAAACAATAAAGCATATACATTCTTGCTGGTAATTCAACATTGATGAACTTTGCTAAAATTTACAGTCTTAGTATTAATTTATATATTTTTTCAGGCGTTTACTCTCATAAAAATACTCAACGCTAATCGACACTGGTGATAAGTTTTGTTTAAAAAAAATTACAGTACCTACATGTTTATTTTTTTCATCAATCAGTTTCTAGCAAATAAAATATATTTTAATATCATATATACAAGAAGTAAATTGAAAGTTTAATACAAACTCGCTGAGTCTTTGTGCCTTTAATTGACATTGAACATTTGATTCATCAATCACATCGGGTATTTAATTTCCCCTGATACATACGAAAGCTCGAAATATCTGGACTAAATTTTAAGGTTAACAGGTGAAAAACAATTTGAAATTGACCTGTTAAAGGTTAAGGTTTCATACTTTTGAAACTGTTTTTAAAATCCAGCATATATTGAAGACATTTTAGCAGTGGTTAAGGTTTTTGGGTAAACTGGAGTTTTGTGTGCAATAATGTATAACAACATCATCAATAATTTAAACGCGAAAGTCAGTTTGTATATTTGTTTGTTTGGGACTTCTTCACAATCAAACGGCTGGACCGATTCAGCTGAAATTTTGCACAGGGATACCCAGTCCTATGGATTTGGCTATCTACTATGATTGCTACAAAAAGTAGCTTACTGCCATCAAGAAGAAAATCTGCTGCCATAGCCCGGTGTTCCGGCATTATACAGCCCTTGAGAGTTAGGCTCTTTTCACACAAACCGGTTTCCGGGTAGCCGGCGCCGGTTACCCGGTGGTGAAGTGTATGGGCATGGTACATAGCTTTCACATGTACCGGCGTAATTTATCCGGCATTTAGCTTATTTGACGCCGGGTATCCGGCGCCGGGCTACCCGGCAACCGGTACGTGTGAAAAGGCACTTATAGTATTCTAGGCCTAGCGTTTTCATCATCTTCGACAACATCATCGCTTACCTCCAGGTGAGATAATGGTCAAACGCTAGCCTAAAAGACAAATAAATAAAATAAAAATAAGATGTCGTTGTTGGACAAAAGCCGCCCTATATAACTTCCAGAAAAATCTCGGCGATAAAAAAATATCACAAAGGCACCCAAATCTTAAATTCAAATTAAATTTTTAATTTAATGCAAATTAAATTCTAAACATATTCTTTCGTAAAAGAAAAAAGCTTCCAAGAACACTAACCTCAAGCATATTCAACCTGTTGACATCACAGAAGTTGCGGCATCCGATCTCAGTGCTCATATACCACCCATTGAAGGCGTTGGCAGTGAACTCGATACCTCCGCAGTCGAAACGCATGTTGGCAACTGCAGGCAGAGCGTACCAACGCAGATTCAGGTCTTTGAACCAGTCGTACCTAAAATAATTAAGATTGTTTAAAAACTAAAACAACCGACTTCCATGCCCAACGAGTCAATTTCAGTAGCAAGTTTGAGACGTTTATCGTCATATCTCTGGATATACTAATCAGATCTCGATGAAATTATAATGGGACCACCTCGAAAACGTACCCTACCGGTTAAAAATAGAATCAGTTGAATCGGTTTACAATTGACGGAGTAATCGCGTAACATACATACAAAAAAAAACATACACATGAATTGAGAACCTCCTTCTTTTTGGAAGTGGGTTGAAAAAAGAAAAGGTTGGTAAGATGGTTAGTTTTTGGTAGAAAGTACTTGAGCTTTAATCTCATCTGAGGCTAACTAACGATGTCTTGATAGATGCTATTGTGATTTTGAGGAAATGAAGATATCATTTCGACGAGGTACTAAACAATCGACTGTTAGTACTTAGATACTATCCACTCATCGCAACTAATACGATCCATCTTTTCAACCGACTTCCAAAAAGGAGGAGGTTCTCAAATCGCTTCTGTAAGTGTGTATTGGTAGGAAGGTAGTAGGTTTTTTTATTGCTAGAGTTTATCCCCATTTAAATTCCTATTAAATGAAAAATATACCCATTTAGTTCCATTTAAATTTCATCAAGATCTGAGAGGTCCAGAGATATGGAGAAAAACATCTCAAACATGCTACTGAAACTGACTACGCGGCATTTGAAGTCGGTTTTTTAGTTATGTTTTCTTATTATTTTTTTATCTTAATTTTAATAATTTAAGATCGTTTATGAAACGAAGTTATAATATAGTCATTTACAGTATCAATCTCGATGAAATTACTAAGGACCTTAACGGAAAGTATATAAAGTAACTCTCTCACACAAAAAAATCTATTCTATTTAATTCTATTTATCTAAGAAAAAAAAACAAATCGGTTAATATTTGACGGAGTTCTGAGGTCAACAAGATAAAAAAAAACATAGAAATATGTTTTTTTGTTCGGTGTGTCGACCTGTAACGATAAAGGACAAAGAAATGGCTATCATAACTCTCTTATCGAAAAATTACTCTAATAATGTCGAAATTTTTCGAACAACACATTGCGATATCATTTCACACTGTGTTCAAATTCCATGTTTGCCATCATTATTATTTCAATAATGCATTTTGGAACATTCCTTGCAATCTAAGCGCATTTCGAATAACCTCACAACGTTCCATCAGAACTAGTTTACCAACATCAAACCTACTCAGGCATGCATGACTGAATGCCAGCTTGGACGTGCGCACTATGCCCATAATTTTGCTAGTTTGATGCCATTATTGGCTAACTACATTATAAGCACGTTCGATATCTCACACCTACGCCACCAAGTTTGTTTGTCATACCGAGCAAGTTTCGTAGCTGTTTCCGGAGCCACTTCATATATAGGTAGTTAATAGGAAAACTTTTGAAGATACCGCTTATCTGATGAATCCATCACAAAATTATCGCTCATTCATTTTGGAGGATAGAAGTTTTTGTTTTGTATCAGAAAGTTTTCGTCAGTAACTTGTGATGAAATTGTCTTGGAGAAAATGTGTGTGTAATATTGTGCTTAACATTTTCTTACAGCAATATTATTTATATTAACACCGATATTAAAAAAAGCGTTATTTTTTTTTTTATTTGTTTGTTTGGAACTTCTTCACGGTCAAACTGCTGGACTAATTTTGCTGAAACTTTATACATTGTGATATAGTTTTGTATATGGTGGGTTAGGCTATAAGCTTAGATAATTTTTAACGCAGGCGGAACCGCGGGGCACAACTAGAAAGTAATATTTTATTGAAATCTTTAACTAACGAATGAATTATTTTAGAAAAGTAGGTATTTTACCGTAAACATTAATTGCATTTGGTTTGGCTCATATTGTTCGGGGTTTTTGTTTCCTATTTTTCAAACTCCTAGCTCTAATTGCTATTATTGATAAGTGCTACTTTAAATATTTTGAGTTTCAAAAGCCCTATAAACAGCTTTTTTAATTACCCACCTACTTAAGTAAGTTAAGGTAGTAAGTTAGCTAAGTTACTTATTGTATTTCCTAAAGGCCAAATAGATTAGAATACCATTACCTAACAAATTATAAAAGTATGCATTCATAGGTCACACAAGATTCGCGCATAGTTTCACAAGTACACCCCATCATAGACACAACGATAAAAATGTGTATTAATAACAGATATTATAGATAGGTAACTATATATTATACAATATAGACATTGTCAAACAAGTATACGCTCCATTTGCCACGTCGCATTAGCGCCTGTTAACATTATCAATACGGCAACATTGAATAGGCCGGAGTTATGGGCTATAAACACAGATTGGAGATCAGCGGACCACACTTTTACGATAAGCAATCTGTCGAGATGGATGCCCGGACTATTTGACGTTTACCTCGCTACATTATATGCATTCCCCGACGCTTTTATGTACACGTTATTCGGAGACGAAAATTACGTGTTGCTCGGAAAAGTAGTGATAGAGATAGAAAGGTCCTAGAAAAGCTTACAGTGTACGTAAAAAAGTTTATGCGCATAAAGGTTTTTAAATCTCTGCAAACTTTTCCCCCATCTCCAGATGAATGTGCGTGTTGATACTATCATTTAAGTACTTTTGGTGTTTTAGTAACTATTGTGAACTTTATGGTACAAGATTGCTGTATTATTGTGATCAATCGACAAATCACGTTGCGTAGTATTAATTAGTAAGCACTTAAGGTACGACCATACCGCGGCGTCCTGCGTGCGCGATCTAGGCGGCGATCAGATAGCGCAGTAGTATTTGTACCGACTGGTTCACACCAAACGCGATCTACGGTGATCAGAAAACGATTGAAAATCAGATCGTGAACGTGCACGCGAACGCAGGACGCCGCGCTGGGTTAGCTGGGTATAGATGCTTTGACTAATAGTAACTAAGAATTTTAATCTGTGGTTGCGAATGCAAATTCGAACTCAACTGTTCTGTTTTCTCATTGTTCTGTGTTCATCTTCTGCTTTCGCAGATAGTTTTTAATTAAATGTAGGAAATTTGTATAGAGTGCTATTATTGTAATCATCTCTTGTTTCACAATTTCTTAATCCTTCAAATTACATGTTGTTTTAACTAGTTTGTGTAAAGAGATAAACGTAGGTATTGTTATTTGCAACTGTTAAGGCGATTAAGTGCCTACAATAAATTTTATTTCAAGTAAGTACCAACTGACAATATTATATGTCATTGTACAAAAGTACACAAAAGCTCCAGTACGTGTATTGCTTGTGCACAAAAGCTTAAGCAATATACTTACCTAAGTTATGTATTGCTGACAGTGAAAAAAGTTTGGCATCGTAAATCTATCGTAAGACTTTGTTGTGAAACAATCTAAGAATTTATCGGAAATCGTGGATCATGAAAGCTTTTCCATTGTGAGGAGTTGATTATATCGATAAGGAACATTGGCTGTCGGTGCGATCAATGGGCTTTATTTTATATCAGAGCAATTTGAAAAAAATAGAATGGCGCTTTCAAGTTTCAAGTCTATAATTATAAGTAAACTACATTGATTTTAAAAGAGAGTGTAGGTAGTACTTTAAAGTCTCCGTCGGTTACACACTGATATGTCCACTCGTAAAGCCTTAGGTTTATCAAGTAAAACAACCAGTTTTCAGCAAGTAATAACATCACACCGGAGGCGCCCGCTCCGCACCACTGATGGATCCGTAGTGAAGTGTCACTCCGGTGAGTTGTACAAACCATTATTTGTAATATACATTACACACACTAATTATTTATTTGGATTTTAATGGATTGTTGCGATTTGAATAAATCAATCGAAAAAAAAATAACTATAAATCTTTATTATAAAAACTCACGTTCATTTTAAATCTATAAGTATAAATCTTTAATTTCTATCAAATTTAAATTTATCATTATAATTTACAATATATCTGATAATAGGTGTCATGCCCTCTGATTAGCATAAAATAAATAAAATATGTCTGCCTATTTGTTGTGGGCGCAACTATTTCATTTAGAATTCAATAAGTTTGCCGGCTTGAGCATTTTGAGCAAATATAGGAAACCAAAATAATATAATATATTTTCTGCGGTACCCATGTAATTTATCGAAGACAACTTTTTATTTGTAGTATGTGTACCTAACTGTGTCTATTTCTGTCGGTCTAGTGTCCGGCTGGGCTACCACCCTCTATTTGGAAAATCTGTCACCAAAAATCTAATGTATTCCAGCAGCTGTCCTTCAGAGGCAGTTTCCATTCTAGGCCTACCGTGCCCCCATCCTTGACCGCATCGTCACTTACTAGAATAGTGGTCAAACGCTAGCTTTTAGAAAATAAAAACAAAAAAAATACTATTTATATGTCACAGCGATTTTAATTGGTAAAGCACGGCATTCTATATGATTTTATTATATGCAATTTTTACAGGTGAATAATCACAGACTAGAATCGTGGTCAAACGCTAGCTTTTAGAAAATAAAAACAAAAAAAACTGTTTATATGTCACAGCGATTTTAATTGGTAAAGCACGGCATTCTATATGATTTTATTACATGACATGACATTATCACGACCAGATCGGAGACGTTTTAAAAAAAGGCCAAGTCAAAAGTACCTATAACCGGCGAGCATGTATGAAGACGCTCATGAAAGTTGAAGAAGCGAAGGAGGTATGTCAGGATCGTAGCATGTGGAAAGAAGTAGTCTCTGCCTACCCCAACGGGAAAAAGGCGTGATTGTATGTATGTATGTATGTATGTATGTATTACATGCAATTTTTACAGGTGAATAATCACAGACTATTTCTTTTAATACAAACTGTCAACACATACATAGTAAATGCACTGTTATAACTGTATATTTTTGTAGGAAGT
This sequence comes from Cabera pusaria, assembly GCA_954871355.1. NCBI lineage: Eukaryota > Metazoa > Arthropoda > Insecta > Lepidoptera > Geometridae > Cabera > Cabera pusaria. The sequence continues at coordinate 22,754,772 of OX940892.1, forward strand.
GTAGTAGTTTGTAGGAAGCCTTTAGAAGTATTTTGCCACACTTGATAAAATAACAGGGTGTGATTTAAGATAGCAAAAAGATAGAATGATTGCAAAGACACACAACACTGTATTCAGCAAGAGTTGAAGCCTTCGGCCTATGGCCTATGGTAACCGATGAAAACTTGCACACTTTGTCATCGGTTACCAGCGGATAACGTACATGTTCTATCACCTAAAGACCGAGCGACAACCAGTTCCATTCAGAATATGATTTGTATGTGTTTTATTTATCGTGTTTTATTATTTCACAATTTTTTACAAAAAATATCTGAATTACTAAACATTACATTTAATTATTACGGTTTGCAACCCTACATTAATCAGGGGTACACACTTTTTATGTAGTCTGACGGCGCCATTGGATAAGAGCTGAATGGTTCAGTTCTTTATTTTTTTTTATTCAAATTGTTAATTTCTGCTTTTCTATTATTTAGAATAAATATTATTTATGAATTATTAATTGATGTTTGACTTGCTAAAAGTGCAAATTTTTTAACTGCCTATATATACAGATTACATTCTTCTAACTTTTCACTTATTAACCCAACAAATACTTACGAAGGATGCGTCATATGTATCTCCATAATCAGTTCCCTAGGTATCTCGAAGTAGTCAGGGTCCTTCCCGTTAGCCGACAGCACTAGAGGTAGGATGTCCCATGCAGTGCGGGGAGATTTCCAACCCAGTTTTAGGCACAACTGTAACAAAATATCAAGTCAAAATGTAGCTAAAGGTGTTTCATGTCGCATGCCCCCGGTGCTTTGGCTAGCTTGATTGGTGGATATGACGTAGGTATGACATTTAGGTCTAGCTGTGACTGGCGGACGCTTCCGTTATCATATCGATTCACTTGCATCGTGGTTTCCTCGGAGGATAATCCTTGGTGGTTTCATAAAACCACACCACCGAACTTGCCTTAGTTTTATCTACGTCAAGGCAGTTTTACAAAGGGTCAGTAACTGACGTCAGTCGACTGCCGAGTCAATGCTGACCTGGCACTGCCATCGTATAAATTGATTTCAAGTCAGTACAGTACTGTCGCGTCAGCGCTGACTTCAATATTCCCGCTTCATATTTGCGGCGTCAATCCGCTCCCCCCGCCACTCGCGCCAGCGCAACTGACGCCGTGTGAAATGTCGAATCAGTCGCTGGTCAGTTGCTGCCACTGTATTGTACGGTGACCACGCTGCGTTGCACCACTCGCACCGCATTATAAAATGACTTTTCTGTTTGGATAATTCTTCTTCTAACATACCAGTTACTTCTTGCAATAATGACAAACGTAAATTTTCTCAACAAATTATTTAGTTTTATTTTTTGCTGTTTTCGAGAATTCATTTTTCCGCACTGACTTTACAAACATGTGTACACCGAAAGTACTGCACCTCGACTACTGACGAAATACTGACTGCGTCTAAATAGCACGACTCAGTTTTCGGCGCCAGCACTGACGACAGTTAATGACCCTGTGTAAAACTGCCTTCAGTTTCCTGCATTCTGAATAGCTTCTTCTAAGATAGCAAAAATATATAATTTTGATAATAAACCGACTATTTATCATTATACAAAAATGACTCAACACGAGTTAAATAATTGAACAATACATTGTTCAGTTTTTATTTATACTCAAATAAATTATAACTTTTGAATGGATACTATTTTTTATGACGTACTAATAAGCTTTGTTAAATAGCCTACTCAAATAAATCTAACAAAAGGTTGAGGTAACATCAATTATAACACAAAAAGATTTGTATTGTAGATACCGAATATACTAGAAATATCTGGCTAGGATCGGTCAAGTCAATTATAAACTGTATTGCATACAGAATTACAGAGTTATGTGCGTTCACACTTATATTATTCTACCTATGACTCTCACGTTTAATAACGCCCAAAAAAACAACGGGTTGCACTGGGAGTGCCGGCAGAAGTGAAAACTTTAACATTAACGTTGCGAATTTGGTCTACCCTCCCTCCGTCTTGCGAACAGGTCACGTGTCCTGACGCGCGGTCCTCACGTTAACTCAGTTTAACAAAAACTTCCACAAAAAGTTCACAACGCCGCTAATGAAGTTTTCACTTCAAAAATAAGTTTGACTAATGATATGAAAGTTGATGTTTTGAACATAATATTACCTATTTCAATTTTTTTTAAATGTAAAAATTCCCTTTATAGCCCTTTGTTCATATACCCATACTTTATCACATTCGGAACGATGCAGGTGGTCCGCGAGTCAAAACCGTCAAAAATAGATTGATTTATTTGTAGTGCTCGCGAACGATTGTTTTTCAACCACCATCAATTATGGGTGACAGTATGAAGGGTAGGTACTATATTTCGCAAGTATGACAGTTTATAATTGAAATTCGTGAATGTGCAGCTTGCAAGAATACTATTGATGCACTAAGTCATGGTGATATACTGAAAACGTGATAGTTTGCATGATTGGATAAGTATAGATGCACAATAATGAGTTTGAGTTTCCGGTTAAATGAAATATAGGGTCTTCGTATCGAGAGTGAATATATAATAAATATCTTCTGGGTAAGCGCGGTCCATTATCGATGATTGCTAGGTGAGATAGTGGGCAAGTGCTACCAATATAAAAGAACTATCAGCATAAAAGAAATGAATTAGTCTGAAATCATTTTCTTGCACCTCGTCTTATTACTGTCTTCCATACTCAGACAAGCACATTCTGTCTTAGACTGCATTGTCATTTAATATCATGTGAGAGAGTGGTCAAGTCAAGGTGTCCCTGAAGTGTCTCCAGAAACTAGTGTCAAGCGGACTTCACGTAACACTACTTTCTGGTAAACCCTGTATACAGAATTATATTATTGTCAATTTATTTGAGTGTATGAGTATAATAGTGAATAAATAATACAGAGTGTCTGAGATTTTAGCACCTGGATGTCAGCGTCACAGACGTTGTGCATGACTCATTAAATTCTGACAATAAATAAGTTTCGCGAGGTATCTTATCAGTAGGTCTTCTTTAACAGGTTGACAGGCTAAACTTTTGCCAGTGCTGTAACCACACCATAGATAAATTAAGTTTTACTTTCATCTACGCCTACAGACTTCATATTACGCTTACGTAATAACGTAAGCGTAATATGAAGTTTGTAGGCGAATGACAGATTAATAAATCTGTGTTACCTAATATAAAAAAGAATGGGCTAAGAGAGCTGTGACTCGCGGCGTGCAGCACGAGCTTCCCAGCGCAACTGCTCGTGCGGCACGCCGCGAGTCACAGCTCTCTTAGCCCATTCTTTTTTGGTAAACCCTGTATACAGAATTATATTATAGTCAATTTATTTGAGTGTATGAGTATAATAGTGAATAAATAATACAGAGTGTCTGAGATTTTAGCACCTGGATGTCAGCGTCACAGACGTTGTGCATGACTCGTTAAATTCTGACAATAAATAAGTTTCGCGAGGTATCTTATCAGTAGGTCTTCTTTAACAGGTTGACAGGCTAAACTTTTGCCAGTGCTGTAACCACACCATAGATAAATTAAGTTTTACTTTCATCTACGCCTACAGACTTCATATTACGCTTACGTTATTAATCTGTGTTACCTAATATAAAAAAGAATGGGCTAAGAGAGCTGTGACTCGCGGCGTGCAGCACGAGCTTCCCAGCGCAACTGCTCGTGCGGCACGCCGCGAGTCACAGCTCTCTTAGCCGCTCCCGGGACGAAGACTCTTAAATCGAATCGAAACCAGTCGGAGCATAATCCGGAAAATAAACGCGAGTGAATGCCGGTTAGTAAAAAACAAAATATGAATATCACTCGTGAGAATTTCATAACGCAAATATATAAGTGGTAGGTTGCAGTGTAGGTAGTGAGTGGTAGGTAGGTACCTCAGTAAACTCTGCATGCATGGGATCGCCCAAAACAGTTCCATCGGGCTGCCTGTAGCCAGCGTAGCTGATAAGCTGACTGTTCCATATCCTGTAGTCATGCTCAACATCGGTCCGTTGAGGGAACACTGTGATTGCTGACCTGTAATACACAACACATTTTGAGACTTTTGACGACTTTGTGGTCTAGGTTCCTGGGGTCTTATTTTGGGCGATAATTTCTCATGGCTATTTGTTACCACCAACGACCAACCGAGACTAAAAAAAACGCTCACACCGTGGCTCGAGTCACTCGTCAAAAGTATATGTTGTCAATAAGTTCCGCTAAATAGTCTGATAATATGGCCGTTGCCAACTAATTTGGAAGACAGATTAGCACATTTGCGCTATATACAGAAAATCACAATCCATCTTATACCACCACACTTTGTGCCTTACCTGATATTTCCTTTATTTGTGCTGTACTTGATGTGATTGCAAAGAGCTTCGAACATACCACTGGTGGTCGTTACTTGTCTGCAGTCGAATACCTGCAATACAAATATAATGTAAAACGTTCTGTCTGACTTCAAATACTATCGTCAAAAGACTTTAATTGAGACCAATCTTAAAAACACACAAGTCACTTGTTGCTAAAGACACACTGCTAAGGAATGGATTTCCCTGAATCGGTGTGACCCGATGGTACTATCCAGGAGTGAAGACCCCATTTTGTAACAAGTGCCATAGTAACAAGTGAAAAGTGTCTTCTAAGCATGCATTAATAAGTGAGATAGAGGACAAGCGCGTGACCAGACCAGACATATCTAGAGTAAAAATACTCTGGATCTGAATTGTTTACAAAACGAAAAAAAACAGAATTCAATGCCGTGCTAGTTATTTCAGTATCAAGTCTGAGGTGTTTATCTCCATATATCTGGAGATACTCATAATTTTTGACATTACACTACAATACAATACGAAAACTCTTTATTGCATACCAATTACATATCTATTACTACAATCAATAATTATGTCTACGGTATTACTGTGGGCGCTCTCTTATCGCTATTAGCGATCTCTTCCAGAAAACCTTTGGATGGACAGAAATACAAGAAGAATAAGACAGTGGATGGTGGACGGACATTGAAACAGAATCAGAAGTGCAGGGCTATTCACTCGAAAACATTGCATTCGAAAAGTGTCTTTCAATTCGAATCGGAAACTCTATGATTATCACTCACATATTATTCAATATTCAAATTTAAAAAATTACGCTTTCGAAATCAAATGTATCCGTTTGTAATGAAAACAGCTATGCTGTAACTCCTAACAATATCAACATAGCAACACGAGCTAAGTTGCGATGCTCTATTTTGTTCCCCCGATGGCTAATGGATGCCTGTCTCAGCTTCTTCATTCAGAGTCAATTTTTAATGAATTGGATCGTGCACTCTAGTGCAATCTGTTGACTGTAAGTTGTGTTTGCGATTCAATTGGCTGATGTTTGCCGTTGCTTTTTTAATTTAAAAATACTTTTGATTCTTCTATTTTATTTCTTCTGAGATTTCTGGTAACATAATAAAGAAGTGATACGCCTAAAAAAACCATGGCAGCATAGCACCCAGTTCAAGACTGGGGATTGTTGAAACTGACAATTCTGCACTAGTTTCTAAATAATGTAAGGCCTATCCGCACACATTTATATACACATACAAAATTACACACATTTTCCACAGGTGGTAGAAGTATTATATCCATGTTGATCCTAACTGACAAACACCCGTGCTAGGATTTGAACCGGTGACCTCTCGCTTAGAAGCCAAGCCATCTTTTACGCCAACGGGGCTATTACGATGTAATTTCTAGCCAAAAAGCCTGATCGAATATAGAAGACAGTCGTAAATGGTCTCTATCAGTTGCCGTAGGTAAGTTTCCTGTTTACAAAGTCCTTAAGTAGTATTGTTTATTCAAAGACTTATTCTCGAAATTGTTTTACTCCATTACTGGAACTTGAGTAAACAATTCTAAAACCCCGGTAAATGGTAGGCAATCGTCGCGCCGCGTGACGTCACATCACTCACTGTCGAATTAGCAACCGAGTGGCTGCTATCGAGACGGTGCTATGAACTTATTCAGTAAAATCATTTATAACCTGAATTTGAAATTTTAAGATTTTTTTGTTAATGCTATTAAGAACTTAAAAGAAAGTAGAGAAATTGTCTCTCTCTCTCTCTATGGGTATTGGTTATTAAAGTGAAACTTTTATTACATCGTGTTTTCGTCCATCTATCGCATGTCGCGACATGGCGGCGTCGCAGGTGCTGATTGGTGGATATGATAACAGCCTGTGCTGTTTGGTGGATATGGTGTATGACATTTAGGTCAAGCTGTAATTGGCGGACGCTTCATATTTGTATACATGCTATTCTGTCATATAAACTGCTGTTGTTTCGTCCCGTACCAAATTTGCTTTCGCGCCATACGTGGCGCAATGAAACGCGAGTGAGTTAGTCTGTGATCACTTAGCGTGGTCTGTGATTTTCGCCGGCTCCCAGCTGTGTGAATTATTGGGGTGATGAATCGCTTTTGCTTTGGCGTCGCGTATGAATTTTGTTGTTTTTAATGTAATCATAACCTTGCGAATTTACAAGTTATATTGTTGTTAACGACTCGGGCGCAGTCGTATTTAACTTGCGTGCGAGCAGCTGATGGCGCCGTCGCTCTCAGCCGTGTGAATTGAAAAACGACACGGTGTCGAATTAGTGCGATGTGACGTGATTTTGTGATTGAACACGACTCGTCCGCAACCGGGCGCAGTCGTAATATACATTTTTGTTTAACCTTGCGTAACTTGAACTTTGGAGTTATCTTCGTCCACCACGCCTGGAATTGGGATCAGTCATCACGGCTAGTACAGGGAAGTACCTACACTTTTATTAACTTACGTGATCACTTGAGGTAATAAAATTTGGAAAACCCTACTTGCATTCGAACTCCACCATCAGGTAGGTTATAACCTCAAATACAACCACCCTTAGAAACGCCGCGTAATCGCGGTAAAGTTTGCCCAGGAATCGAGGTTACCACGTAATCCACGACAACACGCTTCCACGTAATCTTCAGGACGTGGTAACCTCCGTTTGCATATCCTGTAGTAAACAGCTGTCATAGTAGCCTAGCTTCCATAGCTACACATAAACAAAAGTTTCACTTGCATCGCGGTTTCATTGTCACAGAAATGGTATTTTTTAAGTTCCTTCTTTTATTTTTATTTATACTATATGATATTGTCTTACAAATGACGTCAAAAACTAAACTAATATCTAATTTATACTATGGTAAAGCAAGATGATAGTTAGTTCGTTTTTAGTTTGTTGTTTTAGTAGTTTAGTTTTTTTTTCTGGTTATATGTAACCAAATCATATGCTTAGTTCGGTAAGGGTGTTAAAGATAAAATAATCAGATAGAGTAATCTTGTGAATATGCTGCGTCTTGCACACGGCTACACGACTGCTACATGTCGACTAAATAAACTTGAATGATTATAACACATTAGTTTAAAACATGCAATAACGAAGTCTACATTGTCTGAAAATTAAAAATTACGCACTATATACAACGGCGTGTGCGGTAAAACATTTGTGGCATTTTCACTTAAGTACCTGTTTACCGCATATTATGCTGTTTATCATATCGTTATCTATTAAGTATTTTTACAAACTGCTTTTAAGGAGGTTTTCGCAATATGCAACTCCTTGGTAGAATTCTTATACACTTTTATTTTATTACATTCGTCTACTCGTTTGTAAAAACCAACTTGACGCATATCATAAACGTCTATTTTAAATATTTTATTATGTTGTGCTTGTTGATGTATATTGTAAGACACTATATAGATTAATTTATTTCTCAACACAATTTAAAAAACTTATTAAACTAAAATATTAACTATGACTAATAATTCAAATAAAAACTACAAATAATAAATGGAATTTAGGTCGCTGTCTGCTGGTAGAGTAGCCAAAAAGCTGGCGACATTACCTCTTTGAATCGCGAAACTAATGTGTTGCCCGAGGTAAGCGCCAGCTCTTTGGTCTTGGGAGACATCGATTAGGCGTAGGCGACAGCTCCCTAACAAAACCGCGTGCTTGTTGACCCCACGGGCCCATGGTTTCGACCCCAAACGGAAGAAAAGCATAATTGTCACCGATGCTTATATATTTCCTCCGTTTGAGAGCCTCTGCTGCGTCTGCAGCTGCTCCTGCCACCCGTGAGGTATTATGGAGATGGGAAACTGCCAATGTGTCGACGCACGTCGCATCCCACACTAGCGGCTTTCCATGACACCAAGGAACCAACGTCATGCCGTCAGGCCTCTTACCATCGTCACGTGCGATACCGTTCGGCTCTAAAATAGCCGGCACGTTGACGGTGGCAAGAGCCCGACGGATGACGTCGTTCAGTGAGGCGTGTCGAGAAAGCCGTCCCGCACTGCGACGACATGAAAGACCGTGGTGACCCAGTCTATCCACCTGGTCACCGCAGCAACAGAGATGCGGTTCTGTTATGGGGATGCCCAGACGCAGTCCCACCGCTATACAAAAACTGTTGTTATCCATGAAAGTACCTAAATTGGACGAAGGTAACGTCTGCAACCAATATCCAGATTCCCGTTCGCGCGTGGCAAGTAGACGAGCACGGTCCCTACTATCTATATAACTATCCAATAGTTGTTTTTGTAATATTTTACGTAAGGGCTCGTCCCATTGCCACTGCGAACGGAGGCTCCTTGGGAAGGCTTCTCCTGGGCATGCCATTGACCAGGTGTTTTTTGCTTCTTCCGTTATATCAATCGATATATTCGGTAGTGAACTGTTTAATATTTTCCCGAAAAGACCGGTAATACTATGGACAGAAGATAAAAACGCCGGTAGCGACACACTAGAAATTTTGCGTATGCCTATGCCTCCAAACCGAATAGGTAAGGAAGCTTGACACCATGATTTGTCCGAAAGGGAACAATTTACAATTTTTATTAGGATATTTTTGATTGCTTCATCTAAACTTGATAGTAAAGTCATGTGATTCCAATACGGGCAACAGCGAAGTATATAAGTGAATTTTGGAACAAAAAGACAAAAACGAATTATATGGAATTCTACGTGGCAATGAATTTTTGCTTATATTGTAGTACTTATATTAAGTTATTTATATAGGTATTATCGTTAGGTTAGTGCAAGTCCTAACGCACCAATGAAAAAAAAGAAATAAACTGGCCAAGTGCAAGTCGAACTCGCACTCGTAGGGTTCCGTAACACAGTTAAGTATTCTATAACTATGATATTTCACAACTACAAAATTAACTTTGTTTTTCATGGGGTTTTTATGAAAAACAAAGTTATCTTTGCGGTCGCTATATCTCAAAAACTGCTGACTGTATCTCGTTCAAACTAATTTTCCTTGTTAGTTTTTATTGAGATCTACAGCATATATTTTTTTTTGATTTTTCACTCGCATACTTTAAAAGTTAGAGGGGGGGAGGGACACACATTTTACCACTTTAGACGCGCCTATCTTTTAAATGATTGACTTTGAGAAAAAATAATTTTAGAAACCTCAATGTCATTTTTAAAGACCTATCCATAGACACCCCCCCAACACGTATAGGTTTGAAGAAAAAAAAAATATTTTGTTCCAGTTTTATGTATGGGATGGAAGGATAAGGGCCCCCCTTAAACTTTTATATTTTTTATTTTTGTATAAACATCGGAAAGCGGTTTACAGAATACATCTACCTACCAAGTTTCAGTTCTGTAGTCCTAACAGTTTCGGAATAAAATGGCTGTAACATACGGACGAATAGACAGACAGACATGAAGAATCTATAAGGGTTCCGTTTTTTGCCATTCAGCTACGGAACCCTAAAAAGCTCCTAAGAGGACAGTATTCACAGTTTCATTTAGATAACAATCAGTTTATCTCAACGTTCATTTCTAGAATAAGCCTCTGAAACCACAAGTCTATAACCAAATCACTATGATTGCCGCGCAATCTATTTGAGCCGCGTAATTACAAAGTGTGGTGAAGTCACAGAAAGCTCCCGAGCTTGTAATTCCGCTAAAACACCCAGTCTTGTGGTTGAGGAGTGAATCGAAATGAGTGAATCGATTAACACCGCCTTTATAATGATTAATTCATTTGTTAAATGTTTTTATATTATTTGTTATTTTATTTTTTTAGATAGTTTAAGCGGATAATCTTTTTAACCCCCGACGCCAAAAGAAGGGGGGTTTTAAGTTTGATGTGTGTATCTGTGTGTCAGTCTGTCTGTTTCTTTGATGATTGTGAAATATAACATAACGGTCGGCAACGCATGAGAGTGTTGTTTGCTTGTTTGCTACCTATATCATAATAATATCGTTTAAAAAACTAAAACAACCGACTTCAAATGCCGCGCTATTAATATTTAAGTTTGAAGTGTTTATCTCCATATCTCTGGAGATACTAATTAGATCTTGATGAAATTTCTATGGTGTAGTACCATCTTGGGATATCTACTTTCCAACAAAAAAAAATACTCAAAATCGGTTCATAAACAACGAAGTTACCCGCGAACAAACAAAAAAAAAAAAATATAATATAGGCACCCAAGATTTAAATTAAAAACCTTTAACCGAGGAAATGGCACCTCAGTTAAGAAAACTAAGACTAAAATCAATTAGACCGGTTTCTTGAAGACTAGTAGACTAAATGAATTTCGTTGGGTCTAATGAGAAAACTCCTATTTCGTTTTACGATGAAAAAAAAACATCGGCAATTAACACTTAGGTCCCGTGAAAAATTTTCTTCGGGAAATTCTTCGAGAAAATCCTCATTTCTTTAGAAGACAGTGAGTAGTTAGAATGTGAGTAGTTTAGAATATTAGAACTAAAATATTCATTAAATGTCTTTGCCTAGCTCTCTAGTATACCAGCAAGTCTAGACTGGAATATAATTACGTAAAACGGGGTAATTTTCTACAACATTCTGCTTTGTTTGCTTATTTGTACGGTAAACAAGTAAATACAATGTAGAGTGTAGAAACCTACCGACTTGAAAAGCCACGTGAGTTATTTGCTGTTGGGAATAGAATAAATAGTTCAGTTCTTTATTTCTAAAATAATAAAAGCTAAAAATGTATACCGACTTTAAATGCCGTTTTAGTCAGTTTCAGTAGCAAGTTGTTGAGATGTTTATCGCCAATCACCTCCTTCGAAGTCGGTTGAAAAGTCGATTATTCATGATTTTCATGAGTTAAAGCCGCCTAGATCGCGCACGCGTGTGTTACAGACATAGGCGGCGATCAGATAGCGCTGTAGTATTTGTACCGACTGGTTCCACAGATTACTTTATGTGTCAGACTGGTTCACACCAAACGCGATCAGAAAACAATTGAAAAGTACTGAGATCGCGCCCGCAGATCGCAGGACAACGCGGTGTGGCCGTACCTTTACTATTTCGCTAATATTTTTTAAACATAAGATTTACGCATTTGTTTTATATTATGGCAGATAAATCGCGGTACACCTAAAAATAAGCTACGCTTTTTACCCGACTACAGCGAAGCAAAAAGGAGGGTTATGTTTTTGACCGGTATGTGGGTATGTACGTTTGTAAGTATGTATGTATGTATGTATGTATGTTTGTATGTATGTTCATCTGTTCCTTCATTACTTCTAAACTACTTATCATAATTTGACAAATGATGTGTCGTTGGACGCGTCTTATTTGTCTGCTGGTTATAGGCTATGTGACGTCACGACAATATTATTAATTATTAATAATAATATTATTTCATAAATATTCTTAGTGGTGCTCAGAGGATAGCTGTGGTCGTATGTCCGTCCGTCGTGGCTGTGTAACCGTAAAAACAATACACTCTGCAAAGTAGCATACGACCACGAGTATCCACTGAGCACCACTAAGAATATTTATGAAATACAATAAAATATTTATTAAAAGTAAATTGTTTATATAATACACGATACATATTGATATAGTTTGTACATAGCGATCTCAGGTGAGAATATTTTCTTGTTTCATACTTTTTAGAGTGTGATTTTTCAGTAGTCGGGTTTTAGTTTTTGAACTTATTTTTTATTAATTGTTTTAAGTATTACCGATTAGGCAGGTACTTTATGAAATTATTATTTTACTTCTCAGGACGTGAAATGCTACACATATTAGGAAGTTTAGGGTTTCCTGTTAGTTATTATGCTTCTTTTTTTTGTGCAAATAAAGCGTGTATTTATATCTATATATACGGCAGTACAGCAATATTTCCGTCTCTTGGGCGAAACGAGCTTAATTAGATTAGAATGTTTTAGAATTTTTGGTAGAATTTAGACACGTGAGAACTACTGTTCTCACAGAACTGCTAGTAATACAAATGTATGAGTTAACTCTAAGCGTACCTGTAATTTGGACCACTGTATCCTGCCGATGCACCTACTAGCGTTCCTCCAAGCTAACTTGGCTCCGAAGACCAGCTCGGTGGTGGTGAACTGGTAAGTACCAGTCAGGGCTACTTCTTCTTGCACTGCCTTCCAACGGGCTTCATGAGCTGGTGTGTTGGCTCTGTGGAAGAAAGGAAGCACATATAGTTTTGCATTTACATATGGGAGTTACATATGGGATTTCAATATTATCTTCGGATATTTTCTTGTGTATAATATTTTCATATTTTAAATGTAATTGTGTTATTTCTTACAAGCTATTATTTCACTTGCAATGTATGTATGTGAGTATGTATGTTCGGGTGGAATCTTAGCAGCTAAATTAAACCCACTTCCCGATGTCCAATTTGATGAACTTATGTATCTTTGGTGACAATACAATAATTTAGAACTGATCTGATGATGGAGACGGAAGGTGGCCGTGGCATCTCTGTGATAAAACAATATAACCCAGCCAACTTTGGGCTCGAATGATTTGTCTTGAGGAGGACTTTACATCTAGATGTTATCCAGGGTTTGATAATGAAGCTGGAAGGTGGCCACGGCATCTTTGTGATAAAACAACATAACCCCACCGAGTTTGGGCTCGATTGATTTGCCTTGAAGAGCACTTTACCCATAATCACATCATTATATCCGTAGAATATTTTAAAAGATCACGCCTACTCTAAAATACTCGGGTAGTAAACTATACCTACCAAAAAGTTAAAAATAAATTAAACGTTTTTTTTTAAACAAGCTTTTTTTGGGGCAAGGAAATAAAATGTTAAAAATAAATTCTAGTAAGTATTTTGCGGGTAGGTACTTACCTATATTCTTAAAAGCTTGAGGCACACAAGTATAGTAAGTACCTAACCTGTAAAACGGATAGTACCTCAATATAAGTAAGTACCTACCCGCAAAATACTTCCTAGAATTTATTTTTAACGTTTTAGTTCCTTGCCCAAATAACAGCTTGTTTTAAAAAATATGTTAAACTTTTAATTTATTATAATATTAGATCTACGAACTTATTCGAAGTATTAGATAATAAGATAAGCGACACGCTTACTTGATGCTGATGGTAAACAATGACGCCTCGCCTGTCTAAAATAGCTACAGTTTCCAGTTCAACTCTGTACTGTTATATATAGTGCTGAAACGTTAGCCTATAAGATGTTAAAAATAAAAATATAGTAAGTAATTTCTTAATTTTTAAATTAAGTTTTTAAATGTGCACATTTATACTAATTAGGGCCACTCCATCTAAAGGTTGTCTGGAAGAGATCACTTTAAGACCGTCCATTGTACTAGTGTAAGACTTTTTATGTTGTTATTTAATTAAATAGAGTCGTCAAAGTTTATTTTTAAAATATTCTGGGTCACTACACTAAGTACACCTGGAAATCTAGATGATAAGTTTCAATACTTAATAAAGAAACCCTGTAATATAATTTACTTGGACAATATAAAAAATTGTATTTTCTCGTTTTCCGGATGACATAAAACGTTAAATAGTAAGTCGTTGTAGTAGTGTAGTGATAGTGGGCACTTAGGCAGGCAGATAGAGGCTTTCAAGTGGTCTGTAAACTCTGAATAACTCCTTGGCTAACCACTCAGCTCCAACGGACTTACTTAGTTTCTAGGCAATAATTTAATAAAGAATCAACAAGCTTTGAGAACTGAGTGGAAGAGAACAATGGTGAAACAACAATGCCAACTCAAAATTAAACTTAACTTGGAATAAACTAACTTAACTGTAAATACCATTGTAGTAAATTGTTTAATTTCTCTTCAGAACAGACTTATAAGTATGTCTATAAAATTTATTTTATCTAGCTTTGTGATCATCTGTATTTTTAGGAAAGGTTCTTACATTATATACAATCGACTTCAGTTTAAGGTTCGACCACACAGCGGCGATTTGATGTTCAATTGTTTTTTCATCGCCGTAGATCGCGTTTGATGTGAACCAGTCGCGCACGCAGGACGCGGGGTTGTGGCCGTAAATATCTCGAAAATAATTCTATCAATAGTGGTCAGTGACCATAAAAACTTGTAAACTTTCCTCTTAATATTAATATTTTATGATACTGCACGGCAAAAGCATCCCAACCCTCCATCCTCATATCACGCATAATAAGTAATTGAATCTCCATTGCTTATTGGGCCCAGTTGCAAGAATAGATATCCAGTTCATCCCGCTATCTCCGTCTGGGCCTATCGTATCACATCATCGTCACAGTTTTACAATCATATTGTATATAGTTTTACAATATGATTGTAAAACTGTGGTATCGTCTTCTAACGTTCTGTGAAACCGACTCTCTAGAGAGTTTGAACCAAAGTTCGTCCGACATTCGGCATACACTAAAGCACATTAGTGAACAAATTTAAACACTGAAACCCGACTACTGAAAATACGCTTTAATTTTAGAGATTATTCCCAATAATCGGATGCATGCAAGCAAAGCCGCGAGCAACAGCTAACTATGTCAAATGAAATGTGCTAATTATGTCCTTTCGTTGATACCCAACAAGGCTACATTTACATTTTCCTTCTTTTAGTTATGTCTTCTAGAGGGCGCCATATTCACTTTAATGTGACATCAGATAGCCTGTAATCAAAGAGAATATAAATACTACGTCCTGTAATCACCGGACTATCAAGACGCTTATCACGATTCTCATTTGTCAGATTATGTTGGAAATTTGAAGTTCTGAGGGTTCCCATCACATCAATATAATTTATTGTATACTAGCTGTGCCCCGCGGCTTCGCCTGCGTTAAAAACAACTTTTATTTATTTTAATTTTTTTTTCATAAGAACCATCTCCTGACGACAAAAAACACAACTAAAAAAGAATTAGCGAAATCGGTCCAGCCGTTCACGCGTGATGCCGTGACCAAGGGAAATTGGGATTCATTTTTATATATAAGATATTTACATTAACTACTCGTCCTACAAACAACATCCAAAAAAATAATATAAGAAAAAAAAATCAACAAGACTCCATTTACTAAAAGTTTTCACGAAACAAGCCTCACGAACCGCTGAAAAATGAAAACAGTTCTCTCGAAAACATCCCCTGAAATGGAAATGATACTCGTACCTTCTCAGTTACATAAAACTTTTACCCAAGAAGTATTAGCATATTATTCTTAAGAAACAAAACTTATTTTTTACGATTATTGCAGAGCTATTTTTTGACTAAGAATATTTTATTGCTTCATTGTTCTTGGGGAGAAGTATGTTAATCATTTGGTTGTAAAACGTGCACAGATGTAGATGAAATATTAAAGTTTTTGTGTAAAACTTATGGCTCTTTCAGGGTCTTTAGTGATACGGCGAGCTTACCTAGCCTTGTCCTTATTACTTTGAGTATACAGCCAGAATGTATACTGAAAGCCTTATTAGGATGAATTCAGATAGAATAATATTATTTGCGATCGTTCTCTGATTACTTAATGTTTTTTTTAAGTTAATTATAATATGATATTTGTATTATCCTACTAAAAATACCTGGTATGTTTCTAATATTGTTAGATTACCCAAACTAGTAGTTCTGTGACAACAGTACACACAATCATTAACATTTGGATAAATAATAAATCTTACGGCGTGTTACAAGAGTTCATTCTCAATTAAGGTTAAACTCCTTACTGTTGATAAAATAGTGAGCAAATAAAGCCATTTAGTCGATAACAAACAGCATCGAGCCGCAGCTACGTGAACAGTGAAAATGAAGTGAACGTTTTGTAAATTTGCTATCGGTAGTGGTCAGCACTAAGGAAACGCTGACCTGAATAGGAAATGAGATGCTGAAACGCGGGCTTTAGGATCTTAGAAATGCATATCAATAATGTATGTTTCAGTATGATGCTGGTTATACTTAACTTGCCTTTCTTAGTAGTGTCATAGTGATATAGAACGGTGATGTAATATTTTAAAAAACCTTTTTAAACACAAGCTTTAACATAACCTAGGACCAGAGTAACTCAAGACAAATCCAATGAGCCCAAACACGATAGGTATAACATGTGTAGTTTAGGAGTTCCTTTGGCCACCTTCCAGCTCCATCATCAGATCAGCACCATGTCATCATAATATTGCATTGTCACGCGATTTACACATGTATGCAAAATTTCAGCTCAATTGAACCCCTGGAAGTCGCTCTAAAATCAATCGCAAGATTTGTGACGGACAAATTCGCCGTGAAGTAGAGATAAAGCTAGTAATAAAATTATAAAAATACAATGTTATATTTTCGTGTGAAATTGTAATTTATAATATTAACCGGCAGCACATAGTCCTTGAGAGTCAGAGTATTCTAGGCCTAGCGTTTTTCCATCTTCGACCACATCAGGTCACATCATCATCGCTTACCATCAGGTGAGACATTGGTCAAACGCTGACCCATAAGATATACAATAAAAATTAAAGACGACACTGAATGGCATTGTTTGCTCGAGAGCAAATTGTTACCGCTCGAAAACGGCTCTGTCGATTTGAAATTTAAAAAAATATGTTTTGTGTACATAACATCACGTATTTTTTCATGAAATACGCCTGTAGATATGCTTTAAAAGCAAATCCTTATCTAATTTTACCTCCGTATAGAAGCGAAGTACTGTCCAAGGAAGTCCTTGGCATCGTTGAGGACCTCCGCAGGCTCCCGAGGGACGTCGCCACGTCCCGGGAGCGCCATGACGCTGCCGAGGCAAGTCGTGTCGGTGCATTGTGTCGGCTGTAACAAACAAATTAAACTTTATTAACTAGGAAAAGTAACCCACATTATTAAGGAACTAAAAGACTATTAAAAATGTGCTGTTTTTGTTACTTCAATCATAACATATTAAATTGATTGACAGCTCATTCATTATTCAGAGCATACGTAGATACAGATACAGACTGCTATAATTATAAACCTTTCTTTTGGAATTGCTGTACTCGAAACTGGCCAAATGCAAGTCAGAGTCGTACTTGTTAGGTTCCTTAACACAGTAGATAATTTTATAACAAGAATTTTTTACCACCAAAAATTAACTTTGTTTTTCATAGTGTTTCTATGAAAAACAAAGTTCGGTCAAACCAATTTTCGTTGACAGTGTTTATTGAGATCTACAGTGTACAGAAATGTTTTTTTGTTTCAGTTCCATTAATGGGAAGCCCCCCTTAATCTTTTATTTTTAGGGTTCCGTAGCCGATGGCAAAAATCGGAACCCTTATAGATTCACCATGTCTGTCTGCATGTCTGTCTGTCTGTCTGTCTTTCCGTCTGTCCGTCCGTATGTCACAGCCATTTTATTCCGAAACTATTAGGACTACAGAATTGAAACTTGGTAGGTAGATGTATTCTGTAAACCGCTTTTTGATTTTTATACAAAAATAAAAAATATAAAAGTTTAAGGGGGGAGGGGGGGGGCATCCCATACATGGAACTGGAACAAAAAAATGTTTTTCTTCAAACCTATACGTGTGGGGTGTCTATGGATAGGTCTTTAAAAATGACATTGAGGTTACTACAATAATTTTTTTCAAAGTTAATCATTTAAAAGATAGGCGCATCTAAAGTGGTAAAATGTGTGCCCCCTCCCCCCTCTAACTTCTAAAGTAAGGGAATGAAAAATCTAGAAAAAATACATTCTGTTGATCTCAATAAAAACTTTCAACGACAATTGGTTTGAACGAGATACAGTCAGCAGTTGTCGAGACATAGCGACCGCAAGTATAACTTTGTTTTTCATACAAACACTATGAAAAACAAAGTTATTTTTGTAGTTGCGAAAAATCATAGTTATAGAATACTCTACTGTGTTACGGAACCCTACGAGTGGGAGTCCGACTTGCACTTGGCCAGTTTTTTTGTTGTTATTGTTTTCAATAATGGACCACAGGGTTTGCTCTAACGACCTCTGGATAAAATGAACCGCCTTATTCAATGTACCAGAGACGACATATTGATCTTCGTGCAGCGTATGTTCGTCTCTCGTTCTTCGTGCACATCATTATAGCTTTCGTAGTCAAGCGCTTGTTTGACTACAGTAAAATAAGCCTCAATAAAGCTAAAAGACGGCGCAGTACAAATAACTTCAACATAATATAACCCATTTAAAACCTTTCATGTCATTCGCTTTTTAACCATAAAAGGTATGTTCATAAAACACGATGGGCTTTTTATGTGCAACATAACATTTCAATGATTCGGTGATACAAACACACATTCCGCGTTATCTTGGGAATAAACGGGATTGTATCTAACTCAACTGCCGCGTCGCTCATCGATTTTTAGGTGAGAATTTGAGACTTCTAAAAGTTGTAGATGACATTTTTTTAATAGGTAGCAACAGCAGTATTGTAGCGCGTATAAATACCGTGGTTAACGTTATCAATTATCACAATACGCCAATCACAATAATCGTAATAGCCGAAACGGTGACGATCATGGTACGACTAATCCACCAACTTAAAGTCACTATCGACGCTTCTCCGAAGACTCGAATCCGGAACGCAGTTATTCTACAGAGAACTAAAGTAGCAGGACGAAGTGGCAGTGGGTGTGTCATGTTATAAATTATTTCATTGGCGACTACTGTAGCGAAAGTTTTTGACGGCTTGCTTGACACACAGCTCAACAAATATCTAGTCTTGCACAAAAACCAGTTTGGGTTTAGGCCCAAACTGTCAACCGCAGCGTAGGACTCCTTATGAACAGGTGGAGCGACGACACAGTGGCTAGAAAAGAAAAGCTAAAGATCGAGCTCAGTGCCGTGTCTTAGGAGAGACCTATGTCCAGCAGTGGACTGATACGAGCTGATTACGATGATGATAATGAATCACAAAAGAAAACAAAAGCATATACAAAGCGCTTTAATCGCTAAGTTAGAGCGATCTTTTCCCGACAAAAAAACTTACTCTATCTAACCTACTTAAATTAAGAAAATTAATATAACCTACGAATAAATAGTTATATATTCGTAGACATTTTGAGAATTTGAGAGCTTTGAGGGATTTGAGTTAATTTGAATTAGATTGTGAAGATCAAGGGTCACACAAAAAAGGAACCTGAGTTTCAAGCGCATCGTCACTTACCAACAGGTGAGATAGTGGTCAAGCACTAGCCTGTCTCAATATATATATATATATATTTGCTGTGCGTATTTATGCTGATTTAAAAAATACCTAAGTCGATTAAGATACAGACTACAAGATTTGTCGCAATTCTGCCAAAAGTGAATAACTTTTCTACAGGAAGTCCACACGGCAGCGTTACCTTATCCATCCTTAACAATGTTTTTCGTCTTTCAAGTATAAAGAGCGTGATAAATATTGAATCTTTTTCAAAACTTTGCACCGAAGTTTTGTTAAAGGAAGCGTAAATATTTAATTTCGGTTTAATCCGCGGTTTCTCGATAAATTTATTGTTACCTCTTTGTTTTATAATGAGGATTGAAAGGTACTATTTTAATTATATTGCTATCGAGGGCTTACAATAAAATTGGAAAGGAGAGGCTATCATCACTTGTAAGCCTCCAATTTTGAGGTTCAACCTGATAATCCTTTGTATCCCCGAATTTCAAAGCGTTTTGTGCAAAAATATTCGTATATAAATAGAATTTATTGCCTTTCGTTGGTTTATACGTAAAACTTGGAAGTGTGCCTTGATATCAATTTCACTATTTTCTGTTAAGACAGTTTGAGTAGTAGGTATTGATAAAACATGACTGAGAAAAGTGGTCGATGAGCTACTTTTAACCAACGAAGCAGAAAAGAAGGCTTTTGCAGATCCATAATTAGTTTGTTTTTCATTTAGTAAGTTAGTACTTAGGTCGCATAATTTATTACAGAGTTATCCACGCACAACATTGTACGGAGTAGTTACATTCATTTGGATAATTATTGTTTGTTCGAAACAGTATGATAGTAGAGATATCGTACAAAAAATCTTAATCTAATACAATTTTTCGGAGATATGGAGCAACATTTTCGAATCTGTGGTTCCGGTTAACTACAATATGGGGGTCTTAAGGTGCGGCAACACCGCGGCGTCCTGCGATCTGCGGGCGCATTATCAGTACTTTTCAATTGTTTTCTGATCGCGTTTGGTGTGAACCAGTCGGTACAAATACTACGGTATCTGATCGCCGCCTAGATCGCGCACGTAGGACGCTGCGGTGTGTCCGAACCTATAAAATTGCGAGTGAGTGAGAGCATCTTATGGGTAAGCGCGCTCCATCATCGATCGCATCATCACTTGACATTAGGTGAGATAGTACTTACTACCCAGTTCAGTGTAAAAAAAAGAAGAAATCTGTGAGACAGTTTAAGACAGTTTAGCATCTATTCCTATTCCGGTGCGTTGCCATTTACCAATAACCGCTTACCACCAGGCGAGATAGTGGTCAAACGCTAGCCTGAAAGATATAAACAACATTATCTTTATTAGCAATATTTGTGCTTTGGTGCTTAAATCTGTTTACGTGCCACAACAGCCGTGTCATTTTCAAACAAAAACAATGAAGTAAGAACTGGGTAGTTATCCAGTAGCTAGTACATAAACTAAACATTAACCTAACAATCATCATTTACCATTTTAAACTATAACTAAGACGCAAATCGTTACGTGGACGAGGCGTGAAAAATGTAATGGCGACTATTTATATTCCATTTTCTATAATACGTATTGATTTTTACGGCCAAAACGCTTCAAATGGGCAAGCAATAAAATCTGAATTCCGTCATGGTTGCTGTTATCTTAACACACCTACGTGTTTTAACTATTGAGACATGTTGGTCAATATTTTTTTATTTTATTTATTATTACATATAGACTAGCGTTTGACTACTATCACGCGTGGTGGTAAGATATGAAATGAAATGAGTTTATTTCACATGAAATAAGGTATACAAAAGTTGTCGTTATGATTATGAGTCTGTTTATTTCGCCATATAAATGACATTTGAAAGAACATACTGACATAAATAATTAAAACACAAGCAACAAATGTTCAATTAAAATTAAATAATACGCATTTTGCAATCGATGATATGGTCGAAAATGGTAAACACGGTAGGCACAGAATACTCTGACTCTCAAGGGCTTTGCTGCTGGAACACTCTAAAGGTCGGACACACCGTGGCGTCCTGCGATCTGCGGGCGCGATCTCTGTACATTTCAATTGTTTTCTGATCGCGTTTGGTGTGAACCAGTCGATACAAATACTACTGCGCTACCTGATCGCCGCATAGATCGCGCACGCAGGACGCTGCGGTGTGTCCGTATCTTAAGGATTTGGCTGCAGATTTTCTCCTTGATGGTGGTAAGCTACTAATTGAAGCGAGTAAAATAAAATATATAACAAAATTCCATCAACGAAGTTATAAGCGTTCGGAGATATTCGGTTCACCGTGTTCCGACATGATGCTTTCCAGTCACCTCTGAATCTGTATTGGGACGGTGAAATGCTGTGTGGATTGAACATAATTAAATGAACTTTGTCCACCACCGTGCCGTTGAACACTTGCAGACAAGCACGATGCCATCTTAGGCCAATAGGCGATTGTAGTAAAAGCGGCAATAGGCCAATAAGGCAGTCAGCCTGGCGACCGAGAGGTCGTGAGATCGATTCCACTATTGATCAATTGCACTATTAACGTGACTACTACTAGTAATGTGGAACTCACCTTGCCAGTTAGGTTTTTTTAATAAATGTGTTTATCTCACCATAACAAAAAAATGCGAATACCACAGAACAGGAAATACTCTCGTAGATATTTCTGTGGCTAATACTTTGCTCCTTTTTTCTGACTTCCAAACAGGAGGAGGTTCTCAATTTGTCTAAATGTTTTTTGTATGTTTGTCACGCGAGTACTCCGTCAATTATGAATCGATTTGAATGATTGTTGTTTTGAAGTGTTCAAGTGAAGTGTTGATGTAGTTTCATTTAAGTTTCGTCAAAATCTAATGAATATCTCCAGAGATATGACGATAAACGTCTCAAACTTGCTAAAGAGGCTGACTCGCGCGGCATGTGAAGTCGGTTTTATTTTTATTTTGTAAACGATCTACTTTAAGTATTTCAAAGTTATTTTGTTAACTTAATAATCCGTACCTAAGTTTATCTCATATTTATCTCCTATTTATCTACAAGTTTATCTCATATTTATCTACATGTTTGTATCTGGGCACGCGCTTAGTTGCTTAGCAAATATGAACATACGTAATCTGTGCTCATTTGCATGAGCAAATATTTGTTTTTGTTAACAATGATAATTGTAGAATTAAGCCTGAACAACCTTTTGTTCGTAAACTGGAGCTTTTGTTATTCTATCAAAATTAAGGATTTTGATTTGCAAATGTTATAACTGTATTTTGTTATAGAACTCGTATCTTAACTCAACAATGGGATTGCATGTCAGTGGATTACTTATATAAATTATTGCACATTGTGATTTGATGTCATAACAAGTTTATAAAGTAAGTACGAAAGTATGTTGAAAAGTCATGTTCTAA
This sequence comes from Cabera pusaria, assembly GCA_954871355.1. Classification (NCBI taxonomy): domain Eukaryota; kingdom Metazoa; phylum Arthropoda; class Insecta; order Lepidoptera; family Geometridae; genus Cabera; species Cabera pusaria. Next base: position 22,777,661 of record OX940892.1, read on the forward strand.
TTTGAGAAATTATTTCCAATCATCGAGTGCACTCAAGCAAAGCCACAAGGAACAGCTAAAAATATACTCGTATATATACATTTATATTTTTGAAAACATAATAGTTAAAGCCCTTCCATTTGATACCCCCATTACACACGGCATCATTAAACATATTTTTAGTTCCTTACTTTTTAGGGTTCCGTACCTGAAAGGTCCAAACGGAGGCCTATTGCTGTCACGCACAAGTCCGACTGTCCGTCTGTACGTCTGTCTAACTATCTGTCTGTCGTCTGCCACATAGGTTTTACAGCCAAACTGTCAAAAGTCTTCAAATTGACACAGTACAAGTATTTTGTTGGTCTGAAGCCAAACAAATGGTCAAAAAATATTTTCAAATGATTAAAGAAAGGCGCTAAAATATTGATACCTCATCAAATGGGGTATCGTTGTTTACAGCTCTTTAGATTGATGAATACTATATACTTTGTGTGAAAACCTATTGGAAAACAAAGGAATTAATGCGAAGCCACCAAAAGAAGCTTTTCTCACAAAATCTTGTTCCGAAGAATTTTTTAACTTCCCATTGATCTATCTATGAACTGAACCAACATTTTCACAAATCTGATTATTTAATAAAAAAAAAGCGAATGTACATAAAAAAAAAAACTATAACTATAACTAGCTTTTTATTTGCGGTTGGTGCAATATCCGTGTCCATGAATCGAACGGCAAAGTTAAGAATATCTGTTAATCTAGTTTGACGAGTTTGTACGGAACTCTCGGTATGCGAGTTTAAGTCGCACTTGGCCAGTTTTATTGTTCTCTATAGAGAGCCATATTCAATTATCTGTGACATCACATTGCCTATTATAACCAGCGGACAATCAAGACGCTTCCAACGATAACTTTCAAATTATGAGAAGAAGTTTAGAACTTATGAGGGACCAGATGAACTTAGGTACATACATACACACATACTGGTCAAAATCTTAACCATCTTTTTTGCTTCGCCGTTGTCGCGTAAACATGTTTGATTAGGAGAAACCAATTAAGTTAGAGCTAAGAACCTAAAAGGCTTAAAAATGTCTATTGCAACATAATATTGTTAGGGAGCTTTGCAAAACCATGTTTGGATTTAAAAACCAAACCAGCTAATGCCATTGCAATATTTAGTATTCTTTTGCAAGTAGCAATGAAATTATTGATTAACTTCATTGCTACTTGCAATTACTTGTAATTTTACTTGTTACATAAAAATGCATGTAGCGTACTGTACTGATTGCATTCGGAAATAAATATCTTTCAGTATCTTTATTGTGCATGATTATTCACTTAAAGGTAGGTTCCTTCCTTTAAAGTAATCCCTATTGAGATAAAACTCTTTGTAGAACACCAATACATACTTATAATTAGATATAAAAATAATCAAGAAATAAGCTTAGCGTTTTAATGATAATAAAACGCAAAAATCACACCATAGTTTAAATTTTGTTTCAGTACTTAATTTGATTCATAACAAGTTTTAAGATATCCTGCACCATTACATAGAGCTTAAGAAGTACAATTTATAAGCTAGAGCTTTAATATTGAATCCTATACTTACGGCTCTAGGGCAAGTGCCTCCATAAAGACGGTCGTACAAGTAATCCCGTGACTCGATGTTCTTCAGCACCTTAGGTTTAACGACTGTACGCACTTTCTTCACTTTAACATCGTCCACTTTTAGATCTTCCACTTTAACATCGTCTACTTTAACAACATCTCCCGAACCTTTGAAATGGTCTATAGGGCAAGAATTTTGTTCTTCCGGAACATTGATGAGTTCCTTAAGGATGTTACGAACTGCAATGTTCTCAAGGTTATTTGTTAATGTCTCGGAGTTTTGGATAACACCGGGAGCCATGTTTCCAGCTTTTACGCGGCAATCCTTGCGAGAAAGGATTGGGTGATAAGGCTCGAGCGGCGCACGAGCGCACTGATCTGTTTTAAGTGCCACTAGATCGGGTGACCATAGTATTTATAAGAATTTTATCACCGCAGGCAAACTCACAGATGTCTGTGTTGTTGGCGGTCTGCAAACAGTGTGACACGGCTGTCGCGTGATGAGCTTCGACCTGAGTTCGCTGTGACTCAGTTTTATTTGTACTTTGTCAAGTAAACTTTACGCATACAAAGTCATGATTGGTGAAGAATTTGGCGGAAGCTATAGCCTATTTTTTTATGTTAGCAAATTAACGCGAAACCTAAGTCCAGACAGTTGAAGCCATTGTAAGTATATAGTTTTGATGTCTGATAGGCTAGCATTTGACCACTATTTCGCCTGGTGGTAAGCAATGTTGTGGTCGAAGATGGTGAACACCCTAGGCGTAAAATAATAGTGCAAAAATCAAGTATTAATATAAATAACGATATCGCTTCAGATCAATAAACTAGCCCCCGAGCCCCGTTGCCCCCGTAATGATAGATGGCTTGCCTTACAAGCGAGAGGTCACCGGTTCGAATCCCAGCATAGGTGTCTGTCCACAGGTGGAAGGAACACATTATATCAATGTTCAGCATGACTTGCAACCAGTAAGTACCATCATCAGGGTGAAAATCTGCCGCCACACCTAACCTTATGGTGTTCCGGCAGCGCACAATCCTTGAGCGTCAGATTATTCTAGGCCTAGCGTGTTTACATTCTTCGACCACATTATCGCTTACCAACAGGCGGGATAGCAGTTAAAAGCTAGCCTATAAGATATAAAAATCAATAATAATATTGAATTATTTGCTAAGAATACTTCCAAGGGTTTTTAATAAAAGCAAAGAAACACTTGTAAAAGGGAACCTAGAAAATAAACACGCCTAGAACTTACAAACGCTTAAGGGATTTTAGTGGTGGCAAATAAAGAGCCACTTCTCTTTGCTGTTCATGAGAAATCTTTCATTCACATGCTCCATAAAATCTTTATTAGTACAAATAGGACTTAGAGCGAGCGATAAAAGCGAAAAGCTGCTGAAGGCTGTGTGGGAGAGAGACGTCTGGTTACAAGCTTTATTTCTGTTATAAGTAGTAAGCTTATTGCGTATTTTGTACCCCCGACACGAAAATAAGTGTGTTACAAGTTTGACATTTGTATCTGTGTGTCGTGTCTGTGGCATCGTATGTAGCTCCCAAATGGATTAACCGATTTTGATTTACCTAGTTTTTAAGGTTACTTACCTGATTATGAAAAAAAGGAACCCTGATAGTATCACTTTGTTGCCCGTCTGCCTGTCTGTCCGTCTGTCGAGATCCTTTTCCTTAGGAACGCGTCAAATCAAATTGAAAATCATATCAAATACCTAGAATCGACCGTATCTTGCAGCTGTGAAAAAGTTAAATTTTTAAGTCAACGCAGTCCAAAGATTTTTCGTTTTTTCTAAGCTTGCAAAGGTCAATACACTACAAAACGTAATTAGTGACGTAACACAAATATTAGTAAGTAACAATGAAGATACTAAAGTTTGATAAAATTAAATAATCTGACATATTAGCAAACAGTCCCGAGTTTCTACTTCTAGTCATGTGCCGTAATTCAATATTTGAGGAGAGTCATGCATTGCAGGATCATAATATTTGTAGGTGATCGAGTTTGTAGGTTTAATTTAACTGGGGCGTTTGACGAAATTCATAATAATTCATAATACCAACCTTTATGTCGCAGAAATGATTCACTTGGTAAGATTTTTTTTATACCAGACAAAGCTTGAAGCGACGTTTTGAGCAACGGTACCTGGCAGTTATTGGATGCGAAGAACCGATGATCAGACTGCTTTATTAATAGGCTAACTGTTATGATGGTGATGAAACGCTTGTCCACTACCGCATCTGATGTTAAGTGACGATGAAATTTTAGATATAATCGTGCTTCTTGTCTAAATATAGGAGACGGCAGTGAGACGAGGCGCTGCACTAGATATAGCGCAACGGTCTTCTATCAAGGCAGCTATCGCTGACTTTAGTCTAATTCAAATAGTATATCGTACGTAATTATCTCAAAATCCCCACCCAAGTGGAACCCGCGAAATGGCCAGCATGGTATCCTATGTCAGACCCTATTCGCTATGGCAAGATCATCATTATTAGCAGCGACTGGAAGCAAAAAGCTGCAGACAGAGCTTATTGATGTGGATGGGCAGAGGTATATGTCCAGTAGTGGTTTGAAGTGTGCTGATAATGAATAACGCAGTAATTGAGGACAAAATGGCGCATAGAAAGAACGATCGGCTTTGATGCCTGAGGTAGAGATAGAGGTCGAACCAACGACATCCTAACCTAACCTAGTTAGGATGTCGATGGGTCAAACGCAAGCATATACTATATAAACAATTCCCCTATATTTTGAGAGATATAGGTTCTTTACGGCCATAGAAGCATCTCCTGCTCCCGTGTAGTATGATTTAAATATAAAATGTTTTAGATCTTGTAATACAGCACTGTTTTGACCCGCGACATAACACATAGTAATACTTTTAGTAGCGATTAAGAATAATATTGTTTATGTACGTTCTATAAACTATTATTCTATCCATTATAGCTTAAACGAATTAAGTTAATTTGGTTTGTGCCCCGTGTGTAATTTCCGGGATGACAAAAAGGGTTGCAGCGATAGAATTGTCCAGGGCCAGTACAACTCAAATACCTTGTCAGAGTCTCTCATAGCAAATATTAGACTGATTATTAATGAGATACCTTGAATAAAAGTATTTATTTGTTAGACAAGGTTAACTGAAATGAATAGAAGATTATATCTCCTATTCATTTCAGAGAAAACTAAGAATTATCCAAATAAATTGACTATAAATTATATTATAATTGTAGAGCCAATCCATGTGGTTAATTTTCACTTTTTAGGGTTCTGAACCCAAAGGGTACCAACGGAACCCTATTACTGAGACTCCGCTGTCCGTCTGTCTGTCTGTCTGTCTGTCTGTCTGTCTGTCTGTCTGTCTGTCTGTCTGTTTATCTGTCTGTCCGTCTGTCACTAGGCTGTATCTCATGAACCGTGATAGTTAAACGGTTGAAATTTTCACAGATGATGTATTTCTGTTGCCGCTATAACAACAAATACTAAGAACAGAACAAAGTTAAAAATTAAAGAAAAGTTAAAAAAAAGTTTTTTACGATAGCGCAGCGCCACCTATCTAGCATCAAAGATGGCGCGCTATCGTCTTTACCTTAATCTGAATATCGGAAGCGGCTCCAACGATTAAATAAAATTTAGTATACCTACAGGGGATTACGGGGGCGATAATCGATCTAGCTAGGAGTCATTTTCAGAAAATGTTGTTTTATTCTTGTTTTCACTAATTAACTTTATTGATAATCAACTTAAAATATGACTCTTCCCGACATCTATTGGCGAGTAGAAGTACTGTTTCAGTAAAGCAGTTAGTTGCTCTCAATTAAAAAAAATAGTATTAATATTCGTCAATAGATGTCGGGAAGAGTCATATTTGTCTGTTTAAGTGGCAAAAAATACCGAGCAAAGCTCGGTCAACCAGATATTTAATAATATTAATTACTACAATTACTATTTAAAAGTGTAATTGGTATGGCGCCAACAGTCTTCAATAACATTCCTAAATCTTTAAAGGACATAATATTATTTTTAAAAATAGGCTAAAACAATTTTTAATTTAGAAATGTTATTATGGTATTGACGAATTTTTAAGTGACAAATTATAATCATTATCATTATTTTCATGACATTGTGCTTTTAATTTTATAATTCAATTTAGTTTATAAGAATGACCAGTGTAATATGTATTTAAATTTGGATTATATGTAAGTAAATGTGAGTAAAGCAGCGCCACTGCAAAGTTTGCACGCCTGTTAAGGCAAAACATGACGATCGTTTGAATATTTTGTCACAACTTTTTGTTATACGCATGTTTTACGCAAATAAAATATCTTTATCTTTATCTTATCTTTATTACCACTATTACTATTACTACTATATAATACTATTCTACCTTTGTGTTAACGTTTACTTAGTTGGTGTTAGAAGTTCGTTAGAAATTCGATAGATGGCGTTCGGAACCCTCCGTGTGCGGGACAAAAGTCTGACTCGCACTTGGCCAGTTTTTATTTATCTCTTATTAGTAGGTAGGATTTCTGCTCGTCCGTTTGGGGCGCTACTGCAGAGTATTTAGTAATTCAACCGTGAAACAGAAGCGCTTATTATAGTTGAGAGTCAAAATAGCTAGTGAAATTGTAGTGACGCGAAAAATGACTATAGAGAGTTTTGTGTGCCTCAACTTGTTTTATGTAGACGTCATCGCTTACCATCAGACAAAAGTCTTATTACATTTTAACTGCAAATAAAAGTACGTATGTGCCTAGTGTGAGTTTAATAGTGTATCTTCGAAGTTCAAGGTTAAATGACTGTAAAATTAGTGTAAAATCGAAAATAATATAATGTAAAAAAATTATATTTTGTAAATAGTATTATTATCATGACCTTATTCAATTTAAAGTGACATCACATATAGCCTATGACCAGCGGAAAAATTAAGACACTTCTAACGATACCTATCGCATTTGTTAAATTATGATGAGGTTTCTAGAACTGATGATCATACATAGAAACATTCATACCGGTCAAACACATAACCCTCCCGTAGTCCGGTATAAACAGAGTTGTGGCTATATATTCATACAAATAACGTTTAACTCGTATAAAGAACCTCCCTCTATTAAAAAGCCCGCATCTGTTGTCATCTTACTTAAAACCAGCATTAGTACCAGAATCGCATAAAAACAAAAGGCATTTATCAAAATGTGTTCATTTGCTTTGACGTTAAAAGCCTGTTGTACACCAGCGCTCTTTTTAGTCGAGTCCAGATAATAGAGAGCTCGATCTCCGTAACTACAAAAAAGCTAGGAAAACAATACGCGCAGAATGTGAAACGTGAAACAACGTGAATAAATTCAGGCATAAACAACGCAATATTAAAACGAAAATATGCGGAACATCGTCCGTACGGGACCATATTTTAAATAATCCTTAGCACTCCGGACTACGCGTCAGGTGTTTTAGTTTTCTCCATGAAACTCTCGCTTTGTGCCTATGCTATATGAACATTTTGTGCTAAAAATTTGAACTATTTTTGTTAGTTTCATGTTTTGTTCATTCTAGGGTAAGTGCACTCTGCGATTTTGATATGCCATGGACTGGGTGTCGACTGGTAGTGAAACAAACCGAATTGTTTTACCATCTCTGCTGATGATTGGATTATTTGAATTTTGTTTCGAAATATTTAAGTGTGAATTTCACAGGACAAGTATGGTGGTAGGATATTGTCTATTTGATTATTGATATTGTGTCCGTCTGGCCACCCACCACGCTCAAGTTAGAAAATCTGTAACATTAATGTACTGTGGTGCATATTAGCAACAGGCGATGCTATGCTATCAATAAAAACCGATTATATTGTCGTTTATGACCATGTTGCGTCGCTACTTCGCTAGAGTGATTCTGAATTCAGATTACTCTATGTGTAACTAAAGGCTCGCAATGAGTCACAAACTCTTTTGCAAGTAAACTTATAAACATAGACTATTCCGGAATAGACAAAAAGCGTCAGAGACACAAACAGTAGTCATTTACTAGTTAACCACTCGCGACATATACAACGGGGTCGGCAAAACAAAGACTGCAGACAAATTGAGCTTAAAAAATTCTATCAGGTTCTCTCACAGTGTGTCAAGCTTTTTTGTGATGTGGTAGAATGCAATATTGGTCTAGAGGTTTAAGTCCAGGCTTGAGCTATGCTTTAGTGGAGTAAATTAGCCTATTTTGTTAATATGTGTTTGCTATTGGATTACAACTTTTTATCGACTTGTATTTTATAATTAGAATTCCGTACCTCAAAAGGTAAAAAAGGAACCCTTATAAGATCACTTTCTTGTCCGTCTGTCCGCCTGTCCGTCTGTCAGTCTGTTAGTCTGTCAGTCTGTACGTCTGTACGTCTGTCAGTCTGTCAGTCTGTCAGTCTGTCAGTCTGTCAGTCTGTCAGTCTGTCAGTCTGTCAGTCTGTCAGTCTGTCAGTCTGTCAGTCTGTCAGTCTGTCAGTCTGTCAGTCTGTCAGTCTGTCAGTCTGTCAGTCTGTCAGTCTGTCAGTCTGTCAGTCTGACAGTCTGTCAGTCTGTCAGTCTGTCAGTCTGTCAGTCTGTCAGTCTGTCAGTCTGTCAGTCTGTCAGTCTGTCAGTCTGTCAGTCTGTCAGTCTGTCAGTCTGTCAGTCTGTCAGTCTGTCAGTCTGTCAGTCTGTCAGTCTGTCAGTCTGTCAGTCTGTCAGTCTGTCAGTCTGTCAGTCTGTCAGTCTGTCAGTCTGTCAGTCTGTCAGTCTGTCAGTCTGTCAGTCTGTCAGTCTGTCAGTCTGTCAGTCTGTCAGTCTGTCAGTCTGTCAGTCTGTCAGTCTGTCAGTCTGTCAGTCTGTCAGTCTGTCAGTCTGTCAGTCTGTCAGTCTGTCAGTCTGTCAGTCTGTCAGTCTGTCAGTCTGTCAGTCTGTCAGTCTGTCAGTCTGTCAGTCAGTCTGTGTGTCACCCCCAATTTTCTCAGGAATGGATGGACCTAGCAAGTTGAAATTTATACCAAATACTGAGGTCTATAGTCCCTATTAGGTGTTAAAAATCAAGGTCCTGAATCAACACGATAAAAAGATATGGGCAAATTTAGATTTTCGCGAGAACTTGTACGTACCAAAATTTGCCTTAAATGTATTTTTTTTTATTTTTCAGGATTGACCCTTTATTTGTGCTGTAAGACCTTGCTTTTGACCAAAATTGACAATTCTAGGTCAATCGCAAGTACCCTATAAGTTTTGGGTCGAAAACCTATAGGGTACTTCTCGTTGAACTAGAATCACGAAAATGGCAAGAAGCAAGGTCTTACAGCACAAATAAAGGAAAACTTTCAAAAAATAAAAAAAGTTGAAAATCAAATAAAGAGTGTAAAGAGTAAAAGAGTAATCAAATCCCCATTACATACAGTTTAGAGGTTGAGCTTAATTGGTCCCAACCAACGTTGATACGGAAGCCTCGGTGAGTCTAACTCGACTTAGCCGGTTTTATTTTTCATGTAACCGCCAAAGCCACGTTGCTACTATAGTGTCAGGTAATAATGGTAATATAGGGACCAAGCCCCCAATTACAGCTAGAAACAGTAATCCAAACGTAAGTATTTTCTTTAAAGCGCCAAAGGAGATAATGATCATCTATCACCAACAGAAGCTGTATTCTCAACGGGATTTACTAAAAACTTCTGGTACGTATTACTGAAGCTTATTTTCTTTACGACTTCGAAGCAAGCAACTAATTCGTATTCCGACTGCGTCAAACACAAACTTTTCATAACATCTTACTCTACTTTATTTAACAAGATTACTTCTGTCTCATTGATCCTTTGCAAATCTTAAAGACTCCAATTTTCGTTTAATAATATTTCCTTCGTAAATGGTTTGTGGACTTTTTCACGATTTACAAGTAAAGTTTGAGTGTATAGTGTGAAATATTGTATACCCGACCGCATAGTGTGTATATTTTTGTTAGGGTTCCGTACCTCAAAAGGAAAAAATTAACCCTTATAGGATGACTTTGTCCGTTTGTCTATCTGTCCGTCTGTCCGAACACACGGGACCTTCTTTACGGTCTAAAATTAAAACATGAAAATTTTTGTAATGTAATTGTATACACACAATGTTGTACATTTTTCATCATATATCAAACAAATAAACAACAATTTATTGAACTAAGTATGTACTGATAGCTTCGCTTTCACGGAGACGTTGAAACAATAAAATTTATGACCTCTTCACTCAACAGGTGGTCGATTAAGTCGTTGGAACATTGACAGAGCAACAGGCAATCGTGATTTGTAATGGTTGTCCTAAAGATGCTTTCTGTTTACTTATAATTATAGATTGGTCTTGAATTCTACCTATCTATAAATCAAACACCATTGTCATTATATGGGAAGGTGGGTCAGGTATGTATAGCATAGTATATTTTAACAAGATTTTATTGTTAACTATGACCGCGAATCGGCAAACGTAGCGTAGGACGTCCTGTGACCAGGTGGAGCGACGACATACGCAAAGCGATGGGCAGTGACTAGAAAAGAAGAGCCGAAGATCGGGCTCAGTGGCGCATCTTGGGAGAGGCCTACGTCCAGCAGTGGACCGACACCTGCTGATGATGATGATGATGATGATGATTGTTAACTTGCCGCGTTATATTATGTATGTATGTTTGTGGGGGTCCAATCTTGGAAGCTACATTAGAACCACTTCGTGATATTCGATTGGACCCGATGGTGGAACCGGACGGTGGGGACTGGAACACTGTCATGGCAAATGGTAGGTCTGTGAATTTGAGCTATTTAAGCTATATTTTAATTATTTTCACATGTGATATGAGGGGAAAAGAAAACCGTTTTCCTGACTGGTCAGTGGTGTAATTTGTCTAATCTTTGAAACTAGACGACGCAGAACTCTGCATTAACATCATTTTGCACTGCAATGCGCTCATTGTGCATTGCAGTGCTATTGTAAATGATAATATGCGCTTTACATCTTTATCATTATAATTAATGTTTTATCTTTCCAATTTTATGTTAACTTATTTGCTTACATAAGCAAAAAAAATGGAAGCATCCTCTCTCAAACGAAAAATAATTCTCGAAATCGGTTAATAAATGGCGGAGTTTTGAGGAATAATATGAAATAATAATCTTCTACCAAGAAACTTGCAAAATAGTCAATGCGGTCATGGCCCTTTTTGGTCAAAAAAATTTGTACACAATTACACATTTCCTTTTTCCAAATATAAATTAAGCTCAACAAAAAGTTCTTCACAAAAACACAAAAATATAAAACCAAAATGAGTTTTCCGTCCGAGGGATTCAGGAAAGTATCGGGCTCTAAAAGTAGATTACGGCAGTCGGTTGAACGATACTTCGTCAAAGCCTAGCCTATACGTATTAATAAAAAAATATATATTAGTGTGTGTGATGCGCTGACTAATATAAATTGGAAATAGTTTGCCTAACGAGGAATTGGCAACGTTTATAGCTCTTTGACTCGCAAATGCCATTATAATTGGTTTGAATATATTGATCGCTTAAATATTGTATATTTTGTATGCTTGGTAGTTGTGGCCTATGCCACAACCGATCTCAAATGATGATGTGATCTATGCTATACACGCTTGCCTAGAAGGTATCAAATGCAATAGTGGTCAAGCGCTTGCCTATTTATAATATGAAAAAATTGATATCATTGCGACAGTGATATCAAAATAGAAACAACATATATCTATATAAATATAGCTATAACCCTAAGCAAATCAAGTATAGTTGCACTATAACGTGGTACTGTATCCACGTGGCCTCATTTTCTCTTCATATCAGTTTATATTGTGTTTTAAGTGTATGCTACTAGCTCTAAATATTGTGTGATGAGTTAATGGTACTTTATGTGTACTTTCTATGACACATGTGACCAGCGTCATCACTTTTTATTAAATGATATACAAGCACAAGAACGGCCCACCTGATGGGAAGTGGCCACGGTCGCCTATGAACACTTGCATCACTAGAGGTGTCACTCGTGCGTTGCGGACCTGTCAAGTTTTTTTTATTCTTTTGTGTAGTAGAAACTCATCATAATAACACATACAAATATTTGACTGGATAGCACGGATAGGCACAAAGGCGTTTTCAGAGAGAGGGTACCATAATATCGTATTACCACTGAACATTAGTATACCTTACAGCTCAATCGGATATCAGCAAGTGATTGAAAATGGTTTACATATTTTAAAGGTACAGCTTAATTGCACAAAAACATACATTTATGAACATTGTAACATGAATTAAAGCTTTTTAAATGAAAACCAAAGTAAAAAAATAACAAAATAAAATAAAAGTTCAAACCTATTTTTGTAAAGACGTGAGCATAATACGTAATGAAAAATACGATGATAACAATTTACTAGCGTGAATCCGACTGTCCTACAATTTGCGATAACGGAGTTCTAGTCTCTATAGCCCAGTTCAATCATCAGCTCAAGTCGATGGTATCATATTATTGCGTCGTCAGTCGTCACCGAAGATACGTAAGTTCTTATACCAAAAAGTTCAATCGAACGTCAGAAAGTGGTGCTACTTTATAGTCCTACGGTTCTTCGTCTTCTCACCCTGGAGACCAAATTCTGTGGACTCAAGGTAACATATTAATTTTAACTCTAATTAGCTACTAGCGTATTATCAGAAAATTATTTAAACGAAGTAAATATTACCTAAACAAATTGTTTCTTGTATCTACAGTCACATGACAAGAAGTCATATGTTTGTTTTATTACGACAATTTTGAAATTCCCTGTATTCATCGACGTTATTATTTATCTACTAGCTTGTGCCTGCGTTAATAACTTTATTAATTTTCTTAAAACTTTTCTTTCCTACAATCATCAAATCATGAAACACTTTAAAAAAATAAAAAGCCAAACCGGTCCACCCGTTTTCAAGTTATTATATGTTTAGAGAAGTACTTGTGTGAAGTTTCGTATTAAATAGACTATCTAATCATGTTTCCCCATACAAACTTTGAGCCCCCATTTCATCCCGTTAAGGGGTGAATTTTGGAAAAACCCTTTCCTAACTAATACCTCCATCATAATACCTATCTGCATGCCAAATTTCAGAGCAATCCGAACAATATTAATTTTCTGACTTTGTTACCCCGTTTCACCCACCCTCTTAGGGGTGGAATTTAGAAAAATCCTGATACACATATTTACTTATTTGATTACAGAAGTACATGTGTAAAGTTTTGAATAATATAGACTAATCTTGTTTCTCCATACAAACTTTGAACCCCCGGTTAATCCCCTTAAGTGGTGAATTTTGGAAAATCCTTTCTTAGCAGATATGAACGTCATATCTATCTGCATGCCAAATTTCGCAACAGCGCAATCCGTTAAATGGTTTCAGTCAGTCAGTCAATCAGTCAGTCACGTTTGCCATTTATATGTACAAAAGATAGGTATATATAACGATTACCCATAATCGTTATATATAGCTTTAATATTATTTTGTTTATTAAGCTTGCCATTGTTATCAAGACTAGCAGTAATATGCAACCCACAATGCTAGTAGTCTTGTGAACCCCTCCAACTATGCTTGTGTCTGGAGAGTCTTACGTGCTAAGACAAATATACCCTCCAAATCACAAGTTTCTACAACCAGCGGTTTAGGCTGTGCGTAGTCTCTAAGTCAGTCCGTCAGTCAGTTGTCAGGACAAAGATCCTTATAGTATAAGATTGATTTTTTCGGTTTCAAAGATAAATAAGCCTATGAAATCAAATGTCGCAATGTAAAGAACGGAATTCTGTGACAAGCAATATTTTGTTAAAACAGAGTTTTCCGTGACCCATTGGATTTTGACAAAAGTCATCGTTTACCATCAGGCAAGTGGTTTCGTTTGTCCAGCTACTAAGTATGATGAAAATCAACCAAAGTTTATGCGGAGAGCGCCTATTAAGTAAGCACGAAGGTAATTTTAATTCTGCGCAAACATTACGTAATATCTGGAGAAAGGAAAAACTTCTGAAAAGGCAAACAGTGACACCGACATTTAGCTAATGAGCTACGAGGCTTAGGATTAGCCTCTAATACTTGAGGCAGGGATATTTAGAGAAAATGCGCCCGGTTTTATTTCGTTCTTTTGAAAACTTAAGATAAGACCCTTTCATCGGATGTAACAAGAGATTAGAAACGTTTTTATATGCTTTTGTTCGATGAAAACGCGGAAATATATTCATTGTTATCTTTTTCTTAGTAACAATTCATTTTAAGGTTTAGTCATGCGTTGTTTTTTTTTATACTAAAAAGTTTTTGCATGATGTATTGTTTGGTTATTCTAGCTCTAATATTAAAGCTGCTTATTTTAGGATTCTGTACCCAAAGAGTAAAACGGGACCCTATTACTAAGACTTTGCTGTTCGTCTGTCTCTCTGTTCATCTGTCACCAGGCTGTATCTCGTGAACCATGAATGTTAGAGAGTTGAAATTTTCACAGATTGTGTATTTCTGTTGCCGCTATAACAACAAATACTATAAACAGAATAAAGTTAAAAATAAAAGGGGGTCCTCATACAAGAAACGTGGTTTTTCAAGCGTTTTATGCTCGATCTTACAACCGTAATAGATAGAGACTTGAAATTGCTCATAGTGTATTTTAGTGGTGGCTATAATATCAAATAATAAAAACTAAAATAAATTAAAAATTAAAGGGGTTCCCTATACAAAACTTATTTTTTCGGCATAATTTGTTCAATCGGAACCCTACGTGTGCGAGTCCGACTAGCACTTGGCCAGTTTATTTAAGACTGTATATTATAGTATGCTAGTGCAATTAATTATTTATACATTTATATCTAAGATATTAAGTCAAATATCTGACATTAATTTCAAAGTTATTTATTTATACTTCTGCACACAACACATTTTTACAAGGAAGATTTAATTCTGAAATAGCATTTTCTACCTGTCAACCTGGAGTTGCAGAGAAAAATGTTGGCGGTGCAGTGAAATATAAACAAAAGGAGGCTATATATATTTAGAAATCTTAAAGAAATTAATTACTATATAAACATTACATATACGTTTATATAAATATATATTACACATTATTATCCATACGCAACGACGACATACGCAAAGCAGTGGGCAGTGACTGGTAAAGAAAAGCCGAAGGTCGGGCTCAGTGACGCATCTTGGGAGAGGTCTACGTCCAGCAGTGGACTGACTCCGGTTGATGATGGTGATGATTATATAAATATATATACTACATGAAATTAATAACTACTTATAAATAATATACAACAAGACAATTAGTAGCTACATACTTATTAAATATTTAATAAATAGTAAATTAATAATAACGAAAAAGCTATTTTACTGCGGGCTAATCATCTTCAAAAAGAGTCCACGGGCTTTTAGCTTAAATACTGCTTTGGAATTCGCTTGCCTGATTTCTACAGGAAGCTCGTTCCATAGTTTTACAGCTCTGACAGAGAAGGAGGTCGGATTAGGAGGTCGGATTTACGGCTGTCGAAACCTTTCTAAGAATCATACAGTGTTAACCTCTGCAGTTGACACTGGCCAAGATTTGTCTACTAGTACGCATAACATAGAACAAGGCGTATATTAAAGTCTCTTTTCACTGAATGTTTGTTTGCTTAGGCCATCGTACTGTACGTACGACGTCATGATATGACATCCTTTTATCAGCTTATGTCAGGAAAAGATCATGCCGCACTTTTCACGTTTTATCAGTAAGTGAATGCCCTTAAATAACATCACCGCCACGATACGTTTACCTTACGATAACTGCTTGTTCCGGCAAACGGTTAATGTAAATATTGTAGGTTCTGCGACAGCCTTGAATGTTGCCGACATGAGGTCCGAACAAGGGTCGAAACCTTGATACAACCTACAAAGATTCATTTTCACACCCATACTTTGCCTTATTATATGCCTTATTGCAGAAGTTACCAAATTTCAAACAAACTACAGATTTATTAGCCTATAAGATATAAGAAAACCATCGTAGAAAAAACTTTAATACTAGCGAAGCCTTATTTATTATAAGTATAAGTACTTATAAGTCTTGCTATCGAAACTTTTACCTTGATACTGAAAATAAGTCACAAAAGCCTACACTTAAAGCCCTGCTAAGTAAGTAATCTAGATCTACGGTAACATGGCATTAATAAGCAATTTCAGAGTAACACAATCCAGATATGCGATAAGACACGTTTACACAATCTTATAGACTGGAAACCGCTCCGTTACAATAGCTTATGTCGTTTCATGAAAGTGGTGTATTATATAATCTATCAGTATTTATGATTACTACCAACAAATTTAAAATGGTTTATTTTGATCACATATCTTCTGTATAAATAAATATAATGTATAAAAGGCAAACGTTACTGACTGACTGACTGATCTATCAATGCACAGCTCAAACATTACACTTAACGGGTTGCGCTGAAATTTGGCATGCAGGCATGCAGATAGATATTATGTACGTAGGCATCTGCCACAGATCTAGGATTTCACTACGACGTAGTGAAAACCTAGGTCAAAATTCAACCTATAAAGGGATGAAACAGGGCTTCAAAGTTTGTATGGAGAAACAAGATTAGATAGTCTTTTTATTCAACACTTTAAACAAGTACTTCTATCAATAAATAAGTAAATACGTGTTTCAGGCTTTTCCGGATTTCCATAAGAGGGTAGAATGGGGTAACAGTCTGAAAATCAATATGATTTTTTGGGTTTGATTAAAATGAATACCTATATCCCTTGGTCACGCCATAACTTGAAAACGGGTGGACTGATATAGCTTATTCTGTTTATAGTGTGTTTTTTATGAAAGAAAGGTTTTTATACGTAAGATTTTTTTTCAATAAATGGACGAAGTTTTTACGTGGGCGAAGCCGTGGGCTAGTTAACAATAAAATATTAACAACAAAATATTGTTACGGATGTGGGTTACGGGATTGGAAGGAAAACAGTCGTTGCACAAAAGTAGCGTTTATTCGCACGCTTACAGTAGCACACACGATTGTCCTAGACGAAAGTCCCAGTCCAGCACAGAGTTCCGTGTCAGCACTACACTGCTTAGCACTGTCACCAGTCACTTGAGTCACTAAAAAGGAAAGGTGAAAAGTTCTCTTCAACACGAATCAATCGAGCCCAAACTCGGTAGAGTTATGTTGATTTATCACAGAGATGCCGTGGCCACCTTCCAGCTTCATCATCAGACCCTGGATATCATCTAGGCATAAAGTTCTCTTCAAGACAAATCAATCGAGCCCAAACTCGGTGGGGTTATGTTGTTTTACCTTCCGTCTCCATCATCAGACCAGCTCCATGGTACCATATCATTGTATTGTCATTGAAGATACATAAGTACACCAAATTTGAGTCCAATCGGACATCGGGAAGTGGGTCTAATTTAGCTTCCAAGATTCCACCCGAACATACATAGTTACATACATACATTGCAAGTTAAATAAAAGCTTGTAAAATGGCGATGGTGGGACCAGGTCAAAAAGCTCTTCAGATCATTCCCCATAATAAGAGACGATAAAAGATGAACAGCGCACCAATTTCTTGAGGCTAAGTGACTGGCAGTGGCTTTCACAAAGCTGAAGAAAGTGGAAACAATAAGATAATATAATAATAAATATAAGTGATATTTTCTTAAGGGTTTTTGCCATTTCAGTAGTTACTATTATCGTCGTAGTTATCTGATAGTACGACTAGGACCGTAACCTCTAGTAATCGAATAATCTGACAAGAATTTGTTTGTTTCCATTATCCATATTATTATTATAATTATGTAAATACTCCTAAATATTAGCACAACGGCCTTGAAGGTCAACAACCTGGTAAAGTAATCAGACCTATTCTAGATGTACGAGAGATACTACTACAATGTAATATTATTATTCTATCACATTTTGAACAATCAAAACTAAGATCATTAGTTACACAACGTTGCACAAGTATTTTAGGCCTAGCTGGTTCACCATTTTTAAATACATCATCGCTTACCCCTAGGCAAGATAGCCTATCAGAATGATCTAAAACCATATCTCTATTAAATTTTATATTGGGACCACCGCAGACATGTACTCTAGCCATGAAAAAAGTATCACTTGAATCGGTTTACAAATGGCGGAGTAATTGCGTAACAAACACACAAAAAAAATGCGAGAACTACCTTAGTATTATAGAATCAGCATGTATAAAGGCTCTTATGAAAGTGGAAGAAGCAAAAGAGGTATGTCAAGTATCGAAGCATGTGGAAAGAAGTAGTCTCTGCCCACCCCAATATGAAAAAGGCATGATTTTATGTATGTAATATGTATGTACTAATATATATTTTTTTATCTTGCTAGCAATGTGGGTTGCACATTACACCCCTCCAACTAAGCTAAATATGCTTGTGTCTAGAGTAGGTTCACGTAAATAGTGCAATGGGGGGGGATCGAACTCACGACTTCTCGATCACCAGGCCGACGCCTTAGCCATTGGCCGCTTGAATTTTGCACACTATCCGAAGTTTAACCCGTATAAAACCGAGAGGAATGCCACTTTACGATAGTAAAGCTATGTAGCTTCATGTACCGACATTCAATATTGAACTAAATTACACGTGTTTTACAGTCCAAGTTGACTAAGTGTCTATCAACTGTAAATTCTAATCTGGTTGTCAGTTTAAATTCGTACATGTTTAGGAAAGGCACAGTAAGCAAATATAATTTCGTACGCAATACAATAACAGGCATTATAAAGAAAATCCTTAGACAAACTTATGGTAATTAGTCTAGTTACGCAATCTAATTACAAAGCATATTTATTATTCTGCAATCAACTATAGACTATGTTCATATTGTCTTCTAAAGCTACTTTGCAAAAAGTGTGTTTCTAGATACAAAGGTTTGTAGGTCAAAATTGTACCCGTTGTTTGTTCAACGCGTGTTCATTCTTGGAGAGCTAAGTTAGGGTTTCTAAACATGTTGTATCAATTCAACTTATAAGTTTACATATGACGATTCTGGAAACCCTCAAAACGCAGGTACTATTCTCCATACTTCCGCTTGCTGTATTCCATAAATATTATCTCGTCAACGTTAATTTTTAGACAGGGGTACGTCGTCAACGTATTTGACGAAGCCTACGAGGACGAGACGAGTTACTACAGTAGTTTTTTTTACGCGTGATAGATACGATGCGTGATACTACAAAAATATGGGAAGTCGTGGAAGCCAAATGCGCAGCAATGGGAAATCACGAAGTTGACAGACATTTTAAGCTGAGACGTAGCCCTTACGCTGTGTGCGTACCATACGCAGTACTACGTTTGTTTTATTAAAATAATATTATGACATGACGACCGAATATGTTAAGTCAAATAATATGACGGACCATTGGCGTAAAGGATGTAGATGGTCACAGGTTAAAATTCTAACACAAGGTATAGGTACTTCCAGACTTGGCAGGAGCATCATATTGATATTCCACCAGACTTGCTACCAAAAAAGTAGCTTACTATTAAGGAGAAAAGCTGCCGTCATAAACTTAGTGTTTCGGCAATATACATTACCATCAGGGCAGATAGTGGTCAAATTCGGCTAGCATTAGATATATATTAGATATAGTAGATAGATTATTAGACACAAAAAAAAAACGGGTTGCAATCCGGGAGTGCCAGCAGAATTGAAAACTTGAACATTAACGTTGTGCATTTGGTCTACTCTCCCTCCGTCTTTCGATCAATTTTCGATCAGGTCACGTGTCCTGACGCGAGGTCCTGATGCGAGGTCCTGACGCGAATTTAACATTTTTTACCCATCAAAATACATTCACAACGCTGCTAAAGAAGTTTTCACTTTAAAAATCCTAGCATTGTTTCATTTTATTCCGGTTGTAAGTAAAATGTATGTTGCTAGGTCGCATAAAATACTACACAAAAACTTATAATCATTCAATTAAACTGTTCATCTCTGGGGACCCTTCGAAAGATTTATACAGTACCAATATTAATTCTATAGAACCAACAAACACTGATTAATTCTATTTGACCGAATCCGATTTGTGGTAGAATAATTCTCAGGTGACCAATCTTGAAAGGGATAGAAATGAATTTGTCATCCAGTTTGGGATACAATTGCCACGAGCACATAGGTAGCAATGTAAGGTTGTGCATAAATATATCGAGAATATTTGTTTTCACCTCTATCGATTTTATCATAGTACTTACGTCACATCGTCTCGTCGTCTTAGGCAAGTCGACCAATTAAACTGGATCTACAAAGGCTTGTTTTGTCTAACTAAGCTATAATTTGTAAACATGTTCAGAAGAACATGTTTACAATTATTCATTCATTATAATTTCATTCATGAACGTTGGGAATACGTAGGTACAGATAGCGACGATAAATATTGCACATCGACCTTTAGAAAGAGACAATCGGCTAATTTCGGTTTCGTAGACCGTTATCTCTGTGCATACTACCTATGTGACGTTTTGTCAGTCGTTGTTCAAGTGCGATAGAGTGCGGTCGCGTCCCGTTCAAAATATATAGAGTTGTATAGAGATATATAGAGTTGTTAACACCCCCAAATTTAAATAATTTTAAAGTTGTACTATGACATCTTTAGGAAAAAGAGGGAAACCTTTACGAGGTCAGTCACGCGAAATCATCTACAATGTCTATAAATATTTTGCAACAGAAGTCGAGACATTTAAAAAAAATGAGGATGACAATAGAGGTAATATATAAAACATATTATAAAACATTATAGACTAAAAAGTAAACATGATCGAAGCTAAAGAGTGGAAAAAGGTTTGTGATCATGCAATCAAATGTGAGAGTGAATATCGAAGATTTCAGAGTTTAGACAATCACACTGACAGACTAGTGATAAGTACGGCTGATAGTGACAGTGATATTGATCTCATTGAGAGCACAGATAGTGATATGGAAGGAATTGAGCATTAGAATTATTATTGTTTTTATTATAATGTCTCATTTTAACAATAGGTATAATGGTGTTTATTATGTAGGTATAGGTACTGCAGCTGTAAAATAAATTAATACGTTAACATGATGTGAATATGTTTTTTAATTTATTTTAGCCCAACCTGAAGACAGCACTTCTAGAAAAAAATGGTGTATACAAATAAAAAAAAGGATCAAAAGAAGCAAATCATAATTGTTTTAACAGCTCCTAATAGCTCCTAATAGCTCGTTTTTTTCGACGGGGGTAGTCCCTACGTAAGCACAGTTTGTTCTGTGCTCTAATTTAAAAATCAAATTAATATTAATAATTTAAATCTATTTCAATTAAATTATGTTTAGTATTAAAGTATAGTGAATAATACCTGTCATAGTGTGTTATCCTTCCAAAAAGACACCATTTATTGGCAAAAAATTCACTGCAAGTTTTCATCACAACAACACTACCTACATTTTTTAACATGGAGGCAATTAAAGAGTCCATTGCTCAGTTATCAATAGCATTTAACCAAAGAATGGATGACTTTGAGAGTGAGTGCACAAAGACCCCCAGTGCTGCAACTGCCTCAAGCTCCAACGTTCCGTCTGAGTATCCAGCCTTCAAGCAATTTGTGTTGGCCTCACTGCGCTCACTGCAGGATCAAATTGAGCTAATGGACCAAAGTATCGATAACATTGAGATGAGATCGCGGCGAAAAATGCTCCTTTTTCATGGCTTAACTGAAAATAAAACGGAGAACACTGCTACAGTTATTTCTAAGGTGATCACAGAGCAGCTCATGATTTCGGATTTTACTGAAAGCTGTATTTCACGCTGCCATCGCATGGGTCGCTCTGCGGGTCTTGATAGGCCTCGACCTATTCTCGTCAATTTTATTATAAAAACTCACGTTCATTTTAAACTTATAGATTTAAAAACGGGAATTTAACGTGACTTACGCGATGTCGATATAGCGATCGACATATGTTTCGGCCTCATCCGGAGGCCTTCTTCAGGATCTTGAGTGCGGGGCGCTCGTCGACGCGTCGCACCTCGCACTGCGGGCCGCTGCTCGTGCAGCGCGGGCGGACGGAGCGGGCGGCGGCGGCGGCGGTGGTGGTGTTGGTGGGGGGTAATGATGCGGTGTACATAGTGGAGGCGCGGGATTAGGTTGGAGGGCTTCGTCTTCATCACTGCTGTTTACTTCAGACGAGACCTCATCCAACCGGCAGACGGAACTCACGGTGTCCTCCTCACTGTTGCCACTGGTGACGTGCTTTCCATGAAGAACGGTTTTCCACGTATTTGACAGGTACCACCCTCTGTCTCTGTTGAAGTTACGACGACGACTGATCTCAATGGCTTCTCGGATTTTGCGGGGTACAAAGTACTTTTCACGCGCCAAAATCCGTGCCTTGTCAAATCTGATGTAGTGCGTCGTCCCAGATGTGAGAGCGTGCTCTGTAACCGCCGAGCTACCGCTGTCCACGTTCTTCATGGAAGCAATGTGTTCTTTGAGTCTTGTGGACACGTTTCTTCTGGTCTCGCCTACGTAGCTTGCACCACAGTCGCAAGGAACGACGTAGACCCCAGGAGCTCCTAGGGGATCCTTATCCTTTGGAGAGCGCAACAATTGCCTAACACGTGAGGGGGGGCGGAATATCGTCTTGATGCTATATCTTCGGCGTAACAAGTGTCCAATTTTATCCGTGACCCCCTTGACGTATGGTAGGTACGTTGCTGCTCTCTCAACCGATGTTATTCGGCACTTTGTGGAGTTGTTCGCAATCCGATTACTCTGCTTCCAGCTGTATCCGTTTGCCTCTAACACCGCCTTCACATGCGCGAGTTCCGTGTCTACATGTTGTGGGTCACATAATCTCAGCGCTCTGTTGATAAGTGTCCGAGGCAACGACGCTAGATGGGCGGGATGGTGATGGGAGTCAGCTCTCAAGTACCGTTCTGTATGCGTACTCTTGCGGTACACTGTGTGTGAGAGATGTCCATTCTGTTGTCGCTTGAGTAACACGTCAAGAAACGGCAACGCGCCCTCTATTTCTCGTTCGACAGTGAAAGTGATCGTCGGATGTTTGCTATTTAGATGTTCTAATAAGGGTGTTACATGGTCCTTATGTAAAATAGCAAACACGTCATCCACATATCGCCACCAGTATCTCGGTCTAAAGGATATGTCGTGTAGTGCCGATGTCTCGAACCACTCCATAAAAATATTCGCAACTACTGGAGCTATAGGAGAACCCATGGCCACACCTTCCGTCTGAATATAAAATTCACCGCGCCACTTAAAATACCCACTTGTCAGTATGTACTTTATTATGTTCATGTACTCGATAGGTATAAGAGCTCTCTGGAATAAATCCGTTATAATTTTGAGTGTGTCCTCTATCGGTACGTTCGTGAACAATGACGTGACGTCGAAGCTCACCATCAGTTCGTCTTCACCTTTATTCTCGTCAAGTTCAGTGACTTCACTCTTCGGGAGAAGGTTTGGGCCTCAAAGACTAAACTCAAAGGTTCAAGCACTACAATGTCGGAATTTTTAACCAAAATGCGGCACGAAACGTTGATGGCGGCTTACGATACGGTATGTCTAAATGCTGGACCCGCGAAGGAGTTATCTACGTGTTGGACGCCGAGGGCACACGACACCGCGCGACATGTATGAAAGACCTTGACGAAACTCCGAAGCTTAGCAGTCCAGTTAAATCTTCAACGATAGCCAAGAAATCAAAGGCGGCGAAGCCTAAACGGGCACAGAAGAAATCGTAATAGGTGTAGTCTTCTTCTCAGTTTTTGTGTTTCTCATTTCATTCCAATAATTGTACTTGAGCTGATTTTTTCTTTATTTTGTTTTTTTTTTTGTTTTAAAATTGTAGGTATAATTGTTTTCAATACTTAGTCTGTAGCACTGTCTGTGGTACCCGTATCTGGTTTTAATATTCATAATTGTATGTTCATAATAGTATACAATAACTTTATTTTGTATTCTTTGTGTTGTAATGCAACATCGTCAACAAGTCGTTATTGACATTAGCTGTCAAATGTAAAAAAAGCTATTGTCATAGTACTGTCAATTTTGACAGTGATCTTGACAGACAGTTCGAATAGTGTTTTCTTTTTTTTTAAATTGTGACTAAGCTTCTGAAATCATGTTACAACATTCATTTTTATCATGAAGATATTACTTGTAAGTAATTTAGTTTAGTGAATTTATTTAATACGCTCGAAGGTTTTCAATGTTTTGTCTTTATTTTTTGTCGCAATGTTAAGCATAATTGTATCGTTATTGTGAGTGAATAGTAATTTGTTGTAAACTTGTGGTTAGTGTGTAAGTATCAGAATCTGTCTTATTTCAATTTTGTGATTTCTATCCAACACACACTGGCAGGTGAGAGCTGTACTTCAGTACTGAACAATAAGCCTATTTGATTAGGTTTATTATTATTATTTTTTATCTGGATGTATATTTATATTAGTTTTTATACATAATTATATTATTATATAAAATTTTATAAAAATACATTATGTCAAACTTATTTGAATCTGATAGTGATAGTGATAACTTTGTATCTTTCTCTTCCTCAAGTAGTAATGATGACTGTTTTGTTAGTATACCGACACTCTCGGACACTTTAGAGGCACATTTTACAGATGTGCCTAAAAACCTCAATGTTGTTCATATAAACGCGTAGAGTATTCCGGCTTACTTCCCGATATGCTGGCGACCTTTGAGCATTTAAAACATATTCACGCTATTTTAGTCTCCGAGTCTTGGCTCAAGCCATTTCTGCCTCTTCCTTCTCATCTTTATCCTCTAACTGGCTTCCAACTTATACGCAACGACCGCACTAGTGGTGGTGGTGGTGGTGGTGGTGTAGGTATATATCTTCGAGCTCAAATCCCTTTATCAATAGTAAATATGTCTGCACAACCACCCCCTTCTAACGCTGGCGAGCATCTCTTTATTGAAATTCTTCTGTCACATACCAAAATTCTCCTCGGAGTCTACTATAGCGTTAAAAGTTTAAACGAGAAGAAGGTCGTTTAAACTTTTTCTCTTCCTTCGAAAACTTTCTAGAAGATACTATTCCATGTTATAGTCACACCATCATCATGGGTGATTTTAACACCTGCCTTCTCAAAAATGACTATCGTTCTTCTATGTTAGAATCCGTGATAAGATCAAGCAATCTACATCTTCTTCCACTCAGCGCCACCCACCATTTTCCTAATACTACACCCTCACTTCTAGACTTGCGTCGTTGCTAATTGCTAAACATGGTCAATGTTGCTACGTTGCTAAACATGGTCAATGTTCGGCAGATGCTTTTTCTTATCACGATCAAATTTTTCTCTCTTACAAAATTCGTTCTCCTAAACTCAAACCCAAAACTCTTCTTCAACGCAACTTTGGTAACATCCCAACTAGCAAAATGCTCTTACGTTTCTCACTTTATAAGAGTTCTGAGCTTATAGTGGTCTCTTATCTGTTTTCGTCATTGCAATCGCTCCTATATTAGTATCTGACAAGCCGTTACATGCTCTAATACGTTTGATCTTAATACCGTATGTCTTAATTATGCATATAAGATTATTTTACAGTGCCGTTGTAAGCCACACTCTCCTAAAAAAGCATTTTTTAAAACTTATCACACTTGAGATCTAATATCCACATTTTCTAAGCTCATTTAATTTTATTACATATTTTCTAAATGCTATTGTAAGATCAACAGCAGTGGATAGGCACGGTATTAGAGTGATATTGAATCATCATACTTACAATAGAGAAAACGAGTCTAATTTAAGAATGTTTGATCTTAAATAAAATTTGTGACTAAAATTATGAGAATAAAATTTGATGTTGACTATTATATTTCACTTAAAGTATTTTAGTGTGGTCACATAAAATACCATTTCACATCCCAAAAGTTCACTCTTAAATTAAAATAATGTTTTATGTCAATTCAAAGAACTCTAATTTATTCCAACATGACTCCATGTTGGAATTAATTAGATTACTTCTAAATGATCTTACATTAGTCTTATAGTGATTCTAATAAATGCAATACTAATGGCGACGCTTTTAATACAAATAAACAAATAAAATAATTAAACAAGAAGAGTATTTGTTAAGCATCGAGATACCACACACGACCATGATTCACCTGCATGTTTCGCAACATCGGTTCCCATGCCCAGCGATTACCGGGAAACTCGCCGCGTTGCGACATCGTCCGAACACCGGTGGGAACGAGGGACTTGAGAGACACTTTCTGTTCACACTTCGAGCGATCGTGACCTATTTAAGTTTAATTTAAATATTGTAATTTTTAATTAAATTAAAATTATTGAAAACTATTTCGGTTTTTTTTGCGCCTTCGCGGTCCGGTCTACTTAATTGGCGCAGTCTTGTGGATAATCCTAGAGAGCCGTCTCTCAAGGTCGCGAATCTCCAAAATCGAGAAACGTCACCCAGCAGAGCGACGACTTCGGGGTTCCAGAACCTACATCCTGTGGACCAGACACGAGGCGTATCCAGACATAGATACTGCAAGACAGGCCGAAATGAAATTTATGTAAGTGCATTAAAATTCTTTTAGTGTCTTGCCATTTCTATAATTATATTTTGTGTAGTATATTATTTCCAAAATTACCCATTCACGGGAATCGCGGAACTTGACTAGGTTATCTAGATATTTAGAGTGTGTAGATTTAAATAGAGATTTAGTTTACGAGTGTGAGGAACCGGAAGTAGAATTTGTAGATTTAAATAGAGATTTTGTTTACGAGTATAAAGAACCGGAAGTAGATATGTCCGATTTAGATAAAGTTTTTAATGCCCTCCGATTATTGCCGGAGTTTGACGGGAATGTAAATGTTTTAACTAGATTCATTCATTTAAGTGACCAATTGGCAGAAGAATTTATAAATAAAGATCCAGAAAATAAATTAAAGACAGCAGCATTATGTAACGGAATCTTAAATAAAGTCACGGGGCCTGCAGCTCGTGTTATTAATTCAAATGGTATCCCGACTACTTGGCAAGGCATTCGTAGAGCACTAGTTAATAACTTCTCAGACCAACGCGATGAGACCGCCCTCTACTACAATTTAGCTTTGTTAACCCAAGGTCATAGCACTCCCCAAGAGTTTTATGAAAAATGCCAAAATATTTTCAGCACGGTTATGACCTCCATCGCGTTGCATGAACCCTTATTGACCACTCGTGAAGCGAAAAGGGATTTGTACCAGAAGCTCACATTACAAGCTTTTGTGCGTGGGTTAAAAGACCCGTTAGGCTCGCGTATTCGGTGTATGCGCCCGGAGTCAATCGAGAAAGCCTTAGAATATGTTAATGAAGAACAAAGTACCTTGTATCTTCAACAACGTAACGAAAATCTTATTGAAAGAAAACCGCAACCAAACTCATCATTTAAAATGCCGCCATCGCAAAATTATTATACACCTCAATTTAAAAACCACGGTTTTAGTATGCCTGGCCCTTCTAGGCCGCAGGCTTTGCCATCGTTCGCCCCACAGTGGAGGCCAAACTTTAACCAGCAATACCGGGCGGGTCCAACTCGTACAATGCAGATTTTCCGTGCTGCACCCCCAAACTACAACCCTCAAAGTAACACATTTAGGATGCAACCGAGATATCCTGCGCAACCGCCTCCAAGACCACAACCTATGAGCGGTGTTAGCCATTACGTAACTAAAACGCTACCGCCGACATCATTCGCGCGAGCGCACGATTGGACGAAATCAGGCAATCCACCCCCTAGCAATTATTTTAAGACTAGGGAGATGAACTACAATGACTGCTCTGGTTATGAAAACTATTATGAAGACTACTGCACTGATTCATACCCTTATGAGTATGATCAGTACGCCGAATACTACTGCAATTATTTTGATCCATACATGTCTGAACAACCGGAAGTTTTGCATGGTGTAACTAGTGATACATCTAATGTACCCACTGTGACTGATCATGATTTTCAGAGCACCTCGAAATCCGAAAAACTAAAATAGAAGTTAATCTTCAGACACAACGTCAGCTCCCATACATACAAATCAGCAATCCTCCGCTTAAGCTATTGATCGATACAGGTGCTAATCAGTCCTTTATTAGCCCCGACGCGGTAAAAACATACTTTCATGACGTAACACTTAATTTTGATCCCTTTGAAGTATGTAACGTACACGCTGTGACACGTAGCGATTACTCAATAACGCTACCTAGCTTTGCGGAATTTAATGACACCGATGATGTCACATTTTTTGTCTACAAGTTCCATGACTATTTCGACGGGTTGATAGGATCGGACTTGCTAGACAAATGGGAAGCCTCAATCGACTTTAAGACCAAGACCCTAAATACGCGGAACGCCGCGAATCCAATCAAAGTCTATGACTCGCGAAACGCTAATCTCTATGAAGACGTCATACCGGCAGGCAGTACTAAGCTTGTTAGACTGCCGATAAATGTTCAGGATGGAGATGCTATTGTTACGGAACAAGTGATTTGTAATTGTCATATTGCCGAATGTTTAACATCTGTCAAAGGCAATCGCGGTATTATGGAAATTCATAATCCAACCCGAAACGATATCATTTTCTCCATGGACCATCCGGTCTGTGCCGAGCTTTATAATGAAGAGTACACGCGTACCGAACAAGTGCCCAAGCGTGTAAAGGAAGTTTTGTCTCGCTTGCGAACAGAGCATTTAAATGACGAAGAGCGTACTAATTTAGAATTATTATGCTCTCAATACGCGGACGTGTTTTATTTAGAAGGTGAAAATTTAACTTTTACAAATAAAATAAAACACTACATCAAAACCACCGATGAAGTACCCGTGTACACTAAAAGCTATCGCTATCCCTTCATCCATAGGCAGGAAGTTCAGGAACAGATTAGTAAAATGTTAGAGCAGGGAATAATCAGACCATCAGATTCGGCGTGAAGTTCTCCAATATGGGTTGTGCCTAAAAAGGCAGATGCCTCAGGAAAGGTTAAATGGCGCTTAGTGATAGATTTTAGAAAACTGAACGAAATGACTTTGGATGACAAATATCCGATACCGAATATCACGGATGTCTTAGACAAATTAGGCAACTGCCAGTACTTTACTACACTAGATCTAGCTAGCGGGTTCTATCAAGTCGAAATGAACCCAGCAGACATCCCCAAAACTGCTTTTAACGTGGAGCATGGCCATTTTGAGGTTTTACGCATGCCAATGGGACTTAAGAACAGTCCGTCTACTTTCCAAAGAGTTATGGACAATGTACTGAGAGAATTGCAGAATACTATTTGTCTTGTGTACCTAGATGATATAATAGTGTTCAGCACGTCTCTGCAGGAGCACATTATAAATCTTGAGAAAGTATTCAAAAAGTTGCGCGAGTCCAACTTTAAAATTCAAATGGACAAGTCCGAGTTCCTCAAACTCGAGACTGCATATCTCGGACACGTTATAAGCAAGGACGGGATAAAGCCTAATCCGGATAAGATATCTGCCATCCAAAAGTACCCACTCCCCAAGACACCTACTGACATTAAGAGATTCTTAGGACTTTTAGGCTATTACCGGAAGTTCATACCGGATTTCGCTAAGATAACGAAACCAATGACGCAATGCTTAAAAAAGGGCTCAAAAATTACACTAGACAAAAATTACATCGAATGCTTTGAGAAGTGTAAAACACTCCTAATGAATGATCCGATCCTCCAATACCCCGATTTCAACAAAGATTTTGTTCTCACAACCGATGCTTCAAATTTAGCCATAGGTGCTGTTCTATCCCAAGGCCCCGTGGGCTCTGATAAGCCAATAGCCTATGCGTCACGAACCCTTAATAGCAGTGAAATAAATTACAGCACCATCGAAAAGGAACTGTTGGCAATAGTTTGGGCAACGAAGTACTTTCAACCCTATCTATTTGGCCGTAAGTTTAAAATAATGACCGATCACAGACCCCTTCAATGGGTCATGAACTTAAAAGAACCTAGTTCTCGCCTAACACGGTGGAGGCTTAAACTCAGTGAGTATGACTATACTGTGATATACAAGCAAGGCAAACAGAACGTAAACGCCGACGCTTTATCACGAGTCCAAATTAACAACGAAGAGACTAGTTCTCTAGCTGTTAACCCTACTCAGGGAGCACCCACAATAGGTAGGAGACGAAGTTCAGATACCATCAGCGTAAATTCTGGTTCAGACACCCTCACTGCTCGTTCAGAGTCAGATACTCTCACAGTACACTCCCATTCAAATACTGTGACTGTACATACGGACGCAGAAAATCCGATTCTCGAAATCCCTATATCTGACTATCCTTTAAATAAATTCAGCAGACAAATAGTAATAACTTTAGTTGACGAAATATTCGATATACCAACCGTTACAAAACCTTTCGAAAATCATACTAGGACCGACATTCGTATTTGCAAAAGTAACTTAGAAGAGGACGTAGTGACAGCTATAAAAACATACGTGAACCCAAAAGTAAAAACAGCAATACTTGTTCACCCTACTGACGCTATGTATACTATAGTCCCAATTATACAGGCAAATTTTAGGAGTTCCTGCATGGACTTAGTTTTAACGAAAGTTGAACTTGAAAATGTGAGGGACTACTTAAAACAACAGGAAATAATCCGTAATTACCACGAAGGTAAAACTAACCATCGAGGCATAAATGAGACTTACCTAGCTCTATCTAGGAAATACTTTTGGCTTAAGATGAAGGAACATATAAGCAAATATATTAACGAATGTAGTATCTGTGGCCAAGGTGGCCATGATAGAAAACCGGTACAACAGAGGTTTCGTATCGTGGTACCTCCCACTAAGCCATTTGAAATAGTACATCTTGACCTGCTTAAGCATTGACTTTCAAAAATATCTGACCATCATAGACGCGTTCTCAAAATATGCTCAAGCATATTATCTGAGAGATGCCACCGCTATTAGTGTAGTTCAGGCCCTCCTGACATTTAGCACTCATCACGGAGTACCTATTACTGTCGTAACAGATCAAGGCCCTGAATTCACTAACCAGGTATTTCTAGAATTCACTAGGCTTCACAAAATTAATCACCATAAGATTTTAGCATACGCACCGAACGAAAATGGCATGGTAGAAAGGCTTCACTCGACATTGCTAGAACACCTTCATCTATTAAAACTCGAACATCGAGGTGACTTAATAGTCAACCTAATGCCATACGCCATTCTAGCCTACAATAGCTCGATTCATAGTTTCACCAAGTGCAGACCTCTAGATATTATAACCGGACACCTAGATCCTCGTGACCCTGTAGACATCAGTCTTTCAGAAAACGTTTTACAACAATATGTTCAGGAACATCGCAATAGTATGCAAAAGGTTTTCGAAATGATAAATGAATCATCATTACACCACCGTACTCAGATCACGGAAAATATCAATAAAAACCGTGAACCCGAGATACAGTACTATCCGGACCAGCAAGTCTTTGTACGCAACCCACAGGCAAGCCGGCAAAAGTTAGCTCCCCGGTACACACATGATACTGTATTAGCTAACCTTCCCATCCACATATATACTAGAAAAAAATCTGGCGCTGTTGCCAAGTCCAGACTTAAAAGAGTCCCTAATAGCGGCAAATTGTTACAGGATCCTCCTTCTGGTCCTGGGACTAGTACAAGCGGAAGAACCAACCCTGACTAGCTTGGATAATGGACCGGGTATTTTACCATTTAACATTGGAACGGCAAGAGTCGTGACTCACTACCACTCTTTCCTACAAATTACTAATTTAAAAGATCTCCGTAATAGTATTAACCTTGTAAAAACACAACTGAACTCCATATCGTCCCGATTTCGTAATAAGACTATTTCTTTGTACCAACCTCATATTGAGCATATACGTATTAAAATAATTAAATTGTCCAACCAGTTAGAAACTTTTGAACCTAATAATCGTGTAAAGAGAGGTCTCATAGATGGCTTAGGCTCAGTCATAAAAAGTATTTCGGGAAACCTTGATTATACTGATGCTGTCAAGTACGACAACGCAATCAAAAGCTTACAAGCTAATGAAAATAAATTGGTTACGGAAATGAATAATCACATTAGTCTTGGCAAAAATTGGATAATGCAACATACTGATATACTTAATAATTTGATCCAAAATCAAAAGAAAATTGAACTAGCTTTAAATGAAATAAAGAAAAGTGAGATGAAGCGTGAATCTAATCTCACTATATATGCTAACCTAGCACAGCATATAATTATTTTGGCAGATAATGTGGACGACTTGTCGGAAGAGTTACATAGATTAGAAAACATATTAGGTTTTATTCGTGCGAAAAGTACGCACCATCTTATGTTTAATATAGACTCCTTAAAGGACATGTTAAATCGATTAAATAGCCTCTATAGTAAACAGCAGATTTTGCAGGCCGACTATAGAGAGTATTTTGATTTAATCAAGTTAGGTTATTATTATAAGAATATAGTTATAGTTTTCAAGTTCCCGGTTGTCCGCCCTGCTACCTTTGACTTGTATAAACTTTCCATTGTCCCCAATAAAAACCATAGAATCCTGATCCCACCTTATCCCTTCTTGGCAATTCACGACAAAGATTTTATGTACATGGAGGCTGAATGCCTGAAGTCTAGCCTAGGGTATCTATGTGAAGACAAGCAAAACCACCACGGACCTGAGACTGACTGCATATATCATCTCATCACCACGCAGCAGATCAGCGAGCACTGCCACTTCACCCCAGTTGCCCTTAGAACACCAGCAATAGAAGAACTTGACGATCGACATTATGTACTGAATTTTCCTACTTTTACAAAAGTTCATTTAGCATGTTCTCAAGATCATTATGACACCATTCGAGGAAGTTTCCTAGCCACGGTACCAAAAGGGTGCTTACTGCAAACGAATGAATTCAAAATTATAAATATTGAAGACCGAATTAAGGGACAAGTTATTAACATCATGAACCTACCAACCCAAAAGGATTATACAATAGAAGAAAAACTGTTAAAACTTAATTCAATAGATCTAAAGAAGCTTCACGCCAGTAACACAGCGATATCAATGGAAACCCCTATAACTCTATCCAGACCTGAAACATTCAGTATGTACTACTCTATAATCCCACTGTACATATTGATGTTGAGTGCAGTAGCACTGATCACCTGGTTCGCTATACGCAATCACTTAAGAAAGCGAACGCGACAGGTAATAACTGAAGTCGGACCATCCCAATACGCTGAAATAGAAGAAGGACACCAGCCAGCTGACTCTGGAATATCAGCGATATTATCGAGCCTAGCCCGCCAATAGTCGCTGTTCTTCAGGAGGGAGGTGTTAAGCATCGGGATACCACACACGACCATGATTCACCTGCATGTTTCGCAACATCGGTTCCCATGCCCAGCGATTACCGGGAAACTCGCCGCGTTGCGACATCGTCCGAACACCGGTGGGAACGAGGGACTTGAGAGACACTTTCTGTTCACACTTCGAGCGATCGTGACCTATTTAAGTTTAATTTAAATATTGTAATTTTTAATTAAATTAAAATTATTGAAAACTATTTCGGTTTTTTTTGCGCCTTCGCGGTCCGGTCTACTTAATTTATTAAGTATACTATATTTTGATGAGGCGCACGAGTTGTGAAGCGTAAACTAGGGTCTACTTTACAGTATATAATATTTTCCAATACTAATACTTACCGAAAAGCATAAAACGAAACACTTGTCAATAATGGTACGGTTATTACAATATAATTATTAAATACCTTTGTCCTTACAGTTTTCGATTTCTTTTTTATTAGTTCAAACAAACTTAACTTAACTTAACTTTCAAACAAACACTATTTATACCAACAGTTTTTTTACGATTGTGTTTCATCTTAATGTAAATCCAAATAAGCTTTTTACGCTCACAGGACTCTAACGTTAAAACAATGTAAGCTTACGTACGCTTAAATTAGTTTTGGTAAGATTAATTTAAGTGCAAACAACATTCAATAAGACTGATATTAGAAAGATATAAACAAATCACGCTTATAAATGGTGCCCAAATGCAGGCTTATACGACGATGTAAGAATGGTATAAGAGCCAGAAATAGTGGTCTAGAGATTGCAGTTTTTGCTGGTTGGGATGGAAGGTCTGGAAGAAATCGCTTTAAGCGATAAGACCGCCCTTTGCATTACTTAGAATAAGTCTGTTACCTTAAGTATTTTCTGTATTATTGGTGTGCAAATAAATTATTTATCTATCTATCTAATAGATACCGGACCGTTTTTCGGTATTTCGTGCGACAGAGAACGCTCTACGAAGCCGAAATTAGCCGATTGTCTCTTTTTAAAGGTCGATGTGCAATATTTATCGCCGGTATCTGTACAACATTTGAGTAAATAAGATTTTTTATTTTTTTATATCGTAGGTATAGGCTAGCGTTTGACCACTATCTCACCTGTTAGTAAATGATAATGCGGATGAGTATTGTAGCACGCCAAGGACTGGCTTTTAAAGACGGCTGCTGCAACACAATGTTTGGCAATATATTTTCCTACTTAACAGCAGGACACCTGCTTGGTAGCAAACTATGGAGAAGACCTTAAAATCTGTCCTCAAAACGACACTTACTAACAGGTGAGATAGTTGTCAAACTGCTAGCTTATTTTCTTACTTCAAATACTTCTGTACGTGCCTTTGTCACAAATCTTGATCTCACCGATCTTGATGAATTCACAGGACAATGTCTGCCGTATTTGCTAGTATGATATAAATAAAATAGTCTTTCAAAAATCTCTCTACGAGGCTACGAAGCACTTTTCGTGTTAATGTTAATTGAAACCGTTAAGTAAACAGTCCTATTCTGAAACATGACACGTTCTGAAGTCGAATCCGCTTAGTATGTCCACGCCATGTCAGCACATTCGGTAATGAGCGTCGAATAATTACAACACACGTCTCGCGTGCATTACTCAGCTAATCCTGGAGTGAGGACGAGGTGGCATGTGCCAGAATAACGACGTCTGAATTTGTCTTGTAGACTATAAAATGCTTAGAGTTAAGAACCTAGATAAGATCAGCTGTGTGATTAAAAGGTGTGCACGTTTAGTCGCTTAGGATAAATTGGTTTACATCGTATAAACCACATTGCAACATTATGTGAGCATGCTACTATAAACTTTTAAGATTCCGTACCT
This sequence comes from Cabera pusaria, assembly GCA_954871355.1. Lineage (NCBI taxonomy): Eukaryota > Metazoa > Arthropoda > Insecta > Lepidoptera > Geometridae > Cabera > Cabera pusaria. Next base: position 22,812,509 of record OX940892.1, read on the forward strand.
CAAATTCATTCATTTATTCAGTCCAGTCTTTAAGAAACCAGTATAATTGATTTTAGTTTTCTTTTTCTAAAGTGAAGTGCCATTTCCTTGGTTAATAGTACATTATGGTACAAGTGTGTAATGTTGGTGATTACCGCTGAGGCGTCATTGAGACCCGAGCCGTTAGGTGAGGGTTGAGGTCAAGAGAGCCGAGGACGGTAATCATCAATACACACGTGTATCACAGTTTTACAATCATACAGTTTGGAATCGAATGTACTTGCGCAGAGCAACGGCGGGGAGGCGGGCGGCGCGAACCACGTCCCACAATCTCGCTTAGTTTGTGGGATCGCAATTCGAGGGACGCCGTGAACGTGTTAAAGCGCGAGCGAGTTTTAGTTACGAGCATCGTTGATGACATTAATGTTATTGGTGGACACCTGTGACTTGTTATGACTTACGATTTCATTTATCAGGGCGAGCGAAGCGAACCCTAACACTATCCCACAACCTGAGCACTTTTGTGGTGCACTTTACTGAAAAACTATCACGCCTATTGATTTGTGCTTTTGTATACTAATTTAAATTCACATGCAGATGTGTTATCAGTAAAAAAATATATAATTTTATTAACATTAAAAATAGCCGGCCAAGTGCGTGTCGGGCCACGCGCAGTGTAGGGTTCCGTAGTAGCCTGTTATTCAAAACAAGTCTTTACCCGTTATAAATAAGCAACTAGGTACTTCGTCTTTGCACTTTAAAGGATTTATTCTAAGGATGTATTTGGTACAAAATTATCCAACACCCAAGTTCAACGACTATTACTGCTAGACTGATAAAATTATCTTAACCGCTATAGTTTCCTTTAAAGTTCATGAAATGCACTATTATCACGTTTTGTTCCAGATTTTTCAAGCCAGCAGTTTAGCTTCAAAGAATTAACTTCGCTGCGAACATAATGTTTGGTTTCTAACGCCATCTGTTGGAAATCTAAAAAATGTACATCTGTCATCCAAATGACTTCTGGTATCAGTGTACCATTTATGGCAGATATCTGCCATTTAGGCAGATTTAGGACCTAAATTTTAACTCTGGCAGATTTTTTTTTATATCTTCTAGGCTAGTGTTTGACAACTATCTCACCTGTTGTGATGATACGGATTACGCTGACGATTCCAAAAAGTGGCAGATTTCAAGGATCTTTATGAATTTTGAAATATAAATAGAATTTTGTCAATTTTCTGTTTCTATTTAAAGTATAACATTCTTATTATGCATTTTTTTTTGGTTGGAAATGCCCTAGGCTCTCCGTCTCTTCTCAAATCTACCATCGTACTCCGTCAAATCTCTAACCGATAAAAAAAAAATTACTATCGCGGCGTGTGAAGTCGGTTTTTGTCATTTTGTAAACGATCTTAAATTATTTTAATTTTGTATAAAAATCGAAAAGCGGTTCATAGAATACATCTACCTACCAAATTTCAACTGTGTATTCTTAGGAATTTCGTAACTATTACACTAACTGTTCCCAAATTATTAGTAGTTTCGGAAAAAAGTGGCTGTGACATACGGACGGACAGACAGACAGACATGACAAATATACAAGAGTTCCGTTTTTTGCCATTCGGCTACGGAAACGTTGCTGCTCTCTCAACCGATGTTATTCGGCACTTTGTGGAGTTGTTCGCAATCCGATTACTCTGCTTCCAGCTGTATCCGTTTGCCTCTAACACCGCCTTCACATGCGCGAGTTCCGTGTCTACATGTTGTGGGTCACATAAGCTCAGCGCTCTGTTGATAAGCGTCCGAGGCAACGACGCTAGATGGGCGGGATGGTGATGGGAGTCAGCTCTCAAGTACCGGTCTGTATGCGTACTCTTGCGGTACACTGTGTGTGAGAGATGTCCATTCTGTTGTCGCTTGAGTAACACGTCAAGAAACGGCAACGCGCCCTCTATTTCTCGTTCGACAGTGAAAGTGATCGTCGGATGTTTGCTGTTTAGATGTTCTAATAAGGGTGTTACTCAAAGAACACATTGCTTCCATGAAGAACGTGGACAGCGGTAGCTCGGCGGTTACAGAGCACGCTCTCACATCTGGGGCGACGCACTACATCAGATTTGACAAGGCACGGATTTTGGCGCGTGAAAAGTACTTTGTACCCCGCAAAATCCGAGAAGCCATTGAGATCAGTCGTCGTCGTAACTTCAACAGAGACAGAGGGTGGTACCTGTCAAATACGTGGAAAACCGTTCTTCATGGAAAGCACGTCACCAGTGGCAACAGTGAGGAGGACACCTTGAGTTCCGTCTGCCGGTTGGATGAGGTTTCGTCTGAAGTAAACAGCAGTGATGAAGACGAAGCCCTCCAACCTAATCCCGCGCCTCCACTATGTACACCGAATCATCACCCCCCACCAACACCACCACCGCCGCCGCCGCCGCCCGCTCCGTCCGCCCGCGCTGCACGAGCAGCGGCCCGCAGTGCGAGGTGCGACGCGTCGACGAGCGCCCCGCACTCAAGATCCTGAAGAAGGCCTCCGGATGAGGCCGAAACATATGTCGATCGCTATATCGACATCGCGTAAGTCACGTTAAATTCCCGTTTTTAAATCTATAAGTTTAAAATGAGTTACAGATCTCAAACTTTCAGAAAATAAATATTTTATTAGAACCTAGATGTTGTATAAATATCAATCAGATTTCTTCCGGGGGCAGATTTTATTTCGTACCCTTTGTAAAAGTTTGAATGAGAAGGTAAACTTTATTTTTAGGGTTCCGTACCTCAAAAGGTAAAAAAGGTACCCTTATAAGATCACTTTCTTGTCCGTCTGTCTGTCTGTCTGTTCGTGTTTTTTCACCGATTTTCTCAGAAGCGGGTGGATCTAGCAAGTTGAAATTTATACCAGATACTGAGATCTATAATCCCTATTAGGTGTGTAAAAATTAAGGTCCTGAGTGAACACGATAAAAAGATTTGGGCAAATTTAGATTTTCGCGAAAACTTTTAGTACCAAAATGTACCTTCATTTTCAACTTTTTTTATTTTTTGGATTTTTTTCCTTTACTTGCACTATAAAACCTTACTTTAAAAAAAAAATTGACAATTCTAGGTCAACCGGAAGTGCCCTATAGGTTTTGGGTCGAAAACCTATAGGGTACTTCCCTTTGACCTAGAATCATTAAATTTGGCAAGAAGCCAGTTCTCATAGCACAAATAAAGGAAAAAATTCAAAAAAATAAAAAAGAGTTGAAAATCAAAGGGTTACAATACATCAAGTTCACTCCAATCAAGATAGGCCTCTAAGTTATATAAGCGCTCATACAATTTAGAGGTCCAGCTTAATTGGTAACAACCAACGTTGGTACGGATGTTTCGGTGGGCGAGTCCAACTCGACTTGGCCGGTTTTATTATGCTTTATTTTATGCCATAATTCAATAATATGATGGCAAATTTTATGCATTTGTTGGAGTGGTTGGTGTTTTGTCAAATTTTTTGCCAGTGTGGGGCAGGTTTGCTATTTAATATAAAAAAAATAAAACTGCCATAAAATTAATACCAGGCAGAAAAACTACGCGAGCCTCACAAAGCTCGGCTTTTAGCTAGTTAAATTAATGCGATGTTATATATAATACTTATTTTTTATAAATATATAATTACCCATACCTTGGTATTTAGTAAAATTGATCACCTAGTCTGGTATTATTTTACTTGACTATTAGATGACTTTTTAAGCCAATAATAATTTAATAATATTTTATTTTGGCAATCTTTGCTCACCAGAAACAGAGTCAAACATATGGTCAAACATAGCGTCTATAAGTCTGAGTCTCACACTACGGAATCCCTGTCGTGAGAATCAGTCGTTATTATTGTAATTAATTAAATGCGTAACTATATTATGTATCTCACATCGCTAACATTTTTGGTCGATTTTTTTTTGATAAAGGTAGAAAACAAGCAAACGGCTTACCTGATGGTAAGTGATAAACGGTGCCTGCGAACACTAGCAACACTAGTGGTGTCACTCATGCGTTGGTTGCCGACCTGTCAAGATTATTTTCATCCCATCTATTCGAAAAGTGATAGTTTGTTCCCCGATAAGTGCGCGCAAAATAGGTCTTTTCCGCCCTAGGGTGGGAAAGTATTTTTTTAAGTTTTGGCTTATGATTGTTCTTCTATAGTGCCCGGTCTAAGGAGGTTCAATGAAACTCCTTGACATTTCATGACTTTTTTTATGCTAGATAGGCAAGCATTTCACCACAGTCTCACCTGATGTGAAGTGACGATGCGGTCGACGATGCAGCACGCTTATCCTGTAAATACCCATAAGTTTTTTTTTAATTCATTACATGACATTCCGTGATACTTCATGAAATTTCGTGACATATCATGACATTTCGTGACATTTTATGACAGTCCGTGACATTTCATGACATTTTGTTACATTTCATGACATTTATTTTGGACATTTCATGACATTTTGTGACATTTAATCACATTAAGATAAAAACTATTTAAACTGATATAAATAAGTAAAATATTATAAATAAAAAACAGAACCTAGGTCGCAGCTGTCTGCCGGTAACCTTCCCAAAAATCGCATTTCGTGATATTTTTGAAATTTCGTGACATTTCATGACATTTCGTGACATTTTATGACATTTCGTTACTTTTCATTACATTTCGTGACATTTCATGTCATTTTGTAACATTACATGACATGACATGATGAGCCTTTTAACTATTTCCTTTTCTCATAGAAGGGGATGAAAAGCAGAGTGTATAACTCGGCCGCAAAATTATTTTGCCTCGGCCGACGTACTTTAAATCCCTTGCTACGCTGTGGATTTTAAAAAGCGGCCTCGCAGAAAAGTACTATTTTGCACCCTTGTTGTACAATCTACTATTTAATGCCTCTTTTGAAGGACTCGATATTAAAACTTCACTTAACTAGGAACTTTAACCAAAGTTTCTAATCTACATGTTATTCCAGTAAAACTTCTTTAATTAAAATCAGCGTATTAAATAAAAATAGAACAATATCCTTAACTCTAAACCACTTATAATTGGCACACAAAAATTCAGAGCCAAAATAAAGACATAAGAACCTCCGCGTAGGGTTTATTGTAATTATTTATTCAGCGAGATTCAGACAAGGAGCTGAGAAAGTTGCTGAAGTTTGAAATTTATAAACTGCCTTTTGCAAACTAAACGTGACTAAAATAACATTAAAACTGTGTTTAAAATAAAGTTACGATAAAAACGTTAATTTCTGAATAGAGGCAGTCAAAACGAATAAATTGATATCTTACTAGCACTTTCAAAAACACGCAACCCTTTAAATATAATATAACTAACATGCCATAATAAACTGGAAAAAAAAAGTTAATAAGGGTAGGGGAGGGGTACCCTTATTAACTTTTTTTTCTAAAAATGGCGAGCCTTTTATTAAAAAAAAACAACGTGTTTTTAGTGCAGAAATTACAAATAACAATAGAATCGCTAGACACTACACTAATCGTATGAACGCGAAAGCACGTACCATGATATCTAGTTTTTGTTCTGAGGCACATACAAATAAGTGGTATAAACAAGGTGGTAAACACGCCATAGTAAAAGCATATTTTATCGATGTTCCGCCTGACATCTTCCAAAAAGTAGCTTACCACCATCAAGAAGAAAATCTGCCGTCGTAACCTTACGGTATTCACCTTCTTCGACCACAACATCATCGCTTACCACCAGGTGAGATAGTGGCTTAACTTCTTGACTTTAACATACAAAAAAATGTTATACAAGATAGAGATTTTCAGGTGACTCCCTAATTTAATTACATTAGCGAAGATATATATAGTATAAAAATATATATAGCGACTATGATACTACTATACTTTCCCCTAATTTAATGCAAATTGGCTAAGTTCTATTGTTTTTCTAAAAGAAACTCAGGAACATACGCAGACGCTACTTCTGCAAAAATCAAAAATCAAAGCAGAGGATATACTTATAACGTTAAAATCCCAATGGCCCCACTAACCTCTTTATAATACTTGGACCCGATGTATTGCTGCTTTGCGCTATAACTAAAACAACCTTTTTAGGGTTCCGTAGTCCTGACAAGGAATCTTTATAGTTTCGTCATGTCCGTCTGTCTGTCTGTCTGTCCGAGTTTTTGCTAAGAGACCGTTAATACTAGAAAGCTGTAATTTTGTGGGGGTATGTATAAATATTACGCCGACAAAGTGCTGAAATAAAATTTTGAAAAATATTTTTTTTAGGGTAGTTCCCCTATATGAGAAGTGGGGATGATTTTTTTTTCATCGTCTACCCCATCGTGTGATCGTTGAATAGGACTTTAAAAATGACTTAAGGGTTGCCAATACCATGTTTCGATTGAATGCATGCTCCATTTACGAAATATTAAACTTTAAAGTGTAAATTTTTGTTCCAGTAGGGTGCCCCCCCCCCCTAAAAGCTAAACTGCTGGCATGAAAAATCTGGAAAAATTCGTGATAATAGCGCATTTCATAGACTTTAAAGGAAAATTATAGAGGTTAAGATAACTTTATTAGTTTAGCAGTAATAGTCGTTGAACTTGGGTGTTGGATAATTTTGTATCAAATACAAAATCCTTAGAATGAATCCTTTAAAGTGACAAAGACGGAGTACCTAGTTGCTTATTTATAACGGGTAAAGACTTGCATTGAATCACAGGCTACTACGGAACCCTACACTGTGCGTGGCCCGACACGCATTTGACCGGTAATTTATTAAGAACTCTTTCGTTATTTTCAAACTTTTATGATTAAAAATGTGCAATGTATGTGACTGGCGCTATATTAATATGTGGCGCGTTTCTATGTAAGCGTATTGGAATTATCCGGATATACGAGCTTAGTGATAGAATGTGACAGAAAGCTTCATTCATAGAACTACCTAATGTCAAAATTCAATCGCCAGTTGTAAGAAATCTGGATCGATCGAATATAAAAACTAATCGATATATATCGAATGACCAACAAAATGCGAAGCGGGAACAACGGCGAAGGCTCCACACTCAAGATTCTGAAAAATAAAGCAGAAACAGTTGACGACCACCATTATCGACATCGCGTAAATCACGTATGGAGTACACCTGCATATAATAGTATTATTTTCTTTGCATAGCGATCACGGATTAAAATCGGAACGAGACATAAAATATCCCACATAACGCACATTTTCTTTTTCCATGAAATCGCAACAAACGTCCGCCGCAGCATCGTAACCATTTTTAAGGGCTAAGGGTACGTTCAAATGGCACGGGCTCCATTTGCGGCCCATTAACACAGAAGTGCAATATGGTGCCACATCAGCTAAGCAACGCAACTCTGTGTGACGCTATACACTTGCCGAGTTAGTGACTAACACTGTGAAAATATAATTGTACTAGCTAACTACTAACACTTACAAACTTTCGCTATCATAGTAGGATTAAGTCTTCATATTTATACGTCTACGATACGATTACATATTTTGTTATAGGCAGATGTCATCGCTTATCATCAGACAAGCGTTACGATAGTTCTATATACTTGTATATTAAAATAATATTAAAGTTTGGTAAAAATATTAAGCAACCTGCCCATTCTGGTAATGGCGACGCAATTCGACCGCAGTCACACGAATGCCACAACATTAATCCACTTTTGTGGCGCTGACAGATGTCATACCACCTTTTCTGCTACATATTGTTTATTGTTTTTTAACCGACGAAAAAAAAACGGAGAAGGTTATCAAGTCAACGTGTATATATTTTTTTATGTGTGACCACGCATAACTTTTTACAGAGTAGTCTGATTTTGATAATTCTTTTTTTATTGGAAAGGTGTACCCCCCAAGGTAGTCCCATTTAAATTTTAACGAAATCGGGCGAGCGGCTTTTAATAAATCAACTAAAATAATAGATAAAAGTATTATTATATTGATGATTTCATCGTAGCGTCAATGTATATTGACGAACATATTGGAATAAACAAAAATAGCCGAAAATCGGGCTCAGTTACTTGTACCATTCATTATTCTGAGGCTCAGTGACGTGTCTTGGGAGAAGCCTATATCCAGCAGTGGACTGATACCGGCTGATTACGATGATGATGATGATATTATTTCACAGGTGGTACCATTTCAATTTCATCGAGATGTTGATGAAGTTCAGTATCTTCAGAGATATGAAGATAAACACCTCAAACTTAGTATTGAAATTGGTTAGCGTGACGTTGGAAGTCTTATTCTATTAGTTTGTTAAAATTAAATAGAGATGTCAAGTTAGTTAGATTAATACAAGTGTAATAAATAAATAGTTTGTTAAATGATCTTAAATTCTTTTTATTATTATAAAGCATAAATGACCTATAAAACGTTTTTCTAGGCCAGGGGTACGCAATGACGCCTGTTTATAACATGTGGCACAGAAAACTTGCTGCTAAGTGAAGATGTGATTCACCTTTAATGTAGATTCTCATCCTCTATAGTCTTACCTCGTGCTGATCTAAGCTCTCCTGTGAACGTGTTAATCTAATTATTAGATTCTTCTAAATTATCTTTTTTTCATTGGAGCGGCATTTTTTGTAGGCCTACCCATGTTGGCATATAAAGCCTGTTTTTTTTTTTAATTAGTCACAGTTATTTTACAACACATTATAGACAAAGTAGGATTATATAACAATTAATAGCTAAAGTAAGGTAGGTAGCTATTTTAAAAGTAATAAAAAATTAAGAATGTAGTGATTAGTAGATTATGGCCACAATTTTTTTTTAAATATAACTTTTTAACATAATTAATTAAGCATTGGTGGCGCCATCTATGACTACTTATTCCGTAAGTTAATCATTCGGAAGAAATCATTACAGTTTTCAAATCCGACGAGAGATGTTGCACTGCGTAAATCAAATATTATGTTTCTTTGAAGTGTCACACACTTTATATTTTTGTAAAATTGTTAAACACAATCCAAAATTTCATCGTACCGACGGGATTCGAACCCTCACCCCCCGGATTACACGTCCAGGTGCTCTGCCAATTAAGCCACGGTTCGTCTAATTTCGTCGTATCGATGGATCGAACCGTGGCTTAATTGGCAGAGCACCTGGACGTGTAATGGATTGTGTTTAACAATTTTACAAAAATATAAAGTGTGTGACACTTCAAAGAAACATAAAAATAATTAAACCGCCGAAAAAACTGAAAAGTAAAAAATAATAAACCTTTGTTATTTAACCTTAATAACGAAGTTCTTAAACTATTGTTAATATACCTCAGTAAATATTTTTGTAATGGTTTTGAGTTTTTAAAAATTATCCAACACCCAAGTTCAACGACTATTACTGCTAAACTAATAAAGTTATCTTAACTGCTATAGTTTTCCTTTAAAGTTCATGAAATGCGCTATTATCACGAATTTTCCCAGATTTTTCAAGCCAGCAGTTTAGCTTTTAGAGGGGGGGGGGACGCCCTACTGGAACAAAAATGTGCACTTTAAAGTTTAATATTTCGTAAATGGAGCATTCAATCGAAAAATGGTATTGGCAACCCTTAAATCATTTAAAAAGACCTATTCAATAATACCCCACATGATGGGGCAGACGATAAAAAAATATTCATCCCACTTCTCATATAGGGGAGCTACCCTAAAAAAAATATTTTTCACATTTTAATTTCAGCACTTTATTGGCGTAATTTATATACATACCCTCACAAAATTACAGCTTTCTAGTATTAACGATCTCTTAGCAAAACCTCGGACAGACAGACAGACAGACAGACGGACATAACGAAACTATAAGGGTTCCTTGTCAGGACTACGGAACCCTAAAAAGTATCTTTCTACCATCATGGATAAAATCTGCTGCCATAACCTTACGGTGTTTCGTCAGCGCTCAGCACTTTAAATCAGTTTTTTTTTTTTTTATATATACTTTATAGGCTAGCGTTTGACCACTATCTCATCTGTTGGTAAGTGATGATGCGGTCGAAGTTGCTATATATATATAAGTTGCCATGCTAGGCCTAGAATGGGAACTGGCTCTCAAGGATGGCTGCCGGAACACATTAGATGTTTTGGTGACAGATTTTCTAACTTGAGGGTGGTAGCTGGCCAGGCGGACACTAGATAGTGTCCTACCACCACCATTCTAGACCTAGCGTGTTTACCATCATCAACCATATCATCGCTTACCAAGCGCGACAGTGGTCAAGCGCTAGCCTATCAGATATTCTACTGCCTTACCTGATGTTAAGCGACGTTGCGCTTAAAGATATATATATCAGAAAGTTATGATGACAGTTAAATGAAGATATTTTCATGGTCCAAGTTTATAAAGATGGTATATTTATCTACATCCCAAACATTCAGCGGTGATGGCGTTTAATTTTCTTAAAAACTTTGGTGATCTGCCAAATAGCTTCATTATGACTTAAAATGCGGGATACGAAACTTTCTTTGGATATCCTATTAAGTATTTAAGTGACAAAGTTTAAGATTTTAAAAGGATTTTTTTTAACATCTTATAGGGTAGAGTTTGACCACTATCTCGCCTTGTGCTAATTGATGATGTGGTCGAAGATGGTTAACACGCTAGGCCTAGAAATGGTTTGACTCTTAAAGGCTTCGTGGAACACCGTAAGCTGCAAATTATTGAAATTGTAATGAATGCAACGCTAATAACCACCTGTAAAATAAATTAAAAATAAGAGTAAAGCAAATAGACTAGGTAATAGAATTGGTAAAGAGAAACGTAGAAAAGATTCCAATCACGTTGGAGAGTCAAGGAATTTGAAATAAAATAAATAATAGTTTAAAAAAACTAAAAATATACGCTTTTATAGAAAATCCAACTAAAAAATAGAAAATAAATTTCAATAAATTTGAATTAAAAATAGTGTAAGAAAAAATGATTTTATTTTTAAAAAAAAGCGTGGGGTGCATGGTATCAATAGTTCCAAATATTTTATGAACAGATATGACTAGAAGGGTTATTTTGATAATATCCTGAAAAGCACCCCACGCTTTTATTTACAATAAAATCATTTTTTCTTACACTATTTTTTATTCAAATTTATTAAAATTTATTTTCTATTTTTTAGTTGGATTTTCTATAAAAGCGTATTTTTTTAGTTTTTTTAAACTTTATTTATTTTTCATTTTTTAGTCGATTTTTTTTAATTTTTTTTTTAAATTTATTTATTGTCATCGGTCCTTAATAAGTATGCCAAATTTCGAGTTAATAAGGGGTTAAAATCATGTTCAAAGATTCCGTTACATACTAACATACAGACATACATACGTCTGAAGCTAATAAAAGCGTATTAAAAATAAAACACAAAAATTGTTTCTACCTATATCCGTCATAGACTTTAAAACCAACCAACCGTGCCCCAAACCGGTTTCATTAGAAAGGAAATCATGCGAATATGGTTTTAGACCCCTATAACAATACGTTAAGCACTCGGTCATATTTATTTTTCAAGCGTAGTAGCACACGACGTGTATCCGCTAGTATAGTAAGTAAAGGGTATTAAACTTGTCTTCATAGTTTTATCGCTATTATTTGAACTTACGATCCATTTCCATTTGAAAACCTTAGCAATATTCCTAGTTCCGGTTGGAAATGAGCCTTTTGTATCTCAGAAACAGTTACTGTTATCCAAATAAATTTCCGGTAGCTTAAAGGCCTATTCTGTAATCCTAAATGACTGTTCAGCTACAACACAAAAAACTTAGGTTATATTACAGGTAGAGTTAATAAAGTGAGTACAAAAATATAGTATTATTTAAAAAGTTTTAATCGATATGACGCGCGAGTTAATTAAAAAAATCCGACGAATTTGGAAACTTATTTAAAATAAATTTATAATAAATATATATATAATATATAATATATATAATATATTATAAGTAACTTATTATTAATAAAAATCATGATGGCTTTGAATAATACTTGTTTTAAAATATCAAAGACTAGAAGTGTCCCGCGGCTTCGCCCGCGTTAAAACCTTCTTTTATTTACTTAAAACTTTTCTTTTGTAAAAAAGATTCTATCATTAAACCCATCAAATAGGAAATAAGCCAAATCGGTTTACCCGTTTTCATGTTATCGCGTGACTAAGGCTATTTGGGATTTATATTTATAAAACCCTAAAAACCTAAATTTACAGACTTTGTTACCTACCCCATTTTGAAAAATCCTACAACACGTACTTTATCCCATCTTGTTCCGCCTTACAAACTTTGAATCCCCGTTCCGTATCCGGGAGGAATTTTCAGAAAATCTTTTCTGAGCGGATACCTACGTCATAATAACTATCTGCATTCTAAATTTCAGCGCGATCCGAAATAATATTAATTTTTATACTTTGTTACCCCAGTTTGTCTTCTTAGGGTGGCATTTTGAATAAGTTTGAAACTCGTATTTACTTATTTATTTACAGGAGTACTTGTGTGAAATGTCGAATAAAACGACTATCCAAACCTTGAACCACCGCTTCATCCCCTTAAAAAGTGTATTTTGAAAAATTCTTTCTTAGCGGATAGCTAAGTCAAAATAACTATCTGCATGCCAAATTTCAGCGCAATCCGTAACAATATTGATTTCAGACATTGTTACCCCACTTCACCCTTTTAGGGGATTTCGAAAAACCCTGAAACACGTATTTACTTACTTAAGTTACAATATTGTTTTTCGACTATCTAATATTGTTTTTCCATACAAACTTTGAACCCCCGTTTCATCCCCTTCAGGGGTGAATTTTGGAAAATCCTTTCTCAGAGGGAACTAACGTCGTAATAACTATGTGCATGCCAAATTTCAGCGGAATCCGAAACAATATTGATTTTCACACTTTGTCACCATTTCACCCTCTTAAGGGTGAAATTTCAAAATAACATGAAACACGTATTTACTTATTTTTTTACTGGAGCACTTGTATGAAGTTTCGCATAGAAAATACTATCTAATCTTGTTTTTCCATACAAACTTTGAACCCCCGTTTCATCCCCTTCAGGGGTGAATTTTGGAAAATCCTTTCTCAGAGGGAACTATCGTCGTTATAACTATCTGCATGCTAAATTTCAGCGCAATCCGAAACAATATTGATTTTCACACTTTGTTACCCCATTGCACCCTCTTAGGGGGGGAATTTCAAAAAAACCTGAAACATGTATTTACTTATTTTTTACCGAAGCACTTATGTGAAGTTTCGAATAGAAAAGACTATCTAATCTTGTTTTTCCATTCATCCCTTTCAGGGGAGAATTTTGGAAAATCCTTTCTCAAAGGGAACTAAAGTCGTAATAACTATCTGCATGCCAAATTTCAGCGTAATCCGAAAAAATATTGATATACACACTTTGTTACCCCATTTCGCCCTCTTAGGGGTGAATTTAAAAAAAAAACAGAAACACGTTTTGACTTATTTTGTTAAAGTTTTGGATAGAAAAAACTATCTAATCTTGTTTCTCCATACAAACTTTGAACCCCCGTTTCATCCCCTTCAGGGGTGAATTTTGAAAAATCCTTTCTCAGAGGGAACTAACGTCGTAATAACTATCTGCATGCCAAATTTCAGCGTAATCCGAAACAATATTGATTTTCACACTTTGTTACCCAATTTCACCCTCTTAGGGGTTAATTTTCAAAAAACCAGAAACACGTATTGACTTATTTTGTTACTAAAGCACTTGTGTGAAGTTTTGGATAGAGAAGACTATCTTATCTTGTTTTTCCATACAAACGTTGAACCCCCGTTTCATCCCCTTCAGGGGTGAATTTTAGAAAATCCTTTCTTAGCTGATACTTACGTCATAATAACCACCTATATGCCAAATTTCAGCGCAATCCAAAACAATATTGATTTTCACCCTCTTAGGGGTGGAATTTCGAAAAAACCTAAAACACGTGTTTACTTATTTATGTCCTGAAGCACTTGTGTGAAGTTTCGAATAGAAAAGACTATTTAATAATGTTTCTCCATAGCTTTGAACCCCCGTTACATCCCCTTCAGGGATGAAATTTGAAAAATCCTTTTTCAAAGGTAACTAACGTTGTAATAATTATCTGCATGCCAAGTTTTAGCGCAATCCGAAAAAATATTGATTTTCACATTTTGTTACCCCATTTCACCCTCTTAGGCGTGGAATTTAAAAAAACCTGAAACACGTATTTGCTTATTTTTGTACTGAATCACTTGTGTGAAGTTTCGGATAGAAAAGACTATCTAATCTTTTTTCTCCATACAAACTTTGAAACCTCATTTCATCCGCTTAAGGGGTGAATTTTGGAAAATCCTTTCTTAGTACACCCTTACGTACTAAGACTAATATACCCTCCAAATGTCAAGTCTCTACGACCAGCGGTTTAGGCTGTGCGTTGTCTGTCAGTGAGTGAGTCAGTCAGTCAGTATGTCAGGACAAAGATTCTTATAGTATTAGATTAATCGTATCGATTAGTACCAGATTTACCGTAGTACTGCTGCAACCATGGTTTTTCGAGGACATTTATCCCGAAATACCATGAGTATCATCGTGAGTCGCTGCTAGAATGTAAAGAAAATCATTGCTTGCAACCACAGATCAACTATACGTAGAAAGCTATACTAATTATGATCACAAACATTTCCGATATCGGAACTGGGCGCACATTCAGCGATCCTATCACATCGAACAGGCCCCCGCGACTCGTAGCCACGTATCCCCATCTGGGTTATTTACTCTGTTTTCATAAATAATGCATGCCAATCGCGGGGAATGGGAACGTATAGATTGGTAAGGAAATCAATTGCACCGATAATAGCACGGTTTGAGCGGTAATGAGGGTTTGGAAGTTGTAGGTAGTCTGTGGTTATTGTGTTAGGGTTTTGAGTGTGATCGGGTCGATGGGTCGATTTTTGTCTCTTACGTAAAAGCTATGCGGTTGTTCCTATAATTAAGATTCCAGCATTCCTATTTATTTGCTTACTCTTCTTTTAATAGACGTACATTAAATATTTTGAATAAGTTTTGCATTATTATGCCGTCTACATTTTTATTTTAAAGGCTAGGTAGACAACTCTAACTGTGGTTCAAAATTATGGACAGACTACTCTTAACTTTTTATGCAGCTACAAAGAAAGAGGTAACGTGTACCGCAAGGGTTAATCTCAAAAATCAACTCTGTATAAAAACCATCATTTTCCTTTCCACGTTACACCCCGTTGAATCCATCTCAAAAGAAAACGTCGACCGTAAGAGTAACAAACAAGACACGTTGGTAAATAAAACCAGGAATTGGTTTACAGGTTTATAGGTTTCTCGAAACCCAAGGGAAGAGCGACCTGTGTCATGTTTACAAAGAAGCAGAAACACCAACTTCAACCTTATTCACTGGAGATAAGAAGCGATATCGTGCAGCTGAGTCGGTCAGGTCCTAATGTTGTGTACTTAATTAATCCTAATCCTATCTTCGACCAATTAGTGATTGCCTTGCACTCTTACATTCTGAATTCGTAGGAACTTGTACGATAAGGGAATATGTTTAGGAAAGGAACGAAAGAAAGTTACTTAGAACTCATTTTATTTTTATGGGATACATAAATAGTGGCCGTAAAATTAAACTAGATATAATATAAAACCGGTCATGTCGAGTTGGATTCGCCCACCGAGGTTTCCTTACCAGCGTTGGTTGGTACCAATTAAGCTAGACCGCTAAAATGTACGAGCGCTAATATAACTCAGAGGCCTATCTTAATTGGCGCTTACTATGTATGTATGAGGAGACACCCTTACTTTTCAACTTCATTATAGGATTTTTACTTACGCTTTGTGACTTGCACTAAAGTCTATACTATAGAGACTAATCTTACTGCCTTAATCTACTTTCAAACAAGAAAGATCCCACTTAAAACCACATCGTGACGAACATTTTTTTTCTATCTTATAGGCTAGCATTTGACCACTACCTCGCCTGATGGTAAGTGATGACGTGGTCGAAGATGGTGAAAACAATAGGCCTAGAAAACTCTGAATCGCAAGGTCTGTGTGTATTGGAACACCGTAAAGTTATGGCGGCCGACTTTTCCCTTGATGGTGCTAAGCTACTTTTTGGTAGCAAGTCAGGCAGAACAACGATATCATATGATCTTATCTATCAACGGCCACTCGTTCTAGGGTTTAAACTGTATTACTATTTTAACATGAGCTAAAATAGTCTTAATCACTATTTGTCTACTTGTCTATGTCTACACACACACACACACACACACACACACACACACACACACACACACACACACACACACACACACACACACACACACACAAACACACACACACACACACACACACAAACACACACACAATGCACGTAACAACATCGTAATCTAAAATTTGCACCTGTTCATTTTTTTATCTTTGTGTTTTATGTAATGTAATCAATTTTGGCCATAGTTCATAAGTTATACACCTAATATTAAGTTTTGTAAATCGCTGTATGATTACTGAAATAAATTAATTAATAGTAAACATAGTAATTTATGGATTAGTACGCGACATACGAATGAACTTGTTCTCACAAACTATAACCTCCCATGGCCTGTCTGATGAATAAATTAATATTTCGGTAAGAATATAACTCTAATCAAGGGTTCTAATTAGAGGCATGATAAACGAGAATTAATGCCCGCACTAACTTTGTTCTTGTTTGTTATTTGTTACCTGCTCGGTAACTAATGAATCATTCAGATCTTGGGAATCTAGGTGTATTTTGGGAATATTACAAATTGGGATATCTTTAGCAATGGATTAAGCAAACTTCTTCGTATTTGGAGTTGATTTAGAAAATTATTAATGCTTTTTGATGAAGAACAGGCGGCGACTAGTCTGTGTCCCAGGAGTTGGGGGTTTCTTAACGATGATTTCTCTTCACTAGAGGGCAACTGTGAAATGCGCAAGCAACTGTCAAAATCAAATCGCCCTATTCTTCAAAGTTAATAACTGATTCTCGTAAATAGAGCTGGCATAACACAACACTCTTGGTAATCGTCGTAAAGCTTCTATATTTAGCTACAAACTTTAGTATAAGCTTGCCCAAAATCTGTAGGTACATATTTGTCACGTTGCCAGTCAAACTTTGTCCGTTGTTTTGAGTTACTTCTGTATAAATTGACTAACACTAAAGTTTTTTACTCAGCTTACTCTGCTTTCTGTCATTATATAGTAACATTTTAGAGAGATCGTGGCTTCAAATCCTTGCGGTGCATCAATGAATTTTTCTATCGATAAATGTATGTGTACATTTCACAATGGCCTTCCGGTTAAGAAAAAAACATTGTTAAGAAACCCTCGATCCCTGGCATTGTGGTAGGACACTGTCTAGTGTCCACCTGGCCAGCTTGGTAGCTGGCCATGATTTTCTAACATGAGAGTGGTTTATCATTTTGGAAAATCTGTTGCCAGAACATCTAATGTGTTCCGACAGCTGTCCCTAAGTGCCAGTTCCCGTTGGAGGCCTAGCGTGCTAATATCCGAGGTTGTTAGCACCGCACCATCACTTGCCAAAAGGTAAGATAGTGGCCAAACGATACCCCATCTATACTAATATTATAAAGAGAAAACATTTGTATTTTTGTATTTTTGTATTTTTGTATGTTTGTAATGATTTGGCTCAAAAACTACTGGACCGATTTAAAAAATTCTTTCACTAAAATATAGAATGGACTTTCGAAATGAAAATAGGCTATATATTATCCCGTTTAAATAAAAGGTACATTCGTGGAGACCTAATTTGCAACCAAAGTCGACAAAAATACCGTCGAAAAAACACGTTTCTTACAAACGCTGCTCAATTGAAAATAGATGGAAGAATATTTTGTATGGAAGAGTTGTACAACTTAATAAGACCTACAAAAATATCGTTTAAAAACTAAAAAAGAACCGACTTCAATGCCGCGCTATTCATTTTCAGTACCAATTTTGAAATGTTTATCTCAATATCTCTGGAGATACTTATCAGACCTCGATAAAATTACCATGGTACTACACTTGGGATATCTCCTTTCGAACAAAAAAAGAATAATCAAAATCGGTTCATAAACGACGAAGTTATCCGCGAACAAACATTTAAAAAATATATATATATACGGTCGAATTGAGAAACCTCCTCCGTTTTTTGAAGTCGGTTAAAAAAGTCCGCGATAGCATATGTCTATCTCATAAGATTGACTGACAGTAACCATTTTAATTTTAATCTTTAATTTTTTATTAAAAAATATAACATAACTTCGACGGCTATTTTCAAGTATATAGAATGCGTATTAATCCTTATCCATATAATTACGTTAATAAGCTTGACCACATATTATAGATGAAAATTGTCCTTTACAGTATATAATTCAAATGAAAACTCTAGAAGATGTCACGGATTTTACATACACGCATCGCAAAATTAGTAAAATATTATCAGTGAAACCACAGAATAGGTCATAGTTACTACGAAAATATTATTATAAGCTAAAAGCTAAGCTGTAGATCCCCACCGATCACAATCAATTTGAAGTCAATATAGTATAATAATACGATCTATTGTATAAAATAATACTGATCTATATATATGTATATATATATAATAATATCTTTTCATTGAAAGCATTCCAATGACTCTAAACAAGACATTTAAAATCTGAGCTGTAAGTTGGTGAGGATTTGAGTATTCTGTAGAGTCCAGGAGATATCCCAGCATCAGGTCAATGCTTCCATGTTCTTACAATATCGTTGAAGAAGAAGATTTTCGAATTGATCAGACCTATGCACGTTGATTTCATAGCGCAATTAACTAGAAAAAAGCTCATAGTTTTATAACGATTGAACGAATATTTCATGAATCAAAGCTAAGAACACTCTCGACGAAGACATCTATAAAACAAACAAAAAACTATCAATAATAAAATCAAAATCGGTTCATCCGGTTGGGTGCTAAGATGCTACAGACAGACACACAGTCAAACGTATAATACCCCTACTTTTTGCGTCGGGAAACGCCGTAAGGTTACGGCGGCAGATGTTCTCTGTATGTGTGTCCCCCCCCCCTCTAACTTTTAAAGTAATGGAGTGAAAACTCTAAAAAAAAATTATTCTGTAGATCTCAATAAAAACTTTCAACGAAAATTAGTTTGAACGAGATGCAGTCAGCGGTTTTTGAGATGCGACCGCAATGATAACTTTGTTTTTTATACAAACTCTATTTGGTGGCGAAAAATTAAAGTTATAAAATACTCTACTGTTACGGAACCCTACGAGTGCGAGTCCGACTTGCACTTGGCCAGTTTTGGTAGATTTAATGATCCCACTACCTCTGTACGAAAACCCATAATTCATGAATGCACATAAAACTTTCATTGGTAGATATATAGCTAGGATTAGTACCAACGTCCGTCGGGTTAGAATCAGGGTAAATATCCTTTACGCCAAGGAGCTGTCCAATATTACTACGTAAGTATTATAAAATAAAGTCCATCACTGCGTCTGTCTGTCTGTTCGCAATAATCTCAATAGCTACTGAACGGATTATCATGCGGTTTTCACCAATAGCCAGAGTATTTATGAGGAAGGTTTATGTGCATAATTCGTTAAAGTTTTGTGTAAATTGGTTGAAATATGACGATGATTGTTAAATATGTTAATATTTCATATTCGATGCAACAAACTGATGCAAATTTTGAAGGCATATATATGTTTTACCCGTGCGAAGCCGAGGCGGGCTGCTAGTACGATATAAAAATAAAACTATACGAAAAAAACTTGGCTGAAACGCTGGAATTGTATTGTATTTGTGTATTGTAACATTGTTTTTTATGCCTGATATACAAGCAGTTAACCCTTTATTTAAATACTAGCTGTGCCCGCGACTTTGTCCGCGTGGAATAGTGTCTATGGGTACCATTAACTAATAAGACACATACGTATCCCAAATACACCGCACCGCACCACGCCACACTAATCCCCCTTCCCCCTGCCCTCACTTACCCTCCCCTCCCATTCACCTCCCACCCCCTCCCCTCTCTTCCTCCTCCCCTCCCCTCACTTCCCCCTCCCCCCCACTTCCCCCTCCCCTCCCCCACTTCCCCCTTCCCTCCCCTCACTTCCCCCTCTACTCCCCCTCACTTTCTCCTCTCCTGCCTCTCTCCTCCTCTTCCCTCAATATATAATAATAATAGTCTGGATATAATATTAGTCTGGATTTTATAGGCTAGCGTTTGACTACTATCTTACTCTAAGCACGCTAGGCCTAGACTGGGAACAGGCTCTCAAGGATAGCTGCCGGAAACACATTAGATGTTTGGCGACAGATTTTCTAACTTGATCTAACTTTTCTATCTCATCTGATGTTATGTAAAAATGTCTAACCCTCGTATTCACAAACAATACTATGAGTGCATACAGTGCTCACGAACGCATAGTTTCAATCAAACCAATACATTATTGTTATTACATGTATCAAATCCACCGCAATGCGTTCGCAAAATCTTCGTGATTACAACCATAAGGCTTGTGTTTATTTGAAAATGAAAGACGCCACTGGTACGGACATACCGCAGCGTTTTGCGTGCGCGATCTAGGCGGCGGTCAGATAGCGTAGTAGTATTTGTACCGACTGGTTCACACCAAACGCGATCAGAAAACAATTGAAAATTACTAAGATCACGTCCGCAGATCGCAGGACGCCGCTGTGTGGCCGTACTGTTTAGACGTGGCGCTGGATAACATACTTTACTCCAATCCCAAAGCGCAACTACGAGTATATCAACCAGTTCTCCATACAGAAACCTTCGCACATAGAATTATGTTGTTTCCGATCTCTACAGGTTACGAATCAACTTTTTTCTGTCGTCCTGAGATCGAAACATCTTACGTTACCTGCATACTGAGAAGCACTCTGCGCCGATATACTTCAAAATCAATCAAGTCGGCTTTTAGCTAACCGCTCGAACGCGTGAGGGATAAATAAAGTACCAAACAGTAATTTAGCAATAAGTGCGAGTAGCGAAAGTTTTACAGCCACAGCGAGGGTGAAATTTTAATCGGAACGTCTTGCCGTTTTATACTGGCCTAGGCCACAAGATTGTACTGGTAGTACTTCTCTCAGTCTGACTGGGACGGTACTACCACATTGCCAGTTAATTCATCCTTATAATAGGAATATTTTTATTAATTTATCTTATAGGCTAGCGTTTGCCCACTATCTCACCTGTTGGTAAGTGATGATGCTGTCGAAAATGGTAAGCACGCTAGGTCTAGAATGGGACCTGGCGCTCAAAGATAGCTGCCGGAACACATTAGATGTGTGGCGACATATTTTCGAACTTGAGGGTGGTAGCTGGCCAGGCGGACACTAGGTAGTGTCCTACCAACATGCAGGGGTTGTTGGTTTCTTGACGATGTTTTTCCTTCACCGGAGGGCCACTGTGAAAAGCACACATACATTTTTCGATCCATTCAAGAAAAATCCATTGGTTCGCGGCTCTGTACCTTTGTCTGGCATCAAAGCCGACCGTTTTCCCACTTACACCACCGGGCCCTCAAATATTTTCTTGGTTTGTATAGCAAATGTGTCCAGTAATATTACAGAGCATACTATTATATTGAGATAGACTATAGAGAGAGACTATTCAGAATTTTGCATGTGTCTGTATCTGTAATAGGTAGACGTCATCGCTTACCATCAGGCGAGCGTCGGGACCTTATTATCTTATATCATTCAATAACAATTCAGTTCCCCGCCGTGTCTCTCTGTTCGTGATATATAAAATTATATTTGTAAAATTTTTTTTTGAACCAAATTTCAAACAATTTAGTTGTAGGTATATCACAAATTATGATTTTACTTTTAATATAACAACTTTAATTACATAGAAATAGAACAATGATCGAATCCTACATGCTACAGAAAAATAGAAAATCTCTGCAAGTGAACTTATTCCTATAAATTACTCGATTTATAAAATAAATTACATCTTTTATTTCGGACTGTATAGAAAAATATCGTTTGGTCCAGACCACACACAAAAATGTGATTGTTACGGAATAACGAAAAATAGGCGATGAGGCGAGGCATAGACGTTTTGAAAAATATTTTGGTATGCCTTTTCTGAAATATTAAAATCAGGAAAATAATATTCGAAGAAAAACGAAGAAATTCGTAACTTTTAGGCTAGTTTCAGAGCAATCGTTGATCCGTATCAAGTAATTGTTATGATAAAAAATTTCTTTTATCTATAAAACAAATTTTGCTTGATTCTTCGATCATGCTACAATTTATTCAAACACTTAAAATAAACAATAGCTATGTTGCGAATGTTTTTCTGTGTATATTTTAGGCGTGTCACACTATACTACGAGTATGTATTAAAACCATAATTAAACAAATTCATTAAATTTTTGCTGTGATAGGCTGAAAGTAAAATGAATACAAATTGGCTAAAAAGTCCTTATGGAACAAATAAAACCGCGATTCATGTCAAGATGTAAAATGATGACGCTGACTGCAATATTTCGTTAAAATAAAAACAGGATACCCGTATTCGAGATATGTTCACCTACCCAGAACGGGTCAGAGTTCCGTTTGCAAAGGATTTGATTAAAATTCGCATTAAGCCAAGCGAAATCGTCGCCTGTCAAGGAGAGGATCCCCTTAGGGTGGATACAAAGCAAATACCTAAACTCTAAATATCTGACTCATTTTTAAACCACTTCAAAACAGGACCAATTAATGTTATGTAAAAACCCGTTGACACCAGATTCAAACGCGAGGTCTACTGTTGTCAAAGAATTAACTAGTAATAAGTGAGAAGTAAGTAAAGAGTGGCTGATCTTGGGAGAGGCCTACGTGCAGCAGTGGACTGACACCGGCTAATGATGATGATGAAATAAAGAGTAAGCGGATCTATGAGGCATCGGTGATGATATTAATTGATGATGTATATTGTATGGAGTGAGTAATCTTAAATAATAACTTATTTCTGGGTGTACTGATATAAATTTTATCCTCTTATTTATATGAAGGCGTGGAAAGCGCTCCAACTGGATTCCGTCATGAATTGCCGTGGATCGCAAATTAAATTTAACACACACGGGTCCCTGTGCTAATATGTTTTGATCTTCGGATTATAATAAGGTCAAAGGTTTCACTCCTCGTTACATTAAACATTAAAAACTCTTGGGATCTAATGTCAACCTTGGGATTTACCTTAATCCTGCACGTGATCCCTGGGTGGCTTAAAAATTGACCATTGGTGGATTTTAACTGTAGCTCACACAACTACAAGGATTGTTTGATGTTGCCAATTTCCGTTCTCCAAATTCAGCGATGATATTACGAGTAAAGGTTGAAATAGTTCATGCAAATCGAACTTTAAATCAGTTGATATTTACTAACCGTTTCACACACAGATCTCGGATTAGTAAATCTATGGTTTCACAAGAAATTCGAACGAGATATTGATCATGTGTTTAACTTTTTATGAGCAGTAAGTCACGTCTTGTCCAGCCTCTCTTACTCAACCTTACTTTTGTCATTTACTATACAAATGCAAATAAGAAATTTCGTTCCCGATAATTAGATGGTCTTATCTCAGTCACGGTCACTGTAAGTTTTCTGGATATGTGCCATATTACTGACAATATATATAGAGTTTGATATAGATATGTACGAGTATATACGTAGGTACAACCGCATTGTTATTTTTAATTATTTCACAAAAAATTACAACGATGTATTGTGTTGTATATAACCTTCTTTTCTTAAATTCGGTCAACTGGCAAGCAGGGGCGGTGATAAATCTCTAGCGACATCAGCTGATCACGTATTGAATGTAAAGGAACGTCCAACTTCGGCTGATTAGAGAAGCCTCAGCCTTTGAGCTGGAAGCGAAGTTGATTTTATCTTTATACCTGCATTCAATGCAGCTAGTTTATTTATCAATATTCGTAAAGAGACTCTGACTAACATTTATATTAGAGACAGATTGGATAGTTTTGAAAGGAAATATTTGTATCTATTTAAAGTCGCTCGGCGAGTTATGGAGAGAGCCATGCTCGGTGTGATTAGCAAACTAAAGTGGCAGTGAGTTGGTCATATCTGCCGCAGGACTGATAACCGTTGGGGGAGCCCCCAAGTGTCTACAGGTACGTCCTCGTCGTCTCCCCTGGACCCCGTCCTGACCCCGGTAACGCAGGACCCCGGTAACGTGAGGTGAATTCGGTGCGATGTCGAAGCAATTTAGAGATGCGTCTGGGAGGTTTATAAAAGGCCCTTTTCAGGGCCACCTCTCAGACACCACGGAGGTAGTGGTCGTTGAGGACGTCCACGGTGACGTTGTCTCGGCAGCCCCCATCCTCGAGGTTGAAAAAGGCCCTTCTCAGGCCTAACCTATTACATATTATACTCACGTTGCGTTCAATAAAGTATTTTTTTTATGATGACGTTAACCCAGTGCAGATGAAAGACTAAAGCCATAATTGCCGACTGTTTCTACCATAGAGTAATCGCCTACTGTACTACTCTATCTGCCGTCTCTTCATCTAGCCGCAGCCTTCGTTTAGTCATAGGCAATAAATAGACTGTAGCGTTTACTATCTTATCAAAACAAAATTATCATAACTAATAAAGTAATCATCTTGTAGGAACTGTTTACTATTTAAGTATAGTTATATATACTTATATTTTTTATACGGACCGGTCAATTTCCAAAAATTCAAGACTTTATTCCGCTAACTTTCTTATACCCAGATTTGAATAAAAAAGATATTCAAGTCTCAAACTTTTTCATGCAGGATCACTTTCAGTATCTGTTTTAAAAATTGCTCTTATTAATTCAAAATGTTTTATAACTTTTACGGTAATCAGGATGAAAGTTTAGGAGAGGATCGTTTAAGGGCCTAATATTCATGAATAATAAGAAGGCAGAGGTCTACATTTGAACCTGCGGTTGATGTTTTTATTTTTCATTACTTATTAATGATTATATTATAAATATTAGCTGTGCCCCGCGGTTTTACCGCATAGACGAAATTCCCGTGGGAATATCTAGATAAAAAGTAACCTATGTTTTATTCCAAGGCCTAGGCTTACTACATACCAGATTTCAGCTCAATTGGTTGAGAAGTTTTAGCGTGAAGAAGTAACAAACATACTAATACACTCACAAACTTTTGCCTTTATAATATTAGTAGGAAGTAGAATATTCCACATAGTGCAACTATCCCAGACAGTCTGTCGAGTTGTACGGTGGATATTGATAATCGTGACAACTGGCGTGCTGATTAGTTCAATTTTAATATCTCGGAAGCCTATTAATCCTTTCGTGCCCCCAATAAAAGTTTTTTTTAAACCTGAACAGCGTAAGCTTTATGTTTTAATACCTTTCGTTAATTACGTGGAATATTGAAGGGGCCGCAACATATTTATCACAAAACGCAATTGGCCGAAGAAGTCAGTCGAGCACGATCCGCCACCCTTAATTTTGAAGGGTTAAATATACAACCGCTTGACATTGGCCGAAAATATGCCTTCGACTTTCGGCTTTGAGTTTTATTAAATGTTCACATTGACATAGAATAGAACCCTTGGTGATTTAATGATGAGGGGCAATTAACACACATCGTTGGGATGAAATGTATTTTGTGTGCCTTTAGCAAAAGTTCCACACTTGTTTTTTTTTCAGTATTTAATTGTATGATATTATACTACATTACTAGCATCTGCCCGCGGTTTTGCTCGTGTGGCCTACAGGCAACAAATTACATATTTTTCTTCGGAAACAAATATTATTTGCGCTCTCATTCCCTATCAATTGAATATACACATTACAAACTGACAAAATGCCACACAAATGCTGCTCCTCGAGCTTACTTTGGAGCAGACCACACATACCCGACGAGTGTAATAAGCAGCTCTAAGTCTTCTTCTTGTTAAATTAAGAGTTTGGCCTTAAGATTTATTTGTGATCGTGGCAAAGCAGACTTTAAAAGTAAACTTCGAAGGGATGGTTCGATATAGTCGGAGAAGTCAAAGAATAGTTGGTTTAATTGTTTTTTAATTTTATTTCGTACAAAAACGAATGTGTCTGGGATGATTATAGAAAAACTGTAATACACGTGTCTGTTTAATTCATATTTCATATTTTTCATATTTATTTTATTCCAAGTAACAATATACATTGTATGGGAAATTACAGACATTGGACATACACGAAATCACATAAAATAAAAAGAAACAAAAATAAGTTACATTAATTACAAAATTGTTGCATACTTAGGAATTTTTATAAACTAATTAAATACTTTAATTGACTTAAACTTTAATTGAAGAATATGAGTACCGATTTTCAAGTCGATCAAGCGACCCAGAGAATAAAAAGTTTCACTGACAATTCAACAATAATCAACCTCTCATATCACCATGGGTTGAATTTCGAAAAACCGTTTCTTAGTTAATACCTACTCTTTACAAAGAACACACTCTTTAAATTTCAAGTCTCTAGAACCAGTAGTTTAGGAAGTGCATTGATAAATTTGTCAGACAAACGTGTAAGGGATAATTTTGGAAAAACTGTGATACATGCGTCTCATAATTTAAATTAATGAGTGTGAGAGTTTTTGGAACAATCAACTAATATAATAAAAAGTTTCACAGAAAATTTAATTTACTTTCCATCACGCTTGGTGCTCCATAATGATTTTACATAAAGCTTGTTTTTAAACATGTATCATGATGATATTTATTTACATTTTCAACCAAACTTAAAATCAATTAAATTAAGCACGTTTCCTTTTTTCTCAGGAAGCAAAAATAACAATAATTTAACCCGATATTTGAATGCGTAGTCACGTTACTGTGGTACACTCCACGAATTTCCCAAAGGGCTGAGGTTTAGAATTCATCCTGTGAAAGATCCCTACAATGATAAATGGCTGAAAATAATCAAGTTTTGCCAAAAAATACCTGAGGAAACTTTTAGTATACAATGTGTTCTTTTTTGAAAGTAACTTTTTCTGTGTTCTTCGTTTTAATAAAAAAGGTTTTAATAAGATTATAATCTTATTAAAACCGTCCGAACCGAATAAGCCGTCCAAGTGCGAGTCGGACTTGCGAAAGGTACCATACTACCACGTAAGTAATGATTATTGAGATAACTGAATAAAGATACTCATGACATTTCCTTCAAGTAGCTAACCATGGAGACTAGAGTTAAAAGTCTCCATGTAGCTAACTGTTCAACGCTTTATTTCACAGGTCAATAAACCCTGTTTGTGCTCTGTAATTTACTTGGACATTGTTTACTAAAAAATGTTCATGGTACTACCTACTTAGTAATTTATATTAGCACCGCTCGGTAACGTTAGTAGAGGAAAAAGCTGTGAAAGACTATAAAGGAAACCTAGTCAAGAAGTTAGTGTGCATAATTTGTAAAAATAATTGATGATAATTTACAATAACTGATAACGATTTTCTAAAAAAAAGTCATGCAACTATTCACTTATATTGTGTTTTCATCAGCAGATACAATTTTTTTTATATTGTTAGCGTTTAACCACAATCTCGCCTAGAGGTAAGCTGTGTTGTGGTCGAAGATGGTGAACACGCTAGGGTTAAAATACTCTGACTCTCAAGGGATGTGTGCTGTCGTAACACCGTAAGTTTAAGGCGGTAGATTTTCTCCTTGAAGGTTGATAAAAAGACGTCAAAAGTCAAATATCAAAGCATTTATTTAGTATATGGGCAAATTAAAAATCTGCACTTACACACGTCAAATAACATTAAATATATTATATCTATCAATAATAATAATTCTAAATATAACAAAAACATAACTTATTGTTTTGAATATAAAAAACAAAAGAGCCATTCAGCTTTCATCTAAACGTCGAACGTCACACTTAAAACAAATGTTTAATTCCCCTGATTAATGTAGGGTTCGATGAATTATCTGTTCAATACATACAACACAGTGGGTAGGCACTGGGATGATAATTTTCATTCACTGTTCCATCTGAAGAGATTCCTTTTAGGAAATGTTTACTCACATTCACACATTCCAGCTTGAGTGAGAACCGATGAGTTCCAAATGTCGTCCTAACGAGCCAACACGCACTAAATTGCCAAATAACTCTCTCGAACATGACATTTGTCTCTGATCACACAAATCCTTACAAAATTCCCATGGAGGATCTAAGTGAAAATTCCCTTGAAACGGTAAAGCCGTATACACATTGGGCAAGAAATTGAACGTCACGTCTCGGATTATGCTGTCCGTAAATTTTATTAATAGTTTAGATAACTTACAACAAAAAAATTTAGATAACGTACAAAACAAAAAAAAACTATTTATCAAATGCCGCGCTAGTAATTTTCAGTACCAAATTTGAAGTGTTTAGGTCCATATCTCTGGAGATACTTATCAGATTTCAATGAAATTACAATAGGAGCAAACCACGGATGAAACGGAAAGTACCCAGACTATTTTAAACGAAAAATATTTTTCAAATCGGTTTATAAATGACGGAGTTCTGAAGTAGCTAGAAGCGTAGTCTTAAAAGAAATAGTCGAATTGAGAACTTCCGCCAATTTGATGTCGGTTAAAGTTCCATGAAATGAAATGAAATACTTTTATTGCTGAAATAAGTAAAGTCCATATCCCACATAACAAGATAACGGTGTATTTAGCTACGAACAAATTACCTAAAATGTTTAGATTACAGAAGTAATAATTAACAAATACAAATAGTAAAATACCGACTCTCTTTCTTGGTTATAACAAACGACAAATCTGCTATTTATTATTTGAAGATAAAACTTTTTATAAGTCAATCAGCCTCATTTTTAAAACGGGATAAAAAGGTGACGTTTGAAGGAACTGTGCTAATATTCCTACCCATCCCATGCCATGTCCAGAGTTGCAGAACGCCTGTCAAAGAGTTTTTTTCAACTCAATACAATCTGTTGCAGAATGTTTGATACGCAAAAAAAGGTTTTTTGCAACTCGTGATATTTTTTACCCACGAGTCACGACAGAACGGAGACTGTATATGTGTTTGGGGTGAGAGGATGTTTGTTTGTGTGTGCAATTCCATGTTGCCATTTTTCTCCAAAACTACTAGTCCGATTTTGATGCAGTTTTCAGTTATGGGTTCTGGTGTAATTGGTGCATGTTTTTAGATAGGTGTTACGGTGACAACTCACCAGGTGGCGCTGCAGTAATCATTTGTTGATGCAAATCGATGTTGCAATTTTTCTTCAAAACGAATAGTCCGATTTTAATGCAGTTTTCAGTTATGGGTTCGTGTTTGATTGGTACATGTTCTTAAATAGGTGTAACGATGTCAACTTACCAGGGGGCGCTGCAGTAAAC
The DNA here is from genome assembly GCA_954871355.1 of Cabera pusaria. Lineage (NCBI taxonomy): Eukaryota > Metazoa > Arthropoda > Insecta > Lepidoptera > Geometridae > Cabera > Cabera pusaria. Next base: position 22,841,908 of record OX940892.1, read on the forward strand.
ATTTGTTTCTGCAAATCCATGTTGCCATTTTTCTCCAAAACTAGTTCGGTTTTGTCTTTAAAAGGTTCGTAATTAATCAGTGGTGGTTCTTAGATAGATGTTATGACGTTAATTTTCTAAAGGACATTGTTGTGGGTGTTTATTCACAATTTTAATTTTGTTACTTGTATTCTCGTAGCGCTCATTATATCGTTACTGCCCACTAGGGAAACGTTTTTGTAGACACTTCCTATTTATTAATAACTAGCTGTGCTCCGTGGTTTTACCCGCGTAGACATCGTTCCCGTGAGTATATCGGGATAAAAATCTTATGTATTATTCAGGGGTCTAGGCTATCTATATACCAAATTTCAGGTCAATCGATTCAGTAGTTTTTGCGTGAAGAAGAAACAAACATACACACCCACAAATTTTCACCTTTCTAATAAGATTATTAGTAGGGTTCATTTCGATGTAATATGTCTTATATTTGAAAATAAATGCGGTTGAATGATCCTTTATAAAAAAAATATTTTTATCTGAAAAGACAGGTACTTGATCACAATGACAAGCGGTAGTGTGGTAGGGCATCGTAGATAATAATCATCATATCCCCCATCCACATACCGCTATTGTCTAAAATCTACCCCGTCATGAAAATTTGAATAGCCCGGTGGTGTAGTGGGAGAATGGTCGGCTTTGATGCCAGAGGTACCGAATTCAATCCCTGCCGTGCCCAATGGATTTTTCTATAGAAAAATGTATGTGCGCTTTTCACAGTGAAAGAAAAACATCATGAAGAAACCAAAAATCCACGCATGGTGGTAAGACACTATCAAGTGTCCACCTGGCCAGCTACCTCAAGATAGAAAATTTGTTGCCAAACATCTAATGTGTTCCCAGCTACTTCGGTAGCTACTATCAGTACGTTCTAATGCGAGCCGATTCCCATTCTAAGCCTAGCGTGCTTACCATCTTCGACCGTGTCATCACTTACCGACAGGTGAGATAGTGGTCAAACACTAGCCTATAAGATATAAAAAAAAGAATCTTGAGGGAACCTACTTTAAAATCGGCATTCAGTTCAGTTTCAAAAATTCTTTATTTGAAATAAAATAAATTCTAGTGTAAGTTAATTAAACCTAGAAGCGACATAAAATAATAACAAATAGCAACGCTTTACAAGCTAAACACTTTTTAAAAGCTTATTGCATGAAAATACATTTGTAATTAAATTGTAAGGTAAGGAAAAATTGATGATGATATTTTATGAATGTACAAATGAAGTGAAGGTAAGCCTATATTTAAGTGCAACTTTTGTAGATTAGTATATAATGGTGTATTATAAGAGTATTTAATAGCTTTATTTTGTATAGTTTGCATTTTTTTATGTTTGTGTGGCAGGTGCTACTCCATACGGGACAGGCATAAGTTATACAGGGGCGGACTAAGGTGCAATATATATTTAATTTTGTATGATAACTTAGACATGACTTTCTATTTAAAATTGGGCTTAGTGCATTAAGTACTTTAATTCCTTTGAGACGTAACTTTAAAGTATTTTGAGACCAATTGAGCTTATCGTCTAATACTACCCCTAAGTATTTGACTGAGCGTCTCCAAGGGATGCTGAAGCCGTCAATCGTTATGTTTCGTTTAAGAAGGAAGAACGCTGTCTTGTGAATAGTATTGCCTCAGTTTTGGAGGCGTTAATTTTGAGTTTCCATTTTTTTAAATCGGCATTGCTGCTGTTTGAAATGTTTAAGAATCTGTGATTTTTCTTAAATAAGTTGTTGTGCACTTATAGAAGGATATAGGTGTGGCAACACCAACGGTGACATCTAAAAAATCAGCTGTGCAAGTTAAAATCTATATAATTGTAAAAATACTCATTTAAACTTAACAAATTTAGTTAATATTAAGTGGGAAAGTGATAAATAACTCCATTTAGTGTTATTTGTTGTGACTGTGTCGTATTTATTGAGATTCAAAACCGGTAATAGTCGCCGGTCGACGCGGGAACCTTGAGCTGTCAAAATCAAGACATTTTAGTGGAGTGGAAATCCTGGTATTTTGGATGGTTCTGAACGCAAAACCTGGGGAGTATTGATTTATAGCCTTAATATATATTCGTAAGCACTATTCATAAATTACCTCACAGCCCCCCCCTAGTATATGCCTTCTTTTAATAACCAACATTAGACGATTGATACTGCCGACTGAACGGTTTTTTTTACTTATTCACGTAACTTTTACTTCTTCTTCGTTTTATGTTTTCGGTTGTCTCAGTTATTATCACTTCCAAATTTCGAATCTCATGTTACGTGCAATACAAATATTAAATTAGCAGTTGTAATATATTTTTACGTTCCCCCAAATCAATGCATAACAAACGAATTAAAACTTCATAATAGAAAGTAGGTACTTTAAATACATAACATAGGCCTTTGTGTTGTTTTATAAGAATTGACTCAATAAATATATAAATTGTTAAGTAATTTATGAAGTTACTGTTTATTATTAAACTGGACTTACACTAATAACTTGAAATCAAAACCATTATCACAATCAACTCTCACAGTTAGTCATCATAAACTTTATTGGCATAGCTTGAAAGTAAGGTACTTCTTTCCGGTTTCCAGACGTAACAGCCTCCACAATGACTACTCGAAGAATGGATGTTGAGGCTAAATTAAAAGTGGCTCTACTGGAATTGAAAACAAGTAAGAACTCCAACAAAGGATTGCTGCAAGAACTTCAAGATCACGAATCTGACATGGCAGAGATGTTGAAGAAGAATGCAGAACTTAAAAATCAACTAGCTGAGTATGATATCGCTATGGAAGACATGAGAGACCAGCGTGACAGGCTCCTAGCGACAGTGGATGTACACACTCAAAACCAAGAACTTTTTGAACAAACTCTGACCTATATCCGGGACCTGGAGCAGGAGCTTTTGTGTACTAAGAATAAACTTGAAGAAATGGAAACTTCTCATGCGTTACAAAATGACTCTAATAAAGCTAACACTGTGGATTTATATACAGAGCTCATCCCTTCAGGTTCTAGTAGTGTCTGTATTAAGGGTTCTAACAAGATCAAAAAATATATTAAGTATAATAAAATTATTAGGAAAACTACTTATAAATTAAAAAAATATAATCAAATTAAACAGGATAATTTAAAGGCTTGTAAAAAAAACATAGATTTAAGTCATGAATTACAAAATTGCATAGAGTTGCTTGAAAGGTGTAACAGTGATCTATTAGAATTTAAGAAGAAGGCTGATTCACTCAAACAAGAACTGCTTACCTCAAAAGATGTAATTGGGGCTCCCATCGCTAACTTGCAGAGTGAATGCTACCAAGGTCATAACAGTCTACCAAGTACAGTAAATACTGCGAGTCTACATCTACAGACTGACTTGGTTAGGCAGGAGGTAGCGTTATCATTGCAGTGCACTGGGGCCTCTGGGGTGGACTCGGGCAGTCCTTTACAACTGCCGGAGCCTGCTAGAGAGACCATTGTGTACAGCGATGAGATTGGCATAGGTATGGGTAGCTTATTAAGAACAAGATTAAGCCAAAATGTACATAATAATTGCTGTCCTAATTTACCAATAAAAGATCTATGTACGAAAATTAGCAGCCACCAGTATCATAAAAATTGTACAATTATAGTGCAGCTAGGCAACAGCACAAATGTAAAAAAAACTGATATTAATAACCTAATTGAACTTTTATCAGACATTGCCAGCAAAGGTATCAGTAAAATAATAGTGTGCTCATTTCCATACTTAAAACACAGGAGTAGTACTGTCAATATAAATAATCATATACATAAATTAAATTTGACATTATATAATCAGACATGTCGCCTGAGCGACTTTTTGTATTTCGAATGTAATACATTTATGAGTAAGCTTTTATTGACAAAGGATACTTTGTATCTCAAAAAGACTGACATCTCGACCATTGCTAAGTTATTAGCATTCAATATATATGATCCAGTTTTACATGTTGTAGCGGATCACACAGACAAGCTCCAATGTAGTGGTGTTACTATGCGGGGTAATTGTAGTGTAGTTGACAAAGTTAGTTTAAACTAACGCTTAGGACAATGGGGAGGCCAGACTTAATCAACATTTTCCATCAAAATATACATGGCCTCTCCAGCAAAGCCTTAGAATTAGAATTATTTCTCGACTTTTATAAAGTTGATATAATGTGTATTACTGAACACTGGTTTGTGAAAGGTACTTTGTTACCAATAATCAGAAATTATACAATTGCAAGCACATTTATTAGACAGAAGGCAATTCGCGGTGGCTCACTTATATATGTATCTGAAAATTGTCATTTTAAGGAGCGTAAAGACATTGTAGCTTTGTCTGTTGAACGATGTATTGAATTATCTTGTATAGAGCTGGGGCAACATATAGTCATCTGTGTATACAGACCTCCATCGGCTGATTATAAAATGTTTGAGACAATTATGGAAGAAGTCATGATGAAAGTCTTCAACACCCCGAAATCTTTGATAGTTTGCGGTGACTTTAATGTTAATTTAATTGAGCAGTCACCGCTCAGTGATAAGTTAAAAAATTTATTTCTTAGCTTCAATTTAAAGCATCTTTTTAACCAGCCGACTAGAATCACTAGCTCATCAGCAACCTGCTTGGACAATGTGTTTTGCAACTGTGAACCTGAGAAAATTGCAATCTTTGATAAACTTGGCTCCGACCATCTGGGACAGAGTGCCACATTTTCATGTAAAACATCCACCAAAGGTCAAGAATACACATACAGGCCCATTACAACCAATCGGGTTGAACAGTTTGTGGATATCGTTGACAAGCAACTAATGAACCTAATATTTTCTGAGGATCCCGATGACCTATGCAGCACTTTATCTCAAATATTGAGTGCAGAGTTCAATAATATTTTTAAATTTAAAACTATTACAAGAGCTGGGAAAATTCGGTTCGATGACTGGGCTACTCCTGGTATTTACAAAAGTAGAAATAATTTGTACAACTTATACTCACAAAAACAAATTAATTTACACAATACTAAATTCATAAATCGCTTAAAACTATATTCCAAAACTTTTAAAGTGGTTTGTCAGACAGCAAAATCTTTGCATTTTAGTAGAAAAATTAAGCATGCTGATGATAAAATAAAAACAACATGGAAAATCATCAATACTGAAACTGGAAAAATAAAACAAAGAGACAGTAAGATCATCTTAAAAATTAACAATAAATTAATCATGGATAGTAATGAGGTTGCCAATACATTTGATGAGTTCTTCTCTCAAGTACCCATTACTACCACTCAGTCCATAAATTCTAGTCCCGCTGATGCTTATTCTATATTATCAAAGTGTGTAAATAAATGTGATACCTTGTTCCAGTTCAAACACGTAACTGCAGACTCAATTGTGAAAACATTTAAAATGCTCAAACAAAAGAAAACCGAGGACCTGTGGGGAATGTCAACCACAGTTCTCAGTTACATTATTACTGTTATTAGCCCATACTTAGCTTTTATTTTTAACAGATGCGTTGATCAAGGTGTCTTCCCGGATTTGATGAAAAAAAGTAAATTGATTCCTTTATTCAAATCAGTAAACAAAAATGATCCATCTAACTATAGACCAATCTCTATACTACCGGCATTGAGTAAAATTTTTGAAAAAGTAATATTAGACCAGCTTTTAACACATTTTAACATGAATGATCTTTTAAATAGCAAACAATTTGGATTTACTAAAGGGCGTTCTACTACTGATGCAGGAATAGGTCTTCTTAAACATATATTTGATGCATGGGAGAAAGCACAAGATGCTATTGGCGTGTTCTGTGACCTATCAAAAGCATTTGATTGTGTCTGTCATGAAACACTAATTTACAAATTAAAATACTACGGTGTTGAAGGTAAGGCACTTGATCTGGTATCATCATACCTCTATAACAGAACACAGATGGTTGAAGTCAATGGCGTCAGGTCATCTGGATCCCTCATAAAAATGGGAGTCCCACAGGGATCGATCCTAGGACCTTTTTTATTTCTAGTTTATATCAATGATTTACCGTCATTCGTACAGAACCTATGTGATATTGTTTTGTTCGCAGATGATACTTCCTTGATATTCAAAATAGATAGGACTACACCTAACTTTGACGATGTAAACAAATCAATAACACAGGTTCTGAATTGGTTTACAACCAATAACTTATTGTTAAACGCAAAAAAAACTAAATGTATTAATTTCTCTCTACCAAATGTAAAAAAGGGTATCCTAAATAGAAGTATATTAATAAATGATGAACCATTAGAACTTGTTGAATCCACAACATTCTTGGGCATCACCCTGGATTCAAAGCTTCAATGGGGTTCTCAAATATCGGTTCTAGCAGGTAGGTTAAGCTCCGCTGCATACGCAGTACGTAAAATTAGATTTTTAACGGACGAAGCCACTGCAAGATTGGTCTATTTCAGCTACTTCCACAGTATAATGTCTTATGGCATTTTATTGTGGGGGAAAGCCGCTGAAATCCAATCAATATTTGTTTTGCAGAAACGAGCTATTCGCTCTATATATAGTATGAGGTCGCGAGATTCACTTCGTGAAAAATTTAAGGAAATTAAAATTCTAACAGTGGCATGTCAATACATTTATGAAAATATTTTGTTCATACGCAAGAATATAAATTATTATAAGAAAAGGTCTGATGTACATAATTTTAATACAAGACACAAAAATAGATTAATTATACCTAATTTCAGACTGCAGAAAGTTAGTGGTTCATTCATGGGGAACTGTGTACGCTTTTACAATAAGCTACCTAAAGATATTGATCAATTGCCTATGAGCAAATTTAAAATCTATGTAAAATCCAATTTGATGAAAAAATCATACTATACAATAGGTGACTATATGGATGACAAAAATGCATGGCCTGAATGCCCCAAGTTCCAAGAACAAATATAAATTGTATTATAATTAATAATATATTGTTAAAGTTTTAAAGCTGACATGTACAATTAATTACAAAAAAAAAAGATAAAATGACAAGACAAGCCCCATAGAGTTTCTTGGTGTTTCTTCTCTGATGGGAGTATTTCCGAAACACCGGTAGATTCAACAGCCATTCAGTTTTCCCCTTTTGTCCGCAGATTTTCTTTCTAGGCTTGCCATTTTTATTTTTATTTAAACAATATTATGCAGCTGACAGACGGACTATCAGTTCCATTTGGATCATGATATGTACTGTGATCGGTATGCGTTTCTCTATGTTGTGTTTCACTATTTCACTTTTTTATTTTTTTTATATAAAAATTGTCTGAAGTACTGAAACACACACTTACATGTATGGTTGGTTTTAACCTACTTTAATTTTTTTTTAATATTCTGACGTAAACGATTGGATGACAGCTGAATGGTTCATTACTTTTTTTTTCTAATTCAAAGCGTTAAATTCTGCTTTTGCTATGTTTACTTGATAATTGGTTATGATTTATTTTATGATTTATGATTTTGACGTGTATATGTGCGTATATTTATACTGCCTACATACTGAATAAATGCTTTGATTCTTGATTCTTGATTCTTGTGTAACTGGTTTATAAATATTACATACAAATTTCAGTTTTAAGTACATAAATGTAAGTGTTGTTAAAGGTTAATTAAAGATGGAACAGATATGCATATTTTTGTACTAAGTAAAAGTATCTAAATTAAATAAATATAAAAAAAACCCGTGCATCAGTGCATCATCTCGGCCACACCAAGATATGTGTTCCCGACCGTGGCAAACAGTTTGGCGAAAAAATAATGTGTTTGTTCGGTAAGAGCTTACAGCCACGGTTAAAGTCTAATACCAGTAGTCACATACTTGAAGATCTGATAAGTATCTTCAGAGATATGAAGATAAAAACCTCAAACTTGGTACTGAATATAGCGCGGCATATAATAATAGCGCGGCATTTGAAGTCGGTTCTTTTAGTTTTTTAAACAATCTTATTTCATATCTTATAAGGTTTTCGTCTGACCACTATCCTACCTGGTGGTAGGTGCTGATGTGGTCGAAGATGGTGAACACGCTAGGCATAGGATATACTGACTTTCAAAAGCTGTGTGCTGCCGGAAGTTAGGCGGAACATCGATCTATTATACTCCTACCACCTCCTGTGACTATTCCCGTCAATCATTTTTAGCTAGAGTTGTTGCCTACACAATAAACCAGTAGATAAATGTAAAACTGACGCCCTAGTATTCAGGACTCATAATATTTTAAAAGTTTTCATAACCTGCAATTCTTTTAAAATATTTAGTTTAGTGCAACAAAGCAGCTCGAAACTAAAGAGAAAATGCATTTTTACAAAGTAATAGAGCGAGTTTCTGAGAATGTGAAGAACGTTTTCCTTGTATCTTGAAAAGTTTCATCTTTGAGTAAGTTTTGTTGGAAAATGCAGGGTTTTTTTTTTTTACTATATATATTTTTTATATTTTTATATTTTTTTTACTATCTATACAAATCAGATCTCGATAAAATTAAAATGGGACCACCTCGGACACGTACCCTACCTATTAAAAAAATAATCATTTGAATCCGTTCACAATTGACAGAGTAATCACGTAACATACACACAAAAAAAAAAAAAAAAATAAATAAAAAAATTAAAAAACATACAGACGAATTGAGAACCTCCTCCTTTTTTGTGAAGTCGGTTAATGACTAGCACGGCATTTGAAGTTCGTTTTTTTCGTGTTGTAAACGATCTTAAATTATACACCTGTTCATTAGGTAGTACGGCAGTAAGATAATACATATTTACCATACGAAATAAATATTAATAAAACACAAACAAATATAAATTATCTAGCAAAAAATTAAATCTCCAGAGATGTGAAGATAAAAACCTCAAACTTGGTACTGAATATAGCGCGGCATATAATAATAGCACGGCATTTGAAGTCGGTTCTTTTAGTTTTTTAAACAATCTTATTTCATATCTTATAAGGTTTGCGTCTGACCACTATCCTACCTGGTGGTACGTGCTGATGTGGTCGAAGATGGTGAACACGCTAGGCATAGGATATACTGACTTTCAAAAGCTGTGTGCTGCCGGAAGTTAGGCGGAACATCGATCTATTATACTCCTACCACCTCCTGTGACTATTCCCGTCAATCATTTTTAGCTAGAGTTGTTGCCTACACAATAAACCAGTAGATAAATGTAAAACTGACGCCCTAGTATTCAGCACTCATAATATTTTAAAAGTTTTCATAACCTGCAATTCTTTTAAAATATTTTTTTAGTGGAACAAAGCAGCTCGAAACTAAAGAGAAAATGCATTTTTACAAAGTAATAGAGCGAGTTTCTGAGAATGTGAAGAACGTTTTCCTTGTATCTTGAAAAGTTTCATCTTTGAGTAAGTTTTGTTGGAAAATGCAGGGATATTTTCATTTATTCAATCATTTACATTACCATTCAGACTGCATCGTGAAATAATTCAAAACTGAAGTCATGGTTTTCGCGTTACCATCAGAACTGTTACAATATTATATAACATACAACGATCATAACACATAACACAATTAGTATACAATATCCGTATGTAACAAAATTAAATAATGATGTGTTATTTCATATTACGCCGCCAATAAGTGTTAACCGATTCAAATAAGTATTTTCTTCAAGGATAGAGTATCTCCGCGGCCGTCGTGTTATACCATTCATTAAAATCTGGACAGTATCTCCAGAAATATAAAAGAAACACCTCAGACATGTCACTAAACATGAATTGATTGTAATTATGGTGTTTTAGAAAATTTTATTAAGAAATCATGAGTATCTCCAGAAATACGGAGTTCCACAAACACTTAAAACTAGGTACTGAAAATAAATTATTTTTCAAAAACAAAAATACCGACTTCATTACCACAAACAGGGACTCAAAAGCGAAAAATAAATGACTTAATATAATTATTATAAGCGCTACCCACTTATCTATTTGAAGTCGGTGCCAGCCAAGTCTATTGGATAGTTATAGATAGATACTATGTATGTAGTAGTAGCACAGAATAATGAATAGTACAAGTACAGAAATTGCACTCCCTGAGAGCAAAAATGCGAGATTAAACCTAGTTACAACGCTAGTAACGTTCAAAATGCGCTTCACGCCTCGGGTGCGACCTTGAATTTGCGCCACAGTATCAACTAATAGTAACTATGAACCGCGTGTTGCGCACAGTAAAATGCACCGTAAGTCCGCACAGCGAGAGTCTGAATAACTCGGTCAACTCGCGGCCTTTACTATAGGGTTGAATGTTATGAGAAAACTTGTAAGCCTTTAATTGGTAGAAGAATACTCGTAGAACAATGTAATGAGTACATTACTGATAATAAGTACTACATTAATGTTTAATGTCGAGGTAGGATAAAAGTACTACAGTTAAACTAAAATACGTGACGTTCAATTAAAATTGAGTAAAGTTTTTTTTTTAGATTACGTAAGTTAAATAACGCGACAATAGTATCACTTGCCTAGAATCGTAGGTTGTTTGACTTGTAACATTATAATAGTGTAGGAGCCGACTCACTTTTTCGACCAAAAATAATTATGTATTTTATTCATTCTAGGAAAACTTTATTTTGTAATAGTTGAATATCAAAATAAAAAAAATATATTTAAAAAAAAATTCCAATATTTTATTTCACCATTTTGTCGGCGTTATTGATATACACACATACCTACACAATTTCAGCTTTCTAGTACTAACGGTCTCCTAGCAAAACCTTGGACAGACAGACAGACACACAGACAGACAGACGGACATGACGAAAATATAAGGGTTCCTTATCAGGACTACGGAACCCTAAAAAAGAATTTTCAATTTCAAATCGGTTAAGATCTGACAGAGTTCTGAGGTCACAAACATTTAAATAAACTTGCCAAGTGCAAGTCGGACTCGCACTAGTAGGGTTCCGTACCACACTACAGTATTTTATAAGATCGAGCAAAAAATACCACTATCATTATTCGCCAGCAAAAAATAATAATTAATAAACATTTCGTTTCTTATAACGCCTTTCAATGTAACGCCATCTATGGGACGTTTACCTAACTAAGCGTTCATAGATGGCGTAAAATGCCGAAAAAAACACGTTTCTTGTATGAGGACCCTCTATTATCTTTAACTTTATTCTGTTTTTAGTATTTGTTGTTATAGCGGCAACAGAAATACATCATCTGTGAAAATTTCAACTGTCTAACTATCACGGTTCATGAGATACAGCTTGGTGACAGACGGACAGACAGACAGACAGACAGACAGACGGACAGCAGAGTCTCAGTAATAGGGTTCCGTTGGTACCCTTTGGGTACGGAACCCTAAAAACCGTCGAATTGAGAACCTCCTCCGTTTTTGTGAAGTAGATTAAAAACTAAAACACCGACTTCCATGCCCCGCGAGTCAATTTCAGTAGCAAGTTACTCTGGAGATACTTATCAGATCTCAGTGAATCTCAGTGATCTGAGATCTATAAGTACTTTAATTACATTAACTCTCCGATTATAAAAATCTGACTATCATATGACACGACAAAATCATTAAGGAAGAAAAAAAGGAAAATTGAAGTAAACGTTAGTAGGTACCTACCCTATTTATTTATCTTAGAACTAACTAAATAAAGCAAGATGTGATGTCGATAGAAATTCCCTAAAGATCATTACGTGAATTCCCTTGTAACATGAAACTCAGCCGATTTATACCTACCTACCATTTTAAGTGTGACATTCTTTGCTTTTTACATAGTTATTCTTTACAGTTACTATATGAAGCAAGGAATATAATATTGAGGTAGGTACAAGTAAGGCGCGCGGCCGATCGAGAGCGCGCGTGACACTTAACTGACTGAACTTGGACCCTAGCGGGTGCGCGGAGGTACTTGTAGTTTCATAGCATAGGACATTGAGTTAGAAGAAAAAAAGGAAAATTGAAGTAAACGTTAGTAGGTACCTACCCTATTTATTTATCTTAGAACTAACTAAATAAAGCAAGATGTAATGTCGATAGAAATTCCCTAAAGATCATTACGTGAATTCCCTTGTAACATGAAACTCAGCTGATTTATACCTACCTACCATTTTATGTGTGACATTCTTTGCTTTTTACATAGTTATTCTTTACAGTTACTATATGAAGCAAGGAATATAATATTGAGGTAGGTACAAGTAAGGCGCGCGGCCGATCGAGAGCGCGCGTGACACTTAACTGACTGAACTTGGACCCTAGCGGGTGCGCGGAGGTACTTGTAGTTTCATAGCTACAGCGCGGAGTGCGACAGGCCTGGTAGTAGTAAGTAGGTAGATACATGTAGGTAGTATCTATCTACTTCCTATTAGACTTAGCTGGCACTGACTTTAAATAGATAAGTGGGTAGCGCTTATAATAATAATATTAAGTCATATATTTTTCGTTCGTGGTAATGAAGTCAGTTTTTTTTTTAAAGAATGTATTTGACCCTTATTAGTGCAAAACAAGTTTTAATTAAATTACATGCATCTATAAAATGTTGTCTGGGCCGTTATACACTGACGGACATATACTTTGTGAAAATTTCAAGTATGTACTTATTACGGTTAAGAAGGTACATCTGTAAAGTGCGCACATATAGACATACGGACGGACGGACGGACGGACGAACGGACAACAAAGTCTCAGAAAGTGATCATTTAGCCCCTTTGGGTTTAAACCCTTTGGGTTCGGAACCCTAAAAAATGGACTTTAAATGCCGCGCTAGTGAAAATATTCACTAGTCATAATGATGTCATCAAGGTATCAAAGGTCAATGTTCTAAATGGCCCTGTGCAATGAAAGCATCTGACACACACGATAATTAATTGTTTATTTTATTACAATAATTCCAAATACTTTACTATACATAACACGGACTAGTTGTATTCCAAAAGAATATTAAAAAGTATTATTTGCGATTATTAACATTAATTGCCGCCATATGGCCCACACAGTCTGAATCACTCTGCTACGTTATAAGAGTTGGCACTTCCCTACATTGTTAATACCAGAATTATGAAAACTATGTGTAGCCAACCTAACAACGGAAAGTATTATTTGCGTTGTAACTATTATATAATCTGTGGTATTATGCTTATAATTTTTTTTTACAGTGTTGGTTGGTACAAAGTACGTTCATAATTCTGAGTTATTTAATTATGTATGCAATGTCGCGAGACTGACTGATACAGACGAATTGAGAACCTCCTCCTTTTTTGTGAAGTCGGTTAATCACTAGCACGGCTTTTGAAGTCTGTTTTTTTCGTGTTGTAAACGATCTTAAATTATACACCTGTTCATTAGGTAGTACGGCAGTAAGATAATACATATTTACCATACGAAATAAATATTAATAAAACACAAACAAATATAAATTATGTAGCAAAAAATTAAGGCCAAAACAAGCCGCCTTTTAAATCACGGTAAAGATAAATAGCTAATTTCTTTCTTTCAGCGCTTAAAAATTATTCTCCAGAGCATTTCTACCTTAGATTAACTTCCGAGTTGCTTGCCGCAAAAATATTGTCCTTAACGTTGAGTTATTTTAACTAGAAGTATCTAAAAAATAAATCGTTTTAGTTAATTTTACATAAAATAGAGGTACTCTTAATAACAAAATAAATTACTTACACTCGTATTTTTAATGTACCATAGCAATTATCTTAATAAAACAATAATGTAATGTCAAATATATTTATATAATAATTGGTAGGTATATATTTATTTGATACAATACCTGGGTACTAATAAATACATTAAACATAACTAAAGAATTGAAACGAAAAATGTTTATTGGTAACCTATGTCACCAATCGGCCCCAACTCAGCATATTGTTGGTATCAGAACTAACGCTGGTGTTCCGGTGGGGCCGGTCGGTAACGTCACCTAAAGAATTATTTTACAAATTAGTAGTCTATTAACGGGATATGAACGATGTTGTATGTGTGATGGGGGGGTTTTTTTTCTTTTATGCTTGAAAGTTGTATTTACTGTATTCCAATATTAAATATTTGCTTCAAGGAAACAAAATATTTAAGTGATATCGTAAGAGTTTCAATTGTAAATCTTTTATGTTTAAACATTAAAAGGAAATATTAAGTGCAAAGTACAAAATAAATAAACGCTGCTTTCAAGAAGTAAGTCGTGCGAAGCAGAACATGCTACGAAACGCTTCGGCAATTTTGTTCCTTTATACCACGTGACGCGCAGAATTTATACGCACGTTTTTACTCTGTGAACATGTAAATATTTATGTACGACGAAAGGTTTCCGTTAGATATACTCCGTTGTTTAAAATTCTGTTCTTATTTTTGATTGGTTCGATTTTATTTCTCTAAAGGTACGGCCACACAGCAGCGTCCTTGGATCTGAGGGCGCGATTTCAGTACTTTTCAATTGTTTTCTGACCGCGTTTGGTGTGAACCAGTCGGTACAAATACTACTTCGCTATCTGATCGCTGCCTAAATCGCGCACGCAGGACGCTGCGGTGTGTACCTTAAACCTTTATTTGTATAGGCATAACAAAAACCAAAATGATTCCACGTGTCTTTGAAGTAGGTAAAATACTTCATTTAAAGACTAACGTGGAATCCCACTATAGAAAAGATAATAATATCCCTCCTTCATTCTGAAAATAACTGTCGTATCACTACATTTTATATAACTGAATTCCCCGCTGCGTCCATCTGTATGTCTGTTTGTGATAAACTCAAGAACTTTTGAACAGACTTTTATACAGTTTTCACCAATAGACAGAACTATTCATGAGAAAGGTATAATTCGTTGGTTTTTATGATGATTGTTGGGAAAAAGGTTTAGATGATGATTGTTGAAAATGTTAAGTACGAGTATGAACTCGAAACAACAAACTGATGCAATAAATGTAGGTAGGTATATGCTATCCCCGTGCCATAGAAAAGATAATAATACTACGTACCCGTGCGAAGCCGGAGCGAGTATCGTATAGTCGCTAATCTTTATATAAATTGTTCTTCATATGTTTAGTTACATGTATACCTTTTTGAAATAGCCAATTTGATGAAACAATGACAAAAACTTATAGTATGTGATAATTATATTATCAATTTTGTGCTGTTTGAGAGTGATCTCTGCGCCCACCGAAAATACATAGGTACAACAAATGCACCTAACTATCATATAATCATATACAATACTATATGATACATCCTTGACTTTGACAATATTCAAATCCATAATGTTGGGCCAAAACAAGTATATAAATTACATAAAGTTCGCGTAAACCCTAATACCGACACAACATCCAGAATTTATAAGTTTCATTCAGTCCCTAAAGTTCACTAACAACCTCCAGTCGTTGACTGTAAATCCTCCGAGTCACAGGTATCTACATCCACTGTAAAGACGTATTGTGTAAACACCGTAAGATCACATATAGGTACGTTTCTTGAATAAGAAAGATTCAAATTATTTTCATTACGATGCGTATTTAAAAAGGAACTTTTTAAGGGGATGAAACGGGGGTCCAAAGTCTGTATGGAGAAACAAGATAAGATAGTTTTTTCTATTCGAAACTTCGCACAAGTACATCAGTAAATAAATAAGTAAATAAGTGTTTCAGACTTTTTCGAAATGCCACCCCTAAAAGGGTGAAGTGGGGTAACAAAGTCTGAAATCAATATTGTTTCGGATTGCGCTGAAACTTGACATGCAGATAGTTATTTTGACGTAGGTATCCGCTAAGAAAGAATTTTTCAAAATTCACTTTTCAAGGGGATGAAACGGGGGTTCAAAGTTTATATGGAGAAACAATATTAGAAAGTTTTTTGTATTCGAAACTTCACACAAGTGCTTCAGTAAGTAAATAAGAAAATATGTGTTTCATGCTTTTTCGAAATGCCACCCCTAAATGGGTGAAGTAGGGTAACCAAGTCTGAAATCAATATTGTTTCAGATGCGCTGAAATTTGGCATGCAGATAGTTAAGAAAAGATTTTTCAAAATTCACTTTTTAAGGGGATGAAACGGGGTACCTATCAAAATTTGAACGGATTTGGCTTTAACTTCTTTGATGTCTTTTATGATAGAAAGGTTTTTACAAAATAAATGTTTTAAGTAAATAAAAGAAGTCTTTAACGCGGGCGAAGCCGCGGGGCACTTCTAGTAAATACATATTTATGTTTGTTCGCGGATAACTGCGTCGTTTATGAACCGATTTTGATTATTCTTTTTTGTTGGAAAGGAGATATCCCAAGTGTGGTAATGGTATGGTAATTTTATCGAGGTCTGATAAGTATCTCCAGAGACATGGAGATAAACACCTTTAAATTGGTACTGAAAACTAATAGCGCAGCATTTGAAGTCGGTTGTTTTAGTTTTTTAAACGATCTTATTTTGTTAAAACCTGTAAATACATTATTTTACAGTAACTTTCTCACTATTCTCAGTAAAGTTAAATCAACACCAAAGCATTATTTTGGTGCCAGACTTTCTCGTCCAAAATATTACATACATCATGCAACAGCGGCGTGGCGTGTGGCATAAATATGAGTTATATTTTACATATCTTCAAATTGAGGTACTGTTGCTTCAAATTGAGGCTGTTGAAGGGTATATATTAAAACAACAAATAGAGTTACACGTACGGACCTCTCAGCCACTAATTATTGCGATCATTTACAATTTTTTATTATGATAATGTAGCAAACAAGCAAACGGCCCACCTGATGGGAAGTGGTCTAAAGTGAGTGATTAACTAAAAAGAGTTATATCTCATTAAACCAAAGATTATATCCGTATATCTTACATTTCTCCACCATCTCTTTAACTCTTTATATCTTTTGTAAACTTTAAACTTTCGCGATTTGAACATCTTCTATACATACAACATCTTTTATATCTTCAACGCAACGACTCATTTCGCGGAGTTAGAGTAAGCGAGATGCATATAACTCCCTATGCGTTAAAAAGAGAGACCGTCACGGAGTTAGAGCAAGCGAGATACTCTCTATGCATTAAAAAGAGAGCGTCACGGAGTTAAGAGTATAGGTATAGGAGATGTAAACATATAACAATCTATGATAGAAGAAATGGATCTAAGTTCTAAAATAGAAAGAGAGCGTAGCGTCATGGAGTTATTTGGGATATAGAGATATAAAAGAGTTATTATATATATATTTTGTTCAAAAAAACACGTATCTATCTTTTCTCTTTAAGGATATGGATTTTACATGGCTAAAGTGGTCACCGTCGCCTATGAACGCTTGCAACACTACGGGTGTCACTCATACAATGCCGACCTATCAAGATTCTTTTAACGCCCCTTTTGAATCCCCCCTTCTCCCCCGGACCCCTGCCCAGTGCAGACGTGTTCAAACTAGTCCCTGTTTCAATTTTAATACATTTTATAAAACATAAATATACCAAACAATTATCTAAACAAAATTAATTCAAATTACAATTAGACTAAATACAAAATCAGTGCTATAAATTCAGACGTAATAATAGGATCGCAGAGGTTACAAGAAGATATACTGTCTGCATTACATCGTGTGATTGTTTGCCATCTGGTGAGTCCACTAACACTCGCCCGCACACTACAAAAAGTGAAAGGGAGCCGCTGCTGTACTTACGCGCTGCACACACAATAAGAACTCAGCCAGCAACGTGAACGTATAAGTGTACTATTATTTACACTTACGGTTCAAAGTTAAAGTTATCAATCATCGACGCAGAGTGCATAATTTGTATTTGGTGCTTATCTGCGTACAAACCAAATACGATCTGTCTGTCTAATACTTGCTGTTACCCCGATCCTCGTGCAATGCCGCTCAGACGAACGCCTCCTCCCACCTCTGATTCACATGCGCCGGCACGTCATTCGCATACAATACCTCCGCCTGACTTGCCACCACTTGCGCATAGTAAATCGGACCCTAACTTGCCCGCGGTCGAGGCGATAACCGTACCTACATTTTCGCGAGAACATACAACTAGCGACCCAAACATTACGCTTCGAAAACGCAAAAGAGATGATGATATAAGTAGAGAGGAAGTACGACAGATGTTGGCTGAGCTAAAAAAGGACCAGGATGAGAAATTTTTAGTCTTATTTAATAAATCGCATCCTGAATTGCCAAATACTACTGAACGCAAAAAAACTGAAAGCCATATTTTGGCCATGTTTGCAGAGCTACAGAAGGACCAAAGTGAAAAATTTGAAACTCTCACAAACAAGGTTCAGAAAGGTATCCAGACGCATACTGAGCAAAATTCTGCTATATCAAGTTCTATAGACTTTCTTGGACAGAAATATGATGATATATTGGCCAGAGTAAACGTCCTTGAGCAAGAAAAATCCGAGGACCGAAAGTATATTAAAATACTGGAGACACGCTTGGAACAGATGGATAGATACATGTTAAGTTCAACCATTGAGGTTCGCAATGTTCCCAAAAAAAGTGGAGAAACAAAGGAAGACCTTGTTGATATGGTAAAGAAAGTCGGGGATGCACTTAACTTACCGATCCAGCCATCAGATGTTCGCGACGTGTATCGCATTAACACCAAGAATGAAAATAACCAACCAATTGTAGCGCAACTATCAACAGTTCTTCTAAGGGATAAAGTTGTTGGATCCGTCAAGTCCTACAATAAAAGATATCCCACATCTAAATTTAGCACGACGAATTTAAAACTGGACGGCCCAACTAAGCCAATCTTCGTGTCGGAAGGCCTCACTCCACATACCAAAAGACTTTTCTTCCTGGCTCGAGAATTTGCCAAGAGCAATGGCATGAAATACTGTTGGACCTCACGAGGCAGAGTATATATGAGGCGTTCTGACGGAGCACCACTTATAAAGGTAAACAGCGAAGGAGACCTGGAGCAACTAAGTTGTGCGTGACTAGTTATATACCACTTCTTGATAATTTATTCCATATATGTAAGATACATTCCAATTGTCACAGATAATGCGACCCCTAAAATTAGATATTGTTTAAATTTTACTAATAACAGTAGGGAAAGCTCAAATAATCCTCACTTTATTAAAATAATACACATATACATTATTACCACTCAACAAAAATACTATCACATATATATCTATTTGAAATATTTACACAGCAATAAAACACACACATTATGGATGTTAAATACACAAAATATATCTATAAACATGCAACACTTCAGAAAAAATATATTGCACCTTAGTACGGTCAAAATTATTAATAATGAAAAATAACTCTTATATAACTAATGAAGTAGATTCTACAGATGACGTAGAATGTATTTCCATAAGTGACACTAAAAGTTGTTTAAATGTTTTAAATACTCACGTAATTAATAATAACAAGAATTCATTTTCGATTCTCACAGTGAATATACGTAGTATAAACTGCAACTTCGACCTATTCTTGGCATTTGTGTCTAGCCTAGATATAAATGTTGATATATTTGTTTTGACAGAGTGTTGGTTGAATCCCCAAATTTCCCCTCCAATCATTGACAAATACAACACATTCTGGACTCTCAATAATCTTAATCAAAATGACGGAGTGGTCGCATATGTCAAGGAAGAAATTGAGGTTACTTCGTATGAACCACCACATTTCTCAGAGGGCAATTGCTTGGTCTTGAAAATTCGCAATGATTATACAATTGTTTGTTCATATCGTCCGCCCAGCTTCCGCAATATCGATAGTTACTTAGATTCGGTTGACCAAATCCTTAGCAACAATAACACAAAAACATTAATCTTCACAGGAGATATCAATGTTGATATCATATCTGAAAATCTTACGGCTGCAACGCAAGATTACCTAAACCTGATGGCTATGCATGGACTTAGGCAAGGAATCAATCTTCCAACTAGAGTGACGACATGCATAGATCATTTCATGGTCAAAACTCCATCAAAATGGAAGACTCTAGTATTCGAGCAGCTGTTAACAGATCACTCTCCGATTTTAATATACTTAAATAATACTTCAGTTTATAAACAGAATATTGTTTATCAAAAGTTAAGTACAAATTATGACGGAGTAAGGAACTTGTTATGCAAAGAAAACTGGAATGAATTGTATACAACTACTGAAGTTAATATGGCAACTGAACTATTCACTGCAAGATTTTTAAGTATAATTACTCAAAATTCACACATGAAAACTATCTCAAAAAGGAACCAGCCATTAAAGCCCTGGATTACAAGGGGTGTGGTTAAGTGCATTAGAAAAAGAGATAGACTTCATAGCAAAGTTAAAAAAAATGTAGATGATTTTAAACTTAAAGAGAAATACATTAAATATCGAAATTCTTGTAACACAATAATTAAAAATTTGAAAAGAGATTATTATAAAGACAAGCTAAATAAAAATAAAGGAAACATTAAAGAGACGTGGAAAATTATTAAGGAAGTGTGTAATATCAAGAAACAAAATATTCCATCAATGGATCTAATAAATATTAAAAATAATCCTGTTGAATCACTGAACGCGGTAAATCATTATTTTACATCAATTGGACGAGAATTAGCTGATAATACCCTAAATACGTTACAAAAGTCAGAGGTTGAGTTATCCTCACTTTCAAAACTATCCCACCAACCTATAAATACGATGGCACTTCACCCTACCGACGCGGCTGAAGTAATAGGTATTATCTTAGACCTCAGAACACACAGTGCACCAGGTTACGATAATATTACAGCTGACATTCTGAAAAAAAACTTACATTTTCTGGCAGAGCCGATTGCATATATATGCAATTTGAGCTTTAGTACAGGCGTATTTCCATCTGCATTTAAAAAAGCGGTAGTGTGTCCTATTTATAAAGCTGGCAATAAAACTAATCCGTCAAATTATAGACCAATCTCTCTTCTTTCGATTCTTTCCAAAATCCTCGAAAATCTGATGAAAAAAAGAGTAACAAAGTATTTAGAAAATTACCATTTGCTAAGCCAAAACCAATACGGTTTCAGAGAAGGAAAGTCGACTGAAGACGCAGTTATGAAACTAACCTCTTTAATTACTACATATTTGGACAATGGAGATAAGTGTGTCGGGGTATTTCTAGATCTTCAGAAAGCCTTCGACACCGTCTCTATTCCTATATTACTAATGAGGTTACAGAATGTTGGCATTAGAGGTTTGGCTCACGAATGGTTTACGGACTATCTATCACAAAGAGCACAGCATGTTCGGGTTCAGAACTACGAAAGTGAGAGCGCAGCATGTACTTTTGGGGTACCACAAGGTAGTACCCTAGGACCAACACTCTTTCTTATTTACATAAACGATCTGTGTGGTACTACCTTGCCTGGTATGGATTTAATAATGTTTGCGGATGACACGGTGTTACTCCTTCATGAAAGAAATTGGGAAAAGGTCAAAACTTTAACTGAAAATTGTCTTTCTGCTGTTACTTGTTGGCTTGAGAATAGTTTGCTTTCTTTAAATACGACCAAAACAAAAATTATGTGTTTTAGTATTACATCTTCTGGCAGTCCCAAATCAGATTTCAGCGTTAAAATACATACCTTCCCGTGTAATCGTAGTAGCACTAGTTCTACAACATGTAATTGTGAATCACTATCTCGCGTCAACAGAATTAAATATCTTGGGGTTACCATAGACGATAAAATTAACTGGCTCGAACATATTAAAACACTTTCGTCACGGATAAGGAAACTGATCTACATTTTTAAAACGCTACGAACAGTAGCCGATGCAGATCTTGTAATTCAAACGTACAAAGCTTTATGTGAGTGCCTGATACGGTATTGCATATGTGCATGGGGTAGCGCAGCCAAAACTCACATTATATTATCAGAGCGTGCGCAAAGAGCTGTACTTAAAGTCCTATCGTACTTGCCATATAGATATCCTACCACTGCAGTGTACGAGAAAACTAATGTTCTTACAGTCAGAAAAATATTTATTTATGAAAGCCTACGTCGATACCATCAAAAAACTGTGCCGAAATTACCAGAGACTAAAGCCAGACGAAATCAGTGTCCAGTTCCTTGTTCTAACACTAGGTTTGCACAAAAGAGATATGACATACTCATTCCAAATCTGTATAACGCTCTAGACAGAAAGCATAATGTCAAAAAAATTAATAATAATAACATAAAAAATATAATTCTTACCTACCTAAAAAGCTTTGACTATGATGGAATTGAAACACTTCTAACAAGTTTTTATTTCTAAATTTTATCTATTAAATACATACCCTAACACTTAACAAATCTACTCAACAACGTTCACACATAAAACACACACACACAGCTACACACCATTACACTCATTCTAACACTCCCTGCACACAACCATATACATACACACAGAAACACAGTAATTAACTAATGAAAGATACCTTTTTTATTGGAATTTTTATTATATTTGTTTAGTAAATATCTAAAAGAACATAATTTAACTAGAATATTCAACTATGGGAGAAGCCATTGGCTCCTGAAACACAGTGTTACTAGTTTGGGAGTCTATGGATTCAACGATAAACTTGTACTTACCATAAATTATGTCAATAAAGATTTGTATTTGTATTTGTATTTGTATTTGAAGGACTCCATCTTGTATCTTTTTACCATCAAAAGGTAGACTAGAATAGATCGATTTCGGGGATAAAGTTTTTTTTTATGTTTTTGTCCGGTGGGTAGTTCAAGCCACGACCGAAGCCTACCACAAGTGATTATACATTGAGCACCATCTTGGTCTCACGTGTAGGTACTTTTACTATTCATTATTCTGTGATGTAGGGTAGTTTAAGGTCTAAGCCTACGATCACAGGAAGGCAACAATGGTCTTCCCATGAGTGACAATGATATACATTTTGTGAGGCTGCCTTACTTTTATTACAGTAACTTTATTTAAAGTTATATCAATCAGCGAAGTATTTATTACTTTAAAGGTGTTTATCAAACATTTTCTAACTACTTGAAATTCTCTACAACAACTTATAAGATCTTTCCACTACTTTTCTAATTATTTCTGCCGTGATGTATGAATGTTTTTCGGTTTGAATGACAAAGTGTCCAGTAAAACTATAGGGCATGTGAGATTGAAGATTTGTATGTATCCCAATACAAGGAATAACGCAGTGTAGAAGCGTGCAAAATCTGGCTATACACACATTGCATGCTTCTGTCTGTATCTGTAATAAATAGACGTCTTCGCTGACCATCAGGCGAGCGTCTGGCTTTGTCCTGTCTTGAAATAATGTAGAAGACTACTAAAACAACTAAAATTTCATTCCAGCTTGATTTGGGTGAAATAGGAACCACGTCTAATTTGGTTCGCGTCGGAGTAGGTCAAATACAGCAAAAGACCATAATTCCTAAGTATTAGTACTTGTACTATTCATTATTCTGTGGTATTTGATATTTACTTCTTTGACACCTCTTCACATTCCTGGGAAAGACTGGGGAGACAGACGGAGTCTCTCCAGTCCTCAACTGTTAAACACAATCCAAAAGTTAATCGTACCGACGGGACTAGAACCCGCACCCCCCGGATAACATGTCTAGGTGCTCTAACCAATTAAGCCACAGTGCGATACTATCGATATGACGAAATTAGTGAATTGCATTTTTAACCCAATTATGCATAAAATATTAGGTGTGTGTAACACTTCATGAAACATAATATTTATCTTTTCCTCAACGTTTACTTTCTTGAACATATCGTAGGCAGGCGTGGCAAACCTTGAAGCTTAAAATCAACGTCTTATATAAAAATATCGCGGCTTGTGTTCATATTGTAGAAATGTAAAAATAATTAGTAACATTCGACGTGGGAGTCAAGTTTCCAATTATTCATGTATGTTCTACAAAAAAATGGTATCAAAGGAATCTGAAGTAATAATTATGGTATCAGTACCAGTCTTATCAGAAAATAAAAATGTGTGCTTATTTCTTGAATAATAAATTTTGGCAATATATTTTATTCAAATATATATTTTGCTAAACGCTTGCCTATAATATATATAAAATAGGAGAATTAAGAAATGATTTAAATAGTTTCGTAAACAAAAAAAAAACTTTTTTGTATGCTGCGAGTCATTTCAGTAGCAATTTTGAGATGTCCACCCTGGATATTCCACATTTCTTATTTCTGGAAATATTCAGGCCTTGATGAATTGTAGGTATAATAATATAAACCACGGTGGTGTCATATCCTACCCATGAAGAAAAGAATCATCAAATCGGTTCACAAATAGCGGAAAAATCGAGGCATATAAACACAAAATAAAAATACGGACAAATTGATAATCTCCTCGTTTTTGGCAGTCGTTTAATAAAATATTCTCTAACCATCGACCGTAACAGTACTAGGAAATGCAACAAGTGAACTTTCAACATCAGATTAACCACAGCTGAGGGAAACTAATATTTTAAAATTAAAGTTGACTCTGTGCCCAACGTAGCATAATATTCAACAGTTATTCACATTTAAAATTACTTTTAAAAGTTATATTACTTTTACGGTTGCTATCGCATACATAATTAAATATTATTTATAAATGGCTAATGTTTTGGAAAATGTTCGGTATGTTTGTCTTTAATGTTAGTAATATCGGATCCCTGGATCGTTACCTTTTCTTACGACATCCATTGGATTTCATCTTGAAAACCAACATGTTAAAATCAACAACAGTTAAGTGGAGGAAAAACTTTTTTTTTTTATTTGGAACACAAGAAGCCTTTAACCATTGCGCTTTTCGACTTATTATATTACTAGCTGTGCCCGCGACTTCGTCCGCGTGGCATAGTGTCTTTGGGTAGCATTAACTAATAATACACATACGTATCCCAGCTACACCGCACCCTACCACGCCATGCTAATCCCCCCTTCCCCCCTCCCCTCACTTAAACAAAATTTCATTTATATCGGTTCAGTGGTTTTGGCGTGAAAGTGAGACAGACAGACAGACCGAGTTACGTTCGCATTCATAATATTAGTAAGGATATCCTTCTTTATGTTTAGAAGAATGTTCATATTTACTTACCGAGTCATAAGTTATCATATAAGTTTCAAAACTAGAAACTTTGTCGTCCCTCAAAGAAACTGATCTTCCTTTCCGTACTAATGAAGCACACAACAGTCGTATGCCAAAAAGTTTCTCGAGTTGTTAAGGCAATACAAGAATTGCCTTTTAGAAGGCGTAAGTACAATGACGTAATGTCGTCGCCTCCAAAGAATGTGCGCGCAACTAAGAATCCCTGAAAATGTCCTCGAGTCGAGAGCATTTCAAATCTCTTGTGCAACTTTGAACTGCATTCATTACACGGCCGTTGAAGTTACACCTATTTGAACAGTTAGCAGAGGAGTTTTATAAGAAATGTGCACTCGTTCAAGGCATGTAATTTAGATTTTTAATTACATTTTTTCAATGGTTAGACAATTGAGTTTGAATGTTTCTTATTATTAAATTTGCCGCCTGCTTATGAAGAGCATCTTCCCATATCGCCTGGCGCATGTCGTCAAGGAAACTAAGAAAGTGGTCCGTAAATCCAAGCATCACTAGGGCACTTAAAGCCAAACCTATTGAACATAAAGGTGAGAGAATATGAAGATTTAAAATATTATATATATATATATATTAATATATATATGTACTATATATCAATCGCAAAAATAAAAGCGCTTACTTAGACGATATGATTACATATTACGTTTCTTCAAGTGTAAGGTACACACTTTAAATTTTTGTACATTGTGAAACACAAACCAAAATTAGGTTCGAATCCCGTGGGTTGAATAATTATTATATAAATGTTGGAGTGTGTGTAACAATAATAATATTATTACAGATGGAATGGCTTTAAGAGCAAGCCAAAACATGCAATCGGAATGTCTTTGTCGACTAAAAGTTTAGTAATTTATGTAAAGCGAATAAATACAAAATATCTCTGGCCTCAAGGAAAAAGGTGAATTTCGCGATCGCCGAGAAAAAGACAAATTGCTAAATAGCTTAGTAATACGATAAATATCTTATCCAAAGATTTTTGTAAATCTTTGTCAATTTATCTTTTCCTTCTTTTGTCTGAGGGTTTTAAGATTTTTTAAATATTATTAGGGGTTTTTACTATATGTGTCATGATTAATTGCTACGCGTTATCTTTAAAAAAGAATGAATTTGGTGATAATTATTGATGCATAATTTGAAAACGACTGGACAGTTCTGTTTTCTTTTTTGACAGTTTGTTTACACAAACTATACTTACATTTGAAAAATGCTAGAACTGTCCAGTAAGTTTTCTTGTTAAAAATCGAAAACTTTCGGGTAAACGTGAAAGAGCTTTAGTTTCTGGGTTTAATTAACTGAATATTGGACAGAACAACAAACGTCTGTCGGGTCATTTGATTTTTTTTAATGTTTGTTTTATACCTAATGTGAAAAGAACTTAAATAATAATACTATGTTTTAGCTATGTGTATACATGACGGAATATGTTTAACGCCATCAAGGACAAAATCTGCCTCCATAACATTACGGTGTTCCGGCAAGCAGTACATTGCCTTTTAGAATCAGACCATTTTAGGCCTAGCATGTTTACCATCCTTAACCACATCATCGCTTAGGGCGCGTTCACATATAACGTCCGTTTTACAGGTCCGTTTAAACGAATTTGTTATTATCGTATGTAGTTGTATGAGCGAGTTCACACAGAATACAGTATTCCGGATCCAGTAAAAAATATCGATCCGATAAAATAAGCAGCAATCCGATTTACAGGTCCGTTTAAACGTATGTGTTATTAGCGTATGTAGTTGTATGAGCCAGTTCACACCATAATACAGTATTCCGGATCCAGTATACTGATCCGTTTATCGGATCGAAACCTCACGAGGCTTGGTACGGGGGTGCGTAAATCCTGTAAATGCTGTGTGAATACTATCTCCAGTAGCGACGGATCCGTTAAAAAGAATCCTGTAAAAACGTACATAATATGTGAACGTTCCCTTTACTACCAGGCGAGATAGTGTTCAAACGCTAGCCTATTTCCTATTCCTCGCGCCCTTTCTGCACTCAACGCTCAGCTTGAAGCAAAACCGGGTTTTGATATTTCTGCGGACGACTGGATGGTGTTTTTGGCAATTTTAGTGAGACCCTTTAATTAATTATGTACCTAATTTAAATTTTATTTTTATTTTGACAAAGATTTATGCTGTTATTGATTTTGAAATTAGACTTATTGTATATTTGATGTTTCTATGTAATAATTGTTAATGTTGCTACCTACGTATTATTATTTTTTATGAATGTAATGTGTTAATTAATGTAAATAGTAACACCCGTTCTAATAATCAATAAATAAATTTAAAAAAATAAATGCTTGTTCTTCTGGTATAGGATAAAAGCCTCTCGCAAATGATACCAATTATATTCGTACCTACCTTGTCCATCTGTCTGTCTGTCCGTGTGTCTCCACCGATTTTCTCAGAAACGGGTGGACCTAGCAAGTTGAAATTTATACCAGATACTACAGTCTATAATAGTCCTTAGTAGGTGTATAAAAATCAAGGTCCTGAGTCAACACGATAAAAATATATGGGCAAATTTAGATTTTCGCGAAAAAAGTACCAAAATTTAACTTAATTTTTAATTTTTTTTATTTTTCGGAATGTTTCCTTTACTTGTGATGTAAACCAAAAGTGACAATTCTAGGTCAACTGGAAGTACCCTACAGGTTTTGGGTCGAAAACCTATAGGGTACTTCCCGTTGACCTAGAATCATAAAATTTGGCAAAAAGCAAGGTCTTACAGCACAAATAAATAATATAATAATAATAATAAATCATTTAATTCAGAATTATTTCCATAGTGTAAGTAATAATAATAAAAAATCCGTCTTATTATCTATGTTAGTTGTCAATTACAATAAAATAAAATTATAAGTGGCTATTAATACAGTTCCGATCATGTCAATTTTTACAAAAATATTACCTAATTTAAAATATTATTTACATGCACGGTCTGACGCCATGACTTGTGTTTTGGTCCAGTGTCTGAGTATGGGGCCATCAACCCTCTCAGCCACAGTACGAAGGAGACTGTTGGCGCTGTCCCGCACCCGCCGCATCAGGGAGGCGACACGCTTCCGCATGATAGCGTAGAAGTCGTCCACTCGTGCCTCTGCGAACATACCTGACGCGCTACAGTGGCGGGGCAACCCCAGCAGTGCTCGGAACGCATTATTATACTGGACACGCAGGACGCTGTAAGCCCTCTGAGTGTAGTCAATCCAAAGGCTGCAAGTATAAAACGATTGGCAAAATGCCCGAAATAATGTAATTTTAACACTTTTAGAACACTTTGCAAACCTTCGGATTAACATATTACTCCTGACTGCCAGCGCCCTGCGTTCCCGTTCCAAATCCACAGCGTCAGTATGCGTCACTGTGACCCAGTGCCCCAGGTACTTGAATTGTGACACAAATTGAAGAGCGGTGCCGCCGAGTGTGATGGACGGTACCTCCGTGTAGGATTTAGAGCCCGCCTTGAACAAAACACACTCGCTCTTTTTTGCGTTGTACCTGAGACCATGAGCCACCGCGTAACGCTCACATATGAACAGCAGCTTTCTGAGGGCGCTGATCGATGGGGCCAGTAGCACCATGTCATCGGCATAACTGATATTATTGACCATAGTCCCGTCAATAGAGCAGCCTACCATGGTACCACTAAGCTCACGAATCAGCCGATCTACGTAAAGACTGAAGAGGCGGGGTGAGGTCAGACCTCCCTGCCTGACACCACACTCCAGTCTATACGAGTCGGACAGCGAGCCAGCCCATCGCACCACATTGCTCTGATGACTGTACCAGAATCTAAATAATTCTATCAGTTCACCAGGCAATGTTGTTTCCTCGTACATCTTCCTCCATAAGACACCATAGGACACCAAATCAAAGGCTTTGGAAAGGTCTAGAAAACACGCGTAAACGGGTGTTTTTCTATCGGTGTAGTATCGAACAGTATGCTTGAGAATCAAAACAGCCGTCTCCGTAGAAAGACCAGTCTTGAAGCCAAACTGAGCATCGTGAAGAGAGAGATGTTTGTTCAGCTGTTTGTCAAGCACACTGTCCAACACCTTGGCGATAATAGTTGCCAATGATATGGGCCTATAGTTACTTATATCGGAAGCGTCACCAGTTCGGTTTTTCACAATCGGCACAACCAAAGTCTTTATCAGGTCTTCAGGTAGATAGGTATGACACAGGCAGAAGTTGAAAAGCATGGCTAGCACTCTGGGCATATGAACACCTGCATGCAGCAGATGCTCAATACTAAGCGAGTCGTGCCCAGGCGATTTGCCGCGTTTCATGTTCCTCAACACCGCCACTATCTCCCCTGCCGTCACTCTGACGAGAGACTCTGACTTTGGTTCCCGTGCTGACTGTGAATCACTTGCCGTATCCAGAGGAGAACGTACAATAAAATTATCTCTAAATAGATTAGCGATGGCTGCAGGCTCACTAACGCCCTCTACGCTCACTGGAAGGCTCGGTCTGCAATTCAATCCGTTCGTATGCTTCCAGAACTTAGAAAAGTCTTTATTTTCATGGTGAGTTGCTATAATGTCCATTTTTATTTGTTCGGCATTGTCCTGACACCATTTTAGTTTTCGTTTAAATTTTTTTCTAGTTTACTGCATATTCGTGTACACAGGCCCATTCTTAGGTTTTCCGTATATCACCCAGTCTTGAAATGCAGCTCGAGCTTCCGAGTGAGATTGACTAACATGCTTATTCCAACCTGTCACATGTTTTCTTTTATTAACTGACTTACTACTATAACTAAGACTGGCCGCGTCACATAATATGTCGACAATATCACAATACATGTTATTTATTATTACTCTATGTTCTACATTCTTACAATACTTATCACTACATTCTCTCAATTCGTCAGGAAAGTCAACATTTCTTAATTTTTCATTGCAGCTACTTCTAAATGTTTCTATTTGATATGAGTCTCTCTGACCCCATACAACTGTATTACATTTATTACTGTTTTTATTACATTTAATTCAAAGAACATTTAAATTGCAAGTTATTTCTAGTGGAAAGTGGTCGGACCAATATACATTATGTAATATTTTTACACTAGTCACCGTGTTCCACGCCGCCTCAGATACTACACAATGGTCTAGCCAACTCTGAGACCCATACACATCACTAACGTATGTATATGCGTCCGAAGAGCGACCTAACAGTTCAATGTCAGCACACCGCCAACTCTGCTCAGAGCAGAAGTACATCAGCTCATTACCGAAGCGCTCGCCCGGGTGCGCGTTATAGTCCCCTAGTATATAAACAGAGTCGACGCTGCACTCCTCGACTATAGCCGCTATCTCAGCCAAGCACTCGGTAAACTCAATCAGATTTTAAAAAAATAAAGGAGGATGACGCCCATCTGATAGAAGGTGTCACAAATGCGTTGCCGGCCTGTCAAGATTCTTCCTGCTAAACCATCAACGCTACATTTAAGGTACGAACACAGCGCGGCGACCTGCGTGCGCGATCTAGGTGGCGATCAGATGGTGCAGTAATATTTGTACCGACTGGTTCACACCAAACTCGATCTACGGCGATTAGAAAACAATTGAAAAAAAACATTAAGGTAATCACCTGTGTCACTCCATAACAACGTAGAACAATTTAATTATACTCCTGAAACTTACTTCCCACACCATATTGTTATTTATCTTGTTAAACGTGTTCATGTTCAGGAATTAATATAATAACAATCTTCAGTGAAATTAATTTAAACTAATCCTAAGATATCAAGTTGCTAAGCTAATTTAATCGCATTTGTGATGAGATACGATTAATATTTAACTATGGTGTATATAATTATGTAGATTGTCTTACATTAAAGGTACGTACACACCGCAGCATCCTGCATTCTAGGAGGCGATCAGATAGCGCAGTAGTATTTGTACCGACTGGTTCACACCAAACGCGATCACAAAACAATTGAAAAGTACTGAGATCGCACCCACAGATCGTAGGACGCCTCGGTGTGGCCGTACCTTAAGACAATTAGGACTGTCATAAGTACCCATAACCTAAATCTCCTAACAAAATAATTATAAAATATTATTGCGGTTTCGACAGATATTCTAAAGATAAAATAATCTTTCTTCCCAATTAGTATAAATGTATTTTAGTTTTAACCTTCCAAATTGGAAGAATTTATCAAATTGGCTTGAACTCATATGTTTATACATCGAGATTTGATTTCCAGATATATATGGAGATAAAAACCTCAAATATATCACTGAAAATTAACCTAAATAATTTATTCTTGAGTAGCTGTGGTTCTTTGGTAAATTATAATTATCAAGTGATGAGTATCTTCAGAGGTAATTATGGAAATAAACACCACAAACTTGCTACTGAACAATGACTAGCATGGCATCGGTATCTTCTAGGTAAGCGTGTTATCGTCGATCGCATCGTCACTTAACATCAGGTGAGATAGTATATAAACGCTTTCCTATCTAGTATATAATAACCGGCCAAGTGCGTGTCGCGCCACGCTCAGTGTAGGGCAAAACAAGCAACTAGATACTTCGTCTTTGTCACTTTAAAGGATTTAATCTAAGGATTTTGTATTTGGTACGAAATTATCCAACACCCAAGTTCAACGACTATTACTGCTATACTTATAAAATTATCTTATATAAATAATTTAAAGTTCATATAATGCACTATTATCACGAATTTTTCCAGATTTTTCAAACCAGCAGTTTAGCTTTTAGAGTGGGGGGGGGAGGCGGACATGACGAAACTATAAGGGTTCCTTGTCAGGACTACGGAACCCTAAAAAAAACGAAATCGGGGTAGCAATATCTTTAGTTTGCGCTACCTACCCAAGGTGGTCAAAATAGTACCTTCATAAAGTAAAAGAAAGTAAATCTTGCACGTGGAAAAAAATTACATAACTGAGTTGGAAACATTAATTTAACTTGCTTAATCTACACATAAAGTTATAAGTAATTTCTAAGTTATGTGGGATGTTAATGTGATTGTTTTCGCGAATACTGGTTTAAATTCATGTAAACAAAACCGTAACAACTCTCCGCTAAAGGAAAATCGTTTAACTTAATTATGTTTCAAAGAGAAGTTGCTTATCTTAATAAGGATTCGTTTTGTTAGAAACGTTTCGGTAAATGTGTTCTTGTAATGTTCACAATTCAACAATGCTATGTTCAATGTACAATAATATATAATTGATTTGAATTAACAGCTTATTGCTGATCCTATTATTATTAAGAACAATATTTAAATGAAAGCCCATAAACTTCCGTGACTTGATCATGTAGAAAAAAGATGATCGTGAAATAAACAATTAAGGCAAACAGATCAAAAACCGAGAAACTGCCGCGAGTGGGTTCAGTACTTCACAAGTTTTTTAGCAACAACATTTAATTTCAAAATTGCTGGAGTAATGGCATAACAAGCAATATTATAATAAAAACCAATTTAATTGAACAGATTCCATAATATTACCATGAAAGTGTCACCATCTAAGTTTTCCATCAAAATTCGTATTGGAAATGCTCGGCAATTTTTTGTCTCATTTTACATTTCATAAAAATATGAATAAAATTTACATACACACCAAAGACAATTGTTATGAAATTTGGTATGAGGCAACACTGATTTTATTCCTGGTCGCGAAAGGGTTTCCGCGACATCTGCGCTGTACTGCGATTTCAGGTGAATGCATGGCACTTTTATACTAAAACTGATGAATAAAATCTTTGTTTTACAATATTTTTTGATAATCTTTTACATGACAAAATTATCTATGTGTTTGAATATATTATTACGTTTTTTGTCAATTTTCATACAAAAAAATTAAGATGAAAACAAGCGTTAGAAAAAATAAAATAAAAAGATAATTTGGTTATATTTCAGTATCTTTCTTTCGATGGTATAAAACGAAGTCACTTCCCGCGTCTGTACGCTTTTATAATCTATATATCTTTTTAACTAATCAACAGATTTTAATGCAATTTTCATCTATAGATAGAGTAATTCATTAGGAACGTTTATATTTAAAATTAAACGCGGGCAAAGCCACGGGCCGCAGCTAATTTTGAATAAATATCATGTAGGAAAGTATTATTTAATAATTATGATTTTTGTATAACGTTTGTATGGACAAGTCTTTCGTCGTAGGCCCTTTAAGTTATTGCGAATAGCGAGCACCTGATTTAATTCAATTTTATGCCGCAATTAGTCTGCCATGACCTTTTAGCTTATTCAGGAAACGTAATGGTATTCGTAATGGGTAAACGTGATTTACTTCTAACTGAAAAAGGCAGAGCAAAAGATGTGTCATAATATTTTACGTATAGAACTTAAAACGTTCTACGCCTCTTGCTATGCAATCTAGCAAATAAGAATCATTTTCGTAGACCACTCCACACGTAGCATTTTAAAGATGCTGGAGCCATGGCCAATGGAGATAGAAATAAATAACCGGCCAAGTGCGTGTCGGGCCACGCGCAGTGTAGGGTTCCGTATTAGCCTGTTATTCAATGCAAGTCTTTACCCGTTATAAACAAGCAACTAGATACTTCGTCTTTGTCACTTTATAGGATTTAATCTAAGGATTTTGTATTTGGTACAAAATTATCCAAAACCCAAGTTCAACGACTTTTACTGCTAAACTACTAAAGTTATCTCAACCGCTATAATTTTCCTTTAAAGTTCATGAAATGCGTTATTATCACGATTTATTTCAGATTTTTCAAGCCAGTAGTTTAGCTTTTAGAGGAAGGGTGGGAGGACGCCCTACTGGAACAAAATTTTGCACTTTAAAGTTTAATATTTCGTAATTAGCAACCCTTAAGTCATTTAAAAGACCTATTCAATAATACCCCACATGATGGGGTAGACGATAAAAAAAATTCATCCCCACTTCTCATATAGGGGAGCTAAGCTAAAAAAAAATATTTTTCAAAATATTATTTCAGCACTTTGTCGGAGTAAGTTTTATACATACCTCCGCAAAATTACAGCTTTCTAGTATTAACGGTCTCTTAGCAAACCCTCGGACAGACAGACAGACAGACAGACGGACATGACAAAACTACAAGGGTTCCTTGTCAGGACTACGGAACCCTAAAAAGATAACAAGACCGAATTCGACTGTACTAACATTTGCCATTACGGAGTTCCTCATCTAGATTACAAGTGAAATAAAAGCTTGTAAAGTATAATAACTATTAACTTTTCATTTTATTATATTTAGGCAGAAGATATCGCTTACCACTAGGCAGCATAGCATCATCCCAGTCACATTACAAATATTACACTCACATTATTTAAAAACTAAAGTCGTTATGTATCTTTGTACATTAATTCGTGCTCCATCCTCGACCGCATCGTCTTACGCACTTACCATCAGGTGAGATAGCGGCCAAACGCTTGCAAAGTTCGCAATAAAAAATTAAAAAAAATTGTTTCTCCCACATTAATATGAATAAATTATTCATATTTTTGTGGTTTCCTCTAATGCAATTTCATCAAAGTCAAACCTTACCTTGAAATATCAGTAGACCGCGTAACTTCCTAAACGTGTGTTATTTTCCTTCACCCATAAACTTAACCACCCCATTGACAGTACTTAAACTCGCCTTAAGCCTCACCATAACAAAAGCAAACGTATTGTTTTGGCCTCAAGTTATGACTCCCTCAAACCTTCATCTATTTTGAGCCAAAATAGAATCGCGTCGACGCTGAAGGAACATAAACCAAAATAATAAAATCCGGACACCCAAAATACAAGCCGTTAAACCGTATTTTACGCACTAAGGAGACTCAAAGTAAGCCTTTGATAGAGTTAAGGGTGTAACCCCACTGAGTCGCCTTAAGCAGTCTGTCTGCTTTTATCTTCTTAAGTCTTTGCTCGTGTTAACATTGTGTAATCTTCTACGAGTAAACAACCTTTGTTTATGATTTTATTCGTGTTTATTGTTTTTTTTTCACGGTACTTTTTTTGTAGTTTCTTTATATATAAAATATTATTTTTGCGTGCGACAAGTATCTATCTATGTATCATACAAGTATCTATGTATGAAAGACGTCATCGTTTAACATCATGCGAATTTTTTGACTATTTTCCTTCCTGATTAGGTAGTCAACTCTGATTAAGTCTATTAGATAAGGTGGTGGAAGGATTAAATCATCAAGGAGCATTAAATCGCGATGTTCTGTCTGACTTGGTATGAAAAAGTAGCTTACCAATATAAAGAAGTAAATCTGCCGTCATAACCTTACGGTGTTCCAGCAGCACACAGCCCTTGAGAGCCAGGCCATACTAAGCCTAGCGTGTTCACCATACTCGACCACATGATCACTTTCAAGCAGATGAGACATTAATCAAACACTAGCTTTCCGGATATTAAAAAAATACAATTATCGTCGAACGCATTTAAGACCCTTAAGCACAAAAAATTCTATAAGGTTTCACAGTGCTTGCGAATGCATAGGATCATTCAAACTTGTACACTGTGAGACCGCAAAGTTTCGTTTATCAATACAAGGTATGAGTAATCCCGCCATCAATTCCGTGGATGGTATCATTACGGTGGTTCGTCATCAATCCAAGAACATTCAACAGTTGACATAGTGGTGTAGTACCCTTGCCGTGTTTCGCGGATATCAAAGTTAACGCCGTCGAAGTGCGCTTCGACAACACGTTTGACTTTTATTAGACGTTACGTTTCGCCTTAAACCAAAACTCTGCATTTATTGCCAACAAGCTAAAAGTTGCAATCTTTAACGCGTTAGAATTTAGTTGGGAAAAGATGCAATAAATTTACTTGATAAAATATGAAAGCTTGTTGATTGAAAATAATTTAAGATCGTTTAAAATAACACATAAAACCGGCTTCAAATGCAGTTATTTTCAGTAATCAGTTTGAGGTTTTTATCGCATCATATCTAGAGATACTTATCACATCTCAATGAATTTACAACGGAGCCACTCTGGATACCATTTCGAATACAAAATGATTTGAAAATTGGTCCACAATTTCAAGAGAAATCGGTGAAAATACTTGCATAAAAAATATACATAGAGACGAACTAAGAAGCTCCTCCTTCTTGAAGTATTAATTAATTGAATTAAATTAATTAAATTATCCTCTATTTCGTCAAACGTTTATTTATTTAGCTCAAGTAAACAGTCACCTACGGTTACAATTTACAATCTAAACAATTACGTTTTAAAAACATCGTGTTGAGCCCACCAACATTTCAAAAGGCGGCCAAAAATGTTCAGTGTTTGTCTAACGGCAGGTGAACAAACCCGAATCATAAACACGGTATATTTGTGTCCGGTAATCCAAACTGCCACGTTTATTTAGGACCGCGACGAATGTAAGCAATCGACTGGCCGGCATGTGAGGGAAATTAGTTCTACTATTGAGTAGTTAATCAGTTTTACTTACTGTTTCGTAGAACTCAGCCAGCTTTTGGATATTATGTGTAGGGTTATAAAAGACTCTTTTAATGTAGCTCAATGGTGTGCCTGTAGGAAATTGTATGATAATATATGTAAATAGGTATGTGCTACCCTTTGAAACTATAAAGCGTAAAAACTCTACAAAATTGCTGAAAATAATCAAGAACAATCAAGAATCAAGAATCAAAGCATTTATTCAGTATGTAGGCAGTATAAATATACGCACATATACACGTCAAAATCATAAATCATAAAATAAATCATAACCAATTATCAAGTAAACATAGCAAAAGCAGAATTTAACGCTTTGAATTAGAAAAAAAAAAGTAATGAACCATTCAGCTGTCATCCAATCGTTTACGTCAGAATATTAAAAAAAAATTAAAGTAGGTTAAAACCAACCATACATGTAAGTGTGTGTTTCAGTACTTCAGACAATTACTAATACAAAATACTAATACTATTTATACTACTTAAACATAAAGGTTATGGCGGCAGATTTTCTTATTGATAATGGTAAGCTATTTTTTACTAGCAAGTCTGATATAATATACTAGGAGCATAGCCAGCTGTCATCTTTACAATTATAACAAAACTAGAAGTGCCCCGCGGCTTTGCCCGCGTTAAAAACTTCTTTTATTTACTTAAAACTTTTCTTTTGTAAAAACGATTCTAGCATTAAATACATAAAATAAGAATTAGCCAAATCGGTTCACCCGTTTTCATGTTATTGCGTGACTAAGGCAATTCGGGATTTATATTTATAAAAACCGAAAAACCCAAATTTTCAGATTTTGTTACCTACCCCATTTCAAAAAATCCTACAACACGTACTTTATCTCATCTTATTTCGCCATACAAACTTTGAATCTCCGTTCAGTATCCGGGAGGAATTTTTAGAAAATCCCTTCTGAGCAGATACCTACGTCATAATAACTATCTGCATTCTAAATTTCAGCGCAATCCGAAACAATATTGATTTTTGGACTTTGTTACCCCAGTTTATCCTCTTAGGGTGGCATTTTGAAAAAGTCTGAAACTCGTATTTACTTATACTTATTTATTTACTTAGAAGTACTTGTGTGAAATATCGAATAAAATGACTATCCAAACTTTGTACCCCCGCTTCATCCCCATGAAGAGAGAAATTTGAAAAATTCTTTCTTAGCGGATACCTTAGTCAAAATAACTATCTGCATGCCAAATTTCAGCGCAATCCGAAACAATATTGATTTCAGACTTTGTTACCCCACTTCACCCTTTTAGGGGTAGAATTTCGAAAGAGCCTGAAACACGTATTTACTTACTTAAGTACTTGTGTTAGGTTTCGAATATAAAAGACTATCTAATCTTGTTTCGCCGTACAAACTTTGAACCCCCGTTTCATCCCCTTTAGGGGTGAATTTTGGAAAATCCTTTCTCAGAGGGAACTAACGTCGTAATAACTATCTGCATGCCAAATTTTAGCGCAATCTGACACAATATTGATTTTTACACTTTGTTACCCCATTTCACCCTCTTCGGGGTGGAATTTCGAAAAAACCTAAAACACGTGTTTACTTATTGAAGTTTCGAATAGAAAAGACTATCTAATGTTGTTTCTCCATAGAAACTTAGAACCCCCGTTTCATCCCCTTAAGGGGTGAATTTTAGAAAATCCTTTCTTAGCTGATACTAAAGTCATAATAACCATCTGTATGCCAAATTTCAGCGCAATCCAAAACAATATTGATTTTCAGAATTTGTTCCCCCATTCTGGAATTTCGAAAAAACCTAAAACACGTGTTTACTTATTTATGTCCTGAAGCACTTGTGTGAAGTTTCGAATAGAAAATACTATCTAATAATGTTTCTCCATAGAAACTTTGAACCCCCGTTTCATCCCCTTCAGGGGTGAATTTTGAAAAATCCTTTTTCAGAGGTAACTAACGTAGTAATAACTATCTGCATGCCAAATTTCAGCGCAATCCAAAACAATATTGATTTTCACACTTTGTTACCCCATTTTATACTCTTAGGGGTAGATTTTCAAAAAAACCTGACACACGTATTTTCTTATTTTTTTACTGGAGCACTTGTGTGAAGTTTCGGATAGAAAAGACTATCTAATCTTGTTTCTCGTCCTCGTTTCCTCTTTATAATATTAGTCTGGATATATGTTACAACATGACGTACGTGAAAAAACACGTCCATAAAATGTAATTATAAGATGTTTTAAAAAACTAAAAGACACGACTTCTAAAATAAATCTGTACAATAAGTATGAGTAATCTATTTTGAAATAATTTAAAGAAATGGAATAATTATTTTTCCTGAAAATAAAAAAGATACTGGTGTAAAGACTACACCGTTACAACACATTTAATATTGTTATCATAGTTTTCTAACAAATAAACATGCATTCATTCACCGAAAGACTATTCAACCGACTTCCAATGTTGTATGTATGTATGTATGTATATATGTTACGCGATTACTCCGTCAATTGTGAACCGATTTGAATAATTATATAAAATACCTTAAGTTATTTATGTTTTATATCATTCCAGCACGCTCCGTCGAGTTGTCGTTACATTTCTGATCTTGCTTTGAGGATAAATTGACCGTCTGGAAAACTGTTAAGAACTCTATAAGAAGTAGAAAACAAACCGCAAAGCTCGACAAGTATCATACAAGTAGTTAGAAGACTAATGTAATTCATAAAATATTTTAATACTCATAGAATGTGCACCTGTTTGCTTTGCACGTTATTATTCTTTGACTGCTACGATGTGCTACGAAATGCTACGGCTCAGTCACGTAGAGCAGCCTGAGCAGCGGTGACCATACCTTGCAAGGCGTCATACCTTGTAGCCGGGCCGCAGCATATAAACTTATTATATTACCGTGTATGAACATTCCTTTGGGCTAAAACGTAGCTCCTAATATCACATAACGGACATAAAATAGTTTATAAATTATAAATTTAAAGTACACAGGGATAACATTAATAAAGCAATAATGATTGCCAGAAGCTCAAGAAAACTGCAAGCTCTTTAAAATTGCGTATTTCTAATAATAATAATAATATGAATTCGTATTTCAATAGTCATAAATACCAATGTAGTTAACACATTTTAGGATTTACCTTTTCTATAATGTTTCTGAACGAAATTTAATAGAGAAAACAATGAATGATAATATGAATATATCGCTATTAGCGACAAGATCGCCCATTATAACACTTTAATTTAAATCATATTTTATAGAAAAAAATATTATTATTTTAAAATTGTACGTATTAATAGATATATTTTTAGGGTCTTTGAATTCGCCAAGCCAACTATAGCTGGCGTCTAAAATGCATTATAGCATGTTAGCATTTGCAATGCATGACTGTTCCCGAGTCGGTGAACGTCGCGTCGCGTCTTTCCGTTTTATTACAATTTAGAGTTATTGGATCAGAATGACACATTTAAATGACAATGTGGAATACTGCGACAATGTGATATGCCACAATCTTTGAGTTAAGGTGAATACTCAAAGGCCACAATAGAGGAATTTTAATTCTTTTTAAATATTTCCAAAACGTAACGTATTTTTTTATATTTTATAACCTAGCGTTTGACTATTATCTCGCCTGATACTATGCTATGATGTTGTTCAATGATGGTAAACACGTTAGGCCTAGGCTCTGACTATCAAAGCGTGTGCTGCCGGAACACTGCAAGGTTATGGTGGCAGATTTTCTCCTTATAAGATACTATTTGGTAGCAAATCAGTCGGAACATCGATATAATATGATCCAACCACCTGTGGTATAAGTTAGTCGAAACCATACTGTCGATATAGTGATTACGACAATTTGTTTGGGTTTGTCTTTGCCTATTTCAGGATTTCGATCACTTAACTTCATCGCGTACAACGTCGCGTCTTTATGTGTAAGAAGCTTATTTTAGCTAAGGGGTTCTTCAAGCGACTCTCTGTTGCCATAGGTCAATCAAAATACGATATTATCCCGGCCCGTTGTAAAACATTGCGACATCAAAATATTTTTTTTTAATACGTTATAGGCTAGCGTTTGACCACTATCTCACCTGTTGGTAAGTGATGATGCGGTCGAAGATGGTAAGCACGCTAGGCCTAGAATGGGAACTGGCTCTCAAGGATAGCTGCCGGAACACATTAGATGTTTGGTGACAGATTTTCTTACTTGAGGGTGGTAGCTGGCCAGGCGGACACTAGATAGTGTCCTACCACCATTCGGGGTTTGTTGGTTTCTTAACGATGTTTTCCTTCACCGGAGGGCCACTGTGAGAAGCGCACATACATTTTTCGATAGAAAAATCCACGGCGGTTTGAACTCGGTACCACGGCATCAAAGCCAACCGTTCTCCCGATTACGCCACCGGGCCCTAATCTTCCTTTTTACAAGCTTTTTTTAAATTACCGTGTTAGTATGTATGTTTATGTGGCACAAATCTTGAAAGCTAAATTAGAACCACTTCCTAAAAATAAACATAGCGGCAATAGCCCAATGGATGTTGGACTGGCGATCGAGAGCTCGTGAGTTCGATTCCCACCCATAGCACTTTTGACGAGAATCTACTCCAGACACGAGCATATTTAACTTAGTTGGAGGGTTAACAAGAATACTAGTAATGTGCAACCAGTGCAAGCATATAAACATTGCGTTCACTGTGTGCAACCCTCATTGTTAGTAAGCTTTATAAAAAAAACATTCGATTGGACTCAAATTTGGAATACTTATTACAATAATATGGTCGAGTTGAACTGATGATGTAGCCACGCTGTAGGTACTGAAACTCCGTAATGGAAAATGGCAGGACAATCGAATGCGGGCTAGTATGTATTGTAATTATTGGTAATTTTCTAAGGTCTTTACATAAAGCTCGTGTTTAAAAAAGATTTAATTAAATTCACATACATTTCATGCTCAGGATACAAAATAAACCAGAAAACGTCAGCTAATATTATTTTTCTGGATTTTTCTGTCTTATCTGAGAATGTTAATTAAAATAAACTGAAAACATATCCTACTTTAATATTATAAATGCGAAAGAAAGAAGATTATGTTTTTTTCCCATCACACCTTAACTGCTGAAGGAATCTAGATTAAATTTGGCACATATATAGTTTAAATCCCTGCTTAACACATAGTATACTTTTACCGGCTTAAAAAGGGAGGCTTTTACACATACGATATAAAACGGAGAACAAATAGTATTGAATAGTTTTACTTTACAGTACCACTTAATAATAGTTTCTCACCATATTATATAAACGCCGCAAATAAGGCTATTTTAATAATATGTCATCAAACCGTTGCTGTAACCAACCTAATTATAACGTCGCAAAGCATAATCCAAAATTCGTATCCTAAAATGATTTCATCAGTGTTAAGACAGTAATCTAATGAATCAAAGCACCGATTATCTTGTTCATTGTGTTAATTACAGTCGTAGCCTTGTTCTGGAGATTAATTATTGCCAATTTGAATAAGATTTCGTATTCACAGCTTTAATTGTAGGTATTATATTAGTAGTAAGATGTCTATTGGCCCATTTTCCCGAAATGTTACCACTTTGTTAATTATGCTCAACCATAAAGTATTTACAGTGTTTTGAGTATGATTATATTTTTTCTTGATTTATGATCGTAATAAGGTAATAGTTGGGTTGGGTTGGATATGAGTTGTTATGGTTTGATTTTATTTTAATAAGTTAAAAATGAACATTTACATGCCCAAAAATGAAATTTGAAGGTAATAGTGTCCAGAAAATCAGGGCCCAGATGTTTACAGGTAAGGGGTCACAATGGGTGCAGTGCAGTGACTTACAAAAGTTTGATTTTCCAGAGTTTTGTACCATATCTGTTTTACCCAGACAGACATCATCGCTTACAACCGAAATGAAGATACTGTTACTATTTATAATTATTATAAGTAAAAATAATAATAAATGTTTATTTCTGCCTTCTCCGTCTAAATTTATCTACAATGCAGTAAGGTAACTCAGATGGGAATTTTAAATCCCATCCTACAAGCGCACTTTACTCAATAAATCCTACCTACTGTTACGTCGAAAAAAAAATGCGCCAGCTTATAAAGAGTTTTGTTTCAAGAGGGTACTGTATCAACTCAAGTACCCTCAAGTACTTGTGTGCTTTGGTTCCTATTTTCTCTGTATTTTCCTATGCTCAAGAAATTGTGAAGCAGATTCGATTCTCACGTTTTGTTCGAGATGTAAACAAAAATATTGAATCAGCCAATGTTTCTGGAAAACAGGAGATTTTTTCGAACAGGCTTGAATTTGAAATAGAAAATATCATTTAGACAAGGTGTATATAACACGATCGGACAATAAAAATAAATTGCTTTATCATATCATCACTTAACATCAGGTGAGATAGTGGTCAAGTGTGGTCGGTGTTTTTTTTTTCTTTTATATTATATAGCCTTGCGTTTGACCACTATCTCACCTGTCGGTAAGTGATTATGCGGTCGAAGATGGTTATCACGCTAGGCCTAGAATGAGAACTGGCTCTCAAGGATAGCTGCCGGAACATATTAGATATATGGCGACAGATTTTGTAACTTGAGGGTGGTAGCTGGCCAGGCGGACACTAGAGTGTCCTACCACCATGCGAGGGTTGGGAGTTTACTAACGATGTTTTTCCTTCACCGGCAGGCCACTGTGATATTTTTCATAAACATAACACATAAACTTAAATTTTTATAAATTGTGTAAAAATAGATAAGAATTTCGTGTAAAGTCTACGTAGGTATATGTATAATTTATTCATATGCATCTCACGAACCTATAATTTTACTGGGAAAATAGTATTGGCGATACCGTAGCAGTATTATGAGTGCCTCCGGCTCTTGTTGTGCTATTTATGTTTATAATATAGCATGTGCTATTTATTGTTACTTATATGAGGTAACGCTCCCCTGATAGTAGGTGATTATTTCTGCCTATAAAAGAAGTAGTGGCACGAAATAATTTAGTGTTACTGCACTAAACCTGTTACCTTGAAATAATGAAATTTTTGGGGTTATTCGCAATGTTGATGGTTTACATACAATTTCAATTTTATTCGATACAGAAGTTTCTTATACCGCCTTCGGATACGATCCCTTATTTGACTAATAAGAAGGGTTCAATATCATTATGGGGTATAAAGTAGTAGGGTCGGAAAAATCCCATACTATTTAGACCTTTCTTTTTGCCGCTTTAGTTTATTGCATATTGCTCGTGAGTAATAGAGATATGGGTTTAAATTGATGTAATATATGAAATATTTTATAGCTTTTTTTTTGGGTTTTGTTAAGAAGATAAACCTTAAAAGCTACTGTAGGGACAATGGAGACATATCTCATCAAGGTTTTTCTGATAGTGGACAGAGTTATATCTGTAAGTTCAGAATTATTATTAAGTAACATTAATAAATGTACTTACATTATGTAGCTATTGTTGCAGGAGAGTGGTGAAAATGTTTTTCTTGGTGTATGGGTACACGGCATTTACGAATATATCAGACATTTTATTTCAGTTTATTATGAGTGTAGGGAGTTAACTCGCGTAGTAAACATCCGATATCTCTCCAGCCCGGCATAAATCCGGATGTTGATCCAATGCTCAAGCACTATTAGCACATTACATTTGAATCAAACCTGCATGCATCTTTTGGTATTTTCTCAGAGCGTCTGATTATTTTTGATTAAGTGCGGATTTGACCAAACTCGGATAAAAGTCACTCAAAAATTAATTATTGGAAACGTCAAAAAATATATGATTATTCTTGGAAAAAATGATGATTTACTCTATAGTAACCTTATCTGAGTTTGGTCAAATCCACACTAATGGTCGGTTTCTGAGGTCGGTTTATTAAAAGTTTATCGACTCAATTGTACCGTTATTGAATAGATAAACTCTCGATAAATGTACTCAGAAACCGGCCTTAAGAGGTGTAACCAAATATTGCAACCTTACCTGCAACCATTCAATAAAGTTAGTGATACTAAGTTAACATATCGACGACCGATCTCCATAATGTAGAACGAAATTAATACAGCTGACTGGCTGTATCTTCCTAAATTTGACTTTTGGAACAACATAAACCGTCAGTAACTATATACTATAACTACTACAGACTACTAGCCCATATATGACTCGCAGTCTTACTTGAGAAATAATTTACAAAGACTTGTGCAAAATCAAAGGGTCTCTCTGTTATAAAGTCCACATGTCGTATTTTACTACATAAATTACATAAAACCAATAATAAAATACAACATATCCACAAAACGCACGTCCGAGCGATATTTCTCACGCACAGATGTAATAAAGTCAACCTTTACTATCAAAATGTTATAATGGGCCTTTAGGAGACATACTGAATTAGGTTATATTTATTATACTATACTATATA
This sequence comes from Cabera pusaria, assembly GCA_954871355.1. Classification (NCBI taxonomy): domain Eukaryota; kingdom Metazoa; phylum Arthropoda; class Insecta; order Lepidoptera; family Geometridae; genus Cabera; species Cabera pusaria. The sequence continues at coordinate 22,886,901 of OX940892.1, forward strand.
TTTATATATATAGTTAGGTCTATTATAGTAAACTTACTATTTATTAGACATACATCAACTGATTTACTAACTTGCACTTTGAACTTTTGCTTACAAGACCTTTGATAAAATACATGGTATATAATAAAAGCCTAAGGCCAGTTTCACGGGTTCCTGACAACGCCAATATGAAGAAATAAGACAGATTTTTGACAGCTTTTATATGGCGTCATGTGTCAGATAACTATCTAACGCATTATCAGGAACCGTTGAAACTGGCCCTAATAGTTACTACTCAAACGCAAATATTTAATAATCCAACCAATGTGCCCCAAACCGGTTTCATCAGAAATACAATAATGCGAAGATAGTTTTACACCACTAAAACTGCATTCGGTCACATTTCTGTTTTTAGCGTAATAGCACACGCCGGGTATCCTCTAGTATTTAAAATACATATTACTAGTTTAGGTATATCATGCTATGAAGTAGTAAAATGTGTGATATATCCGCCAAAAATCATACTGTTTTACACTTTGTTCAATCATGTTGAAAGCTGTCACTGTCATCGAGTCAACTCTCAAGACACATCGCACTTTAATAGCATTTCAGCAATATCCTCAGGGACCGTAATGAAGCGGAACTCGAATACAGCTACAAAGATAGTCTGTGATCCACTGTAAAATGTCAGTCTTACATTTGTATTATCTTAGCCATTATGATATCTATGGCGTCGGCCTGGCGACCGAGAGGTCGTGGGTTCGATCCCCATCCATTGCACTAATGACCTGAACCCACTCTAGACACAAGCATATTTAGCTTAGTTGGAGGGATTAACAAGACTACTAGTAATGTGCATGCAACCCACATTGCTAGTAAGCTTTAATAAAAAATATATCTAAATATATTATTAGATTAGATTTATATAGTAAGAAGAATTGGCTCTCATTTTACTTCAAAATTGATTAACATGTACTCACCAAAATTTTGTAAAGCTAAATTAAGTCAGTTACTCTTTATATTATATTCGGTTTAACTTTAAATATATCGGATTTTAAATGACTTACATCTAGATCTAAATTTAATTTTTGAAACAAATATTTTAAACGGTAAGTAGACTGTAAGATATTTCGACAACTTGGTTTGGTGAGTGTGTTAAGTACTAGCTGTGCCCCACGGTTTTACCTCGCGTAGACATCGTTCCCTTAGGAATACCGGGATAAAAAATACCCTATGTGTTATTTCCAGGGTCTATGAGGCTATCTACATACCAAATTTCAGCTGAATCGGTTCAGTAGTTTTTGCGTGAGAGAGTAGCAAACATCCATACATCCATACAAATTTCGCGCTTATAATTTTAGTAAGGATTGATATACTAGGGAGCAATTTCACCGGTACCTTAGGACTTATCTGAGAGATTTTTGACAAATTACGTATGGCGTTATCTATCAGACGGCTATCAGAAACTTTATCATGGACTGGTGGAACCGGCTCTAAACAAGCAACGATATTGTTATTTAACGAGCGCGGTTTATACCACAATACGCAACGGTTTCTGAGAACATGTTTTTTTCTTACCATTTTTAATTTATTGAGCTTATTCCAGCAGCGGGATCTAAGACTAAAATAAGTCAAAGACTCGAGATTTCGAAGAGTAATTTCATTGATGTCAGTCAGCAACGTCTTGTATTGCCTATTGAGTGTCAATGCGGAGAAATGTGTGTCTACTTTACATAATGTAATACCATTTGGGCTAGCATTTCCGTGGGTACGAGTTGAAAGATAATAATTAGAGATCGTTCACAAAACGAAAGAAACCGACTTTAAATGCCGCGGTAGTCATTTTCTGTATTAAGTTTGAGTTGTTTATCTCCATAACTCTAGAGATACTTATCAGACCTCGAGAAAATTTCAATGGGCATAATATATATACATAAATATATACATAAATTCTTACAAACAAATTTAACAAAATAATTTTCAAAATCGGTTAATAAATCACAGAGTTCTTAAGTAACGAACATAAAACAGTATTATTACATACAGCTGAATATAGAACCTCCAAATTTATGTGAAGTCGGTTTAAAATAAAGTGTTATCTCAAATTTACCAACAAATCTTATGAAAAGTTGTATGAAAAGTATGTCAATTGTCACGTATGAAAAGTTGATATATATATATAGAGGATATTATCTTCTCAGGCAATGCGTATAATTGTATATGTCAATAAACAAGATTCACAAGATGAAGCTTTACTTCTTATTTTAGTTTGCCACTAAAATTATTGTCATCTTCCCAATTTCCAATAATCTCTAAAATCGCGTGATATTAAAAAATATACCGTGTGTCTGGTCAAGGACAAGCGATATTTTAGGTACTTATATTTCAACATTTTTTATATCAAAAATCACTATCCAACCCCCCTCACCTCAACGTGGCAGCCATTTTGTATTTCATGTAGAGATATTCTCTACGTGTTTACAAAAAATCATATCTCTCAAAGTTTTGATCCCACTAAGATAAAAATAGGCTTCCTCGAAAGGTAACAATATAACAAAAAATGATGCAAATCGACAAATTATTGTAAATTACTGCAAAAACAGCGTCATGACTCTTATTATTTTTTTACTAGATCGATAGATTTTGTGCTAAGCTATAATACAATATTAAATTTACGGCTGTATGTCTATTACTTTAAAAATAATTGTCGTTTGAACATAGCGTATGCGCAAGCACAAATAACGTTTGTTGGAATCCTAAACATAAAATATTTAAAAAAATCGGGTTGTACCCGAGTGTATAGTGTTTTTTGATATAGTAAAAAATGAAATATAAGTACCTAAAATATCGCTAGTCCTTGACCAGACATACTATATATAGGTTTATAATTTAGTTTAGCAAAATACTGTATAAATACCTTACCATTCCGCCGAAATTCTTTTTCTCACACATTTTTGATAGCCTTGTTTTTCTCCTAGCAAAACAAAACAAAGTCATTTTCCACTAGACAAAAACAGGTAAACTTGGTACCTGATGAAATGGGGAAACTATGTACTAGTTTCCCCATTTCCGTCAAGAGATATATAAATCTACGTGTTTCGTACCCTTACCTTTACCTAACCACGTAACGAGGTGGTTCTGGGTTTCCTCATTTGGCAAATGTATCGCACTTACAGTTAATTTAAAAGCAATCCAACCCCAATCTACCCAATGAACCATTTATTATTATGTGACTGAAAAAACTAAGGGATTGTTAAGTTAATTGGTACGTTGTTTTGAGTGTCTTGCAGTTTTGGCAAAGTGACAACTGGTCTTGAGACGGCTTCGCAATAGTTGCTACTATTCTAAATCGTTTGTTACATAAAATTTTTAATTCTGCATCTATTTTTACTGGTTTGAAAACGGAGAAGGTTAACCGACTTCCAAAAGAGAGGAGGTTCTCAATACGTCGGTATGTTTGTTTTTGTATGTTACGCGATTACTCCGTGAATTGTGAACCGATTCGGTTTATTTTTTTTTTTAATCGGTAGGGTACATTTTCAAGGTGGTCCCATGGTAATTTCATCGAGATCTGATAAGTATCTGAAACTAACTCTCGGAGCATGGAAGTCGGTTGTTTTTAATACGCTTTTATTAGCTTTAGACGTATGTATGTTTGTATGTAACGGAATCTTTGAACATGATTTTAACCCCCTTCAAAACGTCGGATTAACTCGAAATTTGGCATACTTATTAAGGACCGATGACAATTCAATATTTTAAACATTTTGAACCGTTATCCTTACTAGGATTTTTTTTTAAATCGACTAAAAAATGAAAAATAAATAATAGTTTCAAAAAACTAAAAAAATACGCTTTTATAGAAAATCCAACTAAAAAATAGAAAATAAATTTTAATAAATTTGAATTAAAAATAGTGTAAGAAAAAATTATTTTATTGTAAAAAAAGCATGGGGTGCTTTTCAGGATATTATCAAAATAACCCTTCTAGTCATATCTGTTCATAAAATATTTGGAACTATTGATACCATGCACCCCACGCTTTTTTTATAATAAAATCATTTTTTCTTACACTATTTTTAATTCAAATGTATTAAAATTTATTTTCTATTTTTTAGTTGGATTTTCTATAAAAGCGTATTTTTTTAGTTTTTTTAAACTATTATTTATTTAATTTTATACTATCTTAATTATTTCAATTGTGGAAGGATTTTTTTCAGTGAAGGAAAAACATCGTTAAGAAACCTCCAACCCCCGGATGGTGGTAGGATATTATCTAGTGTCCACCTGGCCAGCTACCACCCTTAAGTTAGAAATCCTGTCGCCAATCATCTAATGTGTTCCGGCAGCTATCCTTGAGAGTCCTGTTACCATTTGACCACATTATAATTTACCAATAGGTGAGATTGTGGTCAAACGCTAGCCTATAAGATATAATAAGTTATTTTTCAAAAAATATAAAACCGACTTCATAACCACAAAAAGGCACTCAAAAGCGAAAAATAATTCACTTAAAATTATTAGAAGCGTTACCCACTTCTCTATTTGAAGTCGGTGCCAGCCAAGTCTAATAGGTAGTAGATAGATAATACCTACATGTATCTACCTACTTACTAACCTACATGTACCTACTAACTACTACTACATACATAGTATCTATCTAATATCCAATAGACTTGGCTAGCACCGACTTCAAATAGAGAAGTGGGTAACGCTTATAATAATTTTAAGTAAATTATTTTTCGCTTTTGAGTGCCTTTTTGTGGTTATGAAGTCGGTTTTATATTTTTTGAAAAATAACTTATTTTACCCTTTTTAGTGCAAAAAAAGTTTTAATGAAATTACATGCATCTATTAAATTTCGTGTCTGAGCCGTTATACACTGACGGATATATACTTTTTGAAAATTTCAAGTATGTACCTATAACGGTTAAGAAGATACAGATCTGTAAAGTGCGCACATATAGACACACGGACGGACGGACGGACGGACGGACGAACAGACAACAAAGTCTCAGAAAGTGTTCATTTGGTAGCCTTTGGGTTCGGAACCCTAAAAAAATTGACTTTAAATGCCGCGCTAAAGTGAAAATATTCACTAGTAATAATGATGTCATCAAGGTATCAAAGGACAATGTCCAAAATGGCCCTGTACAATTAAAGCATCTGACACACACGATAATTAATTGTCTATTTTATTACAATAATTCCAAATACTTTTATAACACGGACTAGTTGTATTCCAAAATGAATATTAAAAAGTATTATTTGCGATTATTAACATTAATTTCCGCCATATGGCCAACAGAGTACTGAATCACTCTACTACGTTATAAGAGGCACTTCCCTATATTGTGGATACCCGAATTATGAAAGCACTGTGTAGCCAACCTAACAACGGAAAGTATTATTTACGTAGTAACTATTATATAATATGTGGTTTTATGCTTATAATATTTTTTTGCTGTGTTGATTGGTACAAAGTACGTTCATAATTCTGAGTTATTTAATTATGTATGCAGTGTCGCGGGACTGAAATGGCCGCCATCTTTGCCAAATGTCATGTCATGTCAAAAAATATTAGGTATGTTTAAAAAAGTTTGTTATTATATTATAAATTATTTATATTATTTATATTTATATAATTATTTATTGTAATTATTTATTATAATTATTAATATATAATTATTTATTGAGGGCCCGGTGGCGTAATTGGGAGAACGGTCGGCTTTGATGCCGTGGTACCGAGTTCAAACCGCCGTGCACCAATGAATTTTTCTATCGAAAAATATATGTGCGCTTCTCACAGTGGCCCTCCGGTGAAGGAAAACATCGTTAAGAAACCAATAACCGCATGGTGGTAGAACATATCTAGTGTCCGCCTGGCCAGCTACCACCCTCAAGTCAGAAAATCTGTCGCCAAACATCTAATGTGTTCCGGCAGCTATTCTTGAGAGCCAGTTCCCATTCTAGTCTACTTCTCTATCTTCGACCGCATCATCACTTAGCAACAGGTGAAATAGTGGTCAAACGCTTGCCTATAAGATATAAAAAAAAAATTATCCCCACCTTTATTTCTATCTCGCTCACAGTTACCGTAAGAATATCTTATATGCAATAGCAACCTCCATTGTGTATAATCTTCTTGGGACTCTTCTACTAAAACTAGTACATTCTCCTATGTTTGAGGTATTTATCTCCATATCTCTGGTGATACTAATCAGATCTCGATAAAATTAAAATGGGACCACCTCGGAAACGTATCCTACCTATTAAAAAAAGAATCATTTGAATCCGTTCACAATTGATGGAGAAATCGCGTAACATACACACAAAAAAAAAAAAAAACATACAGACGAATTGAGAACCTCCTCCTTTCTTGTGAAGTCGGTTAAAAAATTCAGAATTACTTTTTTATTTGAAAGAGTATACTAATGAGATGATCCTAATGCATTCATTCAACAGGGGTCAGGTGCTTGTCGCTCAAAAGAAAATTGTATGTACTATGTAATTGAGGCTCGACATCCTCAAGGTGGATAATGTTTTGATTTTTAATTTATTGCTTGAGGATGTTACAGTTGATAAGCATTTTCTCTAAAACATATACAGACACGATGAAATAATAAGCCGATTGGGAACCGTTTATCATAAACTTAAGCTCGGTTGAATTAACACAAACGTCTTTAAGCATCAACATCTATTCAAATAATGTGATGCAGTTCAATAATCAATCTATATAAGACCCTTCAGACTGGCTAAAGTTTCTATAATCCACGGCCGATGAAATTAGGCCTTAAGTTCCTTACCTTGGTACAATGAACTGGTAGTTAAGCTTAAAATAATAAATTTGAGGGCCCCGTTAGCGTAAAGGATTGCTTGACTTCAAGGCCAGAGGTCACTGGTACAAATCCTAGCACAGGTATTCGTCTACAGTTGGTAGGAGCATGTTATATCGATGTTCCACCTGACTTGCTACCAATAAAGCAGCTTACTACCATCAAGGAGGAAATCTGCCCCCTTAACCATACGGTGTCCCGGCAGCATACAACCATTGAGAGTTAGACTATTCTAGGCCTAGTGTAACGTAACGAACATCTTCGAACATATCATCGCTTAACCAGGCGAAATAGTGGTCTATGTATGGTATGGTATGCTATGAGCTATAAAATACAGAAAAAATCAAATACTGTAGCCCTGAGGTATAACTAAGTGCTTATCTTAGTGTTTTGAAGACAGTCGTAAGAGTTTTACTCATAGTTACCGATTTTTTATTATACCTCCTCTATAACCGTAAATCCAGTAAATGTTTCTCTTCAAAATAAAATATGACGAGGTAAATGGTCCTTGAATGGGAAATAGAAAAGTCAAGTGGTGAAATATATTGTTTCTTGGGGATTCTTGAAAAAATGTGGTGAAAACGCTTTTTGTTACGGACACTTTTTGATGCCTGTAATATACAGTTTATAAAATTGAATGGTATGAGCGACTTGATCTAAAATGAAATGATGGAGTAGTAGATTGAGGGTTAGACTTAAAGGTCACATATTTAGTAGGAGTTTTATCATGTTGAAATTTGGATCGCCCGTTGGCGTAAAAAGGATAGTTAGCTTGCATTTGAACCGGATCGTGAAAGTCGCCGATTCAACTCCCAGCTGTGCACCAATGGATTTTTCTATGTGCATTTATAGATGTTCATCCACAGCAGCAGCATTGTATCGATGTTCCCTCTGACTTGCTACCAAAAAGTAGCTTACCACCATCAAGGACAAAATCTGTCGCCATAACCTGTTTACGGTGTTCCGCCAGCACACCTTGAGAGTCAGTCCATTCTTGGCCTAGCGTATTCACCATCTTCGGCCACAATATCGCTTACAACCAAGCGAGATAATCTGTCAGATATTTAGAAAAATCTTCATTACAAAGACCAAGGCAGCCCCATTACATATTTACAACGTTGAATCCCAGTGCATTCCAGCATTGGCACAGACACTTTTATTCGACTTCTCTCCATTGACTGGCGTTATTTGTAGATTCGAGAGTACTGGCATTAAGTACACTCTAGCATGCCGTCACTAGAAATGTCACGTTTAGAATTAATCGTGAGAAATGGGCGACTTTTTAAAAAAGATACCGAGGCATGCGAGTCGTAAGATATGATTGACTTCAAAATGAGATATATTTTGTATTACTCTGATATGCATTTATAGTTGAAGGTAAAATAAATATAACCTTCTATTGACTTAACATATAAGGAGTAAAAAAGGAAGAGGTTCTCTATTCGTTTGTAGGTTTTTTTATGTTTGTTACGCGAATAATCCGCCAATAAAGAACCGATTCGATTGATAATTATTTTCAAGGGTAGGATACATTTCCAATGTGGTCCCATTATACGATTCATTGATATCTGATAAATATCTTCAAGGATATAGATATACCATCTGAAACATGCTACTGAAAGTTACTCGCGAGTCATGTAAAAGTTTTTAGTTTTTTCATAATCGTAATTATTGGTATGTTTCTGATAACTATTCTATAAATTTGTCTCCAATTGCAGTACAAAGCGACAATTTGAGAAATTAAGCTTTATACACTCTGTAATGTTACTGTATTGCCCTACAAACTCAATGTAACGCGAAACAAAACAGTTCAGTGAATCGTTATAAAACGGAGTTTACGTTAAATTGTTCTTAAGCTTTCGCTTTTCAACTTGAATAAGTTGTAACGTAGGTGTATAATTTGGGAAGAATTAATTTCCTTTGATTTATGTATCGGAAAAGTTTTGTATTTGTAATCTTACTTCAATTTATCAGGTGGGGCAAGATGGCAATAAACAAGAGTGCTTATCTATATTGATTATTGGTAAATGGTGTTCAGTCTTATTATTAAAGATAAGATATTTTATTTTTGATTGTTTAGATAGATATAAAGGCCAGTAAATTAAAAAAAGCATTTCGATCAAAAACTAAATAAAGAGAAGTATCAACCAAATTGATATCTATATCTAGTTAAAAGCATAACCCTATTTATGCTTTGATATTGTTGGATCAAAGAAAAAGGCTGACAAAGATAAGTTTAATAAGTACATTTTTATAGGAGACTTAGTGTTATTGTCTCTTTTAAAATTAAAGTTATTAGTATATTAGACTATACATATGGAAACGTACACCTACCTTTCCATTCAGTAAACATTAATACGGTAAAAGCGATTTGAATAAAACCGACCCGAAAAATATTCATATCTGAAATGTCGTAAAACTAAGTAAGACCCTGGAATTGGGCCGATAGCCCCAATACCACTTTAAACCTTCGAAGCCTGTGAAACGAATCAGGTCGTGTACAAGTTAAAAATTCATTTTCCGGACACAGACCTCTCGAATTGAAAACTGTCAGCAGTTGAATGGTAATAGAGACTTCACGGTTGGGTCAATTGGTCGGACTCGAGCGGCTATGAAATGGATATTTTCTGAGTCGCTGGCAATCTGAGGGGCCTATCAGGAGGCTATTTTCTATCGTTCGATCGGATAACTTTCATCCGAATGCAGATTGATTGTGGTTTTTTTTTAAAGTTTGTACTGAAATATAAGGTACAATTATTTTATTGCGCTATAGTAGTTTGTAGGTCATTATTGTGTACATGGGCAGTGACTGGAAGAGAAGAGCTGAAGATTGGGCTCAGTGGCGCATCTTGGGAGAGGCGTAGGCCTCTCCCAAGATGCGGACTGCTGGACGTAGGTCCAGCAGTGGACTGACACAGGCTGATGATGAGGGCATTATTGAAATTATATTCTAAAATAGATTTTTTATCTCTTATTATTACAAATTTCCAAATTAGTCAAGTCATTCTACCTTAAATAAAGTTAAATAATCAAATTGAATCAAGTCATTATCATTTATTTTTGTAATATCAACAGAAATATAAAATTTAGTGGCCCTGAATCCTACGATCCGATTGACTGTAATATTACGCATTGCTCGCTGTTCACAGTTCGTTTCATACTTTTATACGACAAACTGAACTGAAATTTAAATAATTGATTATAGTTTCAAAAACGAGAAGAACCAACTTCAAATGCCGCGCTTGTAATTTTCAATACCAAGTATGACTTGCTTATCTCCATATCTCTAAAGATACTCATTAGATAACATTTAAATGGGACCACCTGGAATGTTAATTCTTTCTACCCTTTCAAAAAAGAAAAAAAAATCCGAATCGGTCCAGACGTCTATGAGTAATCGGGCACCATACATAAAAAAGATTTCAACGAATTAAGAACCTACTCCTTTTTTGAAGTCAGTTAATAAATTGCAGTCGAAAATAGCTTTGTATTTCACCAAAATGCCATAATTAGTTCTGGAGCTACGAAAAATTAATATGAGATGCAAATTGATATTCATCGTTTACGTGTTTGTTCATTTGCAAAATTGCATTGCTCTTCGAAATAGCAAAGCTGTGTATTTTGTAGCTTGTTTGTAGATTGGCCCCACCCATGCATTTTAAATACCACCTATTTATATTGAATATTGCTAGGCTTATTAGGCATAGGTATTGTTATTAGGTTAATACGCTATATTAATTGTACGCCACCTATACTTTTTTCAGTTATATTTGTGGTTCCATATGATAACTGTGGTGACCTAAACTCGCTCAGAGTTTCAAGTAGTAAGTAGAGCACCTATCAACTCGTACGTGGAGTCATACTACGAACCCCTATTATTTGTTACCTTTCAAGCATCATATTGGCAATAAGCCGTGAGCTGCACGCTATTTAATAATATAAAAGAAGGCAACTGATAGGAAATTGTTATCAGAGTTTATGAACTCGTCCAGTAATGAGGTTCCGGTATTGCATCGGACGGCGATCGGAAGTACGTAACGACGTATACTGGTACTAAAAGGTTTAGCGTGCTAGAAGCAACAGGCTGGAAACTTTTTGAGAAAAGCATATGCAATATTTTACCATAGAAAAAACAGTGCAAGGCTTATATTTTTCGATTTATTTTTTCAAACGTTGATGATTTCTGATCAAAAGCGCTGACATCTGATAATGTGATTTATAATGAACAAATAAAAAATGTTTATTTCGAGTAACGACAAACACGCAAAAATTAAATTTAAGTAAAATAGTAAACAGAACACAAAAATTAAATTGATTAACGCACACATTACATTTAATACCTACAAAACCTTTTACAATAATATAATTATTTCCTTTTATTTTTTTTTTATTTTTTTAATATCTTATAGGCTAGCGTTTGACCACTATCTCACCTGTTGGTAAGTGATGATGCGGTTGAAGATGGCAAGCACGCTAGGCCTAGAATGGGAACTGGCTCTCAAGCTCAAGCTATTTCAATTATATTACACACAAAATATCTTTATTGTATGTTTCATATATATTGTATACTAATATTATATTGTTTATTTCGTTAATAAAATTAAACCATAGTTGTAGAGTAACAAATCACTTCAAACATCAACATCTACATAATTCAAAACTAACTAACAATTCCGGTATAATTCAACAAGATTTCAACTTTATTAATTCGTCATACTTTAAGGGATTAGCAAGTTTGCTTATAATTTGATGTAACTACGTTAGACAGTTCGCTGCAAAATATTAATTTCAGCGGCGGTGTCGAGTAATCAAGGAAGGTGTAGGCATGTGCGTGGTGGATATCGATAGATGAACCGTTCAATAAATATCATTAACAATAAGGACCAAATTCACAAATGTACCTGACAGACCAAGGAACAGTACACCTTTTGTTGACACTATCAGGAACTAGTGAAAGAGGCCGTTAGCTCAATATATTGTTAGATCCCAATATTAACCACACCTGTTAAATATAAAAGTAAAATATACTCATAGCACCTGCTATGAGTATATTTTATCGGTGTTCCGCTTGATATGCTACCAAAAAGTGGCTCACCACAAAGAAGGAGAAAATCTGCCGCCTTACACTTGCCTACGGTGTTCCGGCAGCACATAGCCCTTTAGAGTCAGACTGTTCTAGGCCAAGCATGTTCACCATCTCTGACCACATTATCGCTTACTACCAGTTAAAAATCTACGGGGTTCATAGCATAGCACCCCAAAGGAGAGTCTTTGTAAAACATCCGTGTCCGTATGCTTCTTACACGTAAATCTTACCCGCGATCTCTATGTGATGATAAATGGGTGACAACTGATGGCTTCGACCGTGGAACCATCCAACGTTGTCTATCTATTCACTGTTACATGTCGTCTTCTTCCATACAGACAAGCACTATATACTATTTAAAATTACATTCTTACTTAACATGGTTGTTAGATAGTAGTCAAGTTCTTCGTTCTTCTTCTATAAAAATATCAATAATTGACATCGATAATATCGACATCGACAATCATCGATTCATCGATAGTTATCGGACATCACTAGATAAGTGTGGCTGGTGGATTAGGGTCGGATCCATCAGCTTGTTGTGTAAGCTCCCAGATGATGGCTTATTGGACGTGCTGTAGCTTGAGTTTTCGATAAGCTGGTTTGTGAAAGCAATTATATCGAAAATATTATTTTTTATGTGTTCGTGGTCACTAATACTATAAATAATGCTGATACTGATACTGATATATATATAATGCTGATTAAAACTTGATATTTATTTAACTCAATTGAATTATGTGAGTTTCTTGCAACAGAACTGAAATATCGGTACCTAACTACATTAATTTTTTTTTTAAAGAAGAATATTTTTTTTTATGTTTGGTATTGGCCAGCGTTTGACTACTATCAGCCTTGGTACACGTCATATATCACTATAGACTGATGGTAAGCGATGATGTGGTTGAAAATGGTGAACACGCTAGGCCTAGAATTCTCTGACTCTCTAGGGCTGTCTGCTGCCGAAACACCGGAAGTTATGTTCTGCAGATTTTCTCCTTGCTGTTGGCTGTGCTGGTTGTAAGCTACTTTTTGGTAGCAAGTCAGGCGGAACATCGATATAATATGCTCCTAACACCAGTGAACGCACACCCGTGCTAAGATTTGAACCGATAACCTCTCGCTGAGAGTTAAGCCATCTATCCCTTACAACAACGGGGCTCTCAAACATGCTAACAATTCAGCCTAAGGCGTTGTCGTCACTTTGTCAGTTATTAACCTACTAAATAATGGTAGATTAGTAGCCAAGGGCTGTAAGGCATCAATTGCAGCCCGAGATATTTAGGAGCACGAGCGCAGCGAGGGCGCCTATAGTTCGAGGGTGCAATTGATGCTTACACCCGAGCGAACTACTCTGCTTTACATCTCGATTATGAGGTAAGTAGAAAAAAAATCGGCATTACAAGAATAAAACATTTTACTAGTTAAAATTTATAGTGAAATGTGAACAATTTTCAAATTTTAGGGACAGGTGTTTTATTACTTACCGCCCTAGGGCTTTTATAGCTACATTATTACCCTAGAGCGCTAATTGGTTACCTACAAGCCCCATTTGGGGGTAATAAGGACCTACTTACCGAATATGAGAGATGTAAAAATATTTCTTGGTGGGTAGGGCAAAGAGCACAGAGCAATAACAAGTAAGACGAGGTATCAGACTCTATATGGAAATGTCTTAAAGTAGTGAGCGCATTGCAGTGGTGCGCGAAATTCGTAAAATCAAAAGTGTTGTGTGCCAAAATCTGTATTATTGGCAGACGTCATCTCTTATCATCACTATCATCAGGCGAGCCATGCTTCTCTTGTAACCTAACTATGCCAACTCATTATTTAAACTCGAGAAGCACTAAAGATAAAGTTTCCGCAGCTACTCTTTAATAATCAAATTAAACACAACTCCAGTATAGAATTACTGGTGGTCAAATAAAAACAAGTCTTAGTTGTTGGTAACACTATTTTTATATGACAAAGAGGTTCACAGTTGTCGAAGAGCCTTACAGTGAGCTTATTGTGTTATCTAACTAACACTAATCCGGTCGAAGACAATTGTATCGGGGCACAGACGGCTAAAGAGTTTACCGTGGTCAAACTGTTAGCGATTCAGCGGGTATTCTGTGAGGTAACTGAAATTGGACCGTCGTGCCTTGTAATGAAGTGCATAATGATAATGTATATCTTAGCTAATTTGTAATTGGTTATTGCAATTTTTTTTTAGGTATTTGTAATATTGAACTTCCACGGAAGATCTTCCATGGATGGTGATGATGTCATCCCCAACACAAAAAGAGGTGTTGTAAGTTTGACCTAATGGATAAACCGATTCATGTGGCATAATCAAGTGTTCTTAGCTTTGATTCATGAAAATGTTATGAGCTCTTTTCTAATTGATGACCCTATGAGATAACTTTCATATGTTTGATAGCCGTGATCTGAGACATCTCCCGGAATAACCAGAATATGTGTAAAAAAATACAAGAAATAATAGGTTATTCTCGCTACTCGCCCACATTGCGTCCATCGCCTAAGCCACGATTACGCTATTTTCCGATTGGCAACTCGAAATAAAATGAAAAGTAGAAAAACGTTCGCTCTGTGACTGAACATGTGTTAGGGATTTTGTTCCGAGGCTTTTCAATGGAATTTTGTAGTTGTGTAGTTTCGAAGTTGAGCTCACGTAGTAACTTTAGTGAGAAATTACGAAAATTGCTTATAAAAACCATTTTTACCAAATACCAAACTACCGAAATTGCTTATAGAGAACTAAATGAAGCAGTTGCCCACCATTTATAGATGAGTCGAAGATAAATAGAATGTCAAGTATGCCAAAGTTGTATGTGAGTTACTAGGTTTTTTACTGTCTCCAGGTTGAAACAGCTAGTTGGATAAGACTGAAATTTCGAACGGGCATACCCCGAATTACTAGTATGCGTTCATTGCGAATTACCACATAAGCTTTAAAAATAAACATCATATCTAAATTAGTATCTATGCTGATAAGTAAGGGCAGTGAAATTATAGGGCGTGTGCGATTCATATTTGTAAATGTCTCAAAATAACGGACGCAAGGACGCAGCAGAACACGCAAAGTTCTGAAAATCTAAAGTTTTGAATGCATCAGTTTCTGTTATAGGCCGATGTTATAACTTACCGTCATGCAAGTTCCTTGCTTATTTATTTATATTACCTTATACAATAAAGTAAGGTAACGTTAAGTTACGTTCGCCCCGCAGTATACTATTTAAATTGGCATTATAACGTGTGCTGATTGGTCAACACAACACTATCCTAGTACTTATATTCATTTCATAAACTAACTAAATAACACAGACAAATCTGCTATTCTAATATTCAAAAAATACCTCCTTGTAATTAGCTTTTAAGATTTAAAACAGGCAATATCGACATCGCATAATACGTACATATTTCTTGCTACTCCTTTGAAATAAACATAAATGTATTTAAAACCACAATCGTACCAGATTCTTGGTCTGCTATATTTTATAGTTTTGCGGTCACCTATTTAGTAGTCAGTTCACAAAACATGTTATAAACACGATTGTCTACCTCCCCATTTGAAAACTCCAAGGCTATTTGCCGCACATACAAAGCTAGGCAATAGCTATTCAAACGGCACCCGATTTACTATATTTTATCCCAATAAATAGGTCTATCTAAACAAGTCCAACAGATTTGCTCGCAGCATTGTAAATGTACCCAATTTGGAATCGCGTGAGGGATTCGGATATAGGAATCAAGCGAAATAAGACCCAATTGCTTTAGAGTTGAGTTAGGAAGTTTCGGCAGTTCGAGTACAATAAGACGATTTGTGAACATGTTTATAAGGAGTGATTTTGTGAATGAGCAGATCAAATGATGTGATTGATGACCACTGATATAGACTGGTGTTAAAATAAATAATATAATTTAATATTTATTTAATAAAACACTTAAAATAATAGGGACTTACATAACTTACAGTCATAATTTAACAAAATAAACACCCAAAAAACTTGTTCCTAGCTTTAACATAATATAAGATCGTTTACACATTTCATACTTAAAATGCCGCGCTAGTCATTTTCAGTACCAAGTTTCAAATATATATCTCAATTTTTTGTAAATTGTTAAACACAATCCAAAATTTCATCGTACCGACGGGACTTGAACCCGCAACCTCCGGAATAACATGTTCCGGTGCTTTGCCAATTTACAATTTACAAAAAATATAAAGTGTGAAACACTTCAAAGAAACATAATATATATCTCCATATTTCTGAAGATAATCTTCAGATCTTGATGAAACTACAATGCGACCAAGCGAGAAGATAACCTCTCAAACTAAAAAGATTTTCGAAATCGCTAATAAATGGCGAAGTTCTGAGGTAAAAACGTGAAAAACAAATTTTAAAAAAATACAGCCGAATTGTAAACCTCCTCTTATTTTTAAGTCGGTTAAAAAGTTGAATGGCATACGTTAAGCTTGATATTTTTCTTTTGCTAGTGAGTACAAGGTCTCAAAAAAACAAAAGCAAAATACACTCCGTTTTTATAGTTGCCAGTAAGTACCAGAGAAAACATCCGAAGGTATTCTTCAAAACATTCGTAAGAAAGTCCCCGTGTTTTCCTCTTGCGTATTGTATGGGGTAGAGATTTATGACACCATAAAAATATTGCTTTCTATTTTCGTTGCATTACAAATGATTTATTCATGTCCGGTTTAATTTATAGACGCTTAATGAAGGTTAATCACTCGGTACAGCTAGAATATAATAGAATGGAAATATATAAGATTTTGAGATCGTTTAAATAAAACTGGCCATGTGCGAGTCAGACTTTTTTCCCGCACACGGAGGGTTCCGAACGCCATCTAATGAATATCTAACGAACTTTGAACACTAACTAAGTAGACGTTAACACAAAAGTGTAAGTAATTAATATTATGAAATATCTGGAAGACCGGCTCGGTATTTTTGCCACTTAAACAGCGAATAATAATACTATTTTTTTTAATTGAGAGCAACTTACTAATATAACTACCTACACAATAACACTACAGCTACTTCTACTCGCCAATAGATGTCGGGAAGAGTCATATTTTAAGTTGATTATCGATAAAGTTGATTATTGAAAACACGAATAAAATAACATTTTCTGAAAATGAATCCTAGCTAGATCGATTTATCGCCCGCAAAATCCGCTGTAGACGCAGCGTTTTCCCGGTTTGTTGCAAAAATAAATTGGCCAAGTGCAAGTCGAACTCGCACTCATAGGGTTCCGTAACACAGTAGAGTATTCTATAACTATGATTTTTCACAACTACAAAAATAACTTTGTTTTTCCTAGTGTTTGTATGAAAAACAAAGTTATACTTGCGGCCGCTATATCTCAACAACTGCTGACTGTATCTCGTTCAAACCAATTTTCGTTGAAAGTTTTTATTGAGATCTACAGAATATATTTTTTCTAGATTTTTCACTCCCTTATTTTAGAAGTTAGGGAGGGGGACATACATTTTAGCACTTTAGACGCGCCTATCTTTGAAGCAATTGAAAAAATCTCGAATGATTGACTTTGAGAGAAAATGATTTTAGAAACCTCTATGTCATTTTTAAAGACCTATCCATAGATACTCCACTCGTGTAGGTTTGAAGAAAAACATTTTTTTTTTTGTTCCACTTCCTTGTATGGGATGCCCCCTCTTAAACTTTTATATTTTTTATTTTTGTATAAAAATCAGAAAGGGATTTACAGAATACATCTACCTACCAAGTTTCAATTCTGTAGTCCTAACAGTTTTGGAATAAAATGGCTGTGACATACGGACGGACAGACAGACAGACAGACATGGCGAATCTATAAGGGTTCCGTTTTTTGCCATTCGGCTACGGAACCTTAAAAAGCACATTGTGAATATTATTCCGTAGAGCC
Source organism: Cabera pusaria (assembly GCA_954871355.1). Classification (NCBI taxonomy): domain Eukaryota; kingdom Metazoa; phylum Arthropoda; class Insecta; order Lepidoptera; family Geometridae; genus Cabera; species Cabera pusaria. The sequence goes on from OX940892.1 coordinate 22,904,730, forward strand.
TGACTAGGCCGCAGACAATTCTGTACCTTATCGTTACCCCATTAGCCGCGGCTGGGTTGTTCCGAAACAGCCCACTTTTACCGGGTTTAAACAATGTTATGAATTACATTGAGCTTTTGTACAGAAATATTCTTATCGATATTTATCAATTTGTTCGAACACGCACGTTTAATGAATTATTAAATAAAAAAGCGATGTTAGTCTAATCGATGTGGTGATTTATCAACTGTGATCTTAACAGAACCAAATATAACTTCATTGATGATGAATGGTGCGGCATAATAAATTAACGTTATCCTATTCAAAGCTTTCGATTTTTATACTCTTCTTTTTAGTGGTAAAAAGGAGTTGATAGAAATGCAAAAGTTTATAGAGGGGACTTACAATATCTACGTGTGTAGCGTGGAAACTGCACCACTGTCAGTGACTAGGGTTATTTCCTGTGTAGGGCACGCTTTGATCTATCTTTTCTGTTGTTTCTATCAATATCAGGTTTTTCACGAGTTTTCTGTTTTAACAATTATAGTGTTGTACCACATGAGTATTCCTTTTCTTTACTGATGTGGTTTGACTGACGGTCCACGCACGCGCCGATTTCTAGCCCATGGCATTCTGTATTGCTTATGAATTGGTGTTCGAAAATCAAATAAAATATTTATTCTACAAAAACTTACAAATAGATATTTTGTTTACTTGCGCTGTTCGTTTACCTCACGCAATGCCAAAGTGAGCTATAAAGTATATATAACATTATTTCTTCCCTGAAAGTAAGCCTACCTTGATCATTGTCATAATTGTAAAGTAAGTATCATCAGTTATAAAAGTGCGATAAAGGTGCAAGCAGCCATCACATAAAGACACCACATTGTCTTTTTGATTGTCCAAAAATAATAATAAAGTTAGTATAGAAATAGAAAAATAATTTCTACACTTAGTATTTTTGGTAATCATTAAAGAGTTTGACTACAGACACTACCTACTATTTAGCAAACTAGAAGAAAAACATTATAAACATAATAACGTCACCAACAGATTTCTGGAAATCATGATGACGCATTTGTCCTTACCTCAACTTGTTCAACTTTAATGTATAAATATAATACCGTTATCACTTCTCTAAATCACAACCTATGTAGTAAATATAAGTATTATCTAGTAGATACTGATTACGCATCAAGAGGGATATCCAGTACTTGACTTGATGTGAGTGGTTATTATATTTGTTACTTGAATGAGTGGTACATATTTAAGTGCGTCATACTTGTTGAAACGTATTCCTAATCACTACAAAGTCCCCCTCCGCGCCTGTCTGTCTGTCTGTTCGCGATAAACTAAAATACTACTCAACGGATTTTAACGCAGTTTTCATCATCAATAGAAAGAGAGATCCATGAGAAAGATTAACGTGTATAATGCGTTAGTGTTTTGTATTACCTAATTGGTTACATATGACGATGAAGATGGTAATTCATTCTCGATGCAAGAAGCTGATGCAAAAAATTTTGGCACTGCCCGTGCGACGCTGGTCGGGTCGCTAGTAGTCGCTAATAGACCTTCCATTTAATGAAATAAGGCTCGAAAGTCAAACTGTGTCGAGTGAGTCATGTGTCTTACTGCGATGTTAACGCATTTTCAGCGTTGAGTCATAATATGACTTACTCCGATGTTGAAGGATAATATGAAGTTTTTCTGCTTTAAGAATGCATACCTAGGGCGAGATCTAAACTGAACCATCAGTTTAGATCTCGCCCTGTCCATATAGCTTAAATTTAACCATTGGCTAGTTAAACAATGACGGTGAGATGACTAGATGACGTCTACTTGAATCATTGCATTATTTCTGGTGTATAATAATAGGTTAGAATCATCCTAACGGGCTGTCTGGCTGGTGGTAAGAAGAACATTAAGTAAGTGACACAGTTAATTTATTACAAATTTTTTGATTGACTTTTTAGTTTTTCTCCAGTTATTTTGATGAGTTCTTATCATTTTCAGAATTTATTTTGAAAGTAAGAACAAAACTGCAACGACTAGACATAACAGCGGGCATTATGTAGCAATTTTATTTTGAAAGTAAGAACAAAACAGTAACGACTAGGCATAACAGCGTGCATTATGTAGCAATTTTATTTTGAAAGTACGAACAAAACTGCAACGACTAGGCATAACAGCGGGCATTATGTAGCAATTTTATTTTAAAGTCAGAACAAAACAGCAACGCTTAGGCATAACAGCGGGCATTATGTAAAAATTTTATTATGAAAGTACGAACAAAACTGCAACGACTAGGCATGACAGCGGGCATTATGTAGCAATTTTATTTTAAAAGTCAGAACAAAACAGCAACGACTAGGCATAACAGCGGGCATTATGTAGCAATTTTATTTTGAAAGTCAGAACAAAACAGCAACGACTAGGCATGACAGCGGGCATTATGTAGCAATTTTATTTTGAAAGTAAGAACAAAACTGCAACGACTAGGCATAACAGCGGGCATTATGTAGCAATTTTATTTTGAAAGTCAGAACAAAACAGCAACGACTAGGCATAACAGCGGGCATTATGTAGCAATTTTATTTTGAAAGTCAGAACAAAACAGCAACGACTAGGCATGACAGCGGGCATTATGTAGCAATTTTATTTTGAAAGTAAGAACAAAACTGCAACGACTAGGCATAACAGCGGGCATTATGTAGCAATTTTATTTTGAAAGTCAGAACAAAACAGCAACGACTAGGCATAACAGCGGGCATTATGTAGCAATTTTATTTTGAAAGTCAGAACAAAACAGCAACGACTAGGCATGACAGCGGGCATTATGTAGCAATTTTATTTTGAAAGTAAGAACAAAACTGCAACGACTAGGCATAACAGCGGGCATTATGTGGCAATTTTATTTTGGTGTGCATTTCACAGAAAGCTGGAAATTATTATCTGTGTAAAAGATATGGTCTCCCTAGTGAGTACCTACCTCTAATTTGGATGACGTCATTATGTTGTAGATATAAAAGGGAAAACAGGTAATTTTACGTTGATTGCAATCAAGATAACGAATTACCGTCACGGTGATAATAAAGTTATTTTAAATCGTTCAATATTATTTCTATAGAAGATATACAAATGAAGTTTTTTAACAAGTATATAAAATAGAGACCGACAAATAAGGAAAAGCTCTTAAATGTTATATAACTACAAAAAATACTATTTAGATTAAATTTGTTTTCTTTGCATATTTTATATATTATTGTTACATCGCGTCGTCGAGTCGCGATGTTTCGCCAAGCTTCTCGAACAAAAATACCGTGGGAAAGAATAGACTAATTACGGGCTATAAACACCCGACCCGACCGTCATAAAAGTTAACCTTCCGGGAATTCAGACCCTAGTCAATGTACCTAGTTTTGTAGTTAAGATTGAACCTTATTCATAAGTAGTTAGTTGTTTACGTCAGATGCTCAAAGGAAAGCCGCCCCTTTTGTTTGTGATTGTTATTGCTTTGTTTTGAACGTCTTTTGTCTATTGTTTCGAGTCAATACTAGAAAGTTCTGTAGAAATATTCTCGTCCTATATAAGACGTTGAAACCGCGGCTTGAGTCAGTCTTTTCTCTGGAAGCGACAGTGTAACTATCTAAGCGCGAATAGCGACCAAGTGATCGTTAAGTGTTATCAGTGAACTAGTGTTGTGAACTGTGAACAGTGAAATCAGTGATTGTGATTACCAACGACCTCAGTGTATGTTAACGGACTTTTGATAATTGTGCAAGACGATTTGGACAACTACTGTGGAACATTGTGCTAACCTAGTGATCAGTGGAAATAAACGTTCATCTCATCGGATTGGCATTTTAATACCACCCCGCACGTAACAATTGGTGTCAGAAGCGGAATGCCAATCACTCCGAGGGAAGATACGCGTACTCCACGCACCAGGCGCCAGGCGGAGATGGATGCAACCCGGCAGAAGGGGCTCGAAGCATCGGGAGCAGGAACATCCACATTGGAAGAGCCAGCGGCAACACCGATGGCACCCACCATGGCAGCGCCACCTACAGCACCGCCGGTGAGTCTAACTACGGATGGAGGCCTGGAGGCCATGCTAGCCGCTCTCCTAGCAGGACAACAAGCTGCACGCCAAGATCAACAAGCTACACAGGCTGCACTAGAAGCTGTACAGGCGGTACAACAAGAAGCTAGCCGCCAACTGGAAGATGCAATTACACGTGAGTTGCAGAGCGGGCTTGCCAGCATGGGAGAAAAAATCAAAAAGGTGGAAGCCGGTGTCAAGGAAGTCGCCATGAAAACCGACTGTTTGGAAGGGCGGCTTGAAGTACATGAGCAAACCATGCATGACCTGTCTAATAAGGTCCAGAAACTGGAGTTACGAGGAGTTGGACAGATAAGCCAGGTTCCCGCTACGACCTCGCCCTTCAAACTGGACCTACCACACTTCGACGGAACATCTTCGTGGGCAGCCTACAAATTCCAGTTTACGACGCTGTCCAAAAGCTGTGGTTGGACAGATGAGCACGCAAGTACAGCGCTCACATTAGCGCTGAAAGGAGACGCTCGGCTTGTCCTGGAACGCATACCTGAAGAGGAAAGGACGCTGAAGACCCTGCTGGAAGCCCTCGAAACACGCTATGGCGACAAACACATGGAGCATGCGTACAGGGCACAACTACGTGAGCGCACCCAGAAGCCCACAGAGACATTGCAACAGTGGGCAGATGAAATTGAGAGGTTGGTCCGACGAGCCTACGTGTCGACACCATCAGTCATCGAGGTTACATCGCTGCGGCACTTTGTGGATGGAATCAGGGATGGCGAGGTACGCGCTGCGGTACGATTGGGACATCATCAGACACTGAAGAACGCCCTGGTTCATGCTTTAGAAGTGGAAGCAGTGCGACGGGACACCAAACCATACAGACTTCGGGAGCTGGTGACTGAACCCAGGAAGCCCCGTTATGGACCGACATGTTACGGGTGTGGAGAAAAAGGACATATTCAAGTTGATTGCCTGAAAACGAAAAAGCGGGCCACAGATATCCAGAACCAAGTGGAAATGGAAGCAGTGCGAAGGGACACTAAACCATATATGGCTCGAGAGTTGGTAACTGAATCCAGGAAGGCCCGGTATGCACCGACATGTTACAGGTGTGGTGAGAAAGGGCATATTCAGATTGATTGTCTGAAAACAAAGAAACGAGTCAAAGATGCCGAAACCCAAGTGGAAGAGTTCTACTTCGTGACAGTAAAACGCAGTGGAAAGGGTCATAGCAACACCGATGCCCTATCAAGAAGACCTAGTGAAGAAGATTGCAAACACTACAAAAAGGACGAGTCTCGAGAAGAAGTCAGAGTCATCAGGATGGACAGAACAGATGACGAATGGAACGGCGAAAATATGAGACAAGCACAATTGGAGGACAGAGATTTACGACCTGTACTGGATTGGATAAAGTCTGGAAACAAGCCCCAGTGGAGCGACGTGTCAGCTTGCAGCCCAATCACAAAAAGTTACTGGGCTCAGTGGGACAGCCTGACTCTGGAACAAGGAATCTTGTACCGAAAATGGGAAAACAGCAATGGAAAAGAAACTACGATGCAGGTCGTTGTTCCCCGGAGTAAAGTGGCATCTCTACTACGACACATTCATGATGGAGTTTCTGGTGGACATCTAGGAGTCAAGAAAACTCTTGTGAAGGTTCGTCAACGATTCTACTGGGTACACAGCCGCGAGGATGTAGAAGATTGGTGCAGGAAGTGCACCGCTTGCGCGTCAGTAAAAGGACCGAAGACAAGAAGTAAAGGACAACTAAAATTGTACAATGTTGGGGCACCATGGGAGCGCATTGCCGTGGATGTTGCCGGGCCATTTCCCGAGACTGAAGAAGGCAACAAGTACATCATCGTAGTGCAAGATTACTTCAGCAAATGACCCGAAGTTTTCGCGACACCAAACCAGGAAGCAAAGACAGTTGCAAAGAAGTTGGTGCAAGAAGTGATCTGTCGATTTGGTGTACCGATGGAACTGCATTCCGATCAAGGAAGGAACTTCGAGTCTGCCCTATTTCAGGAAATGTGCACCCTCCTCGGGATCCAAAAGACGCGGACAACGGCAGCTCATCCACAGTCAGACGGAATGGTTGAGAGGTTTAACCAGACGTTGGAGAATCACCTGGCTAAAGTCGTGGACGCACATCAACGTGACTGGGATCAGTACATACCTCTGTTCTTGTTGTCATACCGTTCCGCTACCCATGACAGCACTGGTATGACTCCTGCAAATGTGAATTTTGGACACGAACTAAGACTTCCTATCGACGCCATCACTGGTTCCCCGCCAGATGCTCCGAAGCCTGTAACCGACTATGTCAGTGATCTTCGTAGTCAGCTGGACGAAGTGCACAGGATAGTTCGAGAGAATAGTTTAAAAACTGGTGAAAAAATGAAGACCCGGTACGATCGTAGAGCGAATACGATGGGTTTCGAAGAAGGAACTCTCGTCTGGTTGCACAACCCACTACGAAGGAAAGGAAAAAGTCCGAAGCTGCAGGCTCATTGGGAAGGACCATACCTGATTATCACGAAGATAAACGACGTTACCTACCGCATTAAACGAGGCCAGAGAGGAAAGCCGAGGGTAGTACACATCGATCGACTTACACGATACCATGGAACAAATGATGATCGGGACGATCATAACTAAGAAGGGGATAATGTTACATCGCGTCGTCGAGTCGCGATGTTTCGCCAAGCTTCTCGAACAAAAATACCGTGGGAAAGAATAGACTAATTACGGGCTATAAACACCCGACCCGACCGTCATAAAAGTTAACCTTCCGGGAATTCAGACCCTAGTCAATGTACCTAGTTTTGTAGTTAAGATTGAACCTTATTCATAAGTAGTTAGTTGTTTACGTCAGATGCTCAAAGGAAAGCCGCCCCTTTTGTTTGTGATTGTTATTGCTTTGTTTTGAACGTCTTTTGTCTATTGTTTCGAGTCAATACTAGAAAGTTCTGTAGAAATATTCTCGTCCTATATAAGACGTTGAAACCGCGGCTTGAGTCAGTCTTTTCTCTGGAAGCGACAGTGTAACTATCTAAGCGCGAATAGCGACCAAGTGATCGTTAAGTGTTATCAGTGAACTAGTGTTGTGAACTGTGAACAGTGAAATCAGTGATTGTGATTACCAACGACCTCAGTGTATGTTAACGGACTTTTGATAATTGTGCAAGACGATTTGGACAACTACTGTGGAACATTGTGCTAACCTAGTGATCAGTGGAAATAAACGTTCATCTCATCGGATTGGCATTTTAATACCACCCCGCACGTAACATTATATTTTATATCTAAGACACTTATTTTCAACCGACTTCCCAAAAAGAAGGAGGTTCTCAATTCGTCTGTATGTTTTTTTTTTGTGTGTATGTTACGCGATTACTCCGTCAATTGTGAACCGATTTGAATGATTCTTTTTTTAATCGGTGAGAGTTTCTTTTCTGAGGTGGTTCCATTGTAATTTCATCGAGATCTGATGAGTATCTCCAGAGATATGACGATAAACGTCTCAAACTTGCTACTGAAACTGACTCGCGCGGCATGGAAGTCGGTTGTTTTAGTTTGTAAACTATCTTAATTATTGTTTTTATGTTAAACTACGCCGCGCCTTCAATTTACTGTGTTTTCTATCTTTCCATCCAAAGTTTGTATGTACAATAAATAGTTATCTATCTATCTGAAACGTAATTAGTAAAATCTCAGATGTCTACTGACTGCTACCGACTGTATTTACATACATTCAATTCAATTCAATTCAATTCATTTATTATCTCTCACAAGTTATTACAAAATAGGTACTTAGTCTAATGCTCAAATAGAAGACACTATCTTGTGAGAGACTGATGCCTGAAGTAGGTTTTAAAAAAACCTGTAAATACAGGTCACCAGCACTCCCCCTGACAATGATCTTATTTTCAAGTTCCGTGAAAGTTGACTTATCTTATGTAAGTAATTAATAACTGCAGCTAGTATAATAAATCGAAAGAATATAGATAATAATATAATAGGAAGTTTACTAGTTGGTATGACTGAATGCATGCATACGTGATAGGTATTATATGTGAATATTTTTGAGGTGTAAGTGCAGACGTGTGTGTGTGTGTGGCGTGATATATTATGTTAGAGTAGATAATGTCTTTGTCTATGTGCGTGTGTTTATGTGTGTGAAATAATGTTTGTTATCAGAGTAGGTTTATGAGTCAGTAGTTGGTAAGTCGGTTTAGGAAGTATGTTATTTTCTATTGGGAGTTATTTATTTAAGTAGATGAGTTTAGGCCAGGAATGAAAGTAAAAGTTCCGTGTCTTGATAGTTTAATGTTTGTAGATATTTAATGACAGATTGTTTGCAACGATAGGTAGGCAGGGGGTATATAGAAAGATTAGTGTTTAACTTATTATAGAGGAAAGGTCCAAGAAAAGTGAAGAATTTTCGGGAGAATTCTGTATTTCGGGTTATAGTTTCGCAAACTGTTCCTTTTCTCCTCCTGTTTAGAGTAAGGTTAGGATCGAAAGGTAGCTTGGAATGTATTTTTAAGACAGTCACGCCTTTATCCCGTTGGGGTAGGCAGAGACTACTTCTTTTCACATGCTACGATTCTGACATACCGCTTTCGCTTCTTCCACTTTCATGAGCGCCTTCATACATGCTCGCCGGTTATAGGTACTTTTGACTTGGCCTTGACCGACTGTAGCGTTAATACATCATTGAGTCAATATGACAGACAGAATAATGATAATGTCGTATTATTCTGTCTCCATTACTGGACAAACTGGATACTGGAAACACTGGTGTCGAACACTTTAAGAAGATAAAATACAGTTTATTTTATCGACGAATCACTCCTCATACGTAGCATTTCTCCAACCATAACAAAATGCCAGCCTTTTTGTTTTCATAAAATCGAAGCACGAGGAAAGTACTAAGTTTACTATGGCCTAGAAACACAAAACCGGTCTAATTTGATGGCTAAACGTGTAGACAATAAATGAAAGCTAAAAATTTTCCAACTGTTAATTCGGAAATGGTTAAAAAAAAATGTAAAGCCAAATTATAAGATTTATTTATTGCTATAAAATCATAAGTTCTATAGCGTTTTGTAGAGAAATTGTTTTATTTATTTCCTTACAGTACAGGATTTTTTCTTATTAACACTCTTTACATGTTAGCATAAAAAGCTTAAGTACTAAGCTTAGTATGGAACCTAAATTAACGTGATATCCATCATAGCAGTTTGACCAACGTAGAACATTCTACAAGTAAAAATTAAGTGCCCTTGCGGTTGCTCTTACAGTAAAGGAAAATAAAGTGGGAAAACATTTGTTCAGCTAGCTCCAATACTATTGACCGTTTCGTTTCTGTAGTTCAGACTCGCATTGTTGCCTCGATGATATATAAGTATCGGACATGCCTGATCTATACACGCCGAAGTATACTACAGCGTGGGTGAATGCGTGAGTTGAAATACCACTATAATTACACCATGCCACCTAAATTACATCATGTAGTAGAATAAGTTCCATTATTATTTTACGAGAGATTTATAATACTGTACTTATAAGCTATCACTTACCAAAGAGTGTTTCGCGTACAGAGTGTCATAAGACTCAGCCTTAGAACAGACATTTCTCAGCTTACAGGGTTTCTTGAGCAGAGGCGGCGGCGAAGTAGCTTTATGCGACGGGGAGGCTTGCTTATCACCAACAACCACGTGGTTCGTAGCATTAGCCTTATTCTCCTTCTCTTTCACTAACTTCGAGTTATGGGTGAGGTTGTTTTTAGTAAAGTTGCCGAGCTGCTCGAACATGCTCGTCAAATGTTGGGACATCATTTTGAGAGTCTTTCTGTCACGTTCACTCAGCCGAAACCGAACATTCGGTGCATTTTTGTTGTCACATCACGAGCTAGTTTGGTAAATGAAAATTAGTCACTTTCGCTTATAAAACTTGTAAACTTAAGATCTTATCTAAAAATAGTTTAAAAACCATTTCAAATTTAATTTAATTCATTGCGTTGTTTTCTACCAATACCCACGCAACATGTATCCTAATGCAACGGCATCCTAATGCCGATTATTAAGTATGTATTAATCATAATATATAGACTATATTATGATTAATACATACTTAATAATGATAATAAAGCACCAAAATGGCAACGATTGTATGAATTGTACGATTTTTTCCACAAACTAGAAATCTATTCATGCCTTTAGCAAAGTCCTAGAGCGAAAAGCTCCAAAAACCTAGATAAATGTATATAAGTCCTAAATTAGCACCCCAATCTCAAGTGACTACGTATCAACCCCAAGCTCCGGGCTCTTGAACTCTCATTCCACTCAGTAACATAAAATTTACGCAACCAAGAAGAACGCATTGCGGTACAAGGTTTAGGTATTATTTTCAAAGAAATCTAGGTATTATCCCACTTACACAACAATAGTGTGAGCATTTTACAGGTAGCCGAATGGTTTACCTTACTATGAAGATTTACGAAGCTAGATGGATGGATATTTGAGGCCATAATTTAAGTAGAATTTCTTGTTCACTTAACATAAGCGTGACTGAATTTGTATTTTGTCTCGGTTCACTTTTTTTTTAGTCTGTAAAAATTATACAGCGGGATCCAACATGTCTTTAATTTACTAAGAGTCAGTTTCACCGATTCGTGATTTCAGATAGTGTGTGGTTGATAGTTTTTTTTTTCTCACGCGGACGGTTGTCGCAACAAAACATGTCTGCAAGTGTCCCAATTCAAATAATAATTTTAAGTGTTTAAAGGTGTCTTTACATTCTGGAAAGCAATACAATCTAAAATACAAGTTTCAAAGTTTAGCATACTATGTAGTGCAGTGTTTTGGAATAGAACTGTGAGTACAATGTGGAAATACTCTGAGGTTCAATTCTGCTTGAAGATTACATACCTCCTAGTGGATTTAAATAGTCATAGCACCTGACATAATACGAAAAGCAAAGTAACACAGGAAATTTTCCTTATAAAAAATCACAGTGATAGTTATTGTGATTTCGAAAGGCATAATTAGTCCGTGAATTACATTATAGATTGTTATTGCATTTTAAGAGGTGTACCTAAAAAGAATGTCGATGTCAGATTTATCCTGGGGATGTTGCGACTTGGGTATGACCGACGAACAATATTTGATATGTATCAAATGTCAGAATGCATATCACCTGGATTGCATCAACATCCAGGTAGAAGACAAACGTAACTGGGTGTGCCCTCTGTGTGTACCCGCCAAATCTAAAGGTGGTAAAAACGACAACACTCCAGCACGTTCTCACACGGGAGACTCTTCGAAGCGGTCGAATAAGAGGCCGGCGATTTCTTCTCCAGCGCAGGACTCGATTCAGCAGCTGACCCATGATGATGTACGCGACATCATAAGAACTGAAATTAATGTGTTCCTTACAAAAATTAACACGACGGTTACGAGTGCTATATCGAAAGAGCTTGCAACAATTAAGTCTGACATATCTGATCTGAAGGACTCTTGTTCATTTCTCAGACACCAGTGGAATGACATGAAGCAGAAATCTGATGATTTTGACTCTAATATGCTGAAGTTACAGGAAGAAAACGATACGCTGCGGGTCACTGTGGCAAACTTAAGTCACAAGTTTAATCAAATGGAGCAGATGAACCGTAGTAACAATATAGAAATTCAGTGTGTACCGGAAAGCAAGACAGAGAATCTCATTAGTATAACCTCGCAACTCTGTGCCACCGTGGGCTGCAGCATCGTTGAGAGCAACAATCTCAACTGCACGCGCGTTGCTAAAATCAATCCCACAAGCTCGAGGCCAAAGTCGATAATTGTTCAGCTAAATTCTCCAAGATTGCGCGACACTATGTTGGCCGCTACTATTAAATTCAACAAGTCACATACAAATGACAAGCTAAATACTTCCCACATTGGAATAAAAGGTGAAAAGAAGCCAATTTATGTGTGTGAACATTTATCAACGCACAACAAGGCTCTGCATGCTGCGGCAAGACAGGTGGCAAAGGATAAAGGATACAAATACGTATGGGTTAGAAATGGAAGAGTCTACATGAGAAAAACGGATGAATCTGAATATAAGTATATTAAGGATATGAACTGTATTAATAAGTTAGTTAGTTAGTTATATATTTACATTATATGCATGATAATCTTATCCTTTAATAAATAAAATTTGGTTCACTACAGATATTTTATCAGAATGTAAGAGGTTTAAAAAGTAAAACTCAGTTATTTAAATGGAAACTGGCTTGTTCCAATCATGATATAATTATACTTACAGAAACTTGGCTAAATTGTAATATTTATACACGAGAATTATTTGATGACCGGTACGATGTATATAGAAGAGATAGAGAAACATCAATCTTAGGAAACAGGAAAAAAGACGGAGGAGGTGTAATAGCTGTAAAAAAAAAATTATTTCCAAACGTATTTCTAGTTGGGAGAGTGATTGTGAAGACTTATGGATAATACTGAATACTAAAATATCACAAACTGACAAACAAATTGTCTTATGCGCCGTTTATTTACCTCCACCTGTGGACAGGAATCTACTGAATCATTTTCTAGATAATTTTAAAATTATAATTAACTCTGTTAACAGAGTTTCAGAAGAACACAATCTTAAAACCTTTATTGTAGGCGATTTTAACCTGAGTGCCATAGACTGGTCATTATCAGAGATGCTTGGAAGTGATTACGTAGTGCCTGCGATTGGACAAATCCTGATAGATTTTTCATGCCTCAATAATTTTATGCAACTAAACAGAATACGTAACAAAAACAACAAAACATTAGATTTGGTATTTACTGAAATTGAGCGTTGTGAAGTTTTTAAATCTGACTATGATTTATGTAAAATAGATATGCTACACCTTCCGTTAGAAATCTGTATAAAATTCTTAAATTCTAAAAAACTAAAGGAAGTCATTCCCAAAAAATACAACTTCAATAAATGTAATTACATTCTTTTAGAAGAACATTTAAATACTGACAACTGGTTCAATGTTTTTAAAAAATGTCTTGACATTAATGAAATGCTGGACAAGTTTTACTCTATTATGAATGCATCAATTGACAAATACGTCCCGAAATGTGTTTCTAAAAATCCAAAATATCCTATTTGGTTCAATAAGGGTTTAGAAAGAACGGTGCGCGAAAGAAATAAAGTATTACGAAGATATAAAATATACGACAATCCAATGGACTCACTCATCTTTAAAAAGTTGAATAATCGTTGTGATAAGCTATCAATTATTTGCTACAAAAAGTATCGTGATTTTATTGAAGAAAAAATTACTACACATCCCAAACTTTTTTGGTCATTTATAAAAGCTAAAAGAAAAGGAGCATCGGCATACCCTATTTCATTCTCAGATGGAAATGACATCATTACTGGTGGAACAAACATATGTAACCTTTTTGCTGATTATTTCTCGACAGTTTACAGCTAAGATTCGATTAATTTGAAAGATGATAGTGTGAATTATATTACATCATCGTTAGATAATGTTATTGTAAATAGTCAATGTTTTTCTAGATTACACATTGAGAGAACAGAAATTCAAAAAGCATTTGAAAGTCTAAATGTAGACAAAGGCCCGGACCAGATGGAGTACCACCTAAACTAATAAAAAGTTGTGCATCTAGTCTATCTCTGCCTATGTTTATAATTTACAATAAGTCCTTGCAAACAGGATTATTCCCTGAAGTCTGGAAATGTGCTAAAGTCGTTCCTATTTTTAAGGGCGGTGAAGACAATGATGCTCATAACTATCGACCTATTTCCATAAATTCTGCATTTGCAAAAGTTTTAGAATCATTAATATTTCCATACATTTATCGCCATTTTTATCAGTTCATTTCGAAACATCAACATGGTTTCATCAAAAAAAGGTCAACTTGCACAAATTTGATAACATATACGGAAACACTTGTTGAGGCAATGGATGGTAATAACCAAATTGACGTTGTTTACACGGATTTTAGTAAAGCGTTTGACAAAGTTTCACATTCCATACTTCTTTTTAAACTTGCTGCATATGGTTTCACAGGTCACATGTTGGAATGGATTAGTTCATATTTAAAAGATAGACGGTTTTTCGTTGTGGCAACTGGTTATACCTCAACAATATCTCCAATTATACATTTAGGTATTCCAAAGGGATCGAACCTGGGCCCTCTGTTATTTAACATTTTTATCAATGACCTTCCAGATAGTCTAAAATATAGTACACCCTTCTTGTATGCGGATGATCTTAAGTTACTGAAAGTTATAAAATCCTCGGAAGATGTTGAAATGCTTAAAGATGATCTGAATAACTTACTCAATTGGTGCGAAATGAATAAGATGATATTAAATATTGAAAAATGTTCACAAATTACTTTTACAAGGAAACATTATAATATATATAATAATTACAAAATTGGTAACATTCATTTAGAAACATGCAATACAATTCGGGATCTAGGAGTAACATTTGACACAAAATTAACTTTTGTTCCTCACATAGAGAATATATCAAAACATTCTTCGAAAATGCTAGGATTTGTCATACGAAATAGCAAAGAATTCATAAGGACTAGAACTTAAGTGTTGTTATACAACCGCTTAGTACGCATCATATTAGAATATTGTTCTCCGGTGTGGAGACCTCACTTTGCGGTACACACTCTTCGTTTAGAAAGAATTCAGAAGCGTTTCTTATGGCATCTTACATACACCGTGGGCAAAGCGAAGGATTTAATTTCATATAATAAGAGGTTAAGCCATTTCAATTTTGTTTCAATATCTACTCGAGGATCAATATTGGACCTTATGTTTGTTTATAAAGTACTTCACAATCACATCGACTGTTCCGAGCTGCTATCTAGATTACAAATTAGGGTGCCTTATAGGTATCCACGAAAACCGTTGACACATTTTGCTCCTCTGTATCGCAGAACTGTGCTAGGACGTAACGCTCCTATACCTAGAATGTGCTCTCTGATAAACGAACTCAGTGATAATTTAGATATGTATGCAGATTCAAGCCATGTATTCAAAAATAAAGTACTTCAAGCTTTGGCTTGATAGTGCTTTAGGAATAATGTACAAATATTTTATATATTATAATAGTTTTGTTTAAAAGCAGGAGGTGTTGACCTTAAATAAATAGTGCATTTAGCAAGTAATGTAGATCTAGTATTAGAATAAGTAATAATGTAACTGTTAATGGATAGCCTAAATAAATAAATTTTAAAAAAATAGTCTGACTGAAGACACCTTACAAATATTGTCAAAAATCTCTCAGAGAAGTTCCTGATAGGCTTATCAGGTACCGATGAAACTCGCAATAAATTTAAGATTTTGTCATAAAATTAAATATATGGAAAAAAACAAAAAACAATGTTTTCCCTAACGCAAAGGCAGAATGTTATAGACATTAGACTTGACAAAAGTGCATTTAAACTATAGTAATGAATGGCAGAGCTGAAATACGGTAACATTGCTATTACAGTTTGAGAACTCCATTGGCTATTTAAAAGAAAAGATGGCTTAACTTTTCAGCGAAAGGTTTAAATCAGTTCAAATTCTAGCACGGGTCATTTACCATTCTATAGGCGGTAGGAGCATATTATATCGATGTCCCATCTGACTTGCTACCACTATCAAAGAGAAAATCTGCCGCCATACACTTACGGTGTTCAGGCAGCATACAGCCCTTGAATGTCAGAGTATTCTAGGCCTGGCGTGTTCACCATCTTCGACTACATTATTGCTTACAACAACAGTCAAACGCTAGCCTACAAGATATTAATAAAAAAAACAACGGGTGGCACTCCAGAAGGGAAAACGTGAACACGTCATTTTTGAATATTTTGCAATGACACCTTGCGCAAGCGCCCTGCGCTCCGTCTTACGAAGGACATCTGATGACCAGATGTGAGTTTAACATGCCCCCCATGCCCAACGCCGCTTAAGAAGTTTTCACTTCAAAAACCTATAGTTCACATTCAAGTTCAGGCAAGATACGTAAAGTAAGTATTGAAATCCATTTTTTATTTTATCGATTTCTTGCAATCTGTGCCTTAAAAAATTTATTATTTTTTATTACTTTTGACTGTGTTTTTGAACACAAAATATTATCACGCTATAGACACTGATAGCGGTGCAAAAAAATAAAATAGATTTTCATCCAATTCTAATAAATAGAAATTACGTGATAGCCCAAACCGAAAAGCTGTCGCGTGTAGAACCATTATATCTGTAATTACGTGGGAACGTAAACGAAGCTTGCTTCCCTAATACTCAGAAATTTCAGCGATAAACGTTCTTTTATATTCACAGCTTCGTGGAATACATGAGAAACAAGGATACCTATAAGAGCCCCAGATTTCGTAAATAATATTCGATCTAATATTATATTTCTTTGAAGTGTTTCACACTTTATATTTTTGTAAATTGTTAAACACAATCCAAAATTTCATCGTACCGACGGGACTTGAACCCGCAACCTCCGGAATAACATGTTCCGGTGCTTCGCCAATTAAGCCACGGTGCGAAGTATCGTTACGACGAAATTAGTGGATTGCATTTGTTAACCCAATTATGCATTGGTGGCGCCATCTATGACTACTTATTACGTAAGTTAATCATTCGGAAGAATACATTACAGTTTTCAAATCCGACGAGAGATGTTGCACTGCGTAAATCAAATATTATATTTCTTTGAAGTGTTTCACACTTTATATTTTTGTAAATTGTTAAACACAATCCAAAATTTCATCGTACCGACGGGACTTGAACCCGCAACCTCCGGAATAACATGTTCCGGTGCTTCGCCAATTAAGCCACGGTGCGAAGTATCGTTACGACGAAATTAGTGGATTGCATTTGTTAACCCAATTATGCATTGGTGGCGCCATCTATGACTACTTATTACGTAAGTTAATCATTCGGAAGAATACATTACAGTTTTCAAATCCGACGAGAGATGTTGCACTGCGTAAATCAAATATTATATTTCTTTGAAGTGTTTCACACTTTATATTTTTGTAAATTGTTAAACACAATCCAAAATTTCATCGTACCGACGGGACTTGAAAAATTGATGAAATTTTGGATTGTGTTTAACAATTTATATTCGATCTAGTTTTAGAAAATCCACAAAAACACTTTTACTTATAAATATAAATGATATGCTAAAATTGCGTAGAGGTAGAAATTCTGCTGCCGTCAGCAAGCGGTACCACCGCTTTGACAAATATGTCTTCAATATCGCAGCGAAACTTGCATCTTTTTCAATGTAGGTTGAACTGTAGCGACATCATTAATGCAGTCAGAACAGGGTCGGGAACAATGACGTCACGATACCGTCGCTACTTCCGGTCGCGCGGAACTTGTACGATCAACGGCATACTTGCTAACCGAGATACCTCAGTATATTTCTTGCTAACTACGATGGTAGCACGAAATATATCTTTCAGAAAACATTTTTGTTAAAAGGAAATGGAAAATAGTGGACTCATACATACGTGGTGTCATAGTAGAGAGAATAAATCAGTCGGGGGTTGTTAAATTTAGAATTTAAGTATAATATTATGTATATAATTCCCTCAGAGCTCTGTCATTTACTCGTAATAACCGATTTAGTAAATCATTTGTTTGAGAAGGTAAGTTTCTGTTTGGTCCCTACGAATAAATCATAAGTCAGGAAAAGTAACTGCGTTATAAAAATGACCCAACAAAAGTCGTGTCCAAGCAGGCGGGGTTAAAAGTCGTGTCCAGCGCGTCACTAAAAATGACAAGCGCGGCATGTGTGTTGTGGGTTGTTGTGTGTGGGTTTTTTGTTATTTAAAACTATATTAATTGTATCAATAGCAACCATTAAACACTTTTTAAAAGACGACTTCACATGCATTATTAACTTTGGATCTGGTATAAGACCCGTTACCGTTTCGATTTCAAAATATATTTTTTTTAAATAAATTAAATTAATTATTATTTTAAATTATTTAATAATTATATTATTATAAAAATTATTAAATGATTATTTTAAATTAAATATTTAAATTATTATGTACCCTTGTTATAATGTATAATGCATTAGAACAAGGGTTTTAAGACATTTAGGAGTCACGAACTATCTCCCGGTAATAAAACAGTGCATATCTTCAGAGAAAGCTTTGACTACGACGCTCCTAAAAGCTAGGCATGTAAAACTTTTTCTTCTACGGGTAATAAACTGTTATACGGTAGAACTCTAGCTGGGCACTAGGTTTTTGGCTTTTCACAACGTTATATAATCCTTAACGAATGTTGTAATTATTTAGCATTGTAGAGAAATTAATTCATGAAGAAATTTTAGACTAGGATAATACAGAAATGTGAAGAGTATTAACTCTAATGAATGATTGTTAAGTTTAACTTATATACATTTTATCAAATTAAACTAAGAGATTTGCGAAATTATGAGTATATAAATAATCCTCAGTAGAAGTTAGGTTATCTGGAAGCTGCTGCTTTATGCGATAAGACAACTGACTATAAAATCTAATTTCGTTATTTCTGTCTATAAATATTTCTATATCTGTCTATATATATGTCTATTAATATTTCTGTCTATAAATTATTTATTTTAGCCTATTTAAAATACTCTTGTAGAAACGAGTAAATTTATTTAATTGTTTGTAAGGTTTGATTATAGAGCATGCAATAATGACACGCTTTTCTTTTATCCCTACACATTTTAAATTGCTTTATAGTTTAATCAGCACTAAGAACGCCATAACCTTACGGTATTACGGCAGCACACAGCCCTTGAGAGTCAAATTATTCTAGGCCTACTGTGTTTACCATTTTCGAATTCATCATCGCGTGCCACCAGGCGAGATAGTGGTTAAACGCTAGCCTATAAAATGTATAAAAGAAAGATCTCTCGATACATTACTCATAGTATAAAGAGGAAAAGCGCCTAAATGGTAGGCACATTGCCTACATAGCTTGATAGATGATTCTAGCTAGCGAATCCTGTTTCTAACAGCTAATACAAGCTCAAGGCATCATCGTTACGACAACATCTCGAATACTAACCACAAACACTAACAATACATCGTTCGAAATCAGTACATACTACTCCAGCATCACCTCCAAAGCCAGACCGATTTGGCATCTATTGTGTTAGTTAATATTGGTTTGGATCTCGATAATAGCTGTTGCCAAAACAACAATTATCTGCTTTCAACGCGGTCGTAGATCTTCGCCTATTTGGATTAATGCTTGTTCTGAATTGAGTATCAATTTGTAGTAGCTTTGTAAACTTCATACAAAGAGATGAGAGTTGCTCTAAGACGCAATTCATTAAAGAGCTTTTCTCTAATGTTCAAACTTAGAACTGAAAGTCTTTACATACGACTACAAACTTTCCACGGATAGCATATACTTACAGTAATTTAAAAACAGAAAAAATCCGACTTCAGATGCCGAGCTAGTCATTTTTAGTTGCAAGTTTAGATGTTTAATTCCATATCACTGGAGATACTCATCAATTCTCGATGAATTTACAATTGGACTACCTTCACAATTGGCATTACATTAAAAAGGTGAACATGTCTTAATAAATAAAAAAATACATGCAGACGAACTGAAAATTCGGTTAAAAATATTATAAAAGCCTTAATAATGATTTTACCTCTAGGGTTATGATGGCACGGCTTAAATTCCTATCTAAAAGGCTATAAATACGAAATATCTTGAGAATCAATTATTAATTTATATTATACATACAGATTTAGCCTTTTAAAGAAGATATTTAATTAAAGACAATATAGAGGTATATTAGGTACGCGTAAAAGTACTTCAATCAATCGTTTATCTTTTACACATCAATCTCAACAAATTATAAACGCTTGCTCGCAGCCAGTCACAGAATTAAACGTAGCAATAACTCTAAGCTATACTACGTACGTAGCATAGGTGTCTTGATAACATATTCATTTCCAAGAATACTAAATGCGTCATTGTTCCTCCGTCACTTGTAGTACCTGCCTATCGCTGCTCATTAAACTTACTTAGTTCAGAGACGTTTTGTATCGTAAATGTTAACTGTAACGTGGTGTATATAACGTGGGTATATTTCGACGTAGATCTGTTTAGTTGACTTTTCGTAGGGTTGAGGCTTCTAAGTTATTTGTTTAAGTTGAGACTTTTGCTGTAAGTAGATTATTAGATGTTCAAGGAAGCGTACATCAATAATAAAAATGTATTTTTATTTAATATTTTTCCAATATTTTATAATTAAATTATATGCCATATTTGACGTCATGGTAAAATTATAGATGCAAAATTTTAATTATTAGGTAATTACGCCAATGCGACTAAACGAATTATTATGGAGCTCTAAAAGTTTATAAAATTACCATTAATAGCAATTTTTCACGTATATAGTTTAAACGAAGTGGAAACTTATACGCACTTAATCAAGCTCAATCAAAGATAACATATAAACATTTTATAGTAGAGTAACTAATTGTAGAGTATCTAACGGACACAAAAGTATTTTTAGGCACAATATAAATACGCTTACTTAACAGAAAATCAGAACTATTGACAACCCTATCCCCAGTAACCAGTTCAAGAACTAGTGACTCAACGTCGAGTAGACCATCTCTAACTAAATACACCGACACTGCACTTAGCACTTTGTTGCTATTGAGTTAGTTGCTGAATGGACCCCCTGTTTGCTGTTTGTTGGTTTACATTTGAGATATATGAATTTGATACTACGTATTCACTTTACTATATACCATTATATTTTATAGGCCATTTTCACAAGCATACGGTTACGGTACGGTCACCGTGCTGCGTAGTGTAGCAATGTATGAGCTATGATGCCGGCTTTCACACGGCACGGCGACCATGCTCTGACCGTGTGTTTGCCCGTCCTTATCCACTATAATACACAGTTTTGACACATCGTCACGGTGATCGCGTCGTGACCGTATGCTTGTGAAAAGGGCCTTAGTGTCTACGTGAATATCATAGACATGATCATGGACATAGACATATGGAGCCTAAATAGCCATATGACCAAAAATATTTGGTCAAAGTCTCGTTTACTTACTATTTATATCCCACAAGTACTATTTATATCCATAGTCGAAGGATCAGTGAAAAAAATAAAATACATTTTTCTATTACTTTTATACGTCTGTTAATCATTAAAAATAAACTGGCCAAGTGCAAGTCGGACTCGCACTCGTAGGGTTCCGTAACACAGTTAAGTATTCCATAAGTATAATTTTTGGCAACTACAAAATTAACTTTGTTTTTCATAGTGTTTGTATGAAAAACAAAGTTATCTTTGCGGTCGTCATATCTCAAAAACTGCTGGCTGCATCTCGTTCAAACCAATTTTCGTTGTTAGTTTTTATTGAGATCTACAGCATATATATTTTTTAGATTTTTCACTCCCATACTTTAAAAGTTAGAGGGGGGGGACACACATTTTACCACTTTAGACGCGCCTATCTTTCAAATGATTGACTTTGAGAAAAAATGATTTTAAAAACCACAATGTAATTTTTGAAGACCTATCCATAGACACCACACACGTAAAGGTTTGAAGAAAAAAATTTTTTTTTGTTACAGTTTCATGTATGGGATGCCCGCCCTTAAACTTTTATTTTTTTTACTTTTGTATAAAAATCGGAAAGGGGTCACAGAATACATCTACCTATCAAGTTTCAATTCTGTAGTCCTAACAGTTTCGGAATAAAATAGCTGTGACATACGGACGGACAGACAGACAGACAGACAGACAGACATGACGAATCTATAAGAGTTCTGTTTTTTGCCATTTGGCTACGGAACCCTAAAAACTCGCTGAAACTCGTCAAAAAATTAATAACAAAACGGACAAAACGCTACCCATCAGCGTGACAGAAATTGTCAAACTCAAAAGATGGCAGAATATCCGCAACTATTTTCAAAAGGAAATTGTCGAAAAAATGTTTGAGGCGATATTATTTAAAAGGAAGTGTTGCGGACAAACAAAGACTCCCTTAATAATGGGGCTTCAAAGTTGCGTCAAAGGGCCAGATCGCGGGCGAAAGTCGCCTCTTATCTTGCCCGAGTTCCCCAAAATGACACTTATCTACGTTTTGCTTTATTGATTGATTCAAAATTGATATTCTAATAAAGGTTAAGGTTTAAATTTGGTTTCACGAAGTGATCTTAATGTGAGACTTAGGCTGAGTTGCACCATCTTACTTTAACTATAGCAAATGTCAAAAATCTGTCAAAATCCATAGAAAAACACCGGTTAATAGTTATAGTTACGGTTAAAGTAAGATGGTGCAACTCAGCCTTAGTAGTTATCTAAGCACACTTGTAACAAAAAACTCGACCTGAAGCAGAGACGGCTCGTAATAAAAATCTTGTGATATAAAAGCTTCATTGGCTCTCGCTTCGATATAAAACAGATGTAGTAGTTCTTTAACCTTTGAAATATCAATCGGATGACATGATTGATCCACAAGCAGCCAGTGGCCCTAAATTAACTTCAATATGTCTTTAGACATACAGACAACCAGGTATTTTCTAGTTCAAGCGATTTGCTTTCACTTACTGACTTAAGGTACGGACGCACCACAGCGTCCTGCGTGCGCGATCTAGGCGGCGATCAGATAGCGCAGTAGTATTTGTATCGACTGGTTCACACCAAACGCGATCAGAAAACAATTGAAAAGTACTGAGTTCGCACCCGCAGATCGCAGGACGCCGCGGTTTGGCCGTACCTTTACTGCATTGTGTTAATCATAGACCAGTCGTGATAGTAATAAAAAGCTACAACAAGAACAGTGGGGGAATATCAGTGCATATAATGGAAATAAATCATACGCGTTTAAATAGAAATCCTTGCCAAAGTCTGTTTCCCGATAAGTATTATCCAACAATCTAAGGATCTCGAGTTAAATAGACATTTTCTAGGCATGTGTGCTATTTCGTAGATTACATCGCCTTAAATTCAAAATTATTTTATTTGCCAAAGGTTCAACAGTTTTCACTGCCAGCACATTCTACCGTTGCCGGTGTACAAATACATTGTAAAGAAAATCTTATTATATATTAATTACATAATTTCATGAACATCGTTTTAATAAAATTTAATTAAGACTATTTCTTCAAGCGTTTGCCTATCTAGTATAAAAATAGACTAACCTATACTAATAGTACTAAAATTAATGCCAAACCACAATTTATCACAGGTCGTAGGAGCATATTATATCGATGTTCCACCTGACAAGTAGCCAACGACTAAGGAAAATAATCTGCCGCCATAATCTTCGGTGTTCCGGCCGCAAACAGCCCTTGAGAATCTGGAGCATTATATGCCTAGCGTGTTTACTATCTTCGACAAAATCATCACTTACCACCAGGTGAGGTAGTGGGCAAATGCTACTAGTACTATAACTAGTACTAACTAGCCTAGCCTATTAGATATACAGGGTGTTTGGTCCATCGTTTGCCAAATTGAAATAGCTGATAGAAGAGGTCATTACCCCTCTTTCCTCCCTCCCCTAGCCGGTTTTAACCTCAACATATTTTAGATATGGATTTAGAGTTATTTTTGAAAGAAAAAACCAATATTTATCATGAACACTTGAATTTAAAAAAAAATCTTCCATGAGTCTTCATAATTATGTTTTATTTTAAAGTGTTATTATAAGGAGCATCAATTAAATTCATAATAGCTCACCAAGAACGTCAACTTTTTTGTCAACGTCAACTAATTGGCTGAGAGACAGAGAAAATTTAAAGATATTGTCAACTTCACAGTACAATAAAAAGTAAAAAAAGAGAGAGAAAGTTCTTACATTTACTAAATAAATGCCTTACTTTATCCTCTTTCTATTGGTATGCAACATGTTATAAAAAACCCCTCAGTTTTTATACATAATTCGAAGTAAAGAAAACACGTTTGATGTATTAGCAAGGGTAATTTTTGTTAGCGTTTGCTGTATTAAAACATGTCATAATAACAACAAAAACTCGACAAACACAACATAACAGTAACAGAACTATGTAACACCAACAGAAGCAAGTGGACGCGTTAGGTTGCTAAGATGTTAAAATCTCAACTAAAATGGAGTGCAGCGCTAAAAAAAGCTAAAATAACTGACGCTATTTACTTAGTACGCTAGAATTAATCAATATGAAATATTAAAAGTCTAGTAGTAGTTTTAATTTTTATACAACCATTTATTCTTGCTCTCCCAATAAGATCTCATACAATAATACTCGCACTCCCGCCCTTATTCATGACCACAGAGTCCCCTAGACCTGAATCCTTTTCTTGACCGCTAGAGGCGCCACTCGTGTGGGAAGATGCAACATGCAGGTTATACACTTTAAAATAAAACATAATTATGAAGACTCATGGAAGATTTTTTTTTAATTCAAGTGTTCATGATAAATATTGTTTTTCTTTCAAAAATAACTCTAAATCGATATCTAAAATATGTTGAGGTTAAAACCGGCTAAGGGAGGGAGGAAAGAGGGGTAATGACCTCTTCTATCAGCTATTTCAATTTGGCAAACGATGGACCAAACACCCTGTATAAAAAAATATATTAATACAAATGTTGCAGCCATAGTAATTGTTTACTGTGTTAATATTCAAATTTTAAAACATTCTAGAGAAGTTTGCTGTAGCAAACAAATATACCTATATCTTTTATTTTAAGAGCACTTTTTGTAATAACCGTAACACGAGTGACTATAAAAATGTTGTTCCGTTAAAAAATGTAAGACACATGAATATTTTATTATTAAGCGACGTGTTTCGCCTACGAAAGTAAAGAAATCTCTAGCAATTTACCCGAACGTGGACTCAGAAGTCTCGAGGTTCGGATAATCTAAGTCTCATTAATATATCAACACAAAGCGCTATATTTACTTCTAGCTTTAGATTAGTTAGTAGATTTCGGTATTATTGTGAAAATTTGATATTTTTCCACGGTAATAAGTAGCTTGCTATGCAATAATCTCTATGTATTTTTTACACAGAGAATATACATTTTTTTACACAGAGATAAGCTATCTTTGCGTCAATTACAATTTATAGCGATATTTTTTTTGTTTGGTTTAAGCTCAAGACGTTTAATAAGATGGATAAAAAATATATTTAAAACAAAAATAGCTAAATATAATAAACAAAATCACACACGGATTCAGTACGGTAACACAACACATTAGTCTCCTCGAAAATTCCCTTGTTGTGAATGGTGTTGGGAAGATGGTGAATAAAAGAGACACAAATACATTTACCGTTTCTGTTAGGCCAATCCAGTAAAAGGCTACAACAAATTATATTTTTTTTATATCTCACAGGCTAGCGTTTGACCACTATCTTGCCTGGACGTGGTAAGCGATGATATGGTGGAAGATGGTGAACTCGCTAGGCCTAGAATACCTTACCCTGACTCTCAAGGGCTGTATGCTGCCGAAACACCGTGTGATAAACTAGCGTATTTGTAAAGACTTTATCATGTGTAATGAAAAGTATACCAATGATAAATATACATACTAGCCCAAACTCAGCCGTCCCACCGGAATATACATGTTTTTTTTAAATATTTTTATTTCACTCATTACATCCATATAACATAATGAAAAAAATAAAATACTGCTGGAATTAGTCTAATTATTTTTTAAATAAACATTTAAATATACAAATAAATTTGAGCAGTTTAAACGCCATCATTTTTGCCAGCCATCAACACGCTTGAAGCAAACTAGCTTTTTTTTCTTTAACTAAGACTCCGCGCGATTATTGTATTTAGCCAATGGCAGGTTTTTATTAAATTATACAGTTTCTCTAATCTCGTACTCATTTTTATCTATATTAAATGGTTAGTAACATACATTTTTGCACAATAATACGCGGCAAACACAATATTTCGAAATAAATACAATAAGACCACACCATACATTTATTTTTATGTTCCCGCGCTCAATGTTTCTATCACGTGGAGTAGTGCATAATGACGTCAACTTTCGATTCGACCAATGGTGATCTGTTTTACAAACTTAAATTTCCCTCGCTTAAATTGCATTTTTAATTTATTATTTTAAGCAAATAAAATGGAATTAAAATTTAAAAAAAAGGTTTTACATATAACTCCAGGACAACAAAGAATCGAAAAAAAATATTCCAATAAATCTGAGCTTCATGCATACTCCCTATTGGTTCCGTTACGGAGTTCTAGTCCCTACAGGCTGGGTCCATTATCATGTCAGCTCGATGGTATCATTATTATTGAATTGTCACCAATGATACGCAAGTATACCGTATTTGAGTCCAATCAAACGTCAAAAAGTGGTTCTAATTTAACTTCCAAGATATGACCCTAACATACATATATACTGACAAGGCAAGTTAAATAAAATCTTGTGGAAAAAAAAGTTCCATTGGCTGTATCCAGTTCATCTAAAATGCGATATCCAGTCACTATAAAAGTGACTGGCTCATTTAGAGATCTTGTTCTACAGAATGAAATAAAGATGCAAGCAATGAAAACAAAGACGCTGCTCGGAACGGTACAACGGTAATTTGGTTTTCAATCCAATTTTTCCTAATGGAATGTTCTATTAAGGCTCTGATTCACAATCTTTTTGCGGAAATGGTGCTGTATTTTGAATCGCTTTCAGAAGGAATTACTGGATGTATAAATAAACTGCTAAATCTAAACCTAAGGAAGGTTGGAAAGGTTGGAAAGGTAATTAATATCTCTACCTATTTAAATTAAGCTTTTGAGTTACACTAAGTATGACTTCCCATTGAACTGGATTAGCTAAAGAACTTCAATATAATACTAGCTTCTGCCCGCAGCTATCGCTCGCGTGGCCTATAGGAAACAAATGACATTTTATTTTCCAGAAACAAATATTATAAGCGCTCTCAATCCCTCTCAATTGCCATAAGTCGCACAATTACTTACTGAACCAACATATGAGGGCGTAAAGTAAGAGTTATAGTAAGTATGTGCCCAGTTAGTTTTTACTTTTAACTAAAATTAAATAAGTAATGAAAAATAGTAATGTAAGTATTTAATGTTATTTAATACAAAAATCAACACTCAACAACACTTAAGTTGTGGTAGGACTTCTGCTAGAACCACCACTTTGCCAATTAATTTTCAGCCGTGAAATCGGAATGTTTATCGGTTGAAATGGCAAGGTGTCCAGTGAATTTACAGGGCATGTGAAACTTAACAGCTTTATGTCTCAAGGTAACAGGCGCAGTGGAGTGACATGCAAAATTCTGGCAGCCCAGAATTTGCATGTCACTGTATCTGTAATAGGTAGACGTTATCGCTTACCATCAGGCGAGCGTCATGCTTGTCCTTTTACCTAATATCATAAAAAAAACTTGAGGGATTTTTGACTTGACTTGATTGATTTTGATTGATTTTTGATTTTTGACTCGAGATAATTTTGAAAAAACTGTGATACATGTGTCTCATTATTTTAATTTAGAAGTAAGTGTACCAATTTTCGAGTCAAACGACCGAGAGAATCCTCGTATCGTATTTTTTTTTGTCTTCGGATACCAAAAGTTTTGCGTGTATATCTTTTTTATATATTTTGAACACAAGCTACAAGCTACTACTCACAGTGACTGGAAACAAAGAGCCGAAGATCGGGCTCAGTAGCTTGTCTTGAGGGAGGCCTACGTCTAGCAGTGGACTGATGCCGGCTGATAATGATAATGATGATGATGGTGAAGTAGACAATTGGTTCGCAGAGTTCCAGCGTGATTTTTATGGCTTAGCTAAGATGCTATTACTGCTATTACTGCTATTACTTGCGCTATTACTTATATTGGATTTAAGCCAGAAAAGCAAGGTTCCATTATTTTATCTGTGTCTTAATAAAAAAGTGAATTAGGTACGAGATATTCAGTATAAACAGATCTTTATACTTACCTAAGAACAGGCCATGTCACGTATACAGGAATCTTAAATATCATGTAAGCCTGGTCCTACATTCGAGCCTGCGCGCTGTATTATTTAGGTTTTACCACAGAATAAATAGTACTAGGTTTTACCCAGAGATAACAAGTATTGTTATAATAGCTAATCTGAAACTCTGAATTAATGTCTCTCTATGGAAATGATAACGTGACAATACTCGCTGTGATACAAAATACCAATGAATATGTATATTTTGTAATATAATTAGCTCGCTATGTGTAGGTTGTTATTGACTTAAATTGACCCCCTCTAAAATGTATGTAAACAAAATATAAGTACGTAACTATAGCTTCAGCATATTTATGATCATAATCATCATCATGTATTTGTTAGTTGCCGCATTAGAACAGGCAAGTTTTAAAGATAAGATTGTTACACATTACCAGAACGTGCTACGGCGTAGACTCTAATGATATTGTAGAGCCGTAGAGGTCAAACACAACTGTCCATGGATATGCCCACGTAGACCAAGTAAAAAAATTATAAAATTTTACACCGCGATACCGTAATAATCTGTAAGTGTAGCCTAAAATATAGTAAAAATATGGACAGTCTCTTAAAAACGGTTTACTGTAGCCACAATAACGAATAAAACGCCGTGTTTATTTTGTGTAGTTTAAGTTTGGATGCCCACCTGCCATCTCCATTATCAGACCAGCTCAATGGTACCACAACATTATAATCCTATGTATTATTAATACAAACGAGGCGATCGACGATGTAGCACGCTTACCTAGAAGACACCTGTTCTCTAGCGATTTAAAGAATTTTCAATTTAGTTGCCCTTAAATGTGACCGTAAGTCGCATCTCGACTACCCCCCTCTATACTAAAATGTACTCTACTACCTCATTAGAAAACTTATGTTAATATTACTTTAACCTAAATTCTCAACTCGTCTAACTGCAATTCATTATCGCCTAGAAATCAGTAAGGCGACAAATCGCTGGATGCTTCGCAAGTTCCATCGACGGCCCCAGGCCATCGGAGCTTACTCAGCCGTGCGTCGCGATAACGAAGTTCATCCTCACATCGACCGACCGTATAATATATTGATGTTATTAGCCTGCATAATTTATAAACAACTTTTTATAACGATGGTAAGTTACAAGTGAAGTAAGACGCTTGCCTGGTGTTGACGTCTGCTTGTAACTTAGATGGAAAGAAAAATCATTTATTCAGCCGTCCTCAAGTTACACAGATATAAAAATATTGACTTAACAAAAAACTTGACAAAAAACTAGATAAATTTAAAATTTAAATACATTAAATTAAAAAAAATTATATTAAATATTAATAATATTTATTAATATTTCTGTAGACCCACTGAACGCGCACACACAAAATATATAAAGTTAAAATAGTTTAAAAACTTATAAAAACCGGCTTGCATGCCGCGTGAGTCAGTTTTAGTAGCAAGTTTGACACGTTTATCGTCATATCTTTGGAGATACTTATCAGATCTTCATAAAATTTAAATGGGAGCACCTTGGAGATGAACCCTTCATATGAAAAAATAATCATTAAAATCTATTCTCAATTAGCGGAGTAATCGTGTAAAAATAATTTTAAAAAATACATGCAGATGAATCGAGAACCTCCGCCTATTTGGAAGTCGAGTGAAAAAACCGCAAACTTTGGATCGCCTAAATCTTTCTGTAGAATTTTTTTTTTTCAAATATACATGGTAATAGTCACGGGTCAGATAGGCTGACTATAAATTATGTGCCAAAGACCTCTGCATCATAAATAAAATTCAGTATCCAATAGTAAGAGCTAGAATATATTCGACAATCGCGACACGCCGACATGACAACATTTACGAGTAAGCCTCTAATCGAACCTACTCGCAAAGAGGTTGAAAGAAAATATGTTTCGAATTATTATTATTTTTAAATATTGTAATACTAGATTCATGTTTAATTTTATTTTAAATATAAATCAGTATGGAGTAGTCATATCATTTTAATAAAAAAACAGTAGTATGGCCAAGTACATACATTTAAATTAAAAAATGTTCACCGTTAAAGATGCGGTACTAATTCTAAAACAGTTAACAGTTTTCAGGATTTAATCTATGAGTTTTTACATAAAAATCTCAGAAAAAGATGCATCAATTTTATTGCAGTTTCAGTACAGGCGAAACATTGAGATCAGATTCAAGATAGTCTCGAATTCACAAGTATTTACGTATCATGAAAAGTTACAATCCTATACAATTTCGTAACCTTAACGTGGGTGAAGGTGTGTTAAAATATTAGCAAAATCATTAGTTGTTCTGTGTCCTTAGCTTTACTTTGACCTACCAATCATGGTGAACTAAAACAAGAATTACGAAAGTAACTATTATATAATCTGTGACAGGAATTCCTTTGATTTGATTTCCCTTTTAATACATCTAAATTGACACTCACTAAATTTCAATACATATCTCCAAAAATATAACCTTAACGAAATTGAAACCACAGATGTACCTCGAATATCTTTAGGCTATACTAAAACTTAAACTGACAAAAACTTTCCATATTTTCTGTACAGGACGGATTTGTAGAATGAAACCGTGGGGGCAAATGAATACTATATCTATTCAAGACAACTACTGTAAAAGTTATTACGAAACTATCCTTAACTGTATGACTCTGTATCAGAGTCTGTGTTGCCCCATGAGTATTATATGGGGATATGCAAATTGCGAGCGGGCACGTATCTTCTAAGCACACGAGCTTCATCTTTAGCTTTTATAACATATAAAATAAAAAAAATTATAAAGTGGAGTTGTAGTAGCTCTACGCAACGTTTAAAAAATCAAATCTATATTTTTCCGATTTAAATAACAATATTATGGGTATTCTATGTACTTAGTATTATTATCTTTTCTATGATATAGGTATCCATATAATAAGCGTACTAAATAACTTCGAAGAAATAAGATATCTTAAACTTAATTCTTATGTAGTGAGAAAATATTTTTCAGCGGTTCGCAAATCTTTTTCTGACCTACTGACAGACTTTTTAATCATGATATATTTTTATCTCTACTTTGAGTCGGTATTTACTTAATACTCGTATTTACAGAAAGACCTTTTTATAGAATACAAATTGCTTTGCCAAATGACTGACTGAAGTAAGCGCCTGCAAACGTGGTAGGTATCTTCAAATTTTATTAAATTTAAGTCTATTTAATTATTATCGTGCTAAGTTATCGAAGGACACTTCTGAATAGTAATTGTTATTTTACATTATGAATTGAGACTTATGTATCTTATTTTTATTCAACAAAATGCATTTAAGATAACTTATTTTTAACCAACCAAACACCCGACCGAATAACCGATTGTTCTAGTAGGCTAAATAAATGTCAATTTCACAAAAGCAACGATGTTAGCAATTTCGTCATTTAACGGCTGAGGTGTTGTTAGGTTACCGATAGTTGTAAGAGTGATATGTCACTCTAATCATGATAAGTATATTTTTATATACAATCCAAAATTGTATCATTCTGACGGCACTAATACCCGCCTTCCGGGAAATATGCCCGGCGCTCTTCCAACTTAGCTACGCTACGATCCTATCGATACGACGAAAGTAACTGGCATGTTTTCTGGAGGTGGGTTGGAGTCCCGTCTAGATACGATCAAATTTTGGATTGTATATGTAACAATGTACAAAAGATATTAAGTGTAGATAATGCTTAAAAGAAACATAATACCTATATGTTAAGTATATGCTATGGCATAATATAATTATACTTTTTGTGCCATGAACCTGGACGTCAGAAACTAATTGCCTACCTTATGAACAGCTTCAATAAAAGCTGCATATGAGTGCTTATCTAGGCACTGAAAATGCAGTATTTGAAGTTGGACCTTTTTAGATGTTTTTAAACGATATTTTAACGATGATATAATCGTAACTTTACAAGAAGGAAAGTTATTAAGAAGATCCGTTTTATTGCACAAAAATAAGTAGGGTTACACAGAAAAGTTTAGTCTCTTCCGAGCGAACGATCTCTGGTAGATTATCCGTAACAAAAAGCTTTATTTTATTTGTACAAAGAAAATAAAGAGTAATGCTGGTTTTTTATCGCTGCCGTAAACTATTTTTGACAGGTTTTGTGGCTTCATTTCACTTATTTCATGGTACAGTTTGCTTTTGTTTCGTTTGTACATTTGGAATTTGATAGAAGGAATAAACGCCATTGACATGTAATTAACGCTATTTTAACTAACGAGGTTTGTTCGTAATGTGTTTTTCTTTTTGTACAGAAACCAGTGGCTATATTAATTTTATCTGTCTTCTTAATTTCACGCCAAGCAAAAAATATTATACTGGATATACTATTATAATGGAATTTCGAGTTGTTGAGTTGGTACCTTTTCAGTGGACGAGACGATTTAAAATAAACAATATGTGTTTTGTAATACAAAGATCCATCGTGCTTGTGCAAGCACGACCAACTAATATGTAAATAATTTTATATACCTTAGTACCTACTTTTTTGTACCGCATTGGTTTGTTTCCAGCTATTCCTCACGATAAAGATTTTCCGAACAAGCATGTTATATTTTGTTAGTCAATGCACGTATTTTCTGACAAGTACTTTTGGGAAACAATGTAGTTGTACCTTGACAGCTTTTGTTACATAACTAGGTTCAGTTGCCCCCATTTCTCTTGCCTTACATATTTTATGACTAGCCGAGATGACGTCAAAAGAAAAATGTGACGTCACATAATTAAGGGTCATTCGGCTTAGGTACGTAACCGCAAATGCGACATTATTAAGGTACCGGAGTTGTATACGAAATTATATTTTCAAAGGAAACTTAGTAAGCTCTTTTAAGGGTTAATGAGTTTTGAATAACGAATAGAAGCAACGTTTTGTGTTTTAATGACACCGGGGTGTCTTTAACGGTTCTTTTGTGGGGTTATGTATATGGGCCCTTTATACATTTTGTTTGGATGGGCAATTTTCATTATGTTTCATTATCTGAAAATATGAAATGGATCCTTAGATCAAGATGGGAATATTAGCTCTAAGGCAAGATGATAGTCTGGTAACTATTAAATAAAAATAACTTTGCTAAAAATTAGATCTAATTAATAGTAATATAAATAATATAGCATTATAAATATCGATACTGATAGATTTGAGTGTTACCGAATGTAAATTACTACCTATTTATATTTAAATATAAATTAATTACATACTAAAATTCTGTAAACAAGATAAAAATGACCAAGAAACAACTGCTTAGTCAGGGCAGTTAACCAAAGTTAAGGCAAGCTCATTGGGGATATGTATTATAAAAAAATGTAAAAAGCGCACTAGCATCAGCAAGCATCTTTCTTGATTCAACCAACTTCCGAAAATGAGGAGGTTCTCAAGTTGTCTGTACATGTTTTTTTTATGTGTGTTACGCGATAATACGCCAATTGTGAACCAATTGGAATTATTCATTTTTATGGGTAGGGTCATCTTCAAAGTAGTCTCATTGTAAATTCATCAATACCTAATGAGTATCTCCAGAGATATGGAAATAAACACCTCACACTTGCTACTGAAAATGACTAGCGCTGCATTTGAAGTCAGTTTTTTTTCATTTTTGAGGGCCCGGTGGCGTAATCAGGAGAACGGTCGGCTTTGATCGGCCAGAGGTACCGAGTTCAATCCCTGCTGTGCAACAATGGATTTTTCTATCAAAAATGTATGTGCGCTTTTCGCAGTGGCCCTCCGGTGAAGGAAAAACATTGTTAAGAAACCAACAAGCCCCGCATGGTGGTAGGACACTATCTAGTGTTCGCCTGGCCAGCTACCACCCTCCAGTTAGAAAATCTGTCGTCAAACATCTAATGTGTTCCGGCAGCTATCCTTGAGAGCCAGTTCCCATTCTAGCCTAGCGTGCTTACCATCTTTGACCGCATCATCACTTACCAACAGTTGAGATAGTGGTCAAACGCTAGCCTATAACCTATAAAAAAAATTGAAACGATCTTAAATTATCAATTGCTAGATTTAACAATTACTTTAAGCCATTAAATCTAGATAATATTAAAAATAAAATAAATTAATATTAATAATAGTTTTCCATATTAATAATTATAATATTTAACTATAGTAAGTAGTAAGCGATAACATAATAAATTCGACCTCGTTACTTTCTATTTTAAACATCCTATATTTATGAACGTTATTAAAACATTTATTACTATTTTACGTGATAGACATAATTTAGTTTTCATTAATATAAGCATAATTTAGAAAATTATAAAAATACCAGATTATTAGCAGCCCGATTAAATGCAGAAAATGTAACAATTGCAATTATAATTCATGTAACAATAAGCATGTAAAAAATTATATTAAAAAATGTAATATAAAATAAAATAAAAATATAAAAATCTATAAAACTTTCAAGACAATTTATAAATTATTTTAAGTTATATATTATTTAATGGGTGGGCATGTATATCTGTAAAAAAATATATACTTCTTAGCTTAATCCTTTTGTATATTAATATCAATTTGGTATTCAGAGTTCATTACGGTACTTACGTTTTAAGACATACGAGTGATGCAGAATTGAAATTCACTGATTCAGATACCGCGGGTTGTATTGAAAATGAAAATGAAAAATTGATGACCTATGTATTTTTATATAAATAATAAAAAGAAATTAAAACAATTTTCATTAATTCAGTTATTGTATTAACGTAATATTAATTTACACAAACGCATGCTTCTCGTAGAAATGTTAGGCAGAGACATAATGATTCACACGCCTTGATATTATAATGGCTATATACTATATATTATGTAAGTTGAATTGAGTTATCTAGAGAATATATTTTGTTGTATGATTATTCAAAATAAAAATAAATATTATTAGATATTTCATATTTACCAAGTTTCAGTTAGTCAAGTGACGAATTTTCATTCAACAACCAACTTTGGGAAAACTTTTTGTAAACTTCAAAAGTTGTGAAACTTTGTTTGAAGTTTGTGTAAGTCAAATTGTTTCTATGAGGGTATAATAATTCTGATATTTTGTCACAGGTATCGGGCTATGCAGAAGTGCATTCGAAGTGCGTCCGCATAGCACAAAGGTTTCGCGGCGACTGGTGTGCTTGGCCATCCGAGGTCGCCGTCGAAGCCTGCGAAGCATCTCTTCAGCAATTGAAAAGCGCATGCGCGAATAGACTCCGCCTCCTCAAACTTTTTCACATGGAATTGCTCCAGGCGCACTTTCCAGTTCAAAGTTTTTCTCTTTTTACATTCTTTGTTTAAAGTTTTCTTGCCTACTAGGTCATACCGTATTGTACCCGTTTTGTTCAGTGGTGAAGACAGATGCATATAATATTAGTAGGTTTTCGTGTAACTTTTCCTCAAGTAATATTTTTAGGGTTCCGTGGGCGAATGCCAAAAACCGAAACCGTCAGTTCTTCGAGATTCGTCATGTCTGTCTGTCTGTCTGTCCGTCCGTATGTCACAGCCACTTCATTCCGAAACTATTGGGACTACACAGTCGTAACTTGGTACGTAGATGTATTCTGAAAATCACTTTTCGAATGTTATACAAAAATTAAAAAATAGAAGAATGAGGGTTAGAAGAGAAGAGAGAGAAGTTAATTTTTTGCTGGCGAAAAATTATAGTTATAAAATACTCTACTGTGTTACGGAACCCTACAAGTGCGAGTCCGACTTGCACTTGGCCAGTTTATTTTCAATATTTGATAAGCTAGAGTTACACCACTATCTCACCTGGTAGTAAACGATTATGTAGTCAAAGATGGTGGCCACGCTAGGTCCGACTCTTAAAAATATCTCAAGCTATAAGTCGAAACAGAAAATGATTACTGTTTAATTTTATAATTAACTAGCTGTGCCCCGCGGCTTCGCCTGCGTTAAAAACAACTTTTATTTATTTTAATATTTTTTTTCATAAGAACCATCTTCTGACAATAGAAAACCCAACAAAAAAAGAATTAGCGAAATC
Organism: Cabera pusaria; assembly: GCA_954871355.1. Taxonomy (NCBI): domain Eukaryota; kingdom Metazoa; phylum Arthropoda; class Insecta; order Lepidoptera; family Geometridae; genus Cabera; species Cabera pusaria. Next base: position 22,940,833 of record OX940892.1, read on the forward strand.
GGTCCAGCCGTTCACGCGTGATGCCGTGACCAAGGGCAATGGGGATTCATTTTTTAACCGACTTCACAAAAAAGCAGGAGGTTTGAGGCTCAATTCGTCTGTATGTTTTTTTTTTTTGTGTGTATGTTACGCGATTACTCCGTCAATTGTGAACGGATTCAAATGATTCTTTTTTTAATAGGTAGGGTACGTTTCCGAGGTGGTCCCATTTTAATTTTATCGAGATCTGATTAGTAGCTTCTGAGATATGGAGATAAATAACTCAAACATAGGAGAATGTACTGGTTTTAGAAGAAGAGTCCCAAGAAGATTATACACAATGGAGGTTGCTATTGCATATACTTTTGAAGACTAAAAACTATGACCTTTAATAATGGTTTCACATCTTTCCTTACCTTGATTTTGATTTTTAACCCTCGACGCAAAACGAAGGAGTGTTATAAGTTTGACGTGTGTATCTGTGTATCTGTGTGTCTGTCATCGTGATATCGTAGCGCCCAAACGGATGAACCGATTTTGATTTAGTTTGTTTTTTTTTATAGATGTCTTCGTCGAGACTGTTCTTAGCTTTATTTCATGAAAATCTGTTCAGCCGTTTAAATATTATCAGCTCTTTTTTGGGTAAAAAAACTACGATAGCAACTTTCGTGAGCTCGTAGTCCTTTGACCGCGGACGTCTAAACATCAAAATGGCGCTGTTGCAGTATCTTGTTACTTCAATGATATTGCAAAAATATGGTAAGCTTGATCTAATTCTCAGACATCTCCTTGGAATGGTCTCAATGAACAAAGTTATACATATGCTTTGATTATAAACTCGGATTACATATACAAATCAGTCGGGAGTGGTTTTAATTTTTTTAATTTAAGTATTATTGACTGATATTCTTACGGTAACTGTGAGCGAGATAGAAACAAAGGTGGGGAGAATTAATTTGTCTTCACAGGAATGTTCTATCTATGTTCCAGGCAAAGTCTTGTTAATGTGCAAAGTTTTTGAGCATACCTAATATTTTTTGACATGACATGACGTTTGGCGAAGATGGCGGCCATATCATTCCCGCCCGCGACACTGCATACATAAATAACTCAGAATTATGAACGTACTTTGTACCAACCAACACTGCAAACAAAAATTATAAGCATAATACCACAGATTATATAATAGTTACTACGTAAATAATACTTTTTGTTGTTAGGCTGGCTACACAGTGCTTTCATAATTTGGGTATTAACAATGTAAGGAAGTGCCAACTTTTATAACGTAGTAGAGTGATTCAGACTGTGTGGGCCATATGGCGGCAATTAATGTTAATAATCGCAAATAATACTTTTTAATATTTATTTTGGAATACAACTAGTCCGTGTTATAAAAGTATTTGGAATTATTGTAAAAAAATAAACAATTAATTATCGTGTGTGTCAGATGCTTTTATTGCACAAAGCCATTTTGGACATTGTCCTTTGATACCTTGATGACATCATTATGACTAGTTAATATTTTCACTAGCGCGGCATTTTAGGGTTCCGAACCCAAAGGGTACCAAATGAACACTTTCTGAGACTTTGTTGTCCGTTCGTCCGTCCGTCCGTCCGTCCGTGTGTCTATATGTGCGCTCTTTACAGATGTACCTTCTTGACCGTAATAGGTACATACTTGAAATTTTTACAAAGTATATATCCGTCAGTGTATAACGGCCCAGACACGAAATTTTATAGATACATGTAATTTAATTAAAACTTGTTTTGCACTAAAAAGGTAGTAGACAGATACTACCTACATGTATCTACCTACTTACTACTACTAAATACATAGTATCTATCTACTATGCAGTAGACTTGGCTGGCACCGACTTCAAATAGATAAGTGGGTAGCGCTTATAATAATTAAGTAATTTATTTTTCGCTTTTGAGTGCCTGTTTGTGGTAATGAAGACGGTTTTTTTTTTTAAAAGATTTTATAGAAGAAAGAAAATTAAAAGCTGATACAAATGTCAGTCCTAACTTTCAAAATCCGAATAGTGTGACTGTGACCATGCGCAGTTTACTTTAGGTATAAGTATACAATAATATATTTCATACTAACATCACCGAGACGAAGGCAATTCTAAAAATAACACAGGCTTTATTTGTTAAAATATTGTCAGCGTCGATGTTTTTGGTGGGCGTGGTCGTTCGGAGTCACGGAAGAACATTTTGTTGTGACATTTAGTAATTATGGTGGTAACAAAATTTTATCACGCACTTTTTCATCACTGCATCAATATTGATACTTAAATTAAATAAAATAAATTAATAAAATAAAACCTTCATAGTAACATTTTGTTTCACAGATTCAAGAAGTAGACACTATTCACACCAGTAATAAAATTTTAGATTTGTATAATATTATAAAAGTTGAATTAGTTTGAATCATGATTATAAAAGTACTGACCGAGTTGTCGTGGTGATCTTGCTGCGTAAACTCGCTGTGGAAGGAAGTGCATCGAACGTGCACAAAACCATAGTACTATTAATTATTCTGTGACGAAACCTAGGTAGAAGCAGTCGACAACAAATATTAGCGAGTTAAATAGTCGGTACGTAAGATTTTTCCACTATAGGGTGCAGTTAAAGTGTAATTTTATTATGAAATACTATATTTCTTTAAGTGTTATCTACACATTATATTATTATGTTTTCTTGCATTTAATTCGGTAAGCCATGTATACCATGGTTGGCTATATATTAGTGGTAGGAGCATTTTATCGATGTTCCGCCTGACTTGCTACCAAAAAATTTGCTTACCACAATCGAGAAGAAAATCGAAAAATCGAGAGAAAATCGAGAATTTGATTAAATCTGACGCCATAACCCACGGTGTTCCGGCAGCACTTGAGAGTTAGACCATTATAATCCTAACGTGTTCACTATTCTCGACCACATCATCGCAAAACACAAGGGGAGATTGTGGTCAAACGAACAGATATTAAAAAAAAATTGGTCAAAATACTTCGCCTAAAAATCTCAAACAATGTATCAACTCTGTCGCCCCAAAACAATGTAAATGTAAATAGAATATTCCGCAGCTGTAAACTGTTTACTGAAAAGTATAAACACTCCCAACGACCGCAGGACAGAATCTCCTTGAAAATATTTACAATTTTATTGCTTACCTCTGTCGAGTGGATACCAGGATATACGGTTTGTTGGAATATCTTGGACTACTTTTATCCATTTTAGGATGGGTTTCTTGGTAATCGACTAATGCGTTTTGTCCATTTTATTTGCTGCGTGAGATTGTGGTAAACTGGGGGAAACGTGATATTGACAGTTTTTCTCGATTTTAATCTTATCTTTTTGGATTATAAAATGAGTGACATAAAATCATGTAGTTTTTTTCCATTTTTTTTTTAAGTCCAAAACAAATTATTTAACGCTCGGAATAAATATTAGTATGTAAAAGTAGCGCATATCGATGTACATTTATTATATTAGTGTGTTTACCTTATTACTTTAGATATTGCAAAATAAAGCATTTTGCTTTCAGCTTCGTCTTACTTCTTCCATGTCTATCATGACATGGAATCGTTGTTTGTCTGAACCTGTATTACCATAAAGATATTAGATATTTCCATACTTACTAAGGATACTTCAATCGCGAGAGAACTAGTTTTCATTGAGGAAGGTTAATGTAAAATAAGTATATCATACACAAAAAGTTAACTGTTAGCACAAATATTAGATACTTAAGTATTTGTTAGGCAACCGGTGCAATCTTTTGTGAGTACCTAATCAACCTGTGAAGAAGTTATGTTTCCAATTTGAATAGTAGTGTCCGGTAAAATTACAATGCCTTGTCGACTGTCTACTCAATGACTAACGGCCGTATTCATGATGATCTTGACAAACGCATAGCGGTGGATTTGGCACAACTCACAAGTAATGTATTGATTTTAATACAGAATATTAGGATTACACATAAACTAAACTTCCGACCGTATTCATAAAGATAGAAAGATAGACAAATAGATAAAATAGATATAAAAATAGACAAATTCATAGCGACACAACTCAATATTGTATTAAATTGAATGACACTATGCGTCTGTGAGCACTGTTAGACACCATAGTGTTGTTTATGAATACGGGGGTAAGTCAGCAGTACACGACGAAAAATCCTGGTGATTCATAGTTTCACGTTCTACAGTGCCTGGCTATTTATTATATGCTTATTTTAACTCTTACTATTTAGCGAACCTCCTTCGCCTGTTACATAAAATGCGTATTAGGTCTTTTAGGAAAGTAGTCAAAGGATTTTCAGTTTCAACATTCATTCCTCTTATGGCTGTAAATATAAATCTATGTATACTAACTATATTATATTGTTGAGGTGTCGGATTATGTAAAGAAAAAATAAAATAAAACATTTCAGCAATTTCAATTTAAGAATGGTTCTGTCTATCCAAGTTTTTGTAATGAGCATGGAATACCTAACGTCAACACGGGAGCTCTGCGGTAAAGTCGACTTTATAATGAGTCTGCACATTTTATGACACCCTATATTGCTGTAACTGTCCTGTCTAATGATTACAAATAGTATACAACTGATATACAATATCAATGTTTTGGAATTATTATAATGGGTTCGTGTTATTTAATGCTTATGTAATATAATTATGTCATTGATAGGTATTATCCAAAAATAAACTGGTCAAGTGCGAGTCGGAATTGCACACGTAGGGTTACGTACCCACAGTACAGTATTTAATTGTATTGAACAAATTTGCCGGAAAAACAAGTTACATGTGGGGACCCCTTTAATTTCTGATTTAATGTAATGTTTTTATTATTTGTTGTTATAGCAGTCATAGTAATACACATTATGAGCAAATTTTAAAGCTACCTATTACGATTTATGAACTTGAACTGTATACCATAAGATCCAGCACAAAACGCCTAAAAACACGTTTCTTGTATGTTCATTAATGTTTTAACTTTATTCTGTTTTTGAATTTGTTGTAATAGCGGCCATAGAAATTAATACACACTTTTTGAACTTCTTAAAATAAGTTTATCTCTATATACATGTTTCATTAGTATATTAATTAATAAACACTAAAAATATTTATTTATCAACCTCATGGATATCTTTGAGTATCTTTTGTTACTGTTACATTAACTTTACGTCATCTAAAAATTCTGTAGCGACGTCCCAAGCAAGGAACGTATTTCTCGGGCTGAGATTTTTTTAACGTTAAATATTATGAACGATATTTCGGGTCACAAAAGCGAGAGAACGTTGTACCTTTATCTGATGGCTTCAAGCCGGACATATTACGAATATTATTCTGAACATAAAACTTTATACGAGTTTTGGATGTTACATTGTAATGGAGATATCAGCAAATTTAAGAGCAATTTGCTAGACTGTTGTATTATTAGCATTTGAAAAGGAAACTAGTGTTTGAAATTTATATTAGCGGAATAAATAGTCAGTAAAACTTGTTTGTTAACACTAATGATACTGAGGACGGCGTAATTAGAGATTATATTGCAGCCTGGTAGGTAGGTTTTTTTTTATGTATATCCATATATCAATTAATCAATCAAATCAAATCATGTATTGATTGATTGATGATACATATATGTCTTGTAGGCTAGCGTTGGACCACTATCTCGCCTGGTGGTAAGCGATGATGTGGTCCAGGATGGTGAACACGCTAGGCCTAGAATTATCAAACTCGGAAGTAAGTTCCTAACTCAAACTACCATAAAAAAGGCAGACGGAGCCGTGCCTAACACCCGAGTAAACGCAAGTTCAGTAATACTAAATGCTTGAGTAATACGCTTCCGCGCTCAGTTTGCTACCAAGCGGCAGCAGGGATGGACGTGCGTATTATTTCGCAGCGTTGCTTACGTAGTAATCATGCCGTATTGACTATGCCGGACTGAGCGCGGAAACTTATTACTCAAGCATTTAGTATTACTGAACTTGCGTTCACTCGGGTGTTAGGCACGGCTCCGTCTGCCTTTTTTATGGTAGTCTGAGGTACCTAAGTCCTGAGTGAAATCATTCATAATGTCACCCCTGTGACTACGGTCGTTTGCTTGCAACACCCACCGAACAAAGACATAAAGGCCATGGTTAAATTCGTTAAGGACTTTAGATACATACGAGTATAACCAGATTGGTTTAGATGCACTACTCCCCCCAATTACTGCCAGCTGCCATGTGCAGATCTTCAGTCTATTTCGGCGCCTTGAACAGCAAGTACATTTCCGAGCGCGGTTTATACTCCAGAATTCGGTTACCCTATTGGTTTTAGTAAATTACGAAGGTTCCACTAATACTTCAGCGTATTTATTCTGCGAGCTATGTTGGTCAAATACAATCATAAGCCGCTACAAATCTTTTGATTTGATTATAAGTTAAACGTGTACGACTTTCAGAGGATCTTCTCGTGATAGCAATTAATTGTTACTTGTTATCGAATGCTGCCTTTAATAATTAGCATCCATTTTTGTGCATAAGAGGTAACATTGATCTGATAAATAACTAGTGCAGAAAATCTCGTAGCACGCAAGTTCCTCGTAGCTGTGCAAGGTTACATACCTACTGACTGATCGCGATGTTTTGTGTCATAGATTCTTTTAATCTTGTCTTTTCACTGCATTCAGTAATAAATGGTTTGTTATGAATTTTAGTAAGTTTTAAAACCATGTTTGGTTATCTAGAAAGAGCAATAACGTTACAATACAATTAACGTTATAACGTTACATTGCTGAATTCAGATGAACATTATTTGAGAGCCCCGTTGGCGTAAAGGATAGATAGATGGCTTAACTTCTAAGCGAAAGGTCACCGGTTCAAATCCCAGCGCGGGTGTTTGTGCATAGGTAGTAGGAGCATATTATATTGATGCTCCGCCTGACTTGCTACCTAAAAGTAACTTACCTCCATCGGGAGAAAATCTGCCACCATAACCTAACGTTGTACAGGCAGTACACAGCCCCTGAAAGTTAGAGTATTCTAGGCCTAGCGCGTTCACCATCGTCGACAACATCATCGCTTACCACCAGGCGAGATAGTGGTCAAACGCTAGCCGTTAAGATATAAAATGAAAAAATCTTCTCGTATTATGCACATTGTAAAGATTACAGTGTAGCAAATAAACGCTCTTTTATATAGCTGGATGGATGCAGCAGGCCCGAATGAAAGTAGTCTATATGCTAATACAGTAGATCTGTAAAGCAGATTGGTGCATGCACAATCATTGAGGTGCCTTATCAGCGGAACGTCATTTTTTTAGCTGTACACAAGTAGGGACACACTCTTACATTAGGATATACGGTTTTGGGAACTTAATTATGGGTGAGTAGGATATATTTTTTGTAGGAGACAAAAATAACTTGACTTCAATTTTCTTGATGCCAAGTGAAATTCGGACTAAAGCGCAAACGGATAAAAGAGATGTAACTCGACGGCGCGCAAAGAACGCCGTTAAGAGCGTACGCGGAGTGCAGTTATCCATACAAACGTATTCCCCTGTTTTCCTCCCTGGAAAATACTTCTAGAGCAAAATTTGTTTCTACAAAAAATCAAGGTCAGCTGTAGCAGTAGTGCCCCTATCATTTGTTTTTTTTTTTTTATCAACCAAATACAAATAGAAATATGACCCTTCAAACATTTCAATGAGAAAATTAAAAAGCTTATATTTCCTTTTGCGATTCGTTGGTCAAAAAAAGCAAATGATAGGGGCGTAGCTATAGCAGACTTAGATTTTTTGTAGAAACAAATTTTACTCTAGAAGCATTTTCCAGGGAGGAGACGGGAGAATACATTTGTATGGAAAACTGCACTCTGCGTTTGCTCTTAAGACGGGACGCGGACGCGACTTGTTCTGTAATAATTAAGATAGATTGAAAACTAAAACAACTGACTTCGACGCCGCGCCAGTCAGTTTCAGTAGCAAGTTTAAGACATTTACCATCATATCTTTAAAGATACTCATCCGATCTCAATAAAACTTAAATGGGACTACCTTGGAGATAACACCCTTCCAGTAAATAAATTAATAGTAAAAAATATTTTTAAAAACAAGCTTTTATCTGGGACAATGAACTGTAGAGTTTAAAAAAAATCTAGTTAGTATTTGGCATGTAGGTACGGTTTATTGTAGTGGTAGGACTTCTGCTAGTCCGCCTGGAGTGGTACCACTACTTAGCCAGTTAGTTTTCAGCCGTGAAATAGGAATGTTTTTCGGTTGAAATAGCAAGGTGTCCAGTGAAATTATAGGGTATGAGAGACTCAACATCTTTATGTCTCAAGGTAACAGGCGCAGTGCAGTGAAATTCTGGCAGTTCAGAATTTTGCATGCCGCTGTATCTGTAATAGGTAGACATTATTGCTTACCATTAGGCGAGCGTCGTGCTTGTCTTGTTACCTTATATCATACAAAAAAAACTTACTTTTATTCCTAAAAGCATGAGGCACTACCCGTTTTACAGATTAAGTACTTACTATACTTCTGTGCCTCAAGCTTTTAAGAATATAGGTAAGTATCTAGACGAATTAATAGAATTTATTTTTAACCTTTTTTGTTTATTGACTCAGATGATGGGGTTATGTTGTTTTATATGATATTAGAATGCAACTACTAAGTACTAACTCTCTTCACCATCTTGATCACCGATACAATACATATATTACCTATGTATTTAACAAAACAACATAATAAAATGACTTTTTGTCTCCTAAGTTCTACCTAACATAACTGTTTAATTTATGAACTAAAATAATATTATAAACCTACTACAATACTAATTCTACAGCACTAACTACTTACTGCATAACGACGTCCCCTACCTTTACTACGGTCATAGTAACACATACACTAGCACTCAGTTATTAAAAGTTTACTACCTACCCGTAATTGCCTACCCGCTTACATTTTTCTAGTTAGGGATTGTTTACTAAATTAAGATTTACTTCTGACAGTTAAATGAATTGATAATATGTTTGCTTTAGATTTTACAATACCTACTGCATGCCTTAATGTTTGTTTTTGTTTTGTATTATTTATCGTTTCTCTTTAAATGTAATATTTTAACTGTACTCGTAGGAAGAGACTGTTTCACACAACACAGGACTGTCCTAGTGTGTGAATCAGCGTACATACCTGGTTTACTTATAAGCTAAAAATGTACAAAACTGTTTCTTGCTTTTGGAAATAAATTTATGTTATGTTATGTTATGTTTTATCGCAGAGATGCCGTGGCCCCTTTCCAGCTTCATCATCAGACCCTGGATATAGATTGGTTCAGACTTTTTTTAAATATTTTATAGGCTCGCCTTTGACTACTATCTCATATGAAACGGTTGAGGAGCAAGCTACGCCTAGAATGGAACTGGCTCTCAAGGATAGCTACCGGATCACATTACATGCTTTGTCGACACATTTTTAAACTTGAGGGTGGTAGCTGGTCAGGCGGACACTAGACAGTGTCCTACCACTATGTCGGGGATTGAGGATTTCTTAACGATGTTTTTCCTTTAACTTTAAAGTGCACATATACATTTCTCGAAAACTTCAATTCAATGAATGTTATAGTAGTTTTTTACATTTTAAATATCATTGGGGGCATAAACTTATTCTAAAATGTATATTAATAAAGTCGTAGTTTGTATTTCAGTTCTAGATTTAATTTAATATAGTTAATATAATATCTGTCTACATAAAGGTAGACTAAAACAAAGAAAATATACCGATGTCAATCATTCTCAACCAAATTATTATCAAATATATCCTCAGAAAATTAGTTACAAAATAAAACTAGAGGCTCACTTAGTGGAATCTAAAGTAGGTAGTACCTTTTAAATGATTGATTCAGGTTCTTACACTATCCAATAAAGCTGCGTTTCCAGATGGGCTTCCATCGATAGTGTTCAGCAATACAATTAACCCAACACGGTCAGGAGTCAACACAGGTAGATTTGTCTCGTAGAAAGTCTTCTTCAGCACTATATCATGGTTATTACGTAGTGGCGGCAAAAGAGGAATGACTTTATCATGGGGTAGATGGCTCTTATAGTCTGGAGCATAAGGTAGGTTTTCGTCGACTTTCGCCGAGTAGCCTTTATGGATAGGCGCGTACGGTAAGGCTTCGTGGGGCAGGTAGCTGTTGAAGATAGCAGTGTAAGAACTTTGAGGTAAGTCGATGGGTGCCGCTGATATGCTGCTTATGACTGCGATGAGGAAAACCACCTGGAATAATAGAAAAATCGTGACGTGATTTGCTTTGATAGCCTTAGAATAGACTATCAAAGCATATTATAAATGGTTGTACGAGATTATATGGATGTTCCACATGACTTGCTAGGTACTAAAATGTAGCATACCACCATGAAGGAGAAAATTCTGCCCAGGCTTAGCGTGTATATCAGCTTTCACGACATCATCGCTTACCACCAGGCGAGATAGTGGTCAAACGCTAGCCTTTCAGACAATAAATAATTTAAGATTGTTTAAAAAATAAAAAGAACCGACTTCAAACGTCGCGCTAGTCAAAGTAGCCAATAGACGGAGTAACAATTATATAATCTGTGCCAGCAGTAAGTAGTAAATCGTCTAGACAAAGTAAATGCATCGTAATACAAATGTTGATATATTAAAAACGGCTCGGCCGATTTCGTTAAAATTACAATGTGGCCACGTCGGACACGTACCCTAGCCATTAAAAAAAGAATCATTCGAATCCGTTCACAATTGACGGAGTAATCACGTAACATACACATAAAAAAAACATACAGACGAATAGAGAACCTCCTCCTTTTTTGTGAAGTAGGTTAAAAAGTGTCGAGGCTTTCTACGGAAGCGCAGTATCGCTTCCGAAGTTCAGAACTTCTGAAAGACACAGAATAATGGAAAAAGTGTGGAGACCATTGCCCAGCAATTGCCGCGCTGTCCCACTGGACATCATAGATTAAAATGCTTTAATAGGCCACGTTCACACAAAAACATACTTGGTAAGGAGCAAAAATGCTAATTTTATTTTGTAATAAGACAAACAACATGTATTTTGTTTGTTTTTCCTGACAGAAGAATATGACAGTAAAGGTACGACCACACCGCGGCATCCAGCGTCCGTGTGCGCGTTTGCGATCTGATTTCAATCGTTTTCTTATCGCCGTAAATCGCGTTTGGTGTGAGCCAGTCGGTACAAACACTACTGCTCTATCTGATCGCCGTCTAGATCGCGCAAGCAGAACGCCGCCGTCTTTATATATATCAGCACTAATATCCGATCCTAGTAATTCAACTATCATAAACGGCAAACTAACTGCGGTTCCGCAGCTTCGAAAGCGTAAATAAAAATAAATGTCAAACACTTTTTTAAAAGCAAGCATTTTGTACAGACGTTATCATGTGTAATGAAAAGTACTAACGATAACAATACATAGTAGCCCAATTTCAAAACTTTCAAAAAATGTCTTCTACATCTACTACTACTTGTACTTCAATTTCAACTGTAAAAAACCTCCTGGCCAACCACCACCCTCAAATTAGAAATTCTGTTGCCAAACATCTAATAGGTTCCGGCAGCTATCCTTGAGAGCCAGTTCCCATTCTAAGCTTAGCGAGCTACCATCTTCGACCGCAACATTACTTACCAACAGGTGAGGTAGTTATCAAACCTTTAGCCTTTATTAAAAACTAGCTGACCCTGCAAACGTTGTTTTGCTAAAACCCAAATATCTTACGGAACCCTATTTTTTCTAAAATAAAATTTAGCCTATGTTACTCGTGGATACTGTGGCTTTCGAATGGTGAAAGAATTTTTAAAAACGGTCCAGTATTTTTTGAGCCTATTCATTACAACCAAACAAACAAAGTTTTCCTCTTTATAATATTAGTGTAGACAAAAGATTTGCAAACTCTACTTACAGCAAAATCCATTTTGAATTTAATATACTTAATCGTAAATTAAACACACACGAACACGAAATAAAAAATACAGATTCCTGAACGTGTTGTTCTTTATTTATAAACAAATCATGAAGGCCACATCGAAAAAAAAAAACAAAATTATAACATCGGCGTCTCTCGTAATTTTGTGCTAATATTGGCATTGCGTGATGTTTCACACTACTTTACTGTTGTTTGCTATTATTATACGTGTTATGTTATGTATACCCGGTTAAATCACAAGTTATAGAGCGCGATTTACCACAAAGGGTAGTCTGAGCTATATTGAATTTTTGAGTTTTATAAGATAACAGATGTTTTTTGTTAGCTTAGCTTCTCTATAGCTAGCGTTTGACCTCTACATCCCTGGTGGAAAGCGATGATGTGGTCGAAGGTAGTGAAGACGCAAATGTCATTTAAGCTATTATCCTATAATAAACTGGCCAAGTGCATGTCGGACTTGCACTCGTAGGGTTCCGATTCCGTACCACACTACAATAATATAATATAATATAATTAATACAGTCAAACGTTCATAGATGGCGTTATACTAAAATGCCGAAAAAACATGTTTCTTGTATGGGGACCCCCTTTAATTTTTAACTTTATTCTGTTTTTAGTTTTTGTTGTTATAGCGGTAACAGAAATACATCATCTGTGAAAATTTCAACTATTTAACTATCACGGTTCATGAGATACAGCCTGGTGATAGACGGACAGACAGACAGACAGACAGACAGAGAGACAGACGGACAGCGGAGTCTCAGTAATAGGGTTCCGTTGGTACCCTTTGGGTTCGGAACCCTAAAAAGCAAATTTTTTAATTTAAAATAAACCCAGGACGGTGAAAAATTAATTGAAAAACGATAAAAAAATTTAACCCCTGACTCAAAAAATAAAAGTAACGCGAGATAATAAACGTAAAAAAAATTAATAAGCAGAATTGATCTCTCGCGGAGTCGGTCATATATGTAAACAATAGAGTATCATGTTTTCATAGCATTTCCCTTCGTACCTACCTATTTGGTTCCCCATGATTGTAGATGTGGCAATAACATATTCACTACCTATAAACTTAACAAAAAACCCAAGAATATCCGTTAAGGATCTATCTAAGTCCTCAACAACAATTATACTCTAACCCATCTCTAATGAAAACTGCATAAAAATTAGACTAGTAGTTTTTGGACATAAATACATATATTACTGCAGTGCCCTCTAGTGAGTTACTACCGTAAGATCTATTTAATAACCCTCACTAACCAACCACAAACTGCATCAAACCCGGACAAGTAGTTTTGGTTTTGCGCAAACAAATGTTTAATGCAGTGCCCCCTGGTGAGTTGTCACCGTAACTAAGAACCTATCTAAGAACATACACCAATCAAACCCAAAACCATAACTGAAAACTGCATCAAAATCGAAGTAGTAATTTTGAAGAAAAATTGCAACATGGGATTTGCACAAATAATGTTTGCTGCAGCACCCCTGGTAAGTTGTCACTGTTATACCTATCTAAAAACATGCACCAATCAAACTCAAACCCATAACTGAAAACTGCATCAAAATCGGACTAGTCGTTTTGGAGATAAATGGTAACATGGATTTGCACAAACATCGTCTCATCCCAAACGCATATACCGTCTCCGTTCCGTCGTGGATAAAAAACAATAGAATCGTTTTAAGAATATAAAAATTTAGGTACGGACACACCACAGTGTCCTGCGTGCGTAATCTATGCGGCGATCAGATAGCGCAGTAGTCTTTGTACCTACTGGTTCACATCAAACGCGATCAGAAAACAATTAAATTAAATTGTAAAGTACTGAGATCGCGCCCGCAGATCGTAGGACGCCGCGGTGTGGCCATATCTTAAGATAATAAGAAACTAGCGAAGTACGAGTCGGACTCGCACACGAAGGGTTCCGATTGAACAAAAATTTGCTGGGAAAATAAGTTTTTTGTGTGGGGACACCTTTACTTTTTAATTTAATTCAGTTTTTATAATTTGATGTGATAGCAACCATTGTAATACACATGTTGAGCAATTTTAAGTCTCTATCTATTACGATTTGTACGATCAAGCATAAAACGCCTAAAAACACGTTTCTTGTATGAGGACTCCCTTTTATTTTTAACTTTATTCTGTTTTTAGTATTTGTTGTTATAGCGGCCATGGCAATACATACTTTTTGAAGATTTCAAGTCTCTGTCTATTATGGTTTATAAGTTCGAGCAAAAACCGCCGATAAAACACGTTTCTTGTTCTTCTCTTTAATATTTTACTTTATTTTATTTTTATTATATTTTGTTAAATCATCCGTAGTAATACATACTTTGTGAAAATTTCAATTATGTACCTATTACGGTTAAGGAGATACAGCCCTGTGAAAGGCGGACAGACGGACGTACGGACGGACGGATAGCGAAGCCTCAGTAATAGGGTTCCATTAGTACCCTTTGGGTGTGGAACCCTATAAAAGTAAAACACATTTAAACTTTATAAATAAGAAACAACCTAAGTCGACGTCAACCAGTTGAATTCCCAAAAAGTGACGGTACATTACCTCATCATCATCAGCCTATAACTGTCCACTGCTAGACCTCAAATGTGGCCTCAAATATGGCGCGTTACCTCATTGCAAGTGAAACAAAATCTTTAATAAACCTTTTTAACAAAAAAATTAAACCGCCGAAAAAAACTGAAAAGCAAAAAATAATTTAACTTTTTTATTTAACCTTAATAACGAAGTTCTGAAACTACTGTTAGTATAAAACCTAAGTATATATATTTTGTAATTGTTTTGAGTTTTTAACTAAACATAATAACTATGTTCTTAAACTAATGTAAGTATGTATACCTAAGTAATTTTGAGTCGGCGCCAAATAATCAAAAAGCAAAGATAGTTAAATAACCTCTTAAATTTAAAGAAATAATTTAAATTTAATGAAATCTCCACCGATGAACATTTACATTCCAAAAATGCGCTTCCACGCGACCCATAGACTAAATAGAGGTGCACGACCACTCGCAACGACGTGTGCCCGTCACGGACCGCCACAGATTACTATATGTGGTGCCCGTTCGGGTTGTTGTATCGTTGACATCAACTTCGCTAAGTATTATGTTTCTTTGAAGTGTCTCACACTTTATATTTTTGTAAATTGTTAAACACAATCCAAAATTTTATCGTACCGATGGGACTCGAACCCGCACTCCCAGGATTACACGTCCAGGTGCTCTGCCAATTAAGCCACGGTTCGATACATCGAGACGACGAAATTAGTGGATTGCATTTGTTAACCCAATTATGCATTGGTGGCGCCATCTATGACTACCTATTACGTAAGTTAATCATTCGGAAGAAATCATTACAGTTTTCAAATCCGACGAGAGATGTTGCACTGCGTAAATCAAATATTATGTTTCTTTGAAGTGTCTCACACTTTATATTTTTGTAAATTGTTAAACACAATCCAAAATTTTATCGTACCGATGGGACTCGAACCCGCACTCCCAGGATTACACGTCCAGGTGCTCTGCCAATTAAGCCACGGTTCGATACATCGAGACGACGAAATTAGTGGATTGCATTTGTTAACCCAATTATGCATTGGTGGCGCCATCTATGACTACTTATTACGTAAGTTAATCATTCGGAAGAAATCATAACAGTTTTCAAATCCGACGAGAGATGTTGCACTGCGTAAATCAAATATTATGTTTCTTTGAAGTGTCTCACACTTTATATTTTTGTAAATTGTTAAACACAATCCAAAATTTTATCGTACCGATGGGACTCGAACCCGCACTCCCAGGATTACACGTCCAGGTGCTCTGCCAATTAAGCCACGGTTCGATACATCGAGACGACGAAATTAGTGGATTGCATTTGTTAACCCAATTATGCATTGGTGGCGCCATCTATGACTACTTATTACGTAAGTTAATCATTCGGAAGAAATCATTACAGTTTTCAAATCCGACGAGAGATGTTGCACTGCGTAAATCAAATAGTATGTTTCTTTGAAGTGTCTCACACTCTCGTCGGATTTGAAAACTGTAATGATTTCTTCCGAATGATTAACTTACGTAATAAGTAGTCATAGATGGCGCCACCAATGCATAATTGGGTTAACAAATGCAATCCACTAATTTCGTCGTCTCGATGTATCGAACCGTGGCTTAATTGGCAGAGCACCTGGACGTGTAATCCTGGGAGTGCGGGTTCGAGTCCCATCGGTACGATAAAATTTTGGATTGTGTTTAACAACTTCGCTAAGACTCAGCATTTTCCGGCAAACTGGCGTGTCGCGCCGCGCCTCCGCCGCGCATCGCGCTTTACGTAATTAATTAATTTGCTTGTTTGGCGCCGACTCAAAATTACTTAGGTATACATACTTACATTACTTTAAGAACTTAGTTATTATGTTTAGTTAAAAACTCAAAACAATTACAAAAATATATACTTAGGTTTTATACTAACATTAGTTTAAGAACTTCGTTATTAAGGTTAAAAAAAAAAGTTTAATTCGTTTTTTGCTCTTCAGTTTTTTCGGCGGTTTAATTTTTTAGTTAAAAAGTTTTATTAACCCAGGAACATTTTGGCAAAATAGTTTGTCTTATATTTTTTTTAGGTCAATTATTCATTGTTTTTAATACTTATTATCCTATTCCTGACAAAGACCATTCCAAAAATACAAAAATCATAACGATTGGTCCAGCCGTTCTTGAGTTATAAGTGTAGTAACTAACACGACTTTCTTTTATATATATAGAGTTGTTGTAAAATAATTGTGAATAATTTAAAAAAAAAAACAAAATTTATATACCAACATGGGTAGGCCTACAAGTAATATTTAAAAAAACCTTTTTAAACACAAGCTTTTACAAACTTAACCTAGGAGTACCAGTATGTCAAGACAAATCCAACGAGCCCAAACACGAAGGGTATAACATGTGTAGTTTAGGAGTTCCTTTGGCCACCTTCCAGCTCCATCATCAGATCAGCACCATGTCATCATAATATTGCACGGTCACGCGATTTATACATGTATGCAAAATTTCAGCTCAATCGGTAACCGGGAAGTGGATCAAATTTATTTTGTAAGATTTGTAACGGACAAATAAATTAGCCGTGAAGTAGAGATAAAGCTTGTAAAAATAATATAAGATCATTGAAAAAACTAAAAGAATAGACTTCCAACATTACACTAATCCATTTCAATACTAAGTTTGAGGTGTTTATCTTCATATCTCTGAAGATACTGAACTTCATCAACATCTCGATGAAACTCAAATGTTACCACCTGTGAAATAATATCATCATCATCGTAATCAACCGGTATCAGTCCACTGCTGGATATAGGCCTCTCCCAAGACACGCCACTGAGCCACACAATAAAGAATATTACAAGTAACTGAGCCCGATTTTCGGCTATTTTTGTTTTTTTCCAGTATGTTCGTCGATATACATTGACGTTACGATGAAATCATCAATATAATAATACTTTTATCCATTATTTTAGTTGATTTATTAAAAGCTGCTCGCCCGATGTCGTTAAAATTTAAATAGGACCACCTTGGGGGTACACCTTTCCAATAAAAAAAGAATTATCAATCGAAGGTCACAGATTAAAAAAAAATATCCACGTTGGCTTGATAACCTCCTCCGTTTTTTTTTCGTCGGTTGAAAAATAGAAAGGTTCTATTCTTTCCTTCTGGATACTAAACATAGAATCCATCAAAACATATCAGTTTTATTTCTTACTTTTGATTCCGCTGAAGCTAACATTTAGCTACAATAACTTCGAAAAGCAATCGTAGTAAGACGTATTCATCAATTTTATGGAATTTATCTATGGTTAGAGAAGTAATATTGTGTATAGGTACCTATATATACTTGTCAGAGGTTTCTGATATTCTTGAGATAAACGCTGCAAACTTTAAGAACAGGTGTCAGGTAAACTAGATATAATGAGGGTAGTAGTAAAACGGTAAGTATACCGTTTTACTATTACCCTAATTGCTGAACTTTTGACGAGGAAAGTCAGAGGGTGTAAGTTTTCACTAAATGGGCCATTCCCGCGCCATTCAACTAGCCTCCTGACTGTCATTCAGCCAAAGTGTTTAAATACGATATTTAATAAAAGTGTTTTACTGATAAAATAATAAAAAATTTAGGCGTTTTTGGGATAGGAATATGGTTCGGGAGAATATAAATCGCACCAAAAACATTTTCATGTAAAACGTTGCCAAGGCGAGAACATGTGGCTCGCACTGTCAAAAAGTTATCAGATCTATATACTCCCTAACTGTACAAGCTCTAACTTCACAAGCTCTACACCTTAGTTAGAATAAGTGTCTTGGTAATTTTTCATTAATTATTTCAAATCTCGTCTAAATACCAGAAAACGTAATTTTTTTATAAGGGTTATTAGCAATGTTGGGTACACATTACTATAGGACATAACAAGACTTCGTAGTCTTGTTAACCCTTCAAACTAAGCTATATTAATTATGCTTGTGTCCGAATGGGGTTCACGTCAATAGTGCAATGGGTGGGGAACGAACACACGATCTCTCGATCGCCAGGCCGACTCCTTAGCCATTGAGCTATCAAAGAATCAAGAATCAAAGCATTTATTCAGTATGTAGGCAGTATAAATATACGCACATATACACGTCAAAATCATAAATCATAAAATAAATCATAACCAATTATCAAGTAAACATAGCAAAAGCAGAATTTAACGCTTTGAATTAGAAAAAAAAAGTAATGAACCATTCAGCTGTCATCCAATCGTTTACGTCAGAATATTTAAAAAAAATTAAAGTAGGTTAAAACCAACCATACATGTAAGTGTGTGTTTCAGTACTTCAGACAATTTTTATATAAAAAAAATAAAAAAGTGAAATAGTGAAACACAACATAGAGAAACGCATACCGATCACAGTACATATCATGATCCAAATGGAACTGATAGTCCGTCTGTCTATTATCGCCCAGACTCCATCAGATTCCATCTCAGACCGCATCTTCACTTCACATCAGATGAAATAGTTATAAATTATTTGTTAGTCTGCATTCAAAAAATATATAAAGATACAATTTCCGACAACATTCCTAATCTAAAAGCAAAACAATAACGTTAAAGGTACGGCCACAGCGCGCGATCTGCGGGCGCGATCTAAGTACATTTCAATTGTTTTCTGATCGCGTTTGGTGTGAACCAGTCGGTACAAATACTACTGCGCTATCTGATCGCCGCTTAGATCGCGCACGCAGGCCGCTGCGGTGTGTCCCGTACCTTAAGAACAAATCTAATAAGAAACATTTCATGGATAGATTTTCATAAAATCACAGGGGAACTCTCAAGTCTCAACTGTGGCAAGTTTAATACGCAAAATCGAGAAAATTTTCACGTTTCCACTTTACAACATCTATTCTTACGGAAAATTGGCTTTCGAGAGCCCTGGACTGAACAAGTTTCGCAGAACTCTGATCAAATTGATTTTGTAAGGCATTTATAGCTGGTAGATTTACCTGGCGTAGGGTAAGTATCAAGATTTTAATGTATGTATTAATAATACAAAAAATATATCTTATAGGCTAGCGTTTGACCATTATCTCGCCTGTGTGATAAGTGATGTTGCGGTCCAAGATGGTAAGCACGCTAGGCCTAGAATGGGAACTTTATCTCAAGGATAGCTGCCGGAACATATTAGATGTTTTGCCGACAGATTTTCTAACTTGAGGGTGGTAGCTGGCCAGGCGGACACTAGATAGAGTCCTACTACCATGCGGGGGTTGTTGGTTTCTTAATTATGTTTTTCCTTCACCGGAGGGCCACTGTGAAAAGCGCACATACATTTTTCGATAGAATAATCTATTGGTGCACGGCGTGGTTTGAACTCGGTACCTCTGACATCAAAGCCGACCGGCTTCTACCACTTCCACCACTTACACCTAAATTATATTGATCATTTAATTGATTTAGTAAATTCTAATTTATATCGATCATTATGAAGATCGGGCTCAGAGGCGTGACTTGCTGCTGATTATGATGATGATGATTGATCAATGTAAGGATACAGACATATTTTACTGTTGTGGTGTGGCTTCGATGAAACAGAATTTTGCGCACACTGCGCTCCTGTTATTTCGATGGACTTAAAAAACAATTTCTTATCCTGTTGTGTCCCATTGCTAGGCAAGGATTTTCCCCATAGCCTTCCATGACTTATTTTTTTACTTTTTTTTAATTATCAGAATAAAAAAAAATCATAATAACAATAGAAAACATATCAACAATTTTGAGCCCACATTGTTTCTCTACTAGGCAAAAAACTCCCCTTCCACTTCTCCAGATTTTAGGCTGATAGTCCAACATCTTTCACGTGTGAGTCTAGATTTCTGAAAATTATTTTATAATTTCTACCGCGATACTTATATATGCTGATATATGCTTACCTTTGATAGGATTTCATTTGGTCGATGTCTTGGCTAAAAACAAACGAACCATTTAAAAGTAATAAAACGAATATTTATTAAGTAAACAAAAATTCGCAAACTATTTCAATACAAAACTTCGTCTAAAACTTTCTAAGTAAAATTGTTTGGTCTAAAGATAAATTAGTCAAGAAGTTTGCATTAATATGACCTAATGCTAAGTACCTAACTAAGTATATGACGTCACAAAAGATAACTCGCGAAGAATGCAGGCAACGCATCGATCGTGCGTGCATTCGATTCGTTGCCTGCGACTATTTTCCACTACATAGCTCAATAACGGCCCGCTGCTCCAAGACCGCCACAAATAGATTGCAACCCTTAACTTAGAAATATTTATATGGACGATTGGCCTTTAAAATAGCGATGAACGACGCTTAATGTTAAAGTTAACCTATCGATTTAGTTGTAACTAGAGATATATATGCATTTTCATAAGTGCATTTCCAAATACAAATTCGCATATTTTTCGGCTACGAACCATTTTATTAGAATTAATAGTTTTATTAATAGGACGGCTAACATCATCATCATTATGACCCACTTATTGTCCACTTCTCAAAGACATTACACCACTTCTGGTTGACGACGCGGATTCCGATAACGAATGAACGCCGAACGAAGAGGCGATGCTGGACGGGTGCTGAATGCCTATAATAAGTGATGACCTTAAGTTACCAGTTTCATAATTTTTCTAGCTAATATCATAGGCACCTAAAAATGCCGCAATAGAGTAATTATGATTCACCATAAGTTATTCCGTTTAAGGCGGCACGTGCAATGCCGAAAGGGTGAAATGCCTGCTTTTCAAAAATAACCTTCATTAGGTCTGATACTTTGCTTTTTAGCCAAATCATAAACCATATCAAAAATCTCCTGTCATAAAATTTAACCACAATATTATGCCAACAAAAACGAAACATTCCGGACTGTTTAGCAACTTATCTCGTCCCGTATTTCATTTATCTACGTCGCTGTAAGAGTTATGACTGACAAACGGATGGACTTACTGAATGTCGTAAAAAAGTCGTGCAAAAAACCTTGGAAATACCCGGAAGGTTCATTCTCAAATCCCTCAAAAAGACGTTAAATCAGGAGCAGCAAATTGGCTACCTGTACTTAAATGTAGCATCACAGTGATATTTCAGCAGGTCTTTATTACGAAACAAGCAGATGGATACCCTTGGGAAAGATAAAACAGATAGAATGACATTAATCTCGATTTTTTTTTGCGCAGACTTATTACACGCAAGTACAGCTGGAAAGTAAAACTATTTCGTTTCAACATGAAAGGAACTACTAGACTCAGGGAAGTAGTTTTCTAAATAAATACATGTAATTTCAACTATCTATCTATGTTTTAATTGTAAGTAAATTACTAGAAACCCGACTGAAACTGAGAGCCGCGTTGGCGTAAAGGATAGATGATTTGCCTTCTAAGCGGGAGGTTGCAGGTTCAAATCCTAGCACGGGTGTTTATCCACTGGTGGTAAGGAGCATTTAATAGAAACATTAGTTTTTTGAACAAACAACCTTTCACCCTAAAATGTTCGCCGTTCTATCGTGGATAATAAATAAAGTGGTTTAAAAAAAGGGTGCGTTAAAAGCTTCGCGTTAGAAGGGAAAACCGAAAATCATTCAATTTATTTCTCAACATCATCACTGTTGAACTTAGCGGGACGAATTCCCGAATGATAGCGAATGCGTCTTCGATGTTACGCCGTTCCTACAAATTCCTACGCCGTTCTACAATAGAGGGCGTTATAAATATAAAAATA
Organism: Cabera pusaria; assembly: GCA_954871355.1. Taxonomy (NCBI): domain Eukaryota; kingdom Metazoa; phylum Arthropoda; class Insecta; order Lepidoptera; family Geometridae; genus Cabera; species Cabera pusaria. The sequence goes on from OX940892.1 coordinate 22,963,072, forward strand.
TAACATGACGCTTAAGTCACTTCCGTTGATTCGGACCGTGACGCTACGTCATTTCCGTCAAATTTTATCCACTGCGCCTAAAGAAGTTTCATTTCGAAATGTAATTTGAACTCGAATTAACATTCCTTTCATCAAAATATTATCTCAAACGTTTTATAGCCTAGATAGATATGTTTTAATCCTTTGCACCTCTATTTTTATTCCATTTGCCTGAGGCGATGCAAATAAAGCTATTTTCCATTTACACCCATGTCCGAACGAATGGCGTAAATGGTATAAACGGTTCAGTTGGTTTAAACAGTGCATTTGGTTCAAATAATGCGCTTACGGGACGATTTGGATAGAAATTCACATTGGGTTTATATTTCAACGTAGCTAACTCATGAACATACGAAAAAAAAGGATAGAAAGAGATGTATATGTATAAGTATTATTATCTTTTCTATGGTATTAGCCTCTCGCGGGTCTTACGTCGAATAATCCAATATGGCGCTCATACATCCGACTTTCTTCTGGTTTCCGGCGTCACTTAAAATTTATGGTGACTCTAAGTTTTTTGCATGTAAACTGTGTATATATATTTACTATCGTTTGAATCGCAATGAATTAATAATAATAAATAAATAAATCTTTAATTCAGGTAACTTAAGAAAACAGTACATGTTATTCTAAGACCCATATTAGGGTTCCGTACCCAAAGGGTAAAACGGGACCCTATTATTAAGACTCCGCTGTCCGTCTGTCTGTCTGTCTGTCTGACTGTCTGTCTGTCTGTCTGTCTGTCTGTCTGTCTGTCTGTCTGTCTGTCTGTCTGTCTGTCTGTCTGTCTGTCTGTCTGTCTGTCTGTCTGTCTGTCTGTCTGTCTGTCTGTCTGTCTGTCTGTCTGTCTGTCTGTCTGTCTGTCTGTCTGTCTGTCTGTCTGTCTGTCTGTCTGTCTGTCTGTCTGTCTGTCTGTCTGTCTGTCTGTCTGTCTGTCTGTCTGTCTGTCTGTCTGTCTGTCTGTCTGTCTGTCTGTCTGTCTGTCTGTCTGTCTGTCTGTCTGTCTGTCTGTCTGTCTGTCTGTCTGTCTGTCTGTCTGTCTGTCTGTCTGTCTGTCTGTCTGTCTGTCTGTCTGTCTGTCTGTCTGTCTGTCTGTCTGTCTGTCTGTCTGTCTGTCTGTCTGTCTGTCTGTCTGTCTGTCTGTCTGTCTGTCTGTCTGTCTGTCTGTCTGTCTGTCTGTCTGTCTGTCTGTCTGTCTGTCTGTCTGTCTGTCTGTCTGTCTGTCTGTCTGTCTGTCTGTCTGTCCGTGTGTCACAAGGCTGTATCTCATGAACCGTGATAGTTGGACAGTCGACATTTTCACAGATGATGTATTTCTGTTGCCGCTATAACAACAAATACTAAAAACAGAATAAAGTTAAAAATTATAGAGGGTCCCCATACAAGAAACGTGTTTTTTTCGGCATTTCACGCCATCGTCCCATAGATGGCGTTATATTGAAATGTCGATCCCTAACACCTTTGTTAGACATTAGATGGCGTTATAAGAAATAAAATGTTTAATTTTTTGATGGCGAAAAATGATAGTGGTATTGTTTGCTCGATCTTATAAAATACTGTAGTGTGGTACGGAACCCTACTAGTGCGAGTCCGACTTGCACTTGGCCAGTTTATTATAAATACCTTACAGACTAACACACAATAACTATTTCACTATAGGAGCACTACGAGTTTCAGGGATTTTTTCAGGGATTTGCCGGTCTAGTATCCCTGTATTTACGGTATACAACCCCTGCAGGTCAGAACTCCGGTACCAGGAACATCTTCTTGTGCTCGGCTGGAACCAGGCAACGAAACAAGCTAAAATATTATGTATGAGTTAGTATCGTTTCATATTAAAGTTAACTCAAATTGTACATTTCTAGTTGTAATTGGAGTTAGCCTTATCTCGTTTTAACCGACTTCTCAAATAAGAAGAAGGTTCTCAATTCGCATGTAATTTTAGTGTTTCGTTCCTCAAAAGAAAAAAGAAACCCTTATAGGATCACTATGTTTTCCGTCTGTTGGTCTGTATGTATGTCTTTCTGTCTGTCCGTCTGTCAAGATCCTTTTCCTCAGGAATGTGTAGAGCTATCAAATTGAAACTTATATATCAAATACTCGGGTCTACTGTAGCTTTGAGCTGTAAAAAACGAAACTAGTAAGTCAACGCGATCAAAAGATACGACCGTTTGTATCGCATATCTGCGCTTATTTTGCGATTTCACATGGGAATCAAAATCTGTAGGGGTACTTCCCGTTGACCTAGAATCATGAAATTTGGCAAAAAGAAAGGTCTTGAAGCACTTATATAGGAATAAATCTGAAAACTGCAAATATGTATGAAGTAAAAAAAGTTAATTTACTACAACAAACTTATTTAGGTAGGTGCAATATATCTGCTTCTATGGATCGAACTACAAAGCTAAGTTTGTCCTTTAACCTAGTCTGAGAAGGTGGTACGGAAGCCTCGGTGGGCGAGTTCAATTCGACTTGGCCGGTTTTTTTTTCGTTTTGATAACGATATTAAATTATATACAACGAACATTGGCCGCAATGTCATCGCTAATACGCTACCGCTGTAGATAAAGTCTCTAAGAATATGTAAATACCTACAGGAAACTCTGTGTGAAAGAATTTCGCCGAACTCATGATAATAAACATGAAACATATTATCAAAAAAAAAATGTTTATACTTGAAAAAAGCATTCCAAGCAACCAAAAAAATTATAATTCAATCATAAAAATGAGTTAATTACGGCTCTCAGTCATAAAGCAATAATTTAAACATTAATAAGTAAATTAATTGTAATTATATTGCAATAACGGGATTTGCGAGTGGCCGTGCGTCATTGCGTCCGTTGATTGCTTTCACGATAACTACCAATTTGTTTTCTATTTACACTCGAGCTGTGAGTGGGCGCTGATTGACTTTTACTATGGTTTAGTATTGAGCCTGTAATGATACTAGAAGGACCTTTATAGCGCTCTGTAATAAATGTATTTTAAAATAAATTACTAATTTTAGTGTAATTAACCGACTTCACAAAAAGGAGGAGGATCTCAATTCGTCAGAACGTTTTTTTTTAATGTATGTTCACCAATTTCTTGAAGATGCCTGAACCGATTTGGAAAATTATTTTTTTGTTTTAAAGGGTTCCCAGGTGGTCCCATTTAAATTATATCGAAATATATGTAATAATTTTTAATATATCAACATTTGTATTACGACGTATTTACTTATCTCGACGACTTACTACTAACTACTGGCACAGATTATGTAATAGTTACCAAGTCTACTGGCTACTTTGACTAGCGCGACGTTTGAAGTCGGTTCTTTTAGTTTTTTAAACGATCTTAAATTATTTAAGCACCGAATGTAGATCACTTCCACAGGTGGTACGAGTATTACATAGATGCTCCGCCTGAATTGCTACCAAAAATGTGGGTTACCACTATCGCGGAGAAATCTGCCGCAATAACCTTACGGTGTTCCAGCAGCACATAGCCTTGAGAGTTTGACCATTATAGGCCTACCGAGTTCACCATCTTCGGCCACATCATCGCTTATCATCACATATAACGAAAACTAAAACAAAACATACATACACTCTAAAAATAATACCCTCCTTCAGGCGAAGTTGGGCAAAAATCACATTGTATCATGTGATTCCCACTTCCCTTTGTACTTTGTACGAACATAATTGTTATCGGCTCAATAAAGGGACTCGGAACGTTATCCGAAATACAAACGAATACTCAATTACAAATCGATCGGCCTCGGAAGCGCACTCGAGGTAATTGGCACTCCAACCTCCATAGAAACCTATAATGCATCTTTAAAAATGTGCCTTTTGTCAACAACTGTTTTCTTTTATATTGAGTTCGATGGTTGCGCTCTATTATAATAGAATATACTTCTAATAGCGAGATTTCACGATGCGATCATTAAATCACACACGGAGACACGCCAACTAGCCCGCACGGGCGCACCGTGAGATCCAGAGGTATGCTTGTAACGTGAAACCTCGGAAAGGTCTACCGTGCGTGTTCGTGCGTGGTTTTTGGCCGAGCGCGATATTACGTATCGTGGAATCGCTGCATTAGAATTTTATATTATTAGCGGTGAAATTTTAATTAATTATAAGTATAATTTTGGCTTTCAACATTTTTATAAAGTTATTAAAAATATTGAATGTACAGAATCAATGGTTATTAACGATTAGATATATTTAAAATATGTTGGCATAAAACATTTTTTTTTTAAACTCAATAACGATATAAACTAATGCTATAAACTTAAGTTCAGTCAACAAAATCATTATTTTTAATGTTTCCCTTAATTTATTTGTAGACAACCATGCCCAAGCATGCACTTTCGCGACAACTACAAAAGCTTTAATCAACACCAGCGAACAACTGTATCAACAAACATCACACGTATCACACCCCGCATTATTAAGAAAGAAACACGTCACATTTGGTCCTAATAAATTAGGTCCTCAACTCACAGATATAACACCCACTCAAGATTAGGACCTTCGACATGGCTCAGCCGACGTTTGCACCCGTTACTTAATCATTGACACGACCACTCAAGGTTGACCCCTACATCTAGCCGCCCGATTTATTACCTATTCAACTTTACGACGGTAAACCCACAGGACAGCTGTAGGCCTATTAAGGAGTGATCACACGGTGTACGTTAGCTTGTCGCAATTGTGCGAATTTTCACATTATTTTTCAACTGATGCTGTCAGTTGGAAAATAATATGAAACTTCATAAAATTGAGATTGTATAAGTGGAGAAGTCGTTTACACGTATGTGTTCACATTTGATTAGTGTTTGCATAATACAAAAGATTTTTTTATTTTTCTTATTTTTTATTGACTGCCATACTTCATTGCTACTTCACCTGTTGTTAAGTGAAGATATAGTATAAGATGGAATCATGCTTGTCTGGAATTAGAAGACTGCAGTGAGACGAGGCCCTGGGCAACTGACTTTAGTCCAAGCCACAGACCACAACTATCCCCATCCGCCTTCCATTCTGGCTTTGTCTAATTAGGTGGTTCGAGCCACGGCCGAAACCTTCTACCAGTGGTCAACCATTTAGTTCCACCCAGAGATCACGTGTAGGATAGTTTAAGGCCTATGGACACAGGCAGGCAACAATGACATTCCCGTGACACACAAAAAAATAAATAATAAATAAATCTCTATACAGATACCGTCGCAAATACGCAATATGTGCACCCTGCCTAACTTCACCTTATTGTTTTATGTCAGAGAACCGTCCAATTTGGCGGCGGATTCTGTCGCCCCTTTTTATCCGAACAAATGATGTGCTGAAAAATGTTTTCATGCGGGTGACGTTTGTCCGGCCTACGTTCACTTCATTATTTTCCATTCAACATCGTTTTATGAACACACTAGCAGTGCCCCGTGGCTTCGCTCGAGTTATAAAGAATTATATTGCCTAATCCATAATACTGGCTATCCCTGCGTAAAATTTTTGCTAAATCGGTCAGTCGTTTGATCGTGAAGCATTCCCAAACAAACAAATATACAAACTGAATGTCGCAGACAAAGAGTAACTTTGCTATCGAAGTGGCTTACATATTGTTTTTCTACAGAATAGAGAAAACATAAATTAAGTAAGTTTTTTTTAAATGAGTATATCTAGGTGTGTTAAATAAAATTTCAATAATCTAGGTGCTACGTCTGGGCAATATGAAAATATATTTTCGTAGAGATGTGCATTCATAGCACGCGTAGGATTCGTAGCAATAAAGCTGGTCAATTCCTGTAGAGACTCGTGAACAGAATGTAACTAAATGTCTTGATTACTTATTAAAATAATAGAAATCATAAGATAGTGGTTTCATATAATTTGTTTTTGTAAAGCTTAAAAACAGATTAGTTGTAAAGTACTCAATATGTGAAATATATTCGTAATATCCACAGGAATAACTGTACTATCCATTAAATAACAAAAAACACACTTTTATTATATTTGTAGTTTCGTAGCCAATGGAATGGAATCTGTAATTTGCATAATCCCCTCATGGACATCTGAGTGATATTATTATAAGGGTTACGGGACCAAAAAAAAACTAAGAATGTCGACTGATAAGGCAACATCAGTGGTGATAGCTATAACACAGATGAATAACTAGCTAGTTACTACATAAGCTCAGCTCAAAGATATGCATTCAGTTAATGAAAGCGCCACTGTCCGTGATTACTCTTTCCGTGATTAATCAACAGATATGTCAATAATAACGAACATTGAACATAAATGTGTTAAATTTATTGACACTCGGTTATTATAATGCAGCTGGTAATATATCCCGCTTGTATTATCGATATTATTTTATGAGATAATTTATTATAAAGTGCTGTTAATATATTAACATAAACATTACTTTACACTAAATTAATCGGTCGTATTAAACTAATCGGCGGTCTAATAATCTGAAAATCTAGGTTAACTTTTATATAGTTCTTACAGCGCGTTAGGGGAAAAAAATATGAGAGTGAATTCTAACAAAGCACGCACACAGCGACAGCAGATTTATCGAGTAACTTCATGGTATAGTGTGAAGTAATATCCATGTTTAAGATCATTATTCCTGTATTCTATATACACAACATATGTAATTTAATAACAATATTTTCTTATTATGAATTTTTTTTTTAAATTACACTTTAATCAATTGTATTTAATACCGTTAATTTTATCGTCATTTCACCACAGGTGATAGGAGCATATTAAATCGATGTTCCGAGTGACTTGCTACCAAAAAGTAGCTTACCGCGATCGAGAAAAAATCTGCCGATATAATCTTACGGTGTTCCGGCAGCATACAGCCCTTGAGAATCAAAAATACATTTCTGCAATTGTTTAGGCTCGCTGGATACAATTTTTGTTTTGGTTATGACAAGAAAATATTACTTCTGAATTCTGACGTATGTTGTTTTGTAATTTCTTTTAATGCTACTAACTAATAAGAACGCTTATTGTATTCGCATAAAAAGACATGCATTATTTAGAACTTCTAAGCCTTTTGATTGCACTTGTCGGACAAAAACCTGCTAAAAAAAATAACAAGGGTAAGAATTTAAAGACCCTCGTTCTTCCAGTCAGCATGTGATAAAGGACCCTTTTCCCATGAGAAATGTTTCAACTTTTACCTAAAATGTATTTGTTTGTACACAACCTGGGATCAGGAATGCATAGATACGCACAAATAAGAAAGAAAAATATCCATGTCGTAGGGACATGGATATTTTACTTGCGCTCCGAGTTTTCACCCTTACTATAAAGTATCGATCCTATGTACATTTTATTTTACTATTATTCGCTATCCCAGTGCAAACATTTAATCAAAATCGGACGTTGTGGAGTGGAGAGATAATAAATATACCTAGTTGATTAAAAAAATTGTTGCTTAATAGGATCAAGCTGTATATATTTGCATTTGATTTGGATCACTTACTCCTACCAATTTACAAGTACTAAACATTATAGTCGCTTTGAGAACAATAAATTAACAGGCGCTTTGCGTTTCAGGTTACTAGTAAATTTTGTTCAAACGCTTACGTTACGTTCTGAGTATGATTGTAAAACTGTGATTCTGAGGTTGGATTTCTTGCTAGGCCGACGTTAGGCTATGACAGCGGTCAGGCGTACAAAGTGCGTTTTTCAAGCACCGGACTGTCATAGAAAAGATAATGATATGGTACTGTGACGCCGCGCACCTATGATTTTAGCTGCGCAAGTAGTATCTTTTGCTTTTCCGCTCTTTTAAGCATCTGTGGCAGCGAGGTGCCGAAAATCGGGCTCAGTGGCGCATCTTGGGAGAGGCCTACGTCCAGCAGTGGACTGACACCGGCTGATGATGAAGCATCTGTACTGACAGTTCGAAATCAACGCGATGTCAGCTGGTACAGATGTCCAGCCTTTCTTACTTTTTTTACCGACCTCACAAAAAAGGAGGAGGTTCTCAATTGGTCGGAAACTTTTTTTTTTTTTGTATGTTTACCGATTACTCGAAGATGCCTGAGCGGATTTGAAACATTTTTTTTGTTTCAAAGGGTACCTTTCCCAGCTGGTCCCAATTAAATTTTAACGAAATTGGGCCGAGCCGTTTTTAATACATCAACATTTGTATAACGATGCATTTACTTATCTCGACGACATACTACTAACTACTGGCACAGATTATATAATAGTTACTAGGTCTACTGGCTACTTTGACTAGCGCTACGTTTGAAATCGGTTCTTTTAGTTTTTGAAACGATCTTTAATTATTCTATTTTATAAAGACAATTTATTACATGTCGTTAGTAGGTACAATAAAGTACATTAAAATGATTCTGAATGAAGCTGCGGATGTGGATAGGCTTAATGTAATGTTAACCTCGATTGTCAGAGTTCAAAGCTAATCCTAGCCTTTGTGATTCGGCCAATAATCGTAGTAGCTAGTAGTGCAAATCATTTAATTGGCATATACCTAAGCACTGGATTAGACTGCAAAATCCATATATTAAGGATGTACATTTAATCAGAAATTTGTGGCCAAAACATTCAATGGCTAATTGGGTTAATAGCAACAAGCGTTGTGTTTTCTGTCAAAAACATTACGTTATGTGTCAAAGTCACAAGTTTTTTTTTTTTTCAAAATACGCCATTTTGTTTTTCCTTTACATTTATATAAACTACTAACTCAGGAGATAAATACTTTGCATTCAAGACCATCGTTCATTGAAAAATCAGTTCAGCCGTTTGACCCCAAGGCGGCCACAAAAAAAAATAACCAGCCAAATGCGTGACGGGCCACGCGCAGTGTAGGGATCCGTAGTAGCCTGTTATTCAATGCAAGTCTTTACCCGTTATAAACAAGCAACTACGTACTCCGTCTTTGTCATTTTAAAGGATTTATTCTAAGGATTTTGTATTTGGTATAAACTTATCCAACAACCAAGTTCAACGACTATTACTGCTAAACTAATAAACTTATCTTAACCGCTATAGTTTTGCTTTAAAGTTCATGAAATGCGCTATTATCACGAATTTTTCCAGATTTTTGAAGCCAGCAGTTTCGCTTTTAGAGGGAAGGGGACGCCCTACTGGAGCCCTATGGAGTATTCAATCGAAAAATGGTATTAGCAACCCTTAAGTCATTTTGAAAGACCTATTCAACGATACCCCACACGACGGGGTAGACGACGAAAAAAAAAACATCCCCACTTCTCATATACCCTAAATATATATATAGCTACCCTAAAAAAAATATTTTTCAAAATTTTATTTTAGCACTTTGTCGGCGTAATTTTTTATACATACCCCCACAACATTACAGCTTTCTAGTATTAACGATGTCTTAGCAAAACCTCGGACAGACAGACAGACAGACAGACGGACATGACGAAACTATAATGGTTCCTTGTCAGGACTACGGATCCCTAAAAAAACCAACATACATACGGGCGAAACATATTATCCGCCCTTTGGCAGTCGGGTAAAAACAATGAGTTTAGAGCTCATCCGTGTAAATATACAACACATTCCGTAGTATATGGGTGCCTTATTTTTTTTAAATTATTCTGAGATTCTTTTTAATTGTCTGATCCATTACCCAGTTATTCTCTTCGCGATGCAACTTATTGTTTTATTTGGTATTGTTTTAATAAGCGATTAGTATAAATTCTCGTATATTTCAATAGTGTAATACTCGTAATGTCGATATCCGCTCTTTGCAGTCGAATAAGTCGAATTTATAGCTCAGTTACGCCAGAAGCTATAATCCGAATACAAAGCGGAAAGCAGTACGATGATTACGTTCTAATTGCCCCACTGCTGATTAGCTACTCTTTATTATAGATATCCCAGTAGAAACTCGTTATTTGTAATTATAAACTAATTCTCGGTATGATTGAGACCGCAAATCTGTGACAAGAATATGTTAATAATCTGTGACATTTACTAGCTGATAGTTGACTTCATTCACGTACACCAAGCATTTTATCACTGCATAGACCTTAAAAAAGAAAAGATACTCTTGAACTTGAAAAAGATACTCCTTTACCTTCCACCGCCGTATAAAGAGAAAGAGGGACGGATATAGAGTCGAGTTTCATTTATTTTTTTAATTCAACTTTTATTTAGGGGCTTTTGGCTAAATATAGCTATGGTAGCCCATTATTAGCTTACAAAGTAAATAATTGTTACCTAACAGACGAACGCTCTTCAACCACCCTGTGTACACATAGATGAGTATTCTAGCCGCGTCTGACGATGGATCAGATAGAATGCTCTGAAATATGCCCACATCAAGGTGTTTGGCATCGTGTAACGTCCTGCACCGCGGCTCAATAAATGTTTGTGCTGTGTGCTTGACGTCTGCTATAAATTTTGAAAAGTCAATGATAATCATGATTTTATTTTCACAAAAATTAGTAGTAGTAAAGCCTATGTTCATACTCGTGCTAAAAATATCTCTGTGTTAAATTGCTTATTATTAATTACTTATTAATAATTAAATTAAATTGCTATTTCAGTGAGATCGGATCCTCCATTTAAGCGTGATTAGGTAACGAACAGATAGAGTGACAGAGTTACAAATGTTTTTATAATAGTAGTCTGGACTGGATAAATGAAGTAGTTTAAAAACAGTACGGAATTTGTAATGGCAAATCTTAAAAGGAGCATACATGTTTGTCACATCTTTAAACTTCGTAGATTTCTATCAGATTTTTATACAATTGATTATCTACCCCTATATGCAAATATCCAAATTGGTCAAAAATGTATGCTGGCTGCGACAGAGTGGTCGTGGTCGTCACTTCAGGATTAGTGGCCCACTAAAGGGCTCATCTGTATTCCTCTCTCACGGCTGACTTTCTTGTGCAGTCATTGATGGAATCTGAGACCGTTGCTTAATTTGAACAGTCCGACGTGCAAGCGACCTGCCGCAAGCTCAAGTATCTTCCACCTTACCTTGTACCACGAGACGATCCAAGGACAACCCTTCGCTCTTGAGATGTGATCGGACTTTACATTACATACCTTAAAATTACAATTACTTATGAACATTTGCAACCGTTGAGTTCCGAACGAATGTTAAACGTCATGTCTCATAAAAAGCCGTGTTCTCGACAAATCGTATCAATAAAAATGTAAGCGTGCATTCCTAAAAGCAATTCAAGATTCCAAGTCATACCTGGCTCGATCTTACGAAATGTCTATAAAATAAACTGGACATTACATTTAGTTTATAAATAGGTTTTATAGCACAATGTGGCGCCCTGTCACTTTCTAGATATAGCCAGATTTGTCATTATGAGCTAGTTTTAGCTTTTATTTTGCAAGAGGCTAGGGAAATAATGCGCAACGGAGCGAAATTGTTTTGAAGTAGAGTAGAGTAGAGTAGGTGGAGCATACTAAGGTGTAAGAGAATATGACAGTTGTCTTACAGTTGAGGGTGGCAGCTACTGTGGCCTTTGTAGCCGGCTTATTTCCTACTGGGTCATCTTACATAGGTAGCTCTGTATAAATATAAAGTACCTCTATTAAACCATAATGCATATGAAAAGACATTTATCAGAATGGGACAGAGGAGGAGACATTATAAATAGTTTGTTATCTTGAATAATCGTTTTGGATATGAGCCTGAATATATTCGATAGATTTATTGATTATTTTCTTCAGTATTTTTGTAAACAAAAGAATAACGACTTTATACCAATGATAATCTCTAGTTTAGATAATCTCTAGTTTAGGTAGATAATATCAAGTCTATTTTTTTTATGTGGTAGGTTTTCTGCTAGTCCGCTTGAAGCGGTACCACTGTATCGTCAGTCAGTGTTCATATATTTCAGAAAATAGTTTCGGTTTGATGTAAAAAGTCCAAAGGTTAGGTGAATAAACTCCTGAAAATGCTGAACATATTTTTTACTCTTTTTAGGCCATAAGGTAACACGCAAGATGCTCCAGTGACGACTTCTGCCCACCTTTTTTCGAAAGCGATGCTCTTCTGCACGATCGAGCTCTTCAAAATCTTCGAAAGCTTTCGAAGAGTTATAACTCTATATTGTGGCAATACAATATGCTTACCACAATTTCTGTTAAATATAGACGTCATCGCTTAAGTTTTCATGACAGTTTCGTAAACGTGATACAAGATAATGTGACCTTTACACATCATGTTAGAGCAAAGTTTCAGGGTTTGATACTTCAAGTGATCCCCGTCATCTACTAGGACTCACAAATAGACATACGAGTACGTGGTGATTGATGGACCCTGCGTCCATTCCAGATAACTTCGACTACTGTTATAATTTTTTTTATACGTTATAGGCTAGCGTTTGACCACTATCTCACCTGTTGGTAAGTGATGATGCGGTCGAAGATGGTAAGCACGCTAGGCCTAGAATGGGAACTTTATCTCAAGGATAGCTGCCGGAACATATTAGATGTTTTGCCGATAGATTTTCTAAGTTGAGGGTGGTAGCTGGCCAGGCGGACACTAGATAGAGTCCTACTACCATGCGGGGGTTGTTGGTTTCTTACTTATGTTTTTCCTTCACCGGAGGGCCACTGTGAAAAGCGCACATACATTTTTCGATAGAATAATCTATTGGTGCACGGCGTGGTTTGAACTCGGTACCTCTGACATCAAAGGCAAGCGTTCTCCCGATTGCGCCACCGGGCCCTCGACCTATTATGGATATTATAGAGCAGTTTGGGCGTTTACCATCTTATCTGTATCCGGTTCGTGTTCGATTCGTCGATACGTAAATAAACCGGCCAAGTGCGAGTCGGACTCGCGCACGAAGGGTTCCATACCAATATCTATAAAAACGGCAAAAAAAACATGTCCGTTGTATGGGAGCCCTACTTAAATACATTTTATTACAAGCTTTTATTTAACTTGCAATGTATGTATGTCACTATGTATGTTCGGGTGGAATCTTGGAAGCTAAAGTAGACCCACTTCCCGATGTCCGATTGGACTCAAATTTGGTGAACTTATGAATCTTCGGTGACAACAATGATATGGTACCATGGAGCTGGTCTGATGATGGAGACGGAAAGTGGCCATGGTATCTCTGTGACAAAACAACATAAACCCACCGAGTTTGGGCTCGATTGATTGGCTTCAGCATCTCTGCGATAAAACAACATAAACCCACCGAGATAAGGCTTGATTGATTCGTCATAAGGAGAACTTTACACCTAGATAATATTTAGGGTCTGATGATGAAGCTAGAAGGTGGTCACGGCATTTTTAATAAGAAGACGGTATTTATTTAACTAGTAGGTACCTATTATTTATATTTATGCAAATTGCACAGTTAACTAACTTACGTAGTTAGTTACGCAAATAAAATCACATAAATACTACAAAGTTTCTATAATTAAACCAGAAATAACCGAAATTTCAAGTAGCAAATTGCAAACTTATAGGCAGGGTTTCGAAGCGCATCCGGACAGCATGACATGATTTACATGATATTTAGTATGCAGCGGGTTTCGGGGGCAATAATCGATCTATTTTTTTTAGAAAACGTCATTTCATCCGTGTTTTTAAGCATTGAAAAACTGCTACAATATCATTAGAATACAAAGGGTAATTTCGGCGTATTTAAAGATGTTATGATAGCTCGGTGGAAGATCGATAGGACGGCGCTTTGGAGTTCCCTGGTTCGAGTCCAGATAAGGTGACTAAATTTCCTTTTTTTTATCAAGTTCTGTTCTTTCTTTTGTGAGTAAAACTACTATTAGGAGCAAAAAAAAATGCAAAAACACTCGATTTAACAAAAAAAAAAAATATATATATATATAATACCAAGCAAAGCTGGGTCATCGAGATATTTTTCATTTAAACTTAACATTTATAAAATGTTAACGAGTTATGGTTGCGACGCTATTTTCGCAAAATTACCTTCGTAATGAATATTTATTTTATAAGACAGTAGGTACCTGTATCACCATGCTTTGCTCGTTGTTATTTTTTTGTAAATCGTGTTTTTTGGCAATTCTTCGGCTCCCAATAATAAAAGAAGGAACTTGTAAAAAACGTAAAAATGACCATCTTGTCTGGACTCGAATCGGGGTCCTCTAGCACAGAAAATATAATATACCTAGTCCCCTCTAGGTTCGTGACCGGCTTTGTTTTCTTATCGAGCTAGCCTTGTAGAAAGTGGCGAAACTTACCTTCGTATTCTAATAATATTGTAGCAGTTTTTCATTGGCTGAAAACACGGATAATACGACGTATTCTAATAAAACTGGCCAAGTGCGAGTCAGACTTGCGTCTCACTAACGTAGGGAGGGCTACAAAAATATTAATGCCTGTAAACACAGTACAATACGAAACATAACAGAGTTACGTAGTATTATTATTATCTTTTCTATGACAGAGTTGTGAACCGCGTGCTTGTTTACTTTAACGCCACCTAACGAACGCTATTATTAACACAAAGTTGTTGTTCGGTTGTTGATCTCAGAGTAAATATTACTAGAGTCACCAGAGTTATTAAAACATGTGTTTTAAGTGTGACGTTCGACGTCTAGATGAAAGCTTAATGGCTCAATACCTTTGTTTTTTTTTTGTAAATTCAAAGCAATACGTTATGTTTCTGTTATATCTATAATATTTTTGTTGAATATGATCTATTTAATGTAATTTGACGAGTGTAAGTGTAAATTTTTAATTTGCCCATATACTGAATAAATGCTTTGACTTTGACTTTGAGAGTAGTAATAGCATTGAGGTAAAACCATAGACGTATTAAAAATGATGGTGCACTGCAGATGTTTTGTCGAATTCAATTTAATCTGTATGCTTTAACGATAAGGTTGTAATTGCTTTGTAGAACAAAACGGCCCAATTGAGAGACACCAGGGTGGGAGTATGTCCTTCTCTAACAACCTGATATATGTCCTATATATGTTCTATACTATATGTATGATATATATGTAAGTTGTCCATACAAAAGAAAGGGACAAACTCCGTTCAAGGTCGTTCTCATGAGGGCCGGTGTACGCGATCGAGTTTAATATGTAGCAGGTCTGTGGGTAAAACAAAGAGTTGTCATCCCGAGCAAATAAATTTTGTCGAACGTTTATCATTCACGCGGGGGCACGGGGGAGTGGTTGCCGCCGCCGGTTGTAACAAATTATAGATTAAACACATATCGCCTTACCGTCCTTACCGATAACGTCCAATGTATTTTTGTTAAGAGATATAATAAAAAAAATAAACAAAACTAAATTAAAAGGTTGGGTTGGGAGCTAAGATACCAATGACATAATTATACAGTATACACACACATGTAAACTATTTTCTTTAAAAGTTAAAAATAGGCAATTTCATTTCGCTATAATGTCACATCTGTTTACATAATCTACGAACATGGCGCCGCGTCGTGAAGTGTCATTACAAATTAACAAAATAACGTTTTATGTATGCGGGTTTTAATTCGAAAATCTGAACTTAATTGTGAAAAGTGACTCCGTCGTCTTAGTTTGTTTTTCCTGACTGGTTTTTGCAGTATCTGAGGACACACGATGGCATTCCGGATACGCAATTTTTAACATAAGCGCGTGCTGTTGTTTCGAGTGCCGAGCTACGTGTGAGCGAGAATATGCCAGCCAGCTTACTCGCGGTATTCGACAATGCCAGTTCGAGATGTTCCGTCTAGTAGTATATGTCTATGAGTAATAGTTACTATGAGGTTGTTAACACGCAGATGACACCTTGACCAGATGGCGCTATACAAAATACACGTTTTTTGTATGGGGACCCCCTTTAATTTTTAACTTAATTTTTTTTTAGTATTTGTTGTTATAGCGGCAACAGAAATACATCATCTGTGAAAATTTCAACTGTCAACACTATTGTGGTTCATGAGATATAGCCTGGTGACAGACGGACAGACAGACAGACAGACGGACAGCGTAGTCTTAGTAATAGGGTCCCGTTTTACCCTTTGGGTACGGAACCCTAAAAAGACGGACGGGAAAATCACGTCCTAGCGTTTGTGCACTTATCCGTAGGTTTTTGATTCTTATTTTAACAAACATATACAGAATTCTAGTAACTTAGCACAGAATAAACAATATTACTACGTAACTATAGTTTATGTTTGCGTAATCCAATACTATATTTTTAAAAGTCTCACCGTACAGTAATCTATGCAAAATGCGCAGCGGCTCCTTACAATTTTACTACATTTTTATGCTGAATAAGCAAGCAATTGATCTCAGCTCTCTCTCATGCCTAATTAAACAATACTGCCTGGGGACTACTGTAAAAACAACTGCGCGACCTCGTCAAATTATGACCATGTAGTAGTAAATATACCTATCAATCGCTAACCAAACGTGCTCCCTTAACTACTAACTCTTATTATTATTTATTTTGTTATAATATACATATAAATACACGCGTTCGTAGCGTGCAATCAATTACTAATGATTATGGTGAAATTGCTTATCTAGTTTCAAGAATTTATATTGTAAATCAATGTCCAAGGATTTAGACTGGAGGAAAATCTTTAGCCTACGTGCGCGCTTTCTAAAATCAGGTGTTTCGAATATCCCCATAATTTACGTTTTACTGATAATAATTTTAGGACATAATGATATAGGATTAGACGATGCAAATAGCCGGAGCTAGTTGAATTTTATGAAATATGTAGTTTTTAATATTAATTTGCAATATTAAAAGTGGTACGACTTCTATGCAAAAGTAGAATGCGCAAATATAAGTAAATAGAGCAAAAACTTGCACTGAAATCACATCTAATTTTGTTATATAAGTTTTCACATATTAGAAATTAAAATGTTATAAATAAAAAACAGAACCTAGGTCGCAGCTGTCTGCCGGTAACGTTCTCAAAAAGCTGGCGACGTTACCTCGTTGAATTGCTAGGGTAATCCGTTGGCTGAGGTAAGCGCCAGCTCTTTGGTCATGAGTAATAGTTTTATTTATTTTTAAGTTGTATATAACGGAGGGGTGGGTGGGCGTACAACACTAGTCTTCTCTTTGTTCATCATTGGTGTAGTAGATGTCCAGAATCAAACACGTTGTACATTCAGGTGCTTTAATTACGTCGATTTTAGTTACAATAATCGCAAAATGTAATTAGATGGGTAAGATGTAACTGGATTGCTTTTGGAACGCAGTGGGGTTGGAAAGAGGTTGACTACACGTCCGTTCCAGTCGATGTCTCCATACAGAATTCCCGCTCAAAAGTAAGTTTGACAAGATGACAGCTGTGACCATTTACACTGACAATTTGTTCATCTTGACGTTGACATTTTATTCACTTTGACAGCTTACAGTATTGCCAACCTCAACTTCCAAACACACCCAAGTCAAATCGACTTGACGTTTCAATCTACCCTACGAAGATGTCGCTCTAGTCTATCCTCCGCGACATATATATATATATATATATATACTATTTGTAAATTCTAGATGATTATTGTCATTTGATGTTATAGCAACCACTTTAATACACACTATGATAAATTATATTTACCTATATAATTTGTTTGAATATATATTTTATACAAAAGATGGTAGGATCCTACGAATAAATGGTCAGGAAGTCTAATTCAGAACAAATTCCACACAAAAAATGGCCCTCCTTCAAACCAAAACGACCTAGATTCAAAACAAGAATCACTTTCGAAGTTACAAATGATGGGCTTGAAGATTGATTTAAATTCGTAACGA
This sequence comes from Cabera pusaria, assembly GCA_954871355.1. Classification (NCBI taxonomy): domain Eukaryota; kingdom Metazoa; phylum Arthropoda; class Insecta; order Lepidoptera; family Geometridae; genus Cabera; species Cabera pusaria. Next base: position 22,980,847 of record OX940892.1, read on the forward strand.
AAGCAAGGATTGGTTCGCGCATGTGCTGCAATGTCTGCTATGACAGTTGAGTCAAACAAGACAAATGTCTGACGAATGGTGCGCTGGACACGAGTTTTAACCCCGCCTGCTTGGACACGACTTTTGCTGGGTCATTTTTTAACGCAGTTACATTTCCTGACTTATTAATTATTCGTAGGTAGGATCATAATTATTTTAACGAAAAATAAAAAGGGTTGTTTCAACTCTACAGTATGTACCATCGCTGTTATGATTGACACATTGAGAGCACAGTACATTAATGTACTGTGTTGTGCTTAGGACTTAGTAAACATTATGTAACAGCCCTATAGATAAACTCTTCAAACTAAGATAACTTCGTGAACTATAAACAATATTAATTGCAACACAGATCATTTACCTACTTAATAATTATTATTATACACATACTGTAGTAGATACCACGTGTGTAATTGGGAAATAACTTTGTCGATTTGTTACCTTCTCACGGTTAAACTGCTGGACCAATTAGGCTGAAATTTTGTCAAGGGATAGCCAATTTCACCTGTCCCGGTGTCTGTCTGTAATCAAATCTTGAGATCGATTGAATAATTGAGATTAGTTTCTTGTCTCTCCTCTAAGAGCTTCCAGCATCTCCCGCTGGTATTTGACATAAGCATTAAAAAAAAATTATAAGTAAAAAATATTTTTAAAAACAAGCTTTTATCTGGGACGATGAACTAAAATGTTAAAAATAAATTCTATTAAGTATTTGGCGTGTAGGTACTTAACTATATTGTTATTAATAATATAATTAATAATATAATAATAATATTAATTTTTCTTATTTATTTCATAATATTATTATTAAATACCTAAGATTCCTCTTAAACAATTAATGATCTAGTTTAAATAAAAAAAATTTAAATGTATATTAATTAAGTTTTATTTTATTGAATAAATAATTAATATATATATATATATATATATATATAAAATATTTATTTATATATATATATATATATATATATATATATATATACATACATTGCAAGTTAAATAAAAGCTTGTAAAAAGGTGAGAACAATACCTAATACGTGGTCGGACTAGTGTTTGATAAAGTGTAGTATTAGTGTAGTAGTGTTCAATGTTTTACTTTGGCCAAAACACCTTGCTTTTTTGAGGGTAGCTGAACTTTAGACTCAGCGCTTTGTGGATTGGACAAAATTCACTAAGTAAGTGCCTCGTCCCTCTGCCATCTGCCACTTCAGACAAGTACGATTCCAGACGGCGTCGTCAAAGATCATTTCAGACAGTAATCAAGTGTTTCAAGTTCACAAAAAAAAGTTACACTTAATCACACTTAATGCAGTTTTGGATGAATAATAAGTAATACCTACAAAAATCCCCTACGTTGCGATGTAGATCCCTAATAGACACTTGATATGTTTATCACATGAGCGATCTTTTAAACTCATGGTTAAGATTCTGCGCACGAATCTGAAAAACGAGTATTTTATTTGATTATGTCACAGATAAAGATCTACGCAGGAGATAAGTTCAATGGTCTCTGATTACAAATAACTGGATTTATGAGCAAGTCTTTGTTAAAGTTAGCCCTTTAAGGTCAATGAAAACTATCAGGGCTAAAACAGCATTAAGCGGACGCACGCGAGGTGTCATCTAGTCCTAGATCCGAATTCAGATCGGACATAGTGCGGAACTCTAAGCAGTCTTATAATAAATGCTATTGCTATGTTGATGTGTTTGTGACTCAATCACAAGTCATTCCCTGCAACTAAACTCTACGTTATCCCAATTGGCCCACTGGTGACACTGCATTTTTGACTAAACCTTTACTAAAAATAATTAAGTTACCGTAGCTTAAAAACTAAAACAACCGACTTCCATGCCCTGCGAGTCAATTTCAGTTCAGTTCAGCAAGTCATATCTCTGGAGAGATATCAGATCTCGATAAAATTACAATGGGACCACCTGAAAACGTACCCTACCGATTAAAAATATAATCATTCAAATCGGTTCACAGTTGACGGAGTAATCGCGTCACATACAAACAAAAAAAAACATACAGACGAATTGAGAACTTCCTTCTTTTCGGAAATAAGTTAATAAATAGTACCATTTAAAATATGAATTAATTAATCCACATGCTGGCGCAAGTCAGTTTCAGTAGCAACCTTGAATGTTTATTGTTTATCTCCATAGCTATGAAGATACTCATTAGATCTAGATAGAAAGTACTAAATATTACTGAAATAACATCATGAAAATTGGTAGACAAATGGCGGTGATAGAGTATCATACATTAAAAAAAACTACAAAAGAAGAACCTCCCACTTTTTCGGCAGTCAATTAATAAATTTGAGTCATAATTCCCGCGAATTGAGAGTCTGGACAGATTATCACAGTCGGTAAAAAAACTACTTAGACAGCCTTAACATTCAAGAATTGTTCATATCATCCTGTTTAATACATCCAAAGACTCAAATAATGGTCATTACAGTTTTTGCATCCAATATCAAGGACAAAATTGTCATAATAATGTTGGTTTGTATGTCACTCGTGCCACATTACGTGAACAAAATTATATCATACGTAGATAATTATATTATTATATCCTTATTGTTATGTCGCAGGTGATATAAAATAAAATAGTACAAATAAAGAGGACTACCTAAACCTATCTCTATATGAAAATGCCAGCGCATTACCCGGATTTGTTAGATGAAGGGTTGGTAGCCCCTACGTTATAATAACCAACACTGTCTATTGCAAATATCTAATAGATAGAGGTAGGATGTAGCAAAGTGATGAATAATTTACTTACGATTTACCGTGTATGAAGGCCTTTGAGGCCCTCAAACGAGTCACCAAATGTTTAACCCCCGACGCAAAAAGACCCCCGAAAAAAAAAGGTGTTATATGTTTGACGATGTGATAATCGAATGTGTTCTTAGCGTGTTGAGTGTGTTTATCTATGAAAATACGCTCAGCCGTTTTAAGATTATGATATTTTTTTTCTAGGTGATTCATTTATATAGATCTGATCAATTCCAAATTCGGCATCCTCTTACTTCAATGACGACTAATGTTGACCACTTGTTGGATTTGGGTACAACTCAATCCACCCACCATACAAAGATATTTTGCTTACTGGTTTGCTGAACTCCTCCATTTCACTTTGGTCGCCCCCATATGGATATATATTTTTTAAACATGAAGCAAGATCGGCATTTAATAGTAACGACATAACCGAGAAACTGAGGATTTACAACCAAACAGTTTTGATTTTTCATTTGAAAAAGTCTGGTTATACAAATTCGGTGTCACACATTTCGGAAGATGAGTTGGGATCGTTGTATAATGGACTAATGTCAGTCTCAGGCACTCGTCTTTTTGTTGCCTTCCAGATTCATTATCATCATCTTAAACGATATTTTCTTAATTGAGGCCAATTTTCTTTTGAATATGGAATAAGTATGAAGTTTTTTTTTGTCAAATTGAAGTTTTCGAAATTGTCTTTGGTAAACGCATTTTGACAACATACATAGTATAATTTTTTATGTAATTTTAACAACAGTCTACCTAGGATTTAGTACCATGTCAGTAAATCATAATTCAGCACGTTAGGTTAGTTAGCCAGTAGTTTAATAGATACTGGGTAAATAACTTAAATAACTGATGATTAAATTCTTGTACTGGTAACGCAAGAATATAAATATTATAGAATATTGTAGTTAGTCCTTAACCAGCTAACTTGAACAAAATCAAGTGCATTTGCAAAAGCTTTCATCACATTATTATAACGTTTATGGAAATTACTGTTATATTATGGTATCAATAAATCTATTTGCCAACGTAGATATTGGGTCACACTAAACAAGCGCACAGCTGCGGTTATAATGTTTATTAGCAGGTCACTGGAAATACTATACTTAAGGCCATTTTCACTGGATTTGGTAAAGTTTCAGATAGATATCTGACATAATATAACGGCATATAAGAGCCATTTTTACCGATTCCCGGTGTAAAGAATTTATCTAGCAGATTTTTGATAACTTTTATATGGAGTTGTGTGTCAAATGATTAGCTGAAACTTTATTGGGAACCGGTGAAACTATAAACTTTCGCGATTTGAACACATAGTTATAAATATTAAAATACGGGACTTATCGCGCCTAAAACATAAATCTTATTATCAACTTGGTCGTATTTTAATATTTATAACCGGTGAAACTGGGCCTGAAAGTTGTAAAAGATGTAATTTATCTAGCAGATAAGTTTCTCATGGTGCAAGTTAAACAGAAGAGACGTAAGACGTAGGACAAAGTCGCGTCTTCTTCCCGTTCTGTTTATATGTTTTGCATAGCAGCAAGTCTTTCTAAAATTACGTATGAATGTGAATTTAAAAGAAGCCATGTCCGCACTCCGTCCTTAATTGCCTCACGTCTCTTCTATCTTACTTTCGCCATGTAGCCTATCAGGAACTCTTTCAGGTATTGGTTAAACTAACCCATACGCTATTGCATTTGACCACAACTTGTGTTAGAAATAGACGCTGTTGAATAAAGTTTTTATATAATAATAACGTCTGCGCTAAAATGTACTTCGTTCTCGTTGTTTTATAGGGTAATCTCTACGTTCTGACGGATTCTAGTTCAGCCTCTAAGATAAATTCTACAAGCCTACTTTAGTGATTTCTTCCAAATTAATTTTTAGTAATTTTTGTTTTTTTATATTTTTTTTGTTATTTTTAGACAATTATTTAGTATGCATTGTACACGTCGTATCCTTAAAAGGAACTTTTTATGTCCTCAGTATAACACTGGCAGTTAGATGAAACCTTTAGTGGAGTTGTGGATAAAAACAAGGAGAGGGGTGGAAGCCATAATTATTTTTTATATGTCTTATAGGCTAGCGTTTGACTACTATCTCGTCTGGTGGTAAGCGATGATGTGGTCAAAGATGGTAAACACGAATACTTTGACTCTCAAGGGCTGTGTGCTGCCGGAACAGCGTAAGGTTATGGCATAAATTTACGTTTTATGTTACTACTAATATAAGTCAAATAATATGAATTTTCGAGGTCGTCTGTATGTCGTGTCACTTTGCTAAGTGTTACAATAGTGTCAAGTGTGACATACGTTATGGCCTTCGCCATGGGTTTTAAATTCTATATCATTTAGCTGACACAAACGTACGTAAACCTGGTTTTTACAAAGTTTGCCGGCCTCAGAGATTGAAATCTTGACCCAAATATTACTACAATTTAAAATTTAAAACCACCGCCGATTGATCTATGTATATTCTGTTTACTGAGACCATTCCAATGAGCCCGAGAACACGGCATATCTGCTGTAAGTTGGTGAGGAGTAGAGTATTCTGCAGATTCCAGGAGATGTCCGAGCCTCTGGTCAATACTACTGTGTTCTTACAATATCGTTGAAGTAATAGGATACCGAATTTTTAATTGAACAGACCTATAAAAGTTGATTTCATAGTGCCATCAATTAGAAAAAGCTCATATTCTTTAAACGGCTGAACCGATTTTCATGAATCAAAGCTAAGAACACTCTCAATCAAGACAAACAAAAAGAACTAAATTAAAATCGGTTCATCCGTTTGGGCGCTACGATGCCACAAACAGACACACATAAACACAGATACACACGTCAAACGTATTGGAAACACCCCTTCTTTTTGCGTCGGGGGTTAAAAAGAGCACAACGACGAGTAGTTATAAAATGTAAATTAAAACTAAAACCCGAAAAGTCACACTCTAGTTTTAGAAATTATTCCCATTTATCGGGTGCATGCAAGGAAAGGCGCGAGCAAAAGCTTACTATATATTAGCACATTATGTATATAATGTGCTAATGAAGCACTTTCATTTGATATACAACACGGCTAAATTAACCGAAAAAAAAATTGATTATTACTTTATGTTCTGTAGAGGGCGCCATATTCAATTTAACGAACATAACCAGCGGACATTAAAAATGCTTCTATCAATACATCATTTGCCAAATTATGATAAGGAGTGACGGAACAGATGAACTACAATACATACATACCGGTCAAAACCCTAACCCTTCTGTAGTCGGGTAAAAAATAATGTAACACTGCAACGAAATAGTATAAAGGATAAATGCAAACATCAATATATTTCTTAAAAATATTTATTATGAACAAACGGAGCAATTTTCAGATAAACTAATGCTTACAATTAAATTAATATTATTAATTATAATAAAATTATATTTACACTTGGTGCTTTGTACTTCCGTACAACGGCAAATGAAGAAATAATTTTTGTGAGTAAGAAATGAGCAAGCTTGAAGAACACAGTTGAAAGCCAATAATGTTTCTAAGTACAAAGAGCCAATACAATTATTTTTAAACAGTTCACAATTTAACATACAGCATTAGATCTAGTATCGCGTGTTCTACTACTGTTCATCCGGCCTTATACGAACTATGTTATCGTAATTAACGAAACTAATAATAGAAGAACTCAATATCACAAGGTTATCACACCACGTCGTATCACAATAACAATAACAGTAACGTCTTATCACGTACACTTGTCACATTGAACTGGAGGGTGATAGCCCGGGAGCTCTGCATAGTGACTCCTCACAAACAAATCTATCAGCTCTTGGCGCGCTCATGCCAATTCGTTGCTTTCAGAAAGGTTTGCAAGAGAAACCGCTGAGAAAAAACTTCTAATTGATCGAAGTTTTATGACTTTTGTCTTCAGAATTGTTTTTACAGGATCTCCGGTGCAGATCAACCCATCCTCATGATGTTGCGGCGTCGAAGCAACCGCTCCATGGCGTAGAACACGCGTTCTGACCCTCAGTAGGGACATATGATGCCGCCCGTGCCGGGCGCGCTCACGGAATCGGGGAAGTGAACTCTGCAAAGGTCCTTGTAGGACTTGCCCTGACGAGACGGCCTCTCGTGCGGCTGCCTCCTGTACCCACTGTAACCGTCATACGCCTGCCCGTATCCATAATTCCCGTACCCGCTGTAACCGTAAGATCTCCTACCGTTTCCGTTGATAGCGTCGTATATGGCATCGAAGAATGGAGCGCTGTCCACCGCCGCGGCGAACAGCATGAGAGCCGCGAGGATCACTAGGAGACGCATCGCGGAAGGGTGGCGAGTTATCCAGTCAATCAGTTGGCGGTCAGTCTGGCCTCAGCCTGCGGAAGCTCGCTCCGGTAGCGTTTAATCACGAATGGTGCCGGGCGTTCACGCAGCCGGCTTATATATCGGCCTCGGATCATCCGACGGCGAATGAACACAGGCGCGCGCGCAGGGTTCACGGTCCGCACCCTGGAATCGCATTGAGACACATTAACGCGAAATATGCGAGGGTACGATGACGTTCGGTGACGTTTCGTAAACAGGAAGACAGTCGCGATCGGGATTTTGTGAGTGTTCGGTTAACGAAACTAGAACGTTGCAGCCGCAAGTATTAAAGTCAAAGTTACCACCTGTTGGGCAATCGGAGCTGCACCCACATAGTCTTGCGCTAGGTAATTTGCAGTTATGTTCTAATTGCGAAAAATAATTCGAGTAGCATAGGTCCATCATAAGACATTCGGTGGCACACATGAATAGAAAGGAGCTCTAGTCTCTCACACGACTTGAAATGACCTTCAATTGCTGGTGCTCGAGATAGAACAATCGAAATCGTCGAAGTTAACGAGCGTAGTTCAAAATGGCAAGCTGTCAATGTGATAAATCAATTAGGTAATAGGTGCGTGGACGGGCCGTCTTCGCGAGCAATGTTAAGGTAAACCGGAGTCAAGTTCACAGGCGCAGGCGATCGTTCACCTCTCATGCGCTTGCCATTCGAGACCGGCTGCCGGCGTGTACTTGTCACAAATACATATATTTTAATATGAAATTACTTACACATTCTATGACCGATTGATTTAATAGCATATCTACGTATACTAGCTACTCTGCCGAATGCAACATTTTTGTGATAAAAAATTGTCGAAAACTTAACATTTTTCATGCAGGAATACTTTTGTATATACAGTGTGCTCCACGGCTTCCTCCGCGATGAATAACAGAATAAGTACTTATGAAAACGTATACTATTTTAAATTCGGTTTTTAAAATATTTGTTTCCCAAATTTTATCCCAATCCGTAGAGTAGTGTTTGCGTGTAAGAGTAACAAATATACATCCTCATAAACTTTCGCATTTATCAATACCAATATTAAAATTCGAAAGTCATTTTGTAAAGGTTAGATGGACTATGGACTATGGACTGGACCGATTAAGTTTAAATTTTGCTCAGGGATAGCTAGTATTATGAAATAGGCCATAGGATATATTTTAGATTTAAAGTGGTCAATAAAGTGTTTATCTATATATCTTTTCGGAATGTATCTATGTTCATTTTTAGGGTTCCGTACCCAAAGGATAAAACGGGACCCTATTACTAAGACTCCGCTGTCCGTCTGTCTGTCTGTCTGTCTGTCTGTCTGTCTGTCTGTCTGTCTATCTGTCTGTATGTCTGTCTGTCCGTCTGTCACCGGGCTGTATCTCATGAACCGTGGTAGTTAGACAGTTGAAATTTTCACAGATGATGTATTTCTGTTTCCGCTATAACAACAAATACTAAAAACAGAATAAAGTTAAAAATAATAGGGGGTCCCCATACAAGAAACGTGTTTTTTTCGATGTTTACCTAAGCGTCCATAGATGGCGTTATATTAAAATGGCGATCCTAACACCTTTGTTAGACGTTAGATGGCGTTGTAAGAAATGAAATGTTTATTAATTATTATTTTTTTCTGGCGAAAAATGATAGTGGTATTTTTTGCTCGATCTTATAAAATACTGTAGTGTGGTACGGAACCCTACGAGTGCGAGTCCGACTTGCACTTGGTCAGTTTATTTTATTTTCTATGAGCTTTGCCCATACAATATCAAGTTATTAGAACAAATCGTTTCCGCGTCCTTGCCCGCCCATGTATAAGTAGACCGTAGAGCATGTTTTTAGATCAGGGCTGCGCTCAGGTGGTGTTTACATTATAACAACATATTAATGACTCTCTCCTCGATAAAGGTCTGCATGTGTAAAATATTGCTAGGGTTTATATAATCCGCTGGTATGCCGTTAGTTTGAGTTATATACGTTATATTTCTTCATATAAGTAGGTTTTAACCTTTTTACTTAGCGTCATTTGTGTTCCGTATCTCAATAGACTGACTGAATCTATTGACCTCATTAACAAAATGTACAAATTTGATTATCAATATCAATATTGTAAATGCGTATTAATTTGTATTATTATTATTTATTAATATTTACATAGTATAAAACAATTCGCTCCCGCTGTCTGTACGCTTAGATCTTTTAAACTACGCAACGGTTTTTAACCAACTTCCAAAAAAGGGGGTTACTCAATTCGACCGTATATATATATATTTTATGTTTGTTTGCGGATAACTTCGTCGTTTATGAACCGATTTTGATGATTCTATTTTTGTTGGAAAATATATATCCCAGAGCTGGTACCACAGTATTTCATCAAGATCTGATTGGTATTTCCAGAGATATGGAGATAAACCTCAAACCTCAAACTTGGTACTGAAAATTAATAGCGCGGCATTTGAAGTCGGTTATTTTAGTTTTTTAAACGATCTTATTAATGAAGTTCTCGGCAATACATAAAGTGATTCAAAAGGAAGGTTTATAACCAAAAATTATTTCGAAAAATGTATGTGCGCTTTTCACAGTGGCCCTCCGGTGAAGGAAAAACATCGTTAAGAAACCAAAAACCCCCGCATGGTGGTAGGACACTATCTAGTGTCCGCCTGGCCAGCTCCAACACCCTGGCCACCACCCTCAAGTTAGAAAATCTGTCGCCAAAAACATCTAACGTGTTCCAGCAGCTATCCTTGAGAGCCAGTTCCCCATTCTAGGCCTAGCGTGCTTAGCATCTTCGACCGCATCATCACTTACCAACAGGTGAGATAGTGTGACCACTAGAACGCTAGCCTATAAGATAAAAAATATTTAAAAAAAAACAGGATTAAACGCGGGGCAAAGCCGCGGGCGCAGTTAGTTTATTATAATTTTAATCATAAGTGTATTGTTTGTTTGTGACCCCTTGTTATTTGGCTGAAATGTTCCATATAGAAAGCCAATAGATAGAATTTTAATACAGGCAAAGCCGCGATGCACAACTAGTATCCAATAAAATAAATTATTTTTCTATGTAAAAAAAACACGAAAAATATTTCAGTGGCTAAACCTATCTTTATGATAATTTGAACCGACTTCAAATGCTGCGCTATTCATTTTCAGTACTATGTTTAAGGTTTTTATCTCCATATCTCTGGAGATACTGTTCAAATCCTTACGAAATTTAAGTGAAACCGTTTCGGAATAAATTTCTTTCTAACAAGAAAAATTTGCGAATCCATATATGTCATATAGGTATAAGAGCTATGTCCAAACATACATAAAAAATAAACAAATTAACGAATGGAAAACCTCCTCCTTTTTGAAGTCGGTTAAAAAATACTTTGCCTGCAGTTTTTGTGAGGTGACAACCACTGTCGATATTGAGACTAAAACCGAGGCAACTTAAAACTTACTAAGATAAGTTACTAAAGTAAATAACTGGTCTATTGTATTAGGTAATAGCTTGGCACCACAACTGGTGACTTATTGTATTATATTTCATCGTACATTAGAATATAATAAGGAGTTAGTACATCACCTTTGAACGTTACGAGAACATTCACCAAGCTATTCAAATGTCAAGCTGATTACTTGAGCTGCTTGGATTACGTGCTAAAGGTCAAATAGATCCACTGTGGTTGTATATCATTTTCACAATGTTATGTAACTTCATGAACTAGGTAGCAACTGACTACAGAAGCATTAAGAGCAATATCACCAAGGCTGCATAGGGGAAAAGTTAATACACTCGTGGTCATTTATACGCAGTCTAGTATAGATAAGGTAGTAAAAATATAGTGGGAAGATGTTTTAAAATTTTAAACAGTTGCTCTTGTATGCTTGATCTCGCGTGATGTTGTGTGACGGTGCGGTTTAGGTCTAGATCTCAAACATAGCATAGTATTCACGTAAGAGAGTGTCACCCTGATGATTCTGATGTTCTATTGTTCTACCGTCAAATAATAGTTATTTATGATACTAGTGCGGTAAGTTGGTTTTTACAAACGAGTAGACGAATGTAAGCCCGAGACGAAGTCGAGGGTTTACCATAGTCACGAGTTTATCAAAACCAATATCCGCACGTGTGTCATACAACGTTTTTCAGCATATTTGCAAGAAAACACTATAATTGGTAATAAAAAAAACATAAATGAAAAAATCAAAAAATCGAAACAATCTTTAACGTTTCTAATATAAAAATAGCAATAATTGCAAGCAAAAGCGCTTTCAAGGAGGTGCTATCATTCAGCTTATTTATTCCTGCAATATGAAACTCTTTGGTGGAATTCTTATGTAGGTTTTACGGAAATTAAAAAAAAAACCGTAAAGGATACGCACCATACAAGGAACATACAAGGAAGGTAAGTAAAACCGCACGAGTGCGGTAAGTACTTTCTGCACGCTCTGTTGTATAGTGCGTAATTTTAAACTTTCGAACAATGTATACAGGCTTCGTAAATGCATTTTTTGAGCAAATGAGCTGAAAAATATATTCTTTCTTTGAAGCGCAAAGTAGCCAATAAAATTATAGAGCGTGTGTTTTAAGATCTAACTGTCAGTAAGGGGTATTCGCCAACGGTAACGCATACATTCCACATCTGCGCACGGCTTAGCTTAGCACGTAGTCTCTTTTATTCCCTTATATAAAAAGTTAGGCGTGGTCATACATAAAAAAATATATATATACGCGTCGACTTGAGAACCTACTCCGTTTTTTTTTCGTCGTTTAAAAAATACAACGAGATCTATCCACGCCGCGTATACTATGTCATGCGTAGCGATGACATGTGTTTACACGCAAATAAACTCTTTACACGCCACGCGTGATCCACTCAAATGCGTAGCCCACGACGCATAGCAATGGAAAGCTACGCCGCATCGTAGTCAAGGGCTACGTACGTCATTTAGTGTGCACTATTAAAACGTGATCAGCGATTGGCTTTCATGGACTTACAATAATATCGTTTAAAAACTAAAAAAAAGAACCGACTTCAATGTTCATTTTCAGTACCAATTTTGAGATGTTTATCTCAATATCTCTGGAGATACTTATCAGACCTCGATAAAATTACCATGGTACCACACTTGGGATATCTCCTTTCGAACAAAAAAAGAATAATCAAAATCGGTGTATAAATGACGAAGTTATCCCCGAACAAACATAAAAAAATAAAAAAAATAAAAATATACGGTCGAATTGAAAAACCTCCTCCTTTTTTTGAAGTCGGTTAAAAATATATAGTTTACATTTAGAGACAAACAATTTTTCTCTCGAAATGTAGAATTCTACCATGCTAAATAAATTCTTGAAACAAATTGAAAGCCTTTGAAAGTTTCGAATTTATAGAGAATTGCAGTCTTCACACAACAACTTAGCGAGTGAGACGCGAACCAAATGATTTTATTTCAGGTATTTTTAGTATAATAATAAATAGAATTTTTAAATAGAATCAAGTACTTGAAACTCTCATGTAACGCAAAATAAATTCACTGCATTTTTTTCAATAAAGAAAAAGCAGATTGCCATTTTCTGACAGACCAACAGACAGTTTCCCGTATGTTCGCGCATTTTTAAACGACTTCACAGAAAAGGAGGAGGTTCTCAATTCGTCGGAAACATATTTTTTTATATATGTTCACCGATTACCCAAAAACGCGTGAACCGATTTGGGAAAATTATTTTTGTGTTTGAAAGGGTATATTTCACAGGTCCCATTTAAATTTCATCTAGATTTGTTCAGTATCTCCAGAGATATTGAGATAAACACCTCAAACGTGGTACTGAAAATAAGTTATTTTTCAAAAAAAAATGAAACCGACTTCATAACCACAAAAAGGCACTCAAAAGCGAAAAATAATTTACTTAAAATTATTATAAGCGTTACCCACTTCTCTATTTGAAGTCGGTGCCAGCCAAGTCTAATAGGTAGTAGATAGATAATACCTACATGTATCTACCTACTTACTAACCTACATGTACCTACTTACTACTGCTACATACATAGTATCTATCTAATATCCAATAGACTTGGCTGGCACCGACTTCAAATAGAGAAGTGGGTAACGCTTATAATATTTTAAGTAAATTATTTTTGCGCTTTTGAGTGCCTTTTTGTGGTTATGAAGTCGGTTTCATTTTTTTTTTAATAACTTATTTTATCCTTTTTAGTGCAAAAAAAGTTTTAATGAAATTACATGCATCAATTAAATTTCGTGTCTGGGCCGTTATACACTGACAGATATATACTTTTTGAAAATTTCAAGTATGTACCTATAACGGTTAAGAAGATACAGATCTGTAAAGTGCGCACATATGTATAGACACACGGACGGACGGACGGACGGACGGAAGGACGGACGAACAGACAACAAAGTCTCAGAAAGTGTTCAATTGGTAGCCTTTGGGTTCGGAACCCTAAAAAAATTGAATTAAAATTTAAATGCCGCGCTAAAGTGAAAATATTCACTAGTAATAATGATGTCATCAAGGTTTCAAAGGACAATGTCCAAAATGGCCCTGTATAATTAAAGCATCTGACACACACGATAATTAATTGTCTTTTTTATTACAATAATTCCAAATACTTTTATAACACGGACTCGTTGTATTCCAAAATGAATATTAAAAAGTATTATTTGCGATTGTTAACATTACTTGCCGCCATATGACCAACAGAGTACTGAATCACTCTACTACGTTATAAGAGGCACTTCCCTATATTGTGGATACCCGAATTATGAAAGCACTGTGTAGCCAACCTAACAACGGAAAGTATTATTTACGTAGTAACTATTATATAATATGTGGTTTTATGCATATAATTTTTTTTTGCTGTGTTGATTGGTACAAAGTACGTTCATAATTCTGAGTTATTTAATTATGTATGCAGTGTCGCGGGACTGAAATGGCCGCCATCTTCGCCAAATGTCATGTCATGTCAAAAAATATTAGCTATGTTTACAAAAGTTTGCACCCTAACAAGACTTTGCCCGGTAGAACATTCCTGTGAAGACAAATTATTTATATTTATATTTAATTATTTTTTGTTATAATTATTAATATATAATTATTTATTGAGGGCCCGGTGGCGTAATTGGGAGAACGGTCGGCTTTGATGCCGTGGTACCGAGTTCAAACCGCCGTGCACCAATGAATTTTTCTATCGAAAAATATATGTGCGCTTCTCACAGTGGCCCTCCGGTGAAGGAAAACATCGTTAAGAAACCAATAACCACCGCATGGTGGTAGAACATATCTAGTGTCCGCCTGGCCAGCTACCACCCTCAAGTCAGAAAATCTGTCGCCAAACATCTAATGTGTTCCGGCAGCTATCTTTGAGAGCCAGTTCCCATTCTAGTCCACTTCTCTATCTTCGACCGCATCATCACTTAGCAACAGGTGAGATAGTGGTAAAACGCTTGCATATAAGATATAAAAAAAAATTATCCCCACCTTTATTTCTATCTCGCTCACAATTACAGTAAGAATATCTTATATGCAATAGCAACCTCCATTGTGTATAATTTTCTTGGGACTCTTCTACTAAAACTAGTACATTCTCCTATGTTTGAGGTATTTATCTCCATATCTCTGGTGATACTAATCAGATCTCGATAAAATTAAAATGGGACCACCTCGGAAACGTATCCTACCTATTAAAAAAGAATCAATTGAATCCGTTCACAATTGATGGAGAAATCACGTAACATACACACACAAAAAAAAAAAAAAACATACAGACGAATTGAGAACCTCCTCCTTTTTTGTGAAGTCGGTTAATGAATAGAGCGCTGAAGTTTATTGTTCAGCGCCTCGTTTCACTGTGGTCTTCCATCACTGTGGTGCGTTTCCATTATCTCATTCCGCCGCATCGTCACGTAACATCGGGTAAAATATTAGACACATTTGCTCGTCACTTCATTATTGAAAAATCTACTAGTTACTTAGTTAATAGTCTGGAACTCTTTACTGGTGTCTGTGTTTCTCGTTAACCAAAACCCGGGGGTCACGAATGAACAGGTATCTTCTAGGAAAGCGCTACATCGTCAATCGCATCGTCGGTGAGGTAGTAGTCAAGCTATTTAATATAAAAAAGTCGTGATTTCTAGCTTTTGGAAATGGTACAAAACAAAGTGATCTTCTGATAACTATTCATACTCCGTATTTGATTTGATTCACGAGTTGTATTGGCCAACACCTCACTACACAACATACAGCTTCCATTCATTAGACGTACAGTGCCGGGCATTAATTACACCTTTCAGTTTAAGCTGTTGTAAAACCGATCGTGTAGTTGCTCCATTGTACAGGGTTGACAATGACGAAAAAGCTCTATGTGCAAGAAATGCTGGGCTTTCATTTAGGCTTTCAAATGATTTCGCTCTTTTTGTGGACGTGTCATAGGAGCACGAACTTGCAACACGATAACTACATACTTTGTCCACCTAGGCACTTTTAATTCGATAAAGACTAGCACTTAACCACAATCTTACCTCATTAGACGTAAGACGATGATTGAAAAGGATATTTAGTAGACATAAGGAACTCTTCTGAAAAACTTTTTATGACTTAAAATGTGTATTAAAATTAAGCAAAAAATATTATCTATACTCATAGTCCACTCTATATTAGTCTTTTTGGTGACTAATTCTCATTACAATTTATATTAATATAATATGACAGGCTTCTTACTGCATCAATAAAATAATACGTAGGTATCCTTTGAAATTCCTAATATGGATCTATCCAGTCTATCTTAGAATGTTATACCATTAATTTGGTCAAAATATCAGCTTAAGCTCTATAATTTACGATGGTGATGATGATAACGGGTACATTATCAGATTCCGACGCTTGAATAAATATATGAAAGTAATTCTCTAGATCTATCAAAGCGTGTGACAACCCTGCCCGGGATCGATCCATAAACAATTTCGCAACGCTGTAGCCGGATCGCAATGCGATTGATTCGCGCAAGTAAACGAATAATTCGGCTCCATCCAACCGATATTTACCGGCGAATTTCATGTTTGATTGCTAACAAACTCGATGGGGACCGCTGGATTTGTGATTAGTAATCCGATGTAGGATGAAGGCTTTATTCAGCGCTTAAAGCCGCGTTGACATGATCACAACTCCAGTAGGATAGTCTTCAATGCCATACCTAATCTACTGCTTTCAAAGGTTGTCAAAACATTATCATTTCAGTGTTACTAAATTTACGTCTTTTCAACCGACTTCCAAAAAGAAGGAGGTTCTCAATTCGTCTGTATGTTTTTTTAATTATTATTTTTTTGTATTTTTTTATATTACGCGGTTACTCCGTCAATTGTGAATCAAATTGAATGATTCTTTTTTTTTATCCGGAGGGTTCGTTTCCGATGTGGTCCCACTGTAATTTCAATGAGATCTGATAAGTATCTCCAGAGATATGACTATAAACGTCTCAAACTTGCTACTGAAATTGACTCGCGGGGCATGCAAATCGGTTGATTTAGTTTTTAAACTAACATAATTATTTACAAATTAACGTACTTACCTTATTTTGTAGCTCTTTTGGTATATTTGAAGTTTCTTTTTAGTTTTTGTGTTTTGTGCATGTCTTCACCGTGGATTTTCAAGCGTTTCAAGCTTGTGTAGCAACATTTAATTACAATAAAACTTCAATAAATTAGTATGAACTTATTCTAATCGCATTTCACGATGACACTCATTTGATATGTGAACTTTTTGACCGACTTTTTTTTATGTTTGTTACTTTAGAACTCCGTCAAATCTTAACCGATTTGAAAAAATATTTTTTTGTTTGAGAGATTATGCCTTCTGTTTGGTTCCATTCAAATTTTATTGAGTTATGACCATTATCTCCGGAGATATGGAGATAAACAATAAGCAAATTTATATACTTAGATGACAAGATTATAACTAGCCAGTACTTCGACTATTGCGGAATGTAAAGTCGGTTTTTTCGTTTTGTGCAATCGTAAATTATGATAAGTCTAGTTTGGTTTTAACCGATTCAGTGCAAGCTTTTAAATTCTGAGGTGACAAGAGTAAAATGTATGCCCCACGTTGACTGCGTAGCTTTACGAATAGGCTTTTCAAGTTTTGTATGCAGTGCGTTCGGTATTATCCTTGTTGTTTTTAATCATTTTGTCATTTCAGTGATTTACATTGGACGTGTATAGCATTTATTTACTAAACTAACTGCAGGTTATTGGTGACTGTTGCGCATTATTAGGTACGGTAGAAACAAACGGCTTCACCCGCATGTAAGTGCGTGCTTTCTATGGCCTATTCTGCTCTACAAGCAAACCTCCTAAAGTCTCCACAAACATCTCCCTACATTAGGTGGAGCTACAGTAATATAAATAATACTTAGGTATTATTCATATTTCTGTGTGTGGAGTTGTTTGGCCGTAACGGCAAACTTCTAACTTACAGATCTATAATTATGTGTACTTTAAAATAACAATAAAATGTTTTCATTAGTATCTCACTTATCTCCATGACTTAAACCGCATGGCCTGAAGTACAACGACAAATAAGGTCACGTTCCCTAAACTTTCATAAGATAAGGTCTCTGTAAATGTATTTATACAGTACATACTTCAGACTCCTGAAGAGTCGCAGACCGTGACAGTTTCACAACAATACAACCCAGTTTGTACAATTTGTACATGTGTGTAAGGCTTGGTTAATTATTGTATTATCTGTGGCAAAGTTCGCAAAGTTTAATGGAACTTTGTGTAGAACATTAAACTCAAGAATTAATGAAAATTATTTCGTCAAAGACTCGTATCGTTGTAATATTTATAGTAAGTAAGCCTGCGTCAGTAAGTATGCGTAAGTAAGCCGGTAAATACCCCAACAAAAATTCTACGCACTTGTGTTAATTCATTATTATATTTGTTATGTATCTGATACATGTTCTTACAACTATTTACTATGGTAACAATGTCATAAGGAAACCGTGGTGTACGCATCACACGTACGAAATACACATAACATAAGTAACCTACCTGAATATATTTGACGATACGCCATACACCAATCAATTCATTAAATCATATTAAATATATTTCCATCTGAAGGATATCTACATAGAAGCCCGCTCTTTTGACGATAAAACGTAAGGATGGCCAAAGAAGTTAAAAGGTAGGGAAGAACTCCTAAAATACAAAACCCGTCGTGTTTGGGCTGATAGGCTAGCGCTTGATTGACCACTATCACGCCTGGTGGTAAGCGGTGATGTTGTCAAAGATGACGAACACGCTAGGCCTAGAGTGGTCAGACTGTATTAATTAATAAAATTGTATTAAAAGCTTGTTTTTAAAATAGGTTTATAAAATATAAGTCTTAACTTGTTGGTTTTTTTGGGTCAAATTTAGTAATTATCAAATAATAGTGATTAATACCTAATTATTTTTGATAGTACATGATCTTCATCATTATTAACTGTCTATTCAATAAAACCGTTCAACTTAAAAATAAATAACCCATTTTATTACAAGAGAGTGTAGTGGCGCCGCCGTTATTTTCACTCAAAATATTGTTAAATATCAATACTTCAATGGTAACTTTTTTGCATGAGTAATTTGCGCCGGCATCGAAAAGCTAAAGCTCCGAAGTACAAAGATAATTTAACCACATAACGTCATGTACTGTACAACGACGTCAACGCATAATATTAAAATACAAGGTCTTAAATATTTCACTACATGCATTTCCTGCACCGTCACAAAGGTACAAAACGTATAGTCCAGAACGTATACTATGTTATTTTTACTTGTTTTTATGCAGTACCATTTAGCATGTCACATCATTGCGATAACATGATTAGCAATATCCCTTTATGTAATCTAAGTACAAAGAAGATATTGCCACGGTTTAACATAGTTATGTAAATCCGTGTTAGTATGCATTAAAATGAATTCAGTCTTTTGTTACAAGCAGAGGTGTGGCTACACTTTGTGTTTCTTCGTGATGGCATGGCATGGCACTATGCCAGATTTGTTATATTTGCATGATATAGCGCGCTTCTCACGGTGCGTGATGCACCTAACCTCACTTTGGACATACTGGCGTAGCAATAACTTGTAATCTTGTATCATCCTTCCAATTTTTGAAAAAGCCATTACAAAGTAATTAGACGTTTTATTACTTTCAATTTCCATAAATCCTTCTTAAAAGTTAATCTTAAGACTTCCATACTTTCATAATTTATAATTTCTTACTGCTTTACTTCCTCCAATTTAAATCTACAAATTTTATGAACATATCCTTTAATAATAGTATGATATTTTAAAAAAATGCCTTTCTGGCTTCCTGACTCTAAAGGTACCGTCACACGGTCCTGCGTGCGCTATCTAGGCGGTGCTCAGATAGCGCAATAGTGTTTGTATCGACTGGTTCACACCAAACGCGATCTACGGAGATCAGAAAACGATTGAAAATCGGATCGCGAACGCGCACGCGGACACAAGACGCCGAGGTGTGGTCGTACCTTAAAAGTTCCGGGGTATGTTTCACTTGACAGCGTAGCGGTCTACGATCACTTTTTTGGCCATAATGTTTGTTTAGTTATAATTGTTCTTCGTATGTGTGAGAGGACGGGTAAGTTACTGTGAATTCACGGATCATCACACGCATGGCGACGACCACGCACAGCCCCGCACCTTTTTACCATCCTATACTTACCTGCTACGAATTTGCCCGCACTTTCAAAAGCTCGCGATAGTGCGGACTGGCTTAGTGTCTTCTCGCAATATTACGCACCGTGGGAAGCAAGGTTTAGATCTGAATGACTAATATTATTGTAAAATATAAAAATAGTTGGAGGGGTTAACAAGACTACTCAACATCAAATTGCTAGTAAGCTTTTATAAAAAAAAAACAAAGATCTATAATTTAATACTTTCATACTTTACAATATGTACTATGGAACTATCTCTAGGTAATGTAAGTGGCTACAAGTGGTAAAGTTCGATCATATCGCTAACCACTTCACTAAGTTCCGCCATGATTATCGTTGCAATCAGTTCGTATGATGGGTCGTGAAGTTCTTCTTTTCAACCGACTTCCAAAAAGAAGGAGGTTATCAATTCGTCTGTATGTTTTTTTTCTTTTTCTTTGTGTGTATGTTACGCGATTACTCCGTCAATTATGAACCGATTTGAATGATTATTTTTTTAATCGGTAGTGTACGTTTCCGGAATGATCCCATTTTAGTATCATAGTGATCTGATAAGTATATCCAGAGATATGACGATAAACGTCTCAAACTTCCTACTGAAATTACCTCGCGGGGCATTGAAGTCGGTTGTTTTAGTTTTTAAACCATCTTAATTATTAATTTTTATTATAACTACACAATTAGTGTTTTTAACTAGTGTCAGTATTGAAGAAGAATATTCGTAGACTAAAATTCAAAGTCAAGTTAAAGTCATAGTCCAGTCTAAGTCATCCCCAATGATGTTGACTTTACTAAACAAAAGGCTTAAAGGCTTTCAGTGGAATTTTGGTGAGAGCCCAAAATAACATATTCTCAACATTGTGCTGTTTTCCTACACTCGTACACAAACCAGAGCTTTTACTTAACATCGTAACGACTATAATAATTTGTGATCTTGCAACCCAATTTGCACATGACAAGAGAGCAGAAAACCGTAAAACTTATTCAGCTAGTTCACAATCCTGAACAAAAAATATTGGTTTAAATCCTGCCGAATGTGTTAGATTATATCATAGAAAAGATAATAATACTACGTAATTATATCAATAAACATCACTACATATTATCACAGAACAGATAATAATACCTACTACATACATATTATAAAACAAGTAATATTTTAAAAAACCTTTTTAAACACAAGCTTTTACATAACCTAGGACTAGAGTAAGTCAAGACAAATCCAACGAGCCCAAACACGACGGGTATAACATGTGTAGTTTAGGAGTTCCTTTGGCCACCTTCCAGCTCCATCAGCACCATGTCATAATATTGCATTGTCACGCGATATACACATGTATGCAAAATTTCAGCTCAATCGGTAACCGGGAAGTCGCTCTAAAATCGAATCGAAGTAGATATAAAGCTTATAATAACAAAGTCCCCCCGCCGTGTCTGTCTGTCTGTTCGCGATAATCTCAAAAACAACTGAACGGATTTTTATGGGGTTTTCACTAATAGATAGAGTGATTGTTTTGTGTTAATTGGTGGAAATATGACGATGATTGTTGAAGACGTTAATTCATACTCGACGCAACAAACTTATGCAAAAATTCATGCATACTCCTTTATGCTCTACCCGTGCAAAGCCGGGGCAGATCGCTAGTTATATAGATATAGCAAAGATATAAAAATAAATGTGGCTGCATGCTTCTAAATAAGCTCCATTGTAAAGCTCAGTGGGTCGCTGATGGTAATAGAAGGCAAGTGGCCTGTTAACGGCCAAGTTGCGCGTTATGACGTCACATATAAAAGATAATGCTTTTGCATCCACACGCATATGCACTGGTTTCTAATAGAGTAAAGGACGGTTGAATGAGAAGTTTGTTTGTTTAGAAGCGAAGTTAATTTTATTATTAAAGTGTAACATACAACTCGAAACTCAGACGGTTAGAAAATATATGATTCTTTAAGGCTGAGTTGCACCATCTTTACTTTAACCGTAACTATAACTATTAACCGGTTTTTTGTATGAATTTTGACAGATTTTTGACGTTTGTTATAGTTAAAGATGGTACAACTCCGCCTAAGTCAAAGAGTATCCAAATAATATTATAATAGTAATTAGAGTATCTTAATTGTGAGAAGCAAAGAGTATCCCCATGTATATCAGAAAAAAGTAAGATTTTTTGAGAACTTTTTGTTACGATTTAACTAATAACCGGCCAAGTGCGTGTCGGGCCACGCGCAGTGTAGGGTTTCGTAGTAGCCTGTTATTCAATTCAAGTCTTTACCCGTTATAAACAAGCAACTAGGTACTCCGTCTTTGTCACTTTAAAGGATTTATTCTAAGGATTTTGTATTTGGTACAAAATTATCGAACACCCAAGTTCAACGACTATTACTGCTAAACTAATAAAGTTAACTTAACTGCTATAACTTTCCTTTAAAGTTCATAAAATGCACTATTATTACGAATTTTTCCAGATTTTTCAAGCCAGCAGTTTAGCTTTTAGAGGGGGGGGACGCCCTACTGGAACAAAAATTTGCACTTTAAAGTTTAATATTTCGTAAATGGAGCATTCAATCGAAAAATGGTAATCCTGAAGTCATTTTAAAAGACCTATTCAACGATACCCCACACAATGGGGTAGACGATGAAAAAAAATTCATCCCCAGTGCTCATATAGGGGAGCTACCCTAAAAAAAAATATTTTTCAACATTTTATTTTATCACTTTGTCGGCGTCATTTATTTACATACCCCCCCACAAAATTACATCTCTCTAGTATTAACGGTCTCTTAGCAAAACCTCGGACAGACAGACAGACGGACATGACGAAACTATAAGGATTCCTTGTCAGGACTACGGAACCCTAAAAAACTACTGGACCTATTTCAAAAATTCTTTCAATAATGGAAATCTACTTTATCTGCAAGTAACATAAGCTATATTTTATCCCCGTATTCTAACTGAAACGGGAACGACCCGGGTGAAACCGCAAGGCGCTGTTAGCTGTAAACAAAGACAGGGAAAACAACTAGTAGTGGATAGTGTAATAAACTCTTGCTTTAAGAAAGCTCTATGGAACCGACGGCAACTGGAGTTTTATAGGATTGTAATAATAGCTCCCTTCTTGGATCTTTATGAGTTTTTTTATGTAAGAATAATACACTATACAGATACAGTTATTTTAACTAACTAGAGACTATAGACTCAGACTATACCTTTTTTGATGATAGTCTGAGTATTAGAGAGATTTATACTCACTCCTTCTTGTGAAATTTTCCGTAGTTAGGCAATAAGCTTTTTATCCAAATAAATACATAATATTTTTATATCGTGGCTGCAGCTTGACCACTATCTCACGTGTTGGTAAATGATGACGTGGTCGAGGGTGAGGGTGCACACAGGATTTTTACCTACGCTTACCTTTACCTTACGCTACCTCTGGCAACAAAGCTGACCATTTTCCCACTGCGCCACGGAGCCCCCAAAAAGTTATTTTAACATACAATATATTTAATTTATTAAATATATTATTATTGAATATTTCATATAAATATGATTTATGTAAAAAAAAAACTACGCTTAGGTAATAAGCTTCTTTTCCAGACAATTACATTAGGCCTCTCCCAAGACACGCCACTGAGCCCGATCTTCGGCTCTTCCTTTTTAGTTTTCAAAATTATCTTATTTTATGTAACCTTCTTTTATAGTCAATTTTCCCATGCATTCAGCTTTAAATATAATGAAGCCGGTGCGTTACAGCCCGTTATTTGTAGTTTTTGTCAACAAACAGTTGCTCACTTTAAATTAAACATATTTAATGTTCTTCTAACTACTAAACTTGGGTATGTATTAAAATAAACACTGTATATGAGCTTGACCTAAATAAAATAAAACAACATGTTAAACATAAAAGGATTTTCCTTATTAGTTTCTCGTTATTTATAAGTACGCACAAATTCCGCAAATATCTGTCAATAATAAAACGGTTCCGTAGAACCGATAGCTGGGATCAAGGCTTAGAACTATCGTACTTGGAACGCAAATAATCATTTTAATGATATGAATGAATATTAGACATAAATGTACGTACAATACACAGTAGGTACGCCTGAAATAATGTAAATCATATAAAACACTATTGGTCTATGTGTGATCTACAAATTGTAGACGTCGTTTGTTTAGTTTTCTTGTCGATAATGTAGAATCTAGAAAACAACTACAAATGTGATAGTTTACTTCGAAAAATTGAGCACGGTAATGTAATGTTATCAATAAGACTATGAGTTATTATCTAGTTGATATGAGAGAGAGGTCTGATCAATTAGAAATTTGGTATTATCTTACTTCAATGATATTGTAAAAACATGGTAGCCTGAACCTCATGCTGGGGCATCTCCTGGAATCTGCAGATTACTCAATTCCTCACCAACTTACAGCAGAAATGTCGTGTTTGTTCATTGAATAGATTATATATAGATCAACAATCGGGGGTGGTTTTAAATTTTGAATTTGAATGTATTTGTTATTATGATACAATACAATAGATATGAATAGAGCAATAACAGCTAAGATCCTGCACTCCACAGTCATTGCCAAACATATTTTTTCATCAAACGTTTAGGGAACGGCCTTAACTATTAGTGCCGAAAACGATCCTAAGCTGACCTTTGTAGAGAGACGAATTATAGTAATGCTACTCAATGTCGCAGGGATGCTGGGAAGATTGCGAACTGACTCACGGATAAACAGCTATACTTTAACGATATTATGCAGTTGACAGACGGGCGATCAGTTTCATACGGAATGTGATTTGTACTGCGAGCTGCGATCTGTAGGTGTTTCATATATTGTGTTTTATTACTTCACAATTCACATTTTTTAACAACAATTTGTCTGAAGCACTGTGGTACTGAGACATAGACATATTTTTATGGGTAGTAGTATGATGTTTTCATGAAAATTAATAGCGGCAATTGCACTTTTCGAAATATTCGCTATTTTAGGTACATAGTACCTAAATATTATCTCTATATGATCTGTTTTATTTTTTGAAGTGTGTAACGGCAACAAATAAAAATTTTGTTTACCGGAAAATTAACTCCGGTAAATATTTTTTTTACGTGTTAATTAGCCTGTGTTAATAATAAATAATATGTGTAACTCTCACGATAATTTCAATAATTAAATGTTTTATTTATCTTGAATAGTGGCAACGCGGAAACCAAACTTAGGCAAAAATCATTCTTCCGGGCATAGATAGCGTAGAATTAATTGCATATATCAGATCATATATCAGAATATACGCAATTTATTCTACAACGGAAGACAACATTATTTCTCTTTTTGATATCGATTTCATAAACTTCTGCTGATTGGTTTCGTGGTTTTGACATATGGTTGGACCCTCCGTGGGTAATAATGAATCACAATCAAGTTCAGTCATTTCTGGCAATCCAGAGAGATTGCAACCACAGATTCTTTCATATGCAGACCTGACGCAAAGTATGGTAGGTGCTTTAAATCCCAGTTAAAATCTTTCCATAATTAATAAGCAACACAGTTCAAATTACCCCCATGCACCAATGGATTTTTCAATAGAAATGATATGTGGGCATTTCACAGTGGCGCTCCGGTAAAGGAAAAACATCGTTAAAAAGCTCCGGCATGACGAGGACACTGTCTAGTGTCCATCTGGCCAACTACCACCCTAAAGTTGGAAAATCTATCTAATGTTTCCGGCAGCTGTCCTTGAGAGCCAGTTATTATTATAAGCGTAGCGTGCTACCATCTTCGACCGCATCATCACTTACCAAGAGGTAATAGTGGTCAAATGCTAGCCTATGACATTTTGTTTTTGTTTTCAATAGCTTTTAGAAGGGGCCCATCAGTTCAACGAATTATTATCTCTAACTATCTTGTAGAAAGAAAAATATTTAAAAATATTTATTCAACTTCACTTAACACAAAGATGATTAGGTCATTTTATATATACAATATAAATATCATCGACGTCATAGCAATGTTGTTTTGTTTATTTGCTTTGTTGGATTAATGTGATATAATTTAATTTTTTTAATTCCGATAACTATTTGTGACATTATTGACTGATTTATTTTTATTATGATTGTTGTAATATAATTTAGTTGTAATATTCCTTAAATAATGTAATTAGTTTTTGTACCGTTTTGATTAACGTTAAATAAATAAATAAACAGCGATCAACAAACACATAACCCTCCCAACTGCTTCTTTGCGACGCCGTGGGGTAAAAAATAGTTTTCTTGACTTCGGCGGGATATGTCTCGCCAACGCTACGCCCCCACAAAAATATGATGTACTAAACCCTACCTTGATTTTAAAATCCCTATTCAACGATACCACACACGAGGGGGGTGACATTTTTTTTTTAGGTCTGGACTTCGTCCTCTCTAGGGGGCGCCACATTCAATTTTTTGTGACGTCACATAGCCTATAACTAGCAGACAAATAAGACGCGATCAACGACACCTCATTTGTCAAATTATGATAAGTAGCTCAGAAGTTATGAGGGAACAGGTGAACATACATACAAACATACATACCCACATACCGGTCAAAAACATAACCCTCCTTTTTGCTTCGCCGTAGTCGGGTAAAAAACATAAAAAAGCTATAAGTTAGTCGATACATGTCTCTCTCTCTCTCTCTCTCTCTATCTCTCTCTCTAACTCTCTCAATATCTCTTTCAATCTTTCTCTTAAAAAAAATAACGTTATTGCCTCAAATTCAACGCGTGCTTTAAAGTAATTAGGATATGTAGGCCTTGCCGTCAGACTGATTAATTTTATTTTAACAGAATCCAGGGATCACAAACACAGAATACAAATTATGCTGCATCAAGTAGCTGATTTTAATCAGCGCCCATATGAACCCATATTAACGTAACCTTTGTATGACGAATTTGTTTATTTTTCTACGATATTACTAAATATTCAGATTTTCACCTACTAGGGTTACTACGCTATTTTTACATACCCGTCAGTAATCTAATGCTGGGTACACACCCAACGAATGCGGACAAACGCTGAGTAGAGAGAGATGGAGCTATACGCCCATATAGACGCGTCTTCTTCCATGCGCCCATTCTTTCGCCTTCGTTCACTTGGTGTGTAAGTACCATAATCATTTTATTAAGCAAACCTTAATAAAAAGTTGGAAGCTGAATCCTACACGATCTCTGAGTGATGCTAAATGGGTGGCACGATAGTACGATTCAACTGAGGATTATATAATCTGTGGTTAAGGCTCAAAGCACCCACCGCCGACAATTAGTTCACCGAGTTCCAGCATGATGTTCGTTTTCAGCCAGTCCGGATAACAGGGTAAGAATAGATACATAGATAAACTCTTTATTGCGGCACCAAAGATACAGACACATATAACTTTTACAGCTTCAAAATAAAGTGTTAATGGGCGGTCTTATCGGTAACAGCGATCTCTTCCAAACCTTTGTATGAAGAGGATCGAAATAGTAGCTTAATGCAGGGTGCGCCGATTTAAATTAAAATAAAAAGAATAACAATAACATGTATACCTAAACTAACATAATCATACCTACTACCTATAATATAACAATAAACACAGATTACTTACATAAATTCCTAAACACGGATTCTTTAAATTTTAAACAGATTGATAGAACAGACAGAAGCAGCTTGACACTATTTATAAAAAATATATTTTTTTTAAACCTACTTCATAACCACAAACAGGCACTCAAAAGCGAAAAATAAATTACTTAATATAATTATTATAAGCGCTGCCCACTTATCTATTTGAAGTCGGTGCCAGCCAATTCTGTTGGATAGTAGATAGATACTATGTACGTAGTAGTAGTAAGTAGGTAGATACATGTAGGTAGTATCTATCTACTACCTACTGTGGTTATGAAGTCGGGTTTTTTTTGAAAAATAATTTATTTTATCCTACTTACTGCAAAACAATTTTTAATTAATTACATGCATCTATAAAATTTCGTGTCTGGGCCGTTATACACTGACGGATATATACTTTGTGAAAAATTCAAGTCTGTACCTATAACGGAAGGGGGTATTCTGGTCTAGAAAATTGAAAAAATCAAATTTTTTTGCCATATTTTCAAAGCTTAGACTTTCAAAAATATGCTCTTTAAAGGATTTTTCAAAATTCGAATTATTTTGAGAGATACAGTGGATTTTGTGACGCGGCACTTAAACCGGCCGAGCGGCCTACTGGTTCATCAAGCTGGTGTAAATGGCAACAAGCCGCAGCCAACAACACTCTTGAAGGCTTTGCCCACGAGCACCCTCCTCTGGATGTTAAAGTATTGGATATAATTAAGCCGATTAATCCAAAGTGAGTATTAAACATAATTATCTGAGTTATTTAACTGGAAATCTTTCTCAAACTTCAAACGCGTTTTTCTCAAAACTCCTTTTGTTGAGGTGGTTGACACGATATCTCAAGTTCTATCTGACCGATTCCTTTGAAATTTTGTGAGATACTTTTTCATACATCTCTTTATCACTAGAGCTAAGGATTTTGGAAAATTCTTATTTGAAGTATTTTTTAAAAATTCGTAAAGGTCGAAAAACAGGGGTAAAAAAAAATTTTTTTTTTCAAATAGACGCCAATTTGTAATTTTTTTTTTTTTTTTCGGCCGTAGTTCAAGATGTAGCGACATCTTTACTAATTAAGAATTTTTTTTGTTTGTTCGATTTAGATCACTACAAGGGTTGGAATCATGTCAACTAGGGAGCACTGTTTGACTAGCAACCCCCAAATATTATGTTTCTTTGAAGTGTTTCACACTTAATATTTTTGTAAATTGTTTAACACAATCCAAAATTTCATCGTACCGACGGGACTTGAACCCGCAACCTCCGGAATAACATGTTCCGGTGCTTTGCCAATTAAGCCACGGTGCGAAGTATCGTTACGACGAAATTAGTGGATTGCATTTTGTTAACCCAATTATGCATTGGTGGCGCCATCTATGACTACTTATTACGTAAGTTAATCATTCGGAAGAATACATTACAGTTTTCAAATCCGACGAGAGATGTTGCACTGCGTAAATCAAATATTATGTTTCTTTGAAGTGTTTCACACTTTATATTTTTGTAAATTGTTAAACACAATCCAAAATTTCATCGTACCGCCGGGACTTGAACCCGCAACCTCCGGAATAACATGTTCCGGTGCTTTGCCAATTAAGCCACGGTGCGAAGTATCGTTACGACGAAAAATTCGCACCGTGGCTTAATTGGCAAAGCACCGGAACATGTTATTCCGGAGGTTGCGGGTTCAAGTCCCGTCGGTACGATTAAATTTTGGATTGTGTTTAACAATTTAGCAACCTCCACTTCACCGACCTGTCACTGGATGAATTTTTGACTTTTTTTTTTAAATTTTTTTTATATACTTTAAAAATCAATAAATATTATATAAAAAAATTCATAGTAAAAATGTTTTTAATTTTTTTTTTATCCTAGTTTGAAAAATACCCAAAAAGTAGGGCTCTAGACCAGAACACCCCCGAAGACACAGATCTGTAAAGTGCGCACATATAGACACACGTGACAAAGTGTTCATTTGGTACCCTTTGCGTTCGAAACCCTAAACAATTGACTTCAAATGCCGCGCTAGTGAAAATACGAGTATCGTCTAGTAATAATGATGTCATCAAGGTATCAAAGGACAATGTCCAAATATCTCTGTGCAATAAAAGCATCTGACACACACGATTATTAATTGTCTATTATATTACAATAATTCCAAATACTTTTATAACACGGACTAGTTATATTCCAAAATGAATATAAAAAAGTATTATTTTCGATTATTGACATTAATCGCCGCCATATGGCCGCCATCTTTGCCAAACGTCATATCATGTCAAAAAATGTTCAAATCAAAAATCGTTGCAACCCGGGCAAAGTCTTGTCCTTACAAGACTTTGCCCGGTAGAACATTCCTGTGAAGACAAATTAATTCTCCCCACCTTTGTTTCTATCTCGCTCACAGTTACCGTAAGAATATCTGTCAAAAACCAAAATCAACGAGAAGAAAGATGTTAAAACATTATATATCATATTTTCTTGTCTTCAAAAGTATATGCAATAGCAACCTCCATTCTGTATAATCTTCTTGAGACTCTTCTTCTACAGTAACTAGTAAGTCATCGAGATAAGTAAATGCGTCGTAATACAAATGCTGATATATTAAAAACGGCTCTGCCGATTTCGTTAAAATTTAAATGGGACCACCTGTGAAGGATACCCTTTAAAACAAAAAAAGAATTTTCCAAATCGGTTCAGGCATCTTCGAGTAATCGGTGAACATCCATAAAAAATTAAAAAATTAAAAAAAAGATTCCGACGAATTGAGAACCTCCTCCTTTTTTGTGAAGTCGGTTAATGGAAGATAAGCTTTTAAACGGCTCTTGAAAATATGAAGGGATGGTGAAGATTTCACAGGTTCAGGAAGAGTGTTCCAGAGCCTAACAGCCTGGACGGTAAAGGCTTTATCATACAAACTGGAACCATGTGCGGGAAAGTTCAGGGTTAAGTTTTCTGATAACCTTAGAGAAAGAGAGTTAGAACTGTGGAGGATGTTAAAGCGTTCTTTTAGATACGGCGGAGTAGAAGGATTGAATATAATGTTATAGAGAAGAGAAAGAATATGAGTATTCCGGCGAAGGCGAATAGGAAGCCACTTGTGCTTTAAGCGAAACTGAGATACATTATCATATTTACGCATTACGAATAGTTGCGCTATGAAGATTACACTAATGTCAATTTACCAACACCTCGTCTGACGCATTTTTCCACTTCCACCTGTATCCTGTATCCTGCATCGTCGCTAAGCATCAGATAAGGTAGTGCAGTAGTCAAATGCTTAACGGCCATCAAAAATTGGAAATAATCACACAACCAACTAAAAATACAAAGGCACTAAGCTATTATACCCAGAGTTCACGTGTCACAAACCGATTATTTTGCACGTAAACCGATCATTCATCATCATTGTAAATAATGTCGTACATCGATCAGCGTTCCTTCACAACATGCACAGTTTACACAGCAGTTACTTCGTAAAACGCGCACTGGCATTGAACTTGAGTGAGGTCAGTAGATTCAGTTGATTGCGACATTTGACGCCGCCGGAAAACTGGATGAGTTCCGCGTCGGGACAAGACAAACGTGACTTCTTGAACTCAATTGGCGAACTGGGAACTGTGAACCTCTCTGGTTGCTTCTGAGAATTGTTCGGCAGAGATGCCTGGTAGAGGTGGGTTAGTTTTTGGTTGGAATCAAAGCCTTTTTTGGGTTTATGTCAAATCGTGTCTCGTCTGAACATAAATAATGATACTAAGTCTCGTGCTATTTATTTTATATTTAGGATGAGTATTTTGTTATAATAGTTATATTGACAAGCGTTTGGCCATTAAATCACTGGAATGGTAATTGAGAATGATGGAAGCACGATAAGGAACTGGCTCTCTTAGTCACCTGTCAATACCTTCGAGCATTTACCAATGGAGATGTTAACGTTGTAATCCGCAAATCTTTTTTTCTGCCGATACTTACGGGGGACGAGGTAAACACGCATTGCACACACACAAATCACTCACATTAACGATCCCGCATACTAGCTTGAAACACGCACACAGTATAAAAAATACAGCGTAGTTACGCACGCTCATTTGGCCAATAATGGCTATATGTCCAGCAGAGGGGTACGCCTTGCATTGACATCTCCATTGGTAAATGCTCGAAGGTCAATACGCACTAGTGTTTAGCGCTAGGATGATGGATTACAATGAATGGCGTCAAAACTTTGGCAGCATGTCCATTTTCTGTTTGTGTTAGTGTCTAGAACTGCTAGAGTGTGCGTGAGTAGGGAAGTGATCACTAGTGTAGAACATATCGATAAAAAGGTGAAAAATGTAGAAAACTAAAACTTATGTAAAAAGAAAACAATTTATGTGATAAAATACGTAGTTACTTTACTGAACTTATGGAAATTAGTTATCGTTAAAAAATGCTACAGTACTTAACTGTAATTAGGCAACCTTAAATCTGGCGGTATAGATTTCTTAGCTTTTCTATAACACAAATCTTAAATGTTTTGCGTTTTCAATACGTCAATTAAATAATACAATTTTGAACTACAAAGCATCTATACTTCTATACTAATATTATAAAGAGATAACATGTATTGTATTGAGTTAGCTCAAAAACTACAGGACGATTATTTTTTCTCTCATATATAAATATACTAGCTGTTATCCGCGGCTTCGCCCGCGTTATTTGAGTCTTTATGACCTTTGAGGTCAAGATCGATGATCTCTTAGGCCAAGTCACCATAGATGACCCTAAAGTCGAACTCAATATCCTCTATTGTTAAAGTCATTAATCATTTTGGTTAGGTATACAAAGTTGTGCTGTTTAAATGTTTCACTCAACACAAAAGTTCCTGAAACATTTCTTACAAAGAAAATAAGGTGAATAGCTGAGCGAGCGCAGCGAGAGCAATTTTTTTGCGCGAGCGAAATTTTTTTAAGACTTTTTATGACCCTGACAAATTTGCGACCTAATAATCAACTCACTATAGATGACTCTTAGGTCGAACTCGATATCGTCTATTGTTAAAGTCATTAATAATTACTTGGTAAACCTAACCAAGGTTTACCAAGTTTTGCTGTTTAAGTATTTGAGTCAGTCTAATGTATGAGGCTGTTGAAACACGCTATTATACGCTATATAGCGTTACTAGCTGTTACCCGCGGCTTCGCCCGCGTTATTTGAGTCTTTATGACCTTTGAGGTCAAGATCGATGATCTCTTAGGCCAAGTCACCATAGATGACCCTAAAGTCGAACTCAATATCCTCTATTGCTAAATTCATTAATCATTTTAGTTAGGTATACGAAGTTGTGCTGTTTAAATGTTTGACTCAACACAAAAGTTCCTGAAACATTTCTTACAAAGAAAATTAGGTGAATAGCTGCGCGAGCGCAGCGAGAGCTATCATTGCGCAAGCGAAAATTTTTTATGACTTTTTATGACCCTGACAAATTTACGACCTAATAATCAACTCACTATAGATGACTCTTAGGTCGAACTCGATATCGTCTATTGTTAAAGTCATTAATAATTACTTGGTAAACCTAACCAAAGTTTACCAAGTTTTGCTGTTTAAGTATTTGAGTCAGTCTAATGTATGAGGCTGTTGAAACACGCTATTATACGCTATATAGCGTTACTAGGTGTTACCCGCGGCTTCGCCCGCGTTATTTGAGTCTTTATGACCTTTGAGGTCAAGATCGATGATCTCTTAGGCCAAGTCACCATAGATGACCCTAAAGTCGAATTCAATATCCTCTATTGTTAAAGTCATTAATCATTTTAGTTAGGTATACGAAGTTGTGCTTTTTAAATGTTTGACTCAAAACAAAAGTTCCTGAAACATTTCTTACAAAGAAAATAAGGTGAATAGCTGCGCGAGCGCAGCGAGAGCTATCATTGCGCGAGCGATAATTTTTTATGACTTTTTATGACCCTGACAAATTTACGACCTAATAATCAACTCACTATAGATGACTCTTAGGTCGAACTCGATATCGTCTATTGTTAAAGTCATTAATAATTACTTGGTAAACCTAACCAAGGTTTACCAAGTTTTGCTGTTTAAGTATTTGAGTCAGTCTAATGTATGAGTCTGTTGAAACACGCTATTATACGCTATATAGCGTTATAACTGCGAAAAATTTTTACGACTTTTTATGACCCTGACAGTTTTTATGACCTACTAAGTCAACACTGATGACACTCAGGTAAAACGTGATAGTCACTTATTTTAAGGTTAATAATCATTATGATTATTGAAGGTTGTACTGTTTAAATGTATGACTCGTTTTGATGTATATGGTTATTAATATACAAAAGTTAAATTGTTAATTGTTAAACACAATCCAAAACTTCATCGTACCGACGGGACTCGAACCCGCACCCCCCGGATTACACGTCCAGGTGCTCTGCCAATTAAGCCACGGTTCATGAAGTTTTGGATTGTGTTTAACAATTTACAAAAATATGAAGTGTGAGACACTTCAAAGAAACATAATATACAAAAGTTGCTTATATATTACCTTCAAAGTAGATAAAACAAATGCCTGCGCAAGCGTAGCAAGCGGCGCTATCACTGAGCGAGCGAAGCGAGCGCGAAAAATGTTTAACTACTTTTTATAACCCTCACAGTTTTTATGACCTACTTAGTCAACACGCATGACATTAAGGTTAAACTTGATATCCACTTATTTTAAGGTTAATAATCATTATGATTATTGAAGGTTGTACTGTTTTAATTTATGACTCGTTTTGATGCATGTGGCTATTAAAATACAAAAGTTGCTGAAATATTACCTTCAAAGTAGTTAAAATAAATAATTGTGCTAGCTTCGCGAGCGAAGCGAGCGCTAATTTTTTACGACTTTTAATGACCCTGACAGTTTTTATGACCTATTAAGTCAACACTGATGACACTCAGGTCAAAGTCGATAATCTGTCAGGTCGAAGTCGATAATCTCAGGTTAAAGTCGATAATCACTTATTTTAAAGTTAATAAACATTATGATTATTGAAGATTGTACAGTTTTTATTTATGACTCGTTTTGATGTATGTGGGTATTAATATACAAAAGTTGCTGAAATATTACCGTCAAAGTTGATAAAATAAATGCTTGTGCGAGCGCAGCGAGCGCTATCAGTGCGCGAGCGAAGCGAGCGCGGAAATTTTTTACGACTTTTTATGACCCTGACAGTTTTTGTGACCTACTAATTCAACACTTATGACATTAGGGTTAAATTTTATATCCACTTAATTTAAGATTACTAATCATTATGATTATTGAAGGTTTTTCTGTTTCAATTTATGACTCGTTCTAATGCATGTGGCTATTTAAATTCAAAAGTTTAAGTTTTTTAAGACGAAATATTTCCTACAAAGTAGATTAAACAAATGCTTTCGCGAGCGCAGGGAGTGCTATAACTACGCGAGCGAAGCGAGCGCGAAAAAATGTTACGTGTTTTAATGACCCTGACAGGTTTTATGACCTACTAAGTCAACACCAATTATCCTAAGGCTGTTAAAACACGAAAGTTTTTGAAATACTTCCCACAAAGCAGATAAACACGTTGGGCAAGCAAAGCCAGCGCGTAAATTTTGATGACTTCTAATGATTCTGACAGTTTTATGGCCAAATCAAGACAATAAATAAGTCATTATAGACGAACCTAAGGTCAAACTTTTATGATTATGTTAACTCTATGTAAAGTTAACAAAAATTATATGCAACCTCACTTAACTGCCGAAAAAAAAAGTATTCTTTGCCCTTTTATGCCCTATTAAATGTGTTTGTACAAAATGTCATGTGAATCGGTCAAGCCTTTTGGCCGAAAAGAGGCCAGACATATACAAAATTCAACAATAAAAAACTGACTACCGAACTCGATTGTAAAAAAAGTAACCAATGTGCTCGGATCTCGGACTCTACTCTTGGTCTATGTCTTATTGACTGTCTCTGTACAATTTAAGCTCAATCGGTCAACTCGTTTAACCGAGAAGAGGTCACACGTTTAAAAAATGCAATAGAAAAAATAAGTTACCCGAACTCAACTGTTAAAAAAATATCTTTTGTCGTTCTATGCCCTATTAACTGTATTTGTACAAAATTTGAGCTGAATCAAGCCGTTTATTCGAGAAGAAGTCTTATATTTACAAAATTCAATTCAAAATATTTGGACCCCCTGACTTGATAGCCAGATAAAAAGTTTTCTATATCCTATTCTGCCCTATGAACTGTCTTCATACAACATGTCAGGCAAATTGGTCAAGCTGTTTATTCGAGAAGAGGTCTTATATTTACAAAATTCAATTAAACATATTTGGACCCCCTGACTCGATAGCCAGAAAAAAGTTTTCTATATCCTATTCTGCTCTATGAACTGTCTTTATACAACATGTCAGGCAAATCGGCCAAGCCTTTTATTCGAGAAGAGGTCTTATATTTACAAAATTCAATTAAAAATATCTGGACCCCCTGACTCGACAGCCAGAAAAAAAGTATCCTATATCCTTTTCTGCCCTATGACATGTATGCACACAAAATTTCAGGCAAATCGGTCAAGCCGTTTATTCGAGAAGAAGTCTAATATTTACAAAATTGAATTAAAAATATTTGGACCCCCTGACTTGATAGCCAGAAAAAAAGTTTTCTATATCCTATTCTGCCCTATGAACTGTCTTTGTACAATATGTCAGGCAAATCGGTCTAGCCGTTTATTCGAGAAGAGGTCTTATATTTACAAAATTGAATTTAAAATATCCGGACCCCCTGACTCGACAGCCAGAAAAAAAGTATCCTATATTCTATTCTGCCCTATGGCATGTATTCACACAAAATTTCAGCCAAATCGGTCAAGCCGTTTGACCGTGAAGAAGTCCCAAACAAACAAACAAACAAATAAACAAACTGACTTTCGCATTTATAATATTGGTGTTGATTACTGCGAAAAATTTTTACGATTTTTTATGACCCTGACAGTTTTTATGACCTACTAAGTCAACACTGATGACACTCAGGTTAAAGTCGATAATCACTTATTTTAAGGTTAATAATCATTATGATTGTTGAAGGTTGTACTGTTTATATGTATGACTCGTTTTGATGTATATGGTTATTAATATACAAAAGTTGCTTATATATTACCTTCAAAGTAGATAAAACAAATGCCTGCGCAAGTGTAGCGAGCGGCGCTATCACTGAGCGAGCGAAGCGAGCGCGAAAAATTTTTAACGACTTTTTATAACCCTCACAGTTTTTATGACCTACTTAGTCAACACGCATGACATTAAGGTTAAACTGGATATCCACTTATTTTAAGGTTAATAATCATTATAATTATTGAAGGTTGTACTGTTTTAATTTATGACTCGTTTTGATGCATGTGGCTATTAAAATACAAAAGTTGCTGAAATATTACCTTCAAAGTAGTTAAAATAAATAATTGTGCGAGCTTCGCGAGCGAAGCGAGCGCTAAAAGTGTTTACGACTTTTTATGACCCTGACAGTTTTTATGACCTACTAAGTCAACACTTATGATACTCAGGTTAAAGTCGATAATCACTAATTTTAAGGTTAATAATAATTATGGTTATTGAAGTTTGTACTGTTTCAATTTATGACTCGTTTTGATGCATGTGTCTATTAAAATACAAAATTGCTGAAATATTACCTTCAAAGTAGATAAAATAAATAATTGCGCGAGCGAAGCGAGCCCGAAAAATTTTTACGACTGTTTATGACCCTGACAGTTTTTATAACCTACTAAGTCAACACTGATGACACTCAAGTGAAACGTGATATTCACTTAAATATTTCCTAAAAAAAAGAGAAAATAAATGCTTGCGCGAGCGTCGCGAGCATTATCGCTGCGCGAGCGAAGCGAGCGCGAAAATTTTTTACGACTTTTTATGACCCTGACAGTTTTTATGACCTATTAAGTCAACACTGATGACACTCAGGTTAAAGTCGATAATCACTTATTTTTAAGTTAATAAACATTATGATTATTGAAGATTGTACAGTTTTAATTTATGACTCGTTTCGATGTATGTGGGTATTAATATACAAAAGTTGCTGAAATATTACCGTCAAAGTTGATAAAATAAATGCTTGTGCGAGCGTAGCGAGCGCGGAAATTTTTTACGACTTTTTATGACCCTGACAGTTTTTATGACCTACTAATTCAACACTTATGACATAAGGGTTAAATTTTATATCCACTTAATTTAAGGTTACATTATGATTATTGAAGGTTGTTCTGTTTCAATTTATGACTCGTTTTAATGCATGTGGCTATTTAAATTCAAAAGTTTAAGTTTTTTTAAAACGAAATATTTCCTACAAAGTAGAATAAACAAATGCTTTCGCGAGCGCAGGGAGTGCTATAAATACGCGAGCGAAGCGAGCGCGAAAAAATGTTACGTGTTTTAATGACCCTGACAGGTTTTATGACCTACTAAGTCAACACCAATTATCCTAAGGCTGTTAAAACACGAAAGTTTTTGAAATACTTCCCACAAAGCAGATAAACACGTTGAGCAAGCAAAGCCAGCGCGTAAATTTTGATGACTTCTAATGATCCTGACAGTTTTATAGCCAAATCAAGACACTAAATAAGTCATTATAGACGAACCTAAGGTCAAACTCTTATGATTATGTTAACTCTATGTAAAAATAACAAAAAATATATGCACCCTCACTTAACTGCCGAAAAAAAAGTATTCTTTGCCCTTTTATGCCCTATTAAATGTTTTTGTACAAAATGTCATGTGAATCGGTCAAGCCTTTTGGCCGAAAAGAGGCCAGACATATACAAAATTCAACAATAAAAAACTGACTACCGGACTCGATTGTAAAAAAAGTAACCAATGTGCTCGGATCTCGGACTCTACTCTTGGTCTATGTCTTATTGACTGTCTCTGTACAATTTAAGCTCAATCGGTCAACTCGTTTAACCGAGAAGAGGTCACACGTTTAAAAAATGCAATAGAAAAAATAAATTACCCGAACTCAACTGTTAAAAAAATATCCTTTGTCGTTCTATGCCCTATTAACTGTATTTGTACAAAATTTGAGCTGAATCGGTCAAAACGATTGCCGCTAAGAGGCAACACATTATTCTATCATAAAATTATGGACACCTGAAATTGCCAGCCAAAAAAATAGTATCCTATGTCTTATTGACCGTCTGTGCACAAAATTTCAGCTGAAATAGTTGACCCGTTTGACTGAGAGGAGGCCACACATTTACAAAGTTCAATAAAAAAAATCTGGACACCTGGACTCGACTGCCAGAAAAAAAGTATCCTATGTGCTTCTATGCCATATGAGCTATATATGTAGAAAATTTCAGCCATATCGGTCAAGCCGTTTAGCTGATAAGTGGCCACACATAACCCTAAATTCAATAAAAAAAATCTGGACACCCAGACTCGATAGCCAAAAAAAAGTATCCTATATCCTATTCTGCCCAATGAACTGTCTTTATACAACATGCAAGGCAAATTGGTCAAGCCGTTTATTCGAGAAGAAGTCTTATATTTACAAAATTCAATTAAACATATTTGGACCCCCTGACTTGATAGCCAGAGAAAAAGTTTTCTATATCCTATTCTGCCCTATGAACTGTCTTCATACAACATGTCAGGCAAATTGGTCAAGCTGTTTATTCGAGAAGAGGTCTTATATTTACAAATTTCAATTAAAAATATCCGGACCCTCTGACTCGACAGCCAGAAAAAAAGTATCCTATATTCTATTTTGCCCTATTACATGTATTCACACAAAATTTCAGGCAAATCGGTCAAGCCGTTTATTCGAGAAGAAGTCTTATATTTACAAAATTCAATTAAAAATATCTGGACCCCCTGACTCGACAGCCAGAAAAAAAGTATCTTATATTCTATTCTGCCCTATGGCATGAATTCACACAAAATTTCAGGCAAATCGGTCAAGCCGTTTATTCGAGAAGAAGTCTTATATTTACAAAATTCAATTAAAAATATTTGGACCCCCTGACTCGATAGCCAAATAAAAAGTATTCTATATCCTATTCTGCCCTATGTACTATCTTTGTACAAAATTTCAGCCAAATCGG
This sequence comes from Cabera pusaria, assembly GCA_954871355.1. Lineage (NCBI taxonomy): Eukaryota > Metazoa > Arthropoda > Insecta > Lepidoptera > Geometridae > Cabera > Cabera pusaria. Next base: position 23,020,497 of record OX940892.1, read on the forward strand.
TCAAGCCGTTTGACCGTGAAGAAGTCCCAAACAAACAAACAAACAAACAAACAAACAAACAAACTGACTTTCGCATTTATAATATTGGTGTTGATTGGTGTTGATTAATGGTCTTTTAGAATGAACATAGGCTATATATTATCCTGTTTAAAAGGTAGGTATATTCGTGAAGACCTATTTGGCAACTTAAGTCGCCAATAAAATGTTACAGAACTTTCAAGGCTATTTTCTTCTATACATTATTAATCCTTATTTGAATAATTACGCTAATTATCTTGGCCCAATATCATAGATTAAAATTGTCCTTTACAGTATATAATTTAAATGAAAATACTAAAAGTGCCCTGCGGCTTCGGCCGCGTTAAAGACTTCTTTTATTTACTTAAAACTTTTATTTTGTGAAACCTTTCTATCATAAAAGACATCAAAGAAGTAAAAGCCAAATCGGTTCACCCGTTTTCAAGTTATTGCGTGACTAAGGGAAATAGGGATTCATATTTATAAAACCCAAAAAAACCATATTGACTGTCAGACTTTTTTTACCAACCCCTTGCAAAAATCTTGCAACACGTATTTACTTATTTATTTATAGAAGTACTTACGTAAATCTATAAGTTTTTATATATTGTATATATTTTTTCATTATAAATTATAAGTAATATCCGTGGGGAATTTTTACAAAATGCTTTCTCAGCGGAAACCTACGTCATAACAACTATCTACATTTTAAATTTCAGCGCAATCCGAAACAATATTGATTTTCAGACTTTGTTACCCCCACTTCACCCTCTTAGGGTGGCATTTTGAAAAAGCCTGAAACTCGTATTTACTTATTTATTTACAGAAGTACGGTTTGCGTGAAGGTCGAATAAAATGACTATCCAAACTTTGAACCCCCGTTTCATCCCCTTAAAGAGTGAATTTTGAAAAATATTTTCTTAACGGATACTTATGTTAAAACAACTGGATGCCAAATTTAAGCGCAACCCGAAACAATATTGATTTTCAGACTTTGTTACCTCATTTCACTCTTTTAGGGGTGGAATTTTGAAAAAGCCTGAAACGCGTATTTACATATTTTTTTACTAAAGCACTTGTATGAAGTTTCGAATAGAAAAGACTATCTAATCTTGTTTATCCGTACAAACTTTGAACCTCCATTTCACGCCCTTACGGGGTGAATTTTGAAAAATCCTTTCTTAGTACACCCTTGCGTACTAAGACAAATATACTCTTTAAATTTCAAGTCTCTACGACCAGCGGTTTAGGCTGTGCGTTGTCTGTTAGGCAGTCAGTATGTCAGGACAAAGATTCTTATAGTATTAGATAAATTATCATATAAAATTACGCGCGTCGCAAATAATAAAAAAAATGCAGTGAAACCACAAATTAGGCCATACTTACTTTGTAAACATTAATCAGATTTTTAATTGTAAAAGGTAGCAGGACAAGCATGACTCTCACTTGATGGTGAGCGATTACGTCTACCTATTACAGATACAGCGATACAGGAAAATTCTGGCAGTCCAGAATTTTGAATGTCACTCCACTGCGCCTGTTACCTTGAGACATAAAGATGTTAAGTTTCACATGCCCCGTAATTTCACTGGACACCTTGCCATTCCAACCGAAAAACATTCATATGAAAATTAATTGGCAAAGTGGTGGTACCGGCCCAGGCGGACTAGCAGAAGTCCTACCACTACAGAAAAATTAGCTCATTTTTTTGTAGATGCTAACGATATAAAGTAATTTAATGTCAATATAGTATGATATATTGTAGCATCATCATCATCAGCCAGTGTCAGTCCACTGCTGGACTGTAGGCCTCTCCCAAGATGCGCCACTAAGCTCGATTTTCAGATCTTTTTTTCCAATCACTGCCCACCGCATTGCGTATGCCGTCGCTCTCCACTCTTCAAAACTCAAAATTTAAAATCACCCCGACTGATCCTATAATGAAAATAAAAATATTCCAATGAGTCTGAACACGACATCTCACCTGTAAGTTGGCGAGGAGTTGAGTATTCAGCAGATTCCGGAAGATGTCCCAGCATCATGTCAATGCTTCAGTGTCCTTTGTCGTTGAAGAAAAGCATACCGAATTTCGAATTAATCACTATGAAAGTTGATTTCATAGCGCCATCAACTAGAAAAATGCTCATAGTTTTACAACGGCTAAACAGATTTTCATGAATCAGAGCTAATAAAACTTTCGATTAAAACACTTTCAAAACCGTTTCATCATCCTTCATTGCTCGCAGAGGAAGATTATAGGAAGACTTACAGGAAGATTTTCTATCTTGACTCCACTAGCTTCTATTCTTATTGTTATATATCGGCTGTAATTCACGTACCATTAGTCGAATTTTCTCGACCTGGGTTTCGAGCGAGTCAGTCGCTCTTCCTCGGGAGTGAGGTCACGCGGTGAGATCGCGATGTTCACCAGTAAATTCGACTAAAGGTACGTGAATTACTGCCGGTATATAACAATAATAATGTTACAAATTCACGATAATTTTAAAATCAAAATAGCTTCTATTCTTTTCCGTTTCCTCGGTGTCAGTTCCAGCTTGATTGATAATCTAGTAGGTACAAAATTGATTTTTCAAAATGTTTAGAACAAAGTCTGAAGTGTTTCGTTGGATCCTAATTTTCACGCCTTACTGCCTTTATCCACTTGATTGGATTTTCGGACATTTTGGAAACCTACAACAAAATTATATAATATATTAATGTGGTAAACTGTCACACATTCTTCATAAAAATATATATAATAGCATTATCATAAGTAATAATAGATTGAATACGAGTAAGTATAAGTGCTGATAATATAATTAGGTACCTAGTTACTACTAATTTTGCGCGACATTACTTTGATCACTTTTTATAATATTTTAAGATCGTTCACAAAACGAAAAAACCAACTTCAAATGCCACGCTATCCATTTTCAGTATAAAGTTAAAGTTGGAGGTGTTTATGTCCATATCTCTGGAGATACTTATCAGATTTCAAAAAATGTACAATGGGACCAAACGGGCAGAATAATCTCTCGAAAAAAATTTCCAATACGGTTAAGAACTTACGGAGTTATGAGATAACAAACATAAAAAAGGCGAACTGAGAACCTCATCTTTTTATTGTGAAGTCGGTTAAAAATATTCAAATTTCGTTCTAAGCAAGGCCATAAGCTAACCGTTCCTAATCCTTAAAAAAATCTTCATATTATAAATCAACTAGCTGGGTCCCGCGGCTTTGTCCGCGTTTATTGACAGCGGCAACATGCGCGTGGGCTATGCGCGGTAGAAAACACTGCTTAATTTGCACATTATTATATTACATTATTATTATATATTACCTTCCCTATTTGTATCAGATATTGTTCCCTATTTCATTAGCTTCAATTTTGATTTCGCGGAACTTTATTTTATTCTAAAATAGAAGTAGCCAAGTTACTTGGTAGTTAATATTTTAACATCAGCATCCTGCTAGTGAAAGTCCCGTTAAATTGGTCCAGTCATTTCAGAGATAAACCGGAACAAACAGACAGACAGACAAACAATTAAAATTTTGTTTTTTATGTAAGTACCGTATATTCTTTCATATGCATTTAGTGAAAAGCTGTTAATTTGGAATTACAAACAGACACTTCAATTTTTTTATATGTATAGATTTAGTGTAAAATGTATATAAACGATTTATATATTTGAAGTTTTAAGTGTAATATTATAATATTACACTTAAAGGAATTTATATATTCCTTTTTATAAGGGTATCGACTATATTTATCGACAAAGTTTTGGAGGGTTCTCGTACATCACTAGCCGGGCGGCGTAAAATAATGTTTGTTATTTACATAAATTAAAGCTTTCAAATGATAACCATTTACCACCTCGGTAGTTATATGACGAAAAAGATGTATATAATGTAAGCAAAATAAATATTTTGATTCAAAAAGTGGTTATATATGAGAATAAATGCCCACAAAGACTTACGTGTGAAATGATAATTCTGGATCTTTTACGCCTCCTTTAGTTGTTCTTGATGGATAAAACACAGCACAACACGACATAATTTAACCATGTAACAGGGTTTCAGTCTTTAAAGCTATGTTTCTATTTAATTTTTAATTTATAAGTATGATGCGTCGCTATATTATGGCCTGTTAGCCGGTCAAAAATGGACACGATCACCCATGCACGAGGTTGTCAATTTGATATTAGCTTTCTCGTTTACTCTTATTTCGCGATCCCTGCAATAGAAAGGGTAGGACAATGTGTTGATAGAATGAAAGTCGATGTGACAACGTCACATGGCTGACATGGCTCCATCCATTGTAATCCATCATCCTAGGTTTAGCGACATATTTTTAAAGTGAAGACTTCTCTAGCGGCGTTGTAAACTTTTTTGGGATGGGTAAAAAATGTTAAACTCGTGTCAGAACACGTGACCTGATCGAAAATTTGTAAGATGAAGGGAGAGTAGACCAAATGCACAACGTTAATGTTCAAGTTTTCACTTCTGCCGGCAAGCCAACCCGTTGCTTTTTTTAATACTTCTAAATCTCTCAAGTTAGAATCTCTCATTTAGAATTGCTCGGTAGCCAGGGAAGATAAGTCTAGGTTATTTATTAGTTGGAATCAAGTGCGATTTAGGGCGAATGACAGAGCGTATCTCGTGCTATATAAGATGGTCTGAACAAAGCTCAAGGTAAAAGGTGTCATGCGTCAAGGAGGAAGGTATATGTTAAGACGAAAGTTAATTTTTTGGTTTGGTTTGGTAACTGCCGCTTGCGTGCATAGTTGTCAGCTGTTTGTTAACCGACTTCAAAAAAGGAGAAGGTTTCTCAATTCGACCGCATATATGTTTTTTTTCTTGTATTGCTTAGCTTACATTGTTACAGGCAAGAGCTTGCATTTTTGTTGATAAAACTTGGAGACTTGCTTTTATTTCATCTACAAAGAATTATGACTTCAGCACTACCTTGCGTTTTAAATAATCTCACTCATACATAATACTTATAACTATGTAGGCATTTGTTAAGAAGCATACATATCGTAGATCCTGCTCCGGAAGTGAATAACCTTTTGTCACATACTCTATATGTAAATATAATACCTAATTTAAATATGAATACCGCCTAGACGCCGTATCCACAAAATACAATTTTATATTGTCGTAACTTACAAAGAGCCTTACTACCAACATATATTATACCTCAGTCAGCTCTCTGATTTCATATTACTTATACTTTAGCATAATAATGAAAACAACAGATCCGTACTTTCTTAAGTTTTTTAATTCATTAGTGAGCTTGTAAAACTTTAAATTCTCGCGATCTGGGCGTAGGTTCACATTAGGTGAGGTGGTAAACTAAGTCATGAAAATATTTAGTTAATTGTTTATTAACGAGTTCAATAGTTGCAATGCGCCGTAGTTTAATCTTGTCTAGAGGTGATTGGCTACATCACTGACTTGCCAGAATGCTGATCGAAGTAACTGCATCTGGCACTAGACAGTCCAAGGACATATTCATATTTCATATTTATTTTATTCCAAGTAACAATATACATTGTATGGGAAATTACAGACATTGGACATACACGAAATCACATAAAATAAAAAGAAACAAGAAGAAAGAGACAGTCTAGTTGGATCTACCTTAGTTTGCTCAGCGATGAATGATGGCCTATCCAAGTTATAAAAAACTTGACAAACAATAAAGAGCTTCGGGAGATGAGAAAGTAAATAACCGTCTAACTCTGCCTCTCTCAAAACATAGCCCAATGAAACTGCAGACTCAACACTCGGCATAATTAGTAAACCATCCGAACCCGAACCTACTGCGAGTAGGGATACCATTATATTTAATTTTCCAGGAACATGTAAGTTACGTTAAATCATGACAGAAATGGCCTCTGGCTGATTTTATAAATGATATTTAAAAATTGTAATAATTTTCATTTGATTTATGGGACATAATTCTTATAGAGTTTGTTTTTCGATTAGTATAATTTCAGGGTCTACAAATCGCGAGTAAACAACTACCTACCTACTTATCTTCTAGGCAAGCGTGCTGCATTAAGAAGGATAAAGGCACATCGTCACTTACCTTCAGGTGAGATTGTGGTGAAATGCTTGCCAATAATGGTGAAAAAAATCTGAAACAAAAATTGGCACAGTGCTTTATGATTTACCAATTTTATATCTCACACGTTGTAACTTAAAACTCTATTATATTGAACAGACCGACTGCCGCCACCTGTTATAATTTGTACATAACCTAATTGTGTGTAAACTAAATAATAACAATGTTAAACAGTCCATAGGCTGCATAGCATAACTACATACAATTTACAAATCGAATTGTTTGCGAACATTAATTATAAAGGTATTGGGCAAGCTGGTAAAATTCTAATAGGTAACACTTTGCATGGTTGTAGGTTTGTAGTATACATCAATAGTTGTAGGGCAATGTCTAGTGTCCGCCCAGCAACCTGCTACCCTCAAGTTAGAAAATCTATCACCTATAATAACACTGGTGTGTTTTGATAGCTGTGCTTGAGAGCCAGTTCCCATTCTAGGCCTAACGTGCTACAAATCAGAATGTCGAGTGGACGCCTTTAGGGGAGGAGGTGCGACAACATTGAGAGAGTAGGTGGACATTTAGACGAAACAAGCACAGGGCAGAGAACTATGCAAAACTATGTACTCACACGCTTTACTGGGTGCCCGAGAAAAACACATAAGTACCTACTTATAAATTAATTTGTGTAAATAGTAATTTAATTCAATGTGATAATAATGAACTCTGCAATAAACGGCTTAGTCGTCAATTAAGTATGTTGTATGAGCAAAGCGAATCGTTCCATAGGTAATTCAAAACGTTCACTGTAATATCCTCAGAAGAACAAGTTTCCCTGGTCACCCTAGAAGCAATACAAATTTTTCACCCGCACATTATTTACATAACGATTGTGCCGCGCGACTCCGTTCGCTGTAATTGGGTAGCTTTCACCAATTGTGATGGTAATGGGGCCTTAGTTTAATGCCGCCGGAATTGGGGCTTATAGGGTTATGGGCCCACTCTGAATACCAACTTCAGAGGTTCTGACATTTAAATGATCTCTCAACTCTGAGGAATGTATATAGTTACATTATTTTATGTATCATTTATGAATCATGTTTTTGTTTTAAAACTAATCAATACCATTTTGGAAACAACATTTTCTCTTTATTTTAATGTACCTACTTATGTCATGTTAAGTTACACCATTGGCATGCGTCCTATAATTTGGAAAATTCAATTTTCTTTGAAAGGAATGTTCAAGAGATTTAGAACGAACTTGAGAGATAGCTGTGTACTGTGTAGTACTATTTTATTCTATGCCTATACCTACACTTCAATAAATAAAATAGTACTACGCCTACACGTGCAGCTATAGACCTCGTAACATCCTTATCAATGCGTGCAGCAGAAAATCACTCGCATGGCATGTGAAGAAAATCCTTATGAAAGTTTTTAAACGATACCTTATATTAGATATCAAATAACGTTTGGTAGCGACAAATGCAATTACTGTTTAAAAGTAATTACTCAGATGATAATACATATTGATCCGCCGAGAGATATTGCACTGCTTAAATCAAATATTAGTATATTTATTTTACTCTTTATATTATGATTGTGCATTATTATATACAATCCAAAATTTCGGATTTCTGGAAGCCGCACCTGGGTATAGAAAAGATAATAATACTACGTATCCTGGGTAACACGCCCAAGTCCAATACACTCCGCTAATCAGTTCCTTCTCTTATCTGTAAAAAGTTCTAGAAGCATGCAAGGCAACCTACGCCTACGTAAGTATAAGTAATCATAAGAAGGGGGTACACGGGTCGACGTCCAGGGTCGTTCAACAGACGGCCTTGTGCCACAGATTATATAATAGTAACTTCGTAACTTGTGCGACAGACGCAATACGTTCCAGACTCGATCGGACCTAAAATAAACGTAAAGGTACAAGGTACTATCGTTTAATCTGTGTAAAGAGTTATAGAGAGAGAGAGAGTAAAGAGAGAGAAAGAAAAAAGCTAGCTACAAGCACTGTAATATATTACCGTGCTACAAGAAAGACCATGCTCATTATTCAACCTTTGCATATTAAAATATACATATTTGTTTTTTTATGTTAACATACTCTAAGACCACGATCTCACATGATGCCAATTGACGATTCGGTCTAAGCGTTGTCTAAGTAAAATGGAATAAAATAGAATCATGCTTTATTGTACACCAAATGAAACATAACAATGAAATATTTCATATGATAACAATCGTACAATGGGTCTTATCGTTCGGAGCGATCTCTACCAGACGACCATTACATGGACTGGATTTCATATATAAATGTTGCAAGGGGGAATATATACGTACAGCTACAAAATTATATAAAAGATAAAATACCCTTCACTAAATATATTTATGTTCAATATGTATATACGAGTATAATCCAACAATAATATGTTAAATATATTATTGTTGGATTCACGCTTGTCTGGAAATGATACCTGGATGGCACTAAATAGATGACTATATCACTGGTGGTGTGCTTCTACTGTGACTCGAACCACTCACCGAAGAAAGATATGCTTTCGCCGAGTACCAGCATGTCAATGCCAGGCAGTTTGGCAGACGGTTTGTGAACTTTTGATGTGTTTTTTAAAGTGAAAACTTCTTTAGCGGCGTTGTGCATTTTTCTTGGGATTGAAAAAATGTTAAACTCGCGTCAGGTCACGTGTCCTGATCGAAAATTCGTAAGACGGAGCGCAGGGCGAATGTCATTCCAACGGAGCATAGGGCGCTTCCGCGAAGTGTCATTCCAACGGAGCGCGGGGCGCTTGCGTGAGGTGTCATTTCAAAATATTCAAAAATGACGTGTTAAAGTTTTCACTTCTGCCGGCACTCCCGGAGTGCCTGTTGTCCCACTGCTGGCCAAAGGTCTCCCCCATAGCCTGCCATGAATCTCTCTCCAGTGCTATACATTTCTGTCCAACCAGGCTGGTAGGCTACTATATCGTCACGCCACCTTTTCTTTTGATATGTATTTTATGTTAATTTTGATTTCCAGCGCCTCGTCTCAATATCGCCTGCTCACATTGCATCTTCACTTTTTCATATTATTATTAGCGGATCCGGCAGACGTCCTGCCCGATCGCAGCGCCACCTATCGGGTTCAGTTGCAAATCTAAACTATTACCGAATTCACTTGAACACACACAAATAAATCATCAAAATCGGTCCAGCAGTTAAGGAGGAGTTTAATTACACATAATATTTATATATATACATATTATATATATATATATAAATATATAAGTCTTCTGTGCGTATATGTATATATATATATATAAAGATATGATAGCTAGCCTATCTATATAGATAGGCTAGCTATCATATCTAATATGATACCTAAAAAAATAACACCTAACCTCGTTTAACCACTCTGTCGGCTGGTGGTAATCGTAGAAAATGATAAACACTACCTAGGTCTAGAATAGTCCCACTCTCAAAGGCTGTGTGCTTCCGGAACGCCGTAAGGTCACAGTTTACAAATGGATTGTAAAACTGTGATTTTTATTTATTTATCTATGACTGTGGTAAGGTTATGGCGGTAGATTTTCTTCTTGATGGTGGTAAACTACTAAACATCAGATGGCATCGTGCTCTTGTCTGTAGGCATTAAAAAATATAGGTACCTACCTATTTAGTAGATTAAATCTGTTATGTTTCTCGTTAGATTAATGCTAAAGTTACGGCAATTTACCATACTAAAATCAGACACTTCATCACTAACCTAGACATAATAAGACCTACATATTATAATCATAACCCAGGATATCTGTGTACCTACCTACTGATTAGTTTGCGTACATGAATAGGTCACGCATATATTGCAAGGTGTATTTACGTACTTGATTAATAGTGTAGGTTGAATGTGTTCTTATCTGTGAATAGCCACAAATTACTAGTTTAGTATGTTATCTAATGCTGGACTTGTTCATGAGTATCTAGATCTATAACTATAACTATATGGCTAACATTAGCAGATTGTATCACGGGGGCACCCCCGTGTTATTACTACCCGCACATAGTATTATTCTCATTATTTTTATATATGTATGTTATTTTTAACCGACAAAAAAGGAGGTTCTCAATTCGAAGTAAATATTTATTTAAATGTATGACCACGTATAACTTTTTTGTAGGTTGTCCGAATTTGATATTTCGTGGACAGATTATACCTCTTATTTGGTCCTGTTTAAATGTAAATACAGGTTGATTCGATTCGCCCATGTTTGCCATGATATTATTTGATAAGTCTTCAGATTTTTTTAATTTTCATCAGCCTGTATCAGTCCACTGCAGCTGGACATAGGCCTTTGCCAACATACGCCACTGAGCTCGATCTTCAGCCCTTAATTTCCATTCACTGCTCACCGCTCTGCGTATGAAGTCGCTCCGACGAAACGTTTGCCGATTTGATGTCTCCACTCCAAGACCAATAACAATATCAAAAGTAGGTGAGCATTTTTTAATCAAATAACATTATCATAAAAAATTGCCACATAAAACTCCAGCGATAAACAATTATTCACATGTAATTAGTAATTTGCCTGTTGTTTTAGCACCGGCACGAAGCTATTAGGTTTGTAGATACATTTACTTTAGGAGTTAAGTTGTTACATATTTAAAGTTACATTGTTTGTTTGAGTTCAGGATAAAGATCAATATAAGATTTTTACGCACCTTATTCAACATCGTTTAATTTCACATATATGGTACCTCGGTAGGCTACGTATAGTATCTATCACTGCACGATCAGTTTTGTGCCAGGCCACAGATTATATAATAGTTACTGCGTAAGCCAGGCACAGATGCGTAGATATTTATTATATTTAGCAGGTACATTTCAAAACTAAAATAAATATTAAAAATAATTCACTCGCGCTTTTGTTTTTTTTGACTGCACATACTAAATAATTTCACTAAACTAAACATAAATAGTTTTGTAACTGAATACATTATTGCAACTATTAAAATAATGATAGCTAAAATTACAATGGCGACATCTATGAGCAGCCCCTCGAACCACGTATTATGCTTTGATGGTAAAGATGGCGGCGCAGATTTGTGGCGCGCTACGTACTCCGTCCAATAGATGGCGCTATCCATAACTGGCATTGGGCGATCGTGCCATAACCGCGATATCCTATGTGCGTTTTGTTGCATTCTGTAAATAGAACAAAATGTACCTAATGTTATAAAGGTAGCACACGATAACGTCTATTTCACTGCAAAGGACATTAAGGACATTCTCAAGTTACCTACGGCATAAATTCCGTTCAGCCTCGTTCAGGGTGTATAGAAAATAACAAATATTATAAGGCCCAAACATACAAGTAGAGATCCAAATAGAAAACAAAATTCTGGTCGATGAGTATCCAAACACATTTTTTTAGTTTTCATAAATTAAACATAAATAAACAACCATACAAATTGTATAATTATCTACTTTTACCCGACAACGGCGAAGCAAAAAGGAGGGTTATGTTTTTGACCGGTATGTGGGTGTATGTATGTAAGTATGTATGTATGTATGTTTGTATGTATGTTCATCTGTTCCGTCATAACTTCTAAACTACTTATCATAATTTGACAAATGAGGTGTCGTTGGACGCGTCTTATTTGTCTGCTGGTTATAGGCTATATGACGTCACAACAAATTGAATGTGGCGCCCTCAAGAAGGCACGAAGTCAAGAACCAAAAATCAACTAATTAACTAAATAAAAATTTTCATTCCACCCCATCGTCTGTGGTATCGTTGAATTGGGATTTTAAAATGAAGATAAGGTTTAGTACATCATATTTTTGTCGGGCATAGCGTTAGCAAGATATATCCCGCCGAAATCAAGAAAACTATTTTTTACCCCACGGCGTCGCAAAGAAGCAGTTGGGAGGGTTATGTGTTTGTTGATCATTGACATGTATACATGTAAACAATTATGCATCAACCCCAAAATGGTATAAATAAAAAATAAGTTCAAAAACTAAAACCCGACTACTGAAAAATAACACTCTAAAAAGTATGAAACAAGAAAATATTCTCATCTGACATCGCTATCTACAAACTATTCAATATATATCGTCTATTATATAAACAACTTGCTTGTAATAAATATTTTATTGTATTTCATAAATATTCTTAGTGGTGCTCAGAGGATACCCGTGGTCGTATGTCACCTAACGAAACAAAACAATACACTCTGCAAAGTAGCATACGGCCATGGGTATCCACTGAACACCACTATGAATATGTATGAAATACAATAAAATATTTATTACAAGTACGTTATTTATATAATACACGATACATATTGAATCGTTTGTACATAGCGATGTCAGATGAGAATATTTTCTTGTTTCATACTTTTTAGAGTGTGATTTTTTTGTAATCCTTGTGTTGTCGTTTCGGCAACAAAAACTAAAATTTTCTAATAACATGACAACTATGGGTATATTTTGATAGGTATCCTTTCACCAATCTTATATAATCTAATATAATCTTATATAATCTAACTAGAAGTGCCCCGCGACTTCACCTGCGTTAAGGACTTCTTTGATGTACTTATTTTTTTTAAACCTTTCTATCATAAAAGCCATCAAAGAAGTAAAAGCCAAATCGTTTTCAAGTTATTGCGTGACTAAGGGAAATAGGGATTCATTTTTATAAAACCCGAAAAACTATATTGATTTTCAGACTTTTTTTACCAACCCCTTGAAAAATCCTGCGACACGTATTTACTTATTTATTTACAGAAGTATTTAAGTAAATTTATGTTATTGTTTTATTAGCAGTTTATATATCTATATATATATATATGATAAATTAAACTAATATATAATATATAGTAATAATATGTATTTGTCAATCTGGGGGAATTTTTAGAAAATCCTATCTAAGCGGATACCTACGTTATAACAACTATCTGAATTCTAAATTTCAGCGCAATCCGAAACAAAATTGATTTTCAAACTTTGTTACTCCACATCACCCTCTTAGGGTTGCATTTTGAAATAGCCTGAAACTCGTATTTACTTATTTTTTTGCAGAAGTACTTGTGTAAAATGTCGAATAAAATGACTATCCAAAATTTGAACCCCCGCTTCATCCCCTTGAAGAGTGAACTTTGAAAAATTATTTCTTAGCGGGTATACCTTTGTCAAAATAACTATCTGCATGCCAAATTTCAGCGCAATCTGAAACAATATTGATTTCAGACTTTGTTACCCCACTTCACCCTATTAGGGGTGGCATTTCCAAAAAGCCTGAAACTCGTATGACTTATTTATTAACTGAAGTACTTGTTCAAAGTTTCGAATAGAAAAGACTATCTTATCTTGTTTCTCCATGCAAACTTTGAACCCCCGTTTCATCCCCTTAAGGGGTAAATTTTAGAAAATCATTTCTAAGAGGGAACTAACGTTGTAATTACTATCTGCATGCCAAATTTCAGCGTAATCCGAAACAATATTAATTTTCAGACTTTGTTACACCATTTCTAGGGCTTAGGGGTGGAATTAAAAAAAGGCTAAAACACGTATTTACTTATTATTTTACCAAAGCACTTGTGTGAAGTTTTGAATAGAAAATACTATCTAATACTATACTATATCTATACTATACTATAAATAAAAAATACTTTCATCCCCTAAAGGGGTTAATTTTGGAAAATCCTTTCTTGGTACACCCTTACGTACTAAGACAAATATACCCTCCAAATTTCAAGTCTATAGAGACTGCTATGCTGCTATATGACCGCTGGTCATAGGACCATCGGTTTAGGCTGTGCGTTGTCTATCAGTCAGTCAGTATGTCAGGACAAAGATTCTTATAGTAATATAATACCAGTTTTATTTATAAAGTACTGTACCTGTACGAAGCGGGTCGGTAAGTATATGTTAAGGCAACTTACTCAGGCGTTGTTAGCCTCCTTATCGCAGCCTCCAAGGTATCAGCATTAATTTGATCAAAATACAGAGTGATGCCAAGACCCACAGCCCTCACAGTCGCCGCGTTAGAAAACTGGTCTCCGAAGAATGGAACCGTGATAAGAGGCTTGCCGCAATGTGCAGACTCCGAGAGGCTGAGCATCCCACCGTGAGAGACGAATGCGAGCACTTTTGGATGGCCTAAAAAGAAGAAAAGTTGGTATATTTTTACGTCAGGCATTGATTGTAAGTTAAGACTTTTGCCTGTAGGTAATAATCTCATAAATATGAATAATAAGGTATTTATTCATATTTCTGTTCTGTGGCAATAATGTATTAGTAGGTAAGTCTAGGTACTATAGCACACAACATTTTGGATTGAATTTGCTACAATCATGCACGTATATTAGGTATACCTAAGTAACATTACCATGCTTAAGTCGTAACTGTTCTGCATACGAGTTATCGAAATCCTGTAATCTCAATGGTTGCTATTGCTATTTTCGCTAAATAAATGTTATTATTTCGTGAGAGTATAATATCACCCGTTATAATATTATCTACTATTTGCACCCCTCGGCTTCACCCGTACTAGGCTATATGTGTGCATTATCCGTTTTAGCTTGATTGAGTATAAGGAAGGACCTTTGGACATCCGTTTTTTTTGTGCACTGACGGTGCGCGTTTTTGATGAGCGCGTCCTCTGGGCTTTGTCAATGCGTATTAGCACATACAAAGGATACATTACAACGTGCCGGCGGCCTTGCGTTTGCCGATTGCGTTCTATGGTGTGCAATGGCTCTAACAAATACAATCTTTAAAATTGATAATATTAGCGGTAGAATAATATTGACTGTATTATTTATTACCTACTTAGTGGTATAAAGATCGTAAGAGCATTTTTATCTAAGTACTAACCTACCAAAAAAGTATTTATAAAATTGTAAACGACAGCAAATTCTAAGGAAACCATGATAATATTTCTCCTTGATTACACAAAGTGATGTAATGTAACTGTGAAAAACAATCTACTATAGACAGGAAAAAAATTACATAAAGTTTCCGTTCTTACTCATAGATATAAGGTACAAGGACATTAAGAATAAGAACGTTTACGTAGGTAATAGAAACTATGAAATCTTTTTCATTGAATGTCTTCTTATTTCAATAATGTGTGTAACCCTTTGTGCTTATTGTTGTGTAGAAAAATCTTAAAACTTTTACAATCTGTGACTAAACTACTTAATTAGTTATTATTTTTTAGACATAATGACTGGCCATTTGCACAATCCCTCCTTGCAAATGATTACGATAGCGTGCCCAGTATAAAAAGTTACTCCACAAGCGTACCAATCATCTTCGAGTGACTGACCGATTCTTAATCATTCTAAAACTTATCGGATTCGGAAGCGTCATTTTGAATTTCGAATATTTATTCTTCCTGAGTGAGCTATTTGCTCGCGGAAATCTTTCCGATTACAATCACTGATTTATTCGAGTTGAAATATCAAAAGTTGCGGATTAGAAAATTGTAAATTGCAAAGATCTAAGTCGTAAGAGAGGCAGTTTCCAAATCCGAATTTGCTTTCGAATGATTGAGAATCAGGGGGCAGGTCTGTAGCTAGAGTCGAATTTGAGGTAGGGCATGTGATGGCGCAGAACAAAGAATTATTTTTTTATGAAATGAATGTCACAAACAGTTGTATGTTCGGAAATGTTTAGATACCTATCGCTATAATTTTTTTATCTCAAACTATGAGCAAACAATATTTGTCTTAGTTTTTGGTATTTTTTAAGGTAGGGCATACTGACTCATACTTACACAAAATATCCAACTGCGGCAACCAGTCCCCAGTATAAAGGTTCTCTTGGGTGAAGCTAGCGTTTTCATACTTCCAAATCACTTTGTACGGAAGCCTCTTGAAAGCAGTTAGAAACTCCTGCCGTTTTCTATCAGACATCGTGCTGAATCTCAAGTTTGAACCGAAGCTGACGTAAATTGCTCCTTTCTTCGCGTCTGATAGGAAATTTTCTATCTCCTGTAATGATAGTATAATAATGTAGATTTATACATGAAAACAATTTAATTATTCTCGGGCCAGTAAGTGGTAGGTACTATACATAACTTGTGCGCGTCTAAAAACTACATTCCTATATACTGTTCGTTTTTAGGGTTCCGTACTCAAAGGGTAAAACGGGACCCTATTACTAAGACTCCGCTGTCCGTCTGTCTGTCTGTCTGTCTGTCTGTCCGTCTGTCACCAGGCTATAGCTCATTAACCGTGATAGTTAGACAGTTGAAATTTTCACAGATGGTGTATTTCTCTTGCCGCTAGAACAACAAATACTAAAAACAAAATAAAGTTAAAAATTAAAGGAGGTACCCATACAAAAAACGTGTTTTTAAACGCCATCTATCTAATTAGTTTCGGCAAAATGACATAGATGGCGCTAGTAAACGAGCCCCGTCTTTCTAGATCGCGACCAAACCAATTATTCTCGGTAATACCAATTAATCAAATATATGAGGTTGAAACTCTGTTATGTTTCGTATTGTACGGAGCCCTCCCTAAGTGTGCGAGACGCGATGCTGACTCGCACTTGGCCAGTTTTATTAAGTTTCATGGTCACTAACACTGTCGCAAGATATTCGAATTTATACGGATAATTACTCTGTTTTATCACAGTCTTTTGTAAAACTATGGTTTCTGTGTAAAAAACAAAAAAACAACAATTTCAAATGCTGCGCTAGTCGTTTTCAGTACTAAGTTTGATGTGTTTATCTCCATATCAGACCTTTACGAAATTTAGATGGGACCATTTAAATTCTGAACAAATCTCTCTCTAATCAACACCAATATTATAATATCACTTTGTATCTTTTCAACCTTCTTCCAAAAAGAAGGAGGTTCTTAATTCGTCTTTTTTTTGTGTGTATGTTACGCGATTTCTCCGTCAATTATTGTGAACCGATTCGAATGATTATTTTGTAACGGGTAGAGTACGTTTCATCAAGATCTGATAAACGTCTCAAACTTGCTGCTGAAACTGACGACTCGCGGGGCATGGGAGTCGGTTGTTTTAGTTTTTAAACTATCTTAATTATTATGTATGGTAACATAGGTAAATTGGAACATAGTACCTCCTCCTTTTTTGAAGTCGGTTAGTGAGCCATTCAGCTGTTATACAATCGTCGAAGTCAGATTGCTAAAATAAACTGGCCAAGTGCAAGTCGGACTCGCACTCGTAGGGTTCCGTACCACACTACAGTATTTTATAAGATTGAGCAAAAAATACCACTATCATTTTTTTTGTAAATAATTATTATTAAACATTTTATTTCTTATAACGCCATCTAACGTCTAACAAAGGTGTTAGGAATCGACATTTCAATATAACGCCATCTATGGGACGTTTACCTAACTAAGCGTTCATAGATGGCGTGAAATGCCGAAAAAACTCGTTTCTTGTATGGGGACCCTCTATTATTTTTAACTTTATTCTGTTTTTAGTATTTGTAGTTATAGCGGCAACAGAAATACATCATCTGTGAAAATGTCAACTGTCTAACTATCACGGTTCATGAGATACAGCCTGGTGACAGACGGACGGACAGACAGACAGACAGACAGACAGACAGACAGACAGACAGACGGACAGCGGAGTCTTAGTAATAGGGTCTCGTTTTACCCTTTGGGTACGGAACCCTAAAAAAGAATCCCCTGGTTAATGTACGGTTTCCAATCGAACTATATTACACGCATTCACAGAATAATGAATAGTACAAACGCATTACTAACGCATGTTTCAGTACCTACTTACTTCAGATAATCTGTGCCCATAAAAGTGTGAAGTAATGAATCATAACAAATAAACAAAACGCTTACATACTGATCGCAGTACAAATCATATTACGGATGGAACTGATCGTTCGTCTAGTTATAGGTACTTTATCTAAATTACCTTAATACTATTATTTATTCTGTGCCTATATCTACACAACAGTTGTCCCATTCAGTCTTCCGAACTATGTAGGATGCGTAGCATTTTGCATTATTGCTCGCGGTGCTATTCTAAGAATGAGTAGGTACCTGGTACCTATGTCAACGAACTTTGGGTAGGACATTGCCATTATTATCGGGGAAATTATTCATCACTATTCTACGGAAAGAGTTGATATGAAATTCACCGCCACTGATAATAGGTATCGTAGCATTTTATTACCATAAATCAAATTTACTTAAATTTCCAGTCACAGAATAGGTAGGTTGTTTGTAAAAAGGTTAAAATAATTGACTTTAAAAACCACATTACCTTTGGCACAGGTTTCGGCACCCCTATATGAATGCCACCAATTTCTAGCAGTTGCGGCGCCAGCAGCCTCGCGCCGGTCACCGAGTGGTGCTGGTATGCAAACATCATCTTCATCTTCGACCTCGCATCCCTTTCCACGTCCAGGGTATTGTTCGGCAGGTAACGATCGAACACCTCGTAAATACCTCTTTGGACGTACCAACGACCCAACGTGGTAAACAATACATTCAACAACACGTTCTCCACTTTCTGGAATAGGGCAGGATTCGGACCCGCATTGGAGAAATAAAACGCATCAGCGGATGCATCGAATGGCAACCCCAGACGTGGGTAAGCAAACGGCAGAAGCGTATGCGAAGTTATACCGATTATCGGAGCATCGTAGAGAGTCATAGCATACGCTAACCCGCAGTCGCTCATAAACTGCTCCACAAAAATAACGTCATATTTCCGTCCTTCGGCGAAATGCGCTTTTACATTATCACTCTCGAACAAGTACTCGCAATCTTTCCTGACATTGCCTCCACTGACATGTCTGTATATGTTGATCAGATGCGCGTATGAGGAATCGTACTTCTCATACTGTTCCAAGGTTTTCATCCTGTCAATCTTAACCCAGTTAATGTTGACGAATCTTAGGTTAGGAGGCGGGTCTTTGTCAGGATAGTTGTTGAGGACGGTGACGTTATGACCTCGGATAGACAATTGCTGGAACAGAGTTCTGAAAGCCATGTAATGGCTGTGTAGCGGTAACGTCACGATCGCCAGAATCTCAAGGCCGAGGCCATATTGAGTTAGGATTGATAAAACTATCACTAGTACTGTAGAACACTTCGCGAGTGGGGTCATCGTTCGCGGACCGGTTTAAATAAATTATTTACGATGGGTCAGTCACAGCACGCGGTTTGCCGTAGACTGACGACTGACGAGACTAGTCGACCGCAGATGGGAGTATATAATAATAGGTAATTAGTTGCGATTAAATAAAAAAATGTGACTACCTGGTTGTACTGTACCTACTGTAGGTACTAATTGTACGGGAAATCAAACACGTATGTCTACGGTCATGACGGTAATAAATTGATTATTTATATCTAACATACGTCCTACATACATCATCGTTCTACATACACTTGATGATAAGATTTTAATGTAAATAAGTAAATACCTCAGCTTCTGGTCGCTGTTCTACTTAGTAGGTATAGCAACGATCACTATGCATATCATAGAAATCGTTACCGTATTCATATTTCATAACACGCAATAGTTACCAAAGTTTTGTTATGACTTATCAAAGCTATATTTGTTATAATGTATATATATTATTTGTGTTTAATCGGGCTTGGCATAATTTGCAATATTTGGTGTAAAATCCACGCAGTAAGAATAGGTACACATTTGCATCTAGCAAATGAAACAAATCTACCATCATACCAGATATAACATAGCTATAAATAAATTATCTATAAGGTATTAATTCTAAAACCTGACAACAGATTCATGTTGTTCAATAATAGTAAGAATTTCCTATTATTATTTGTGGTAAATTATATAAATATAAATATTTAATATTAATAATATATAAATATTTATCAAAAAGTACTTCTTTATATGAAATACCATCCATTAGAATTGCACTAACTAGACACTACTACGCTTGTAAACACTACTACATCCTTTACGATTTATACATTCCATATGAACTATATAGACTTGTGTGATTTAGCGGAATGCACGTGACGCTTCGTTTTTTGTTGAAACGATAACTAGTTTAGGAGTAAGGATCAGTTCACACCGAGACGTGACGCAGCTCGCACTTTTCAAGATAGTGGTACAAAACATTACATTATTACAACACAAAAAATACATATTTTATTGAAATAATTCGAAATTGCCCCGCGACGCCCACGACGCGCTACGCCGCGTTGCGCCTCGAGATGCCTCGCAGCGTAGCGCGACGTATCACGACGCAGTGGTGCTTCGCCCGAGGCGCAGCGTGCAAGAGCGGCACTGCGCCTCGCAACGCCTCGATTCACAGCCTGAAGCCGTCGCGCCGTGGAGATTTGTCTAGTCTCTACTATTTTCGCTTGCAAATGGTAGAATGCAAGGGGTGGAGTTCGCGCCGAACATAGACGCATTTCTCTGCGCCCCGCGGTGTCAAGGCGCTGCGCAGTGCGAGAAACTATTGGCCTCATCAAGCATCGTCGGTCGGCGCGTCTCGTCGCTTCTCTATGTGAACTAACCCCTATGATAATAAAATCTTTCACCCTGTAGTATAGTCAGGTTTAGTCATAGTCTCATACAATTATTTAGGCGCAAACCACACTGAACTGGTGCCTGGCACTGTCATGATGACGCAGGCGTTTTGCTATCCTTTCATATTCTTACAAATAGTCTGGTTTTCTATCCTATAGTCACATAGGGTTAATAATATCATCTATGAGATTGTATAATGCTTTATAATTCAATTGCTCAAGAGGGATTGACATATCGATATCAAAGAAGATACCTACATCTATAATTTGCGCTCGCACTAAGTAGTATTATTATCTTTTCTATGCTCGCACCCCATTATTTTGTCGATGCGCGGGCCGTAATTAGGCCTGATCTATCGCCAGGCGCTATAACTGTGTGTCTTGCGCCTTATCG
Source organism: Cabera pusaria (assembly GCA_954871355.1). NCBI lineage: Eukaryota > Metazoa > Arthropoda > Insecta > Lepidoptera > Geometridae > Cabera > Cabera pusaria. The sequence continues at coordinate 23,041,515 of OX940892.1, forward strand.
GCTATGATTTATCATAGGTTACCTGCATTATAACAAAAACAACCGTCGTACTATTCCTCCAATATAATACAAGTATACAATTCATTTAATAAATAGGCAATACAATATCATGTAATAATAAATAAAATAGTTATTAGATTAGAACAGTCGCTTCTGTACGATGTACAGACAAACCGCTAGGAAGAATAGAAATGCAAAGAACATTATGACTTTATCCGTGAACTCTCTTCGGCCGTATTTTTTTAGGAGTTTGCTGGACTGGGAGATCGTGCCAGCAGTGCTTTGAAGCTCTTGTTGTGTGCCCTAAAACAATGAAAATAAAAGTACCGAGTCATCTGAAGATATCTAGCAAGAAATTTATATATATCTATTATTCTATACATATATTCTACATCTATATATATTCAAGCTTGAATAAATGGAAAGAAATAATGTGCAACTGTTTTTGAACAAATTTAGAAAAGGTAAAATCTTCAGGTCCTGTACAAATTCGATAGATTCGGATGCGCCTTTTATTATAAAGTCTGACAGCTCGTACAGCATCTGCTGTTTAAATAGCACGCAATTTTTATTCTTGTGTTGGACAAACAACCAGTTTACCACTATCCCACCTGATGTTAAGTAAAGATGCGGTCTAAGAAAAAATCATGCTTTTCTCGAATTGGAAGACGGCAGCAAGACAACTGACTTTATCCAATCCACAGAGCTCAAATACCCTAACATGTTTTCAATACCCTAACATATCTCCTATCTATACCCTAACATATCTTCCATACCCTAACATTTCTTCCATACCCTAACATGTCTGCCATACCCTAACATATCTTCCATACCCTAACATGTCTTCCATACCCTAACATATCTTCCATTATCTAACATATCTTCCATACCCAACATATCTTCCATACCCTAACATGTCTTCCATACCCTAACATGTGTTCCATACCCTAACATATCTTCCATACCCTAACATGTCTTCCATACCCTAACATGTCTTCCATACTCTAACATATCTTCCATACCCTAACATGTCTTCCATACCCTAACATGTCTTCTATACATGACATTTTTTCGTTTAAGAAGACTTACTCACCTGTACTGTGGAACTTGAAGAAACTAAGCTATCGAGAGTATCCTGACTCCTTTGAGTAGTGTCTGCCAAATGTCTACTGATTGACAACAGCTGCTCTGTCACACCTGCAAATAGACTTTTATTAGACAATCACAAATGTCTACTGATTGACAACAGCTACTCTGTCACACCTGGAGATAGACTTTTATTACACAATCACAAGTGCCTACTGATTGACAATTACAAATGTCTACTAATTGACAACAGCTACTCTGTCACACCGGCAGATGACTTTTATTAGACAACCACAGGTGCCTACTGATTGACAATTACAAATGTCTACTGATTGACAACAGTGACTCTGTCACACCTAGAGATAAGACTTTTCACAACCAGCTCTAACCTAATATTGGAAATAGGTGGTCACTTGGTTAGTGATCAACAGGTAATTAATTATAATGATGTGATTTCATTGCAAGTATTTGCTCCATTAACTATCAACCATCATCATCATTAACATATTTGTAAACCTTAAATAAAAGTTCAGCTAGACAGTATATATTGAGACAGTAGTGCCCATAAGGAATAGACAAATGTCATATACTCAGAGCCTTATCTCACCATTATTATCACCGTCTTCACTTCCAAACAAGCATAACACAATCATAGAATGTATCATCACTAACATCAGTGATAGTAATCAAGTACTTATGTGTTCACAAAGAAAATATTTTTACACTTACCGGAAGACATTTTGAGCAGGCCATCTCTATCGACCTTCTTCTTTCTATTTCTTACATCATTATCTTTATTATCACCAGCTTTCAAAAGATCTTTCCTTGCAGCTTTTTCTATCGCAAACATGCTAATTATGTTCGCTTCTTTGAATTCTCGCAAAAGACTAGAAAGAAAAGTTCTTATATAACTATGATTTTTTTTTAAATGTTAATGTTGGCTAGAACAAGAGTACCTGTATACCTACATACAGTATCTTACACTTAAATCGAGTAATTATCATACACAACTTAGAACTATCTAATACTATAAGAATCTTTGTCCTGACATACATACTGACTGACAGACAACGCACAGCCTAAACCGCTGGTTGTAGAGGCTTGCAATTTGGAAGGTATATTTGTCTTAGTCATATTAGTTAGTCTTAGTCTCACTCCTTAAGGGGACGAAACGGCGATTCAAAGTTTGAACCAATTTGGCTTTTACTTCTTTGATGTCATTTATGATGGAAAGGTTTTAAAAAAAATAAAAGTGTTAAGTAAAAAAAAGGAGTCTTTAACGCGGGCGAAGCCGCAGTGCACTTCTAGTTTATGTATATGAATTGAAATATCGAATCGGGATTCTATTACCGGCTACATACATTTGGAATTCTGTTTTGAAGAAAAAACTTTGAACGGAAAACTACCATATGTGGCAGGTCCATAGATTTTAATGAATTTACCGCATTCAAAATTACAAAATGGAATTTTATTGCATTTTTATGAAATCGCTACAATATAATTAATTGATAATAATCATTTATTCTTTAACAATATAGTAAAATACTTCATTATCATTTTATTACAATGAATTGTTAAATTCTTCTCCATATGAACTGGAATCATCACTTGAATACTCCTCATTCATATTATTTAATATGATTAGTTTATGAATTCATGGGTACACAAGTTTTTTTTTTTTTTTTTTTTAATACTTAACTGTCGTATTTATTACATAAATAGATTTAAGATAAAGTAGGTACATTTTGGTGATTTCTGGTGATCACTATTCTATTCTGTGGGCTCCAAACTAGGCTAGGCCTGTGTCTTGGACGCCCTACTTTCGAGTTACATAATATAAATTTATAAATTTAGCGCTGATTGTGTACTTTACAAATTGTGTTTACATTATTATATTACATTTGAATTATTCCTGTTCAATACTTACGCCATACTACTAAATATGCTGTGTATTTGGCTTGCATTATTGCTGAAATGTCCAGAATACTCATATTCATAGATGCTTTTGTTGAGGAAATTAAGGTGTGTACACTATAGTTTTAAATTAAATGACATTTGGTAAAATTGTATTAAATATTAAAGTGGTCTTGTAAATTATTTTATATAATCCAAAATTTCGAAATTCTTTGGGTCTAGATCCGGCGGGACTCGAGCGCCTGCCACCTGGGTAACTCGCTCGAGCGCTTTAACCTAATTATCTATGATATAATTGTAGTAAAATAGGATTTAAAATCTAATTAAAATTAAATTAAATTAACAATCAGATAAAATTATAGTAGCCATTAGCTTATTATATTCGGAGATTCATTATCGTTTTATATAGCAATACATTAAATTAAGTTACATAATAACATAATATGCAGTGTTGGGCAGCTATATACTTCGTGAGTTACCGCCAGAACAAGAGCACAATTTTTACATTTAACCACACAGGGATCGGGAATTTAAAACAAAAAAAAAATTAATCCACTTTGAAAATGTGTGCAGTAGCGGAATGGCGCGAACGTCGCGTCGCGTAATTCTTCGCATGCAAAACTAATCACACCATATTTTCTTATTCTGTAAACTGTGCTTTATTTTGTAATAGATTTACTTCATTGTTGTATAAAAATAAAGTTTATATTTAGTTTAGTTATTTTTTATTTACACCTCAAAACCCCTGAAATGTATATCTTGGATCTTTGCCTGAATATGAGATACTCAAAACCAAAATATTAAAAATACAATACGCAAATCAAAGTTCTAGAACCCAGCTACCACTATACACAAAGAATTCGGTATCCTATTGCGTAAATGTTTATAAAAACCGAGCTCGAAACCCGACCCACTTGAAAGGGTCTAAGTAGGTACTTACGTTTTTTACGATTGTATAAACATTCGTCAGCATGACTCATACCATCCTGAATTGATTTCTTGAATTGATTTAGTGATTCGTCTACTTATTTGCAATGATATTCGAAATGCTTATTTCATTCATTATTTTCACTAATTTCACTTTTTATTCAACACAGAAACTCGAAATTGCGGGAAAACCGCCACTTGGTAGAAAACCCGACGATCACACAAATACGATGATATTTCTAGAATTCAATAGCTAAGATGGATTCACAAAACACAAATGAATAGAATTTACACTAGTAATACTAAAAACTAAAATAAACCAACAGAAAATAACATTTCAAAACACAATCTAGCGTCAGCATTCCAAGCGTCAATGGCGTCTATGGTCGACCTAAGGCGTATTCATTAAGTAGTTTTCATGGTGCGGGGAAGAATAAAATATAGTTCAAAATGGCATTTTATAAATAGAATATTTCTTCATCAAGCGTTTAAGACCAAAAAATGGTTACAATTTCTAATATTATGCGCTGTAAATATAGAAAAAAAAAGTTGGCTAAGCTGACCCACCGGTGGGTCCGTGAAGCTTGACGGAATTGCTTGTAATTGTTCTTGACCCACCGGTGGGTCAGCGATCCCTTCTATGAATAACTATTTGTTACTCTTATAATTGTATTAATACCATTGTATCTCATGCAATTGTAATTGATTTGATGTTAGATACTTTATTATTGTTCAATTATATTAAATTATAAATAGGTGTAATTTAAACATCATAGTTTAACAATCTAGAAATAACGATTTATTCTTCATATTTGTGTATTTAATACCATTATATCTTATGCTTTTGTATTGATATTAGATTCTGTATTATGTTAAATTACGTTTATGTGTGTGTGTGTGTGTGTGAGAGAGAGAGAGAGTGTATGTGTATATGTCTGTGTGAGTGTGTGCTAATGAAATATTTTGCGCTAATATGAACAATTTACTTATCGACGACCTTTACAAGTCTTTCTGTTTCCTCGTACGTAAGAGATTGCAACCAGCGTTTGATTTTGCTTTTTGCTTCCCAATAATTGGAGTCTCGAGTTTCTATCTCTCTGTGTACAGCATTGAATGTGAAAATGTGAACATATGGTGGAAGCCGTTGGGCGAACGTGGTCCTTATTCTTGGGAACTCTTGTCGGGCGGGCTTATATCTGGAATGCTCGTTGAGTTGACGCGTCGGCTCCGAGCGTCTTTTAAGAGATACCCGAAGGACAAAAAGTTGCCGTACAGTTAAGACTTTTGTGTCATTATAGAGGTCATCTGTGGAATATCGGCGTGGTTTGCCCAACATTACCTTGAGAACTGCTCTTTGGGCACGCTCTAGAATAATGATGTTAGTTTTGGCCGCTCCTCCCCAGGCCGCTATACAATATTGTATAAGTGACTGACACATTGAGATGTATACTAATTTCTTTATTTCCATTGAGGTAATGGATCTTAGTAATTTCATGACGTAAATCAATCTACGAATCCTTTTTGCGAGCGAGTGCAGGTGGTTTTTAAACGACAAATTTTGATCCACTATGATGCCCAGGTACCTGGTATGCTGAACCCTATTTATATTTGTGCATTGGCAGTATTGTAGACTTTTGGATCGCCCGTTTAAGTTTTCACATGAAGAGTTATGGAAACGAATATTTATGTTATCTGGACCCGAGGCTCGCGTTATGTGAAAAGGTATATAATTGTTTTTTTTTTACATTTAGCGTGAGTAGATTGGCATCAAGCCAACGAGCCAGTTCTGCCATCCCTTTTTCTGTGGCTGACACAGTGGATATCCAACTGTCACCGTGGAAAATAGCCACTGTGTCATCTGCATAACATATAAGTTCTGCGTTTTTTATGTTTTGCCTCAGGATATCATCCATGTAGACCGTGAACAGCGTTGGGGACAGATTACTGCCTTGAGGAACTCCGAAGCCGATCCGTTGCTCGCAACTTATGTGAGCTCCAATTCTGACGCATTGTTTCCTATTAGTTAGGTAGCTAGTAAACCAGCTGAGGGCTACTCCTCTGACGCCAAGGCATTGTAGTTTCTTGAGTAGGATAGGGATTGAAACAGTATCGAATGCCTTGGCGAGATCAAGGAACACTCCTATGCAGCGATGTCCACGGTCCAGATGTAATGACACTGTTTCCGTTAATAGTTGAACTGCGTCCTCTGTCGACTTGCCACGCCTAAAGCCGAATTGGCAGAGCTCTGAGAGGGCTCTGAGAGAGGGCAATATTTCTCCAGGAAGTCTACCAGTCTTTTGTTAACCAGCTTCTCTAGAATCTTTGACACAGTGCATAAAAGTGAGATTGGCCTATAGTTGTCCGGACTCGATTTAAGTCCTCCTTTGTGCACTGGTACTACCACAGCAGTTTTCCAGTAGTTCGGGAATGTTCCAGATGCCATGCTCAGGTTGCAAAGATAAGTGATAGGTTCAACTAAATAATTCCTTGCACATTTGAGGGTTAATGGAGTGATGTTATCTCTTCCAGGAGCACCGTCTGATTTGAGTCCATTTATAATACTTAATATTTCTTGACTGTCTGTGGGAGCTAAGTACAGTGAGTTAGGACAACGTGAGTTAATAACCAATCGATCTGCCAACGATTTCTCGGAAGTGCATGTCTTATCTAGAATTTTCGATGCTAGATCGCCTCCAGTTGTCGAAAAGTGCTTGTTGCAGTTATCCAACTGTGATTGGAGATGCTGTGTTGGCGTAATTAACTCGTAACAGCTTTTGTCTGGTCGCGGAATGTTGCAGACTTCTTTTATAGTTTGCCACAGTTTTTTGGGGTTGCCACAATTCTCTGCTAGCTGTTCGTTCTCATAATTTGTTTTCAGTTTATGGAGTAAGTTGTTGCAGAAGTTCTTGTACCTCTTGTAAATTTGTTTTTTAGTTTCATCATTTGGCTCTTCCCTAACTTTAAGATGTAGTCGGTCGCGTTGTCTCATGCACTTAATTAAGCCAGGAGTAATCCAGCGCTTTATAATGTGTTTTGACCGGCTGATTTTTCTTGTTTGTGTATGCTTATTTATACAATATGTAAGTTGTTCATTAAAATATTGCACTGCCCCGTTGATATCATGAAAATTAGTAATATGATTCCAGTCAATCTTCTTTAGTTCTGATGCTACTTCAGAATAATTTGTTTTTGAGATGACCCTGTTAGATTTTATTACTTTTTTACCATCTAAAGCCATGCCTATTAATATTACATCATGGTCTGTGATGGAAGTCTTGCAGACAAGGCCCAATGCATCCCCTTTTGATTTAATGAAAGCGTGATCTATGCAAGAATTCCCTCGTGTTGCAGTATTAATGGCTGATAAGAACTCTTTTTCTGCAAGGATAATCTCATAGGTATCAACGTTACGACCAAGAGAGTCTCCTATCAGGTTTATGTTCATATCCCCAGTCAACAGTATCGATGGATGATCTTTTGTGGTTTCTAAAAGAGCTTCGAGTGAATCGAGGAAGTTGTCCAAGTTAGTTATGGATGGTGATCGGTAGACACCTATAATTGTAAGAACTGATTCGATATTGACAATTAGACAGTTTGCGTCATCAAAACGAGGTTCCAGCGCGGAAGCAGACCAGCCGTTTTTAATGTAAATTGTTACTCCTCCGCATCTGTTGGTGTGTTTTTGTGTGTGAATTCTTTAACAATATAGTAAAATACTTCATTATCATTTTATTACAATGAATTGTTAAATTCTTCTCCATATGAACTGGAATCATCACTTGAATACTCCTCATTCATATTATTTAATATGATTAGTTTATGAATTCATGGGTACACAAGTTATCAAAGCTATATTTTTTTATCCCAATAGATGGCATTGGACCGGGAAAGATACTTTTGGCTAGTGTTTGAGCACTATCTCACCTGGTGGTGATCAAAAAATAGTGAACACGCTAGGCATAGATTATTCTGACCCTCAAATATAGATAATATAGATGATGTATTTAAAACACCTGGGTGTGATTATAACAATAACATAATATGTTAAATAAATTGATATTTCATATAAAAATTTTAATTAAGACATTACTAATTGACGAGTATTCAAGCTGTCAAAAGTTAAATAAATGGATGGATGGAGTAAAACTGTTAATCCATATACCAGGAAGAAAAAGATTATATTTTGCTTTGATACATTAAGCTGCTGGATTAATTGTAAATGAGATTTAAGTGCTATCCACACATTTCTGGGAACCCGGCCCTGCCGTGTTCCATCAGGGACGAGGAAAATATCGGTTACATACAATTTGTACTAATTTGTTCACATAGCTCCGTGTCAGATGTATCCCGGATACACAAAAGCCCTGACTCGGAAATGTGTAGATAGCACTTTAAAAACAGTAATCACACAATACACACCATGCCAGCTGCTGCCTTTCTAATTCCAGTGTTTGAGCACATTTTGGGTCTCCGATATCTTTACCATATAATTCTAGACTTTCTAACTCTTCACGCAGTAATGCTAGCTTTGCCCTGCCTTTTTCATTCAGCTCATTTAGCAATTCCATAGACTCTCTACATTCTAGAATATCCTGGAAAATAAGTTTATGCTAATAACATTTTTTGTTTTACAGTCGCAGCAAATTTGGTGTAATTATTTGTCATAATCAATATTGTACAAACACTGAGGAGTCTACAAAAGATCAGAGCAAGATTGTCTTGAGAACATTTACAATAATTTATCTGTATTTATTTAACTGTATATCTAATAATACATGACTAGCTGACCCGGCAAACTTCGTACCGCGAATATAAATAAACTGTCCAAGTGCATGTCAGACCCGCACACGCAGGGTTCCGACTGATTCACTTGACTATGTCAATACAATGACAAACATTTCTAAATGTATCAACAATGACAACCATCAAAATATTAAAATTTAAATACCTACGGGTTAATCCGAGTAATTTGGATATATTATGTTGTCGATTCAAATCCCTTAATTTAATATGTGCTTCAAATTTCCTACCGTACCAAAGGGACGAACGTCAAATGTTTGACAGGAAAGTAGGTAGAACAGTTTACTTAAATGGGCAAATGAAATTGTTGTTTTTACATCTTCCTTCGAATTTTTACATATTTTCTCACAGTTTAAACCTTCCCTAGACTGCGACAAAAATTTCAAAACAAAAATCAGCTAAATCGGCCCAGCCGTTCTAGAGTTTTAGCGAGACTAACGAACAGAAATTGATTATACGTTTACATATAAGATAAATGGGTCTACCAGTACCTGAATAATAGCTTTTACATGAAAATGATGTTTTGATAATTTCTTCTGAAATTGTTGATAGGTTTGGTCGGGATCTACTAATTTCGACAGTAACTTTTTAAATGTTTCGTCATTATTCAAGTTCAGTTTAATATTCATGGCTGTTTATTTAGATAGAATTTTAGAAGCACGATTAATAGTGAGAGAGAGTGCTATTTTATACAGATTTTACTTAAAATTACACACGTAAACAGAAAATTAATTAAAATTTGTTTTTTTGGAAGTCAAAACAAATTATGACACTTTTGGCAGTGACATTTTTTTTATTATTTTATTAGTTTTATTATGGCTCCACACGATTAGTATATTTAGCCAGTGTCGAGTTTTCAAATTCTTCAAGTCTTTGAGAATCCAATTCATAAACATGGGTCAAAGTCACATTTCAGGTCAAGTTGAAGTAAAAGTTTAGTCCAAGTCATTCCCTCAGTAAAAATGTGGACATTACTGAAGATTTTCGGAGGAATTTAGATGAGAACGCAAATAGCATGTTTTTCTACATTGTGCAGCTTTCGTACACTCGCACACATTCACCGGCACTTAATGCTCAATAATCTACATTTATTACACGTTAACTCACGTAGAGTATTATACATTTTAGGAAAAAATACAATGAGAGCACAAACACTTTTTCACGTTCCCGCCAAAACTCGGCAGTGACATTGAGATAATCAGTTAGTTTATTTGTTTATGGCTTCTGTAGCTTGTTGTCACAATTCTGCCAATGTCCGTTCATGTCTCTTTTTTAGGGTTCCGTACCCAAAGGGTAAAACGGGACCCTATTACTAAGACTCTGCTGTCCGTCCGTCCGTGTGTCTGTCTGTCTGTCCGTCTGCCACCAGGCTATAGCTCATTAACCGTGATAGTTAGACAGTTGAAATTTTCACATATGGTGTATTTCTGTTGCGGCTAGAACAACAAATACTAAAAACAAAATAAAGTTAAAAATTAAAGGGGGTCCCCATACAAAGAACGTGTTTTTAAACGCCATCTATCTAATTAGTTTCGGCAAAATGACATAGATGGCGCTAGTAATCGAGCCCCGTCTTTCTAGATCGCGACCAAACCAAATATTTTTGGTAATATCAATTAATCAAATACATGATGTTGAAACTCTGTTATGTTTCGTATTGTACGTAACCCTCCCTAAGTGTGCGACTTATCGCACATGCGCTTATCAGCATCGCGTCTTAAGAGACGCGATGCTGACTCGCACTTGGCCAGTTTTATTTAGTTTTGTTATGGCTCCACACGATTAGTGTATTTAGCCAGTGTCAAGTATTGAAATTTTTCAAGTTTTTATGAATTTAAGTTGTAGAGATGGGTCAAAGTCACATTCCAGGTCAGTTCTCAAGTAAAAGTCTAGTCTAAGTTTATACCTTCAGTAAAGATGGGGTGTTTACTGAAGATTTTCAGTGGAATTTTGGTGAGAACCCAAATAGCATGTTTTTTAACATTGTGCTGTTTCCCTAAACTCGCACACATTTACTGGCACTTAATGGTTAATAATCCACATTTATTACACATTAACTCACGTAAGAACACAAGTTTTGAGGAAAAAATACAATGACATCACACACTTTTCCACGTTCCCGCCAAAACTCCCGTTCATGTCTTGCTAGTTTCCTTGCTTTTATTCATAAAGTAAGGAAATATAAAGATTTTGGTAGCGTGGCCACATGAGATAGAAGATTGTATACTAACTATTATATAATCTGTGACATAACCATATATTTATTTAAGTTAAGCTAAAAACAACTATATAACTACGTTACTGACCCTGTAAAACCCGGCAAGCACTGAGAGAGGGAAATATTAGCTTAGGGAAATTATAGCTTTTTCCTTTTTCGTTACATGGAATAACTCCATAGTATATCCTATTTCATGTGGGAAAGAGACAGAGTTACCCGCGGTCTATTCTTTTCTCTGTCTACGCTTTTATCCGTGGTATTCTACCTAGAGTCTATTTTCCCTGCGTGGTATAGTCCACGGAGGACATAGACGTAATATAAAAGGATGGTGCACCCTAGTGGTACACTGCAGATGTTTTGACAAATTCAATTTAATCCGTATGCATTAACAATAAGGTTGTAATTGCTTTCTAGAACAAAACGGCCCAATTGAGAGACACCAGAGCCAATGGGTGCACTAGAACTTGGTTCCAAACATTGCTGGAACCAGTTTAATCGCATACGCAGGTAAAGGATAAAACATTGTTGTTCGTCTCGCTCTCTCATGCTAGTGATTGTATAGTTTTATCCTTCTCATATTATTATTTAAATGCCACATCCGCCTAATATTTAATCCATGCCATAGATAGATTATAATGACCGTCAAAATTGAAATGTGCCCCTAACCAAGTATATTTTGTACATTATTATAAACAATCCAAAATTTTGGCGTGCGGCGTGACACGGCCTCTCGGTAACGCTCAAGCGTTGCTATAGTGATGACTCCCACAGAAGCGACGAAACATTTCGATTGCATGTTAACTAATTATGCAATGGTGGCGCCATCTACAATTACTGTTTATAAGTAATTACTCGGATGAAGAAACTTGGTTGAATGGTCTAAGGAAGAAAACATTAGATTTCAGATCTGACGAGAGATATTGCACAGCGTATATCAAATATTATGTTAATATTTTATAATATCTTTGACTTAGACGAGCGCTTGGTCTTGGCTACTTTGTTTAGTTGTTTATTATACATTGTTTTTTAAATTTTTATGAATACATTTAAATTTATTCAGTTAATTCTAATGCAGTTAGGAAGCAATTCTGAATTTAAATTCCTACAATCCAATCTGGAGACATAACAATAGGTTAATAACACTAAAGAATGTAATTACTAATAAAGTAGTACAAATAATATAATTATAATGACTCATACAACTAGGCTTGCCAGACGGTCCGGATTCGTCGGAATAATCTCGACTTTTCATATATCCTCTCTCTCTCGACTCCCGACAAAATACAAAATATCATCACTTTTTACAAACTTTAATAATTGCTTAAATTTTAAGTCATTTTTAGGCACACTACAAGGAACGAAATTAGTAGTCTGTGAAATCAAACTCTAAGTATAATGTGGCAACATAAAAATAAGTTGATTTCAGTTCTAAAGTAAAAAAAAATGTTTAACTAGTTAAAACTAGTTTTTTATTTATTCCGATAAAAACACCAAAATCCCAACATTTTGAAAATGTATCCAGAGATTTTAATTAACTGGCAACTCTAATACAACTGTTACTACGAAATAAAAAATACAAACATGTAGAAAAATATGTTTAATCCATGATCATAATCAATAAATAATATCACCAGGTATATGTGTTATCCTCTGGGTTATACTTAACACTATCTAATTGTTTAATGACACCAGGGTCTGGGGAACAGAAGTGTTGAAGCATTGCATCACTGATGCCGCAGTCTGAGAGATTCTCCTTGTTGAATGCTTTGGTGAAATGATTTGGTTCGTTCTCCTTGGAAGATTCGTCTGCAACAATACAATGAAACATTTATTTATTATATGTAAACATTTATTCTCCCTAACCTATTGCTTACTGCTAGGCAAAGGTCTCTTTCATAGCCTTCCACAATTCTTTTTTGAGGGCTATGTTCATGGAGTCAGCTCCAAGACTTGCAAACTGTATTGGGAGAAAAAGGGTGGGGAGCGAGTAACTATAATGAGGATGTCCAAGTCATGGCCAAAGGCAATTATCCATGGGGTGTTATATCGAGCGCATGGTACTGTAGGCCACAAGATTCTATGTTAGCATCCTGAAGCGGCATGAACTTTTTTGTTTATGGGCTCGAACTTACTAAGGACCACTGGATCTTGCAACTTGACCACGCGAGGCCAACCCACCCCTCATTCGTAATACAAGAGTTTTTGCCAAAAAAAGGCATTGTAACGTTGTTGCACCCATCCTCCCACCAGAGGTTTTTCCGCTACGGTACAACATGCAGCGATTTAAGAGAGGGGTAAAAAGAGTCCTCTATGCAAAAGGTAGGCAAAGCACGTGCAATACTACTTGTGTTGCAGATGTTTATAGGCGGCGGTGACCACTTTCGATCAGGTGGGCCGCTTTCTTGTTTGTCAACTTTGACATTAAAAAAAAATAAAAAAAACCTATAATAGCTCTGATATCTCCCTCTACGACTTTTATTATTCCCCAAGATAGTCTCACCTCAACGGAAATTTTCTGCAGTGCTGAACCGAAGCAATGTTGGAATTAATGTGTAGAGTTAGAGGGAGTCTTTTGTAAACGTGGTTAACAACATTATACAAAATAATATCGTTTAAAAACTAAAAAAGAACCGACTTCAATGCCGCGCTATTCAATTTCAGTATCAATTTTGAGATGTTTATCTCAATATCTCTGGAGATACTTATCATACCTCGATGAAATTACCATGGTACCACACTTGGGATATCTCCTTTCGAACAAAAAAAGAATAATCAAAATCGGTTCATAAACGACGAAATTATCCGCGAACAAACATAAAAAAAAATAAAAAAAAATATATATATATATACGGTCGAATTGAGAAACCTCCTCCTTTTTTTGAAATCGGTTAATAACTTAATTTGCTTTTGTGTGTACATGCGTGGTGGGTCCATCTATTGTGGGCTCAATGTAAAACGGTCTATATGTATTCCATCTAGAGGTATACTAGAGGCGGCCCAGGTGAACGCCAGTGTGGGTTGATGCTGTGCAAATGTGGCGCTGTACTGAGCAAATGCGCTGGTCTGTAAAAAGTTGTATGTTACCTTGAGCTATACTAGAGGCGGCCCAGGTGAACGCCAGTGTGGGTTGATGATGTGCGAATGTGGCGCTGTACTGAGCGGCCGAGCTGCTCTGTAGAACGTTGAACAACGTGTGCACTGACGTCGGTAAGATCGGACCGCGGAGCTCTATCGAGTAGTACTTGTTGCTCTCTGAGTGTATTGTCGTTTCTCGCACCTAGACAGAAAGAGGTATATATTACAATATCACAGTAACAGACTGAATAAGCGCTGGTAGTAATGACATTGATATTGGCTGTAGTATTGATATTAAACAGAAGGATTTCTCGTGTGCCTCAATTTAACGTTTGTGATAACAGAAAGTATAGGGTATCTAGTATATATATATAAATACTATAGTCTATAAATATATATACTATATATATATTTATATAGTATATAAATACATATAGTATAGTCCGGCAATCTCGTGCGCGACCGTCCCGCGGTGTGTCAGACGGTGGCGGGGACGAGGTACCCATGATGTCAGCGGGTTGCGGGTGGTGTAGCGGGGAAGGGAAGCGTGTGTAGCCGTGTCACAGATTATATAACAGTTACTATCGCTACCTCGTCCCCGCCACCGTCTGTCACTCCGCAGGAAGGTCGCGCACGAGATTGCCGGACTATAGATACGGGGCTGGTCTCACTGAGGTTAAATTGGATAATTTTGTTGCATTCAAATCATAGATATATATTAGTATTTTTTAATATAATAACTACAATTTCTTATGCTGAAAAATGACTAACGTACCTTCAGAGACTGCAATGTTCCCCCATGGAAAGCTGTAGGAGCGAGTAACGTAGGCGGCACTCCGGCGAAGGGTCCAGTGGGGCTTATTATAGACTTGCAGTTCAATAGAAAGTTAAACAACGCCTGAGCGTCGGCGCCTCGAACAAATACTAAGGATTCAGCCGCGCTATCGACGCTGCTTTCTGCGCTGTGTGTTATGCGAGCCTGGGAAATTCACAATTTATCTATCAGTTTATTTTTCTCATAGACGTAATATACATTTTTTTGGTATCAAATGACAAATTCAATTTAATCCGTATGCATTAACAAATAAGGTTGTTATTGCTTTGTAGAACAAAACGGCCCAATTGAAAGGCACCAGGGTGGGAGTGTGTCCTTGTCTAACAACCTGCTATTGCTATATATGTTCTATACTATATGTATGTATAGTATATATATATATATATAAGTCGTCCATACAAAAGAAAGGAACAAACTCCTTTCTAGGTTGGTCTCATTAGGGCCTTTATGCACAGTCAATTTATATTACGTCTGTGATTTTTCTTGAAGGTAGGCATTTGGTCGTGTCACTATATAATGCGGTTCGAAGTGGAATCGGGCTAGTCTGGAAATGGAAGATGACCAAGTCCTGCACAATCAACTTTGGTCCAATCCACTTATCGAAACTATTCTAACTGGTTTTGTCTTTCAACTTGTTATACCAACTATTTATTTTTATTGGAAACAAACAAAGTTCAAGTGATGTGTTTGGAAGTGGAAGGCAAGTAGTAACTTAGGTAACCGCTGGGTCTGTGAAAGGGGCCACCATAGTCCAAATATAATGAATATATATATAAAAATCATTTTTTTTCTCTATAATCCATAGTGCCAAATAATCTGCCGAAAGGTTCACATTTAAACAGTGACTAGAATAACCTGCGCATTATTAATCCTCTTGATAAGATCAGTCTCCAGCCCCAACTGTGAGAGGAACTGGTCGTCATCATCCTCTTCATCCTTGTCCTGCTCCACAGACTTGGTATCATCCATGGTATCGTAGCACGAGTCGAATGAAGAGTTCTTTGGCTGCTCGTCTGATGTGTTCAGTCTTTTCTTGCTGTCCGGACGGAGGGGCATTGTGAATTCTACATCTATAGACAAAAGGTTCAATTTTTATTGCTGAAAGTGTCAACATTTTGTCAGTTTCAAAGTTCATTCAAAATTATGTAATTATGAAGAGATTGCAATCAATAAGATCGCACAGAAAATGTTCTAGCTGCTGAAAAATAAGGAACTGACCTTCCTGTCGTAAAGTTTGTCGAAACCCCCTAGTAGTGGGAGCGATCAAGGCGCACGGTTCTGCCACGCCACATAGTCCAGCCGCGCGGAACAAGCATGTGAATGTATTTGCGCACACATAGAAATATGGGCAGTGGAGTGCTCGGACTAACTGGAAGTAAAACATTATTTTCCACATATATATATTGGTTAGGTGCCATCACAGAGCATAAGGCTGCCTGTCCATTGACGCGGAGTGAGGCAGTGGAGAGGAGCGACGGAGTAATGCGACGCGGAGATGCGAAATGTGTCTTTACATTGACGCAAAGCGAGAGACAGCGGTGCGGAGAAACGGAGCAAGAAAGAAGTGCGGCGAAATGGATCAGGCCCCCTAGACAGTCCAATTTCTATTTTCATTCATGCTAACGCAACTTCCAAATGTATGGGAAAGACTTCGTTGCGAAAAAATAAATGTCATTCCCATATATTTTGAACTTGCGTTAGCGTGAATGAATCAAGAATCAAAGCATTTATTCAGTATGCAGGCAGTATTAATTTACGCACATATACACGTCAAAATCATTTATCGCAAAATAAATCATAACCAATTATCAAGTAAACATAGCAAAAGCAGAATTTTAACGCTTTAAATTTAAAGAAAACAAAAACAAGTAAAACAAGACAAGGTAAAACAAGGAAAACAAGTAAAAACAAAAGTAATGAACCATCAGCTGTCATCCAATCGTTTACGTCAGACTATTAAAAAAATATTAAAGTGGGTTAAAACCAACCATACATGTAACTGTGTGTTTCAGTACTTCAGACTATTTTTATATTAAATAATATCGTTTAAAAACTAAAAAAGAACCGACTTCAATGTTCATTTTCAGTACCAATTTTGAGATGTTTATCTCAATATCTCTGGAGATACTTATCAGACCTCGATAAAATTACCATGGTACCACACTTGGGATATCTCCTTTCGAACAAAAAAAGAATAATCAAAATCGGTGCATAAATGACGAAGTTATCCCCGAACAAACATAAAAAAAAAATATATATATATACGGTCGAATTGAGAAACCTCCTCCTTTTTTTGAAGTCGGTAAAAAAATACTAAAAGGGAAATAGTGAAACACAACTTAAAGAAACGCATACCGATCACAGTACATATCATGATCCGAATGGAACTGATCTGAATAGAACGGATACAGAGATTGGACTTTGTCTAGGGGGGCAGGAAAAAAATGCACAATACACCCCAAGCGGGACGTCAGTGCAGGTCTTATCGCCCCATCACCAATTAGAATTAAAATTAGGAAGGCAGAAAAGCGGAGCGGGGAAACAGAGCAGGAAAGCGGATGGGGGAACTTGCGGAAATATAAATGTCATTCCATACATTTTGAACTTGCGTTAGCGTGAATGGAAACGGAAATTGGATTTTGTCTAGGGGGGTATGAAAGCGGAGCGGGGCAACGGAGCAGGAAAGCGGAGCGGGGAAACGGAACAGGGACGCGAATCCACAGATTACATAATATTTACTACGTAACAGATATTTCACACACCCTACAAAAACACAATACCAACGTTTATTTCAGACAATACAAGCAAAAATGTGTCAAAGGCGCTCGACCTAGCGTTGTTATTACTTCGTTACTACTAATTATTCAGCGTGCGATGTTTCGGCGCGCGCCCAATACAGTAAATAAAATAAAAGTTTACGAATTCTTTTTATTTAACTCAATAAAAAAAACATCAAAATTCCTAACTAAGAGTCGAATTTAATGTCGAGAAAGTGAATTCTACGCCGTCTTGTCATTTTAGTATTGTTAGCATAAAAAAATGAAAAATATTATGCTTATTTTTTGTCAAACCCGCAAAATGACTATGAAAAACTTAAATCGGTTCTAATATAGAATACGAATGCGCAGTTATCCCGTCATTTGAATAATAATATACGTTGCGCGCGCGTGAGCAGTGACCACCGACTGGCAGATAGTACCGCCGGCGTTGACGAAAGTTTAGGTATAAAGCGCAGTAGCTATAGGCGAGTGAGGGAGGCTTGGCGAAGCGGGAAATTGGAGCAAGGGAGCGAATAAAAACAGCCGCGGGGTATTGCATCTGTGGGACTCAGAGGGTGGAGGATTGTAACGCCGATGTTCGGCCAGGGCGTACATGTCACGACTGGACCAAAGTGTACTTTATATATACAGAAATAGAGGTTATCTTGACATCAGAAATGGGAAAAATGAATACTCTCTGCAATGCTAAAAACTATCCTATTATGATATAGTCTTAGGTCCATTCGAGTATTTTTTTTATATGCAAGTAATGACCAGTAATGTGTGCAATGACCAATAATTAATTTTCACTGACCTGAAACAAAGACCTAAAGCTCTCTGTCCAGTCTTTATGAAGCGCCTGCTTCAGTTCCTCATTGGCAGCCATGAAGCTGGTGGTGGCCACCTTCCCTGAAGACCTGGGGTACAGCTCCAACCAGGGTAGGTGAGGGTGTTGCCAGTACAGGCACGACTGGTGGAACAGAGCTCGTGGAGACGTGTCTACTGTGGGGGAGCTGGTTGTGTCCAGACATCGGACAAACCTGTTAACATTGTAAATAAGGAATTAGTATTGACTGGATACCCGGTTTGTTACTACTACCATAGAAAAGATAATAATAATATGTAACGCTAAAAAAGAAAAAAATTGTCCAATGCATTGTTTTTAGTAGTATAAGACCATCTTTGCGTTAATATTGCCTTCTAATGAAACTGGTTTGGGGCACATCAGTTGGATGGTTTCAAAGTCTATAACAGGAATGGGTACATATTTGTTGTTTTAGGTATATAAATTACAATATAAAGTACATGTAATTGATGACAATGGCACAATCAACTGTTAATTTATATTTGGCATGTAGTTTCCACACTGAATGATGAAACTTTGGATACATAATCAATATGATATGATAGAGGGCATAATATGAAGACAGATGAAAAGAAAATTAAATTTGATACAACTTGATACAACTTGATTGATTTCTAACCATTAAATAATATACTAGCAGATCCGGTAGACGTTGCCCTGCCCGATCGCAGCGCCACCTATCGGGTCCAATTGTAATTCTAAACCATCCATAGACTAACTCAAACATACACACCAATATTCATCTCAATCGGTGCAGTTGTTTAGGAGGAGTTCAGTGACATACACTCGTACAGTAGAATTATATATATAACTAGAAGTGTCCCGCGGCTTCGCCCGCGTTAAAAACTTCTTTTATTTACTTAAAACTTTTCTTTTGTAAAAACGATTCTATCAATAAAGACATCAAAAAAGAATTAGCCAAATCGGTTCACCCGTTTTCATGTTATCGCGTGACTAAGGCAATTCGGGATTGATATTTATAAAACCCGAAAAACCCAAAGTTTCAGACTGTTGCCTACCCCATTTCGAAAAATCCTACAACACGTACTTTATTTCATCTTGTTTCGCCATACAAACTTTGAACCCCCGTTTCATCCCTTTCAGGGTTGAATTTTAGAAAATCCTTTTCAGAGAGCAATAACTATCTGCATGCCAAATTTCAGCGCAATCCGAAACAATATTGATTTCCACACTTTGTTACCCCCATTTCACCCTCTTAGGGGTGGATTTAAAAAAAAAACTGAAACACGTATTTACATTTTTTTTTACTCGAGCACTTGTATGAAGTTTCGAATAGAAAAGACTATCTAATCTTGTTTCTCCATACAAACTTTGAACCCCCGTTTTATCCTTTTCAGGGGTGAATTTTGAAAAATCCTTTTTCAGAGGTAACTAACGTTGTAATAACTATCTGCATGCCAAATTTCAGCGCAATCCGAAACAATATTGATGTTCACACTTTGTTACCCCATTTCACCCTCTTAGGGGTGGAATTTAAAAAAAACCTGAAACATGTATTGTAATAAAAAAATTTTGGTTTATAAAAATATAAACGTTACTAGTTGTAACATGAAGGTTATAGAGTATAAAAAGCTAAAAGTTAATGTTAGGTAGACAGTATTTATGAATATCGAGCGCCCTTGTTCTACCAAGACCTAAAACTTACCAGGATAAATCAGCGGTGTCATTGAGACTTTTAATCTCGGACCGGGGGACAGGCAAATGATAACACGGTTTTGGGATTGTATGACAAATTTTAATACTTCAAAACGTCCCTTACCTCCAGAATGAGATACACATTATTTAGTTAAAGCCGGAATACTATGTCTAAACATTTGAATATAAATACCATTCGGTTTTCGTTACTTTTTAGGTTAATTTATTTTACATTTTACTACTGAAATTTGGTTATTGTCTTTCTTGCATCTTGCGAATATGAAATTAAAGTTTTTAAGGGTAATAAAAAGAGCTATAATGAAATTGGCTTAGCTGCAGCGTCCGGGGGCGTCTGAGCACTCTACTCTAAACAGACGTCATTCATCGTCGCACCAACAGCTCAAAACTACGACGACATCCAAACGGTGTGCGTCGCACGAACACCTCAAACTAACGACGTCTTCCAGCGTCGAACAAACAGTTGGCGACACCCATAGTCGTCCAAACAGCTCAAACAGCGCCATAGGCTGTAACCAAAAATCCGATTGTAATTTGTCGCCATGAAGGATGACGCGAAACATTTTAGGTTATCAAAAATTGACTCACCGCAAAATCACGACGTTATCATATGGCACTACGCCATAAGCACGCCGAGTATCACCGTAACGGCGATTTGGAATACGGATTCACTTAATAGAATCCGATTTATAAAATTTTCTAAAAATGAGCCCTTTGTATGCCTAGGGGCAAGAAAAAGTGACGTCTCCGATCGAGAATTGACAGATGTCAAAGTCATTTTTTTTTGAAAGATTGTCTATAGGATATTGAATGATCCACAGACCAAGTAATAACTCGATTATTTAAAATCGACTAAAAATGGCTAAATACGAAAATGTTCTAAATTATTTAAAACCAAAAGGTAATTTTGTCAGTCTTAGAAGCTGAAATGTGCTTCCAAACGAAAAATATGTAACGAGTCGAAATACCTCGTTACAGTACATACCTTCCCAAAAAAAATAAAAGAATGAAACTTCTTTTATTTTTGAGAAGAACTCCCAAAAAATTCCTAACAAAAACTTATTCAAAAAAATTAATAAACAGAAAATATTCCGCCACCAAAATATGAAATTTATTCAAACTAAAAGAAGACACTAATAAAGCATAACGTTAAATCAGTTAAGCTTCTAGCCACTGACTAAGTTGCTCTAGAAAAACAAGTTATAAAAACTTTCTAACTAAGTGAAAAACAATGTAAAGGTTTACCAAAACTAATCCATCAATATGACTCAATCCTAAAATCCATCACAAATTAATTATACTCAAGAGTGGATAAGCACCATAGCCTCCATCTACCTATCTGTATTACAAACCAAATAAATATTTCTGAAATATTTAACAAAAGTGTAGATAAGCACCATCGCCTCTATCTTTTATAATCTCAGAACGATTCTAACTAAATTAAAAGGTAATAACAAAGGTTATCCATATTGTAGTACGGTTAAGCATTAGCTGCCGACTATAGATAATTATTCACTGCAAAAGATTCAGTGAACAAGTTTTCAATGAAAAAAGTTGAACAACAAAAGTTCAAATTATTCTCATAAAAATAGAGAACCAAAAATAATAAGTAGTGACCGGCTCAACTCTACCGACTTTCCGAACACTAACAAATTAATAAAAGGGTTTGTCAAAAAGACCAAAAATTGTATATTGTGACCGGCTCAACACCACCGACATTCCGTGCACAAAAACAAGTTAACAAAAGTTTGTTGGGAAAACAACAAAGGTGTATTGTGACCGGCTCAACACCACCGACTTTCCGTTCACAATATCTAAAGTTTCCAACGCTTGAACCAAAAATGTCAAAGCGAGGAAAAAATGAAGAGTAAAAAATTACCCAAAAAGGTTAACTGAGACAAAAGCTCAAAAGAGTCAAATCCGAGAGGCAAATCCGGGTAAAAATTATATAGAGCTCTAAGTGTCAAATCCGAGGCTTAGGTCTACAACAAACACAAACTAAATAATCTAAATAATATATAACATGCTTCACAAAGACTGAAACACATCTATATTAAAAATGTATTTACACTATGTGCAGGCTATTTGAAAAATGGAAAGCTTTTCATAGCAATCTAAAACAATATTTATACTAGAAAAGTGGAAAACTTCTCAAAGTATCTAAAAGAAAGTTGAGTACTTGAAAAGTGAAAAGCTTTTCAAAGTAACCAAAATAATAAAATATACAAAAATATACATAAGATCTTTTGATGCCAAGAAAATTTCTAAAAGAAAATATAATCGTTAGATGTAGTTTCTAAAGTTGGGTAAAAGTTCAAAAGTAGGATAAAAGTACTAAAAATAGAATAAAATTACCAAAAATAGACCTAAGTTAGGTTTAGTATATTTAAAGTTGTATTTCAATAAAGTGTTGGTTTTCCTTTCAGATAATTATCTTTCACCATGGAGGATCTCTTTCATACATCAATCTCATTCTTCCACACTCAACCTCCTCCCCAAACAGAGTATCAAAAACAAAGTTAAATAAAGAGTTAAATCTAAAAATGAAAATTTTAATATTTAATTATATCTTTAACATGATAACGTCCAGTACTTGTTTTATTAAATTCCTTTAGTACATAAACGTTAGGAGAAATTCTCTCTACAATTTCACATTTAATAAACTTAGGTGCTAATTTAGCCGAAAAATATGCAGGTGCATTTGACTGTACAAAACTTCTACGCCAAACTACATCACCGACATCAAAAGAAATGACTTTTCTTCCCCTATTATAATAAAGAGCATTACGCTTATAAGCTTTCAAAAGATAAGCTTGAACTTTAACAAAAACTTCACTAAGTGAATTTAAAGAGTGAGCATAAGTATCTCTAGTACCAAGCTCAAGTTGATCTAAGTTATCAAAAGAGTTACTAAAACGGTGCAAAGATGCATCAAAAATAAGTTCTCTACCGAACATCAAAAAGTTAGGAGTGTACTCTGTAGCAAGATTTACACTACTATTTAAAGCTAATTGGACATGAGGCAAAAACCTTGACCAAGTTCGATGATCATTTTTAACAAAACAAGAAATACATGTTTCTATTGTCTTATTATATCTTTCTACTGGATTATTCTGTGGAGTGTATAGTGCATTATAAAATATTTTAGTTATGTTGAAATTTTTTAAGAAATCTACAAAATGTTTAGATATAAATTGGGGTCCGTTGTCGGCCACTAAAATTTTAGGTACACCAAATTTAAGAAATATTTCTTTTTCAAAGATTTTACAAATTACTTTAGACGTAGCATTTATCATTGGAAATATCCAACAATATTTAGTAAAAACATCTACAATTGAAAGAATGAATCTATGTCCAGAATAAGATTTAGGTAAAATCCCAATAATATCAACGGATAACATTACCATGGGTTGATCAACTTTCTTAGGGTTAACCATCTTACCAGCAGGAGCAGAAGTTGAATGTTTATAAGCTTTACAAATGTCGCAAGAAGAAATATATTTTTGAACGTCTCCGAACATTCCTTTCCAATAATAATGTTGTTTTATTTTATTAAGAGTTTTATGTATTCCAAAGTGTCCAGAATTAATATCATCATGATTAGAACGAATAGTATCTAAAACATGTTCTTTAGGTATAACAATTTTCCAATTTAAACGACTATTAGGGTCAAATTTATTTTTACAGTAACGATACAAAGTATTATCTTCTACTCGAAGGTTTTTCATTCTAGAAGGGTATTTTTGACAATTTATAAAGACTTTTCTATACCAAGGGTCTTCTATATCTTCATCTGGTGAGACAATATTTATAGCGGAAACTAATATTGAAGTTATATTGATTCTAGATAAAGCGTCAGGAACTTGATGTAAAGATCCTTTTTTATGAACAATATCAAAAGTAAATTGAGAAATACGTGCAGCCCATCGAGCTAAGCGTCCACTAGGGTTATTAAGTTTTAAAAGCCACTTAAGACTAGCATGATCTGTCACAACTGTGAATTTCATCCCTTCGACATAAGGTCTAAAATGTTCAATTGAATCTAAAACTGCCAAAAGTTCACGTTCAGTGGTACTATAATTTCTTTCACATTTATTTAAAGATCTTGAATAATAAGCAATTGGATGTTGTTCATTATTTTCGTCTTCTTGACTCAGAACACTACCAATTCCTACAGAACTAGCATCGCAATGTAAAAAGAAAGGTTTTTCAAAATCAGGACACTGTAAAACAGGTGTAGTTATTAAGGCATTTTTTAAATTAATGAAGGCTTCTTCAGCTTCTTCATTCCAAACAAAAGTATGTTTTATCTTTTTACTTCCGGAAGTTAATTTAGTTAAAGGGGAGGCAATATCAGCGAATTTACAAATGAAACGTCGATAATATGAACATAATCCTAAAAAGCTTCTAAGTTGTTTTACGGACTCTGGTTGTGGAAAGTTTTCTATAATTTCTAATTTAGACGGATCAGTATGTAGGCCTTGACTGTCTACAATATAACCGAGATAACGGAGTCTTTCTTTGCAAAATTCACATTTTTTAACCGACTTCACAAAAAAGGAGGAGGTTCTCAATTCGTCTGTATGTTTTTTTTTTTTTTTTTTTTTGTGTGTATGTTACGCGATTTCTCCATCAATTGTGAACGGATTCAAATGATTCTTTTTTTAATTGGTAGGATACGTTTCCGAGGTGGTCCCATTTTAATTTTATCGAGATCTGATTAGTATCACCAGAGATATGGAGATAAATACCCCAAACATAGGAGATTGTACTAGTTTTAGTAGAAGAGTCCCAAGAAGATTATACACAATGGAGGTTGCTATTGCATATAAGATATTCTTACGGTAACTGTGAGCGAGATAGAATAAAGGTGGGGAATTTTTTTTTGTAATATCTTATAGACAAGCGTTTGACCACTATCTCACCTGTTGCTAAGTGATGATGCGGTCGAAGATAGAGAAGTGGACTAGAATGGGAACTGGCTCTCAAGGATAGCTGCCGGAACACATTAGATGTTTGGCGACAGATTTTCTGACTTGAGGGTGGTAGCTGGCCAGGCGGACACTAGATATGTTCTACCACCATGCGGGGGTTATTGGTTTCTTAACGATGTTTTCCTTCACCGGAGGGCCACTGTGAGAAGCGCACATATATTTTTCGATAGAAAAATTCATTGGTGCACGGCGGTTTGAACTCGGTACCACGGCATCAAAGCCGACTGTTCTCCCAATTACGCCACCGGGCCCTCAATAAATAATTATATATTAATAATTATAATAAAGAATTATGTATAAATATAAATAATTTGTCTTCACAGGAATGTTCTACCGGGCAAAGTCTTGTTAGAGTGCAAACTTTTTTAAACATACCTAATATTTTTTGACATGACATGACATTTGGCGAAGATGGCGGCCATTTCAGTCCCGCGACACTGCATACATAATTAAATAACTCAGAATCATGAACGTACTTTGTACCAATCAACACAGCAAAAAAAAATTATAAGCATAAAACCACAAATTATATAATAGTTACTACGTAAATAATACTTTCCGTTGTTAGGTTGGCTACACAGTGCTTACATAATTCGGGTATCCACAATATAGGGAAGTGCCTCTTATAACATAGTAGAGTGATTCAGTACCCTGTTGGCCATATGGCGGCAATTAATGTTAATAATCGCAAATAATACTTTTTTATATTCATTTTGGAATACAACTAGTCCGTGTTATAAAAGTATTTGGAATTATTGTAATAAAATAGACAATTAATTATCGTGTGTCAGATGCTTTTATTGCACAGGGCCATTTTGGACATTGTCCTATGAGACCTTGATGACATCATTATTACTAGTGAATATTTTCACTTTAGCGCGGCATTTAAAGTCAATTTTTTTAGGGTTCCGAACCCAAAGGCTACCAAATGAACACTTTCTGAGACTTTGTTGTCTGTTCGTCCGTCCGTCCGTCCGTGTGTCTACATGTGCGCACTTTACAGATCTGTATCTTCTTAACCGTTATAGGTACACACTTGAAATTTTCAAAAAGTATATATCCGTCAGTGTATAACGGCCCAGACACGAAATTTAATAGATGCATGTAATTTCATTAAAACTTTTTTTGCACTAAAAAGGGTAAAATAAGTTATTTTTCAAAAAAAATAAAACCGACTTCATATCCACAAAAAGGCACTCAAAAGCGAAAAATAATTTACTTAAAATTATTATAAGCGTTACCCACGTCTCTATTTGAAGTCGGTGCCAGCCAAGTCTATTGGATATTAGATAGATGCTATGTATGTAGT
The DNA here is from genome assembly GCA_954871355.1 of Cabera pusaria. Classification (NCBI taxonomy): domain Eukaryota; kingdom Metazoa; phylum Arthropoda; class Insecta; order Lepidoptera; family Geometridae; genus Cabera; species Cabera pusaria. Next base: position 23,067,971 of record OX940892.1, read on the forward strand.
AGTAGTAAGTAGGTACATGTAGGTTAGTAAGTAGGTAGATACATGTACTCGTAGGTATTATCTATCTACTACCTATTAGACTTGGCTGGCACCGACTTCAAATAGAGACGTGGGTAACGCTTATAATAATTTTAAGTAAATTATTTTTCGCTTTTGAGTGCCTTTTTGTGGATATGAAGTCGGTTTTATTTTTTTTGAAAAATAACTTATTAAGATTTACTGTTAAGCCTGAGTTTTTAAGTATTTCATGGACTTTTTTAAGGTACTCTATATGATTTTGAAAATTATCATTTACTAAAATCAAATCATCTAAATATTTAAACAGGACATTGTCAAATTCAGGTCCAAAGAGTTTATCAACCAAGCGTTGTAACTCTGCCGGTGCGTTGGTGATTCCAAAAGGCATCCGAACAAAATGGTACAAGTTTTTTCCAGGAACTACAAAAGCAGTCTTTTCACGAGAGGACTCTTCAAGTTTAATTTGCAGAAATGCTTTAGAAAGATCTATGGTAGATATGAATTTAGCCCCACGAAGGCTGTCTAATATCCTAGAAGGGTACGGCAAAGGATAAGAATCTTTAACAGTTATTGAATTTAATCGTCTCGAATCTAAACATAATCTGGTTCCACCATCTTTTTTATCGACGGCTAATACAGGGGAACACCAAGGAGATTTTGAAGGTTCTATAATTCCTTCTTTTAATAAAACTTCCACTTCATCATAAAGTTCTTTTTGTTTAGCAGGACTCAACGGCCAATATCTACTTTTAAAAGGTTCGCCAGTAACGTTAATTTTATGTTCCACAAGGGTGGTAAGGCCTAAACCTTTTTTCTCATAAGAAATATCTTCAAACAAAGCAATGGTTTCATCTAATTGTTGTTTCTCAGAAGGAGTTAAATGAACTGTAGAAGTAACAGCGTTCACTTGAATTTTATTATTGTGAACATATTCAATATTTTTCCACAAGTCTTTAGCTAAGTTAAATTTCAACCAAAAATCAAATCCCAATATAATAGGTGGATCAAAAGAGGGTATTATTAAAAATTCTACAAGTTTACAAACATTGTCAACGGTAACCGGTAATCGCATAGAACCGATAACTTTTCTTGATGAACCGTCAGCAGTACAAGCGGAGGCATCAATAGGTTTGATTTTAAATCCTAGTTTAGAAAAATGCAAGTGTTGGTTATTACCTAAAACACAGCTATTTGAACCACTATCTAGCAATCCAGAAAAAGTTTCATTATAAATGGTAAATTTTAAAAATGGTCTAGTATCATTTTGTTTAGTAAAAAGTATAGGAGCTGCTTTATGAACAGAAAAAAATGTTTTTAAATAGTCAAGCCATTCTGAAAATTCTCTCTTACACGTATCATCATCAGGTTTATAATTGGTTATCGGAGCACCTGAAGTTTTTTTAAAAACTTGGGCCCGATGCCTTACAAGTTTTTTGAATTATTATTTTTTTTTAATATTGTCAGAATGACAAGTATCACAGTTCTTTGTCAAAACGCCTCGTTTATGACATTTAAAGCACACAGGTCCAAGAATCTCTGTACACTCTTTATAAGTGTGGTCAGTCGACTTACACTTCAAACAAGAAAGTTTGGTTTCAACCGCATGAAAGTTTTGTTTAATTTCCTTTACAGGTTTTCGGTTAACTAAAATCTCTAATTCCTTACTAATTCGGATAAACTGTTCAATAGTGTCTATTGATTTTCCAAATAAAAACGGTGTGTAAATAGGTAACATGTTGTGTTTAATTATAGTTATCAAAACATTCTCAAAAATTGGATTAGCTAATCTGCTAGACATATCTAAAATCTCAGTAATGAAATCAGGAAGTGACTCATTACTCCGTTGTTTGCGAGTTCTCATTTCATACTCCAAATGATAATCAAATTCAGGTTTGTCGAATCTGTTCAACAATTCAGTTTTAAGTGTTGTCCACGAAGAAACTCTAATTCGAATACTACGGAACCATTTCGTTGCTGTTCCAGTGAGCAGATCAGAAAAAGAACCGACTAAAAAGTTTTCATCAAAGTTTTTATACAAAAAATACTCCTCAACCGAAGTGATAAAGTCTCTAACACAAGTTTTCCCATCAAAAGATATCTTACTACGCTTCAAATCAGGAAGTTTATTTGTTGAAGGCAAGTGCTTTTTCAATTGTTCATTGAGTTGAACATTCATCGAGTTAAACGAAGGTAAAGGTGCAAAATTATGCAAGCTACTATGACCAAGGTTAGGTAAGAAAGGGTCAACAGCCTCTAAATTATCCAACGCCGGATTAGAAATAACATCCCTAGAAGTACCAGGTAAGTTCTCTTCCAACAAGGGTGGAAATTGAACCTGTTTGTCAGTCATGATGAATAATCAAAAATATTAAAGAAACAAAGACAAACAACCAACTAAAAATTCAAAGAATAGTTAAAACTCATCAAAGTTTATAAGATTTTTTGTTAAAACCGGTTTAAGTTATTATGTTTTAAAGTTTATGTTAATATTTAATAATGTTCAAAAGTATTTAAAGGAATTTGAATGTACAAAGAAACATTCAAATTGTGAAGTATGTAAGATGCAAAAAAGATTCACAATTTATCTTAATTTTCAAGATTATTAACAACGGCTAAGGTTATATCTATTTGTGAAAAGTAAAATCAATAAACTAGTTAATAATTATGTTAATAAGCTAGTATTTTCTAATATGCATGTAGCTTAATGCTTCTTAACAGTAAACAAACGTTATAACTTTATATAAGACATAGTTATATCAATTCAAACAAAACTTAGCACTTTCAATGTGGTCAAGGTCAGTTCCTTACAAAATGTAAACAACGCATATCTCAAATGTTATTATATGGTAAGTACACACTTAGATTAGTCTATCCAGTATATAAGACATATAAAGAACATTGTATGTTAATTAGTTTTGTTAAAATACAAAAAAAGTTGTAACAATTGTGTTTTCAAAGTACACAAACTGTAAAAATGCAAATAACACAAAAATTGCACTAAATTGTGACAAGAAAAACAAAAATAAGATGCAAGAAAGATTATATATGTGGAGGTAAATCCGGTCCCTGTTCTCGCGCTAATTGTAATAAAAAAATTATGTTTATAAAAATATAAACGTTACTAGTTGTAACATGAAGGTTATAGAGTATAAAAAGCTAAAAGTTAATGTTAGGTAGACAGTATTTATGAATATCGAGCGCCCTTGTTCTACCAAGACCTAAAACTTACCAGGATAAATCAGCGGTGTCATTGAGACTTTTAATCTCGGACCGGGGGACAGGCAAATGATAACACGGTTTTGGGATTGTATGACAAATTTTAATACTTCAAAACGTCCCTTACCTCCAGAATGAGATACACATTATTTAGTTAAAGCCGGAATACTATGTCTAAACATTTGACTATAAATACCATTCGGTTTTCGTTACTTTTTAGGTTAATTTATTTTACATTTTACTACTGAAATTTGGTTATTGTCTTTCTTGCATCTTGCGAATATGAAATTAAAGTTTTTAAGGGTAATAAAAAGAGTTATAATGAAATTGGCTTAGCTGCAGCGTCCGGGGGCGTCTGAGCACTCCACTCTAAACAGACGTCATTCATCGTCGCACCAACAGCTCAAAACTACGACGACATCCAAACGGTGTGCGTCGCACGAACACCTCAAACTAACGACGTCTTCCAGCGTCGAACAAACAGTTGGCGACACCCATAGTCGTCCAAACAGCTCAAACAGCGCCATAGGCTGTAACCAAAAATCCGATTGTAATTTGTCGCCATGAAGGATGACGCGAAACATTTTAGGTTATCAAAAATTGACTCACCGCAAAATCACGACGTTATCATATGGCACTACGCCATAAGCACGCCGAGTATCACCGTAACGGCGATTTGGAATACGGATTCACTTAATAGAATCCGATTTATAAAATTTTCTAAAAATGAGCCCTTTGTATGCCTAGGGGCAAGAAAAAGTGACGTCTCCGATCGAGAATTGACAGATGTCAAAGTCATTTTTTTTTGAAAGATTGTCTATAGGATATTGAATGATCCACAGACCAAGTAATAACTCGATTATTTAAAATCGACTAAAAATGGCTAAATACGAAAATGTTCTAAATTATTTAAAACCAAAAGGTAATTTTGTCAGTCTTAGAAGCTGAAATGTGCTTCCAAACGAAAAATATGTAACGAGTCGAAATACCTCGTTACAGTATTTACTTATTTTTGTACTGAAGCACTTGTGTGAAGTTTTGGATAGAAAAGACCATCTAATCTTGTCTCTCCATACAAACTTTGAACCCCCATTTCATCCCCTTAAAGGGTGAATTTTGAAAAATCCTTTCTTAGTACACCCCTACGTACTAAGACAAATATACCCTCCAAATATCAAGTCTCTACGACCAGCGGTTTAGGCTGTGCATTGTCTGTCAGTGAGTCAGTCAGTATGTCAGGACAAAGATTCTTGTAGTATTAGATAAAGATAACTAGCGGATCCGGCAGACATTGTCCTGCCCGATCTCAGCGCCACCTATCAGGTCCAATTGTGAATCTAAGCCATCTATGGACTAACTCAAACTTACATACCAAAATTGTATTATATTGTGTGAATTTTGGTGTGTACAAAATTCATCTAAATCGGTCCAGCCATTTAAGAGTTCAGTGACATACACACGTACAGTAGAATTATATACATAAAGATAACACATTGTTTACAATAGAATCACTTTCTGTATCCCATTCTGTGCTATAAGCTACCTCTGCACTACCTTTCAACCACATTGGTTAATTATTATTGTTATATACCGGCTGTAATTCACGTACCTTTAGTCGAATTTTCTCGACCTAGGTTTCGAGCGAGTCAGTCGTGAACGTGAACATCGCGATCTCACCGCGTAACCTCACTCCCGAGGAAGAGCGACTGACTCGCTCGAAACCTAGGTCGAGAAAATTCGACTAAAGGTACGTGAATTACAGCCGGTATATAACAATAATAATGTTACACATTGGTTAAGCTTTTACCTTTGCATTTTTCTTCACATTAACAATATTGGTGGAGTGTACACTTCATACTGATCAATACATACCCAGTGATTCCAGATGCTTCTTCACTGGCTTTTAACTTTAAAGTCCAAGCAAATGGTTTTGGCGACATCAATCTGACTTTAGATTTTAAAGCCCAGTCTATTGGTATATATTTATAACTCTTTTCTGGTACATGCTGTAATAGAAAATTTGAATTAACAAGTTTAAGGACCAGTTCCACCCATTCCTGAATTAGTAAGTGATTTTTTTGCCAGATAAAGACCACAATTTTTAAATATGTCAGATAACTAACTATCTGAATCTTTATTAGGAACTGTGAAACTGGCCCTAAATATAGTACCTGTGTTTGATGCTTTAACTGCCGATAACCAAGCGTTTTACATAACCTCAATCAATGGAAAGTGATGTAGTGTAAAATGGCATATAATTATGTACTTATATAAATAGTATAATAAATTGTAATAAATAGTGCAATAAATTCTACAAATATTTTGTAATACTTACTGTTTCTACAGAATGGTCAGCTGTGAACTTCTGTAACAAGTTTGAGAATGTGGACAGCTTTTCTGAGTCTACATCTTGAGGTGGCTTCTCCGTCACCTTTGAAGGTAAGTTGAGCAATGCAAACAAAGTTTTATCACTAGACTCATCCAATGTGTCATTGTCTAATTTGGATTTCTTGCTGGGTTGTAAATTGTGCCTGTGTAAAAAATGTTCATCATGCAATACATAATAATACATAATGATAGTTTAAAAACTGAAACAACCAACTTCCATGCCCTGCGAATCAGTTTCTGTAGCAAGTTTCAGATGTTTATCATCATATAGCCAGCGATATGATGATAAACGTTGCATTTGCAATTTCATCGAGATCTGATAAGTATCTCCAGAGATATGACGATAAACGTCTCAAGCTTGGTACTGAAAGGCATGGAAATCGGTTGTTAATAGTTTTCATACTATCTTAATTATGAAGGTTTGGTTTTGGGTGCTAGAAAAATGATGCTTGCTATTAAATATTATATATATGATTATGATTAAATTAAATTATTAAAGTACTATGATTAGCAACACTATGGTCAACTATGAAAGAGGTGTGACAATATAGTGGCCCTCCAGCCTGGTCGGACAGACAAAGCTCTGGAGAGAGAGATTCTTGGCAGGCTTTGGGAACACCTTTGCTCAGCAGTGGAACAGGCTAGGTAAAAAAAAATAGTAGGTAATAATGATGAAAGCAAACTAACTTGGAAAATGGGTTCTTCCTTTTATCACCATCCAATAGTCTGGAAAAATCTAAATCTATTGTCGTTTGTTTACTTGACTCTTCAATGCTTGAAGTGGATGGTTGTCTCATACGTTCCTGTAAAATAATGAACAAAACGTAATTTTGCATATCCTGCACGATAACAAGCGAATAGAAGTGAGATAGCATAGTTAACATGCGGTAAAGAACATTTAAACAGGTGAAAGAAGCATGGTGCGATGAACTGACCGATAGTCCGGCAGTTAGCGCAGGAGTTGGACACAGTACATTCCGACTATCAGCAATAATACTTGTAGGTTTATTGCTTGTTTTCTAATACAATATTGTTAAATAAACTTACTTGCAGTGCTTTTTTTCGTTTTTTCAGCTTGTGCAGTTGCATCACCTCTCTAGGCCGCTTCCATGGCGATGACGGCTCCATATTCACATCAGCTATTATTTATTAACTTCACAATTGTACACATTCAATATATAATAATATCTGATAGTTCAATAAAAGAGCTCCAAAATTATTCTAACGAATTTGTTTTTGTTTACAATATGTCTGTTCTACTTCCGATGATTTGCTTGCCGCTATTTGCCGCCATCGCCATTCGCCGCCATGACATTTTTTTGGCAGACAGACATACTGACATAATATATTGACAATGTCAGACTGACAGCTCTATAGTTTTTTTTTAGTTTATAACTCTAAAGATTAGTATATTTAGCCAGGATATAATTTTTTAAAGTATTAGAATAATTAGTTTTCAGTAGATTCAAGTCGTGAAGCCGTAATGTCACATTGAAGTTAAATATAAATAATCTAGGACGATGGATCACCAAGAAATCATAGTCCAGTTCAAGCATCGAATTCGATGAGTTCAAGTGAGTTTAAGTATATATTCAGTAAAAATGTGGAACTTTACTGAATGCTTTCCAGTGGACTTTTGGTGTGAACGCAAAATAGCATGTTTCTCAAAATGTTGCTGTTTCCCTACTTACATTTACGGGCTGTTAATGATTGATAATTCACATTCATTACACATAAACTCGCGGAAGAACACAAGTTTTAGGGAAAAAATACGAGGAGGCGCACTTTTCACGTTACCGCTAAAACTCTAGCTCGTTTCTCCATCTCATCAGCTCCATGATCCGCATAGTTTGGTTTACAGCAGCCATCTGATGTTCAGTTTTATTAGGATAAGGGAAAAAAAAATAATAGGATAAGTATAAGGGTTTACACAAAACAGATAGCTTAAGATAAATTGAAACTTGGAGTGCTTAAGAAGGCGAGACGATACTTCACGTCACGTCAAAGACTTTTGCTCTACAAAGCACAGGTCCGACCACACGTGGAGTATTGCTCTCACCTTTGGAACGGAGCACCCAAGTATCAAGTAGCCACTTGATGCGATTCAGCGTAGAGCTGCCAGAATTGTTGACGACCCCGGCTTTACCTCCAACATTGAACCTCTGAGCATGCGTAGAGATATCGGGTCTCTATGTATCTTCTACCGCATTTATAACGGGGAGTGTTCTGAAGAATTATTCAATTTAATCTCGGCGTCCCGATTTTACCATCGCACTTCTCACCATAGACAACACGCTCATCCACACATTATCGAGACTTGGACTTCGCACACATCTCGATTCAACCGGTCATTCTCTCGTACACTTGTAAATAGTGGAACGAGCTGCGGTCCGCTGTTTTCCCGCAGAGCTACAAGCTGGAGTCCTTCAGAAGGGGCGTTAAAAGAATCTCTAGTGTTGCAAGTGTTCATAGGCGACGGTGACCACTCTCCATCAGGTGGGCCGTATGCTTGTTTGATACCTACCTATATCATAAAAAAAAGGTCAATATTTAACTTGCTTAACTTTCTTAGACTTGGCTGGTTAACTATTTGGCTAATTAGCTTGCTTATCTTCTAGCTAGGTATATGTTATACGCAAGTAACTGTTTTTATAACGTAAGTTCCATGTCCCAAAAATTTGGCTTGCCGGTAAAACTAGCCAAGTCAAACCATTAGCTTCAATTTTATCATAACTCATGAGTTCTGCTTTATACTTAGTGTAAATAATTCGATTCGAGAGTTCACATTTAAGAAGTTATAGGTAGGTACTTTTAAATAGCAAATACTGTTGTAGCAGAAAAAATAAGAAATTGTATTTGAAATTATTAAAAAATATTGTATGTTAATAAATTTCACGATTATAGAACATGGAGACGACTTTCGAGAACCATGAGTGCCCGGTGACGAAATGGGAGAATGGTCGGCTTTGACGCCAGTGATAGCGAGTACAATGCCCGCCGTGCACCAAAGGATTTTTCTATCGTTATATATTTATAAAAATGATATGAAGGAAAAACATGGTTAAAGAACATCTAACCCCCCGTGGTGGTTGTTATCTAGTGTCTAGCTGCCACGCCTGCCACCCTTAGGTTAGAAAATCTGTCGCCAACCATCTGTGTTCCGGCAGCTATCCTTGAGAGCCAGTTCTGTGTGCACACTCTAGGCCATATAGTAATCTGTGCTCTAGGCCTAGTGTGCTACTATCCTCGACCGCATCATCAATTTCTGATTTTTTTTAACCGATTCAAAAAAGAAGGAGGTTTCTCAATTCGACCGTATATGTTTTTTTTTATGTTTGTTCGCGGATAACTTCGTCGTATATGAACCGATTTTGATTATTCTTTTTTGTTGGAAAGGAGATATCCTACGTGTGGTACCATGGTAATTTTATCGAGGTCTGATAAGTATATAGTATCCATAGATATGGAGATAAGCACCTCAAAATTGGCACTGAAAATTAATAGCGCGGCATTGAAGTCGGTTCTTTTTAGTTTTTTAAACGATCTTATTCAAATATAGAGCGATATTTTAAAAACTTTATCATCCTTTTACTGTAACGCCATGTGCCTTGTATATGTAGCTGAGTGCTGTTTCAAAAGCCGGTTCCTTAACATCACGTGGAATTCAGCTAACGTCAGCCTTGCTCGGCCTACACACACAGTACCGAGGCGACCGTCGCCGAATGCTGAACTCGGATTAGGTCATGTGAAGCAACATGCTTCACATGTGTTTCACATAAATCAATTAAAATCAGAAATTTTATTGTAAGAAAATGAAAGAAAACTTGAAAATTATTCATAGCGATTTTTTACATCGCATAATTTCATGAAAATGTTTCTGTGAAATTCAGTTTTAACAGTTATTACAAATGTGGTTAAATTAATATAAAATTTTTGTATTTATTCACAACAATGACTGTAAAATCAGTCGTTAGTAATGCGATAGAATTTGTCAGAGCTCGCATTTTTCTGGTAAGTAATTTTTTAATTTTTAATATTGTCCTTACTTCAGAGTTAAGTTAAAAATAAATGAAACGATACGGCGGGAATAGGTTATTATACACGTAGAATGTCAAATTGTATTAAAATAGTCAAATTGGGCTCGGTAGGTCCATTTTTGAAAGGTGACGCTATTTTAAGCGATAAGACTGCCGCTTTCACTGTAACTATGTTTTAAATTTTAATTTAATATGCTACTTATTCAATTAAGTATTAGTACCTATATAAATACTACTTACGTATTACAATATTATATTAGTAATAAATTATTAATGTTATATTTGTATTATTATGTTATTTATAATACATTTGAATTGGTAGATTTATTCAACTACTATAAGTCATAATCGCAAATAACATCAAGTTTTTCATTATTGTACGGCACCAATGCAAGAGGTAAAAGTTTAAAGTTTCTTGGTAGGTACCTCCTCGTCTCTCCCGTCTCCGAGATAACAGTTGCACGACTGTTGCAAAATTCTACGAACCGCGATGATCTCAGCCTTTTTCCGACACCGAAATAAACTATATAGTCACCTCATTGTCACATCTAGAACCTAGAACTGATTACCTACTTCCAAGGTAATGATTAAGTTAGGAAGGTACTAAACTTAGGGCCAGTTTCACTGGTTTCTGATAGTTTCAGTTATGCTAACTGAAATATTATGACGCCATTTAAAAACTGTCAAATCTGTGTCAGATAAGTTCCAAATAAGAGAAGACAATCAGGAGCTGTGAAATTGTCCCTTAGAGATGTAGCGAATAATTCAATGTTGAGTATTTTTATGGTAAAAGGTAAAAAGTACTGGCAAAAATTTGTCTGACGGTACGGTAAACAACGATGTCAGTCAATAACAGAACAGATACTGTGGCACGCAAAACTTTGGATTTCCAGAATTTCATGCATCACTCTTGCTCTTGCATTCACCTTGACACATTATAAGATCCGATGTTATAGGTGAAGTTCACTGACATAATATTTGTAATATAAACATTAACGACTCTTTGTTTAGATAATTGTGAGTTTTTCATTCAATCGCGGAAAACGGCTGAACTGATTTGGCTAAAATTAGGCACACAAATTGTCCATAACCTGGATTCATACATAAGATGCGAAGCCGGGCACAGCTAGTAGGTGATTAGATTATTGTTATGTTAATTTTTTGGCGGGTGTAGATAAGAACTTTTTAATGAACTATGGTAGACTGATTGATTGATGATATTTGTCTTGTAAAAAATTCCATTGAACAGAGTCAGACGATATAATATATATCGCATGTTGTAGCTAAGTACATACCACTATCTCGTCTCGTAGTATGGTAAGTGATGACACGTTAATGTTTATACATGACGATTTGATGATGGTCGAGAATCGTATACCCCCTGATTCTAAATCATTGGAAAACCTATTCGGATTCGGAAGCTTAATTTTTCATTCACTTTGAATATTGATAAATTCATAAGCTAATATTTTTCGCGTAAACCTTTCCAATTAGAATCACTGATTTCCGAATTGAAATGTCAAAAGTAACCGATCGGAGTATTGTGAATTGCAAGGATCGGAGTCGAACCAGAGGCAGTTTCCGAATCCGAATTGCTTTCGAGTGATTGAGAATAACCCTGCTGAACACGCTAGGCCTTAAATGGACTGACTCATAAATTTTATTAATTATACTTTTAACCAAAAGCTTTGGGCGTTACTATTTATTATCTTTTCTGTGCTTTGGGCTTTTTTTCGACAGAGTAAAAGAAACTTTAAACTTTCGCGATTTGCCACATAGTTATAAATATTAAAATACGGGACTTATCGCGCTTAGAACCTCTTAAAACATCAGTCGTCTCATGACCACGATCAATGCAAAACGCGATAAGTCCCGTATTTTAATATTTATATCTAGAGTAAAAGAAATTGCTTGCGGATAAAGATTTTCTTTTATAATAAAAAAAACTTAAATGTGAAGAAGTCATTAAAATCATCTCTGCTTGATATGAAGGTATTTGCATAAAGATTATAACTTTATGGGTAATGTAATTAAGAATCGTAATTCGACGTCAGTGAGTAACCCAAATGAAGCGTTGACTGTCATAATCATAATCAGCCTATCCTACACTAACTATGGACAGATGAGTCACCTTACCTATATAATACAAAATCAAATCACAGGATGACGCCACGCCATAACCTTATGATCTGTCAATAATATCTGATCGAGTAGAAGACTTCAGTTAAGTAATTAATATATAATAATATATACATATCTAATAATGAAAAACTTTTTAACATTAGATACGAGTAGGTACCACAGCTAGGTCGACACAACTACATATAAATAGTGGCTCTTTGTAGTTGTAGACCTTGCGAGTTTGCCTTTTCATAGCTAATAAAAAGTATAATTTAATTTAAGTTTTTTAATCCCCATATCTCCGCCATTTTAAATCATTTCCAAAAACTGAATCAACAAAAAATACGATAAATGTTTTAGTTACCGAATGCTGCTTAAAATTTCACGAGAATGCGACCTGTAGAGGAAAACAACTGGACATCCGGACAGATATACGAAAGCATATTTGCCCAAGCTGAAACGGAGACGCTTTCGCTCGCGCTTCGCGATCTTTCGGTCAAATATCTGAAAAATACAATCATAGATCAATCGTAGATACTGTAACTTTATAAATGCAGGTACAATACCTACCTGATTAATTTGAGATAACTTTAGGTTGAACTAGTTCAAATTCAGCATAAAATGTAGGTTCTATCAATTCAAAATACCCAGCTATCTCTGCACGATTCCATCCCTCCGCAGGTATAAGCATCGCACTTGTCGATACCCAAGAGCTTTATGATTGATAGCCCTCAACCCCCATTACCTCAGAAAGATTACGCACTGAAAAGGAAAATCTTTCAATCGTGAAACCCCTTCCGGTGGGAACTCCCCGTGCTCCTTCCTACCTATGCTTAGATACAAAAGCATTAGCGATTCATCGGCGACGACTGCGACTATTGAGAACGCATTGAACCGGCAATGATTCCCGTCATCTGATGCAAATAAGATACCGATGATAGCGGCGTCGACACGGCGTCTAGTTATTAATGCGAGCCCACACTCCCAGCCGTGCTGTCATCGGCTCTATTCACTCGTTCAATGGGGGCTGCCACAACACGCCTGTCAAAGGCACTGTGTGTATAGCCAACGCACGAGTTCTGAATAGAGTCTGAAGTGGCCACGGCAGCTTACGTTTCCGACGCACTGCGTACCTACTATGTACTTACATGATAGCATTTTATGCTCTTACTCGTGTTTATTTAGGCCCACTTTTAGGCCTGTCGCCTTTATGGGAGACACTTGACATAAATCAGATGATCAAATGTTTCGTAAGCGACGGTTATTTTTATGACACGGGTTAAACAAGAACGCTGTGTCATTTGAATCATTAATGTCCATTTTCGAATAGATTTATGGTTGATAGTGGTGATGAATAGCACAGAGTTAATTCATTTAGAGCCGTTTATAAAACTAGGCGGCTTGTCTTTAAGAGCATTTTGTATTCTGCCGTAGACATTGCTCTAGACTAACAAGAAGCCTATTCGTACGTAAGCATTAAGCTAGAGACAAACTGAGCCCACGTAGTACGCAAAGTATGCAATAATACATTATGATAACTGGACTCTTGATTTTCTATGAATATCTATGCAATAGAACTTGCCGTATGCAACGCGTGTGTGTGCAAGTGTGTTTCTATTGCATAGATTTTCATAAAAAATCCAGAGTCCAGATATCATAATGTGTTGCATACGTTGCGCCCACGTAGGGCTCAGTTTGTCTCTAGCTTTATTTTTAGGATATCTTTGAATCACACGCACGCCACGCGCTGCATGTAAGATTTCTAACTACCCACATTTATGGAAACACCACGCGCCCATGTATGATTTTTTGCTCACATTTTTGTTTCAGATTTCATGGATCTCATTAGTCATGTACATTTTTTATGATACATTTATTTACTATAAAAATGGACGACAAATTTTTTATTTACGCAAAATTTTAGGGGTAAGTCATTTTCTTAAGCATATTTTTTTCAATGCACAACGATTATTATAACATACGTAGCTTTAGTTCTAGGTATGCTTAGTTGTACTAATCTGAAAAGAAATAATATCGTTTAAAAAACTAATAATATCGTTTAAAAACTAAAAAACAACCGACTTCAATGCCGCGCTATTCATTTTCAGTACCAATTTTGAGATGTTTATCTCAATATCTCTGGAGATACTTATCATACCTCGATAAAATTACCATGGTACCACACTTGGGATATCACCTTTCGAACAAAAAAAGAATAATCGAAATCGGTTCATAAACGACGAAGTTATCCGCGAACAAACATAAAAAAAAAAAAAAAATATATATACGGTCGAATTGAGAAACCTCCTCCTTTTTTGAAGTCGGTTAAAAAATAACCGACTTCAATGCCGCGTTATTAGTTTTCAGTACCAATTTTGAGATGTTTATCTCAATATCTCTGGAGATACTTATCATACCTCGATAAAATTACCATGGTACCACACTTGGGATATATCCTTTCTAACAGAAAAAGAACAATCAAAATCGGTTCATAAACGACGAAGTTATCCGCGAACAAACATAAATATATATACATATATATATACGGTCGAATTGAGAAACGTCCTCCTTTTTTTGAAGTCGGTTAAAAAGAAAGAAAATATTTTGAAATCTTTCTAAAAGTTACCTAAGACTCTAGATGGCGCATGGCGTATTTTCAATGTTAATATAAGTTTCAAGACATGCTAGAGACCTTTATGAAATTTCAAAACCACGCTCTTATATTTCAGTTAGGTTTATGTATATCGCGGGGTACAGCGACAGTTTTAAACATTTGCGGTGCATTGATATTACTGCCGCAATGCAAGAAACTCAATCACATATTATACAGGATCCTGTCTCAGCTTTGGCCACGGCTGTTTTTCTTTTGGCTGGAGAAGGCGAAGAGTTTCCACATGACCGTCGCTACTACACTTGTTACTTTTGGTGGTGAGTAACTTTCACAACAGATATCAGTTCTATGTTATACAAATTAATACAATAACTAGTACTTATCTTTTTTTATCTGATACGCTAGCGATTGCAATTGTTGCCTGGTGGTAAGTGATGGTGACACAAAACAGGTGAGGTAGATTCACATTCTGTGGATGATGTGGTCGAGAATGATGAACATGAACCGGCTAAGCCTGGAATGGAATGGTCTAACCACGCCTGACTGACTCTCAAGGGCTGTGCTGCCGGAACACCGTAAGGTTTTGACGACACTACCACAGAATAAATAAGAGTTCAAGCAGTACCACAAATACATGAGTACGTAGTATTATGTCGAAGATATAATAAGCCTAGCGCGAAGGTAAGTAGGTAGCTAGGTACTATTCATTATTCTGTGGCTAGGTGGCTTATTAGATCTGACTTGGCTTATCTTTCCTAAAATCTGTGTATTATTTTACCTACTGTGACTTGTATTAGCTATAATATTAACATTAAATTAACATTACCTAACAATCGACAATTGAGCTCTAGACGACTTATTTTAATACAATTTTTCAAGGTTTTTTCATACGTAAAATATTTTTACAATAAACTCTAACATGGCAGCCTGTGTCTGAGCTTAAAATAATGTATTTCAAAAATAATTTAAAATAATGACCACATCCGCTTCCAAAGAATAACATAAAATCATCAAGATGGGTATACTGAAACAGAAATATAATAAAGAAACCCAAACAACGTTTGTTTATTTTATACAGAAGCGAGCTTATCCAATCCGAGTAGGATAACGTGCCAAAAATATGCTAGACGATATAATAGCGGATTCAGGGTTCAAAAGCGCATTATAATTTTCTTCAAATATTAAGTATTTTATAACTGCTTTGGATTGGAAACAAAGAGCCGAAGATCGGGCTCAGTGCCATGACTTGGGAGAGGTTATGTCCAGCAGTGGACTGATACCGGCTGATTATGATGATGATGATGAACTGCTTTGATCTCTGTAAAAAAATAGGTCCTAAGGTACAGTTGTGAAAATAATTAGTTACCTACTTTACCACCATATTTTTTAACTCACCTCAAAATGTAAGTACCTAATGTTAAATTCGTTAGCCATCTCTGATATTAAAACTGTAAGCAAAAATGAAAAAAAGTGCACTGCGTAACAGTAAATACAGACCAACTGTACCTAACCCGAAACCTTTACTGCAAGTGGGTGCGTAAAAGCAGCACAAAAAGCGAGGGTGCTCAAGCTATAGCTTGAGAACAAAAGCTAGGCCTAAACAGTGCTGCCATTAGTCTACGTCTCAACAACATAATGGCGTCGCTAGTACCCTAACTCACCTAATGAGCGCTTTGGCATTGCCGATTCGCTTTGTGAATGAATTTGGAGCCTAAACTGGGCGCCTTGGCGCAGTTTTTGGAATAATTAGTAGCCAGTTCGCCTATTCAGTTACTCGTTAAAATCTTCATTATTGACGACAAAGGTGGAAGCTCTGAAATTTGATGGAAATTTACAGAAGAGAAGCCTGGTTCATCTGACATACAAAACGCTGTATCCTGGATTCGCATTGCCTGCATCTAGTAGGAAATGGTTGTGCAGATGTTGTTATAATTTAAGATCGTTAAAAAAAACTAAAAGAACCAGAATTTCAGTATCTCTAGAGATATGGAAATAAACACCTCAAATTAAAATCTCAAATGAAAATGCGCTGCATTTTAAGTCGGCTATTATAGTTTCTTGAACGTTATTATATTATTTTATGAACTAATAGAAATAGAAGTAGTTTAACTGCAGTTTCACGTAAGTTTATTTTCCAGTGCTACATGCCGCATCCCACTTGGTAAACTTATGGAATTTCTCCAGGGGGTTTGACGAGGAACGCAGGGAAATTAACTTAGCCAACTACAAGAACGAGGTGAGTTTGCAACAATACACTTTATGTCTATGGCCGTTAGAATTTATGGGTTTCCGTACCTGGCTGGGAAAACTGATATTTATTACTGCTAGGGATTTTAGAACGATATATTTGAAAGAGGTTTATTAGTACGTAGAACTAGGACTGCAGTTTAGTGTTTGGAGTGTTTAGTGAAATGTATTTACTTACCTAGTGTTAGATCTCGTATGTATGAGCACTTATATAACACAAGGGGGGCTAGTTTCGCTGGTTTCTAATAATGTTTCAGATAGTTGTCTGACAGATGACGTCATACAAAAGTCCGATTGGGTCGAGGATGATTTATGAGGTAGCGCGCTAGATCTAGAATGTGAAGATAATAAAGTTTCGTCGAAGCAGTTATTGTCTAAATGCAATATCCAATTTGAGGAAATCGAGATTGGTCGAAAATGAGAACCTGGGAGAACCGGGGAGAACCGGAAAAAAAATGAGATAGTCGGTTGTTTCTGTCACCTTATACATGGAATATAATGTAAATTACATCTTGAGCTATATATTACATCCCACAATTGCTGTTTACACTGTAAGATATACAGTTCAGCTTTGTTTGTCTATGGTTTCATTTAAACACTGGCTAAATACACTAATTGCGTGAAGCCATAATAAAAATAAAAAAACAACAAAAAAAAACTCAGTTAAGCCGGCTTTTCACTATGGGATATAATATAGTGTATATTATATCTTGAGATATAAAATTTTATCGCTCGTCATACATTTTGTATGAGATCGTTTACATTATGCTATAATATATTATTACATCCCAAGCTATAAATATTTTTTCGACCGTCTGAGCGATATTTGAAGGTTTATATTTTACCTCAGGTCCCCGGAGACCGCGCCTCCCCATGCCTCGCCCTCAATTTTTTTAATTTTTGTTATGGCTCCACACAACTAGTGTATTTAGCCAGTGTTTAAATTAAACCATAGACAACCAAAGCTGAACTAAATATCTTACAGTGTGAACAGCAATCGCGGGATGTAATATACAGCTCAAGATGTAATTTTCATTATATCCCATAGTGAATTGATAGTGTCAATACCACAAAACAGGAAGACAATCCGTAATCTATGGTCAATATATACTGATGTGGAATATTTTTTTATTTAACACAATAACAAAAGGAAAGACTTTGTATAACTGAAAGGCTAACGTTTTACCACATTTCGCCTGGTGAAAACCAATGATGGATTTGTTGCTGAACCGTAATATTATTATCTTTTCTATGGCTGAACGATCATATCGCCTAATACATCAACTATTTACAATTAGAATATAATATATTATGTAGTTACCCATGTATTATATATATATATATATATACCTATACAGAATATGTTCAGCCAGAAGGTTTTTTTTTAATCTGTGTTGTCGTAGAACTAAGTAAAACATTTTTTTCCCAATTAGTTTTTATAAGTAGGAACTTTATATTTTATAATATATCCTTATTTCAGAACCCCCTTCTGCTACTGTTGAGTATGGCAGGCTTGACAGGATCCCTGATGCTGCTCATTTTATTGTGCATGGGC
Source organism: Cabera pusaria (assembly GCA_954871355.1). Lineage (NCBI taxonomy): Eukaryota > Metazoa > Arthropoda > Insecta > Lepidoptera > Geometridae > Cabera > Cabera pusaria. The sequence continues at coordinate 23,086,164 of OX940892.1, forward strand.
GTCACATCTTTGAGGGTAGTTCGAAGACGCGTCTACAATGCGTTTTGGTACGCTCACCAGCTGTACTTGCCTTTTATGGTGCTGTTTCTGATACATCCGTTAAGGTAAGTGTATTTGATAGACTAATGCCACAGTAAATAGAGAGTACTCTTATTTTGAACCGACTTCCAAAAAAAAGAGGGGATTATCAGATCTTCTATATGTTATTTTGTATGTTTGATACGCGATTACCCCGCCAATTGCGAAGCGATTAGAATGTTTTTTTAACCCCCGACGCAAAAAGAAGGGGTTTCATAAGTTTGACATGTGTATCTGTGTATGTGTGTGTCTGTCTGTGGCATCGTAGCGCCCAAACGGATGAGCCGATTTTGATTCAGTTTTTTTTTGTTTCATATGTGTCTTCATCGAGAGTGTTCTTAGCTTTGTTTCATAAAAATCCATTCAGCCGTTTAAATATAATCCGCTTTTATTTAGTTGATGATACTACGGTAACAACTTTCATATCACTATACCGACCGCGGGCGTCAAAAAAATCAAAATGGCGCTTCTGCGCACTATTTACCTGCCACTCTTCTGCCGTCAGTTTAGCGTAGTTTGCATTGGTCAAATCAAATGTTTTATTTGAAATTCAGTATCCTGTTACATCAATGCAAGAATACGGTAAACTCTACGAATAATTTTTTATTCATAGTTGTACTATTCATTATTCTGTGTTCATAGGGTAAACTTGATCTAATGCCACAGAATAATGAATAGTACAAGTACTAATACTGAGGACAAGACATCTCCAGAATCTGCATAATACTCTCAACTCCTCGTCTGAGATGTCGTATTCAGGCTCATTGGAATATAAATAATAGTCTCAATGAAGAAATTATACATGGGGGTTTCATTCATTCTTCCTACATTTAGGACGGGAACGTAAGGTTAATGTGAACTGAAATATGGAATGTATATAACTTTGAAGAATGCAATTAGTCAAAAAGTTGGAAATATTTTCGGAAATTAATAATGTTTTGACAACAAACACAGAACGGGTAATTCTTGAAATTTTAAATAGAATTTAGGTCACTACTGTTTAATGTTTATACAAATGTTTAGTACTTAAACCAAATGCACTGGTACCATTATGTTTTCATGTTTGTTTGTTTTGACCACATAGGTACCTACCCAGGGCACAGAATAAATAATAGCACAAATTCTATTTTACGACAAGCGCGATTCCATCGTAGATCACATTGTCACTCATCTGACATCACAAATCACATTACAAATTGAAGATATGTAATCTGAAGACATTTTCCCTATCGGTTCTCTATCCCTGTCGTTCAATATTAATTTAGGATCGTTCACAAAACGAAAAAACCGACTTCAAATGCAGTCGTAGTCATTTTCAGTACTTAATTTGAGGTGTTTATCTCTATATATCTGGAGATACTTGGAAGGAAACGCTCTCAAACATAAAAAAAGAATTTTCTAAAGCGGTTTAAAAGTACAGGCGAATTGAGAACCTCCTCCTTTTTGTGAAATAGGTTAAAAATACTATATGTGTCCTGTGAAAAATACCAACCAACATTAAATTTATAAGACAGACAAAATTCAAGTTAGCAATAATACCTTTTCCGCCATCGTTTACTGGGAAATGTTATGACAAAGCGACCAGAATTTCAACGAGCTTTTGATTTCGAAACAATGGTAAAGTTTAAATCTCCCACTGCAGGGCTATGAGTCAAGTCCAAGAACAGTCAATAATTTCGGTCAAGTATAATTTTAGCAATGGTACATGGTCATTGTCGAGTTGTCGAGGCGAGAAGGTACATATTCATTTAGGGGGACATTATGATTTACAAGCAATTCACAATCATTTCAATCAGAATAATAAATTACCTACTTAAGACTTGAGTCGTCATTTAGTTTTTAGTCACATAGAATTATGTGTACCTAATGTTATCCGCGGTCTTGTCGTGAAGACGTATATTCACCATTCACCAATATCTGCATTTGTATTGCAGCCGGCGTTATAATGCCGCTTCAGCGTGAAGTATTTATATAATACTAGCTGTACCCGCGACTTCGTCCGCGTGGAATAGTGTCTTTGGGTAGCATTAACTAATAAGACACATATGTATCCCAACTACACCGCACCGCACCACGCCACGCTAATCACTACTTCACTCACTTACCCTCCCCCTTCCCCTCACTTCCGCCTCCCCTCCCTTTCCCCCACTTCCCCTCCCCCCTTACACTACCCACCACTCCCCTTCCCCCACATACCCTACCCTCTCCCTCCCCTCCCCCTCCACTCCCCCTTCCCCTCACAAACTTTGAATGTCATATTATGCTCCCCTTCCACACACCCTCCCCGTCCACTCCTCTTCCACTCACATCCACATCCCATCCCCCTCCCCTCCCCCACTACTCCCCCTCTACTTTTCTCCCAAGTTATAAATGCCAGAGCCCTAGATTTTTTGTGGTCTATGAACAATGAATAGGCATTTCAGGGTATTTTTTTTTATTTAGGCTTATTATTTTCTGAGAAAAAAAATTAAACATCATTTTTTTTATTTAGACGATATTCGAACTTTTACTTGGGGCAGGCTTTTCTCCATAAAAACACAGAATAAAAAAAGTTACAACCGATTTTAAAAACTTGTCTGTTTTATGGACCTGCTGCTTGCCAAATTTCATACGGCTACGACAAGAGGTTCAGGTCTAAAAACATAAGAAATAGAAAAGATTTCAATTTTCAAATAATTTCTTCTGAAATACACTCTGGTAATCTTTTTTATACAGAATTAACACAAATGAAGGAAATAATTTGTAATAAAAGCCCAAAATCTTTTAATTAAAAGGTTTTATGTTAAAAAATATCGACAATTTTACAGCTGTGCGCATGATATCGCTTAATAAAGTTTCTTTTTAGATGATAAAAGGAGTGATCCATTTTAGGTTTCTTCTTCGATGATTATTTATTTTGGCGTTTAATTTACGTAATAGGCAAGCGTTTAACCACTATCTCACTTGATGATAAGTGATTATGTGGTGATCGACCATGATGCTCTCTTTCTTAGACAATACTTTTACACTCGCGAGCTTGGGTTGTTCTCCCATATGAAAAATCAAATAATTTGAGGTCAGGCATCTTGATGGCCAGATACATTTCCATCGCGCCGGATATATCAACTTGTGTAAGTGTCACCCTAAAGATTTCACATCTCCAGCGAAATAAGAATGTTAGGTTAGGCTAGGACGAATAAGAATAAATATTAACTTTAAATAAGAGATGCATACAAAAAGAGAAGTGAAGAGAATGACTTCTTTCATCATATCAGAAGAAAATTAATAAAGCGTTATCGTATGTGCAATAATGTGCATTGCTGTAAAGGGTCAATTTGCTTGCATTGCTGTAAAGGGACACTGAACTTTTATTACAATATTGACAAGAAAATGAAGAAAATTGTCGATACTTTTCAAAATAAAACCTTTTAATTCAAAGATATTGGGCTTTTATTATAACTTCTTCTCTTCATTTGAGTTCATTCTGTATTAAAGATATTACCAGAGTGTATTTCAGAAGAAATTTTTTTGAAAATTGAAATACTTTGTATTTCGATAATTATGTTTTTAGACCGGAACCTCTTGTCGGAGCCGTATGAAATTTGGCCAAAAGCAGGTCCATAAAACAGACAAGTTTTTAAAATCAGTTGCAACTTTTTTTATTCTGTGTTTTTTTGGAGAAAAGCCTGCCCAAAGTAAAAGTTCAAATATCGTCTAAATAAAAAAATGTGATGTTTAATTTTATTTTCTCAGAAAATAATAAGCCTAAATAAAAAATCGTAGTTTATCCTGTAAGACCCATTCATTGTTCATAGTCCCACAAAAAAACTAGGGCTCTGGCTTTTATAGTTTGGAAGAAAATTTAAATAAATTGCAAAATTTCGGGGACTAACTTGAAAACAAGTAAAACGCAACTTTCTCGAAAACTATAGATTTTCGCGGAACATACATGGGGGTTCTCTGGGTAGCCCTTGGAGTCCTCCATCGATGGTTTTCGTTTGGACCATATGAAACCCGACACCCTGTATATGTCTGTGGGCCGAAGTCCGGATGTACGAAGACTAAAGTCAGTTAGTTGTCCAACGTCCGTCTAAAATGTCTAAATGGAGTCTCTTGATTCTATCAAAACGCATTTTCGCATAAGGGGTCATCTATTAATGACGTGATGTTTTTTAGCAACATTTTAACCCCTCCCTCCCCCCTGGTGATACGTGGTGAGGTTTTAGACTACAGTCAATCTCACCAAAAATCACAAGTATTTTTTAGCACAAAATATCTTTAAAAAATCAGATTATTGTCTTTAAATGCAGCTATAATGTAATATACTCAGAGTCTGAGCCTCTGTATATATTTAAAATTTCTTAATTATATAATTTATACATATAATTTTTCTCTGTATATATTTAATTCGATTTTTAATTATATATTTCTCGAAATTATATATTTCTGGAAAAAAGAGCCGAAGATCGGGCTCAGTGGCATGACTTGGGAGAGGCCTATGTCCAGCAGTGGACTGATACCGGCTGATTATGATGATGATGATTTCTCGAAAATTAAGCAACGTGCAAGCGAAAGGATAACTACACTTGATGCCACCTCCTCCCCCTGGGTGTTTCGTGATTTTTCCGAATACCTTTCCCCCTTTTGAGCCTCATCTCATGTGATTAATGGACGACCCCTAACATCAGAGTAGGTACAATTATTTATTCTGTGGAAGGTACATAAGATATTCATAATAATAAATTATAAGTAAGAAATATTTATAAAACCAAGCTTTTATCTGGGACAATGAACTAAAATGTTAAAAATAAATTCTAGAAGTATTTGGCGTGTAGGTACTTATATTCTTAAAAGATTGAAGCACTACCCGTTTTTCAGGCTAGGTAATTACTACTACTAATTACTTATAATTTATTTTTAACTTTTTAGTAGGTAGGTATAGATACCGACTTCCTACCTACTACCTAAGTATTTAAGAGAAGGCATGATGTTTTTAAAATATTCCACGGATATTTAATGTGATTATGGGTGAAGTGCTCTTCAAGGAAAATCAATCGACTCGGTGGGGAAATTTTGCTTTATAACAGAAATGCCATGGCCACCTTACAGCTTCATCACCAGATCCTGGCTATCATTTAAGTGTAAAGTTCTCCTCAAGACGAATCATTTGAGCTCAGATTCACTGGGGTTAAGTTATTTTATCACAGAGATACCGTGGCCACCTTCCAGCTTTATCACCAGTCGCTAAATATCATCTAGGTGTAAAGTCAATCGAGCCCAAACTTGGTAGAGTTACGTTGATTTATCACAGAGATGCCGTGGCCACCTTCCAGCTGCATCATCAGACCCTGGATATCATCTAGGCGTAAAGTTCTCTTCAAGACAAATCAATCAAGCCCAAACTCGGTGGGGTTATGTTGTTTTATCACAGAGATGCCGTGGCCACCTTCCGTCTCCATCATCAGACCATCTCCATGGTACCATATCATTGTATTGTCACCGAAGATACATAAGTACACCAAATTTGAGTCCAATCGGATATCGGAATGTGGGTCTAATTTAGCTTCCAAGATTCCACCCGAACATACATAGTGACATACATACATTGCAAGTTAAATAAAAGCTTGTAAAAATGTTGTTTTTTTTCAGTGGCGTACTCAAAGAAGAAATTATAGCTGATGAGAGTCAAACGAATCCTAGTCAATTTGATAGTTGGAACTCTAATTCGACAATAAATAATACTCCTAGATTTACTCCCATTCCTTCAAAGGTAAGTGCAAATGATACATATACATTTTTAACCGACTTCAAAAAAAGGATGAGGTTTCTCAATTCGACCGTATATACTTTTTTTTTTTTTTTTTAATGTTTGTTCGCGGATCACTTCGTCGTTTATGAACCGATTTCGATAATTATTTTTTTGTTCGAAAGGAGATATCCCAAGTGTGGTACCATGGTAATTTTATCGAGGTATGATAAGTATCTCCAGAGATATTGAGATAAACATCTCAAAATTGGTACTGAAAATGAATAGCGCGGCATTGAAGTCGGTTATTTTTTAGTTTTTAAACGATATTATTGAAGATAAGGTGAGAGGACCAGCAAACTTTTGCCTCATTATGATAAGCGCCAAAGTCTGTCTAAAGCTAAACGTACAAATTATTTCTACATTTTTGTGCCCTTCCTGAAGCTTCTAAGTTTGTTCCTACTTTAACATGAAGGTAAGCTTGAAGATATGTTGCCATGCTGTATCAAGGCAGACTGATATCACTGCAATAGCAGCAGCTGCTCTCACTGTGTCTTAATTCGATTGAAATGAAACACTGTGTGAAGAAAACTTTAAACATATCGTACTTATATGGAAATTTGTAGACGTGAGTACGGGTAGTTACTAGCCGACCATATATGTATATTGTATATATCGTTACGGTTTTGTGGAGTTATGAATAGTCACGTACAGTTGAATATATTTAACCTAAGTAATATTTAGGCCAATTTTCCTCGCATGTTAAAGACATGTTAAAAATACCATCAAGTCCTTACACTCATTTTGCAAAACTGTTTAGTTAGGAGATTTGCTATTTTTAACCGACTTCAAAAAAGGAGGTTTCTCAATTCGACCGTATATATATATATATACGGTCGAATTGAGAAACCTTATTATATATATATTTTTAATTTTTGTTCGCGGATAACTTCGTCGTTTACGAACCGATTTTGAATATTCTTTTTTTTGTCGGAAAGGAGATATCTCAAGTGTGGTTCCATGGTAATTTTATCGAGGTCTGATAAGTATCTCCAGGGATATTGAGATAAACACCTTGAAATTGGCACTGAAAATGAATAGCGCGGCATTGAAGTCGCTTCTTTTTTAGTTTTTAAACGATATTATCGTAGATATGAAAAGTAAAGTCTAAACTATATCGAATATGAACAAAAATAAAATAGTTATTGTATGTAACTATATGTAGTTTTAAAAACTAATAAAACACTCTGGAACTAAAAAATGGATTCATGGCTTGATTATAAGACCCTCGTAACTAAGCCTAATCTGTAGGACTAGTCAAAAGAAATATGAGTCTAATCTATTGGGGTTAATTATACTAGGAGCCAATGTGCAGTGCCATAATCCACCTCATGGCTCCATAATCAATAATTAAATAAATAAAATAAAATTAGTTTATTTCAAGTTACTAAGACTCATATCAACAAATTAAAATTAAAATTAAATGACATTGACGCGCAATGACATTATATAATTCTTGGCACATACTTTTTCGTCTTGTACATATACATACAAAGTTTAATTAAATTTTTTAGTTACAAGTGAAGCTAATATTAAAAGCGTGTTAATAAAGACTTCGTTCGTTTATTGTTTCGACGTTTTAGTGTGACCTGTGGCACTATTATTTATTCTGTGCCTGTGTGACGTCTTATTACACAAACAGCATGTATTAATTAGCTTCACATTAGTTATGGCCTGTGTATGTACCACAAGTATGTACCCATGACGTTATAATTATAATCTAGCTGCACGTAGTACATTTTCAGTTTACACCTGTGACTAACTTCCTAACACTAGTCCAATACTAGGGTAGGTACACATCGGCTGTAAATACGCTAGTGAACGTGGAACAGAAGGAACTGCAACTTAGGCTGTGTTTTTAGGGTTCCGAACCCAAAGGGTACCAATGGAACCCTATTACTGAGACTCTGCTGTCCGTCTGTCTGTCTGTCTGTCTGTCCGTCCGTCTGTCACCAGGCTGTATCTCATGAACCGTGATAGTTAGACGGTTGAAATTTTTACCGGTGATGTATTTCTGTTGCCGCTATAACAACAAATACTAAGAACAGAACAAAGTTAAAAATTAAAGGGTTTAAAACAAAAAGCGTTTTTTTTTACCTTAATCTCGGAATCTGAATCTGAATCTCGGAAACTGCTCCAACAATTAAATAAAATTAAGTATACAGGGGATTTCGGGGGCGATAAATCGATCTAGCTAGGATTCATTTACAGAAAATGTTGTTTTATTCGTTTCGTGTTCAATAATCAACTCTTTTGATAATCAACTTAAAATATGACTCTTCCCGACATCTATTGGCGAGTAGAAGTAGGTTTAGTGTTATTTTCATTAGTTGGTGTTAGAAGTTCGTTAGATATTCGTTAGATGGCGTTCGGAACCCTCCGTGTGCGGGACAAAAGTCTGACTCGCACTTGGCCAGTTTTATTATTCATCAATCTGAGAACAACGCCAATGTACTCCAGTACAGTCCGTGCAGTCCAGAAAAAAATAATTCGTATATTTTGTTCGTAATAGTACGATTTACTTTCACGACGAATAAAATCGTGTTACGCGCATCGCCTTATGAAATTCCGTCACAAAAAAAGGTATTTAATTTACTTTACTACTCTCCTTTTTCCGTGCTTCCGTTTTCCGAACTTCCTACAGTTAGTTTGTCAGAACATAGCCGCTTTTTGATCTGAGACTAAAACTTAGGAGATTTGGAGACGTGGAACAGGAAACTGCCTAGCGCACTTTCTCTGTTAGATAAACGTTTGCGACTATAGTAATTAGGTATGTCAAAACTAGATACCTCGCATCAAGTCGAATGCGATTTCGCCGTTCGTTGGTGTTCATTCGACCGGTCTGTACCGAGCCTTATACATATCCCAGTATTCCCAGTCTCCATTTATTAGTGTTCTGACTACTCATTACCCTGCCCTGTGTTTACGTAAATCTGTTGGCCTGTGTAGTGACCAAAAGGCCCATTAAATCGCGGAAGTTGTCTAGTCGCTTTGATCCACCTAATCGCGGAATTCGGCCTTACGTTATTGAATTTATTGGCAGTTTACGATATCGCGTGGGACATAACAATGGTTGCATGGTAATAAACCAGTTGGTTAATGGTATCGTAAGTTTGGATAAATGGCAGGTGCAGTCGGGGATTGTGAAGTCGGATACTAAATTAATATTGTTCCGATTTCAAGTCGCATTGGAGACGCAGGTCGCAGCCATGCTTTTGACCTATTTATGTATGTTCTTTACCTAATTAATAGTAAAGACCTAATAGTAAAACCAATGTCGAGCATTTAGATTTTTTGTTCTGTTTTCCTTACAGACTTGGCTGTGGATGTCAATACCGCTAGCTTGCTTCTTTCTGGACCTTTTGTGGCGGATATGTTCCAGAAACCGAGCAGTAGTGGATATTTTAGAGGTAGAATCTATTAGAATATCTTTTTATTCGACAAGATTATTCTAGATTTCTAGTAATATATTTTATTTACTTAAACAGAAAAGCACTTCATCTTCATCACAGGTTTATCTGCAAGTAGCAGACGATTATAAGACAAGTTGCTGAACAATCGAGTTTATTCTTAATGTCTGTTTCATAGCTCACAATTTTTAGAATTGACTGGCACCGAACATGATACGGGTACTCGAGGAACCGATTGTCGACATGCTTTTGTTTGGTGGGTGATTCACTCCACGTCTGAAGACCACCATCAGTGGCACGGTAATATTATCTTAATATTACTGTGTCAATGGCACTAATTTCGCTCTATCCAGATATCACGTGTAGAATTCAGGTCTAAGCCGGACGAATACAGAGCGAGAGGCTTGGGCATAAATATCAAATATTTCACTAATAAGAGAGTCCTTTACAGAAGACTTCAATAAAACTCTTTATAAAGAAATTATGCATGACTGTATCTGTTAATCCAATAATCAATTTACATTTGCATAATCCTCTCCACATGCGAAGCCACCGACATCGAATCAAATTTTATTGAATTTAAATTGTATTGTACTCTACTGGCTGAATTCGTTACGATGTGCGATTATAAAGGTAGGTACGTTCCATGTCTGAATTAAATCGTTTCAAGAGATGACAATAATATAAATAAGAGCCTATTGTTAACAACCGCGCCTTGTGGGTAGAGCTACAGTACATACAATTTTAATGTCTATAGATAGATTGATGGGCCAGTTTCACCGGTTTCTGATGCCCTATTATTACGAATATATCTGTGAGATTTTTGATCATCTGTTAGATAACTATCTGAAACTTAATCGAGTTAGACCATCGATAATATCCCATTCTAGGCCTAGCGTGCTTACCATCTTCGAACGCATCATCACTTACCAACAGGTGAGATAGTGGTCAAACGCTATATATATAACCTATATATATATAACCTATAAGATATAAAAACAATAATTTAAAAAAATGGATGAGACTATTAATTCAAGTACGGCCATTTTTATTTCCGATATATCCGATATTAAGAAAACTCAGTTACAATTTGATCGACGATGTAGTAGGTACCCTTCCTAGAAGAAATCCTTTATTTTTTTATATATTCTTTCTGCTTGAGCTGAAATTTGGAAAGGTGAACGCACATTTGTCTCACTGATGTCAACATTTTTTCACGGGCCTGAAGACTTGGCGATACTGCGATTGTTGTAAGTCTTACAACAACCTACAACAACTTACAACAACTCTTACAATGTAAGAGATGAAACAACTGGGAGTTGCCATTCAACCTCATTGTAATGTTATAGTTTAATTACCTAACATAGAACCTTCCATTATTTACAGACTTCAAAAAGGAGGAGGTTCTCAATTCGTGGGAATCTTTTATTTTTATTTTTTATTTTGTACTTATTATGTTCTACAAATAATCGAAGACGCCTGGACCGAATTGGAAATTTTTTTTTTTTCTCGAAAGGGTATTACTTCCCAGGTGGCCATTTATATTTAATTGAAATCTGTTGAGTATCTCCCTCCAGAGATATGGCGGTAAACTCCTTAAACTTGTTTTTGCGGGAATTAAGTTAGTTCTTTTTAATTTACCTTGCAGGCTAAACACATGGCAGGTCGCACGATGAGCTTGACAATAAGCTGTGCAAACTACAAGTTGATGTGTCGTGCAGGACAGTACGTGGTGTTACAATGTCCTCGAGCCTCGCTCATAGAGTGGCATCCCTTCACTGTTGTTAAGGTAATATGCTTCACTTTTTAGACTCTCATTATATTCGGGTAGGCAGGATATATATGTGTAAATATCAGCTATGCAATCCTGTCGAAGGTTGTTGTTCTCTCAATCTCAAAAATGTTCTCTCAAATCCGCCATAGCCTGTAATGCCTTATGCTAGGCATATCTAACTACGATTCAGCGACACTGAAAGCGTCTTCTACTAAATATGTTATCGTGCAGTATGTACTTATAACAATACTAGATTAGTCCCACGGCTTCGCCCACATAAAAATTTTTCTTAAAGCCTAATCCATTGTTTTGGCTATCATCCCTGTATAAAATTTCAGGTAAATCAGTCCAGCCCTTTAACCGTGAATAAGTTCCAAGCAAACAAATCAACAAACTGACTTTCGCATTTATAATATTGGTGTTGACGTCGGCCCTAAATTAAAATAATGTAAAATGTTGGTGTCCTTAGAAAGGCCCCTCGGGTAAGTAAGTAGTACTTACTTAGGCATCCGAGGGGCCTTTCTAAGGAATATGCATTATAATGAACTATAACTTACTAAGTGCACTATAATGTTTAACATCGATTAAGTTTGCTGGCAATGCCTTGCTGTTTCAAAAGTGGTGTCGTAAATCGTTGTAGGTACTTATCTACATACCTACCTTGTATTATTTACCTAAGTAGGTCCTCCTCGTAAGTTGCGATAATGACATACTGTTAGCTTTTGTTCCCGCGTCTATAGTTGATTCCATCGCTTCACTAAACGGCTTATTCACATATATATGCATGTAATTCATGCTCAGATTCATACAGGCTTAGGTAGCTAAAGATATTTTGACCTTGTGAAGTCAGACGTATAAATGATATCCAGACCTTTCATCCGCCTTCCTCCACACATCACGGTCTATTGCTTGTTGGGTCCAGGTGCTAGAATGGTTATACGTTAGTTAAGTAATATGATTATAATAGTACCTATAGGACATAGCGTTATTAGAGGTTTCAATATGTATCCTTTCATATATTTTTTAATTTTTTTAAAGTATTATGTTCAAAAATATTTTAAAATAAAATTACTTTAATTTAAAACCTTCTCCGATTAATCTATGTATTCTATTTTATTATCCTAAACCCGACATCTCTGCTGTTAGTTGGTAAGGAGTTGAATAATCTGCAAATTCCAGGAGATGTTCCAGCATCATGTCAAGCTTACTATTGTCTTGCAATATCATTGACGTAAGAACAATACCGAATTACGAATTGATTAGACCTTGACCTACCTTAGTTACTCTCATAGCCTCGTTTCAGCTGGAAAAGAGGTCTTATTCTGCAAATGACATGTCTGAACGTTTTTTAACCGACTTTACAAAAAGGAGGAGGTTCTCAATTTAACTGTTTTTTTTTTATTGTTACCTCAGAACTCCGTCAAATCTTAACCGATTTGAAAAATTATTATTTTTTTGTTTGAGAGAGTAGGTATGCCTCCCATTTTGTCCCATTCAAATTTTATCGAGATATGACCATTATCTCCGGAAAAATGGAGATAAACAATGTAAGCAAATTCGTATAGGTACTTTGATGACATGATTATAACTAGCCAGTACTTTGACTATCGCGGCATGTGACGTCTGTTTTCTCGTTTTGTGCGATCATAAATTAAATAAACAAAGCTAAAACTAAAAAAAAACGCATCAAATTTGTTTAGGTGCTATGATGCCACAAACAGACAAACAGATATGTCAAACTTATGCACCTCTCTGTTTGCGTCTATTTCGCATGGTGGTAGGACACTCACTACCTAGTGTCCGCCTGGCCAGCTACCACCCTCAAGTTAGAACTGGCGCCATACATCTAATGTGTTTCGGCAGCTATCCTTGAGAGCCAGTTCTCATTCTAGGCCTAGCGTCGACCATCTTCGACCGCATCATCACTTAACAACAGGTGAGATGGTGGTCAAACGCTAGCCTATAAGATATAAAAATATATATATATTATCGTTGTGTACTTACCTAAAGTCCCTCCGTATAGGTAATTACAAATTTTAGGATTGTGTTTCTTCCTGGTTAGATCCATGCCGTAGGTAGATATGTGTAATTCTGATACTGAATGCGTGCCATGATACCAGTAAGTCTACCAGTACTTGATAGTTCACAAAGTCACGCTATCAGCTTTGCACAGCTGTTAAAATCATTACATTTTATTTTTATAGCAGACAATAACCTCTGAACAGCCATGTAAATTTCTGACTTTATAAATGTGTTTACTAAAATACCAATGTTTACTTGATATCCTACCTAATTACGAGTGTTTACGAATAGTTCTTAGATCCTAGATCCTAGATCTGATCCTAGATTCTAGGAGAAGTAGGAGATCTACTCGTATCTAGTGAAGTATACTAAAACAGAATTTTCTAAATACGGAGAAGACGGAGTTCTGAGGTAACAAACATAAAAAATACAGTCGAATTGAGAACCTCCTTTTTAGAGTTCCGTACCTCAAAAGGAAAAAAGGAACCCTATACCTATAGGATCACTTTGTTGTCCGTCTGTCTGTTCTTCTGTCTGTCCGTCTGTCAAGACGCTTATTCTCAGGAACACGTAAAGTTACCAGTCGAAACCTAAATCAAATACTTACTTGTGTTTACGGTGTCTTTCAGCTGTGAAAAAAATGAAACTAGTAAGTCAACGCGATCACAACATTTGACCGACCGAAGCACTTTTTCGCATATTTTGCGATTTCAAAAGGGAATCAAAACCTATAGGGTACTTCCCGTTGCCCTAGAATCATGAAAGGCAAGAATCATGGTCTTGCAGCACTTTTTTAAGAAAACATCTGAAAACCGTAAATATGTAGTTTCATAACAAAAAAAAAAAATACTATTACAAACTTATTATTTGCGGTTAGTGCATTACCAGTGTCTAGGCATCGACCTAGGGATCGAACTGCAAGTTAAGTTTGTCTTTGAACCTAGTTTGAGAAGTTGGTACGGAAGCTTCGGTGGGCGAACTGAGTCCTTACTTGGCCGGTTTTTTGAACTCTGATCGTTAATAAATAATAGTTTAAAAAAGCTTTTCAGGATATTATCAAAACATCCACCCCACGCTTTTTTTTTTACAATAAAATCATTTTTTCTTTCACTATTTTTAATTCAAATTTATTAAAATTTATTTTCTATTTTTTTAGTTGGATTTTCTATAAAAGCGTATTTATTTAGTTTTTTTAAACTATTATTTATTTTTCATTTTTGTCGAATTTTTTTAAATTTTTTTTTTTAAATTTATTTATTGTCATCGGTCCTTAATAAGTATGCTAAATTTCGAGTTAATCCGACGTTTTGAAGGGGGTTAAAATAATGTTCAAAGATTCCGTTACATACTAACATACAAACATACGTACGTCTGAAGCTAATAAAAGCGTATTAAAAACTTATAAGCAAAGATTCTCTTTCACGCTTTTGTTCACTATTAGATGATCTGTAATAATATTTTGTCAGGTTCCTACTTCATACCAAAGAAGTTTTGTTGTATGGATACGCGTGAAAGGCGATTGGACTGAAGCTTTGGAGAAGTTGCTAAAGGAAAATGGACCACGTGATATTAGGTAAGCCTAAAAATAATGCTATTATTTGTTATAGTTATTATATACTCGTATATTCAAGTAATCACAAACAAATGCGTTATGCTGGAGGCGTTGGAGGCAATTGAGCGAAGAGCTTAGAAGCTAGTCAACAATGACGAGCTCATTAGCAGAAGACTCCAAAGCTTAGAGCATTGCCGCAGAGTTGCTTGTTTATCGGATACATTTCGGAGAGTGTGCCTCCAAACTGCACGAACTTATTCCCCCATCAGCTTTTTTCAATCGGAAAACGAGACGTACTGTACGCGCCATCGATACATGGTGTATATTCCATCAATCCGAACGAAGCGATTTGCTTTCACATTCATCATACGTACCGCCAGGGATTGGAACTCCTTACCTGAGTCTGTGTTTCCGGAAAGTACCATCTGGGGGTCTTCAAGTCGCGAGTGAATAGGTATCTTCTAGCCAAGCGTGCTACATCGTCGACCACATCCTCACTTAACATCAGATGGGATAGTGGTGAAACGCTAGACTATAATAAATAAAATAAACTGGCCAAGTGCAAGTCGAACTCGCACTCGTAGGGTTCCGTAACACAGTAGAGTATTCTATAACTTTGATTTTTCGCAACTGCAAAAATAACTTTGTTTTTCATAGTGTTTGTATGAAAAACAAAGTTATACTTGCGGTCGCTGTATCTCAACAACTGCTGACTGTATCTCGTTCAAACCAATTTTCGTTGAAAGTTTTTATTGAGATCTACAGAATATATTTTTTCTAGATTTTTCACTCCCTTACTTTAGAAGTTAGAGGGGGGGGACACACATTTTACCACTTTAGACGCGCCTATCTTTGAAATGATTGGCTTTGAGAAAATATGATTTTAGAAACCTCAATGTCATTTTTAAAGACCTATCCATAGATACCCCACACGTATAGGTTTGACGAAAAAAGTTTTTTTTGTTCCAGTTCCATGTATGGGATGGGGGGCCCTTAAACTTTTATATTTTGTATTTTTGTATAAAAATCAGAAAGCGGTTCACAGAATACATCTACCTACCAAGTTTCAATTCTGTAGTTCTAATAGTTTCGGAATAAAATGGCTGTGACATACGGACGGACAGACAGACAGACAGACAGACAGACAGACAGACAGACATGGCGAATCTATAAGGGTTCCGTTTTTTGCCATTCGGCTACGGAACCCTAAAAAGTTGCAAAAAAAATTACCAAAAGCCGATTTAGCAATCGTCACAAACGTCACAGTGGTACGTAGTATTATTATCTTTTCTATGACAGTGGTTAAGTCTTTACGCTGTGTGTGTCTATATTTTTTGAGTATAAACCACAGCTGTGGTCTATATTTTTTGTGTATAGACCACAGCGTAAAACTTAATTACTAATTAAATTACCTACTCATAATATCTTGCCACCATTCAGATTTTCTTTACCTATCTAAAATTAAAGGGACTAATAGAAAATATCCAAAATTCGTCATCGAACAATTTTCATAATACCTACACTCGTGTTCCCATTGCGTGCCATGACCGGGAATGTAAATGTAAGATAGGATTGACGTAAGGTAAGCGAAAAGACCGCCCATTAAAAAGAGATACAATTGATAAGTGTAAGAGTAGTGATGTTTTACTTTTATAGAAAATCCATAAAAGCCATCAATTTATCTATAAGAAACTTAGCAAAATTATTGATCTACGGAACCCATTTGCAAAAAAAATGCATTATTATATTATGCTCAGCTAGTTAGTCCAATCAGCCTATCTCTGTCCACGGCTGGACATAGACCTAATGACCTATAGGACCAATGAAGCTCGTTCTTCAGCCTTAAATAAATTACTAAGGGCCAGTTTTCGGGTTCCTAAAATAATATAATAATAATATGACGAAATCTGACAGATTTTTGACAGCTTTTATATGGCGCCATGTGTCAGATAACTATCTAACGCATTATCAGGAACCGGTGAAACTGGCCCTTACTGTCGTATATATTTCATCTCAATGTTCTGAAATATTGATTATTCTACTTTACAGTCTATTGGTTGACGGCCCGTTTTCAAGTCCGATGGAAGCCGTGAGTCGCAATGATGTCGCGATTTGTGTAGCAGCCGGTGTTGGAATAACGCCTTTTGTTTCATTACTACACCACATGCTCTTGTAAGTCACTTTCATTGTGAGTAGACATCATGACGTAATACGTAAAACCTAAATGTCAAAGTTAGCAGTGAGCAAAAAGACGTTATCATGTGTAATGAAAAATTTTAAAGATCACAATACATACCTCATCATTTGGTCACCTCGATGGTATATTACTTACATTGTCACTAAAGATATGCAAATATAGATAACAGAATTCGATAAACCACAGGAAGTGGTTCTAATTTAGCTTTAAAGATTTGCTCATACAAATATACTTACATACAAACTAACAGGGCCAGTTAAACAAAAGCTCGTAAACTCCTCACTGCTAATTTAACTGTCCCCTACAAATGGGACCCGATATCTCTAACAATGCTCAGAGATTTTACGTTGAAGATAAGGTTGTAAATAAAAAATAAATATTGTTTTTCAGATACCCACGAAGCCACTACCCGGGCCGCATGCATCTACTATGGATAGTCAGACAAGAAGAAGAATTAACGTGGCTTGCAGATCTCGCTAGCAAAACCATCGCAAAGCTGCGAGAAGAAAACCGACCAGACAGACTGAACCTAGAACTTTACGTTACAAGAAACCAAGACAAACCAACACATACAGTGGTTATAAACAAGAAAGGGTATCTTCACCATATCGTCAATAGAGACGACGAGAGAGCTACGTTATTGACGCCTCAGTTCAAACGAGCTTACAACGTGACAGAAGATAGTTACAGTGTCGCCAAGGATTATCCTCTGCTCGGTTGTAGAGTGAGGAGAGGCAGGCCGCATTGGGACCGCGTGTTTGGATATTGGGTGCATTTATATCCTGAGTAAGTAATCTGTTATAGTACATTACGATATTAGTGCGTTATGATGGTTATAACATGCGAGGCGGAATTTCAGCCCGAGCCGAAGGCGAGGTTGTAATTGAGCCAAGCATGTTATAACCAATACGCACGTATATCGTACGTTTTTTAACACATTTGCGAGGAAACAGAAAAAAAAAACATTTTATATTTTGTTCATTACACTAATTTCACTCACTGTTTCAATAATTAGAAAATTATTGAAACAGTTAGTGATATTACAATTATTAAAATGATACGTAGTTGTAGTTGGTTTTTAACCGACTTCACAAAAAAGGAGGAGGTTCTCAATTCGTCTGTATGTTTTTTTTTTTTTTTTTTTGTGTGTATGTTACGCGATTTCTCCGTCAATAGTGAACGGATCCAAATGATTCTTTTTTTAATAGGTAGGATACGTTTCCGAGGTGGTCCCATTTTAATTTTATCGAGATCTGATAAGTATCTCCAGAGATATGGAGATAAATACCTCAAACATAGGAGAATGTACTGGTTTTAGTAGAAGAGTCCCAAGAAGATTATACACAATGGAGTTTGCTATTGGATATACTTTTGAAGACTAAAAAATATGACTGAATAATGTTTTTACATCTTTCTTCTCGTTGATTTTGGTTTTTGACAGATATTCTTACGGTAACTGTGAGCGAGATAGAAATAAAGGTGGGGATATTTTTTTTTTTTAATATCTTATAGGCTAGCGTTTGACCACTGTCTCACCTGTTGCTAAGTGATGATGCGGTCGAAGATAGAGAAGTGGACTAGAATGGGAACTGGCTCGCAAGGATAGCTGCCTGAACACATAAGATGTTTGGCGACAGATTTTCTAACTTGAGGGTGGTAGCTGGCCAGGCGGACACTAGATATGTCCTACCACCATGCGGGGGTTCTTGGTTTCTTAACGATGTTTTCCTTCACCGGAGGGCAACTGTGAGAAGCGCACATATATTTTTCGATCGAAAAATTCATTGGTGCACGGCGGTTTGAACTCGGTACCACGGCATCAAAGCCGACTGTTCTCCCAATTACGCCACCGGGCCCTCAATAAATAATTATATATTAATAATTATAATAAAAAATTATATATAAATATAAATAATTTGTCTTCACAGGAATGTTCTACCTGGCAAAGTCTTGTTAGGGTGCAAACTTTTTTAAACATACCTAAGATTTTTTGACATAACATGACGTTCCGAAGATGGCGGCCATTTCAGTCCCGCGACACTGCATACATTATTAAATAACTCAGAATTATGAACGTACTTTGTACCAAACAACACCGCAAAAAAAAATTTATAAGCATAATACCACAGATTATATAATAGTTACTACGTAAATAATACTTTCCGTTGTTAGGTTGGCTACACAGTGCTCTCATAATTCGGGTTTCAACAATATAGGGAAGTGCCTCTTATAACGTAGTAGAGTGATTCAGTACTCTGTTGGCCATATGGCGGCAAGTAATGTTAATAATCGCAAATAATACTTTTTTATATTCATTTTGGAATACAACTAGTCCGTGTTATAAAAGTATTTGGAATTATTGTAATAAAATAGACAATTAATTATCGTGTGTGTCAGATGCTTTAATTGCACAGGGCCATTTTGGACATTGTCCTTTGATACCTTGATGACATAATTATTACTAGTGAATATTATCACTTTAGCAAGGCATTTAAAGTCAATTTTTTAGGGTTCCGAACCCAAAGGGTACCAAATGAACACTTTCTGAGACTTTGTTGTCCGTTCGTCCGTCCGTCCGTCCGTCCGTCCGTGTGTCCATACATATGTGCGCACTTTACAGATCTGTATCTTCTTAACCGTTATAGGTACATACTTGAAATTTTCAAAAAGTATATATCCGTCAGTGTATAACGGCCCAGACACCAAATGTAATAGATGCATGTAATTTAATTAAAACTTGTTATGCACTAAAAAGGGTAAAATAAGTTATTTTTCATAAAAAATAAAACCGACTTCATAATCACAAACAGGCACTCAAAAGCGAAAAATAAATTACTTAAAATTATTATAAGCGCTACCCACTTATCTATTTGAAGTCGGTGCCAGCCAAGTCTATTGGATAGTAGATAGATACTATGTATGTAGTAGTAGTAAGTAGGTACATGTAGGTTAGTAAGTAGGTAGATACATGTAGGTATTATCTATCTACTACCTATTAGACTTGGCTGGCACCGACTTCAAATAGATAAGTGGGTAGCGCTTATAATAATTTTAAGTAATTTATTTTTCGCTTTTGAGTGCCTGTTTGTGATTATGAAGTCGGTTTTATTTTTTATGAAAAATAACTTATTTAATTATGTTTTCATACGTGGTTATGTATCTGTCTTTGGATATTGACGGCAGCAAGCTGTCGCATGCGGTTCGTATATCCGGTGGAGTTGAAGTAATATATGGCTCTTCTTCATTATTGAAAGTTGTCATATTTAAATTTTCACAATACAAGTACAAAGAAAAGAAAATTTGAGAAAAATGGCGCATGTATTATTTTCTGCCGTAGCTGCGTGAAAATGTTGGCAAAGACGTTAGAGCATGCAGCCAAGTTTTTAAATTACCGAATAAACTGATTTTTTTATTTTAAATAAACTGAATCTGTGAATGCACACTGTTGCTTTCCTGCCATTTTAACAGCGCGCTAGCGCTGCCTACTGACTGGCGCCGCGCGGCGATTAGTTCGAAATTTGAATAGCAACAGCGCGCGAAATGGCAAATAATACTGTTATGGAATTTGTAAGGACTATAACTTAACTATTTGCTTTGGTAACACACGCGTTTTTTATGACCCGCTTTACATATTTAAAACCGGTGGAATTACATCAGCTTTACGAGCAACGGTGTTAAAAAAAACCTAACACAAAGAAGCTATATTTATATAGCTGGTGATGGTGATAACATCTATATACTGTACGATAGTTTGTGAATGTGGATTGCACTAAAGTCAGTTGTCCAGCGTCTTGTCTCATGGCCGTCTTCCACCTGCATTAGCCTGAGTTACGTTACGTAGTGCTATTAAGTATTCTGTGGTTACGCGCCGAATCATGTTGTGCGAGGGACGTTCGGCCGGCCACGGCCTAACTCTTGGTGAAAAAGAACATCAAAAATGTCCGATGCGTGTCGGAGTTTAATTTTGATACCATAACCCGTGTAAAATCTTATATCTTAACCCGAGAGTAAAGCAGTCTTAAATAATTCACGTCGCTTCGTAATTTTTTATGTGTGATTCTACTTACGAGTATTTGTACTATTATTTATTCTGTGTTTCGAGTAAGAATCCTTTGTTCTGCTCTGGATTCAAAATAGCGACATGATAATATACTATTTCGCGCCCTCGTAATACATTCTACTATTAAAACTGACGACGCATTTATGTATATATTTAACTATATCGAGAGATTTGATGTCGATATCCGTTAAGATTTTTTTTAAGTATGAGTTTACAATGCAATCACGTAGTATTAACTTGGTATATATTAACATGGATATTAATTTCCAGGGATCACCTGAACCTGTACTGCTGTGGACCAAAGAAACTAGTGAAATTGTTAAGAGATAAGTGTAAAGAGGCAACAAGAACCACCAAAACTAAATTTACTTTCGTGCACGAAGGATTTTCGTGAATTTACAATAATATTATATAAATCGTAATCCAAGTTTTGTTTTATTTATTTACATAAAGCTATTCATATATCTAAATTCTTCTAATAAGTAACATTAGCTGACTTGATTTAGGTATGCTTCTTTTACATTGGAAGAAGAGTACTTGTCCATGTGTAGCAAGTGCAACCAAAAGGTATCTCAAGGTTGAAAGAACACTTATCCTAGACCACAGAACACTATTACTCACGTCCTAGACGGTGCATGTACCGTTAACGGTTTAGGCGCAAAAATCCTGTAAACACAGAATAAACAATAGTAGGTACTACGGATGTAGATTAGGTTATTACCTTAAACTACATTATGTTCTTATCTTGTACAGTATTGACCATGCCTTTGTGCTAGGGCGCCCATCATGAGTAAGTCTAAGTAATGCGAAAACATCGCGTCCTATTCACAAAATCTCAAATAAAATTGGTTTTTGTCGTTTTCAGGGTTCCGTATCTCAAACAAAAGGAAAAAAGGAGGAAGGTATAGGATCACTTTGTTGACCGTCTGTCAAGGCCCTTTTTCCCAGGAACCCTGATAGAGGTATCAAGTTAAACTTATATCAAGTACTCGGGTCTACGGTATATCTCAGCTGTGAAAAAATTAAACTTGTAAGTCAAAAGATAGTAAACCTCTTAAGTCACATGTTTTGCAATTTCTCAAGGGAATCAAAACCTATAAGGTACTTACTTCCCGTTGACCTAGAATCATGATGGCAAGAAGCAAGGTCTTAACAGCACTTTGAAACTCGTCCTGCGTATAATGTTAATACTATACTAGTAGTTCTGTGAGAATAGTAGACCTCGCAAGCCCTATATTATAACTATGCTATGTTGGCACCCTCTATTAGCGCTCTACTGAAGCTACTGAAATTTTGTGAATCGTACGTGTCAACCACGGCCTACGCTATAATGTCAAAAAAACTGAAATTATGGTGTTCTCTAAGGGTGGAAAAGGACCGTGTTATGTACCTCCTGTTGAACTGAATGGTGCCTCACTTAATCGGGTAAAACAGTTTATCTCAAGGATGACGACGACATTAAGAGAGAGCGTTGACGGTGAGAGCTAATATGTTGTCCCGTAGATTTGTTTCTTGCTCTGAGGAAGCAAAAATTACACACTAAGGCGTATTGTCAAAGCTTCTACATTCTGAGGATTTGATTCAAACAGCATTCTGAGGGCTATAACAGATAGGTTTGACTGTCCTATCTTTAGTCTTCAAATTGGGATCCTCATAAAATAGTGTCAACTTCTGAATTTAAATGGATAATTTTAATTATATATTTATTTTAAAGGTTTGTATTTTGTATATTTGAATTAGTTTGACATGTAATTTAATTTAATAGTAATAATCTGATTTTAAATATGTCATTAATAACTAAGAATTTATTTTAATTAAGAAATGATAAGTACCTACTAATCAAATGGATGTCTGAACAATAAATAAAATTGAATTGAATTGAATATGCAATAGCCGGATATGCTGTATTATAATGCAAATATAAGTACAAAAAATAATTTGCTCTCAAATTTGATTGAAAACGGTCTATAAAATAAATGAAGCTACAGCAAACTTCCCCTCTTCTCCTCCTATTTTCCCCCCAAAAATCGCGATTGACCATTTTTTTAAATAAGTAAATCTAGGAATTTTGTGCCCATTTCCATCAACACTGGTTGAAAAATGCGTCCTGTAGGCAAAAACAAACAGACAGACAGACAAAACAATTTTTGCCCAATCTAGAAACGGAGACGCTTCGCTCGCTCAGTGAATAATAACAAATAAATGTAATTTATAGGCCTGCTTTAAATGAACACTTACATATAGATGAGAAGAACACAAAATCAAACACATAATAGTCACTTAATTATAACTGATTTATTTCATTTTTGGTAAATTAAAATAAACATTTTGTATGACCACAATCACTTACACATAAAAGATTCATACAGATCGGGATGAAATAAATAGTGTGAGAGTTCTGTTTCAATAATGTATTACATATTTATGTTACCTAAAACATAACCGCACTAATCACTTTAAGTTATCACTTGAACCCAAGTTGGGGCGGGATTCTTGCAAAGCTTATATCTACAATATTCATCTATGCGACCGCCCACTAAAACAAACAATACAAATATTATTCTATGTCTTAAAGTAACACTTGAGCTTGATATAAATAGACGTGCCGATTTCGCTAAAGTGCACAATACTCGAACATTTCCTATTACAAATAGAATCAAGCGAAATGTCATTATTGCCTATATTATAATAAAATTTACCTGCACGTGTGTGGAGTCGAATTATGATGTAAATTTACGAGGGCTTATGATTTCTGAAACAAAGAAAATCTTTATTCAATAGGCATGCTTATGAAGCGAACTTTATAAGTGTTCAATGCAATATGTAATCCTGTCAATTAGACCAGCGCAAGATGATCTTATCACCGGTGTCAAATAAACTAATATTACCAAATTTAATATGTTACTAAATATAAAAGTGAGGTAAACAATTTATTATTTTAACAAGTAACAACTTATAGATTTAAAAACGGGAATTTAACGTGACTTACGCGATGTCGATATAGCGATCGACATATGTTTCGGCCTCATCCGGTAACAACTTTACAAGTATATTAATTTAAATACTTAATTGTTTAGTTTAATTTAATATTTATGTTATGTAAGACTGTTCAATAAAGAAAATACAAATCGCAAAGTGCTATCAAGGAGACAATCTGCAGACATAACCACAAGGTGTTCCGGTAGCACACAGCCATTGAGAGTCAGAGCATTCCTAGCGTGTTCACCATCTTCGACCACATTACACTTACCACCAGACGAGATAGTGGTGACATTCTAGCCTATCATAAAGACTATGGCGATGAAATAGAGCAAACCTTAGATAACTTAAGATATAAAATGCTTAGTATGTTTGAACAGTACAATAGGCGGTCTTATAAGAGCGATCTCTTCAAGACAACCTTTGGATGGAATGGATTAAAATTAAATGTGGTCATACGTCGTAGGTAAGTAAAATAAAAGAGCTTACATTAGAAGATCCGGTGGAGGCGGGTTGTCCCGGCACGGAGTACTGCGGGCGGAAGTTGGAGAAGTTGGCCGCCGTGGCAGCCGCGGGGGAGAACCCGGGGAGCGCGCCGGTCGGCTGGAACCCGCTCGGGAACTGGGGCATTTGTGCTGGACGGAACAATGCACATATTATATACTACACATACAACCCCCTGTGTCCTTAGTCTCTACATGAATAGCGATTAGTTTTCAGACATGAACATTGTTATGTTGCGATGATTAAGATCAGTCGATCAGATTAGATCAGTCGCGCAAGTTAGTTACAGTTGCAACTTTGAGACGTTTATCGGCTTATCTCTTGGAGATACTTATCGATTCGATTTATGGTAAAATTAAAAAAGGATCACCTTTGAGATAAACCCTACCTATGAAAAATCAAATCGGTTAACATTTAACAGAGGAATCGGCGAACAAACATAAAAAAAGAATTCCCTCTTTGGAAGTTGCTTGAAAATAAATGTAAATATTCAACGGTCTAGCTGCATGTCCTTCTATTAGACGTTTGCGATGACAGGACGCAACTATATCATCTATGTCAATGTAAAGACTGTTTCCATCCCTGGGTTGAGTAATCTACTGGTGTGGTGGTGGCTTTGGAAGTGGCTCAAACATCAACCTATACCATTATATCATGATATATGTCACTATCCTGCATTTTCAGATGATGTTACAGTACAATCAGATCGATACTAGTTTCGGCCTTATATATTTTTCAATTCAAATCTAGAATATTTTACGATTTTGACATGTAAAGCTCACATTTAAATTCTTTTATTTAGTATTAGTAGTTTCAAAGTTTACCATGGATTCTGAGACTAACATGGACGGTAGGAGGCGAAATCAAAAATGAAATAAATTAAAAGAATCAAATAAATCATGAAATGAATTAAAGTACCTAACCAAATCATCAGCAAATATTTTTGTGAATTCAGTCAAATATATCAACAGCGTTATAGAAACGTTTTGCTTTATCATTTAGCATACGTACTGCCAACAAATGGAATTCTTTGTCGGTGTCTGTGTTTTGAGACAACTTGGACCCGGTAATGCAAATGCAAAAGAAAGTCGGTTTGATAATTACCTCTTTACGTTCAAATGGCTCGAGTCTCGACCCATTAGGCTGAAATATTGCAGTGTCAGCCAGAAAGGTAGAGTGAGACGTAGATTATTTTTAATAGCAACATCATCAGCCGGTGTCAGTCCACTGCTGGACGTAGGCCTCTCCCAAGATGCGCTACTGAGCCCGATCTTCGGCTCTTCCTTTCCGTCACTGCCCCGCTTTGCGTATGTCGTCGCTCCACCTGGTCACATCACAGGACGTCCTACGTTAATAGCTATGCCATCTCATAACTAAGAAAGCATACCTGCGGGCACAGGGTTCCCGGCGGTGGCGGCGAGTCGCGACAGAATGCTGCGCTCCGACATCTGCAGACGTTGTGCGACCGGCGGGATGCGCGCCAGAGTCGCCGGCAGCCGGGATACGTCCGACTTCATGTCCGAGAGGAGCTCCTCTAGCTGGTTTAGCACCTGGTTGGAAACAACTGTTTGAAAAACTGTTGCATACATAATGATGAGGACAATCAGGGCCAGTTTCATCGGTGCCTGATAAATTTGCTGATTACACATATATTTATTTTATTATTATTTATTTAGAAGGTCTAACTGTCCGACAGGTTTTGCTGACATTTTACACATTCATCAAAGCCAAAAGGGTAAAATAAAACAGAGTGTCGATATCGTTTCGACATCGCTCGAAAAGTTTAACTTGTACTATGGAAAAAACCATAAACGAACAGTTTCAGCGAGCTCACGAAAACTATCATAGTTTTGGTAATTTGCAAACCCGTACTAGGGGTACAGCATAGTTTTTGTTCATGGAATACTGAAGTGCTATTTTTCTACGAAATTTACTAACATTTAGACAGGACAATGTCAACGCGTTGAGTTGGCTTTGTTATTTGTGTAGGCTTTGATATAGACTACTATTGTTTATTCTGTAGCATTGGTTGGTAATGCTTGTTACCCCGGTTAAGGTGAGCGATTGTGAGATGAAGATAGGTATTTTATCTAAGATCATAAATGTAGTACGTAAATGTATGTATCTATGTTATCTGCACATCTGTACCGTATAGACATACCTAATTCTCTTGCATATAATTTAAGATCGTTTAAAAAACTAAAAGAACCGACTTCAAACGTCGCGCTAGGCAAAGTAGCCAGTAGACGTAGTAACTATTACATAATCTGTGCCAGTAGTTAGTAGTATGAGTAAGTCGTCGAGATAAGTAAATGCGTCGTAATACAAATGTTGATCTTTTAAAAACGGCTCGGCCGATTTCGTTAAAATTTAAATAGGAGGACCACCTGAAGAGGACACCCTTTGAAACAAAAAAATAATTTTCCAAATCGGTTTAGGTATCTTCGAGTAATCGGTGAACATTCATAAATAATATCGTTTAAAAACTAAAAAAGAACCGACTTCAATGCACCGCTATTATCTTTCAGTATACATTTTGAGGTGTTTATCTCCATATCTCTGGAGATACTTATCAAACCTCAATAAAATTAACATGGTACCACACTTGGGATATCTACTTTCCAACAAAAAAAGAATAATCAAAATCGGTTCATAAATGACGAAGTTATCCGCGAAAAAACATAAAAAAAAAAAATATATATATACTGTCGAATTGAGAAACCTCCTCCTTTTTTGAAGTCGGTTAAAAAAAGAAATAAATAAAAATAAAAAAAGGTTCCGACGAATTGAGAACCTCCTTTTTTGTGAAGACGGTTAATAAAAAAGAAACCATGTACAACTTACTTTTTTTATGGTAAAAGGTAACAGGACAAGCACGAAGCTCGCCTGTTGGTAAGCGATGACGTCTACCTATTCACTACCTATTATTGTAATGTTACCTTGTGTAGGACCGCGTTGGCAGGCTTGTTGCCAGCCAGCGACTCCTTGCTGAGGTGTTGGTGCGACTCTGCGAGACACTCCACCTCCGCGAAGCGCGCGTTCAGAGACATGGCGGGGTGGTTCGGATCCTGTGTCAGGTTCAGATACGCCGCGCGGCGGAGTTGCTCCTCGATCACTAGAGCTTGTTCTAGAAGCTGGAATACATATATTGTGTTCATTAATCATTTTAAAAGTAGAGTAAGTCACTGATGGTTATTAACCCGTATGCCGGGATTCCAGACACAATGAAAATTCTATTATGTCTCGCGTGGATCTGCGTTCCGGCATACGAAGGGTTAAGTATTTACGCGCTGTGTACCATCGGATATTGATAATACTTATATGGGATAGTTCTTACGATATAATATCAGCCACTTTAATGTAATGTTTTAGTCTAAAACTATTCTAGAGCTGGCTCGTAGGACCAACAAATGTAAAAATCTTTGAATAAGGTCGAGCGCGCAGTGTTGCGGTGCGTTTATTCTAGCAATTAGACTATTAATTTAAACAATATAAATTAAACACCTTGGTAAACCTAAAGAACAAGACAAACATTTTGAAAATGTGAGCATGCAAACGTTACTGCAGCCGATTTGCCAACTGATTAATATAGGTCGCTATTGTAGCGTAAACCTCTTCCTTTTGACTAACGTTTACTAAGTAAATAAAAATATGAAATATGATTACTCCCACCTTGAAACGCCTAGCCAGGAACTTATTCTTGATCTCCAAGAAGTTCCCTTTGCCGACATCCATTTTGAACGGCTCATTAATGATGGCGAAGCGGAGATCGTTCTGTATATCTTGCCAGCGACCATAGCCGTGCGTGACGATACCAGCCAGCAGCCAGTAGTCGTGTCGTCGATGCCAGATCTCGTACTCTCTGCCAGGCGCGGCCGCGCGCTCCTCGTTCAGCCATAATGTGTGGAGCTCCGTGAAACCACCGTCTGCGATGTTGAACATGAACTTGCGACGCTCTACCTTCAACTCTTCGTCCTCTTTCACGAGGACTACGTCATCGTCATCTTCGTCCTATGGAATGTAATGCTTTTATTAGTATTGGGAACAAAGAAGTAGGCTGAAAACGCATCAATTTTGTTATAAAAGTTAATTGGACTCGAGCAGTTATAATTTCAAATTAAAATTTATTTTTATTTACCTTCTTTTCGTCCTTAGGTTTGTCAGAAGCTTCAGAATCAGCCTTTTCACTCTTGGCATCGTCTTTTTTGTCCACCTCTTCTTTCTTCTCTTCACTAGGGACCACCACTTCCTTCTCCTCCTTAATTTCCGGCTTTTCTTCGACAGGTGGCTCCTCGTCCACGGACATGCGTCGCTCCGGCTCTTTCGGCTCTTTGGTCTCTTTGGTCTCCTCCGGTTTAGGAGAAGGCTCCTTGTCCTCGGCCGCTTCCACTTTGACGTCGGAGGTGTCCATCGGCTCCGGTTTCTCTTTAGTGTCCGATTTGTCGTCCTTAGTTTCCTCCTTATCGTCTTTCTCCGATTCGACCGGGGTGGGCGCCTGGCCCGAGGTCTGCGTGAGCTGCGTGGGCGCAGGCGAGGGCGCGGCCGAGGTGATGGGCGTGGCCGTGGAGGGGGCGGGGCTCGGCGCCGCGCTCTCGCCGGCCGCCGACTTGATCGGCTCCACTGGCTTGCGGATCAGCTCCGGCATGCTGTAGTAGCCGTTGATGTGTTCGAACTCCTGCACCTTCTTCCGGATGAGGCTCATGACGCCGATCCTGGTGAGAACGTGCTGACGCGACAGGCCCTCGCGCGGCACGCCGTCCGCGAACGTCTCGGCGTTGTCGGCGCCCGGCTCGCACAGGTGCCGCATGAACAGCGACACGTACGCCTTAAAGTTGCGCTCGGACTTCCCGCGCAGGTCGCGTACCAGCCACTGCGAGTTGAAGGCGTCCTGCGGCGGCATGCCGTAGCGCATGATGGCGTTGAGGAAGGACTTGCGCTGGCGCGCGTTGAAGCCGAGCACCTCCATGTTGCCGCCGACACGCGCCAACAGCGGCGGCAGCGGTCGGTCGCGCTCCTCGCGGCGCTCGAGGCGGCGCTTGCTGCGGCGGCTGAGCAGGTCACCGTTGTCGTTCTTCTCGTCGAAGTCGTCGTCCTCCTTGTCGTCCTCGCTGCCCTGCGAGAACTCCGAGTTGTAGTCGGAGCCGTTCTCCTGCCACGTGCTGTCTTCGCGGTTCTCGGTCTGCGCGACGCTGCCGTCGTTGTAGTTGACCTGCTTGCGCACGCGCTTGCCCTTGCCGAGCGTGCGCGCCTGATCCTCCTGGTGCTGCTCGTAGTGGTGCCGCAACAGCTTGATCCAGTACGCCGGGTCGGTGTTCTCCGCCTCCTGCTTGATGATCTCCGTGTCCACCTCCTCCTCGTTCTCACCCTCCTTGGTGGAGTAGCTGGCGACCTTGAACGAGCTGAGGTACTCGTTCGCCCACGACTCCTTCGACTCGATCCCCTCCTTGGAGCGGTCGAGCAGCTCGCCGACCGCCCGGTCGTCGTAGTGGATCGCCTCCTCCTTGCCCTCCTCCTCTTTGAACAGCTCCTCGGTACCGAACCTCAGAATGTCGTCCAGCTCCTGCTTCGTGAAATTCGCACCTTTGCCGCCCATCCCCGGGCGCACGACTAAATGTGTCAACATCATCTTCCTCTTCGCGACCTGGGTGACCCGCTCCTCGACGCTGTTGCGCGTCACGAAGCGGTAGATCATGACCTTGTTCGCCTGACCGATACGATGGGCGCGAGAGAACGCCTGGATGTCGTTATGGGGATTCCAATCGGAGTCGTAGATGATGACGGTGTCGGCGGTGGCGAGGTTGATGCCGAGCCCGCCGGCGCGCGTGGACAGCAGGAACACGAACTGCTGCGCGCCCGGGGCGTTGAACCTGTCGATGGCCTCCTGCCGGATCGTGCCGGTGATACCGCCGTCGATCCTCTCGTATTTGTAGCCCTCGCCCTCCAAGAAATCCTCGAGGATATCCAACATTTTCGTCATCTGCGAGAAGATGAGCACTCTGTGACCCTGCTCCTTGAGCTGCTTCAGCATTTTGGACATGAGAACCAGCTTCCCGGAGGCCTTGACGAGGGCCTGCGTGTCGTAGCTGCCGTGCGGGCCGAGCGGCGCCTCCTCGGCCGCCACAGGAAACAGGTACGGGTGGTTGCAGCACTTCTTCAGATCCATCATAACGTTGAGCAGGGACACCGTCTGTCCGCCGCTCTTAGGGTTCAGAGCTTCGTAGTTCCTGGTCAGGATATACTTGTAATATTTCTTCTGCATGGGCGACAGTTCGACGCGCACGATGAACTCTGATTTGGTGGGCATGTTCTTGAGCACGTCGGCCTTCAGTCGCCGCAGCATGTGCGGCCCGAGCATCTCGTGAAGCCTCTTCACCTGCTCCTCTTTCGAGACGTCCGCAAATTCATTCTGAAAAGCAGCCAGGTCGTTGAACTTGTCCTTGTTCAAGAAGTTAAGGAGATGGAACAGCTCCTCCAGATTGTTCTGAAGAGGGGTTCCGGTCAGAAGCAGTTTGTAGTTGATCTGATACCCGGCCAGCAACCTGAAGAACTTCGACTGGTTACTCTTCAGTCTGTGAGCTTCGTCAACAACGAGACAGGCCCATTCGATGGATCCCAGGCACGTGGCGTCGATGGACACGAGCTCGTAGGAAGTAAGCAGGACGTTGAACTTCACTTGCGACTTGATCTTGGAAGGTCTGCCGCCTCTGTTGGCTCCATCGTCGAACGTCAGCTCGTTCTCTCGGATGACGGCGCGCGAGTCTTTGTCTCCCACATACGTGATGCAGTATAGATCGGGCGCCCACAACTCGAACTCTCGCTCCCAGTTGATGATGGTAGACAGAGGGACGGACACGAGAAAGGGTCCCTTGCAGTGTCCCTCTTTGAACAGGGAGTTCAGGAATGTGACCGTTTGGATAGTTTTACCGAGACCCATCTCGTCGGCGAGAATAGTGTCGATGCCCTGCCCCCAGGAGTACCGCAGCCAGTTGAGACCTTCCAGCTGGTATGGATGAAGCTGCATGCCAGTTTCGTAAACGTAAGGAGGCTGGTCTTCGTACTTCTTGTTGAGGTTGGTGGTGGGGCGTTCGGGCGGCGGGTTGTATTTCTTGGGCTTGAACTGAAGACCAGTGCTGCTGTCGTCATCGTCGATGATCTCTCGGTTCTTGCTCTTCCGGCCTGGCTTCTTACCCTTGCTCTTTGCCTTACCCTCGGACGTCACGTAGGAGCGCATATCCTGGGAAACAAAAAATATTCAATGACAATCATGATCAAAATTTTTACATAAGGTCTAAAAAAATTATAACTTTTAGAATGATTTACAACAGCATTGGACCTGCATGTACGATGATTGAGGAAGTGATAATGCATGAAATGGCTTGCCAAAAATATATACCATTCTCACTCATATCACAGTCCAGGCAAAACCAGTCCTGTCGCACTCCGCTCTGTAGCTATGAAAATATTAGTACATACGCGGCTGCAAGTTCAGTCAGTAGTGTCACGCGCGCTCTCGATCGGACGTGCGCCTTTACTTCACTATTCAATCTGTTTTATCACAACACTCAACCTTACATTAAGAGAGCTGACGGCACTCGAGCTGACCGAGTGATACACATTCGCCGCGCGGACTTACGGTGCGCAACACGCGGTCCTTAGTTACTATTAGTTTACTCTGTGACGTTAATTCAAGGTCGCATCCGAGCTACGAATAAATCATAAGTCTTACTATGATATACTTCTTAGTATAACTTATGATTTATTCGTAGCATCCGAGGCGTGTAGCGTATTTTGAACGTTACCATCGTAGCTAGGTTTATTCTCGCATTTTTGCGATCAGGGCGTGCATCTTCTGTACTTGTACTATTCCTATTCGTCATTCTGTGGCAAAACTTGGTCCAAATTACTCACCTTAAATCGAGAGTGAATAACTAAGCAAGCGTGCTTCATCTTCGGCTACATCAATACTTAACATCAGGTGAGATTGTAGCCAAATGTCTGCTTAGTTGTATATGAAAAAAACCTCTCATATCACACAGTTCAGGCAAAACTTGGTCCAAATTACTCACCCCTCATATCACAGTCTATGCCAAATTTTGTCACATTCCTCATCTCTCATATTACACAGTCCAGACAAAACTTGGTTCAAATTACTCACCTGGTAATAGTCGACAGCCTGTTTGAGTCCACTAATGTCTTCATGTTCCGATTCCCAAGTAGCCTGGTCGTAGGAGAGGTCACGCCACTTCACCAGGAAGTATGTGGTGCCATCGCGAGATGTGCGGTGGTTGATCACACGGTGAACTACTAACCATTCTGGTTTTACACCGTATCTAAAAAGAACAAATGTAGGGTAACTGATACAGTTTTCAATAGGGGAGTATAGTCTTTGGCAACTTGGCATTGGATTGATGATATTTTTTAAAGTTTATGTAATAATAGATTTGTAAAATTTGTATGCAATGACGTACGCAATGACAATTTCATGGCAATACTTTAATTTACGTCCAGTGTAAGCGTTGTTGTTTCAATGTATTTTTACAACAGTGATAATTGGCAGCAGTTCTTAAAAAAGTTTATCATCATCAGCTGCCGGTGTGCTGGACGTAGGCCTTTCCCAAGCAAAAAGTTTGGTGAACGTTTATTTGTTAACTGTTTATATTTACGCTCTTGGATATGATTTTAGTAATCTTTAGTTTGTTTTGAATCAACAATATTATACTATTTCAATTTCATTGAAAATTAGTCATTGGCATTTGTGTCAATGATTGCACATTTTGAAACAGTCTAATTAGATTAAAATGTGATATTTATCAAGATCTTAACATACTCGTATATAATCAACTACCACAAGAAAAGCCAGCTAAAAACTACTGCAATACAAACAGAATTAGGGCCAGTTTCACAGGTTCCTGATACCCCAGATAGCCCGCCCTATTATAAACAAATCTAACATATTTTTGAAAACTTTTACATAGCTACATCTGTCAGATAATTATCTGAACCTTTATCAGCCACCGGAGAAATTGGCCTTTAAACATATTAACTAAACTTCAGTAACAAGTTTTTAGTAAAGATTGACTAAAACATATTTCAAGTATTAATTACCTGTAGAACTTTTCTTCAAGTAACTTTTCATCGGTATCCTGATCAGCCTTCTGATCTCTGAGCCTCTTGGAGCGGCTGTCCCTCTCGTCCAATGGTTCCTCTAGTTTGGGAGGCTCCTCGGGATCCGACTTGCGCATGTAGTACCGGAACATTAGCGGGTGAAATACGTCCAGCTGCGGATTAGAGGATTTTTTTTCAGTTGGGAAGAGTATGGAATTGTGTGCTTTTTGTGTTTGATTGTCATTAAATAAAGCGTCGCTTTAGGATATGTTTACAGAGGCGAAAAGGCAAACACAATATAGTGATAAATAAGAACGCGCTAAAAGCGCATTTAGACAAGGTCATATGTTCGCATTTAACACACTCACGTCGGGTATCGCATACCCCATATCTAAATCTCCGTATCTTATAATTTTTTTTAAAGTTTCCAAATGATTCCATTAATTTTAAATTGATGTTAAATTTAGTAAACGTCTAGATTGTTCTAGTTTGTGAATTTTCACACTGATCGTATTATAGCATTATTATTAGATTGTATTTTTCCTACCTGTAACTCTGAGATCCAGCTGCAATGCCAATATGACTTTTCGTGCCACTTGACAAAGAACTCCCTCTGTCGCGGCGCTTTGGACTTCGCTGATGGTTCTTTCCACCGCCACGTGAGAATCTTCGCCACTTTACCGTCTAATGGTGGACACTGAAAATTAGTACCGTAATATTAATATTACAATTGCATTCGTTCATTTATTAAATTCTTTACACAAACTTGAAACGATATGACTAGATAGCTGTGATCAGTGCCGGATTAAGCAAGCGCGGGGCCCGTAGCAAATGCTTTCAAAGAGCCCTTGATCTACTATGGATTCTTAAGTATAAAGTGTTAAAAAAACAATTCAATACTCAATACGTTTATTTGCCATCTATAGGTCCAAATTTTGTGGGTAATTAATAGTCTAGCTTTAAATTTGCAGGGCCGGGCGTAAGGGGCACGGGGCCCGTAGCAATTGCTACTCTTGCTACGTGGTTAATCCGGCACTGGCTGTGATGTGATGATAATAAGTTCAATGTAAAGCTGTAGGACACTGTTTACATAACTACTCTTTTTGCAACTAAGCAAAGACTCGCAAAGAATAACATGGCACATGTTATTCTTTGCTCAAAAACAGCAGTAATGTCAGGTCACTTTTAAACTTTTCCTTGGTGATAACCGCAATTTAACATGAGCTTGGCTTAATATTCCAAATGTAAGAAACATTTAGGACACTCTACTACATGTGTGTAAACATACTGTGAAAGCACTCGGCATTATGGTGAGTTACGAAACTTGCGAACTTTTTGGCACTTAAACAATTTAATTTGACATTGTATTAATATTTTAATTTAAATTAATTATTTACTTTATTTCTCTAAACTAGATTGTTCTGAAAGATCTGCGTTAGTGCAGTACAATGTTTCCTTCAAATATATTAATTAAAAGTTAGTAGAGTAGAAAAGACTCACACTACATCGTGGACACTTCCACTCCCCGTCCGGCACTTCCTCGAGTGGTGGGTTGAGACAGAACCGATGGTATGCAGACGGACAGGAGTCGCAGCACAGCAGCTCGCCGCCGTCCTTGCAGATTCTGGCAGTGAAACAAAACGATAAGACAAATGATTCACTTACTACAGGAAAAGTGTACACTTCAATGTGTATCAATAAGTCACCTGAAGCAGACGCGATTTGGAATAGATTACAATTCATTAGATTGATTGAATAAATATATAACCTTGGGGCCTGAACAGCTATATTCACTGTATGTGATATAATATGACTCATATTTTTCAATTTTCTTAACATAATCAAGTGGACTTATGCTGCAGAGTATATCTCATTGTAGTCCCTGGCATTCTTAGATAGATAGATAGATAAACACTTATTTGCACACCAATAATTACAGAAAATACTTATTCTAAAGAAGGCAAAGGGTGGTCTTATCGCTTAAAGCGATTTCTTCCAGGCAACCAAGATATTTTCATTAAATTCAGAAAAACTTTCTATTTCAATTTACATTGACTTAAGGATCCTTACTTTGTACATAGGGTTTGCTGAGAAATTTCATCGTCCTCGGTACCGGGAAATGAAACCCATTTCCCGGGAATTCCGGTACTACAAAAATGTACCCTAAAATATTGAATTTTTACTTTTTTATTGATATTAACTTATATCCGAGTACATAAATTAGCATAATTTTGATGTACTTTTATGTATAATAGTAAAACTGAGTTGACAACACTGGAGCTTTCATACATCTTCGAAAACTCTGCTTTCGTGGGTTTCATTCGTTCTATATTTTGTTTTGTGGCGAAAAGTATGTATTTCTGTGCGTTATGTATGTAATAACAACTTCGAAAATACACCCTGTAACTACTTCGATTGGTTCCGGATTTACGTAGTTATTCAACATAACCTTATCCAAGTTCACGGGGAGACCAATGCGTTAAAAATAATCACCTAGGCCGTTAAGCATAATGTATAACTCTTCCAGCGTTTCTGCCACGATGACGATGTCATCCGCAAATCGCAAGTGTGAGAGATACTCGCCGTTTAAATTAATGCCACGTCCTTTCCAGTCCAGCATCTTGTACAAATCAGCCAATGCATTTGTGAACAATTTGGAAGATATAATCTCACACCACGATGAATGGGGATAGTTTTAGACTGCCGGTTTTGGACTTGGACGGTCATGATAGAAAATACACTTGCAGAGAAGACGTTGTAAAGACACTCAGCACTTGAATATATCGCCAATCGACTTGGGATCGCTGTAAATATTCCAGAGCAGAGACCTGTTCGGTTCTATAGTGTTAAAAGCCTTCTCAAAGTCCATTAACGCTACGTAAGGGGCCGATTATACTATCTGGTCTTTTTTATTATTTGCCAAATAATAAAAAAAATGTGATTTTAATTTATTCAACGCACAACTATTATTTTTTTCCAGTACCGAAAGTATCGAATTTCCCGGTATTTCCCGGTACTGGGTCTACTCCAGTACCGGGAAATACAAATCCAGTTTTAGTACCGGTACTGCAAACCCTATTTGTACATTATGTTAAGGTTCCGTACCTATAGGTAGCAAACAAGCAGACAATCTAATTGATGGGAAGTGGTTACCGTCGTTTATGCATTTCCAACATTTGTGGTGTCACTCATGGCTCCACAAGAAATATTTTATCTTATCTATTTCTCTATCTTCTCTCTACCAGGCCTGTCGCACTCCGCGCTGTAGCTATGAAACTACAAGTACCTCCGCGCACCCGCTAGGGTCCAAGTTCAGTCAGTTAAGTGTCACGCGCGCTCTCGATCGGTCGCGCGCCTTACTTGTACCTACCTCAATATTATATTCCTTGCTTCATATAGTAACTGTAAAGAATAACTATGTAAAAAGCAAAGAATGTCACACATAAAATGGTAGGTAGGTATAAATCAGCTGAGTTTCATGTTACAAGGGAATTCACGTAATGATCTTTAGGGAATTTCTATCGACATTACATCTTGCTTTATTTAGTTAGTTCTAAGATAAATAAATAGAGTAGGTACCTACTAACGTTTACTTCAATTTTCCTTTTTTTCTTTCTTAATGATTTTGTCGTGTCATACGATAGTCAGATTTTTATAATCGGAGAGTTAATGTAATTAAAGTACTTATAGATCTCAGATCACTGAGATTCACTGAAATCTGATAAGTATCTCCAGAGAATTCTCAAACTTGCTACTGAAATTGACTCGCAGGGCATGGAAGTCGGTGTTTTAGTTTTTAATCTACTTCACAAAAACGGAGGAGGTTCTCAATTCGACGGTTTTTAGGGTTCCGTACCCAAAGGGTACCAACGGAACCCTATTACTGAGACTCCGCTGTCCGTCTGTCTGTCTGTCTGTCTATCTGACTGTCTGTCTGTCTGTCCGTCTGTCACCAAGCTGTATCTCATGAACCGTGATAGTTAGATAGTTGAAATTTTCACAGATGATGTATTTCTGTTGCTGCTATAACAACAAATACTAAAAACAGAATAAAGTTAAAGATAATAGAGGGTCCTCATACAAGAAACGTGTTTTTTTCGGCATTTCACATCATCTATGAACGCTTAGTTAGGTAAACATCCCATAGATGGCGTTATATTGAAATGTCGATCCCTAACACCTTTGTTAGACGTTAGAAGGCGTTATAAGAAACGAAATGTTTATTAATTATTATTTTTTGCTGGCGAATAATGATAGTGGTATTTTTTGCTCGATCTTATAAAATACTGTAGTGTGGTATGGAACCCCACGAGTGCGAGTCCGACTTGCACTTGGCCAGTTTATTTAAATGTTTGTGACCTCAGAACTCTGTCAGATCTTAACCGAATTGAAATTGAAAATTCTTTTTTAGGGTTCCGTAGTCCTGATAAGGAACCCTTATATTTTCGTCATGTCCGTCTGTCTGTCTGTGTGTCTGTCTGTCTGTCCAAGTTTTTGCTAGGAGACCGTTAGTACTAGAAAGCTGAAATTGTGTAAGTATGTGTGTATATCAATAACGCCGACAAAATGGTGAAATAAAATATTGGATTTTTTTTTAAATATATTTTTTTTATTTTGATATTCTACTATTACAAAATAAAGTTTTCCTAGAATGAATAAAATACATAATTATTTTTGTTCGAAAAAGTGAGTCGGCTCCTACACTATTATAATGTTACAAGTCAAACAACCTACGATTCTAGGCAAGTGATACTATTGTCGCGTTATTTAACTTACGCAATCTAAATCTTTACTCAATTTTAATTGAACGTCACGTATTTTAGTTTAACTGTAGTACTTTTATCCTACCTCGACATTAAACATTAATGTAGTACTTATTATCAGTAATGTACTCATTACATTGTTCTACGAGTATTCTTCTACCAATTAAAGGCTTACAAGTTTTCTCATAACATTCAACCCTATAGTAAAGGCCGCGAGTTGACCGAGTTATTCAGACTCTCGCTGTGCGGACTTACGGTGCATTTTACTGTGCGCAACACGCGGTTCATAGTTACTATTAGTTGATACTGTGGCGCAAATTCAAGGTCGCACCCGAGGCGTGAAGCGCATTTTGAACGTTACTAGCGTTGTAACTAGGTTTAATCTCGCATTTTTGCTCTCAGAGAGTGCAATTTCTGTACTTGTACTATTCATTATTCTGTGTCTCTACTTAGAGATTGGCTTGATTAAATCCTATAAGGCAGCGGTTCCCAATTAGTTTTGCTCCTGTACCCCTTTAAAAACTACTTTATCTCGCATACCCCTGCAACAGCATCCAGTTTTTGGCCAACTATCGCTAGAAGATGGCGAGAGAGATTACACATTGTACCCCTTCACGTTACTTTACCTACCCCCAGGGGTATGCGTACCACTAATTGGGAAACACTGCTATAGGGGTTAATATACATATAAAATGTTAAGCAGCATTTAAGATAAAGGCAATACGTTATACTATATAAGTCCCATCACATAACTAGAAGACAATTTATGGTTACCCATTACCTGCAAAACTCCTGATGCTCATCATCATCGTCTTGTTCCTGGTTGCCCTCGGCCTCGCAGTGCGGACACGACCAGCGCCCCTCGGGGGTCTCCTCTAACTCGGGCTCCAAGCACACCAAGTGGTACGCGCGGGGGCACGTGTCGCACAGAATGATCTCCCCGCCTTGTTGGCACACCTGGGGGGGTTTTATAGGGTTATAGTTTTATGACGTGCCATAGGAGAGGCCTATGTTCAACAGGGGGCAAATACTGGCTGTTAATGATGATGATGATAGTTTTATGGTTCTTGATAAAGTTACAGAAAATTATCTGACATATGACAACATGTAAAAGTAGTAGCTTACCAGGCAGATAGGTTTCTAATGAAACATGCTAAAGCTCTGTTGTACTCACATACAGCTTTGCTCAATATCAAGGAGAAAATCTGCCGCCTTAATCTTACGGTGTTCCGGAAGCATACAGCCTATGAGAGTCAGATCAGAGTATTCTAGACCTAGCGTGTTCACCATCTTCTACCACATTATCGCTTACCACCATGCGAAATAGTGGTCAAACGCTAGCCTAAAACGTATTTAAAAAATGTTTTGTGTATTAATTATGTGATTTTGTTGCTTTGGAAAAATAACATTGCTGTAAACTAATATAAACATGAAAAGTATATGTCCATAAAGAAAAAAGGAAATATTTTAGTGATTTCTTAAAATATTATTGAATTTGGGTTTCATAAGGATTTTAATGTTTTAATTATAATTCTCATATAAGTCAATGTAATCAACTGTACCTCACAATAATCCTGGTGTTCTTGCTCGCCTTCAGCGCCGTCCGGGAACTTACTTGTGGTCTTCAATTTCTTCTTCTTTTTACTCTTGTTGCCGATCTTTGTCTTTGCTTTCTTTTTGGGCAGCTGGAGGAAACAATTAATATTAAATTACGCAAAACAATGCAATAATGCGCTGCCTGCTTTACGACATGATCAGATACACATTAAAGTCACACAGAATTTTGGCGCAAAATACTAAGGCAATGTAACATTTTAAAGTGTCATTTTGTTCCAGGGTAGGCCAACAATTTTCGTACACGTTGCTATGGTTAGATATTTTCAACTCATATAGTCGGAAATTGCAGTTCTGTGCTTTCCAAACACTACTATCGCTAGTATAGGTTATATAATGTGTAGTTTAGGACTTCCTATGGCTCTTTCGTCTCCATCATCAGACCAGCTAGATGGTACCATAATATTGCATTGTCATCTGATTTCCATATGCAAAATTTCAGCTCAATCAACCACCAGGTTGTGTTTCTGTTTCGTTACACTACAAGTCCAAAGGCTCCTCCTTATTATTGTAAACTAACTAGCTGTGCCCCGCAGTTTTACCCGCGTAGATATCGTTCCCGTGGGAATATCGGGATAAAAAGTGTTATTTCCAGGGTCTAGGCCAGTGGTTCCCAACCAGTGGTCCACAGGAGTCGAAATTTGGTCCGCGAACAATTTAAAGTCGGGCGATGCATCGCCGCGCACTGAGGCCACGCAGTGCCAAGAGTGCAGTGGCACTGCGTGGCGTCTTGGCCCAAGACGCGTATGGCGAGGGTGGCGCCCAGAATATTTAGAAACATAAGATAAAGTTGATCAAAAACTGATGCAAAAGCATTTTACCACGGATACTTGTGAAGTTGCAGAAGAAATCCAGGAAGAACTTACTGTAAGGGTGCATTTGAATCTAACTTCTCAAATGAATTTCGGTGTTAAAAAGCAATTTCCTACACCAAAATTCGAGAAATCGCCTTGTGTTATCTTATGGTCTTTTCAACAACTTATTTGTGTGAACTAGGTTTTTTTTCTTTTTTGGTAATTAAAAACAAGTCCGGAAATCGATTAAAAGTAAGAGAACATTTTCGTGTAGCTTTGTACAATAATATTAGTCTCAGGATTGCTGAACTATAGTCCGGTAATCTCGTGCGCGACCGTCCCGCGGGGTGTCAGACGGTGGCGGGGACGAGGTACCCAAGATGTCAGCGGGTAGCGGGTGGTGTAGCGGGGAAGGAAAGTGTGTTTAGTCGTGTCACAGATTATATAATAGTTACTGCGTAGCCGTGTGCTAGAATGACCGCTACCTCGTCCCCGCACCGTCTGTCACCCCGCGGGACGGTCGCGCACGAGGTTGCCGGTCTACAGTGCAGAAGATACAAGCTCAAAAATCACATTAATTCAAAATTTACCTAAAAATGGTTTCCACTAAAAATGCTATATTTTTCTATTAAAATAATATAATCTATGCATGATACGATCGAGTTTTTGATTAAAGTTTATTTTTGGATTTGATAGCTTTTTTCTTGTACATCATGGTCCATGCTGAAAAAAAAGAAACCAAAGTGGTCCCTGGTCAAAAAAAGGTTGGAAACCACTGGTCTAGGCTATCTACATACCAAATTTCAGCTCAATCGTTTGAGTAGTTTTAGCGTGAAGAAGAAACAAAAAGTTACATACAAACTTTTACCTTTATAATATTAGTAGGATAGACAACGAGACAGATGAAACTAAAAAAAAATTAAAAATAGTTATCATAGACTACCGGCACGGCGTCGTCGGCGGGCGGCGGCACTTCTTCTTCAGCGGCGGCGGGCGTGGCTTTAGGCTCCTCCGCCTCTGCCAACATCTGCTCAAACTCTGCGTCGGAATCTGAGTTCACGCCAGCACTGCCTTCTGGATCTTCTTCCTGTACAACCAAATAAAATTTACATCACTAAGTTTTAACTACAAAAAACATTTCAAGGGCAGTTGCAGAAAGGACTACCATTGATGAATGCACTGTTAGGATTATTTTTCACTATTCACAAAGTTGATGAGGTTTCTTTTGTCCCAAAAATCCGCATATTTATGGACACAGTACAAGAAATACTACAGTACCCCGAGCACGAACGACTTGCGAAAAAGTATTCGTATCGTCATCGACGTAAAAATGTATAAAAATGGTACAGCGCCTCTATCGTGCGTAAAAGTAACTAAATTCGGCAGCACGAACGATTTTGATTTACTTTCGTATCGCAAACGTATCGTTACGTAAACGATACTTGAGATTTTATAAACAAAATGCGAGCATGAACTTAATTTTGACGTACGGTAATGTAAATTTCGAAGGCTGGCTATCGAGCATAGTCGAATATTTTTTCACTTAGGATTTTCCGGTGAGAAAAGTTTCGAAACTTTTTTTAACTGCATAAAACATATTTTTTGCGTGTATTAAATGCAAATACCGCCCGCTTTACCAACGTCGTTCTCTTTATTATCTTCTTGCTGCAAGTTTACTTGAAATTAAGGGAAAATAAAAAAATAAAAACAACATAAAAAATCTTTCCTCATAGTTAATCCTCCTTCGAGTTAATAAAACCTTCGTTCCAAGTTGACAAGTTTCATCGTTGTCATCGTTGTGAGCGTATTTGATTATCAAACTTCAAATTCGACACTATGTCATCCATCCATGTAAATAAATAAAATATACCAAGTGTGAGTCGGGTTTCCACTAAGGGTTCCGCACAACACAATGTAATAATAAATATATGAAACTCTTAATTCACCACAACTCTCTTCAATTATATGAACACTATGGCTCAATGCATATTGAATAGGCAGCGACGCGACGCGCCAAGACGATCAGAAATGACAAGACATTATAAACCTTATGAACAATGTTACAAGACAAAGAAACGCTTGATAAAATGAACAAGGTGTGGGTACGTAGTACTATTAAGTATTCTGTGGTGTGGGGAAGCCTCGCGCCGTCGTTTTCCTTTCGAAGTACGGAACCCAAACTCCCAAAGAAACATGTCTTTGGTGACGCTATGTCTTTCGTTCATAAACTGATATATATATTTTTAAAAGTATTAATAATTATTCTATTTTTCAAATAAAATGCATTTTAATATCTCTTATACCGTATTTGAAGATGTTTATTCTGTTAAAGTACTTTTTTAAATATTATTTTCGATAAATAGACAGCTAAGCCAGAAGTCATAAAAAGTTCACTATTCGATTTAATTTTTGAACGTATAATTCATTCAATAAGACGTTCATTTCGTTCACAACGGCTCGTCCCTACTTACATTAGGATGACGTTACTAACATAATCGTATCGAGCTCTCGATAGCTGTCAGAGTGTGCTTCGTGCTGCCGCCTATCGTAACACC
The DNA here is from genome assembly GCA_954871355.1 of Cabera pusaria. Lineage (NCBI taxonomy): Eukaryota > Metazoa > Arthropoda > Insecta > Lepidoptera > Geometridae > Cabera > Cabera pusaria. Next base: position 23,129,356 of record OX940892.1, read on the forward strand.
ACGTTATTGTATCGTCGACTCGATACCTTTACGATACGGATTCGATGATTTTTCGAGCTCGGGGTACAGTACATGTCAAACTCGTACACACTTCATTCATAGACACCCCGCCCTTGCCAACAGTACAATACGCGGCATTTCAAAGTCGTACATTCTCGCTTACACGCGCCATAACTATATAAAATAAATTAAGCGATTTTTGGTTATTTTCATTAATTTTCAGCCATGAAATAGGAATGTTTTTCGGCTGAAATTGCAAGGTGTCCAATTAAATTACAGGGCATGTGAGACTCAATATCCTTACGTCTCAAGGTAACCGGCGCAGTGCAGTGACATGCAAAATTCTGGCACTCCAGAATTTTTCATATTGCTGTATCTGTAATAGGTAGACGTCATCGCTTACCATCAGGCGAGCGTCGTTCTGGTCCTGTTACCTTATCTACCTATCCTACCTACCTATCATAAAAAAAATTGTAAGTTAGTAGTAGTTAATAGTACTACCAGATAGTACTTACACTGCTAGTTCGCTTCCGTTTGCTGAACTTAATTTTGAGTGTGGGTACTTTCGGCTTCCGACCAGGCTTGCCTCGCGGAGTGCCGCCAGAGGGAGTGTTGTGTTTCGGCTTCCGGCCTCGCTTACGCGGCACAGACTCTATTTCGTCACTCGCCTCATCGTCTGGGTCCTCCTCCTCTGCGTCATCTAATGCTTCCTCGCTCTAGGACAAAAGATTAATTGGTGAATAAATTTTTTTTTATTCCTCCCACGAAATAGGAGCCCTTCCCTTGCTACTAGCCTCTTTCAAACAAGTTCTCGCTTTTATTAATTCAAATCAAAGCATTTATACACCATGTAGGCAGTATTAATATACGCACATATACAGGTCAAAATCATAGATTTTGTTTTTTAATGATTACTCGCAATGTGGGTTGCATATTACTAGTAATCTTGTTAACCCCTCCAACTAAAAAAAAATCATATATGCTTGTGTCTGGAGTGGGTTCACGTCAATAGTACAATGGGTGTGGTGGGATTCGAACTCACGGCCTCTCGATTTCCAGTCCGACACCCTATCCATTGGGCTATTGCCGCCTTAAATACAATTTACATAAAATAAATCATAATCATAGATTTATAGTTATCGTGAGTTTGATAGATAGACAGATAGGTAAAACTTTATTGTTACACCACAAATAAAACTTATATATTTATACACAATAGCTTACATTAAAGTGTTACCAAGGGCGGTCTTATCGCTAATAGCGATCTCTCCCAGACAACCTTAGTATGGAAATAATCTAAAAACTGTCAACAACAGGGTGCATCTAATTAAAGTAAAGAAAAAAAAAAATAACTAAACAAAAACATAACGTTTGAATCATTGTTGAGTTTGAATCATGATTATAAATTACCGACTATTATACTCACTTCTGATCGTTATCGACTGTCTCGACCTAGGTTTCATGCATGTCCGATGCACATCCTCGGGAGTTTACGCAGCGAGATCGCGACGACCGCTGGTCAGTGGTCAACAGCCAGGCTATTCTGTAAGCTATCTCGACAGCGGAATCCGCGGTGAGATTCGAATTTCGTACTACGAAATTCAATCGTATCACGTACGTAATACGGTTGAATTTCGTAATACGAAATTCATATCTCACCGCGGATTCCGCTGTCGAGATAGCTTACAGAATAGCCTAGCTGTAGTCAACAACAATCAGTAGCGAGTATAATAGTCGGTAATTTATAATCACAAATCATAATCAATTATCAAGTGAACATAGCAAATGCATAGTTATGATTATCTATATTTACTTGCTTATATTAATATTGCCTACAAACTGAAGAAAAGCTTTGAGCTTTGATAATTTTGAAAGTCAATATATTATATCAATATTCCGTCTGACTTGCTACCAAAAAGTAGCATAGTATCCATAAATTAGAACACTTCCTAATTTATTGATACTGTGCTACTTTTTTACAATAAAAATACTGCATTCTATAATGTTACTCAAATCTTAAATACAATTTTGTCCCTAAATATGCACAACTATATCAATCCTAGTTTTATAAATCACATAAGAAACCTTTCGTAATTATGTACTATCAAGTATTTAGAAAATATCATCATCATTAATAGCCACTATTCGTCCACTGTTGGACATAAGGCTCTCTTATGGCACGCCACTGAGCTCGATCTTCAGCTCTTCGGTTCTAACCGCTGCCAGCCAGCTTGCGTATACCATTGCTCGACCTAGCTGAAAAAATTGGTACTATTAATTCAGTTGTATAGAATACCTTAGATTCTTTAGTAGGACGTCCCGGACGGCCAGGTTTGGCCGGCGTGTAGTCCGAGGTGGTGGACGTGTTGGTGTTATCTTCTGAGCCGAGGTTCTGTCCCTGACCGCTCAGCTGAGGGTTGCTCTCAGAGAACAAGCGCCATTTTGCCGCTACCAGCATCATTAGTTTTGATACGGGTACCTGCACGGAAATATGAGTATAGTTAGAAAATCAGTCGCCAAACATCTAATGTGTTCCAGTAGCTATACTTGAGAGCCAGTTCCCATACTAGACCTAGCGTGCTACCATCCTCGACCGCATCATAACTTACCAACAGGTGAGATAGTGGTCAAACGGTAGCCTAGATGTTATAAAAAATATATATCGTAAAATGTAAAAGGTATCCATACACCTTTAATGCCATGCATTCCATGTTGAACATAATTTAAGACTACACATGTAGCGCTAGTCATTTTCAGTGCCATGTGTGAGGTATTTATCTCCATATCTCTGAAGATTTGAGGGGCCGGTGGCGTAATCGGGACAACGGTTGGCTTTGATGCCAACCGTTGTCGTTCGAACCGCCGTGCACCAATGGATTTTTCTGTCGAAAAATGTATGTGCGCTTTTCACAGTGGCCCTCCGGTGAAGGAAAATCATCGTTAAGAAACCAACAACCCCCGCATGGTGGTAGGACACTATCTAGTGTCCGCCTGGCCAGCTACCACCCTCAAGTTAACTCAAAAATCTGTCGCCATCTGTGTTCCGGCAGCTATCCTTGAGAGCCAGTTCCCATTAGAGAGCTTACCATCTTCGACCGCATCATCACTTACCAACAGGTGAGATAGTGGTCAAACGCTAGCCTATAAGATATAAATTTTTTTTTTAAAATACTCGTCAGTTCTGGATAAATTACAATAGGACCAAACGGGAAGCATACTCTCTCAAACAAACAAAAATCGGTTAATACATTAAAATTTAATAAATGACGGAGTTCATAAGTAAATGACGAACACAGATTTTTGAACATCAGTGATCTATGCGTTCTTCATCGCATACCATTTAGCGTGCGTCTAGTGGCTTCCTAGTGCTGTTACTTGCAAATTTTTTAAATTATACCTCATTATACATACGATGCAATCATAAAAGTAATAAATTATTAAAAAATTAAAATCATTTTAGACAAGCTTTTTGTAAAGACGATATCATGTATAATGAAAAGTAATAATGATGTAATACATACTAGCATAAATTCGATAAACAACAATACCAAAATACTTAATATGCAAAACATAATATTGATGTAATTTAACTAATTTTATCCTTGTAGGATGTTAGCGTTACCATAAACATACTAACATTAACCAATTTTATTCTAGACTAGTGTAATGTCTGTAGACTGAATGTGATTTGAATAAATAAATATGTTAAGTCAGAACGGATCATGCCGGCTAAAGAATAGCTCTTTTCATATGCTCGCATGGATGTCGTTAAGGTCTACAAGATCTACACAATATAACATATGTGGTAGCTGGTATACACGTCAGCGGCTATGTCTAGTCAAACTAGCTATTATAGCCCGCAATTAGCTGAAACTAGTCGCAAATTATTTGCTTCTGCAGGCTCCTTACGTAGGCTGCGTAACTTCTTACCCACTACCACTAAAAATGCACTTGCACAGACTCTCCTGTTACCTATATTAGATTACCCTGACGTCTGCTATCTCGATCTGACCCAAGAGCAATTAAATAAATTTGAGCGACTCCAAAATTTTTGCATACGATTTATTTTCGGCTTACGAAAATACGATCATGTTTCCGAATACTGCTCTAAGCTCAAGTGGATCTCTATTCGCCGTCGCCGGAATGCTCATATACTATCACTACTTTACTCTATCCTTTTCAATCCTGCTTCTCCGCGCTACCTTCATAAACGCTTCGAATACCTTTACCTATCCCATCCCCTACGTACACTTAGGTCATCAGAGAACTTAAGGTTAAAAATTCCCTCGCACAATATGAATTTCTATGGTCATTCTTTTACTGTTAACGCAGTCTGTCTATGGAACTCTTTGCCCATAGAAATTAGACGTATACAAACTCTAGACGCTTTTAAAAGTCACGTAAAAGAACACTATCTCTCCGAGTAATCTGCTGCTAGTTGATTATCTTATATCACTGATAATATGCTTGTAATTATATATATATTTATATATATGTATGTTTATATCTATACTAATATTATAAAGAGAGAACATTTGTATTTTTGTATGTTTGTAATGATTTGGCTCAAAAACTACTGAACCGATTTAAAAAAATCTTTCACTAATACATACATGGACTTTCGGAATGAAAATAGGCTATATATTATCCCGTTTAAATCAAAGGTACATTCGTGGAGACCTAATATGCAACCTAAGTCGGCAAAAAAACGGTCGAAAAAACACGTTTCTTACGAACGCTGCTTAATTGAAAATAGATAGAAGAATATTTTCTATGCAAGAGTTGTACAACTTAATAAGACCTACAAAAAAGTCCGCGACAGCGTATGTCTATCTCTTAAGGTTGACTCACAGTAACCATTTTAATCTTTAATTTTTTGTTAAAAAATACTACATAACTTCCAAGGCTATTTTCAAGTATATAGTATTAATCCTTATCCAAATAATTATGTTAATTAGCTTGGCCACATATTATAGATTAAAATTGTCCTTTACATATATATATATATGTAATAATATAATTCAAATGAAAACTCTAGAAGATATCACGAATTTCACATACACGCATCGCAAAATTAAAAAAATATTTGGAGTGAAACCACCAGATTAGGTCATACTTACTGAGAAAATATTATTATAAGCTTAGCTATGCTGTAGATCCCGATCACAATCAATTTGAAGTCAATATAATATAATAATATGATCTATTCTATAAAATAATATTCATCTTATTATGTAATAATATAATATTTTAAACCACCCTGACTGATCTACGTATAATATTTTCATTAAAAGCATTCCAATGACTCTAAACACGACATTTAAAATCTGAGCTGTAAGTTGGTGAGGATTTGAGTATTCTGTAGAGTCCAGGAGATGTCCCAGCATCAGGTCAATGCTTCCATGTTCTTACAATATCGTTGAACAAGAAGATTTTCGAATTGATCAGACCTATGAAAGTTGATTTCATAGCGCAATTAACTAGAAAAAAGCTCATAGTTTTATAACTATTGAACGAATTTTCATGAATCAAAGCTAAGAAAACTCTCGATGAAGACATCTATCAAACAAAAATAACTATCAATAATAAAAACAAAATCGGTTCATCGGTTTAGGTGCTAAGATGCTACAGACAGACACACAGATACACACGTTAAACGTATAATACCCCTACTTTTTGCGTCGGGTAACGCGTAAGGTTACGGCGGCATATGTTCTCCTTGGTAGTAAGCTACTTTTTGGTAGATTTAATGATCCCACTACTACTGTACGAAAACTCATGATTCATGAATGCACATAAAACTTTCATTGGTAGCTATATAGCTAGGATTAGAACCAACGACTGTCGGGTTAGAATCAGGGTAACTATCCTTTACGCCAAAGGGCCGTCCAATATCATTACGTAAGTATTATAAAACAAAGTCCATCACTGCGTCTGTCTGTCTGTTCGCAACAATCTCAATAGCTACTGAACGGATTATCATGCAGTTTTCACCAATAGCCAGAGTGTTTATGAGGAAGGTTTAGGTGCATAATTCGTTAAGGTTTTGTGTAAATTGGATGAAATATGACGATGATTGTTAAATATGTTCATATTTTATATTCGATGCAACAAACTGATGCAAATGTTGTAGGCATATATGTTCTACCCGTGCGAAGCCGGGGCGGGCTGCTAGTATATATATATATATATATAATGTATTTTATTGTTCTATATTATGTAGTATATAAATAGTATTTATATGTAATAATATAGGTGTTTATTGTAGGTATATTTATGTATTTTTACATAATAGTTTTATGACCACCGCCATCCATTATGTTCTATTTTAAACCTCTCCATGCATGGTTGTGTGGAAGAGATCGTTTTGAGCGATAAGACCGCCCATTGACACTATTTTTAACAAAAATGTATTAGTACTAAGTTTCTTAGTGTTCAATAAAGAGTATATCTATCTATCTATCTAAAACTAGATTTACGAATGTCGTCGTTCCACCTGAACACAGGGTTTTCTACGCTACGTTAGACAATTTGTGGTCTCCACTCTAGAACCAGTATATCCCCACGGTTATCAATCCTGCGGCAAATATATCTGCCTGAGTCTGTGTTTCCGGCTAAATACAATATGGGGGTCTCCAAATCGCGAGTAAATAGGTATCTTTTGAGTAAGTGCGCTCCATCATCGACCGCATGATGAGATAGTGGTCAAGTGCTACCCAATTCTATGTAAAAAAAAAACCAGCCCATTGCCATTTCAGCTTGCTAATATATTGAGCTATGTCGATCACTTTAGTTCCTTAGCTAATTACTTCGTTTCGGATCCGATTCCGCAGAGGTTATTTTAAAAGGGAAATTAGAAGAGAGGGTAGTTTATATAAAAATTTACTTAGTCGAAATCTGCTGAACACCTCTAGTATTCAAAATAACATATTACCTTAGGATTTTCCTTGATGATCAAAGGACGAACGTGCTGCTGGAACAGTTTGTATGACGTCAGATTCTCTAGGTCTGCGTCCGTGTATTGCACGTCCACATCTGTGAGACCGAATGAGGAGCACACCTCCTCCACTGTTGGCATACCCACTGTGGAACAAATCCTTCAATTACTATCATAATGTTTATCAACTTGTATTAGACCACAGCTGGACCCCACTGACCGAACCTGGTATTTAGCTCTAATCATCAATTTGCTGACAGATATATTTCGCAGATGGTCGCTCCATCTAGATGGAGATCATATATAAAAACTTGTTGCCTCCACTCAAGAACTCATTAGCTTATCTCTGTCAGTTCCAAGAAAAATGTCGACTAGTTGAAGCCAGTAGGCGCTTGCTTACTCTGGAAGGTATGTCGGTATTTAGTAAAGTTCTCTGCCAGATAACCACGCTACGAAATATGCAGCAATTAGAGAAACGCCGACCATAGCTAGCTCCGTAGTGCGCTGTGTACCTATGAAGTTTGTGGACAACTTAGGTTAATTCCTGGTCAGTAAGGAGTCCTTACTGACCAGGAATTGACGTAAAGACATCTTTGTTTCCACCCACGGCAGGGTTCCGTCGCACTCCACGCTGTAGCAATGAAAATACAAGTACCTCCTGCACCCGCTAGGGTACAAGTTCAGTCAGTAAAGTGTCACGCGCGCTCTCGATCGGCCGCGCGCCTTACTTGTACCTACCTCAATATTATATTCCTTACTTACGATATTAACATTAACTGTAAAGAGTAACTTTGTAAAAAGCAAAGAATGTCACACATAAAATGGTAGGTAGGTATAAATCAACTGAGTTTCATGTTTCAAGGGAATTCACGTTATGATCTTTAGGGAGTTTGTATCGACATTACATCTTGTAAAATATTAAATGTAACCTACTTGAAATTCGTAGGTTATTTTATTATTTACTGTATGTATGTTACGTAGATCCTATAGGTACCTACCTAAAAATGATTAATTTGACTGACATATAAGTGCACAGCTGAAACCAACAAATGATACCTACCTAACTACCGACTTATTTGAATTGACTTAGCCTTTTCTTTGACTAACGAACCTTACAATACGATTTTGTCGAGACAAACGAGTTGTACAGTCTGACAGTTGTATAGCGGATGCAAGGTTTGTACTCAGATAAATATGTACGGTTACCAATGTTTACTTGGGGTTTTATTTTATTATTTTTTAACAGTATATAGATTCGTTCTAAGATAAATAAATAGGGTAGGTACCTACTAACGTTTACTTCAATTTTCCTTTTTTTTGTCGTGTCATACGATATTCAGATTTATATAATTCGAGAGTTAATGTAATTAAAGTACTTATAGATCTCAGATCACTGAGATTCACTGAGATCTGATAAGTATACCCAGAGATATGACGATAAACGTCTCAAACTTGCTACTGAAATTGACTAACGGAACGAAAAACGGAGGAGGTTCTCAATTCGACGGTTTCTTTAATGTTTGTGACCTCAGAACTCTGTCAGATTTTAACCGATTTTAAATTGAAAATTCTTTTGTAGGGTTCCGTAGTCCTGGTAAGGAACCCTTATATTTTCGTCATGTCCGTCTGTCTGTCTGTCCAAGGTTTTGCTAAAAGACCGTTAGTACTAGAAACCTGAAATTGTATAGGTATGTGTATATCAATAACGCAGACAAAATGGTGAAATAAAATATTGGAAAAAAAATTTTTTAGGGTAGATCCTCTACATGTTAAGTAGGGATGAATTTTTTTTTCGTCGTCTACCCCATGGTGTGGGGTATCGTTGAATAGGTCTTTTAAAATGACTTAAGGGTTAAGCCCCGCCTCTAAAAGCTGCTGGCTTGAAAAATCATGATGACAGTGCATTTCATAAACGTTAAAGGAAAATTATAGCGGTTAAGATAACTATATTAATTTGGCAGTAATATTCGTTGAAATTGGGTGTTGCATAATTTTGTGCGAAATACAAAATCCTTAGAATAAATCCTTAAAAGTGACTAAGATTAATTATTGAGATTATAAAAAAGTACTTTAAATCGGAAGTAAATTAATAAATGTTTTTTTTAATTCGAATTATTTGTTTTTTTGATTAGATATTCAACCATTACAAAATAAAGTTTTCCTACAATTAATAACCGGTCAAGTGCGTGTCGGGCCACGTGCAGTGTAGGGTTCCGTAGTACCCCGTTATTCAATGCAGATCTTTACCCGTTATAAACAAGCAACTAGGTACTTCGTCTTTGTCACTTTAAAGGATTTATTCTAAGGATTTTGTATTTGGTACAAAATTATCCAACACCCAAGTTCAACGACTATTACTGCTAAACTAATAAAGTTATCTTAACCGGTATAGTTTTCCTTTAAAGTTCACGAAATGCACTATTATCACAAATTTTTCCAGATTTTTCAAGACAGCAGTTTAGCTTTTAGAGGGGGGGGGGCTACTGGAACAAAAATTTTCACTTTAAAATTTAATATTTCGTAAATAGAGCATTCAATCGAAAAATGGTATTAGCAACCCAACCCCAACCCTTAAGTCATTTTAAAAGACCTATTCAACCAAACCCCACACGATGGGGTAGACGATGAAAAAAAAATTCATCCCCACTTCCCATATAGCTACCCTAAAAAAAATATTTAAAAAAAATTTCTTTCAGTACTTTGTCGGCGTAACTTATATACATACCCCCACAAAATTACAGCTTTCTAGTATTAACGGTCTCTTAGCAAAACCTCGGACAGACAGACAGACAGACAGGCAGGCAGACAGACAGACAGACAGACAGACAGACAGACAGACAGACAGACAGACAGACAGACGGACATGACGAAACTATAAGGGTTCCTTGTCAGGACTACGGAACCCTAATAAAATACATAATAATTTTTGGTCGAAAAAGTGAGTCAGCTCCTTGACTATTATAATGTTACAAGTCAAACAACCTACGATTCTAGGCAAGTGAGTACTATTCATTCGCGTTATTTAACTTACAATCTAAAACTTTACTCAATTTTAATTGAACGTCACGTATTTTATATAGTATAACTGTACTTTTATCCTACCTCGACATTAAACATTAATGTAGCACTTATTATTAGTAATGTACTCATTACATTGTTCTACCTTAGAGTATTCTTCTACCAATTAAAGGCTTCAACAAGTTTTCTCATAACATTCAACCCTATAGGAGAGGCCGCGAGTTGACCGAGTTATTCAGACTCTCGCTGTGCGGACTTACGTTCATAGTTACTATTAATTGATACTGTGACGCAAATTCAAGGTCGCACCCGAGGCGTGAAGCAAATTTTGAACGTTACCAGCGTTGTAACTAGGTTTAATCTCGCATTTTTGCTCTCAGAGAGTGCAATTTCTGTACTTGTACTATTCATTATTTTGTGACGGTGATTTAAGTGAGATTTTATTATACTGTATATTCTGATTTTGTATGTCATTTTAGAGGATATGAGGAGGAGTAAAATTAAATTATAATTAGTATCGATTAGTTATTTTATATAGCCACAAATTAGTCATAGCTTCCCTTCGAATTATATTATAAAATTACCAAATGAGCGTCAGAAGTGATGAGCGCAACAACAGGCAAAAGGTTTCGTCACTTTACTCATACATATTTTTACCGACTTCAAAAAAGGAGGAGGTTTCTCAATTCAACCGTATATATATATATATATATATATATATATATTTTTGTGTTTGTTCGCGGATAACTTCGTCGTTTATGATCCGATGTTTATTTCTTTTTTTTTGTTTCCAACAAAGGAGAGAGGAGGAGACATTCCAAGTGTGGTACCATGGTTATTTTATTAAGGTCTCAAAAGTATCTCCGGAGATATGTAGATAAGCACCTCAAAATTGGTACTGAAAATTAATAGCGCGGCATTGAAGTCGGTTCTTTTTCAGTTTTTTAAACGATCTTATTCAGGGTAAACACCGGTCCGAACAAACGCTGAGTAGAGAGAGATAGAGCTATATTCGTTCGCCTTCATTCGCTTGGTTTGTACCCTGTACTAACCCTAATAATACTACTACTACCATATACTACTAATGTTAAACTAGTCTAGATAAAAAATACTCCTTGTATTTAGGCTATACATAGGTTTAAGAAAAGTTTGTAATACAAAATAAGTATCATGAATTAATTTATTCATTGATTAAAGAGACTAACAACGATAAAGTCATTGCATTGCAGATGTTACCTATCAATTTAAACAACTGGAACTCGGAACATTTATTTTATTTTAATTTTATCGATTTCTACGATGGATACGGTAAGAGATGTTTTCTCGGCTATTTCCTGATGATAGCAGAAAATCTAAGTAGCGGTAATAGTCACGCTGCCAAAACTGAACAAAATCCGTCGAGTTTCTAAGTACTTGTAAAAATATTGTGGGCCAAGCTACAATCTATTATGGCACGCAAGGATAGCTACATCCTTGAGGGTTTTTTTTTTTAATAACTACAGAAGACACGACCGTGCTTACATGCGCAGCCAGTAGGTACATAAGCTGTATTAATATATTCTTACCGGATCCAGAATCCGAAGCAGCCGGCGTGGAGGGCGTTGTGCCATGTTTGCTGGTCCTTCCCTTGCGAGACTTCTTACCCGAGGATACGGCACTGAGAGCGTAATCACTGTCACCTTCGGCCTCCACTTCTCCACCGAATTCCTCATCCTGGGAAAGAGTTAATATTGTAAGCTTGTGTTGGCCAAGCGGTAAACTACTTACATCTGAAAGTTTCGACGTTTGTTCCTCAATCGCGCAAAAATAGCTACGAATAAATCATAAGTCAGGAAAAGTAACTGCGTTATAAAAATGACCCAACAAAAGTCGTGTCCAAGCAGGCGGGGTTAAAGTCGTGTCCAGCGCGTCATTAGTCAGACATTTGTCTTGTTTGACTCAACTGTCATAACAGACATTGCAGCATTTGCAGCACGTGCGCGAACTAATTCCTGCTTTCGGTCGAGGCGATCTCGCTGCGTAAACTCCCGACAACAATTATTAGAAAGTATAATAGTCGGTAATTTATAATCATGATTCAAACTCAATCTCCAAGCCAATCATTTGTAACTTCGAAAGTGATTCTTATTTTGAATCTACGTCGTTTTGGTTTGAAGGAGGGCCACTTTTTGTGTGGAATTTGTTCTGAATTAGAGTTACTGACTTATGATTTATTCGTAGCTGAATAGTATTTGAATGAAATTTAGCTGACAGGTGGATTAAGCGCATTTCAGACTACGCTTTAATATAATAGCTTAAAGCATATAGTTTATAGCACAACAATATCGCTCACCATTCATTTATTTAGAACACGTTCACACTTAGCTATACTATATATATATGTTTGCCGGTTTGCTTGTCATGCTGTACTATATAGCAGAAAAATTATAGCGTAGTCTGAAATACGCTTTATTACCTGGATAGACACAAAGGATATTTTTAAATGTAGGTAAAACCGTGGGTAATAAATATACACACAGAGATATACAATAAAAGCCGCCCAGTTCTAAAAACAGGCTGGAATAAGTACCAGTTATCCAGCGCCTCGCGTAAATGTAAAAAAAAATCATTATGTATACAGACATATTTACATGCTTCGTTTTTAGGGTTCCGTACCCAAAGGGTAAAACGGGACCCTATTACTATGACTCCGCTGTCCGTCTGTCTGTCTGTCTGTCTGTCTGTCTGTCTGTCTATCTGTCTGTCTGTCTGTCTGTCTATCCGTCTGTCACCAGGCTATAGATCATTAACCGTGATAGTTACACAGTTGAAATTTTCACAGATGGTGTATTTCTGTTGCTGCTGGAACAACAAATACTAAAACCAAAATAAAGTTAAAAATTAAAGGGATATACCATACCCATACAAAGAACGTGTTTTTAAACGCCATCTATCTAATTAGTTTCGGCAAAATGACATAGATGGCGCTAGTAAACGAGCCCCGTCTTTCTAGATCGCGACCAAACCAAATATTCTTGGTAATATCAATTAAACAAATATATGAGGTTGAAACTCTGTTATGTTTCGTGTTGTACGGAACTCTCCCTAAGTGTGCGATAAGAGACGCGATGCTGACTCGCACTTGGCCAGTTTTATTTTATTTATTTATGCACTTGATCACAATTTATAATCCCCGGTCACAAAAATAGTGGTGCTATAACTTTGACATGTGTTATCTATATGTGAGTCTGTGGCATCCATCGTAGCGCCCAAATGGATAAACCGATTATAATTTAGTTTTTTTTTGTTTGATAGGCGACTTTATCGAGTCTTCTTTGCTTTGATTTATGCCGTTAAAATCAGCCGTTTTAAGACTATGAGCTATTTTTAACCAACTTCAAAAAAAGGAGGAAGTTTATCAATTCGATCGTATGTTTTTTTTAGGGTTCCGTACCAAAAGGGTAAAACGGGACCCTATTACTAAGACTCCTCTGTCCGTCTGTCTGTCTGTCTGTCCGTCTGTCACCAGGCTGTATCTCATGAACCGTGATAGTTAGACAGTTAAAATTTTCACAGATGATGTAATTCTGTTGCCGCTATAACAACAAATACTAAAAACAGAATGAAGTTAAAAATAATAGAGGGTCCCCGTACAAGAAACGTGTTTTTTCGGCATTTCAATGTAACGCCATCCAAGAACGCTTAGTTAGGTAAACGTCCCATAGATGGCGTTATATTGAAATGTCCATGTTATAAGAAATAAAATGTTTATAAATTATTATTTTTTGATGGCGAAAAATGATAGTGGTATTTTTGCTCGATCTTCTAAAATACTGTAGTGTGGTACGGAACCCTACGAGTGCGAGTACTACTTGCACTTGGCCAGTTTTTTTTTTTTTTAACGTTTGTTCGCGGATAACTTCGTCGTTTATAGACTGATTTTCATTATTCTTCTTTGTTGGAATGGAGATATCCAAATTGTGGTACCATAGTTTCTCAATTCGACCGTATATATGTTGTTTTATGTTTGTTCGCGGATATCTTCGTCGTTTATAGACTGATTTTTATTATTCTTTTTTTGTTGGAAAGGAGATATCCCAATTGTGGTACCATGGTAATTTTATCGAGGTCTGATAAGTATCTCTAGAGATATGGAGATAAACACCTAAAAGTTGGTACTGAAAATTAATAGCGCGGCATTGAAGTCGGTTCTTTTTTAGTTTTTTAAACAATCTTATCTAGTTGATTATGCTATGACATCAACGTTCATAGATCTGATCAATGAAGACTGCTTTACTCCTCACCATCTTTCAGAATAACTGTCATGTTTGGGCTCATTGGAATGGTCTCAATATTTTCAATGAACACATTATGCATAGATCACTTAGGGGTGGTTTAATATTTGGAATTTAACAATTATACCTAACTGGTTGACCCCGCGGCTTCGCCCGCGTTAAGAAGTATCCTATAGATAGCCTAATCCATAACATTGGCTATCCCTATGCAAAATTTCAACTAAATCGGCCCAGCCGTTTGAACGTGAAGAAATCCTAAACAAACAAACAAATATACAAACTGACTTTCGTATTTGTAATATGTGAGTGAGTAGTGATAGTGAAGTGATAGTGATGAAAAGTAAAATGTAGAATGTAGTCCACCATCAGAAATGTAGTTTAAAAAGAGTTAAGTAAATATGTTCTTTTTAAATAATGACCTGAATAAAACACACTGTAATAGGCTTAGCAACGCCATTTCTGCCAATTCCGAAAATCTACGACGCGACACAAAATAATGTGTCACTAATGAGCAACATCAAGTTCAATGAACTCATGATCATATTTTGTCTCTTACTTGCAAACTGTAAATATTATTGAGCCGCTATGCTCTGTACATTTTTAATGGCTCATATTCGTAAAATCGTATACAATATTCTTAAGCTAGATGTTGCTAAAAACACGCAGTGATATTTACTACACATAGGTATTACTAAAACTAAATGTCTTTTAGGCCTCTTTTGATTTAAATACTGCTGATAATCAGTCTAGTTTTCTACGAACTAAAAAAAATATAAAGACATAGAAAGTGATTACGTAACTCAATAATTATAGGTAAGTTAGGCGCTCGGCAGACAACACAAGTTTGATCTTCGTAATATGCAATTGCAGCTAACTGTTAAATGACGATTTCATACAATTTTTAGAAAATGTGCAGATCTAGAAACTGCAGTTAAGAATTCAGGTAATACACGACAATTATCAGTTGATGCACTTAATGGAAAAATCCGTTCTAAATTGTTGCAACTATGTAGTAACTTACACATTTGGTACCAGTTGTGTCAAGAATCCTAAACAGGCAATCGCAACGCGTCAAGCAACCAGTCCTTCTTAAGGATTTCGACGTTTATTTAAAATCACGAATCCCGTAAACTAGTCCCATTTTGTTAGCAACTGGCAACTGTTGACAAGAACTGTCATAGATTGACAGTCAAGTCAACTAAAGTTGCTCTGTCTGTGGAGTACCTTAGTTAAACAATGATATCAATCCTAAAATAACAATATCATTGTTCTGACATATATTACATACACATACGGAATGAAAACAAAACAAGTTAATGGAATCAGAATTTAACCATTGAATACAATAATTAATAATGGGTGATAAATAAAGAGGATAGCCTGTTCATTTATAAAACTGAAATGCTACTGACTGATACTATTCTATTAGTTCTATAGATCTAGCTGCAAAATAACAGGTTAGCTATACAGGTATACTAATAAAAAGAGATAAGAAAGATAGTGAAAAGACTTTATGTAGAACTATAAATAGGTGAAACTGTACAACTACTGATATATTCTAAAGATATTTGACATCATTGTGCTAATTGTACCTATCAACCTAAGTAACAAAAACCCCCAAAATTCTTTAAGCGTCAATTTCAGTTCCTGATAGCCCTTAGTAGGAACTTGTTTTCTCGATTTTTTACATTGTTTGTGTACAGATTACATGCCTTTGTCATTTCCACAAATAGAACAAACTTTACAAATCTCATAACACCTAGAAAATCTAAAATTCATCAACCTGTCTTAGCATTGTGTGCCAAATATGTAGATTTACAATGCCAATAATAGTAATATGCACATAAGCCATTTTGTACATTTAAAAAATGTTATATAAGGAGTGTTGTCGGATACAAAATTGCTGTCCCTGCTCTGGTTGTTAACTGTATAAAACATTCAAACAATTAACGGAATCATAGAGCAGGAATAACAGAATAGATACTTGGCCCAGCTCTCAGTCATGCCTAGATTTCAACCTTAACCATCATTGATACATTTGCCCTTGACACATACAATCATGCTAATTAGTTTTCATTAGCAATTCAATTTTATAAAAACTGCAATACAGCTTGCTTGCTGCTTGTATTTTCCTTAGGTTGGCTTAGATTTTTTTTGTATTTAGGTAATTTTCTTCTTCATCTTATTTTAAGTGATTTAGTAGAAGATTACTGGCAACTTCTAAGACACATAGAGATGAAAATGTGTAACTAAACAAATTTTTTAAATTGGAATATTGAGAGATATCTAAGCATATTCTTAATGAGCATAATAAAATTTACATTTCAGTTTTTTTTTTTATTTTGTGGTATTGGTAGCAAATAAGCAAACAGGCCACTTGATGGGAAGTGGTCACCACAAGTCATGGTAAGAAGTTTACTATATTTTATTTTACACCAATTTCAATCAATAATCAGGCCTTTATCAATTCCATTGCTGGATGTAGAATTATTCTTCAACAGACCATTTTCACTGTCCTTCCAGTGTAACTTTGAATTGTTATAAGCTTTATTAGGTGCAATGCCATTTTGGTTCACAATTTTATTCAATGTTTAAGTTAAAATCATGTCTTCATTTGATTAATAATTATAAAATATACTGCTATAAGATGCTATAAGATATACTGCACAAGACAAGCGGAATTTAATCAGTCAGAGATAAGTATCACAGTCTGCAGTAACAGAGTTAATGTAGATCACTCCCGAGCTCAGATAAAAATATGGAATACTGATAACAGATTTTTTGAGTATGATTAACAATTTTTAACATAGATAGTTTGCTGTTATTATTAGTTACTATTTTGTCTAAGATAGAATGGAAGTGTACTTACTTCTTCACTTTCATTCTTTCGCTTCTTCTTTTTCTTTCTGCCCTTTTTGTCCTCTCCTCTGGCTTTCCTTTTCTTGCCTTTCTTTTTCTTTCTGCCGTCCTCTGGTGAGTAGTCTTCATCTTCCTACAAAGGTAAACAATAATATTCATAAAAAGTGTTAACAGTAAGTAAATATTGGGTATGGACTTTTATATGAAAATACCTTTGGAGGTGCCTCGTCGCTCTCGCCGGAGTTCTCGTTCTGACCCTCACCTTCCTCCACGTCCTCGTCACCTGTAAGCGAACCACAAACTGGTCAAACCACTTCGGTAAGGCGGTACTCCTGGGCGACGCTCGGGATAACCGTTTCTCCACAAACTTCCTTCCCGGTGACGACCACCTCGAGCTAAGGTCACTAATCCCTTTGTTTGGCGGCGTCCATTTTGTTAAGTAGTAATGAGGGGATATCGCATGTTCTTTTCTGTCACAAACTGCCACTCAAAAATATTTACAACCACAAAACAACAAACACTCCATTGCCACATTATCTAACCACTTTACCGACCTTACACGATAAGAATCACCGGTATTGTTGGGCCTAAACCTTGATCCGAAATCCAAAATTTTCTAAATTTTTAATTGCATACCGCAAGTAAACACATGATACCGCTATTCGCGGCTTACCTATGACATGCTAGCTAAATTGAACGTTTACCTGCAAAGGAACCGTCTACTTCATCGTCTGATGCCATTTATAACACTTTATGAAACAATCTTTGCTAAATTTTTAAGATTTTGGTCTAGAAAAGATAAAGGACGCGCAGTTTTTGCGACAAATGGTAATTAATTCAGAAATTGATGCCGCCGTCACTACGCGGCGAACTAGCAAGATTTTCTTTCTCTTTCGCTCACACGCACGCACACAGAAGATCTAAGATGGGAAAAGAAATTTTAGGGATGCCAAACTCTTTGAAATTTTCTACTATTTTCTTAATGATATCCGTAGACAGAAAATTGAAAATAGAGAAGACATTAGTATATGCGAATGAAATAGCTATAGAGATATAACCTAACCAAAAAAGGCCAAGGCCAATGGGCGCACTAAGATTGTGAGGTGTGAGCCAGAGCTGGCATAAAATGCAAATGCATAAAACGATTAAAATATTTGTCCATATCGCTCTCTCAGATTGTATAGTTTTATCCTTCTCATATTGTTATTGTTATTTTAATGCAAGGTCCATTTAATACTCTGTCCACGATGATATCAAACCACACGCCTTAAGGCCCCTATCTCATTGGGCGTTTTCACATTGGAAGATAACTGCAACTACACGATAACTGCACGATATCGAGACACAAATAAACCAACAGCTTGTAATGCGTTTAGTCGCATTTCACCAGCGAAAGTAACCACTCGATTCTAAAACTGTTATATAAAATTCGAGGTAATAAAGGCAGAAGTGAACAATGTCTTATGTCAGTCCCCCCGCGATCCTGCTTCACCCCGCACTGTGTCGTCTCCGATATCGGCACGACAATCTGTCGGCGACGATATCGTTGACTACAACGGTACAGTGAAAGCATTTAGTAGTGATTGTATCAAACTACCAGTCCGGCGATATCGTGCAGTCATCGTGTACGTGCAACGGCGGATCCAGGGGGGGGTCATGGGGGTCATATAAAACGCAACGTTAAAGTTACTAATTGCCAAAAAACGCAACGTGAAAGCGAAGTCGCAGTGCGAACGCTAGTCCTACTCGCGACGTTGACGTCGCAACTGCGCGGCGTTGTGATAGAGAAACGCCAACGCTCGCATAACGCAAGAAAGATCAAGCAGCCTAATCACTTATAATCTTGTACCTAATAAATGCAATGAGCAAAACTGCAAAACTACCTGACTGATATACCTATATTTTTACCTGGTGCTTTTCCGATTTTCAGTAAACTAAGAATGCATTCTGTTTGGTTCCAATTCGAAGTTTACCTATGTCAGTAGGTGAATTGATATGCTTAAAGTGTCTTTGCATATAGGTTGCGTTCACAGTATCAGTAGCGTTTAATTTTCGACAATGGCCATTGGAATCTTCGATTATCCAACATAGGTTTGGACTTTGGAGAGGATGCGTTCTTCCTTATAAAGATCTACAACTTGAAGCTAGGGAATGTTTCAATTTTAGTGCATATTGTATCAATAAATGACTCGTTAAATTCATTTAAAAAAATCCACTCACTAGGTGACTTTTGATGCAAACCTACTTTTTTACTAAATGTATGTTTGATTATCAATTTTAGTGAAAACATGTCGTTGAAAATAACAAATTTTAGTAATTTATTGAATGAAAGCGATATAGACATACATTTAAAATATGTGAAAAAGAATAGTGGTCAAACGCTAGCCTAAAAGTTATAACAAAATTAAAAGAAAACATGAGATATTATGTTTCTTACACTGTACACACTTTATACTTTTGTGAATTGTTAAACACAATCCAAAATTTCTTCGTTGGAGGTTGCGGTTTCAAGTCCCGTCGGTACGATGACATTTTGGATTGTGTTTAACAATTTACAGAAAACATGAGGTTTGTCAGATTTATAATGTCAGACATTTCCGTTCATTCGAAAGCCATCTGTTGAGCCACCAAGAGCTTAATGATAGAAGCACGGATGCACTCATCTGAAAAAATGTTGTGCAAAAAATAATTAAATCAGATCAGTTTTCGAAGAGAAAATAGGGAATACGAAACCTTAATTAAGTCAACATTTTGTTGGTAAAATAGATCTGAGTTGCTGTTGTCCCTATCGCACTCTTGTTGGTTGTTCGAGCACTGCGCGACGGCAATATTTTCTTTAAAAATACTTATTTAGCACCCGCGTTTCCTCTTAAGTGCTACACACTTTATATTATTGTACATTGTTACACAAAATCCAAATTTCTATCGTATCAACGGGATTCCAACCCGCGATTCCTGGGAAACATGCCCAGGCGCTGTAACCAACTCAGCCACAGTAGGATCCATGTTTCCCAGGAGGCGCGGGTTCGAGTCCTGTGGGTACGATGAAATTTTGGTTTGTGTGTAAAAATGTTCAGAGGTTTTTGTGTCTCATGCAACATTTGACTATTGATTTTGAGAGTTCACTGGCACATTAGGCACACGAATTTTGTAGACCCAATATTTTCAGTTCTTTTCTTCTTTTAACTAATTCCCAAATCATATCTGTAGTCCACACGGATTTTTGAACTCTGTGTTGGTGTTTGTACATTTTTAGGTTTTCCAGCATTACGTTAGCATTTTGATGGTCCTTTTTAGCTTCTTACATGTTCTTCCAGATGTACACTTAAAAAAGCGCAACGCAAAGTTAGCTCCAGGAACTCCATTCTGCTCCAGGAAATATTTTTACAAGAGAAACAGATGTTCTACAGCGAGCATTATAGTAGTCCGACCGGATCAGCCCGACTTAGAGTTTGTGCAAAAAGAGAACCGTCGTAGAAATAGGGAATATGCGTCTGATATAAATATACCCATATTTATATTAGACGCATACACCCTATTTCTAATTTGTTTCCAAAATTCTTTTTTTTAAAGCAAAGAATGTCACCCATCAATAATAGGTATAAATCAGCTGAGTTTCATGTTTCAAGGGAATTCACGTTATGATCTTTAGGGAATTTCTATCGACCTTACATCTTGCAAAATATTAATTGTAACCTATGTACTTGAAATTGGTAGGATTGACTGACTGACTGATTAACTGACATATCAGTGCACAGCTGAAACCAACAAAGTTATACCTACCTTCCTACTTATTTGAATTGACTTATTTGATTTTGTCGACACAAACGAGTTGTATAGTCCGAGAGTTGATGCAAGATTTGTACTCAGATAAATAAGTACGGTTACCAATGTTTACTCGGGGTTTTATTTTATTATTTTTTTAACAGTATACAACGTGTAACATATTAAACGCAGGACCTGAAAGGAATTTATTCAGAATCGACTACTGAATCCGATTTGGTGATTTTTATTAATTTTTAATTTTCACCTAATCAATGTTAAGTATATCTGAAATTATATTTATTTTTAGGCTTACGATTCCATCGGTTGGTTGATCTAGAAAACTGAACCTTATTTCAAACATGTAAGACTCATTTCCACTTGTACTAAATTGTTCGTGTTAGTTCGAAGTAACTATTAAGTAACTGTGGTGTTAGCTTAAATAAAGTTTAATTAGGTTTTTCACGAATAGACAACAACAAATTCTTCTGGGTGACGTGAGCGCTATGATACTGTCATACGATTATGACATGTTTTGATATACAATCTTTTATTCCTTTATTAAATTCAGCGTAAATAAAGATAATTATTCAGTAACAGCAAATTAGAAAGCAAGCAGCTAATGAATAACCTTTCTCCCGTAATCGTGAAACCCCCAATTATCCGTGCAAGGGAGAGGCGGTTATTTTTATTGTGTGCGCGCGAAGTGAGATAGGAGAGTGACAGAAAAGTAATACTTACTACGTAACTTGTTAGTGCATCCAAAGGTGCATCCACACATTTTGTGTTAAATTGGTATATCTATCTAATATCTTATATAAAACATATTAAATGTCTGGAAATGAGTTAACACATTTGCTTTTTACATATTAGGATTTGATATTCTAATTGGGGTGTCCAAGGTCTTGCGCTTATTATGTTACACGTTGTATAGATTAGTTCAAAGATAAACAAATAGGGTAGGTATCTACTAACGTTTACTTCAATTTTCCTTTTCGGAACCCTAAGTTCCGAACCCAAAGGGTACCAACGGAACCCTATTACTGAGACTCCGCTGTCCGTCTATATGTCTGTCTGTCTGTCTGTCTGTCTGTCCGTCTGTCACCAGGCTGTATCTCATGAACCGTGATAGATGGTTAAAATTTTCACAGATGATGTATTTCTGTTGCCGCTATAGCAACAAATACTAAGAACAGAACAAAGTTTAAAGTTAAAGGATTTAAAACAAAAAACGTGTTTATTACGAAACGATACAATACGAAATTAATTCACCTCGACGCAACTACATGGCAGCACAGGTAAGGTTTATTTACATGAATGTAGTGTACAGTATTGAATAATATATCTACAATTTTAGAACTTTAAAAGCTAATTATATTAATTACCTTTGAGTTAATATGAATATTTACTTAGTTGGTGTTAGAAGTTCGTGGCGTTCGGACTTCGGAAATTCGGAACCCTCCGTGTGCGGGACAAAAGTCTGACTCGCACTTGGTCAGTTTTATTCCTTTCTTAATGATTTTGTCGTATCATACGATAGACAGATTTTTATAATCCGAGAGTTGATGTAATTTCGAGATTCATTGAAATCTGCTAGGCTATTCTGTAAGCTATCTCGACAGCGGAATCCGCGGTGAGATTCGAATTTCGTACTTCGAAATTCAATCGTATCACGTTCGCAATACGGTTGAATTTCGTAATACGAAATTCAAATCTCACCGCAGATTCCGTTGTCGAGATAGCTTACAGAATAGCCTAGCAGATAAGTATCTCCGGAGATATGACAATAAACGTATCAAACTTGCTACTGAAATTGACTCGCGGGGCATGGAAGTCGGTGTTTAAGTTTTTAATCTACTTTACAAAATAGGAGGAAGTTCTCAATTCGACGGTTTTTTTAATGTTTGTGACCTCAGAACTCTGTGAAATCTTAACCAATGTGAAATTGAAATTTATTTTTTAGGGTTCCGTAGTCCTGATAAGGAACACTCAATTTTTTCGTCATGTCTGTCTGTCTGTCGGTCTGTCCAAGGTTTTGCTAAGAGACCGTTAGTACTAGAAAGCTGAAATTGTGTAGCCGTGTAGGTATGTGTATATAAATAACGCCGACAAAATGGTAAAATAAAATATTGGAAAACATTTTTTCAAGGTAGCTCCCCTACATGTGAAGTAGGGATGAATTATAAGCCAAGCCAGCAGTTTAGCTTTTAAAGATGGGCCTCTAAAAGTTAAACTGCTGGCTTGAAAAATCTGAAAAAATTCGTGATAATAGTGCATTACATGAACTTTAAAGGAAAACTATAGTGGTTAAGATATTTTAGCTTAGCAGTAATAGTCGTTGAACTTGGGTGTTGGCAAATTTTGTACCAAATGTAAAATCCTTAGAATAAATCCTTAAAAGTGACAAAGATTAATTAGAAAGATTATAAAAAGTATTTTTAAATCGAAAGTGTATAAATTAATGTTTTTTTTAATTCGAATTATCTGCTTTTTTTATTTAGATATTCAATTATTACAAAATAAAGTTTTCCTACAATGAATAAAATACATAATAATTTTAGGTCGAAAATGTGAGTCAGCTATTAGACTATTATATAATGTTACAAGTCAAACAACCTACGATAGGTACGTCTAGGCAAGTGAGTACTATTTTTTCGCGTTATTTAACTTACGCAATCCAAAACTTTACTCAATTTTAATTGAACGTCACGTATTTTAGTATAACTGTGGTAATTTTTAGCCTACCTTGACATTAAACAATAATGTAGCACTTATTATCAGTAATGTACTCATTACATTGTTCTACCATAGAGCATTCTTCTACCAATTAAAGGCTTCAATAAGTTTTCTCATAACATTCAACCCTATAGGAGAGGCCGCGAGTTGACCGACTTATTCAGACTCTCGCTGTGCGGACTTACGGTGCATTTTACTATGCACAACACGCGGTTCATTGTTACTATTAGTACAGATTATATAATAGTTACTACGTAACAGATACTTCACTCCCCTACAAAAATACAATACCAACGTATATTTCAGACAATACAACCAAAAATGTGTCTAAGGCGCTCGACCTAGCGTTGTTATTACTTCGTACAGCGCGCGATGTACCGGCGCACCCCGATACAGTAAAGGGTTGACTCAATAAACTAAAAAAAGTTCACGAATTATTTTTATTTACCTCACAAAATTACATCAAAGTTCCTAACTAAGAGTCGAATTTCATGTCGGAAATGTGAATTTTACGCCGTCTTGTCATTTTAGTATCGGTAGCATAAAAAATGAAACATATTATGCATTTTTGTCAAACCCGCAAAATGACTATGAAAAACTTAAATCGTTTCTAAGATAGAATACGAATGCGCAGTTATCCCGTCATTAGAATAATAATACACGTTGCGCGCGCGTGAGCAGTGACAACCGACTGGCAGATAGTACCGGCGCAGGTGATGAAAATCGCAGTAGCTATGGGCGAGTGAGGGAGGCCTGCTATTAGTTGATAATGTGACGCAAATTCAAGATCGCACCCGAAGCGTGAAGCGCATTTTGAACGTTACCGGCGTTGTAACTAGGCTTAGTCTCGCATTTTTGCTCTCAGGGAGTGCAATTTCTGTACTTGTACTATTCATAATTCTGTGCCCTAGGACACTACCCTGTGTTATACCTAAACTTATATTTTTCAACGAAGTTGGTTTTATTTCTATTGATTTTGAGTTCCAGTTATATTTATAGATTTAAAAACGGGAATATAACGTGACTTACAACGTTGCCTCGGACACTTATCAACAGAGCGCTGAGGTTATGTGATCCACAACATGTAGACATGGAACTCGAGCATGTGAAGGCGGTGTTAGAGGCAAACGGATTCAGCTGGAAGCAGAGTAATCAGATTGCAAACAACTCCACTAAGTGCCGAATAACATCGGTTGAGAGAGCAGTAACGTACCTACCATACGTCAAGGGGGTCACGGACAAAATCGGGCACTTGTTACGTCGAAGATACGATACAGCATCAAGATTATTCCGTCACCCCTCACGTGTCAGGCAACTGTTGCGCTCTCCAAAGGATAAGGATCCCTTAGGAGCTCCTGGGGTCTACGTCGTTCCTTGCGACTGTGGTGCAAGCTATGTAAGCGAGACCAGAAGAAACGTATCCACAAGACTCAAAGAACACATTGCTTCCATGAAGAACGTGAAAAGCGGCAGCTCGGCAGTGACAGAGCACGCTCTCACATCTGGGACGACGCACTACATCAGATTTGACAAGGCACGGTTATTGGCACGTGAAAAGCACTTTGTACCCCGCAAAATCCGAGAAGCCATTGAGATTAGTCGTCGTCGTAACTTCAACAGAGACAGAGGGTGGTACCTGTCACATACGTAGAAAACCGTTCTTCATGGAAAGCGTCACCAGTGGCAAAAGTGAGGAGGACACCTTGAGTTCCGTCTGCCGGTTAGAAGTGGTTTCGTCTGAAGAAAACAGCAGTGATGAAGACGAAGCTCTCCAACCTAATTCCACGCCTCCACTATGTACACCACACCAACACCACAGCTGCCGCCGCCCGCTCCGTCCGCCCACGCTGCACGAGCCCGCAGTGTGAGGCTGAACGCGTCGGCGAGCGCCCCGCACTCAAAATCCTGAAGAAGGCCTCCGGATGAGGCCGAAACATATGTCGATCGCTATATCGACATCGTGTAAGTCACGTTAAATTCTCGTTTTTAAATGTATAAGTTTAAAATGAACGTGAGTTTTTTATAACTAGCTAAAAGCCGAGCTTTGTAAGGGCTCGCGTAGTTTTTCTGCCTGGTAATAATTTTTAAGGCAGTTTTTTTATGCATTTGTTTGAGTGGTTAGTGGTTTGGCTTTGGATTAAATATTAAACGGATGTGGCATTTAAATAACAATAATAATATGAGAAGAATAAAACTATACAATCACTAGTATGAGAGAGCGAGATGAACAAAATTTTTTTATCCATTACCTGCGTATGCGATTAAACTGGTTCCAGCAATGTTTGGATCCAAGTTCTAGTGCACCCATTGGCTCTCACCCGCTGTCATGTATAACCCGACCAAATTACGTTGTAATTTTTATCTTATAGCTGGCATATGTATCAAGTGTTCATCGTTTTAGCCGGATTATATCTCTATAGCTATTTCATTCGCATACGTTAATGTTCTCTCTACATATTGATCCTTGAAATCTGCCACTTTTTGGAATCGTCAGCTTAATCTGAGTTAAAATGTAGGTCCCAAATCTGCCTATTGGCAGAAATCAGCCACAAATGGTCACACTAATACCAGACGTCATTGATGTAAATTCTTTGGATTTCCAACATATGGCACTAGTAACCAAATATTGTGTTCGCAGCGAAGTTAATTCTTTAATCTTCTAACAGATGGCGTTAGTAGTACAAAAATATTCTACCCTAGAAACAAAATTTTATGTTCATTTTTTTTAATGGTAATAAAATGGATATTTTTTTTACTGATAACACATCTACATGTAAATTTAAATGACTATGTTTAAGCACAAATCAATAGGCGTGATAGTTTTTCAGTAAAGTGTACCACAAAAGTGCTCAGGTTGTGGAATAGTGTTAGGGCTCGCTTCGATCGCCCTGATTCCATTTCTGTTATATTTTTCAATAAATGTTACTTGGGTTCTATTTTGCAAGTATGAGTTTATCAAATTTAGAGCTTTTCCTCTGATACCGATAGATTCTAATTTATGAAGCAGTATATTATTAATAACACAATCAAAAGCTTCAAAAGTTGAATCTAAGAAAATGGTGATGCCTGTTATCTTATTATTCAAGTTATCATAAACCTGTTTCAAGTTCAACATTTAAAAAATAGTTAGTGCAGTGTTTTTGCCTTTTTTAAAACCATATTGATTTTCATTGTGGATATCGTTGCAAATTAGAAAGGACACATTTCCTTTATAAATTACTTTCTCGAATTTTTTTAAAAACTTGGCAATGAAGCAATGGGACGATAATTCACTTTTGATCCCCTTTTTAGGGTTCCGTAGCCGAATGGCAAAAAACGGAACTCTTATAGATTTGCCGTGTCTGTCTGTCTGTCCGTCCGTATGCCACTTATCTCACAGCCATTTTATTCCGAAACTATTGGGACTACAGAATTGAAAGTTGGTAGGTATGATGTATTCTGTAAACCGCTTTCTGATTTTTACACAAAAATAAAAAATATAAAAGTTTAAGGGGGGGCATCCCATACATGGAACTGGGACAAAAAAAGTTTTTTTCTTTAAACCTATACGTGTGGGGTGTCCTTCCTATGGATAGGTTTTTAAAAATGACATTGAGATTCCTAAAATCATTTATTCTCAAAGTCATTTAAAAGTTAGGCGCGCATTAAGTGGTAAAATGTGTGTCCCCCCCTCCCCCCAAAACTTCTAAAGTAAGGGAGTGAAAAATCTAGAAAAAATATACTGTAGATCTCAATAAAAACATTCAACGAAAATTGGTTTGAACGAGATACAGTCAGCAGTTGTTGAGATATAGCGACCGCAATTTTAACTTTGTTTTTCATACAAACACTATGAAAAACATAGTAAATTTTGTAGTTGCGAAAAATCATAGTAATAGAATACTCTAGTGTGTTACGGAACCCTACGAGTGCGATTCCGACTTGCACTTGGCCAGTTTATTTTGTAGACAGGTTTTATCAAAGCTCTTCCTTACATTCCTTCCTTAACTTTGAATGTTGGTTCATCGTAAAACCACGACGGTTCCCTATGTGTACAGACTCTACAATTGGTCGAGTAATAATAATACCTTGAAAACTAAACTAAATTTTGTTGTTTTTCTACTAAATGGTAGAAAGATACAGAAATGGTACAACATTCAGTAAGTAAGCAGTGCTGCCATACAAAAGAATCTAATTGGTTGACGGTTATAGTGTTGGCCTTATTGAACCATGAATAATCGAGATAATCGGCTCATAGAATCTGTTTGATTGGTTTGATTCGTAGGTCGCTGAGAGATGAGAGAGATAGTGTGGTACTGTGGTCTATCTGATTGCTTTCTGATTTTTTTAAATTTTGTATTTACTGATTGTGGTGTGGTAGGTATGGTATGGTAATGGTAAACCACAGACTACAGAGGGGGGTTTTGGTAAACTAAACTCTCTGACTCATATAGTTGTGCATATAGTAATCTGTGAGTGAACTAAACTGTCGTCTGTCAAGTCAAACTGTGGTGCCTCAAAAAAAAAAGAGTTCAAAGAAATCGCGCTGTGAATTTGTTACTAAAATAGTTATTTACATGGTTATTTGTTAAATATAATGAATGCTTTGTTAGATTATGGCTCGTCCAGTGGTTCAGAAGACGAAGATTCTAACGAGTCTTCGTCGTCGAAAGAGTAAGCTAGCATAGCTATTCCTTCGAGTCGCAGTTTACGTCAATACGGCAGAGGCATTTTATTGATTTTTTTTTAAAGGGAACCAAAGACGAACTTTAAACCTAAGCTGCCGAAGCCAAGTCTCGGAGAGAACCTTCAAACTTCAGTGTTTTCCAACCCGTTTGTGGCAGCAGAGCGTGCCAAGGCTGCTATACTTGAAAAACATGTCAAAATGGTATACGTTGACTTCCTATTTCTTTACATTCATATTCTCATTAGTTAAATACCCCCTATAATGCTTACCCCTGAAGTGCTTCGAATTGAAAGTTCTGAACTTGATATGTCTGAATATAAGTACACCTATTGTCTACCTGAATCAAGACACAAGATTGAACATACAAACCGTATACACAAGGTTTTTGCTGCCAACTAACACCTTACTAATGAAATCAAATACAAAAACTCCAAACTTATTAGTTTTTTCCTGGTCCCTTCATAAAGTAGGAAAACATAGATCCCAATTGTGCATATAATCGTCAAGTACATAGGCGATGACTGTAAGGTTCCAGGTAAAGAGGACACACAGATGATCAATGGCAAGAAGATATGCTGGAACTACAGAAAGGGGCGGTGTCGATTTGGACACAACTGCAGATATGCTCATGACTCTGACATACAAAAAACTCATGAAGAAATCAATGAAGATAAAAAGGTATACCAATGATTATATTACTATATTTATATGCCAATTTCAGTATGACGTGAGGTCAAACAAGTTTTATTTGACAGTCAAAATCAACTAAACAGTTGTGGTAGGACTTCTGCTAGTCTGCCTATGATATTTCCACCACTTTTATCATCACAGTTATTCATCCATCAAATAGAAATGTTTTTCAGTTTGTATAATTTAGTTGGTTTGACTACCTAATGCATAATGCAACTCATTTAGACATCTAAAACTCCTGTGCTGACATCCTAGTCAAGGTATATCGTGCATATTGCCTTGCAAGAAAAAAAACAAACCCATATGACTAATGTACCTAACCGCTAAAAGTACCCACCGGCAATATACTGCCAAAACAATTACAAAACTCAACTGTTGAAGCACCGCTGGCCGAATCCAGCCAGTAATCGTTTATGCATAGCAAGACAATGTGTCACTGGAGCAACATTTTTAATTAATGTCAAGGTTTAGCTTTTTTCTGTTTTAATCTGATGGACTAGTATTTAATCACTATGTCGCCTGCAGGGCTAGTATGGCCGTATCCCTGGGGGAAAGGCGAAATTATTTCCCTGGTTTTCGCCACTGACAGGAGATCAACACAACAATTTAAGCGCTTGGTGAAGTTTAGTCCAGAGTTTTGATTTTATTTCGTATTAAAAAGTTTCAAAAAAGAATTGATTAAAAGTCAGCGGGCATTTATTTATAATTGTCGAAAAAGTTACTTATAATTTGCCTTCTCCACCAAACAAAACACGGATAGGTGGTAAGATAAAATAGTCCCCTTGCCCCCCTTGTCCCCTGCAGGTGGTAAGTGATAATGTGGTTGAAGGAAGATTGTTTATATGCTAGGCCTAGACTAGAATATTTTAACAGTCGAGGTTGTGTTTAATGATGATGAATTATGTACCTTCCTGTTGTAGCAAGTTATAGTTTCAAGAACACTTTCATTTTTTATACACGTTTCATATAGACTGTGTTTCGTAAGGACAACTGGGTAGTTGTCCTTATGTGACTGGTGAAAAATTTTAAATTTGATGGTTAGTGGTTGTATTTGATCATGTTTGACAACTCTCTGGCTGCTACGTTTGCAATTTTATATTTATAATGACACCCTACATAATATATTTTACTACAAAATAATATATCATAAAAGCAGCATTCATGATATTCAATAAAAATTAGTAACTGCAGATGTTGATGCTCCAGCCATTCCAGTATAGTTTTCAGTAATAATTAACTAAATTATTACCATATAGGTACATACACATTATACCATTATTTTCAGAAATTAAACACTGTAGTATGTGAAGGGGCTGGAACAATGACGTCAGCTGTACCACCACCCGTAGAAATTCTGTCTCCAACTGATGATGCACTGTGGGAAGGTGGTTCAGAGAAACGAAAACTCAAGAGACCAGGATTGAGCCAATCTATTGTGCCTGGCAAAAAAGTTATCAAAATGTACAAAGAACAAAAATCCAGAGATTTTATTAAAAAATAGTGCAATGTGTTTTCATTGTGTTGTTTATTTTATTATGCCTAATGTATGCCCTACTATGGTCCTAGGAGTTATTGTTTATTGTTTTTTCTACTGTGTAATAGACAGATGACGTTTCTTTTATTCCATTATATTGATAATTTAATGTATTATAACCGGCCAAGTGCGTGTCGGGCCACGCGCAGTGTAGGGTTCCGTAGTAGCCCGTTATTCAATGCAAGTCTTTACCCGTTATAAACAAGCAACTAGGTACTTCGTCTTTGTCACTTTAAAGGATCTATTCTAAGGATTTTGTATTTGGTACAAAATTATCCAACACTCTAGTTAACGACTATTACTGCTAAACTAATAAAGTTATCATAACCGCTATAGTTTTCCTTTAAAGTTCATGAAATTTACTATTATCACGAATTTTTCCAGATTTTTCAAGCCCGCAGTTTAGCTTTTAGAGGGTGAGGGGACGCCCTACTGGAACAAAAATTAGCACTTTAAAGCTTAATTTTTCGTAAATGGAGCATTCAATCGAAAAATGGTATTAGCAACCCTTAAGTTATTTTAAAAGACCTATTCAACGATATCCCACACGATGGGGTAGACGACGGAAAAAAAATTCATCCCCACATCTCATAGGGGAGATACCATAAAAAAATATTTATCAAAATTTTATTTCACCACTTTGTCGGCGTCAGTTATATACATACCTCTACAAAATTACAGCTTTCTAGTACTAACGGTCTCTTAGCAAAACCTCGGACAGAAAGACAGAATAATCTGGATTTTCACACTTTGTTACCCCATTTCACCCTCTTAGGGGTGTAATTAAAAAAAACCTACAACACGTATTTTCCTAATTTTTTTACTGGAGCACTTGTATGAAGTTTCGATTAAAAAATACTATCTAATCTTGTTTCTTCATACAAACTTTGAACCCCCGTTTCATCCCCTTCAGGGGTGAATTTTGGAAAATCCTTTCTCAGAGGTATCTAACGTCGTAATAACTATCTGCATGCCAAATTTCAGCGCAATCCGAAACAATATTGATTTTCACACTTTGGGAATTTCAAAAAAACCTGAAACACGTATTTACTTATTTTTTTACTGAAGCACTTGTGTGTTGTTTCGGATAGAAAAGACCATCTAATCTTGTTTCTCCATACAAACTTTGAACCCCATTTCATCCCCTTAAATTGGAATGAATTTTGGAAAATCCTTTCTTATACACCCTTACGTACTAAGACCAATATACCCTCCAAATTTCAAGTCTCTACGACCAGCGGTTTAGGCTGTGCGTTGTCTGTCAGTCAGTCAGTCAGTATGTCAGGACAAAGATTCTTATAGTATTAGATAGATAACTGTTTTTTTCTATATCTTATAGGCTAGCGTTTAACCACTATCTCACCTGGTGGTAAGCGACGATGTGGTCAAAGATGTTATTTATATTTATCTTTTAGCTAAGCTAACATAACGCTGAAACTCGAGGAAGCTAGGTCTAGGTTGTACTATTCATTATTCTGTGGTCTAGGTACGACTTGTATTTGTTCGGTGGACGAGAGTGCCATCTAGAGATATTATATAGTTATACGGTTACCTAAATATATACATAGTTTATAGGATAGGACGCCTTTCAGCTAGATGGAGTGGAGCGATGTTATACGCAAGCTGGCTGGCAGCAGTTAGAAGCAATGAGCAAGATCGGGCTCAGTGGTGTGTGGGAGGGGCCTATGTCCAACAGTGAAGGAATACTGGCTGAAAATGATAAGGTTAAAAGATAAGCCTACAGGCTTGAAAACTTGACTTAGTTTTCAGTCGCCAGATTATGTAAGACTATATAATATTTATATTTTATAATATTTGGTTACCACTTCTAAAACCTTGAGCATTACACTTTTTTTTTGGCAGTGTAAGAAACAGCAAGACAAACCTCTGAGCAACCGGCTTTACTCAAATCTACATAGTTACAAAAGAACACTATAGTCTGTTATCTAACCCTTAGGGGCCCTTAATACTGATGCAGAGTCGAAGTGAAGCGCAAAACCTTAAAAGACTGTGACCTTAATCAGTGACATCTGTTTATTATCACTACATTATTATGTATTTTATGATCCTACAAAACGAAAAAACCGACTTCACATGCAGCGATAGTGAAAATATACACTAAATATAATCATGTCTTCGAAGTATCCAAATTATTTATTTTGTTTATCCTCATTATATCTCCGGAGATGATTCTCAATTCTTGATAAAATTTGAATGGGACCAAACGGGAGGCATAATTTCAAACAAAAAAATAATATTTAAAAGCGTTTCAGAATAGATGGAGTTCTGAGGTAACAAACAAAAAAAAAACAGTCGAATTGAGAACCTCCTAATTTTATGTGAAGTGGGTTAAAAACAACAAGTCCCCCGCTGCATCTGTCAGTTCGCGATACATTCAAAGACTACTGAACGGATTTTCATGCGGTTTTCACTAATAAACATAGTAGTGATTGATTAGCAAGGTTTAGGTGTGTAATAGGCTAGTTAACTAAAAAAAAATTTTTAGTCCGTCATTTAAATTATCAAAAAATATTAGATAAGTATTTTTTATTTTTTCAATTAAACAAAAAATGACGAAGATATAGTGTTGAAATTCCGCGTGACAAACTGTACTACTTTCTAGCGGTTAGTGACGTCACGAGCCCCCACTCCCGAACTTTGACGCTCTTTATCTATTTCTATTGGTTTGTAAAATAAAAAAATACATGTCCAATATTTTATGATAATCTAACTGACGGACTAATTAGAATTACTATTTTTCGACCCCGGCAACATCCCTATTCATTAAGGTTTTGTGTGAATTGGTTCAAATACGACGATCGTTGAATATGTCAGTTCATACTAGACGCAACAAGCTGATGCAAGAAATGTAGGTATATTATGCTCTACCCGTGAGGAGCCGGGATGGATCTTGCTCATGTTCGCCTGGTTATTTTTCTTTGCAAGTCTTTTTGTGGACATGCGATATTTGTGAGTTCAATAATAGTTTTTATTTTCTAAAGGAAATAAATGAAATATCCACTATCCTACAGGAATATACACGAAAAAATTGAGGAAAAAAACTATTTTCATAAATTGTGAATAATTTTATTTATAAATCATCATTATCAGCCAATTTCCGTCCACTGCTGGACATAAGCCTCTCCCATGGCACGCAACTGAGCCCGATCTTCAGCTATTCGTTTCCAACCGCTGCCAGCCAACTTGCGTATATCATCGCTCCAACTAGCTGGAGGGCGTCCTACACCTATATATTCAACTAGAAGTCCCCCGCGGCTACGCCCGCGTTAAAAACTCCTTTTATTTACTTAAAACTTTTCTTTTGTAAAAACGATTCTATCATTAAAGACATCAAATAAAAATTAGCCAAATTGGTTCACCTGTTTTCATGTTATCGCGTGACTAAGACAAATCAGGATTCATATTTTTAAAACACGAAAAACCCAATAAAGCGCAATCAGAAACTATATTGATTTTCAGACTATTTTACCCCAGTTCACTCTTTTAGGGTGGCATTTTGAAAAAGTCTGAAACTCGTATTTACTTATTTATTTACAGAAGTACTTGTGTGAAATGTCGAATAAAATGACTATCCAAAATTTGAACCCCCGCTTCATCCCTTGAAGAGTCAATTTTGAAAAATCCTTTCTCAGCGGATACCTACGTCAAAATTTCTATCTGGATGCAAAATATCAGCGCAATCCGAAACAATATTGATTTCAGACATTGTTACTCCACTTCACCCTTTTAGGAATAGAATTTCAAAAAGCCTGAAACACGTATTTACTCATTTATTTACTAAACTACTTGTGTAAAGTTTCGAATATAAGAGACAATCAATTCTTGTTTCTCCATACAAACTTTGAACCCTCGTTTCATCCTCTTCAGGGATGAATTTTGGAAAACCTTTCTCAGAGGGAACTAACGTTGTAATTAATAACTATCTGCATGCCAAATTTCAGCGCAATCCGAAACAATATTGATTTTTACACTTTATTACCCCATTTCACCCTCTTAGGGGTGGAATTACAAAAAAACCTGAAACACGTGTTTACTTATTTTTGTACTGAAGCACTTGTGTGAAGTTTCGGATAGAAAAGACTATCTAATCTTGTTTCTCCATACAAACTTTCAACCCCCGTTTCATCCCCTTCGAGGGTTAATTTTGGGAAATCCTTTCAAAGAGAGATCTAACGTCGTAATAACTATCTGCATGCCAAATTTCAGCGTAATCCGAAACAATATTGATTTTACACTTTATTACCCCATTTCACCCTCTTAAGGGTGGAATTTCAAAAAAACCTGAAACACGTGTTTACTTATTTTTTTACTGAAGCACTTGTGTGAAGTTTCGGATAGAAAAGACTATCTAATCTTGTTTCTCCATATAAACTTTGGACCCCCGTTTCATCCCCTTAGAGGGTTAATTTTGGAAAATCCTTTCTTAGAGGGAATTAACGTCGTAATAACTATCTGCATGCCAAATTTCAGCGTAATCCGAAACAATATTGATTTTACACTTTATTACCCCATTTCACCCTCTTAAGGGTAGAATTTCAAAAAAACCTGAAACACGTATTTACATATTTTTTTACTGAAGCACTTGTGTGGAGTTTCGGATAGAAAAGACTATCTAATCTTGTTTCTCCATACAAACTTTGAACCCCCGTTTCATCCCCTGCGAGGGTTAATTTGGAAAATCCTTTCTCAGAGGGAACTAACGTCTTAATAACTATCTGCGTGCCAAATTTCAGCGCAATCCGAAATAATATAGATTTTCACACTTTATTACCCCATTTCACCCTCTCAGGTGTGGAATTTAAAAAAAACCTGAAACACGTGTTTACCTAATTTTTTACTGAAGCACTTGTGTGAAGTTTCAGATAGAGAAGACTATCTAATCTTGTTTCTCTATACAAACTTTGAACCCCCGTTTCATCCCCTTCGAGGGTTAATTTTGGAAAATCCTTTCTCAGAGGGAACTAACGTCGTAATAACTATCTGCATGCCAAATTTCAGCGCAATCCGAAACAATATTGATTTCCACACTTTATTACCCAATTTCACCCTCTTAGGGGTGGAATTAAAAAAAAACCTGAAACACGTGTTTACTTATTTTTTTACGGAAGCACTTGTGTGGAGTTTCAGATAGAAAAGACTATCTAATCTTGTTTCTCCATACAAACTTTGAACCCCCGTTTCATCCCCTGCGAGGGTTAATTTGGAAAATCCTTTCTCAGAGAGAACTAACGTCTTAATAACTATCTGCGTGCCAAATTTCAGCGCAATCCGAAATAATATAGATTTTCACACTTTATTACCCCATTTCACCCTCTCAGGTGTGGAATTTCAAAAAAACCTGAAACACGTGTTTACCTAATTTTTTACTGAAGCACTTGTGTGAAGTTTCAGATAGAGAAGACTATTTAATCTTGTTTCTCCATACAAACTTTGAACCCCCGTTTCATCCCCTTCGAGGGTTAATTTTGGAAAATCCTTTCTCAGAGGGAACTAACGTCGTAATAACTATCTGCATGCCAAATTTCAGCGCTATCCGAAACAATATTGATTTTACACTTTATTACCCCATTTCACCCTCTTAGGGGTGGAATTCCAAAAAAGCCTGAAACACGTCTTTACTTATTTTTTTACTGAAGCACTTATGTGAAGTTTCGGATAGAAAAGACGATCTAATCTTGTTTCTCCATACAAACTTTGAACCCCCATTTCATCCCCTTAAGGGGTGAATTTTGGAAAATCCTTTCTTAGTACACCTTTACGTACTAAGACAAATATACCCTCCAAATTTCAAGTCTCTACGACCAGCGGTTTAGGCTGTGCGTTGTCTGTCAGTGAGTCAGTGAGTCAGTCAGTATGTCAGGACAAAGATTCTTATAGTATTAGATGTACTCTGTGTCCTACACTACGTTTGCCGAACCGTGGTATCCACTCTAGAACTCGTTTACCCCAACGGTTATCGGTTCTACGACTGATGTGACCAGCCCACTGCCATTTCAGCTTGCTAATCCATTGAGCTATGTCGATAACTTTGGTTTTCTGACGGATGACTTCGTTTCGAATTCGATCCTTCAGAGAAACTCCGAGCTCTCCATAGCTCGCTGAGCGACTTTGAATTGGTGAACTAGTCGCACCGTCAGTGTTCACGTCTCGGCTCCGTAAGTAATAACAGGTAGGACGCACTCGTTAAAGACTTTCGTCTTTAGGCTTTGTGGTATGGGCGACGAAAAGACTCGGACGAAGTTTCCCGAATGCTGCCCATCCCAACTGTATTCTTCTGCGAACTTCCTTCTCGAAGTTGTTTCTACCCAACTGCAAGATTTGTCCAAGGTAGACGTATTCGTTAACAACTTCTAGAGGAACTCCGTTTAGGGCAATCGGTTCCGGAATAACATGTTCGTCTTAATATATATTATATAATAACATCTTGTTCTTATTCAAGTTCATCCGGAGACCGATGCGTGCAGAAGAATCAGCAAGGGTGGTCAGCATGTGTTGCAAGTCCTGCACGGTTTCAGCCATGATGACGATATCATCTGCAAATCTCAAGTGTGAGCAGGGCCGGTTTTAGCACTACCAGCGCCCTGGGCGAGTTTCATACGGCGCCCCCCTCCCACTTATTTTACTCACGCCTTCTAACTGAAAACCCATTCGAAAAAACTGGCCAAGCACGAATTGCATTCGCACTCGAAGGGTTCCGTACCACAAAACTAAACAAAAAAAAAACATTTTAAAGTACTTACGTTATAGGCATGCGAATACGATTATATCATCGAGGTAAGCAAATATTCATATATAGACCCCCTATTTTTTCTTATAACGGTTCCGTTTTTTTCTTTCGGGGTACGGAACCCTAAAAATGCAAATGATTTAATGAAATCACCATTCAGTGAAAGTAACAACCATTTATTAAAAAAAAAACTAATAACATTTTACTTTTCTTGCCTTTTTATCGGCGAACTCTTTTATAAGGTCATCAAAGTCAACGTTTTCTGCAATTTCGTTTTCAATTGACAAAGTGGCTAAATTTGTTAACCTAGATTTGGCTATTATTGAGCGTAGAAGGTCTTTATCAAATTAAGCTTGGAAAAACTCCTCTCCCCACTAGCAACTGTTACAGGTATAGTTAGTAATATTCGCAATGCTATCCATGAATTCGGACATTCTGATCTCTGATCAGGCAAAAAATATTGCAGACTTAGGAGTTCATCGCACAACATACAAGCATCTATATCTGATTTAGAGTCCACACTTAATTTCAATTGGAGATCACCACAAAGTTTAATAAGGTCAGCTTTTTCCGGAACCTGTTTAATAAGGTCAGCTTTTTCCGGAACCTGTTTAATATTATACAAATAAAACTGGCCAAGTGCTAGTCAGCATCGCGTCTCTTATCGCAAACTTAGGGAGGGTTCCGTACAATACCAAACATAACAGGGTTTCAACCTCATATATTTGATTAATTGATATTACCAAGAATATTTGGTTTGGTCGCGATCTAGAAAGACGGGGCTCGTTTTCTAGCGCCATCTATGTCATTTTGCCGAAACTAATTAGATATATATACCCTAAAAAGACCATAATTTTGAGTACTCATTTAACTCTTCAAATCTTTCATTGATGGAAATTAGTGTAGAATCTAAAAGACAGATGAAAAATACAACCACGATTTTTTTTTCTGGAGAAGTTATAGGCTCATCGCGCGCAGTTCACCAGCTTGACGCTTAAAATTTCGAATTCTTTTTGAGTCTTTAAAGACAGATTCAATTTCTTGTTCCTGAGCCAATTCTTTCGCTGTTAAAATGGCGCTTTTGAAGCCAGTATTTCTATATCCTTCCAAGAAATCACAGCATTTTTTCAACATTCTGTGCATTTACGGAGATCCATGTCCGTTTATTGAAGAGATTTACTAACGATATTAATTTGAAAAAGTGTGTCATACCAAACAACCAATGAACCTATGAAGCTGAAATCTTTTAATTGAGTATAGCCTCATGAGAGATTTGAACATCAGTTTTCTGAGTTTCAAGAGCCAAAGTTATTAATGCGTCATGGATGGCACTAATTTGATAACAGACTGCTTTAAAACTACTTATTCTTGCTTCCCAACGTGTGTCACTGAGCTTTTTGGTAGTATACTAGAAGTGCCCCGCGGCTTCGCCCGCGTTATAAATACTTCTTTCATTTAATTAAAACTTTTATTTTGTAAAAACCTTTCTATCATGAAAAATATCACACAAGTAAAAGAAAAATCGGTTCAAACTTTGAACATCCGTTTCATCCCCGGAGTGAATTTTGAAAAATCCTTTCTTAGCGGATACCTACGTTATAATGACTATCTGCATGCCAAATTTCAGTGCAATCCTAAACAATATTGATTTCAGACTTTGTTACCCCACTTCACCCTTTTAGGGGTAGCATTTCGAAAAAGTGTGAAACACGTATTTAACTCATTTATTTACTGAAGTACTTGTGCGAAGTTTCGAATAGAATCGAAGACTAATTTCTCAGAGGGAACTAACGTCGTAATAACTATCTGCATGCCAAATTTCAGCGCAATCCGAAACAATATTAATTTTCAGACTTTGGTACCATATTTCACCCTCTTAGGGGTGGAATTTAATAAAAGCCTGAAACACGTATTGACTTATTTTTTTATTGAAGCTCTTCTGTGAAGTTTCGAATAAAAAATACTATCTAATCTTGTTTCTCCATACAAACTTTGAACTCCCATTTCATCCCTTAAAGGGGTGAATCTTGAAAATCCTTTCTTAGTACACCTTTACGTTCTAAGACAAATATACCCTTCAAATTTCAAGTCTCTACGATCTACGACCAGCGGTTTAGGCTGTGCGTTGTCTGTCAGTCAGTCAGTCAGTATGTCGGGACAAAGATTCTTATAGTATTAGATAATCCCAAGTGATCGGTTACAATTTTCCATCGACGAACAGAAGCTGAAAATAATGAAAACAACCTCTGAAGGACCCCAAACAAAGTTACTGATTTTACTGATGATTTAGCTGCATCACATAGGACAAGATTGTAACTATGACAGCCACATAGTACATAAACAGCTAAGGGATTTAAGTCCAAAATTCTCCTTTGAACACTAATATTTTTTCCTTTCGAGTTCGCCCCGTTGTCATAACCCTGACCCCTAGAGTCGTTTAATTCTAGTCCGTATTTATTTAAAACTTCAATAATAACTTCAGTCAGTCTTTCACCAGTCGACTCATTGACAGGTATAAATTCAATAAAATGTTCTTTTACTGATATTTTATTGTCATCTGATGATAAATCAACAAATCGTAGTGTCAGTGAAAGTTGCTCTACATGACTAATGTCAGGAGTGCAGTCAGTTATAATAGAATAATATTTCAATTTCTTTGCGCGCGATATAATTTCGGACTTAACTTTTCCGCCCATCAGCTGTATCAATTAATTTTGAATATCTTTACCGCAATAGTGGTCTGAAACATCACCCTTCATAGCCAATAGCAAGTGCTCCTGCATAACTGGATCAAACTTAGCTAGTAGTTGTACTAAACCCAGGAATTTTCCGTTATTTGGCGTAATGCGTATATAGTTTATCGGAAGTACCTCTAAACGCCATATTGTTTTCAGCCTTCCATTTTGTGGAATTTACGTATAAATATATAAACGGCGTTAACAACACAAAGGGGCGGCGCCCCTTTGTGCCCGGCGCCCTGGGCGGTCGCCCAACCGCGCCCTACCCTAACGCCGGCGCTGAGTGTGAGAGGTAATTGCCATTGACATTTATGCCCCGTCCTTTCCAGTTCAGCGTTTTGAACATATCCTCTAGAGCGTTTGTGAACAATTTGGGGGAAATAACGTCCCCTTGTCTCACACCTCTATGTAAGTCGATATGTTCAGTCTGCTAATTTTGTACTTGGACGGTCATAGTCGCGGCGTCATACAGACCTCTCAACACTCGCACGTATCGCCAATCAACTTGGCACCGTTGCAGAGACTCCAGAACAGACCAGGTTTCAATGGAGTCAAAGGCTTTCTCATAGTCCACAAACGCTAAACACAGGGGCTGGTTATACTCTTCGCTCTCTGTATAACCTGCTGCACTGTGTGAATGTGGTCTATGGTGCCGTATCCTCCTCGAAACCCAGCCTGCTCGGGAGGCTGAAATTTGTGATGACTCTCGAAAAAAGCTTATAGACATGGCTTAAGAGAGAGATAGGTCGATAGTTCTTCAAAAGGGTTGTATCTCCCTTTTTGAAGAACATAACAACCACACTTTTACTCCATGTCTTCGGAGTGTCTCCCCGAAAAGAGGACAGAATTAAAAATACGCTGAAGCTGTAGTAGTGTAGGAGTTCCACCGGCTTTTAAGAGCTTCGTTGTAATTCCATCCTCTCCGGGGGCTTTTCCGTTTTTAAGCTGTTTTAGAGCCGTCACAATTTCATCTAGGCTGATTTCTGGCAGATCTTCGGTATAGTGGCGGGTTAGAGTGGCTCTAGGATCCTCAATACCGGGTTGGGGAAGGGACGCTTGTGAGGTGTATAATTGGCTGTAGAAGTCTTTTACTTCCTTAAGAATCTCCGGCTTAAAAGCGACGACACTCCCGCTAGAAGTGGTCAACTTCGTCAGATGGCTTCGGCCCAGCTGTTGGACAAATACTTTTGACCCCCGTTTTGCTCTATCGCTTCTTTAATTGTGCGTGTGTTGGAGTTCCGGAGGTCACGTCGTACCAATTTAAAAATCTTTTTGTTGAGAGTCCGTTGATCTGACGAAGTGACTGCGGAGTTTTCACGTCGCTTCTGCATTAGCTGTAGAGATTCTTCTGAAAGCTTAGACTTCTTGCCAGCACCTCGCGTCTCACAGAATTTTGTTCCCTCCTCTCTGAGGATACCCACCACATGGTCGAGATCCTGGTCAACGTCAACGTCAATTGTGGTTTCCAGTGCATCGAATCGGTTCTCCAGTTTCAGCTGGAACGTTTCGGACCCGACCACGGATTGTAGCATGTTGGGTCGGAGCGTGGACTTCATTAGACGAACACGTTCAAGCTTGCAGTCGATATCTAGAGAGCCTCGGACTAGTCGGTGATCACTGCCGGTTTTAAACCTAGTGATCACTGAGACATCTCTAAATATGCGCCTTTTGTCCGTCATAATGAAGTCGATCTTGTTTTTGGTTATAGCGTCGGGGCTTTGCCACGTTCACTTCCGCTGGGGGTCTTTCTGAAAGAAGGAGTTCATCCGAAAAAGCCCCTCTTTTTCTAGGAAGTTGACGAGCATTTGCCCCCTATGATTTCTGCTTCCCAATCCGTGTGGTCCTACTACCGATTCGCCGCTTGATTGTACTCCCACTTTAACGTTAAGATCTCCCATAACAACGTTGAAGTGGGCCGTTTGGGCGGTATGCAAGGCCTTAGAAATGACCTCGTACATTTCCTCCACTTCATCGTCCGAGTGTGCAGAAGTCGGTGCGTATACTTGGATAACCTTGAAGTTATACCTCTCGGTGAGTTTGATCACAAGACACACCGGCCTGTGGTATTTAACTACGTCGTTCTGAATGGATATACCGCCATTTGTCGGTCGCCAGAGCCTCGTTTGCTGATCGGCAGGATGCACCACGTGCAGGAGAGGTTGGCTGGGAGCAATTATGTGGAATTTTGCTCCCTTACATCCCTACATACATTTATAAATAAGATTCATGATCTATGAAAATAGTTTTTTTCATAATTTTTTCGTGTTAAGTTAAGCATATTATTAGTTATTATTTAAATACCTACTGCATTCTACTATAATTATATACCATGGTAGTTATCTACATAATAAATATGTTATAAGGAAACTATACTCCAAATATTAGAAGCGGCACTAATAAGGAAAACAACTTAAGTCCCTTAAATTATGTAGTCCAGTGATGAATGCCGCGAAGTCAGGAACTGGCGCCATATTAAGATCTCCTCTTACAATATTTTCTTATCGAAAGGAAAGGGAGGCATTTAGGATATAATTATAAACACAGTCACATAGCAGCATGTCTTCTTTATTCAAGAAACAATGCAGTAGTTTACGACATGCAATTTAGAGATTTTACGTCCAAAAAGCGCTTAGCGTGTTGCACCAAAAACAACATTTGACAAGAAACAAAATTAAACCAATTCTATTTTTAACCGACTTCAAAAAAAGGAGGAGGTTTCTCAATTCGACCGTATATATATATATATATATATATATATATTATGTTTGTTCGGGTATAACTTCGTAATTTATGCACCGATTTTGATTATTCTTTTTTTGTTCGAAAGGAGATATCCCAAGTGTGGTACCATGGTAATTTTATCGAGGTCTGATAAGTATCTCCAGAGATAAACATCTCAAAATTGGTACTGAAAATGAACATTGAAGTCGGTTCTTTTTTAGTTTTTAAACGATATTATCATTGTTATCAGCGAAAATAGCTATCTTTCGGTGCAAGCAGCTAGATTTGTCGGCGATTTACAATTGCTCTCAATCACATTATAGCACAGCCATTTTTTACAATGCAGAGTGGATCCACGCCAACTCTTCATAGCTCGGTGGCTGTATAACCGGGCCCTCGTAGGTGTTCGCTATCCGACATATCCAATTAAACTAACGGTGGCTAAAATACTTTCGTAATTACATTTTAAAACGATGTTTTAATTAAATTAAATAAGTACCTAGTTTCCTTCGAAAAGTGTTACAATGCGACAACATCGATCCTACGCGATAATTATACGCCACATATCTACGTGACATTAAATATATTTTTGTCAAGTGAAAGGTCCTAAGCGGGAAGCTAGGGAACCATAATTAAGATTTGTACATAACATCGACGTTGTAGAGGTGCCCTAAAACGTGTTCATACGACACGACACCGATATATTAAGTATTTCATTTAAGACTTTAAATATTCTAATTAAATAATATCGTTTAAGTTCATCATCGTCATTTTGTCATAATGAAAACAATAATTACATAAATAAAATGCTATCATAGCGTTAAAAGTGTCATAGGTAAAACAGTACGGAGTAACCTACTATAATTAAGATAGACTAAGCATACTGCAGCAGTACTTAACATTATATTATTGCAATTTTTAAGTACTATTTTGATGCGTGTGAATTAATTCCACCAAACCCTTTTCATTGAATACTTTCTGTAAAGGCACAAACAATACAAACATTTCATTTGATTAACTATCGTTTAGCACAAAATATATGTGAATTACATTTAGCATAATGTAACATATCGACAAGGAATACTACAAAAATATATTTCATTTGGCAATTTATACAATCAACTCGAATAAATACAATATGTTATTTAGCTTTCACGTGTCAGATGATAATATTAGCGTAGAATAAATACATATTACAGTTAA
Source organism: Cabera pusaria (assembly GCA_954871355.1). Taxonomy (NCBI): domain Eukaryota; kingdom Metazoa; phylum Arthropoda; class Insecta; order Lepidoptera; family Geometridae; genus Cabera; species Cabera pusaria. The sequence goes on from OX940892.1 coordinate 23,173,242, forward strand.
GTAGAGTTCATCACCCTCAACAATATATCAAAAAGATGTAAGTAGTGTATATTGAAATGTCACAAAGTGGAATATTATAAAACGTTAAGATTTAACTATCTCGACTCTGTCTATGTCTTAACTGCGACTTTTTGAATCTTTGGTGTAGCGAGATCCATTCTGTGAACATTCTTCATGTTAATTTCCTGAGGTCCGTTGACGACGCCGTTGTTCGAGTGTCCGTTCATTTTGGTGGTGCGGATATCGTTCTTGTTAAGATGACCATTCATCTTGCCGCAGCCGTGTCCGTGCACCTTGTCCGTCCCGTGGCCACAGAGGTCAGTGTGTCCGCTCACTTTGTCCGTAGCGTGACCGTTCGTCTTGGCAGCCCCGTGCCCGTTCATCTCGGCATGACCGTTCACTTTCTCGACGTGACCATTGATCTTTTCGTCACTATGGCCATTCCTGAGCTTATGTCCTGATAAAACAAAACCTGCGTTTAACTCCGCACACTACACGTTAAAAACACTGGCGCAATTGTGTCTGTCACAGAAACTATGTTCGTAAGCTAATCTAAAATCTCGCGTCCGTAGAGGTACAGGTACAACCGTCTCTCGTGCAAGTACCACAACGTTTATTTTCTCGTATTTGTATTGCATCTGAAAATTACGTGTCTTTTAAATTATATTTTTTAAACTGGTGTTCTACTGTCTCTAGCACACCGTACAGTGCGGGAACTTCGACTGTGAGCGGAAATGAAACTAAACACTAGACGGAACCGACCCTTCGGTATGGGTCAAATAATAATATAAAATCTAGCACATCTAATAGGGTCTAACTAGTCTATGACACAATCACGCCAGGGTTCTTACAAGACAATACAGTACATGCACGGAATACGTATGGTATTATATTATAAATGTGGCACACCAGAAAGCTACGCTCGAGTCAAATGCCACGATAGAAATGTCTCAAGGTTATGATTGGAACAAACAATATTTTATTGACCTTTTCAGTGTGATATTTTCTGCAGGATAAATATAAGCCTCCAATTACATTTCTTAATTTTATCAATATTTTAAATTATAATTATATTAAAATGCAACGAATGGTTCTTTTATTTTTATATACTTATTACGTTTTCATTTGTTTATTTTCATATATGGTTTATACTATAGTTAATGCTGAATATTATATAATATTTAATTATATTTTCTCTATGGCATTTGGCAAGAGCTCAGGCAAATTAGAGACAAAAGTACGTTCGAAGTACTGAAACAAACAATACTTGGCGGAGGAAAGCGTACGCGTCTTACCGTTGCGGTCATTGCCGGCGTAGTACCTTTTCGAGGTCTTCCAGTCTTCCTTCAACGACAGATTGTACATAGAGAACGCCGGGTCTCCCGTCACCTCGCGCTCGATGATCAGGAACTTGGGTAACGATGCGAGGAGAGAGTCTTGATCGTACGCCGCGCTGTACGTCTCGAGTAGGACCAACCCTCGGCATCTGTGGGTTTTACATTTTCATCAATTAGGCTTCCATTAAACGATTTTTGCTGGCACTTTGCTGGCAGTCACGGCTGTGACTGATGGATAACTTATCGTCTAATGGGGTGAATGGGGTGAAGATACTTTGACACATTTAATACTCGTTTTGACTCTTGGAATTGGAATTAAGTCTTTACGTTGCATACAGATATGGATCACTATACTACATAATTTAAGATCGTTTACAAAACGAAAAAAACCGACTTCACATGCCGCGATAGTGAAAATATCCACTAGTCATAATCATAATTAGAGATAATTGTCATATCTCGAGAGAGAAGAAGGGAGAATCGGTTAAGATTTGATGGAGTTCTGAGCTAACAAACATAAATACAGTCGAATTGAGAACCACCTCCTTTTTTGTGAAGTCAGTTAAAATATTCAATGTATTATTTGTCTCATCGATAAACTTCTATATAATATAATAACAGCGCGTCTTACAGGATCTAAGACTTGTTAAGTATCACCCACCGGTTACTGACAGTTTCAAAAAGTTTACTAACTGATAACACCAACTGTAAGGCGCTATCAAAAAGCAGGGAAATGGGCCCATATTGCGAAACAAATGAACGGAGAGGTGATTACTTACCTTGGATGCGTGGGCTGCCTATACATATCCAGCTGATAATACTGGTTGTTGTAAATGAAGCAGCGACGTTTCTTGAATATCGTGAAATGCGCATCGTCCCGCTGCGGCAGAAGGTTCAAGTAATCCCGGTGCGAGAGCTGAGTGCGAACTTCTACCGACTGTCCGTTGGGATGAAACTTCCTGAGAGTGTGAATGTACGACCAGTGGTTCTTCTGTCCACGTTTCCGGAGTCGGACTTGAGCTTTGCGGAGATCGCTCTGCAGGTAATTGTGAACGACGTCGAAGTCTTGGAAGGGGGGGAATTCCGTATCGGGCAGCAGCGGAGTCTTGACGAGGAACTTGCGCTTCTTAGAGTTGACGTTGAGACGGTCGCCGGTGTCGATGCCGATCTTCTGGCAGACGCAGGCGATGAGTCGGTTCATCTTCTTGTCGAAGTCCGTGGAGTTGTCGATCACGTCGAAGTATGGGTGGCCGATCCACGCCGCGGCCGCGTTATAGTCTAGTTCCCGCGCGAGCTCCACGCCCTCGGAGCGGCATTGGTGATCCTGGAATTGAGATATTAATAGTTATATTAGAGTTAAATAGGAATTGTTTCATCACACAGGCGGAATAAATGTCTACAGCGCCCTAGGCTAGCACCTCATCAGCGCCCCTCCAGTTAACATCTTTTTGTTTATTTAATTAACGATTTTTACTAAGGACACCCACTTAGGGCTTTAGGTATAATTTTTTTCTACGTTCAAAAATTTCCACGTGCGCCCTTTTGTAACCTCGCGCCCTGGGCATGTTATTGTGGCGGATTATCCCTAAGGCAAACTAGGCAGTTTGCCTTAGGGATAATCCGCCACTGTTTCATCATCATTAAGAGTACCAATAGCATCGGTTTGGCTAAGCAGCTGTTATGGTGTTATGTTTGGAATATAAAAAAATACATTAAAAAAAAAACATAATTAACAGCCAATATTCGTCCACTGCTGGACATAGGCCTCTCCTATGGCACGCCACTGAGCTCGATCTTCAGCTATTTGTTTCCAACCGCTGCCAGCCAGCTTGCGTACATCATTAGGAATTATTTGTTAGAATAAAATTACCGTACGCAACATATTTTCCTCAGCAATCTCTCTGAGTTTAGCAAACATGTAGATGATATAGGTGTAATATTTGCTAATAAAATAGTTTGAATGTTAAGGATGGAATACATTAATTCAATGTGTGTAAATAAGGCGGCCTAACAGTTTGGCTGTCTAGTAGAATATACAGACATAACTGTGAACAATTTAGTAAGACAAGTGTGGTGAAATGTAAAAATATAAATGCTGAATAAAACAACAGGCTTATTTTTATTCTTCGAATCCCACGTATGTACCAACAAGAATATATGTTTTCAGTATTAAGTAACTACCTAATCAATCTTTCTTAACTGTACATAAAATACTAATCAATCACTAGTTAAAATCGGTAATATCTGGAGCTTAGCTTATCAATTGCCTGTCAAACTCAATACGTCATAGAGTACAAACAATAAATCAAGATCATATTTTTACAAATTTTACGACCTTCGTATGTCAAATAGCGTTGTAATCCGAGTATACAGGGAGTTATCTCTATAATCCATCTAAATGCATGTCAGTCAATCGGTGCGGTGCAAGTCATTGTGATAAAGGCGAGTGGCGAGTGGCTGGGTGCCAAATGTCGATTGCATTAGCGGAAACATTGTTAGTGTAATTTGAGAAGCTTTTTGACACTTTTAGATATGACGTATATTATAGAACACTTTATATACCTAAAGATTATAATCATAAGTATGTGAGAGTACAAGACTTCTGGGACTCTGTTTAGGACGGCGATTGTTTTGCTTTCTCAGTTTTTTTAAATCGTGAAATGTTTATGTTTTAAGGGAAAAGTGTTCAGTAGACTTACTGTGCTTATGACAGGCACAGTGTAGTGACACGCCAAATATGAATAATCCAGACTTTTGAGTGTCAGTGACAGAATCCGGAACGAAGTAATTCACCAAAGAACTAAAGTTATCGATATAGCTCAATGGATTAGCAAACTGAAGTGGCAGTGGGCTAGTCATATGTGGCTATCCTATCGGCTGCCGCAGGACTGATAACCGTTGGGGTAGACTTGTCCTAGAGTGGAGACCGCGAATCGGCAAACGTAGCGTGGGACGTCTTGTGACCAGGTGGAGCGACGACATACGCAAAGCGGTGGGCAGTGACTGGAGAAGAAGAGCCGAAGATCGGGCTCAGTGGCATATCTTGGGAGAGGACTACGTCCAGCAGTGGACTGACACCGGCTGATGATGATGATGAGTGTCAATGCCAATAATAGGCAGGCGTCATCGTTTGCCATCATGCGAACATAACGCTGTTTTGTACCTATTATTACAGTTACAATATATCGTAACTTGAGACATCAACATGTCAAGCCTCATATGCACTGTTTTTCCATACACTAACAAACATAATTTCTATGTCAGTAGGTACTAATGTATCAAAGGGTTATACAATGAAAAGTCAACGCCTGGTTGATTTATCTATTACATGCGCAAATTAAAGATAACGACACATAGTTGGCATAATTAATTAGTTAGGTATCTGTAATATAAACGCAGGTTCACACGATCTATTATCGCAAATGATAGAAAAACATCCGTTAACGTTCAGCCTTAAATAACATAGGATCACAGTATCAGTGCTTTATTTTATAATGCCTATATACAGAATAATTGTGTTGTGTGTTTTCTTTTTTCCACAAGTGATAGGAGCATTATATCCATGTTCCGCCTGACTTGCTACCAAAAAGTAGCTTACCCCCATCAGGGAGAAAATCTGCTGCCATAACCTTATGGTATGTTGGCGGCGTACAGCCCAGTCTGACAATTCTAAGCCTAGCGTGTTCACAATCTTCGACCACATCATAGCTTATCACCAGGCGAGATAGTGATAAAAACATTGAGTAACTTGTTTTTTAGAAGTGTTTTCTTGAATATTATTGTATTTTTCGCTTGAGGATCGTATTTTGTATCTATTCCCAAAAACTGGAATATACAAACAAAACAAAAATCTAAATATCTCGCCTTTTCGGTATGTAAGTACACGAAAGAAGATACAGTAGAACAATAAATTCCCCCTATTGTGTGACTACTGGAACACGTGTGTTTAAACCAATAATACATAAGTATATCTACTTATATTTAACTACTACAAGCAAATCGTATAGTACCTAATAGAATTACAATGAAACAGAACATTAAGTGTCACGTTTCTATTCACATGCTATATGATTATAACCGAGTGCCATAGCTTGCCATGTGCTCGTATCTACATAAACAATAATGTAAACAACACTACTTTACTTATCAGGTTTGATAACCACAGATTAATTACCATGACAATTTGTAATCTGTATAAGAGTAAACGACGATGATGTCGATGCGTTCCTGGCCGGTTTAGAGTGCCTTTCCGTCAGAGATGTATTAGGAAAATGAGCGCAGGGAAAATGTGTAGCGGAGATGTGAAACGGTGTGGAAATGAGCGGTGCGTGGTTGTGTAGCGGATTCAGGATCAGTTGAAAAAACAGTTTTGATCATTGATTAACTTAACTACCAATTATAATTAATGTAGTTAAGGCCCAGTTTCACCGGTTCCTGATAATGTTTCAAATAGTTATCTGACAAATGACGCCATATAAAAGCTGTCAAAACTCTAGTCAGATTAGTTCGGTTCCTGATAGTCCTATTAGGAAATAGGACTATCAGGAACCGGTGCAACTGGCCCTTAATATACATAATTAAATTATAAATACTTAGGACCAGTTTTACCGGTTCCTGATAATGCGTTGGATAGTTATCTGACAGATGATAGCATATAAAAGCTGTCAGATTTTTTCATAGTAGCGCAATCAGGAATCAGTGAAACTGGCCCTTAATATTATATACATAATTTAGTATGTGTATCAATCGGATAGGCTAGCATTTGTCCACTATCTTGCCTGGAGGTAAGCTATGATGTTATCGAAGACGGTGAACTCACTAGGCCTAGAAATGTCTGGCTCTTAAAGGCAGCCACAGGAGCTGCCGGAAAACCGTATAAGTTTACGGCGGCAGATTTTCTCCATGATTCTGGTAAGCCACTTTTTGGTGGCTAGTTAGGCGGGTGATAAATAATTACCTATTATAATAGTAGTTCCACTCGCTATTAAATGTCTTTGCGGTTGCTAATGTATATTGGATACTAAATCGTTTTGTGGTAAAATGTTAACGTATAACGAGTAATGATGTCATGAATGACACTGATGTTTTTAATAAATTGCAACATTGTGCAACTAGCAACAAAATGATTGATATTGAAGTTAGCTAAATATGAAACTAATTAAATATTATATAGGATTATACATCATCATAATTAACAGTAGGACATAGGCCTCTCCTATGGCATGCCACTGAGCTCGATCTTCAGCTACCTATATATATATAAGCAATATGCATGCTGCATGCATAATAATTTGGATATATTTACTCTAAAACATATTTATTAATCGTCATGCCATCTCTTTTATGGTTGTAAATTGTTAAACACAATCCAAAATTTCATCGTACCGACGGGACTTGAACCCGCAACCTCCGGAATAACATGTTCCGGTGCTTTGGCAATTAAGCCACGGTGCGAAGTATCGTTACGACGAAATTAGTGGATTGCATTTGTTAACCCAATTATGCATTGGTGGCGCCATCTATGACTACTTATTACGTAAGTTAATCATTCGGAAGAAATCATTACAGTTTTCAAATCCGACGAGAGATGTTGCACTGCGTAAATCAAATATTATGTTTCTTTGAAGTGTTTTACACTTTATATTTTTGTAAATTGTTAAACACAATCCAAAATTTCATCGTACCGACGGGACTTTTTTATGGTTGTGGTTTTTCGTTATATCTATTAAATATGTTATAATTCAACCGTTTTCCAAAAAGGAAGAGGTTCTCAATTCGTCTGTATGTTTTAATATGTACGTTACGCGATTACTCCGCCAATTGTGAACCAACTAGAATGATTAGTATCTCCAGAGATATGACGATAAACGTCTCAAACTTGCTACTGAAACTGACTCGCGTGGCAAGTCGATTGTTTTAGTTTTTAAACTCTTAATTATTCTTTGTAAACAGTACACTTGTAATCTTTTCATGGCAAATGTATACGATTTAAAATAAATAAAACGACAACCTTCGATCTAATTTTAAAAATTGCTATCAGTCCATTCTTCAACCCGCATTTCATTGAAACGAAATGAGTTTGCAAAACGCGAGAGGAATGAAAATTACTAACAAAGTACTGAAAGTAATTTACATAAATGAGCGTGTTGAGACCTACTTATTGTGCTGAGCTAGTATTTACCGTAAATAACTAAACTTCTAGAATGTCTTATTTAGGCAACAAGGTTAAACGTAAAGTAAAACATTCATTTTTAACTACACTGGGCTGCAAATAAAGGTAGGTTTATAAAAGATTTCCCCGGCAGTACATTCTGAAAACTTCATGAACTGACGACTAGTTATTTCTTGGAGACATCTACTGCATTTTACACACACCCCTGTGAGTTGACAACGCCATCTTTCATTCACAATAATTTACGATATAGTTATTTTAGCTTTTGTCCGTCTCTACAGTTTAACAGTAAACAAATAATTTCTCTGAATTTAGTATTATTATGCACTTTATTTATTAATGTTTAGGTATAGGGTTTTTTACAATAAAGATATCAAAACAACAATACAAAATCATTATAAAATAAACAATATTATAAAAAACCTAAACCTAGGGTGCCGCCAGCAGCGAGGCAGGGCCCAAGCTACCGGTGGTTAGGGCTGCAGAGAGAGGAACCTCCTGACAATGCGTGCCGTGTCAAGAAGTACCGCTTTCTGTATCTGGCCCTTGATCCAGTCGTCTAGCGAGAGACTCTTGGTCGACTCTTCGCTATAAGGCCTTTCGCAGAAACGACTATCGGGACAATAAATATTAATATATGAATTTAGTATTATTATTATTAAAATGAACTGCTGTCCTGTTTAAAAGACGTTAACTTCGCGGGATTTTTTTACTGGAAAAATATTGCGCCACCGAGATTAGAACCTGGGCAGTACGGCATTGGTATCGACACGCTGTACCAATCGGCCAGTACGTAGGTATGACGAGTGCAAGCAAAACGCTTCGTGCGCTACCCACCCATATACGGCAGGTTCAAAGCGATAGACGTAGTAACTATTATATAATCTGTGGCGATAGCGCATTATAAGTACTTGAATGAAGTGCCTTAAGGACGTCGTTGGTTAAGATCAAAAAGAGCATTATCTCACCTCAGTGGAGTAGAAGTCCTCAGCCCCGTTGGCCGCAGATACCATATGCACGATATGGTTATATCTGTTGTCCCTTAGCTCCACGCTGTTCCAATTGTTAGCAGCACACATCGCCTCCCATTTGTCTTTAGAAATAACTGTAATAGAAACATTAAAATAAATTAATGTGACAAAAACATAAGAGCAGTTTGGAAGTTCGATTAGACTCAAAAGGTGACAATGCAGTAATATGGTTTCATGGACCTGACCTGGGGGCCTAGACAAAATTCAATTTCTGTTTACATTCACGCTAACGCAACTTCAAAATGTATGGGAATATCAACTTTGTTGCGGAAAAATAAATGTCATTCCCATACATTTTGAACTTGCGTTAGCGTGAATGGAAATATAAATTGGATTTTGTCTAGGGGGCTGATGATGGAGCCGGGCTGTAGGGACTTTAACAGGACTATTATCTTTTCTGTGCTTTAACTCCATAATTAATTTGGTAGTACAGTCGAATTTGGGCTAGTATGTATTTTTACATTACCACTACTATTTATTTGCACACCATGAAATAACAAACAGTGACAGAAACACATCTAAGAAATAGTACAAATGGCGGTCTTATCGGAACAATCGTCTCTTCCAAATCTCTTCCAGACAACAAGAAAGGAATTCAAAATAAATATTAAAGATAGGATCAAGTGACATAATTAAATTTGAACCCTAAATTATAAGTTCAGTGCGCGAGACCAACAATCCAACTTCAACAATCACTTGTCTCTTGAGACACATAATTATATCTATGCTTTTGAGATATCATTGTCATAAAGTCGTTAGCCTAAACATATTATCTAGGTACATCGTAAGCGTAATTACTTATTATACGTGTGTCAGCCAATGTACACGGTAAATATGAGAAGATACCTACTACTACCACGATACCTCGAAATCCGATCGAAAGGCATCATATAAGTTTTTATGTTGATTGCCAATTTGCTGACGGTACATTTTTTCAAATTCAGTGAATGTAGCTCAAAATATAGATTCCACAGAACATTTTCCTAAAGCTAAAAAAAAATGTATGTGAGCTTTTCGCAGTGGCCCTCCCGTAAAGAAAAACCATCGTTAAGAAACCAACAACCATGGTGGTAGGACACTATCTAGTGTCCACCTGGCCAGCTACCACCCTCAAGTTAGAAAATCTGTCGCCAAAACATCTAATTTGTTCCGGCAGCTATCCTTGAGAGCCAGTTCCCCATTCTAGGCTTAGCGTGCTTACCATCTTCGACGGCATCATCACTTACCAACAGTTCCCTTATTACGAGTTTTCATACCAAACTCGATATCGTATATCGAGCAAATTTTGTATGAAAAACAGTAAAGCGCCTCTCGTGGTTACTATTACACTTAACTAAATTTAGACCAATCAGGGAGCCAGAATATGTCGAAAACTATGTAAGATCTGTCAAGAGCGTTTACGATAAAGACTCATACTAGGAGTAGTACACAAATTAGAGTACAGGTGAGATAGTGGTCAAACGCTAGCCTATAAGATAAAGCTACAACAGCAGATGTGCCTGCCCTTACAATCCCATATAAACATCACTCTGTATATTATTGTATCATAGGCAATTAGGCGCATGTAGACAAATTAGAAATGGAAGCCCTGACATTACTGTCGTAAGCCCTAACGATGTAATGTAATTCTTTAGTCATGACTTAACAAATACGTATCAAAACGTACTTTAAATTACAGATCATATTACAGAGCATTGCATATGAAACGTGACTTTTATCGCAGTTTCTAGTTTCATAGTAACAATGCTATTGCTTTGTGTCTCTGATATTATATTATATGTTTTTATATCTTGTAGGCTAGTGTTTGACCACTATCTCGCCTTGTAATAATATGGTCGAAGATGGTAAACACGCTAGAATACGACTCTCAAGGGCTGTGTGCTACCGGAACACTTTAAGGTTATTATGGCTTCAGATATGTTTCCTTTTTATTTGATAACTAACAATATATTATTGCTAGCTATTAACTTACGGCATAGCTTTTATGCACCCTGTATAATTGGGAATTATATAATTAGAGCGTGATTTTGGCCTTAGTTTTTAAACTTAGATACTTTTAATACTTGTTACCATATAAATTATTAGTATAAAATTAAGCTTGTATTTTATTAGTATTCCATTGAAGAAATAATGCCATTACTTCCACACTGTCTAGACAGGTCCAGTCTCATTGCAGTTTCGTTTTTTAGTACAATAGGTCATTATACGCCTTATGCCATCATCATTATAGTACTGTAAATACAGGAAGTGCGTCAGTCAGTCACACACGTGACAGTAAACGTGAAAGAAACCAATCGCATTCCTTCACTGGTTTCTAAATCAGAATATTCGTTGCCCCATGAAACGTTTGCTAGGTAAATAAACAATAACTCATCATAGTCATCATAAAGATTTCTGCTATTCGTTATTATGATATCCATATGTTTGCACACGTTTATAAACAAATCATACGTTATTCAAACACGGCGCGCGGCGTTTAAGTGATAAATTCACTATAATAACTACTACCTTTTAGACCAACTTACAAAAACGAGGAAGTACTCAATTCGTGTAAATATTTCATTTTTACGAAGGTAGGTAGATATGCCACCTAAAATCTCAAGCATCCATAAAGCTCGTAACAGACGTAGCTATACTATAATATATAGTCTATTAATATAATGTGCTATATTTATTGTAATTTAGTGTATTTTATTTTTGCCCTCAGTATGTCTGCGGTAATATACCATCGAACCAATGTATATATGAATATGAATCTGTCTACATATTTTGGTGACGTAATAGAAAAGATATATAGCTCCGTCTGTGGTCGCTAGAGATTTACTTAGGAAAATATAGTAATGTCTTGCTTTAATCCTTACTTAATATTATAAATGCGAAAGTAACTCTGTCTGTCTCACTTTCACGCCAAAACCACTGAACCGATTTAAATAAAATTTGGTACACAGCTATTCTAGAGCCTGAGAAAGGACATAGGCTACTTTTTAATGCGAAAAGAAGGTTGTAAGGGGGTTGAAAGGGGGGATGAAAAGTTGAATGGAAGTATCGTCATTTTTAAAGCTAGAAGCTTGAAACTTATTTTTTAGCCTGTTGATTCGATATAAATAAATATGACATTCAAAGTTTGTAAAAGTTTTACCCTCAGGGGTGTAAAATAACAATCGGGGATGAAAGTTTGTATGGAAATATGTAAGGTTTATGTGAATGTTCAACTGAACCGATTTAAATGAAATTTAGTTTACAGATAGTCTAGAACCTGAGAGAAGTGGGAGTGGGGGGAGGGGAGGTGGAAGTGAGGGGAAGGGGGAGGGGAGGGTAAGTGAGGGAAGGGGGGATTAGCATGGCGTGGTAGGGTGCGGTGTAGCTGGGATACTTATGTGTCTTATTAGTTAATGCTACCCAAAGACACTATTCCACGCGGACGAAGTCGCGGGCACAGCTAGTATAATATATGTAGTACAGCTACGTGTGTGACGGGCTTTAGTCAGATCCTAAACATACATTGACTGATTGAGATAATGATTATATTGTGCGAAAAGGTGAAGTTGTAGTTGTCTCCTATATTTTTTATGAAGTACAATTTATGTATAAGTACCTATACTATAATATACAGAAACTCTTCAAACTTGCTACTGATAGAAATTCGCGCAGCATGTGACAGTCGTTTTATGTCGTAATGCCGAGTTTTTGACAACGACTGTCTTACATTTAGCGCTAGCAAATCTAATCTAATTGATAAAGAATCAGAAGACTGCCGACACAATCAAGATGAAAAACAAAGGTCGCCAGAGAATAATCCTAAGAGGAGAGCAAAATGTATTTAACTTTTTGCCACATACTTAGTAGGCACTTGTTAGACAGGTTCAATTTATCTCAGGCTGCTGAAACAGCGGCGGACATGGGCCATATCCTTCTGAATGTCCAAGTAAAATAATGGCGGGACACAGGTGTTCGTACGTTAGGTTCTGCCCTGCCCCATAGAACGCACGGATTTCAGTTTTCCGCAGAATCTGGGAAACAGGGAGGAAACGGCAGTAACCCGCCCTTTTCCAGGAGCATTTGAATATTATCCTAATACTATCATTGTGACTGATCATCGCGAAGTCAACGCGTGGCCTCACTCCCGAGTAAGAGCGACGGACTCCCGACTTCCCGAGCAAGAGCGACGGACTTGCTCGAAACTTAGGACGAAGAGACAATTCGACTAATTGTACTATTACTTATTCTAATCTAAAGGTACGTGAATTACAGCCGGTATATAACATTAATAATACTATCAAGTTTAAAAGTGATAGATTAGTCTAAATATTTATTTAATTAATAAACACACGTGCCTGTTATTAAAATTATTTCCATTCAAAACGACCAGCAAGTTTAAAGTATGTTGGCAATCGCTGCGGCCTAGCAACGATGACATCATCAAGACGAACTACGAGAACCTCTGGTTTGGGGCCCCGGATGACGACGGTCAAATTTCAGTTTAACAATAACAAAGGCTGTGTATGAGCCCTACCATAGAGTCGATGGATTATTCTGATTGGTACCTTAGGGAACATCAGTCGAATGTAAAGTTAATTGTAAATTCGGAGATATTGGTATTATATGCTTTGAACGTAACACGGTGTTTTAGTGCAGTTAACTTACTAGTTGTGTTAGAGATTTCTAACATCAGAAGTGCGTTGTAACCCACGTAAAATATGAGAAGAAAAAGTAAACGGAATAAGCGCCTAAAGCGAAAAAGAACTCGCTCGAGTTCAAGTTCTTCGAGCAGCAGCAGTAGTAGTACCGCAAGTACCAGGACTCCGTCACCTCCACGGAAACACATGAATAAGGTATCACGTAAGGCTGATACTGCAACTGTGAGTACAAGTAACACTTTGAGTAACATTATACCGGAGTTTGACCCGCTGCGAGATGACGTAAACGCTTGGCTTAATATTATTCAGTCTTACGCTCAGACCTTTTCATGGTCCGATGAAATTATTCGTTTTCAAGCTCTCAATAAATTGAAAGGTTCTGCAAAAGTCTGGTATGACTCATTATTACGATCCGAAAGTAATTGGCCATCATGGAAATGGATGGATTGGAAACGGGAGTTAGCTTCTAGTTTTCGAATTCGACGAAATATGTATGACTTATTAAAAGAAATAATTGATAAGAAACCCGATGACAATCAGTCCCTTTACGAGTTTTATTTCGAACAAAAGTGCAAAATAGATAGATTATCTTTACAGTTTTCGGAACAAGATATTATTTCCATTATTGTCGGAAATATAGGCGATAGTGGTATAGGCGCTTCCATTGAAGCTAATAATTTTGTAACTTGTGACAGCCTAGCTAGCTTTTTACATGGCCGTACTTATAAATTGAAAAATACGAAACAGGTAAGTACTAACACTCGTGAAGGTCATTTGAAATTTATCAACCAACAACCTGTCAACCGAACACCTGCGACTATGATAGCGACTGCATCCTCTACGAATACGTCAGGACAAGCCGCTCTTACTGGTAATTCGCTTGATACTGGACTAATACAACTTCGGAGACAAATTAAATGTTATATTTGTGGTGGAAATCATAAAAAAACTCAGTGTGACGCCAATAAATGCGAATTTTGTGGTAAGCGAGGACACGTAGAATCTGTTTGTTATCATAAAAAAAATGTTGCAAATACCGAGAAACAAGAAATAAAATGCGTGTTGACCCCCGACCCTGACCCGCGAAATAAATTTGTAAAAGTGGTTTCCATAAACAATTTGCACCATGAAGCATTTATTGATACAGGAAGCAGCTGTTCTTTAGTTTCTGAATCATTAACAAAGAAACTTGCTTTTAAAAAGACTGCGCTACCTGCGCCGATTTCATTGCAAGGTTTCTCAAAAGAAAGTTTAAAAATCGTTACCCACAAAATAACAGTTGAATTAAAACTGGATTCAGTGTACTTAGATAACATTGATTTCTATGTTATAAACGATCTGGCTGACTGTGAAATATTGATAGGAAGAAATGTGACAGAACGATCCGACATAATGTATTCGCGAGTGGGTGAAATACTTAAGTTTAATTACGCGAATACGTTTACCGAATTTTGTAAAAAAGTTAATAACTTTGAATTTGATGCCGATTTATGTCAGAATGAGTTAGCTATGCTATTCCAAAAGTATGGTGATTGTGTTGCGTCAAACGTCAAAGAATTGGGAAAAGTCAATAATCATGAAATGGTAATTGACGTAATTAACTCTCGACCAATTCAGTGCAGACCTTATAGGTCTTCGCATGCAGATAGGAAAATAATTCGCGAAATGGTGGATGAGCTTTTGAAAAATAACATCATTCGTGAAAGTAATTCACCATATGCAAGCCCTGCGTTACTCGTCAATAAAAAAAATGGAGAAAAAAGACTTTGTATTGATTATCGAGCGTTAAATAAAATTACAGTTAAAGAAAAATACCCCATGCCGCGCATTGAAGATCTTGTAGATAGACTTCATGGATATAAATGCTTTACTTGTTTAGATTTAAAAAGTGGTTACTACCAAATTGCTATGCAAGCTCAATCAATAGACAAAACGGCGTTCATTACTGAAGATGGCCATTATGAGTTTTTGAGACTCCCGTTTGGATTGGCAAACGCTCCATCCTGTTTCCAACAGATGATGAACAAAGTGCTGGGAAATCTAAGGTTTGAGAACGTAATTTTATATTTAGATGATGTTTACTTAGTAACACAAACAGTAAAAGAAAATTTAAAATTACTTGAAAGGATTTTACAAATTTTCCGTGAAAATGGGCTGACTTTGAATCTAAAAAAATGTCATTTTTTCAAAAGTGAGATTGAATTTCTAGGGTACAAAATTAAACCAAATTGTGTAATGCCGAATGAACCCAAACTGAAGGCTGTTCAAAATTATCCCACACCCAAAACGGTGCACCAACTTCGACAATTTCTTGGTCTTATAAGCTATTTTAGAAAGTTTATTCAGGGTTGTGCTATGATCGCTGCTCCACTTACGAAATTGTTGAAGAAGGACTCCGCATGGGCATGGGATACAGCTCATGAAGAGGCATTCCAGTTATTAAAAAATAAATTAACGTCTGATAATGTTTTATCTATATTCGACCCCAGTAAAGAGAACGTATTATATACAGATGCTAGTAGAGAAGGTATTGCTGCGATACTTATGCAAGTCACGAACGAAGGTGAGAAACCAGTACACTATTATAGTAGGCAAACTATGGAGGATGAGAAAAAGTATCATTCATTTGAATTAGAACTATTAGCAATAGTTAGTTCACTTCAAAAATTTCGGTTGTATTTAATAGGATCACCGTTCAAAATTGTGACCGATTGTAACGCCGTGCGGTACGCACTGACAAAAAAAGAGATTATCCCTCGAATTGCTCGGTGGGTCATCTCTACACAAGAGTTTTCTTTTGACATAGTTCACAGAGAAGGCACACGTATGCAACATGTGGATGCATTGAGCCGAAATCCCTTAACTTCTGGAGAAAAATCAGAAACAGAGCTTATAATGTCCATAACGGAGGCGGATTGGTTACTTTCGGTACAATTACAAGATCCTAAACTACAACACATTCGATCAATTATTGAAACAGGAGAGGCCGATGAGAATAAAGAAGTTTTTGATAAATACGAGGTGCTGGGTGGCAAAGTTTACAGAAGAACAGCCCAAGGTCGTCGATGGGTGGTTCCAAAGAAATGCATTTGGCAAATAATTAAATGTAACCATGACGACCTGGGACATTTTTCTGTAGATAAAACAGTAGAACGAATAGGCCATCGCTATTGGTTTCCAAGGATGCGACTTGTGATAAAAAAATATATAAAAAATTGTATTAATTGTATATACTTCAAGAACAAAAGTGGTTCAAAAGAAGGGGAATTATACCCGTTGCCAAAGTATGCGAAACCTTTTCACACACTTCACATGGACCATTTAGGTCCATTCGTAACAACTAAAAATAAAAATAAATATTTATTGGTTATTGTAGACGCTTTTACAAAGTTTGTATTTATTTCGGCAGTCCGTTCAACAAAAACTTCGCACGTGATTAAAGAACTAGAAATGATTTCTAAAACATTCGGTAACCCAAAAAGAATTATTACAGATGCCGCAACATGTTTTACTTCAAATAGTTTTATCCAGTTTTGTGCAAATAAAAACATACGTCGACATACAGTGGCAACCGGTATGCCTCGTTCAAATGGTCAGGTTGAACGTTTCAATAAAACGATTCTTGAAGCATTAAAAACAATGGGTGCTGATACTACAGATAATAATTGGGACCAGTGCATAAAGGTTCTACAACAAGGTCTAAACAGTACCATTCATAAAACAACGAAAGCTATCCCTAGTGAAGTTTTTCTTGGTTATAGACTTCGCAGTGATAGTGATAGTTTGGCTCCAGAGCTTGATGACGACCAGAGGTTGGATGTGACGGGTTTGCGTGAAAGGGCTGATATGAATATTAAGTCCAACGCGGAGACACAAAAACAAAGATTCGATAAATCTCGTATGAAAGCACGGGTTTACTCAGAAGGGAATTTAGTTCTTACTAAAATACAAACCCAAAGTAACGACGGGAAAAGTCGCAAGTTAATGCCTGTTTATAAAGGCCCCTTTCAAGTACAAAAAGTACTGGGCAATGATAGATATGAGGTGACAGATATAAAAGGCAGCGAAAGAAGCTATAAAAAGTATACTGGCGTGGTGGCTGCTGAAAACATGAAACCATGGATAAGAATTGATGATTGGACATCCTCCTAAATTGTTCGTACTTTTATTAGTAATTTACCCGTGTTGGCAAGGTGAATAATAAATACCATCTAAAATGATATTTTAAGTTAAATTATTTTCAGTTATAATGATTTGTTTATAGTGTGCGAGTTAAGATAAAATGCTTCAAACTTTAATGTATCGTAAATTGCACATAATAGTTAAAGAGAGTATTGCAGTTTAAAGTTACAAACGTAGAACGAATTTGGTACACTTAAGTGTGGCGAAACGCCCTTTGAGTGCAAGTGGTTCTACGATAATCATAGTACGCTTAAGTGTGGCGAAATGCCCTTTAAGTGCAAATGGTTCTACGATAAACTTAGTACGCTTAAGTGTGGCGAAACGCCCTTTGAGTGCAAATGGTCCTAGAATGAACTTGGGACACTTAAGTGTGGCAAAAGCCCTTTGAGTGCAAGTGGTTCTAGGATGAATTTGGATACGCTTCTTAAGTATGGTAAAAGCCTCTGAGTGCAAGTGAAATAAGAACATGGACACTTAAGTGTGGCAAGTTCCCTTTAAGTGCCCATGGTTTATTAATGCTAAAGCTTACTCTCAGATAATTTAATTAATAATATGTGCAAAGAACGATGAGATAATTATATACTCAAGTCCAAAAAGTGCACGTCCATTTTAATATGTGGTAAATTATTGTAAACTAACAAAATAAATGTTATTTCAGCACTTTATCTGAACTCGTGGGGTGCTTGGTGGGACAAGCACCAGGTAGAATGGCCGTGTTGGCAATCGCTGTGGCCTAGCAACGATGACATCATCAAGACGAACTACGAGAACCTCTGGTTTGGGGCCCCGGATGACGACGGTCAAATTTCAGTTTAACAATAACAAAGGCTGTGTATGAGCCCTACCATAGAGTCGATGGATTATTCTGATTGGTACCTTAGGGAACATCAGTCGAATGTAAAGTTAATTGTAAATTCGGAGATATTGGTATTATATGCTTTGAACGTAACACGGTATTTTAGTGCAGTTAACTTACTAGTTGTGTTAGAGATTTCTAACAAGTATTTAAAACATTGTATTGTCAATAAACAACTTTTCTACATAAATGCCATGTAGTCACATTAGATAACTGTCAATAAGTCATTATAATTACAGTAAATTCCCAATCCTTTCAGCGGCTGACTAATTTAGCGGTGGCGTGCTCGATTTGATGTTGATATAAACTTAGTTGTTTAAAGGTCCTCAACTCCTGACCTCAAAATTTAAAGATAAAACCCTCGGGTTTTATACACTCGGGAATACCCGAAGTGAATGCACGGTTTACTGCTGAGTGGTTATATCATACGAATATTTGCCAGGGTTTTCAGTAGCTAAGTCTTGCCTCTGTTGAATATTTTCTATTATTGCAAAGCTTAACTTAATTTATATTTGAACTAATAGTTAGATAATTAGCATGACCAGCTGTCACCAACATCGCAACATCCAAGGTACGAAGCCGTGGTACGAAGCACGGGTACGAAGATTAAAGTCACAGTACAAGATAGATACACAATAGATAGCACAGAAAAATATTCTCTTACACCATAGATACCTATACTTCCTTCACCATAGACAAGAAAAGAAAAACTTACATGCACTGGCGTCCATCGCCCCTCTATCACAGATGATTAGACAGTTTCTCTGACAGGTCCTGCCGAGCTCGAAGAATGTGTTCTCAATCTGGATCATGGTTTTCAAAAGATTCTCTTGAAATTTGCATGCTGCAACAATAGAAAATGAGGGTTATTCTTTGTTAACTTCATTATCGTCGGTTTCTATATTATGCATCCTTGTAAGCCTTATAGCTATTAATTTTGCTATCTAAACATTGTGAACATGTAATCATGATGGGTATTGCCTGAAATAAGTCATTATCATCATAATTTTTAACAGCCAGTATTCGTCCACTGTTGGACATAAGCCCCTTCAATGGCATGCCACTGAGCTCAATCATCAGCTCTCTTTTTCTACCGCTGCCAGCCAGGTTGCGTATTATCATCGCTCCACCTAGCTGGAGGGCGTCCTACGCTTCGTTAAATATGAAAAGAGTTTATTTTATCACATATATATTTATTTACTTAGTATCAATTTTTAAATTGCCGATACGCAGGATGTTCCAAAAGTCGACGTCACGAAAGCGGGTGATAGGAGCCAATTCATAAATTATAATAGCTATAATCATATTTAAATAAATCTACGTTCTATCACAGATTATACAGTTCATATACAAAATTTAGTAGAAATAATATGTTTTCTGCTGACTTTACGACATCTCCAATTCGCCAACCATCACTCTGTCACACGACTATCTTAGATTTTTTAATACTTTATAGGTGTAGTGTTGACCGCTATCTCTCACTTAATGTCAACTAAATGACACTTAAGAGTACCTAAAAGAAACCTATTTAGAAGATAATACCTTTTTATAGCATATTAAAGCCTTTTTACATGACGAAGCCGGTGGCATTGTGCCCTACTTGTTCTAATATCCTACCCCTGCTTCCAGATTTTATGTCAATAGACATTACCGAACGGTTCCCCTTTAAGATCGGATTTAGGAAATAAATTACCATAACCACAGAATTAATAGTACATAACAAGCACATACGTGTTTTAACCTATCAACTATCAGGTCATAACAAACGACGACGTAAAATAAACACAACCGTACCTATGTATAGGTACATGAATTTATTATTGATAAGTGATAAACGTATACGTTGAAGCATACTAGGTACTTGTACATAAATACATAATGCTATTCAACAAGCCAAGGGTGAAATCTAGCTTTGAGATTAGACTCGCTACCGGAAAATTATAATAATATAAGATGATGATAGAATCAAAACGAGTGGATACAAATTACATATTATGTCCTCTGATTTTATGAACTAAGTAGTGAGAGTGAGAGACAAAGTTTTCTTATTAATAGACTGCATTTTTATCCACCGACACTGCTTGGCTTATAGGGTAAGACGATTGATTAATCAACTAAGATGAAGGGCAGTAAAAATAAATCATTACAATTAAGATAGTTTAAAAACTAAAACAACCGACTTCCATGCCCCACGAGTCATTTTCAGTAGCAAGTTTGAGACGTTTATCGTCATATCTCTGGAGATACTTAGCAGATCTCGATGAAATTGCAATGGAACTATTTCGGAAACGTACCCTACCGATTACAAACAGAATCATTCGAATCGGTTCAGAATTGACGGAGTAAACGCGTAACATACACACAAAAAAAACATATAGACGAATTGAGAACCTCTTTATTATTGGAAGCGGGTTGAAAACCATTTTTATTAACCGCTCAAGAAGGAGAGTCCAATAATCGTGGACAATTCGCGTTTAAGACAATCAACTGAAATCGATTATCCCTGATATACAACAAAGCCACAATGGCTTGGTTTATCAACAGGCCTTATGTAAACGTTTTATAAGAATCTGAGAACAATTGACTTCGAATCAGATCCAGAACGACACTTGAGTTATCCTAAGGCCTCGAGAGTTTCAATTTTACATTGGATTTCAGAATAACAAAATGATTAAAAAAAAAACTTCTTGCAACATTTATTTTGCGATCTCTACTAGAGTCTGTGCAAAAAGAGAACCGTCGTAGAAATTAAGAGCGCGCGTGTTGATGGTTTTAATTTACTGTTTTTGTTGCGTTATCAACATTGCTCTGTCATAGCCAATACGACTAAAAATGTTTAATTACCTTGGTACCTAGGTACCTACCTACCAAGGTATTAAACATTTTTAGTATTATCATTATCGGATGGTACAAGGTAGGTATATAAATTCCTTCCTTACGTCTGAATGTTAGTTCATAGTAAAGCCACGACGGTTCTCTTTTTGCACAGACTCTACTAAGTAATATTAATTATTCTGTGTATACGTGCGCAAGTGCTCTCAGAGAGATCCAATTTACACAGATATGTATTATCTGATAGCTATTAAATTAAGGGCAAACGATATACAATCTACAAAGTTGCCTTTGCCGTTAGTGGAAACCTGTTTTTATATCTGAGGTCGTCTATTTCACTACTCCAATTTGTGGTCTAGTCTATTTTTGTTTACGTGTCTATGACTATGATCGTGTGAAACGATCGGTCATTTTCATCCGACTTTCAAAAAGGAGGAGGTTCTCAATTCGTCTGTATGTTTTTTGTATGTTTGTTACGCGATTACTTACTCCGCCAATTGTAAACCGAATCAAATGATTGTCAAGTCAAATCCAACGAGCCCAAACACGGTGGGTTTATCATATTGTGTAGTTTAGGAGTTCCTTACGCCACTTTCCAGCTCCATCATCGACGGATCACGATCGGACGAGCTCGATGGTACTATAACATTGCATTGTCATCCGATTTACATATGTATGCAGCTAGTTTTTATTACACTTCAAAATGTAATATTCTTATCCTTGTCAAAAATGCAATACTCGTAATATATAAAATATAATTAAAGATCGTTTAAAAAACTAAAAGAACCAACTTCAAACGTCGCGCTAGTCTAAGTAGCCAGTAGACGTAGTAAATATTATTTAATCTGTGCCAGTAGTTAGTAGTATGTCGTCGAGATAAGTAAATGCATCGTAATACAAATGTTGATATATTAAAAACGGCTCGACCGATTTCGATACAATTTAAATGGGACCAACTGGGAAGGGTACCCTTTGAAACAAAAAAGAATTTTCCAAATCGGTTCAGGCATCTTTGAGTATTCGGTGAACATACATAAAAAAAAAGATTCCGACGAATTAAGAACCTCCTCCTTTTTTGTGAAGTCAGTTAAAAATTATACGATCTCTCTACATAGTATTATTTCATCTATTACGAGTATACTTTATATTTAGTATTTTTTAGTAGTACTTATAGCATACTTTATTGCTAAAACCTAACATACCGCTAGTATTGTTATGGTAACTGCAGCGCTCATACAATTGCCAATAATTTGAAGATTTTACAGCTGTAGAAAACGGCGCTATAAAGAAGCATTGTGAGCGCGTCTCTGCGATTTACTACTATTGCAATTACCTCATATTCTGAATTTGAAGAGACGCCAAGCACGTACAATCGAAACGTGGTGTAGAATTTAAGCATCCAAATATATATTTTTTAGAGTTCCGTAGTCCTGACAAGGAACCCTTATACTTTCGTCATGTCCGTCTGTCTGTCTGTCCGAGGTTTTGCTAAGAGACCGTTAATACTAGAAAGCTGTAATTTTGTGGGGGGTATGTAAATAAATGACGCCGACAAAGTGCTGAAATAAAATTTTGAAAAATATTTTTTTTAGGGTAGCTCCCCCTATATGAGAAGTGGAGATGATTTTTTTTCATCGTCTACCCCATCGCGTGGGGTATCGTTGAATAGGTCTTTTAAAATGACTTCAGGGTTGCTAATACCATTTTTCGATTTAATGCTCCATTTACGAAATATTAAACTTTAATGTGCAAATGTCCCCTCCCTCTAAAAGCTAAACTGCTGGCTTGAAAAATCTGGAAAAATTCGTGATAATAGCGCATTTTATGAACTTTAAAGGAAAATTATAGCGGTTAAGATAACTTTATCAGTTTAACAGTAATAGTCGTTGAACTTGGGTGTTGGATAATTTTGTACCAAATACAAAATCCTTAGAATAGATCCTTTAAAGTGACAAAGACGAAGTACCTAGTTGCTTGTTTATAACGGGTAAAGACTTGCATTGAATAACGGGCTACTACGGAACCCTACACTGCGCGTGGCCCGACACGCACTTGGCCGGTTATTTATTATTGCGGACACACATATTGACCAGCAAATGACCACTATTTCACCTGAAGGGAAGATGCTGTCACACATGAAGTGCCTGTCTGGAAGTGAAAGACTGACAGCATGCAATGAGACGCGGCGCTAGACGATCATTATTATCAGCCTTATTCTATCCACTGCTGGGCATATGCCTCCTTTCGTTCATGCTAGACCACATTATCCTAATCGCAACTATCTCAACCAGTCTTCCTGGTAACTTGGAAACTGGCTTGCACAGAAGAACATGACGGCATCGGACAAACCGATTGGAGATGTCTTTGATCGGTCTGTGGTAGGTAGAATCGGGCAAAGCCGAAAAAATTACATGTAAAATTAAATGTCGACAATTAGCAAATATATCGAGACGTACGTACAAGACTGGTTGATAGATAGATAGTTTTTTCATTATAGTTGATATGAGAGGCCAAATTAGACAGATGTTAAGCGATCCTTGATTATATTAGTAGGAAGTGGTGATCAGTTTGGCTGATGACTGAAGCGTCAGGTATAATTATTTGAAACTAACTGCGCTCCATGGATTCACCTGCGTCTTGTTTATGTTGATGATGAACCAGGATAAAATAAATATGTGTTTCTCACTAAATAGCATGGGCTAAGTAAATAGTAGGTTAAAATATTGAGTAAATTTAAGTGTTACATACACATGATACACTTGTCATAACGACACGCAAAATCAGAATTGCTCGTGTGTAAGCCCCTCCCCGCCTTATAGCACAATATCATCGCCTGTTAAAAATCCACCTTTTAAAAGTCAACCTAGCCTGCATAAGTTTTACAAAAACAAGGATTCCGGTTAATTTAACAGGCTATACCGTTTTCTCGTTGACCAGGTGGCGCCAGTAAAATGGTCCTGTAGGAAACCCTTTTACCTTAGTCATGCGATAACTTAAAAACGGGTGGACCGATTTGGCTAATTTTTTTTATGTGTTTTTATGAATGAAAGGTTTTACGAAAGAAAAGTTTTAAGTAAATGAAAGAAGTTTTTAACGCGGGCGATGCTACGGGGCTCTTCTAGTCTTTGAACAAGCCTTGAACAATTAATTCTAATACATATCAGTCTGTGAGCGTAATCCACATCGTTAAATCAGATTTAGGAGCTATACAATGATTTCAGCAGAGGATTATACAAGTCAAAGGCATTCTGCTTGTAATTGGGTTCGGTATAAGCTTGTACTATTATTTATTCTGTGCTATAGAATAACGGTCTATTGTGATTATATACATACTGTATTGCGATGTGCTTATTTTAATTACGTTATAACAGTAGGTCTCTAGATTAGCATCTGATGCTAAGCCTTCAGACAAGGATCAATAATAATATAGCTTTAATATATATAATACTAGCTGACCCGGCAAACGTTGTTTTGCCATATAAATAATTTCGTAGTAATTTCTAGTGTAGACAAAAAATAGCTTACTTATTGTAAGTATGTATGGAGGAAAAATGATTAAATTACTAAAATGGATATTAAAAAATAAGGGTTGATCGTAGAAGGATGAAAATTGAGGATTGTATGTATTTTTGTATGTTGTATCATAAAAAAATATAAATTAAAAATTTTGTCTAAAAAATAAAAAAATAAATTTAGGGATGGACTACCCCTAACATTTAGGGGGATGAAAAATAGATGTTGGCCGATTCTCATAGATACCGGATAAGCACAAAAAATTTCATCAAAATCGGTCAAGCCGTTTCGGAGGAGTATGGCAACGAAAACTGTGACACGAGAATTTTATATATTAGAAGATATTGTAGAGAGCTTAGCCAAAAAGCGACTTTGTGTCTTTGTGGACTATCGAATAGAATACATTGAACGGGGGTTGACATTTGAGTCAAATATAATGATAGGATAATTAAGCCGCGTACCTATACCTACCTGTGGGTTTGCTTAGTAACGTAGGGTGGGCGGTGGTGGAAGCTAAACATTAATGTTAAGATTACCTTTATCGATACAGAAGGTTGCATTATTATTTCCAAGCGACCAGCCCCAGCTTCACACGGCGCACTGCCTATATTTTTTGCATCAGCTTGTTGCGTCTAGTATGAATTAACATCTTCAACAATCATCGTCATATTTTAACCAATTTACACAAAACCTTAACGAATCATACACCTAAATCTTCCTCATAAATCACTGTCTATTGGTGAAAAATGAAAATCCGTTCAGTCGTTTTTGAGTCTGTGACTTGTTTTATAATATGTAGTGATTAGATAGTTGCAAATCAGCATCGTGGTAAAATGTATATGGTCACGAATGAAATGTCATATTTTTTTAAGCTTTAAATCTACGAGTTTCGTAAACTAAAAGCTTTTCTATAATAGTCAAGCAGAAGACGGGTCAGTAAAACCAAAAGCGCAGAATCACTAACAGTTACATCACACATAACCTTAGGTCCCGGTGAAGTGTTTATTTTTCATCTGATATTAAAACCAAATATAATAGTCATTCCTTTTTACAGATTAGGCATATGTACAAATACAATTATTATACTATTGAGTCAATTGAAACGGACCAGAGCGCAATCAGTAATTGAAAACGAACTATCATCTGACTATTGGGAATCCCTCCAGCCAATTCGATTCCATGCATCGCTGCTTTGATTAATACTGAAGGTTGTGGAGAAATAAAAAACATTACATCGTTGCATCACAATGGATTATTAATTATATTAGAAAAATAGAAGCAAAAAGTGATAATATGAATAATTACTCACTACCGCTTCACGGACGATGTCAACAAGTCACTTCTACTTTAAAATGCAGCAATCAGCAGGATTGACTGACATTTTGACGCTAAGTGATGGAGTTTTGCCAACACAATGTTTAATTTTGATCACCGCTAATATAAGACGAGACAGAGGCTAAAAGGGGAGTGGTAAAAAAATTATGACCTCTGGCTCGATTTAAAGAGGAGGAAGGAACAGTCATTGCGGACCTAAATGCTATTCAAAATAGTAATATATTGTTGTTTCCCATTCGTAACACACCTAGGCAGTATAAGATGTTCGAAGAGCAATAATATAATAATTTTTCCGACAAACCAAGTGACAAGTGTGACCACGGGTGTGACGTGTGACGCAGAATTGCCTTTGTAGAAATGGTGTGGAACGTTTATCATTATCACAGAGCAAATCACTGTTAATGACCGAGACACTATTATGAGTGCCAATTATGACACGATGCCAATTGTCCGACAATGATAATCCCTAAATGAGACCTGTACAAAATGTTCTTCAAGTACGTAATATGAAATATTTGAACAATGTATCTTCATATTATTTACACTTATTAGAGCAGATATCTGTCTAGTTGGCGAAGATAATAAATATTCAAGATATAGTCGAGATTTATGCGATTTCTTTCATCTAAGCTCAAATGTTAGTTCCGCAATAATTCGTTTGAAAAGAAAACGTTTAAGATTATTTTATCACACAGGAAACATTAAACATCAATAAACATAATACGACATTAGTTTTAGAAATAAGCAGTAAAAATCTTTTATTTTAGTTAGTACGGTAGCTATAACGTCTGACGATGGCACATCAATGCTATTTAGCATAAGTGGTTATAATTTTAGCGTGGCTGTTAACGAAAGCTTTCACGGGATGTCTTCAAACATAAAGGATGGTGTCGTGCCAGATGATTACTGGTTCATTGTAGATTGTCATATACAAGTAAGATGATGCCGTTTCTACCGGAACGGTTATACAGTGTCAGATAGCACCGGTTACGATATTAATTGTAGGTACACTTCGCGACATGAGACATTGCTGTTGTTATGACACGCTATTGATGTCTAATTTTTCGTAGTCGTTTGTCTCGCGGTTGCTATGTGATCTTTTTATTAGGTTTGTTGAAAGATATCAGGTTTTATGAATCATAGTCATAACATCTGCTGATGAGATATAAATGATATAATAATAATTTGAGGGCCCGATGGTTTAAGTGGGAGAACGGTCGGCTTTAATGCCAGAGCTAAAGAGTTCAATCCCCGCCGTGCACCAATGGATTTTTCTATCGATAAAATTATGTGCTCTTTTCACAGTGGCCCTGCGGTGAAGGAAAAACATCGTTAAGAAACCAACAATAAGCATGGTGGTAAGACACTATCTAGTGCCTGGCCAGCTACCACCCTCAAGTTAGAAAATCTATTGCCAAACATCTAATGTGTTCCGGCAGCTATAATTGAGAGCCAGTTCACATTCTAGGCTTAGCGTACTTACCATCTTCGACTGCATCATCACTTACCAACGTGAGATAGTGGTCAAACGCTAGCCTATAAAACATTTAAAAAAATAAGATAATAGAAATCTTCATAATCATAATCAGTCATTATAATAGAAATTTTAATGGGACCTCCTGGGAAGTATAAAAAAGAATAAGATTTTTCCAAATCGGTCCAGGCAGGCATCTTTTGATTAATCGGGAACACACATAAAAAATAAAAGAACCCGACTAAATGAAAACCTCCTCCTTGATTTGAAGTCGGTCAAAACATCCTGTATAGGTTATTCACCTAGGTAACACTACTCAATGAAGAAATATAACTAAGTTAAATATAGCACTAGATTATGAAACCAGTGAATGACTTCATGAATAATTCATGAGATTGGTTACGAATTGAGCAAAAAAAGCGCATTTCTGTCAACGAGTCGAGACGCCCTGATGTCTGTCGCATCGCATGGATTTATTTAAAGCTTTCTGTCAATGAACTCACTGTAACTAAAGTACTTACTACATTTTTAACCGACTTCAAAAAAGGACGAGGTTTCTCAATTCGACCGTATATATATAATTATATATGTGTGTTCGCGGATAACTTCGTTGTTTATGAACCGATTTGATGATTGATGATTCTATTTTTGTTGAGAGATGTCCCATGGGTGGTACCATAGTAATTTCATAGAGATTAGATAAGTATCTCCAGAGACATGGAGATAAACACCTCAAACTTGGTACTAAAAATTAATAGCGTGGCATTTGAAGTCAGTTCTTTTAGTTTTTTAAACAAACTTATACTGAATTTAATGTTGGTTTAAAATCGAGGAGTTTTTCGGTATATCTATAATGATAACGTATCTTCAGGGGTCGCGCAACCACAATCCATCTGTACCCTTAGTACGAGTTTTCATACCAAACTCGATATCGTATATTGAATAAATTATGAATGAAAAACAGTACAGCGCCTCTAGTGGTAACTACACTTCACTAAATTTAGACCAATCATGGAGCCAGTATAAGTCGAAAACTATGTAAGATCTGTCAAAAGCGTTTACTATAAAAACTCGTACTAAGGGTACTGACAACTTACAAGCAGCGACAGCTGTGTGAACCCGATTTACGATTACAACTCAGAAAATAAAACATTTTTTATAACCCTATAACAACTGGCGATAAATTAAAACGTTAATCCTTGTCATATTGCGATTTCATCGTTTATGCAAAAAGCTTTTACAGTTTGCTTATTTAGGTTTAGTAACCATTAAATATACAACGTTTACTTTGCTCTATTTTGTATATGTCTATAAATTATGTGTGTGAATGTAATATACCTACGACAAGATAAGTGTGATAAGAGAGGTAATAAA
This sequence comes from Cabera pusaria, assembly GCA_954871355.1. NCBI lineage: Eukaryota > Metazoa > Arthropoda > Insecta > Lepidoptera > Geometridae > Cabera > Cabera pusaria. The sequence continues at coordinate 23,201,985 of OX940892.1, forward strand.
TCCATAACATATGATAATGTTAATTTTGGTTTTGTTTATAAACGCTCGATTGCTGATAACAAGCACGCTATTCGCACGGGCAAAGATTGGACCCGAAGAAATAAAATGCTATAAAATCGTAGAGTTTAAACTTTCGCGATTTAAACACATAGTTATAAATATGAAAGTAAGTCGTCTCATGACCACGATCAATGCAACTTGGTCGAAACGTCGAGTTAAATAAAATTAATGTTTTAGGCGCGATAAGTCCCGTATTTTCATATTTGTAACTAAAATCGTAGAGTTCCGTGTTACATGGGGTAATTCGGTAAAAGTCTCTAATATTTTTTAAACGAATTGGCGTAAAGGATAGTTACTCTGATTCTGACCCGACGCTCGTTGGTTCTAATCCTAGCTATATACGTACCAATGAAAGTTTTATGTGCATTCATGAATCATGGGTTTTCGTACAGAGGTAGTGGGATCATTAAATCTACCAATAATTAAGATAGTTTAAAAACTAAAACAACAAGGGTTACCAGATGAAAAAATCAAAAGACCGGAGAAAAAGCCTGATTTCCATGGAAAAGTCCTGAGATTTTATACAGTTCGAGAATTTTCTGTTCTGACTGTTCTGAAACTGTTCAATTTTTACCAAAAGAAGATTATTTATCAACCGACTTCCAAACAGAAGGAGGTTCTCAATTCGTCTGCATATGTTTTTTTTTATGTTACGCGATTACTCCTTCAATTGTGAACCGATTCGAATGATTATTTTTGTAATTGGTAGGGTACGTTTTCGAGGTGGTCCCATTGTAATTTCATCGAGATCTGAAAGTATCTTCAGAGATATGACGATAAACGTCTCAAACTTGCTACTGTAATTGACTCGCGGGGCATTCAAGTCGGTTGTTTTAGTTTTTAAACTATCTTAATTATTGTTTGTTTTACTTGGATAAATAAGTATTGATTTTAACTGTTCAATTGTTACCAAAAGAAGATTATTTTTAGATTGTTTAACTTCTAATTAATGTGATCTTTTAAATGTAACCTGTGTTTTATGGAAAATCCTGAGGTATAATAATCCTGAGAAAAGTCGAAAAATCCTGAAATCTCAGGACAAATCCTGAAATCTTAGGACATATCCTGAGATATGGTTACAAAAAGAATCATTCGAATCGGTTCACAATTCACACAATCACAATCACGGAGTAATCGCGTAACCTTTTTTGGAAGTCGGTTGAAAAGAATAAAAAATGGGTTAAGTAATATTTAACAAAAGTTGGATTAGCTAACTGTTACTTATTCATCCTACACTACTAATCATTTCCTTCTTGCAATACGAATAGTTATTCAACTATGGAAAAAGATAATTAGATCAATGAGGAAGCACTAATCGAGATCGCTCTGTTGAAGGGCAATTCCAGAGAAAACATTTTATTCCGGCATTTTTTTGTAATTATTTCAACGGCAATCTATCAACTTTGTCGATCAAGTGCCGATTTTAATCAAGCTGTAATTGGATTCAAAGGTCACGAGAGTTTGTGTTATTTCGTATCAAAAGCGGAAAGACAAATTACTGGGAATTGTCACAGAATCAATCATAGTAAAAGGTATTGTCGAATTAAACTGTTAATATTTTTTTAATTCCTGTTTTCTCTGCAATCTTATTAATATTTTGTTGTTTGGACAAATAATCAAAAGTATTGTTATTTATAATTGGGAAACCGATTCCGGCAAAGCATTCCATTCTTTGACGTGGCGTTACATATTTAAAATAATATGAGTCAATAACGATGGGTGAGCTGTTAAGGAATTTAGAAAACAGCGAACAAGAAATAAATAATAAAAATCTGACAGGTATCAAAGACAAGCACAAATATACGTTTGTTATGTAACTAACTTATCAAAACCTGATAAATAAAGAAGGAAACGTTTGGAAAACGAATACCACCGGTAGGTATACTTGTCCACTGTTGAACATAGGCCTCTCTCATGGCACGCCATTGAGCTCGATCTCCAGCTCTTTATTGCCAACTTTTGCCAGCTAGCAGTAGCTTGCATTAACATCACCATTTGGTTCTCTATTGGATCAATTTCGAATTCGATCCTTTAAAGGGAGTATCTCTGAAAAATCGAATTCAGAGCATAGCACTTTCCATAGCTCGCTGAGCGAGACTGACTTAGAATTCGTGTATTAGTCGCACCGTCATTGTCCACGTCTCGGGTCCCTATGTACGTTTATAAAATCCCAAGAAGGACTATTATCTTTTCAGTGCCCAAGACGTCAAAGTTGAAAGCTAAGATGACGCGAGCAATAAATTGGCACAACAAATATGAATTTTGTTTGCAAAACATGCGCTCGTTGGTGCTAATTAACTTTCAGATTGGACCGGTTGATACTGGTGTAATGTTTGGATGTATTATACCACGTGCCGGCTGAACGGGTCGCGGCTTATCGATGACGGACCCTAAGCAACCATTGAGGTGGTAGCTGATAATCAATTTGTAAACTCGACTAAATCGAGTAAACTTCGTGCGTGGCTCAGAAATAATACCTCTCCTCTCCTTACCTCTGCATGGTGGTAGGACACTATCTGGTGTCCGCCTGGCCAGCTACCACCCTCAAGTTAGAAAATGTGTCACCAAACATCTAATGTGTTCCGGCAGCTATCCTTGAGAGCCAGTTCCCATTCTAGGCCTAGCGTGTTTACCATCTTCGACCGCATCATCACTTACCAACAGGTGAGATAGTGGTCAAACGCTAGCCTATTACGTATAAAAAAAAAAATGGTAAGAATGAAGTTTCGTGGTCTGATATTTTAGGGTTACGTACCTAAAAAGGAAAATAATCCCCTATATGATCAATTTGTTTTCCGTCTGTCTGTCTGTCTGTCAAGACCCTTTTGTCAGGAACGCGCGAGTTGAAATTTATACTAAATACTTGGGCTTACGGTATCTTTCAGCTGTGAAAAAATCAAACTTGTAGGCAACGCCACAGAATAAATAATAGTACAAGCAACGCGATTAAAAGATGGCCGTTTATGTCACATATTTTTTTATTCACATCACTATCGCGTCTTTCTTCCAGACGAGCACGATTCCATCTAATACCACAAAATCATTCAGGTGTGATAGTGGTGAAATGATTGTCCACAATAAAATTAAAACATACGCAAGCCAAGCAGGTAAGCATAGGTAAAGTCATTAATTATTATTCACTTCTAAATAAACGTTAGCTTCACCGTAAAGATGCACGACTTCGTTTTATCGCAATAATACGCGTCAATCGTAAATTTCTCATTTGGGAAAGCAATAATATTTAGCTATTAGATACTTGTACCACCGTAAATATGAAATGTTGATAAAACGGGAAGCTTAGTTAAACGAAGGCAGTTTATTTTGATATCGCGTGTTTTGTCAACTTTCGTGCATTGTCCTTTACGTAATTCACCGAAAGACAAATTGCCTTCTGTACACGGGACTTTTTGACGAAAAGCCGCCATTTGTTAACTTTGCGATATGACTCAGGCTCATTTAATTGCGGGTTTTTGTTTCAGATAACAGAAGTTATACGGACAGTTATTTCATTACAAATTATAACTTGATAAATTGTGAATTAGGCATGTAGTTATCATCTGCTGTGAGGTTTTAACGACTGATAAAACTATACAGTCATTATTAGATGGAATACACGGATCGCGGAAGCCTTGGCTCTCTTCATAAACGACAAGGCTGTCCTAGTTTGATACTGTTTTTTATGCTCACGGTAGATATAACAACAAATCTTAATATATATAGGTACTTCAGGCTTGGCAACATCACAACCGGACATTGACCATCGTGTCGTGTATGACGCCAACGGTCTAAGAAACATTCAGGTGATTCAGGGTTCACGCCTTTTCTTTTCACGTCACCAGACCAGATGCCTCACAATGCTCGCGAAAAAGCGGCCGCCTCATTTCAAATATTCATACAACACGAAGTTGAATTTAAATGAAAGTAGTCGAGTTGATCGCAAAAATAGAACCGTACGTGTTTAAATTATGGCCATTGGCGGATTACCAAACAAAATATACTCAACACGCCGCGTTAAAAGAGATGAACTAAAAACCGACGATGTTAACGATCTACGACGAAATAATTGACGCGATTGAGAAATCCCGTGACGTCAAGATTATAAAATGATAAGCAGCTGCGTCAAATTGATTCAGTCATAAAATCTTCGCAAAGGAATTCTAATAATCAACAGTTCCACAATATAATAATCATTAAAATATAATAAGTAGTTCTAGCGATAGAAATCACACGGCAACACAACAAACCGCATAATGAAATTAGAATTCAATGTCGTGGACAGACTAGCAGCGCCTAATGATGATGAGTCCATTATTAAGTGATCAATAACCTCAACTGATATCCGAGCCATGTACGGGAGCGTTGTGTTGTGACGCTATATATGGAGATGTGGAGAGCGCGACAGTGACTGATATCCGAAACTCACCGCTGTCACCCTGGTTCGCTAGCGCCACGGCAGCGGCAGTACAACGCTTACATTCCATTCGACAATTAACTCCCGGAACACCTACCGACGAATCTGCTACAATCATATTACAAAAATCTAAACAAGATAATGAGAAAACGCATTGAAGAAGTTACACGTGTCGCTCTCGTAACAAATTGTCATTTGAAAGAACTCGGATAAAATGAGGTCGTTACGTTTAGGTGGCTGAAAAGCCTTGGCAAAATACTCTGGCTCGACTATTACCAGACGAAAAGATATAAAAACTTGTCACCGAAACACATAAAAAGAGCAATGGTATTATCATTCATACCCGAACCCTTGCGTAATAGCACTGTTGACGCAAACTTAAAAAGCCTCTAAGAAAATATTTGATCTAACTTTATCTGTGCCATTGAAATTTTGTTGTTTACCCTTGTGAACAAAAGGGTACGTGTCCCTTTGGGATTTCGTAACTTCGTAAGGACTGCGGGAGAAACCGATCTGCTTAGTCTGAGGTCGACTAACGGGCGCGAGGTTGCTTCACCACAAACAACTTTTTGTTAGTTGTTATTGTGTCCGAACATTAGGGAGCTTTCTATTCCAATTCCAATCAAGAAAATTTCATGTCGCCGTTACAAGGTCGCACCAACCTGACCTTTCAGGGTGATGTCATTAAAGTACAGAGTAGTCTGTATCGACTACGGCGCCCTCGAGCAACTCCATTAACATTTATTACGGGTATTGCCAACGTTTCTAATAGATACTTTCGAATGTAAATTGTACCTATATGTATTTATTTTTTATAAATGGAATTTCAAAGGCAACTTAGAGATAAAACTAAATTTTCATAAGATCCGATAACATTCGAAGACGTACAAACTGATAGTGAATGTTTTGTGCGAAGTTTGACATCACTGCAAATACATGACATCCGAAAGTATTGTTTGGCTCCATATTAGGTATATCTACAGTATACAGATACACTTCTAATAAGATAACGTAGTTGAAATGGGTTGTAGATTGTCAAGATTGTGCTGTATGTAAATGCTATTAAAATTAAAACGATACATTGTCATACAAACTCACTTAAGTACCAAACAGTAAACATTCATCCTCAATACAAAGGAGTCGCCTTGAAATAGAATTTCAGTGGGTAAATAATTTGCTCAACTGATGACTCTTCAAATACAATGGTAGTAGTATGGTCTAGATCGATTTAGTTTGCACAAGTGTCGTACAACGACATAGCACGTCTAGTGTACAAAAGAAGTAATCAATCGGAAACGTTGCGGTTGGGCGGTGCGGTCGGATCCCTACTCGATGACGATAATAGAATAATATGGTACTGAGGCGTGTGATTGTGACCAAATAAATTATTCGCTTCAATAACATTGTCTCATATTTTACTAGAATTACTTATTTTTGGCCAACCGAATAGTATGGAAACTTATGTTGAGATTTCGCGTCAACGCTAACGGATGCCAAGCTATGTCAATTTGTGTCGAGTTGATGTTAAGGACTTTTAAATACATAGGTAATTTTAAGTAATAGCCATAGAAGAACAAAACAGACATTATGTATGAATTCGTGTTCCTTGAAGCACAACGGAACTTTAACAAGTTCTTTGAAAAATCAACAGGTAGATTTTTTTCGAAGAATAAATATCAACAATTCTAATGAAATTGATTTGATTCAGAATAGTTCATTGTTCATTCAGCAATCAACAAGGAATTGGAACAATGTCGACGAGAGGAAATGCAAAGCTGTTTTGTTTTTGCGTGTTTCGTTGTAAATTAATTAATTACCAATGTAAACAATATGGTATGTGCTTTCGGATTATAGCATTACAATAATAAACAATTTCTACAGTATTGTCCTCGCTTTCATTGCGACACAACGCAACGCAAATAAACGTAAGTTTGATAAAAAGACGTTAAAGAGGTATGATTAAATTGAATTTTATAATAGGTATCTGCAGTTATCTGTATTGTGATCGTTTTGATTCTAACGCTAAACAGATTCGTGATGTGGTTTTGATTCTATCATTTAGCTATCATAAAAAAATATTATGCGTTCCATCAAAAGTGATCATACAATAAACTAAACCTGTGTAAATCGTCATTCACGGTCTAATCTATGTATCATTGCGATATCAGACATTTAAAAATAAATAAATAGAACGATGTCTAGTCGGCTATACTATAGTTAGATAATGTTTGTTGTATCAAGCCACGAGGCATATATCCAGCGCGGCCGTGGCCGTGAACGCTACGTTTGCCTTGTGTCCAGCACACGTGGAAATAACGCTCCTCACAGCCGAAGCCCCATAACCAACCTATCTCTCCGTAATTCTATTCTTATAAGAAGATTATGGAATATGTATTATTCAACAGAACGACCGTTGGAGCGATTCTGAACGACCTTGCCGCTAATGGATTAAGCAGATTCCCGAGAATGTTATGACGGACTCTACAATATATTGCACTTGGCAGTATGCATGCATTACTCAACTGACAACACTATTGAGATTAAAGTAATGAGCGATATTGACTTCGGCATTTATGTAATGAATGAAGAAAGCCAGCGAAAGTCTAGTTTTATTTTCGTTTTGAGGCCTCACGACGGACGTACGGACTACGGACTCGACGCGATAAAATCCCGGAGCGGACGAATAGGTCTCCGTCAGAACATTCGGCAACAAAAATAAACGGACCACTCGTGACCGGCGCAAAACAACCGAAATAAACGGGTAACCAAACTCAATAATGCGTAACGATATATAAGCTCAATAAACGTTAACATTGCGTAATAAACAAATTGTTCTTCAAAAAATTACTGCACATTTGCATTTTTTAAACAGGATTTACCCTTTTTACTACGTCTTGGCAACGGGCTGTTTTGTTGTTATACGCATCTGTCCCGATGATAAAACGAAAACCAATTGGATCCAGTATAAAACTGAATCGATCCAGTCTGATCAGATTCTGTTGGAGCTTTTGAATTTTATATGATGAGAATTTCGAGGCCACGTATAGGAAAGCCGTTGTTACAGGGTATTTGTCACGTTTATTATCAAGGAGTAATGTTGTCATGATAACATGTGGTTCTATTTACACAATTGACCCTTCATATTTATAAATTAAAAAACGAAGGATCTTAAATATTTTGTAGGCTACAATGATACAATCATAAAAAGGTTAGTCATGATTTGAGTGCGTTTTTAGTGATGACTTGTGTACACAAATACGAGAGGTTGATTTTATGCAGGGAAAATGACGTCCGAACCACGTAAACTTAAGAAACAACAGGAAGATGCGTAAGAAAAATCTTTTGCCCTCATTTGGCCTCCCGACTTCCAAAAATTGGAGTTTGAAAGAATGATTATAGTTTCGCTTTAAAGATGCAATTAGGGAGTTGGCAGAAGTGTGAGGTAGCGTCGACCTACCTCACGTGGTGCTAACGTCAGAAGAGGTCGTGCCTCCAATGGTATGAAACATAAAGATGTCTGCAATGTTTGCATGCGTCTCGTCTGTTGTTTGTGAATGGAACTAGTCCGGTTTTATGAATCAGGTGTTAATAGCAAAGATGATTTCACGATGATGCTTGCACAGGAAAATTGCTACGATTATATTAACCAAATAAGAATGCAAGATGTGGGCTATGATTTGCATCATATGGCTGATTCAACTAATATTAAAAATGTTCATAGCTTAGTCGAAACTCAAACCGATTTAATACCGGTAAGCTGTAAACAACAGACACAAAAGTTATTCTTTTTAGACGATTTACACACGATGTGCGTGGTGACATTGATAACAAAATATGAATAAAAATAAGAACGTAACATTACATAATCAAATCTAAGGCGTAATACCGACATTGAACGATTCAAGGGCACGTTTACGAGTTCAGCTACGTCGGATATTAAGATATTTACGAGACAGCGTGAAATTCATAAAATTAATGTATCTACTCAATAACAAGCCTATAACTATCCTTGGTCCAATAGAAGACACAAAGACTTATGTTTTAAACATGAACGCTTGGCCGTAATAAAAAATGCGATAGGTATATTTCAGTTTTGTCATAACGCTGTAAACCAGAAATGTTAGAAATACAGGCATTTATAGTTTCTGGGTGAATTCGTAACTGACTTTTAAATAATTGTTTTTGTTTTGTCTTGTTGAATAGGTAAATAGTTTTGTCGTTACGTATTCAATAAAATAAGTTTTATGTCCTTGACATTGATCAACATTAGCAAGTTGGTCCAATGTTCTAGCTTGGTTATCGTGGACGTGAATCGTTACGTTGATACTGAGATAACAATGGAAACGTAGTTTTATAGATTATTAAATTTAATTGGCATAAGTAATTAATTAATCATTATTGACGCGTTTTGATACGATCGTTTTATTATTATTACATAATTATTGTGAAATTTTAATCGGCAAAGATGCTAGAACTTTTAATGAGTTAAGAATTTTACTTCTGTGGCTGATGATGCAAAATTATGAATCATGAAAGTAGACTAGTAATGGGTGACCAAGCAGGTGGATTATATTTTGTGGTGATCGAAAATCTCAAATTCTGAACTACTGAGTAGATCAGTTCTAGTAAGTATATATTTATCTTTTCTAAAGACCAGCATGGGTATTCACAATCACTCAGGTGGTAGGAACTTTATTTCAATGTTCCGCCTGACTGACTTGCTGCCAGGAGCACAGAATACATTTTAGTACAAGTACCAAGAGGCAGCTTATCACCATCAAGAGGAAAAACTGCTGCCATAACGTTGTTCTGGCAGCATAGCCCTTGGGAACTTTTATTATTATTTACTTCTTTCTGTGCCTTGGGTTTGGATGCTTTGGATTTTAAGCCTAGCGTGTTCACCATTCTCGACCACATCATCGCTTACCACCAGGCAAGATAGTGGTCAAACGCTTAATATTAATAATTCGAGAACTGCCCCCTATTTTTGAAATCGTATCATGAAAATTATACTTTATTATGCATATATTCTAAGTTCTTATCGAAATATAAACAGTCTTCGAATATTGTTTAAATAAAAAAGTAATAATAACATTATTATTTTTTTATTCAATATTGTTTCCGAATGATTCATTATGAAATTCATGCTGAAAACTACTTATATGATCATTTTCAGTGAGTAGATATTATACGATTAACGAGTTCTGTGTATGAAAAAACAATATGATGCATTACTCAAACTAGAAAATAAAGAGATTTGTGAGATTTCATGTAGTAGGTACTGGTAACTAAAGTATCGTAAGTAAGCGGTCTATTGTTCCCAACATTCATTAATTAGCAAGTTTCAAAGTTATATATAGTTTTCAGATATCAGAGTCTCTACCAGAGTTCTCATTCTATATGGTTTTCAGAGGTAATATATATTTTAAGGCTTACTAGTGGGTTGCACATTACTAGTAGTCTTGTTGTACTTAACCCCTCCAACTAAGCTGAATATGCTTGTGTCTGGAGTGATTTCACGTAAATAGTGCAATGGTGGTGCAAGTCCGACTCCTTAGCCATTGGGCTATTGCCGCTTTTAGTAATATAGATAGGTGCATACAGTTTAAATGTCTGAAGTAAACTGTGATGAAACAATTAGTAAAAACTGGTGTGTAATTCAGATATGAGTATTGTTTTAAACCATTTGGAACTTCCGAGTCATTAGGAAGATTAAAAAAATATTTAAAGTTCTTTTTAAAAATTCCCTTCTAGCTAAAATTATTATATAACTGAACACATTATAACTAATTGCGACATTATCTTAAGCTCGTTTCGTAATCATAAAGAATAGGAACAAGACAATACACAGACAAATTCAAATAACTTCAATTCATACATGACATTCTGATTCTAATTGGTGATGCGGGGATTATAAGACAATTGTGAGATGTCCCACTTTGGGTGTATTGGGCATTTAAATATGACATTTTGTAGTTATAAATGTTATAATTGTATTGCAGGGTGTAAGAGTAATATAATATTTAACATAAATTGACTCACCTTCTTCCGGAGTGAGATCTGCAAACTTGACTCCTCCACTGTAAAAGAAATTGAATAATTTTGAAAAATATTTATTTAGAAGATGAACTTACCCCAAACGAAACAAATTCCCAAATAATTTTATATAAAATTCAAATGCCAAATAGGTACTAATAATTTCCACAGTGAACTACGTGTGAAAACAGATTTTTAAATTTACATATTTGTACTATTTTTAGTTGATATGGTAAACCATATTTGTACCAAGATTTAGAGTTACTTAGTAAAACTATTGTTAGGGATCTGCAAATTTTTATATGTGCTTGGTAATTTTATTATTATTAAAACATTTTTAGGCAAACTAAACTATTTATACAAATGAGACATATAAGTACTGTACTTTTATTGGAGTTGTTATGCCCCTAAGTACTGTATTTAATACAATCATAAATATTTATATAAAATCTTAATTAATTCTTTTCCCCGAACATGTATTAACTATTATGAACTTCATGAGTGACACAAAGTATGTATTAAATCAGTAATTTTAAAAGTAAAATATGTAATATTTAAAATGCTGTATCAAATAGGAACACTGTGTAAATGTGAAACGTCGTACCTGAGAAGGACGGTAGCCGTTTCCGGCACCCGGAACACCTGGAAATAAACACAACGTGGAACGGTGTCTTACTGGATCTCCCAACGGAGAAACCATGAAAATAGCACCCTAACTATTAAAATACCTACATAGTTTCAATACAATCCAAAATAATTTAAGACTGAATATTAAAGTAATTTAAATTTAGAATTTTGATAGATTATTTAAATTTGTAAGTATTACATAGATATTTAGATTTAATTTTGCAATTAATGCTCAAGAAGTAGTTAGGACTCAAATCTCAATATTTCATTGTCTAATAAGACTACATGTTTGTAAATAAACCAAAAGTTAATAGACAACAATATATATACCATTAGCTTTAGTATTTACATAAAAGAGAAGACGGGGGTGGAATGTCGCAAATCGCTTTAAGAAGCAACTTTACCAATAAATAGGTAAAAACAAAATTACATACAGACCAAGATACTAAAATTGAATTAATCTCACCTTCCATCCTAAGTTCTCAAAGAACGTACATAGACGGGACTGTCCGGTAGTTTTGCCGCCGCAGGGACCTGTTAAATTTAATATAGAAATATGAAACGTAGCGTTAGAGCCCCACGTGTTCCTAAGACGAAAATAATACGCAGGCACGTGAGACTCAAATACCACTAATTTATTTTTTTATTATATAATTAACTGCTAATAAAAATTTTACTTATTCGTTTTAAAATTTCAAAGTAATGAGGTTACAAATATCGAATAAATGAGCAAACATTTTGACACCGTCTTACCTCCAGTGAGCACCAGCTTGTAAACTGTTTTCGGTAGGTTAGCCATTTTATTAGTATTTAAACGCATAAATTAAATTACACTACGAAGGATACTAAGCACTTAAATATCATAAAAATGTTGAATTTACAAAAGTGTTAAAAAGGGCCATCACAGTAATACAAGCATCGCCTGATAGGCGTGCGTTCAAAATGAAAGACTTGAAAAAAGTGACGCAAGAAAGAATTGACAATTTGATTTTGAGTATTGTATTGACTGACGGAATGAATGAAATAACTCTGGGCATAGACCAAAATTAGTTGTCTATGGCATTATTGGCATAGACTCAATAAAAAATATAAAAAGACGTAGAGGGAAAATTAAATAGAACCATTAGCGTATGCGTATGAAATAGCTATACTATAGAGATATAACCTGACTAAAATGATGAACACGTGATACATATGCCAGCTATAGGAAAAAATGAACAACGTAATTTGGTCGGGTCATACATGACAGCGGGTGAAAGTTTAATGGGTGCACTAGAACTGGGAGCCTGAGCTAGCTCCAAACAATAAAATCGCATATACAGAGGATAAAAAAATGTTGTCCATCTCGCTCTCTCATACTAGTGATTGTATAGTTTTATCCTTCTCATATTATTGTTAATTAAATGCCAGATCCATTTAATACTCCATCCACGTAAAAATAGTACTACATAGTGTTGGACTAGCTAGCAGTTGAAGCAAGCGATTGACTCGATATGTTATGGTCAACTCACGCTATCACGATCATCGAATTGATGTTTTTTTTTATATTTTATAGGCTAGCGTTTGACCACTATCTCACCTGTTGGTAAGTGATGATGCGGTCGAAGATGGTAAGCACGCTAGGCCTAGAATGGGAACTGGCTCTCAAGGATAGCTGCCGGAACACATTAGATGTTTAGGCGACAGATTTTCTAACTTGAGGGTGGTAGCTGGCCAGGCGGACACTAGATAGTATCCTACCACCATGCGAATAACATGAAGTAAAACTTCTTTAGGTGCACTGGGGTAAAAATTGACAGAAGTGACGTATGTTTTTCGGAATTTACAGGAGTACGAATCAACGGAAGTGACGTAAGCGTTATGTTATAGTTATAAACGCCCTCTATTGTAAATCGGCGTAACTACGAAAACGTATTGCTTTTTTTATCTTATAGGCTAGCGCCAAACTGTCATAAAAAAGGCAGACGGATTTCTGACACATATCATAATCTGTGGACGGATTCGTGCGGAACACCCGAGTGAACGCATTGTCTGCCTTTTTTATGATAGTCTGAGGGCTAGCGTTTGGTACGACCATCCCACCTGTTGGTAAGTGATGATGCGGTCGAAGATGGTAAGCACGCTAGGCCTAGAATGGGAACTGGCTCTCGATGAACACATTTGATGTTTGGCGACAGATTTTCTAATTTGAGGGCGCTAGCTGGCCAGGCGGACACTAAATAGTGTCCTACCACCATGCGGGGGTTGTTGGTTTCTTTCTTAACACTCTCACCGCCACGCATGTATACAGTCTTCCAAAGCAACAGGCCATGTTGGCAGCGCGCCGCCGTTCCTGGTATTTCGTTAGATAGTTATCTGAGACTTTGAGGGCCGAGTCACCCTCGTCCGTAGGTAATAAACCCGAAAAATTTGAAACCCTACACGTGGCCCCTAGGTGGTGCTAACCAGGTGGTGACTTTGGTGGGAGGATTCGTCCGCGGCATTTTTACCACCCACCGGTCTCAGCCGTATCGCCAAGCGGCCGTTTTCCGATACGAACCACCACCACCACCATCATAAACCGAAAAACCAGCGCTCTTATTTCTCACGGAGACGCAGATTCGGTGTCCATCTGACGAGTATCTAAGTGAGGCGGCGGATGCCGCTCAACACAAGTACCCGTCCGCTCAATTTATTTATTTATTCATAAACTTACAAACATATACTTAGGTATTGGTAAAGATTTTCAAAAAACCTACGAAGGTTTGACTTGACAATAAGTTCACGACATATTTTTTTCTTATATCTAGAACAGCGTTATCTTAAATCTTATCTTAAGTGTTTAAACAAAGTTTAGAGCTATATCTAAACACTAAAAGATTTACGTTATGCGTATGCGCATGTACAAACCCACACACACTCACGTCTCCAGATATGCGTACGAGTATATACATTGACAGTGAGTAGCTTCTGGCGCAGTGGGAGGGTATTGCGTTGTGCGAGTGTATGCGCTTTCTATATAGAGATGCTCCAGTTTCATGAGTTTTATTCAAGAAATATTTCTTTAAAACGTACTTAATATTATTAATAGTAATTTTATCCTTAGTTTAGGCAATTTATTTGTTAGGTCTGGAATTATGTATTGGGATGTTCTTTTACCGTATACGTTGTTAAATTTAGGTTTTATTAACATTTTATTAGTTGTACTTCTTGTAGATTTATCGTGATTATTTTCGAATAAAATTTCGCTTCTGAAAAATTGTTCGATTAGTAGGTTAAGCTCAACTTTTTGATAAATAGGTAATATGTTGCAGTGTTTAAAAAGCCCCGCCGGATATTAAAGATCTGTTCAAGATATTTCTTATATGTGCGACCGTAGCTGCTAAGGCCATACGATATAATACTTTCAATGAGCGCTTTGTAAATTGTTAGTAGTACGTCGTATGATACTCTGCGTTTAGTTATATGAAATTTAGCCATGATGGCTCTTAGTCGATCACATGTCATATTTATATGTTTCGCCCAGTTGAATCTGTGGTCGATTGTTAGTCCAAGATAAGTTCGTTAATGTTCGGTTACTTGTTCCAGAAGCACACAGCTAGCAGTGCATGCATCATGATTATTATTGTGAAGGCATTCATGACTATGTGCTACTACTTGAACAGATTTCCGATGTGCATTCTTGTTGTGGCTGGAATGTACGTGCATGAACTTAGTTTTTTCAGCATTAAGTACTAGTCCTGCGTCATGAGACCACTTGCATATGGCTGTAAAATCTTTTTGAATGTAGCTCTCTGCAACATCAACATCCCTATGGGCTGCAACCAAACACGTGTCATCGGCAAATTGGTATATGGCGCAATGTTTCACAACATTAGTAACATCATTCACATATGTAAGGTTCGGAAGGGTGGGTCGGGACAGTTGCGCAGCATACATTGGACTGATCTAGCTCACAACGGGAATGTAGTGGCTGGAAGTTGGTCTCGGGGAGCAGCGGGATCCGAAGCACGGTTTTTCCGCTGGCCGACCGCAGGTAGTTGGGGGCCCAAGTAGGCAAGCCACTCACGAAAGGCTGCCCCGCCACCTTGCGAAAAATCCCAGAGATGCGCCATCGTGCCGGTTAGCGACCGGACGAGAGGACCCGATGGACATCTTTGGGGGGGTTCGGGCGTCCCCGCGGTCTCCGGACCAACTTCAAACAGCTGCAGCATCTCGTTTTTGGGTTATGTAGTCCTTTACGCAGCGCCCGCAGTCCCACTGCCATCTTTTCACCTATTCACTCCATTTAAAATCAAACATGAGAAACGGTAAAAGCAAGTTGAGTTTTCAACAGCGGAAGCACGTCCTCTCCCTTAAAGTGCACCTCACAAATATTAGAGGACTGCACTCAAATATCGATCCAGTCCACTTTCATCTCGAGACTGAAAAACCTCACTTGCTGTTCCTCACGGAGACACAAATTCGATGCCCAGACGACGCTTCGTACCTGTCATATCCCGGTTATGTTCTGGAACATAATTTCAGACCACGTGCCGGAGTATGTGTGTACGCGCGCGACGACATCTGCAGCCGTCGTCTCCGCAATTTTGAAGACCCTAAGTTCTCTGTGCTTTGGATGATGGTTGACACCGGCGTAGAAAAAATCATCTACGCTTGTGTGTATAGATCACACAGCGGTGATCAGGAGACTAGCGGACTTACGGACTATTTAAGTATGATGGCAGACTTAGCCCAACAACGGTACCCCTCGGCTCAACTTGTGTTTCTGGGGGATCTTAATGCCCATCACCAAGATTGGTTATTCCCACACCAGATCACCGACCACGCTGGAAGAGAAATGTACAAATTAGCACTGACGCTAAACCTCACCCAGCTGGTCCAAGAAGCGACCAGGGTACCCGATGTCGAAAGTCACACCGCCAATTGTCTCGACCTTCTGATGACTACAGATCCAGACCGATACGTGGTGTCGGTAGCATCACCGCTAGGTAGCTCCGATCACTGTCTGGTGAAGTCTGTGTGGTCATATTCCCCGCCTGATCCCAGCCCAAGAGGCTGCCGTCGGATATGGCGATACAAGTCTGCAGATTGGGATGAGATGCGTTCTTTCTTCGCGTCTTATCCTTGGAAGCAGGTATGCTTCTCTTCTGGCGATTCTTCAGCTTGCGCGGATGCTGTGACGGAAGTTTTGCGACAAGGAATGGAATATTTTATTCCATTTTCTGACGCTCCTTCTACCAGCAAAGCTCGTCCCTGGTATAGAGCCGAATGTGGAAACGCAGATGCGTTAAAGCAGGAGGCATATCTTGCTTGGGTTGATGCTCGAAACCGTAAAGCTAAGGATGTGAGCGAAAAGAAGAGAGCCTTTAACCGTGCTTCCAAGTCGTACAAAAAGGCACTGAAGAAGGCACGCTTTGACCACATTCACCGAATAGGAGCCAAGTTAGCTTCGTACCCTACAGGTACCAAAGCGTTCTGGTCTCTGGCGAAATCCGTTGAAGCCAATTTTTGCCGTTCTTCGCTGCCACCACTGCTGAAACCAGACGGGTCACTAGCTCATACTGCTGAAGAGAAAGCAAACTTGTTTGCTACTATTTTCGCGGAGTCTTCACGTTTAGATACTACGGGAGAAGTACCTCCGAATCTGCCTGAGTGCGAGATGGCTATGCCGGAAATCCGTATTCGTCAGGTTGAGGTCCGTAAAACGCTCCGAAATCTAGACGTGAACAAAGCTAGTGGCCCCGATGGTATACCAGCAATAGTCCTTAAGACGTGCGCTCCTGAACTTACTCCAGTACTAACACGCCTATTCCGCCTCTCCTATGAGACGGGTCAAGTGCCAAGTGCATGGAAGCTTGCAAACGTGCAGCCAGTGCCTAAAAAAGGCTGTCGTGCCGATCCTGCAAACTACAGGCCCATATCAGTCACGTCCATACTTTGTAAGAGTATGGAACGTGTTCTTAACAACCGGCTCTTGGCATACCTAGAAACGAACGATCTCTTCAGTGACCAGCAATACGGGTTCCGCCGAAAGCGGTCCACTGGAGACCTTTTAGCGTATGCCACACACATCTGTAGCGAGGCAATCGAGAGACACGGTGAGGCGCTAGCCGTCTCTCTGGATATCTCGAAGGCCTTTGACAGGGTCTGGCATGATAGCCTTATAAGTAAGCTTCCGGCTTATGGCTTACCGAGTGGCTTTCGTGGCTGGATATCTGACTTTTTGAGGGAAAGGTCATTACGAGTAGTCGTGGACGGCTGCTCGTCTGATCGATTAGCTACTAACGCTGGGGTACCTCAAGGGTCTGTTCTCTCTGCGACACTTTTCTGCTGCACATTAACGATCTGCTTAAACCCGGCACCTTTGGGTATGCAGACGACGGCACCGTCGTAGAGAGATATATATCTGATTCACGAGCTGGTAGTGCTAAGATCCAGTCTCTAAGAGAGGCTATGATTGATAGCATGAATTTGACACTTCAGGCAGTCTCCGATTGGGGCGATGCTAACTTGGTCAAATTCAATGCATCTAAGACCCAGGCGTGTTTGTTCTCCGCTAAACGGAGCCCCTTTGCCCTGTCTCCAACATTCCGAAATGTACCGTTGCCTGTCTCAAACCACCTAGAGCTGCTAGGAGTTACTAGATAGAGTCCAAAGCTAAACTAGCCGGTAAAAAGCTTGGCGTTCTTAGAAAGGTAAGGCGGTATTTCACGCAGGGACAGCTTCGAAGTCTGTACCAAGCACAAGTCCGATCTTGCATGGAATACTGCTGCCACCTCTGGGACGGCTCGGCTAAATATCAGCTGAAGGCTCTGGATTCTATCGATAAACGAGCAAGAATGCGAATTGGCGAAACTGAATCTACAAAAAACAAGCTTCAGAGCCTCGAGCATCGGCGTAGAGTTGCTACTTTATCTGTGTTCTACAGGATACATTTCAGTGAGTGTGCGATGGAATTACACAATTTGATTCCTTCTTGCCCCTTTTACTATCGGACAACAAGGCAAACTAAACAACGGCATCCTTACATGGTGGATATCCCAGCAATCCGCACTAAACGATTTGGTTCTACCTTTTTAATTCGAACCGCAAAGGAATGAAACACGTTGCCGGCTGACTTGTTTCCGAGTAGTAGTTTTGTAACTTGGGTCTCTTCAAGTCAAGAGTGAACAGGTATCTTCTAGGCAAGCATGCTACACCCTCGATCACATCGTCACTTTCCACCAGGTGAGATAGTGGTCAAATGATTGCCTATCAGCAATTAAAAAAAAAAATGCTGTCATTGAGTGTCGTTTCTACTTTAACTTTGTAGGTGCGATCATTGATATAGTCCTTACACCACCCTAACAAGTTGCCTCTTATTCCATTGTTTTCAAGTTTCTCAGTTAGAAGACTATGTCTGAGTGTATCAAGCGCTTTGCTGTCTATGAAGACTAATAAAATATGTTTTTTAGCATTTAGGTGGTAGTTCACATCCGTAAAGCGAGATAGCAACAGCGTGGCACTTTTCTTTGGCTGAAAACCGTACTGTTGAGAGGAAAGTATTTTGTTTAATTGGTAGAATTTTTGTACAATACACACATACATATTTTTCAATTATTTTATCAAGCACCGGAAGTATAGTGATGGGTCGATATTTGCCATAGTCTTGTGTGTTACCTTTATGGATTGGTCTAACAATTCCAGTTTTAAGCTCTCTAGGATAGATTCCAGTTGCTATAGATGTATTTATTAGTTTTACTACTGCGTTTACTATTTTATCAGCTATGCGAGTAACAACGGCTCTGACGCCATCTGCTCCAGGAGCCTTGTTGGGATTGAGATTTTTGATAATTTTGTGTATGTCTGAGCATGTAGCCTTTGGAAAATGAATCGATTTGTCTACTGTACTGTACTGTACTGTAAATGAATATACCCAACCAGGGTATATTCATTTACATTCAAAATATTTCGCGTACACTTAGGTAGTATTGAATCTACGTTTATTTTAGAATTTGTCGCCAATACAGCGAAAGAGTTACTCTGTAATTACTTCTTTACTCATTTGGTAATTATGTATATTACTCTCTTATTGTTTTATATGTGTGATAATTTTATTTTTCGTTAATGTTTTGATTTATAATTTTTTACTATTTTTCGTAGATATAATTTATGTAAATAGATATAAGTATAATTGTTTTTTTATTGTAAGTATTAGATATATCGCTTTAGGTTTAAGTATCTGTTATGTTATATTTAAAGTATAGTAAATAAATAAATAAATTTTAAATTGTTGAGCAAAATAATTTGTAATTTTTTTATTATCTGCTTTGGTAAGTTAAATGCTTTCATAATGACGCTGTCAATTGAGTTTGATGTTTTGCCAGATATTTTATTAATTATTTCCCACAGTTTTTTGGTATTTGTTTTATTTTTGTATATTTCATTTTTATAATATTTATTTCTATTTTTATGCACAAGCTTATTTATTTTATTTCTTAATTTATTATATGTTATCCTTAATTCTTTCTTATTTGTGTCCTTCGTCCATTTAAGATAAAGATCTTCCCTTGACTTGCATAATTTTATTATCTTTTTGTTTATCCATCCATATAAATTACGTTTTGAGCCAGACATTTTTTTAACATATTTTGATTCTTTGTAACAGTTATTAAATTTTTCTTGTATATATTTGTATATGCTATTTGGACAATCCGTGTCTTGTATTGGATTCCACTCGACATCATCTAACAGTTGATTTATTTAGTATTGTTGTACCGAGTCACGTAAACTGGGGCCTGTACATTGGAGTCGCTAATAAGCGTTGCCGCAGTCACTCTGTGATGTGATCCGCCAGTACGGTGCAGTCTCTGACACATATTGTAATCTGTGGTGCAGAGCGCAGCGGTGTACACGCAAACGGTAATATATACTAAAATGTACACGTCTCTCATGCCAAAGAGTAATATATAAAAAAAAAACGCAAAGAGTAATATATACTAAAATGTACACGTCTCTCATGCCAAAGAGAATATAACCACTACGTTAAGATCTCATGCGGGATCGAACGAATACGTGATCGACACAGCTCTTTGTGACTTTATTTTTTAACGTTTCTATCCTAGTGTAATCGCTGATGCCGCATGACAGACCGTGACCGCTCATAACGTTTAAGTATGCTTTCTACTTACTACTTTCGTTGATATGGCCCAGTAATACCAAGTCAGTGTTCGTGTGTTTATTCAATTGGTGCTACTAGGGGATTTTAACGCCCACCTATCAAGAGTGGCTATTCCAAAACCAGTTCACTGACCATGCTGGGACGCGAAAGCTTGCTCTAGCGTTAAATCTCACCCAGCTAGTCCAAGAAGCAACACGGGTTCCTGATGTTGACGGCCATACGGCTAATTGCTTGAACCTTCTGCTGACGACTGATCCAGACCGCTTGTGCTACTCAGTGTCGGTATCATCACCACTAGGTATAGCTCCGACCATTGTCTGGTGAAATCTGTAACAGTCTACTCCCCGCCCGATCTCAGCCCTAGAGGCACTCGGCGGGTGTGGCGATACAAGTCAGCAGATTGGGATGACATGCGCTCGTTCTTTGCGTCTTATCCTTGGCGACGTGTATGCTTTTCTTCCGACGATCCCTCGGTCTGCGCGGATGCCGTGTTAGATGTGCTACGTCAAGGGATGGAATACCGTAGAACCTTACAACATTGCCTGAATTTCTTGCCTTTTTTTGTTCAATGCTAATTATTTTTTTAATTATCTTTGATATTAATTCGTGTTTCAGCTAGATCATTGTTAAATGTATTGATCCTTGCACGGAATATATGATAATATCAAGTAAATGCAAATGTATACCTCAAAAACCTAAATTTAGAGAGCGGGCCAAATTTTGAAAAATTTTACTAAGTAGCCCATTTTGCAAAAAAATTCATGCTTCCGCTGTTTTCAACCTTATGATTATGACAATCTATATTTTAAATAAATAGTCTTAGTAGTATTGGGTACCATCATTAAACGTTTAAACTTTTATATTGCCTGCTAAATTCGAATAGGCAAAATCAAACATTTTTTTTTTGCAACTTTTCATAGAAAGAAAACGCTGGGCTAGGGTTGTCACTTTTTATATTTACACTTTTTTTATTTTTACATGAAATAAAAAATAAATAAACTGACGGAAATTACGCACTCACATTATAAAACATTATTAATAATAACTCAAAAAAGGTTTTATAGAAAACAATATGTACTTAATATTTAAATAATCAATACGAGATCAAGCAAACCTTATTAATTATATCAAAAAAGAAGCAAATCAAAAAGTTTTTGAATACTTCTACCCAGCAGTAGAAATACTGTGAATGATGATGCAGGTGTTGTAATGTAATAAATTGAATGGTTAATACACCCAAAGTTAAAGGTTTATATATATACCCTCAATACCCTCTTTCATTATCAGTCAGGTAAAAACACCTTAATAGAGGTGAAAACCCTGATGGCAATATTTCGGTGGGCAAAGTTGTAAGCAGTGCAATAGGAAAAGTAATTTGACATTGCCCACCTTCCATTTTTCAAATCTAGTTGAGTTTTTGCGTATTATCATCGATGTATACCTTTTATTTGTTACAAATTAACAATGATTCTTGCCCAATATTGCCATAATTAAATGCCTAAAATTTCTTGCCGGCTGTAACCTATAATGGAGTTCTGGAAAAAGTGTTTGGCACTGGGCTTCGTTCACGTCCTCTGGAGAAGGATTTTTGGTTGTTTTGCAATTCGCTCGAAGGTCCGGAACGACCACGGTTGTTTTGTCACTCAAATTGTGACTTAGACACTTTACGCAGACTCGAATTTTGAGGTTATGGTTATGTTTTCTATTTCTAAATATTGTCCGTTTGTTTTTACGATTAATGTCTCGTCGTGTCACGTCTTGGTCTCGACAATGCAAATGTCTTCCGATCCCCTTAATCTGTAAAAAAATTACGGCTTTTCCCGCCAAATTTACTGTTACAAACGTCAGAGCGTTTTTTAACCATCGAATTTGATGGTTAAAATGTTGCAACCCGAGTGAAAAAACCGAGATTGTGAACGACACAATTGCTACAACCGAGTGCGACGCTCTGAGGTCGTGAACGGGGTTAGAGCGTTTGGGTGCACTCCGAGCGTAGGTCGTGAACGCAGCCCTGATTTTGGCCCGCGAACATAGAATAGATAATAGTACTACACGCGAATCACACCTCCAGCTTTGACACGTTCTGTCCTTCATCTGGAGTTTCCAGTATTATACAAGGTACTCTGTGATCTGGAGTTACGTTGCCGACTGACGTTTACGTAGTGCTGCCAGCAATATGTGAAATATTCTACTATTGGCAAAAAAATAATGCTACTAGAATAAGTTGCCATTTTTTATCAATTTTTGTGAAAAATACTCAACCGGGCAATCTTGTAAGGTAATACGGTACTACATTCCATTCTACGACGTATCAATACCTGGCAAAGCTCAACCAGGGTTCAGGGCCGACTGCGACGCGCTGAGGCGCTTAGGAGGCTTACCTGGCATGGGCTGATGCTCGAAACCGCAAAGCCAGGGACATAAGCACGAAGAAGAAAGCTTACAATAAAGCCGCTAAATCCTGCAAAAAAGCCGTACAGAAGGCTCGTTTTGACCACATTGGCCGGATAGGGACCAAATTAGCTTCGCACCCAGCTGGGAGTAAAGCATTTTGGTCCCTGGCTAAACAAGTTGAATCGAACTACTGCCGCTCTTCATTTCCTCCACTGCTGAAACCCGACGGAACCTTGGCGCACACTGCTAAAGAGAAGGCAAATTTGTTTGCTACTCTTTTTGCAGAAAATTCGCGTTTAGATTCTGTTGGCGCTATACCACTGTCTACCAAAATTAAAAAAAAAGACATGACGCTATATAAAAGCTGTCAAAAATCTGTCAGATTTCTTCATATTAGCGCTATCAGGAACCGGTGAAACTGGCCATAAATTATTTACTTACTACTATAATACTATCTATTGTTAATTAATTTATTCGTAATCCAGGGAGGGATTAAACGGTGAAAAAATTTGGAAAAATTGCGAGGAAAATTGTAATAGTTCAGACATTTTTGTCATTGTATTGACATAATTTGATGAATGTCATTATGGCGCTTCCATACTTGGGTATTCGCTATTTGTGTATAACTTGGGAACAAAAATTACTAGTGCGGCATTTGAAGTCGGTTTTCTCGTTTAGCAAACGATCCTTAATTACATTATTTTACTGGCCCTGCCGCTTAGTTAGAGCTTCTTTAGCCGAAAATTAGCTGCATCCATGCTCTTGAACACTAATTATTGCTAAATTCTTTAATAAACTTATTATTTATGCTACATTAAGGTTCTGTCGACCCTTGCTGATTCTTCTGCACGCATCGGTCTCCAGATGAACTTGGATAAGACCAAGATCATGTTCAACGAACATGTTATTCCGGAACCGAATGCTCTAAACGGAGTTCCTCTCGAAGTTGTTCACGAATACGTCTACCTTGGGCAAATCTTGCCATTGGGTAGAAACAACTTCGAGAAGGAAGCTCGCAGAAGAATACAGTTGGGATGAGCAGCATTCGGAAAACTTCGTCGAGTCTTTTCATCGACCATAACACAAAGCCTAAAGACAAAAGTCTTTAACGAGTGCGTCCTACCTGTTATTACTTACGGAGCCGAGACGTGAACACTGACGGTGCGACTAGTTCACCAATTCAAAGTCGCTCAGCGAGCTATGGAGAGGGCTATGCTCGGAGTTTCCCTGAAGGATCGAATTCGAAACGAAGTCATCCGTCAGAGAACCAAAGTTATCGACATAGCTCAATGGATTAGCAAGCTGAAATGGTAGTGGGCTGGTAACATCTGTCGAAGAACCGATAACCGTTGGGGTAAACGAGTTCTAGAGTGGATACCACGGTTCGGCAAACGTAGTGTAGGACGCCCTCCAGCTAGGTGGAGCGATGATATACGCAAGCTGGCTAGCAGCGGTTGGAAACGAATAGCTGAAGATCGAGCTCAGTGGCGTGCCATGGGAGAGGCCTATGTCCAGCAGTGGACGGAAATTGGCTGATAATGATGATGATGAAGGTTCTGTCGATTCGCCTCAGCTGTACCTACTGTATCGCATCAGCTAGACTATTCTGTAAGCTAGTTTACGCATCTCGCAAGCGGTGAGATTTAAATTTAGTATTACGAAATTCAACCGTATTACAATCGCATTACGATTGCTTGCGAGATGCGTTAACTAGCTAATTTCGTAGTACGAAATTCAAATCTCACCGCGGATTTCGCTTGCGAGATGCGTAAACTAGCTTACAGAATAGCCCTACAGATTGCAGATACAGTACTGAGTACTGAAACTGACTAGCGTGGCATTTGCATTTTGAAGTCGGATTTTATTTTATTTTGTAAACGATTTTTAATCGTAATATAACAGTGTATAGTTTTAAATTCTTTTTGTTTTTAGGGCTCCGTACCTCAACTGAAAAGGTAAAAAAACTGGCCAAGTGCAAGTCGGACTCGCACTCGTAGGGTTCCGTAACACAGTAGAGTATTCTATAACTTTGATTTTTCGCAACTACAAAAATAACTTTGTTTTTCATAGTGTTTGTATGAAAAACAAAGTTATACTTGCGGTCGCTATATCTCAACAACTGCTGACTGTATCTCGTTCAAACCAATTTTCGTTGAAAGTTTTTATTGAGATCTACTGAATATATTTTTTCTAGATTTTTCACTCCCTTACTTTAGAAGTTAGATGGGGGGGGGACACACATTTTACCACTTTAGACGCGCCTATCTTTGAAATGATTGACTTTGAGATATCCATAGATACACGTATAGGTTCTACTACTAAGAAACTGGATGGACTGGTAGTGGACGTGGCAAAGCCCTGACACTGTGACTAAAAACGAGATTGACTTCATCATTACGGACAAATGCATATTCAGAGACGTCTCAGTGATCACTAGGTTCAACACTGGAAGTGATCACAGATATCGACTTCAAAGCCGAGAGAGTTCGATTGTACCCTATAGGTTTTGGGTCGAAAACCTATAGGGTACTTCCCGTTGACCTAGAATCATGAAATTTGACAATAAGAAAGGTTATAATTTAAAATAAAATGAAAATTTTAATTTATTATTTGTAGTTGGTGCAATACATTTTCTATGGATCGAACTACAAAGTTAAATTTTTGTCCTTCAACCTGGTCTGAGAAGAAGTTATCGGAAGCCTCGGTGGGCGAGTCCAAATCGACTTGGCCGGTTTATTTATCTTTATCTCATAATTTTAACCTCTATGATTCGAATATTGTATTGTAGCAAAGCACATATCTACCTACTTATTTTGTCACTACTTTATTTTGTATTTCACAATTTCAGATCAACTAAAATGGAGTACAATAAAAACACAAAAATAGCAATAAAATGACCTAAGTATATTCATTTAACACCTAGTGCACATATATTTACAATACACTCCCTAGATTGCACTTTGAGATCATTATACTTCATGACAGATAACTTAACATGTTCTCCATTCGACTGGTCATTTTGTAATTTTTCAAGTTGCAGTACTAAATTCGGTACACATTGCCAGTATTTTCCCAAACAGCGATTTCTTTTCTCAATGTACACTTCTTTGAATGTTGTTGCAGCTGAAGTATCATCTTCATCTAGAAAGAATAAATTGCTACAGCATAGAAGTACTAAGTACTGTATGACCTTCAACATCACAGCAAATGTTTCAGACTCATAGATATTATATACATATTTACACCGAACTGGGTAGCACTTGACCAATATCTTACCTGAAGTTAAGGGATGATGCTTTAGGACCGGCCCGTAGGTGCTGCGCGCCCGCTATGATACCAACATAATTGGCCCTACAACCTACTAAACTACAGTAGAGCCACAGTTTTACAATTGTAAAACTGCGGTAGAGCCAAGAGATGGATCTTCGTAAAATGGTGGCAATCGATAATCTAATACTATAAGAATCTTTGTCCTGACATACTGACTGACTGTCTGACAGACAACGCACAGCCTAAACCGCTGGTTGTAGAGACTTGAAATTTGGAGGGTATATTTGTCTTAGTACGTAGGGGTGTACTAAGAAAGGATTTTCCAAAATTAACCCCTTTAAAGGGATGAAATGGGGGTTCCAAGTTTGTATGGAGAAACAAGATTATATAGTCTTTTCTATCCAAAACTTCACACAAGTGCTTTAGTAACAAAATAAGTAAATAGGTGTTTCTGGTTTTTTTGAAACTTCACCCCTAAGAGGGTGAAATGGGGTAACAAAGTGTGAAAATCAATATTGTTTCGGATTGCGCTGAAATTTGGCATGCAGATAGTTATTACAACGTTAGTTACATCTGAAAAAGGATTTTTCAAAATTCACACCCGAAGGGGATGAAACGGGGGTTCAAAGTTTGTATGGAGAGACAAGATTAGATAGTATTTTCTATTCGAAACTTCATACAAGTGCTCGAGCAAAAAAATAAATAAATACGAGTATCAGGGTTTTTTTTTAATTACACCCCTAAGAGGCTGAAATGAGGTAACAATGTGTGAAAATCAATATTGTTTCGGATTGCGCTGAAATTTGGCATGCAGATAGTTATTACGACTCAAGAGCCCTCTGAGAAAGGATTTTTCAAAATTCACCCCTGAAGGGGATGAAACGGGGGATCAAAGTTTGTATGGAGAAACAAGATTAAATAGTATTTTCTATTCGAAACTTCATACAAGTGCTCCAGTAAAAAAATAAGTAAATACGTGTTTCAGGTTTTTTTTTTAATTACACACCTAAGAAGGTGAAATGGGGCAACAAAGTGTGAAAATCAATATTGTTTCAATTTGCGCTGAAATTTGGCATGCAGATAGTTATTACGAAGTTAGTTGCCTCTGAGAAAGTATTTTCAAAAATTCACCCCTAATGGGGATGAAACGGAGGTCGTAAGTTTGTATGGAGAAACAAGATTAGATAGTCTTTTATATTTGAATTTTAACACAAGTACTTAAGTAAGTACGTGTTTCAGGCTCTTTCGAAATTGCACCCCTAAAAGGGTGAAGTGGGGTAACAAAGTCTGAAATCAATATTGTTTCGGATTGCGCTGAAATTTGGCATGCAGATAGTTATATTGACTTAGGTATCCGCTAAGAAAGATTTTTTCAAAATTCACTCTTCAAGGGGATGAAGCGGGGGTTCAAAGTTTGGATTAAACATGTGCGCCGCGTAACAATATGTCGGCGGCGGCGCGCTGCTGTTTTTTGTTCGGCGGCGGCGTGGCCAATGACGAATCATCCTTACCCAACTTTTAGCGAAAAGTCTTTCTTACTGGCAACATTATAATACGTCTGTGCGTGTGACACTGCAAGTAAACACACCTCAGTTACGCACACATAGCGAATTTTCGGCCTAGCTTCCGAGGGAAGCGTTGTTTGAAAACCTACTTTCTGTAGGTTATAATTCGATGTACTAAGGGTACAGACTATATGGTGCTCAACTAGTCTCAAAGTTATCATTCCTCGCTTGCGACAATGTAAGGCAGGATCCGTTAATCCGCGTAGCATCTCTACCAAAGAATATAAATAATACTAGCTAAAAGCCGAGCTTTGCGGGGTTCGCGTAGTTTTTCTGACTGGTTATAATTTTTAAGGCAGTTTTTTAAAATTGGCAATTGACACTGGCAAAAAATCTGCCTAACCACCAACCACTCCAACAAATGCATAAAATTTGCCATCATATTATTGAATTATGGCATAAAATGGCATATTATGGCATAATAAAATAAGGCATAAAAATAAAGTTTACCTTCTCATTCAAACTATTACAAATTCTCAACCAAATAAATGCATAATAAAAATGTTATACTTTAAATAGAAACAGAAAATTGGCTAAATTCTATTTATATTTCAAAATTCATAAAGATCCTTGATATCTGCCACTTTTTGGAATCGTCAGTTTAATCTGCTATAGTTAAAATGTAGGTCCCAAATCTGCCTAAATGGCAGATATCTGCCACAAAATTGGCAATCTTCATTTTTAGGGTTCCGAACCCAAAGAGTACCAACGGAACCCTATTACTGAGACACCGCTGTCCGTCTGTCTGTCCGTCCGTCTGTCTGTCTGTCGGTCTGTCTGTCTGTCCGTCTGTCTGTCCGACCGTCAGTCTCCAGGCTGTATCTCATGAACCGTGATAGTTCGACGGTTGAAATTTTCAGATGATGTATTTTTGTTGCCGCTATATTAAATTTGCCCATATCTTTTTAAAATGTTGTCTCAAGACCTTGATTTTTATACACCCCATTGGGACAATAGACTTCAGTGTCAGGTATAAATTTCAACTTGCTAGGTCCACCCGTTCCTGAGAAAATCAGTGGTGACACACGGACAGACAGAGCTACAGACGAACAGACAGACAGACAGAGGTAGATAGAGGTTACCCTTTGAGGTACGGAACCCTAAAATCGTGTTTTGTACTATAGCGCCGTCTATAAACGATTGTTTACCTCAGTGT
Organism: Cabera pusaria; assembly: GCA_954871355.1. Taxonomy (NCBI): domain Eukaryota; kingdom Metazoa; phylum Arthropoda; class Insecta; order Lepidoptera; family Geometridae; genus Cabera; species Cabera pusaria. The sequence goes on from OX940892.1 coordinate 23,230,646, forward strand.
TTTTCAACCTTTTTCATAAAGCGATCCCCTTAGTGTGAAAAAAAATTTCGCGACTTCCCTACTTGCACTGTTTATAATCTGTATTTTCTTATATTGCCAGCTTCTGCCTGCGGCTTCGCTCATGTGGCCTACAGGAAACAAATTACATATTTTTCTTTTGAAAGAAATAAGCACTCTCAATAACAACACCTACAAATGCTCTTTAATTAATATTTTCTTAAAAAGTATATTTTCAAACTTTGATTTTTTTTTCTTTTACTGAGTTTTCGCGACTCCTTGTGACCCCCTAATAGAGGCTTCGCGTGAACCTTACGTGTGCGAGTCGGACTCGCACACTTAAGGTTCACGCGTTCGACTCGCACCTGGCCAGTTTCTTTTTAATAAAATGATATTTTTTTTACTGATAACAAATCTACATGTAAATTTAAATTACTATGTTAAAGCACAAATCAATAGGCGGGATAGTTTTTCAGTAAAGTGCACCACAAAAGTGCTCAGGTTGTGGAATAGTGCTAGATATGATGCTAATAGTGATAAAAAGAGAATATAAATACTAAGTAATACTAAAGAGAATATAAATACTACGTGGTTAATAGCTAGTAAACTGAGCTAAGTTAATATTACATCTGGAACCCCCTTCCTTTTGTTATTATACCTGCACACCGCTGTGATGTTGCTAGAGGTCTAACTTATCTGGCCATTCTACAATCATATTATTTGTTAGTGAAACTAACCTTAAAAGATTGAAACAGAAAATGTACCTTCAATGTCAGCATCATGGTCGATCCATCTAGTTTCTACATTGACAGCAATCATACACAGATCTAACTCTTTACATAAATATCTGCTGTAGTTGACCAATGTATTGAGCATTGTTAATCCTAAAATAGAAAACAAAAATGAATTTAATTTACTACCCTCAGTTTAGGAAATTGCAGATTCCTTTATATTCTATACCCACCACAAGAAAAATCATCAAAAATGTAGCCACCCATAGCATTCTTCATTATTCATCATGTATTTAGAATTGTCAGGGACCAAACCAAATGTCATGCCAGAACATAATACTTACACTGATTGGTGACATGTTTTTGTTCAGTGGGCAGTTTAAGCAATGTCTAAGTAAGACCTGTGGCTTAAGACCACAGAACACTTATATCCTAGCGGAACTTAACACCTTCAACAGTGGTATAAATAATATCGTTTAAAAACTAAAAAAGAACCGACTTCAATGCCGCGCTATTCATTTTCAGTACCAATTTTCAGGTGTTTATATCAATATCTCTGGAGATACTTATCAGACCTCGATAAAATTACCATGGTACCACACTTGCGATATCTCCTTTCCAACAAAAAAGAATAATCAAAATCGGTTCATAAACGACGAAGTTATCCGCAAACAAACATAAAAAAATATATATATATATACGGTCGAATTGAGAAACCTCCTCCTTTTTTTGAAGTCAGTTAAAAATAATTTATGCTGATTTATAAAAATAACATTAACTCATTAGTATAAAAGATAATATCGTTTAAAAACTAAAAAAGAACCATTTCTTCAATGCCGCGCTATTCTTTTTCAGTACCAATTTTGAGATGTTTATCTCAATATCTCTGGAGATACTTATCAGACCTCGATAAAATTACCATGGTACCACACTTGGGATATCTCCTTTCTAACAAAATAAGAATAATCTAAATCGGTTCATAAACGATGTTATCTGCGAACAAACATAAAAAAAATATATATATACGGTCAAATTGAGAAACCTCCTCCTTTTTTTGAAGTCGGTTAAAAATAAGAGAGTAAGAGAATGTATCAGTCTAATTTAGTCCCTGGATTGAACTGGACTGTAGAAGTATGCAAGGGCGTCACCAAGGAGGGGCAGGGGGGGCAACTGCCCCCCCCCCTAGAGATCAAATGTAGCTAGCCGCAAAGCGACCAAAGTGCGAGCAATTGATTTCCTTACCTATTAATAAATTCCGCATCGCATGACAAAACGTAAATAAATTCAGAAGGTTTAATGTACATGCCTTCATATTTATTGTCCTCTATAATATTGGCCCATTGCCCCCCCTTTAGTCATAAGCTGGCGACGCCCTTGGAAGTATGTACATATCTACTATTGTATTGTACGAATTGTATCTATCTACGTACATAAATGGTCTTACCAATTTTATTATCATCTCCAAGGAATTGTAGCATCAGACATGGTATTGAGTCAAGTATGACGAGGGCTAATTGTTCTATTTCAGTGGTTTTGTTTTTTAGGCTACGCAATAATTCGATGGTTTCTTCCATAGTCCACACTCGAACCACTTTTATTCTATACATAATTGCTGCCATTTCCTTAAAATATGCAATCTTATGCAATAGCTGTTCTAAGAATGAGTAACGAAAGGAAACTTTTGTCTACTGCATTGCAAATGTAGCTTAGTGTCCACTAAAATTAAATTTTCAGTATTAAGGAATTAGGGCTGTACTACTTTACTTTGCCAGAGAGAGCTAGATTCTCCTTTTTAAAATAAGTTAAAAATATTAATGTTTTAGAACTTGGTATAGACTCAGGATTTTTTTTATAGGCTAGTGTTTGACCACTACATCGGCCAGTGGTAAGTGATGAGAGTTAACACACCAAGCATCATCGACATCATAGCATGCCAAGATTTGAACAGGCAACTCTTGCTTAGACATCAAGCCATCTGTCCTTAACAACAACAGGGATCTCAAACTATGTTTGAGCAGTCTCTAATTGTATCATTGAGACATAAATAGATAGATGTTAAGATTTTTTATAGCAGACATACAAATTGCCTAAAAATTAATAACCTTATGTGAAAATCCAGATGCATCTAGAATCTTCTGTATTCTTATAGCTGAGAAATCACCTTTTGTGTCTATGAACATGACAGAACTGTTTTGATATTTTGCACAATTAATAGCTAACTGGAAGCAAAGTTGAGTTTTACCAGTGTCTGCGAGACCACACATCTCTGTTATACATCCTACTGGGATTCCTCCTTCTAACATGGCATCCAGGCTGAAACATTTGTTAATTTAGTTTTCAAACTTAGTTAAGTTTGAAAAAGATCATTGGGGTAGATTTTGCAGGCAGGTATAGCGAAGTGGAGAGAAAAGAGCTGGAAAACTTGACCAAGGAGGATGAACAGCTACGAAGAGGAAGATTCTGATATATATATCACAAATACGTACAACTTTAGCACTGTAAAAGTAGTATTCAGAATAACTAATTAGTAATTCAGTTGCTCTATCTATAGATTTGGTAATGTCACCAAAAGTTTATATATAATAAAAAGATACTAAATTATTATTCAGTATCTTTTATCTATTGATAACAAAATAATGTCGAATTGTGTACGAGGGATGTTTGATTTTTTTTATTCTGCTTGTTATATTCCTCTGATAGGGACCGAAGACAGTAAAGCGGGTTTTGTACTAATAAACTTTGATAGCTTTAACTAATTAAAATTAAGAGAGGTTTATGTTCATCAGCAGATAGACCAACTAACTACTGATTAGATAAGAATATGGCTAGAGCTAGATGAGATTCATTGACGTGAAGATCATGCTCAGTGCTGTGTAATTGGAGAGGCCTATGTCCAGCATTAGCCAGGCAAGCTGAAGTGCAGTGAGCTGGTCACATCTGTCGTAGAACTGATAACTGTTAGGGTAGATGTGTTCTAGAGTGGAGACCAAGGCTCAGTAAACGTAGTGTATGGCGCCCTCCAGCTAGGTGGAGCGATGATATATGCAAGTTGGCTGGCAGCGGTTGGAAACAGAGAGCTGAAGATCGAGCTCAGTGGCGTGCCATACGTGACGCCTTTATTCAGCAGTGGACAGGGATAGGCTGATGATGATAATGATGTCCAGCAGTGGATTAGTATAGTGAGTGATGATGATTATCTGTTAAACAAGTAATTTTATTCAGGCCTAATAACAATTCATTTTAAAAATCAAAATATAATAATTATGACCAACAGTGTATGACGCTAGAATTACATACATGACGTTCCAAATAATCTAATACATTTGCAATAACAGCTGTATAAGTTGTAGTAGGCATAATACCTTTGTAAGCCTGTACTTATAAACTTCTTCCTGACTTTACCCAGTATGGAAATACCGCTAATGATAGATGCAGAATATTTATTTAATATTTCACTTCTGATGGTTAAAACTTGGGTCAGCGATAGCTTGGTTATAGCAGATAATTTGTTCACGTCTTCTTGCAGAAAATCTAAAACTGTTGTGATTTTGTTTTGAATCAATGTGCGCCAAACACTGTCGGATAGATGTGTGAAATCATTTGCTTTTAGTTTCTGCATTATTGGCAAACATTACTACTTAGATCTATAACAAAGATATGGGTCAAAAAATCTATAATCAGCGAGAAGAAATAGAGTCACTATATATTATGTTACTCTTTGAGAAATAGACTAGAACCAAACCAAATAATTTAGTTATTTATAAGAGTATGAAAACAAACAAAACAAAACAACACAGGTCACAGACTGACACACAGTAAAGCAATAGAGAAGGTCGTTGCAAACCGTAAATAGTTTCAATAACTAGGTGTACGTACAATACCGAAAACATGGTATTGGATGTCATAATAACTGTTTATCGGGCGAAACCAGTTTTCGCAAACTACAAGCGTTGCAGCCGATGCAAGAACCGATTGGATATCGTAGTAACTATTTATTTGCAATACCTAACCTATACAGGCGCTAGGCGTTGCGAGTGTCGATCGAAACCAATGAAGTTATTGTTATTAGTGGCGCCCGATTCAATCAAAACTATATAATAACCAATTTATGTCGAATCACAAAATTCTTCTACTTTATTTAGATGATATCAATATTATATATGTGAAAATTTGTATTTTTTAAAAATCATATAAAAAAATTAGATACATGTTTAGTTATAGCCATCGACACATTTCCGCATATTATATCGATGTTCTGCCTGACTTGCTACCAAAGACTATCTTACTACAATCACGGAAAAAAATCTGCCGCCATAACCTTACGGTTTTCCGATAACAGATTTTGTCAAATTTCAAATACCGACCGCAATGCCGCTATAACCAGTTATTGAGAATACCATGTTTCGGAAACCGGTATTGGTGTGAATACCTACAATGGTTATCGGTATTGCAAAATGGCGTACTGACCCACCGCTATAAAGCAAAGAGAATATAACCACTACGCAGTAAAGGGCCTTATTCACGATCCATCCCGGCTGTACGTTAGACGTGTGTAACTCAGGAGTGAATAACTAAAAAGTGTTATATCTCCTGAAACCAAAGATTATATCCGTATATCTTACATTTCACCACCATCTCTTTAACTCTTTTATATCTTCAACGCAACAACTCATTTCGCGAATTTAGAGTAAGCGGGATGTAACCATATAACATACCATGCGTTAAAACGAGAGGGTAAAGGAGTTAGAGTACGCGAGATGCATATAACATACCATGCGTTAAAAAGAGAGCGTAAAGGAGTTAGAGTAAGCGAGATGCATATAACTCTCTATGCGTTAAAAACAGAGCGTAAAGGAGTTAGAGTAAGCGAGATGCATATAATTCTCTATGCTTTAAAAAGAGAGCGTCACAGAGTTAGAATAACAGAGATGTAAACATATCACTATGTGATAGAAAGGGAGCGTAGCGTCACAGAGTTATTAGGGATATAGAGATATAAAAGATATATATATCTTTTGTGCAAAATGATACGTATCTATATTTTCTCTCTAAGGATATGGTTTGCACATGGCTAATGCAAAAGTACTGTGAATAGGCTTGACGCACGTCATTAATTGTTATTAATTGTTTGCTGGACTTGCACGACCAATTTTGCATCCAACGCACCCCCACCCCCAACACCGCGAGCGTCGGCCAGATGGACTGTGAATAACGCGGACGTACGTCAGTGCAGTCTATCATCGTGCGGCTTGATGGTGCATAGACTTGCTGTACAGAAGAACATATACGTAAAATATACATTTATAATTTAAAACATTTTTCGTTCTATTTACTCTGCTCGCTTGATGCGCGCACGACAGTCAGTATGCTACATCCAGCGCCGCGGCCTTGAGCTGACGTACAGCCGGGATGGATCGTGAATAAGGCCCATAAGTCTTACGTACATCTTACAGTGCCACTACTTACACACACACAAGTATAACTTGGCGGTGGTGGTTTTTAGGGTTCCGTACCCAAAGGGTAAAACGGGACCCTATTACTAAGACTCCGCTGTCTGTCTGTCTGTCCGTCTGTCACCAGGCTATAGCTCATTAACCGTGATAGTTAGACAGTTGAAATTTTCATAGATGGTGTATTTCAACACTGGCTCTTATGCTTTTCGCCACTGACAGGAGATCAACACGGTTTGTGTGGACCCTGTGACAAATTTGCTGCTTCAGGGAATAGAAAACTATATTTCATTTTCATTTGTGATATAAAGCAAAGCAGTTGTGATATAAAGCAAAGCTAAGCCTTGATTCGGGGTTAAGTGTGGCCGTACTGCAGCGCCGCAGCATGCAGTTAACTTGGACTGGATTGACACTCCAAACCGCAAAGCCAAAAATGTGTCAGCAAGGAATAAAACCTTTGACAATGCTGCTACCTAATTCTGGAAGAATGCTTTACTGGTGGCTCGATTTGACCACATAGCTTTGATTTATAAGTTGACTCAATCTTTAGTCGGCCCTCACTTCTTCCACTGCTGACACTCGATGGGGCGCTGGCTCATACCACCAAAGAGAAAGCGAATTTGATTGCTTCTCTGTTCACGGAGTCTTTACTTCTTGACACTGCCCGTGAGACACTTCCTTGTCTCCTTGGACGCGTGAAACAAATGTCTGATATACCTATCCGTCAGTCTAAGGTTGAAAAACCACTGCAAATAATTGTAGACGTGAACAAAGCCAGTAGCCCGGATGGTATTCCATCCAAAATCCTGAGGACCTGTATGCCTGATCTCGCTTTTGTATTAATATGTTTCTTTCGCCTTTCTATGACTAGTGTCAAAAACTTGGAAGCTTGCCAAAGTGCAACCTGTGCCCAAAAAGGCAGTCTTGCTGACTCTGCCAATTTTTAGACACGTTAATACTCTGCAAGGCTATAAAAAACCTTTAGTGAACAACTGGCTCCTTGCATACATAGAACTTTGTCAGTGACCGAAAATTTGGGTTTTAACGAAAGTAGGGGGATCCTATAAGCAAGTCCATCGATCCATCCTACGGACTGCCACTTCTTTGTGTGTCTGATTTTTGTATTTTCTTTTGAGTGACCTGTCGTTCAGAGTAATCATTGATGGCTGCTCTTCTGACCAATTGGTGTCTTTCAGGGATCATTGCTTTCTGCCACTCTTATCCTGCTGCATATTAACGACTTGCTAATGCTCGGTATGATTAGAAATGCAGACGATAGCACCGTTGTAGAGAACTATACGTCCAGTGCACAGTCTAGTGTGGCATAAATTCAATTTTATATAGTCAAGCGCATAAACTTGTCCTTACAGGCTGTCTTCGATTGGGGCGATGCCAATCTGGTCAAGTTCAATGCAACTAAGTTACTAGTTACTACTACTAAGTAACTAGTTCTAGGTTCTAGTTCAATTTTCTGCCAAGCTAAAAAACTATTCGAAATGTTTCCGTACAGATGGCAGACCACCTGAGCTTCTTGGAATTTTACTGACGCCATCTCTCAACTTTGGCTCTTACATGACAAGTGGTAGGAGCATATTATATCGATGTTCCGATTTGCTATCAAAAGTGACTTACCACCATCAAAGAGAAAATTCGCCGCCATAACCTTACAGTGTTCCGACAACACACAGCCCTTTAGAGTAGTTAAGAGTCTTCTAGGCGTAGCGTGTGCACCATCTTTTCTTGAGTGATCAAGCGCTTGCCTATATGATGAAAAAAATACGAGTCCATACAGTCCAATTACCGTAGAAAAAGCTTAGTTTTATGGCCAAGCTGAGGCAGTAGTTTTAAGGGCCCGGTGGCGTTATCGGGAGAACGGTCGGCTTTGATACCAGAGGTACCGAGTTCGATCCGCGCCGTGCACCAGCAGATTTTTCTATGGAAAAATGTATGTGCGCTTTTCACAGTGGCCTTCTGGTGAAGGAAAAACATCGTTAACAAACCAACAACCCCCCATGGTAGAACTTGTAGCATACATCATGGTGCGCTTGATTTAAAATAAAACAAAATTAAAACAATAAAAGGTTCCATGTTTCCTATCGGGTGCATTTCGGAGCGTACCTACGCCATCCGATTACGCAAAGTAATACCACCCTGCCTCTTCTTCGTCCAGACCGGACTAGATGTGCGCCACCGCTATGTGGTCCATCTCCTTGCACCAAGCGTTATGCTTCATCTTTTATCATAGGTACTACCAATAAATGCAATTCTTTGCCAGTGTCTGTGTTACCCGATAAGTATAATCTAGGAGTCTTCAAGTCGTGAATAGTACGTGCCGCAAAGCCAATATGCGTTACGTAGTCGCGTGTACGAGTATGTCCCGCTCTCGTATGTGGAAGAGTGTGTTCGGAGAATAGAACAGCTCTCGCTGTTCTATTCTCCGAACACTTACTATGCTATGGATCTTCGTTACATATAAATGACTTATATTGACAAAGTTATCGGAAGGGAAATGAAATATTTTGCATCACATATATTTTATACTGCTAACCAAGCATAGAAAAAGTAAGTATATTATGTTACTTGCAAAAAATGTTATATTTTTATGACACTTAATCATAGTTATGCTAAAAAAGATTCCTGTGCTTGCCTGGAAGAAATCAGTTATTTCATTTACGAATAAAAGACAAGAAAATACTGCAAAGAATAACTGCTTAATCATGCTTACTGATACTTTTCTTCTAAAAGTACCGTGAAAAAAGGCGTAACTATATATACGCACATAAAGCTGTAAAATATCACGTGGAATAAGTATGTAAGATCATTTATGCAACAAAAGTTTTTTAGGAAGACGTATAATAATAACGTAAGATTAATTAAGCTAATACTACAAGGAAACTCTGCAAATGTGATAAGAGTAACAAATCTAACATCATTTTACTAGGGAATTTATTATATTATATATATATATATATATATATATATATATATATATATATATATATATATGTGTGTGTGTGTGTGGAGAGAACATTAGCGTATGCAAAAGTACTCTGTGAGCGTATGCGAATGAAATAGATATTATAGAGATATAACCCGACTAAAATGATGAACACGTGATACATATGCTAAGATAAAATGAACAACGTAATTTGGTCGGGTCATACATGATAGCGGGTGAGAGCCAATGGGTGCACTAGAACTTGGTTCCAAACAGTGCACTAAATCACGCTACTACGTTATACACGGTATAAAGCGGAGTTGTTGTTTTGCGTAGATGGATAATTTAATCCAGTTTTGGTAGCATCTCTACTTAGTCTGTGTCATAGAGAAAAAATATATGCGGATCTGTGTCTGCAAAGAGAATATAAATCGTCCCTCCACGATATAAATACTACGTACAGTCACAGAATAATGAATAGTACAAGTACAGAAATTGCACTCCCTGAGAGCAAAAATGCGAGATTAAACCTAGTTACAACGCTGGTAATGTTCAAAATGCGCTTCACGCCTCGGGTGCGACCTTGAATTTGCGTCACAGTATCAACTAATAGTAACTAAGAACCGCGTGTTGCGCACAGTAAAATGCACCGTAAGTCCGCACAGCGAGAGTCTGAATAACTCGGTCAACTCGCGGCCTCTCCTATAGGGTTGAATGTTATGAAAAAACTTGTGGAACCCTTTAATTGGTACAAGAATACTCTAAGGTAGAACAATGTAATGAGTACATTACTGATAATAAGTGTTACATTAATGTTTAATGTTGAGGTAGGATAAAAGTACTACAGTTATACTAAAATACGTGACGTTCAATTAAAATTGAGTAAAGTTCTAGATTGCGTAAGTTAAATAACGCAAAAAAATAGTACTCACTTGCCTAGAATCGTAGGTAGTTTGACTTGTAACATTATAATAGTCTAGGAGCTGACTCACTTTTTCGACCAAAAATAATTATGTATATTATTTATTGTAGGAAAACTTTATTTTGTAATAGTTGAATATCTAAATAAAAAAACAGATAATTCGAATTAAAAAAACATTAATTAATTTACTTTCGATTTAACAATACTTTTTATAAAGTTAATAATTAATCTTAGTCTTAATCATAGTTTATTATTTCTGAAATGGAGCATACAATCTAAAAATAGTATTAGCAACCCGTAAGTCAATTTATAAGACCTATTCAACGATATCCCACACGATGGGGTAGACAACGAAAAAAAATTTATCCCTACTTCACATATAGGGGAGCTACCCTAAAAAAAATGTTTTCCAATATTTTATTTCACCATTTTATCGGCGTTATTGATATACACATACCTACACAATTTCAGTTTTAGAGTTTCAGTTTAGATATATATATATATATATGTATATATCTATATACCTTATCTATGCCTTTATACCGAGTTAACACTGGTCGATTCTAGTTAAACAACTCTAGTCGGTTACCAAAAATTTGAAAGCGATTTTGAATTCACGTGTTCATATAATCTTTATCGTTTGAATATAATCCATATTGCACATATTAATATAATTATTATAAGCGCTACCCACTTATCTATTTGTAGTCAGTGCCAGCCAGGTCTAATAGTTAGTAGATACTACCTACATGTATCTACCTACTTACTACTACTATATATATAGTATCTATATACTATCCGACTAGGCTGGCACCGACTTTAAATAGATAAGTGGGTAGCGCTTAGAATAATTATATTAAGTAATTTATTTTTCAATTTTAAGTGCCTGATTATGGTTATGAAGTGGTTTTTTTTTTAAATTTATTTTAATAATAATAATCAGACATTACAAAAATAATAATGTATTTTTTTCTTCTCGTTAAGGCTCCACGCGATTAGTGTATTTAGCCAGTGTCCCCTACCATCCCCTTCCATTCTCCCTACCCTCCCTCTACCCTCCCACTCGACTCCTCCTACCCTCCCCTCCACTACCCCTTCCCCTTCGCAAACTTTTGATGTCATATTTATTTATATCGAATCAACAGCCTAAATAATCAGTTACAAGCTTCTAGCTTTAAAAATGACGATACTTCCATACAACTTTTCATCCCCCCTTTCAACCCCTTACAACCCTCTTTTCGTATTAAAAAGTAGCCTATGTCCTTTCTCAGGCTCTAGACTATCGGTGTACCAAATTTAATTTAAAACAGATTATTTAGTTCAGTAGTTTTCCCCTCCCCTCTCTTCTCTCCCCTCTACTCCCTTTCGCCTCCCCTTTCCCTTCCCCTCACTTCCGCCTCCCCTCCCCTCCCTCCTCCTTCCCCTTTCCCCTCCTTCTATCCCCTCACAAACTTTGAACGTCATATTTATTTATATTGAATCAACAGCCTAAAAAGTAAGTTTCAAGCTTCAATCTCTAAAAATGACGATACTTCCATACAACTTTTCAGCCCCCCTTTCAACCCCTTACAACCCTTTTTTCGCATTAAAAAGTAGCCTATGTCCTTACTCAGGCTCTAGACTATCTGTGTACCAAACTTCATTTAAATCCGTTCAGTAGAACATTCACATAATCCTTACATATTGCCATACAAACTTTCATCCCTTCTTCCCTTTTGTTTTTTTACACTCTTGAGGGTAAAACTTTTACAAACTTTGAATGTCATATTTATTTATATCGAATCAACAGCCTAAAAATAATTTTCAAGCTTCTAGCTCTAAAAATGACGATACTTCTATACAAATTTTCATCCCCCCTTTCAACGCCTTACTACCCTTTTTTTCAAATTAAAAAGTGGCCTATGTTCTTTCGCAGGTTCTAGACTATCTGTGTACCAAATTTCATTTAAATCCGTTCAGTAGAACATTCACATAAACCTTACATATTTCCATACAAACTTTCCTCTCTTATTCCCTATTGTTATTTTACACCCTTGAGGGTAACACTTTTACAAACTTTGAATGTCATATTTATTTATATCGAATCAACAGCCTAAAAATAATTTTCAAGCTTCTAGCTCTAAAAATGACGATATTTCCATACAACTTTTCATCCCCCCTTTCAACCCCTTTAAACCCATTTTTCGAATTAAAAAGTAGCCTATGTCCTTTCTCAGGCTCTAGTGTCTACTATCTGTGTACCAAATTTTATATAAATCGGTTCAGTGGTTTTGGCGTGAAAGTGACACAGACAGACAGACAAACAGAGTTACTTTCGCATTTATAATATTAGTTAGGATTAGGATAAAACCCAGAGATGGCGCTAGCGTAGATTTTAATAGCTCTATTTGAAATATTGCTTTTGCTAATTATTAATATGAAATATTGAAATCCTAACTAATATTATAAATTCGAAAGTAACTCTCTCTGTCTGTCTGTCTGCGTCACTTTCACGACAAAACCACTTAACCGATTTAAATAAAATGTTGTACACAGATAGTCTAGACCCTGAGAACGGACATAGGCTACTTTTTATTGCGAAAAGAGGGTTTTAAGGGGTTGAAAGGGGGGATGAAAAGTTGTATGGAAGTTTCGTCATTTAAGAAGCTAGAAGCTTGAAACTTATTTTGTAGGCTGTTAATTTGATATGACATTCAAACTTTCTGAAAGTTTTACCCTCAAGGGTGTAAAATAACAAACGGGGATGAAAGTTTGTATGAAAATATGTAAGGTTTATGTTAATGTTCTACTGAACCGATTTAAATGGAATTTGGTGCACAGATAGTTTAGAGCCTGAGTAAGAACATAGGCTACTTTTTAATGCGAAAAGAGGGTTGAAAGGGGGGATTAAAAGTTGTATGGAAGTATCGTCATTTTTAGAGCTAGAAGCTTGAAACTTATTTTTTAGGCTGTTGATTCGGTGTAAATAAATATGACATTTAAAGTTTGTAAAAGTTTTACCCTCAAGGGTGTAAAAATAAAAATAGGGAATAAGAGAGGAAAGTTTGTATGGAAATATGTAAGGTTTATGTGAATGTTCTACTGAACGGATTTAAATGAAATTTGGTACACAGATAGTCTAAAGCCTGAGAAAGGACATAGGCTACTTTTTAATGCGAAAAGAGGGTTGTAAGGGGGTTAAAAGGAGGGATGAAAAGTTGTATGACAGTATCGTCATTTTTAAAGCTGGAAGCTTGAAACTTATTGTTTAGGCTGTTGATTCGATATAAATTAATATGCTATTCAAAGTTTGTGAAGGGGAAGGGAGAGGGAGAAGGAGAAGGGGAAATGAGGGGAGGGGAGGGAGGGTGGATGTGAGGGGAAGGGGAAAGGGAGAGAGGGATGGTAGGTGAGGGAAAGGGGAGGGGAGGTGGAGTGGGGAAATGGGGATGGGGGAAATGGGAGGGGAGAGGGAAGGGGAGTGGGGGGAAGCTAGACGTGGAGGGGAGGAGAAAGAGGGGAGAAGGGAGGGGAAGTGGGGGAAAGGGTAGGGGGAGTGGGAAGTGAGGAGAAAGGGGGTGGAGGGAAGAGAGAGGGAGAGGGGAGGGGGAGGGAGAGGGGAGAGGGATTTGCGCAGCGTGGTACGGTGCGGTGTAGGTGGGATACGCATGTGTCTATCTATCTATTTGTAAAATAATTAGCCTAAATATTTAAAAATGCTACCCAAAGACACTATCAACGCGGACGAAGTCGCGGCCACAGCTAGTATATAATAAATATTTATATACATGTATGAGATCTTACATCGCGCAAACGATATTTTCCGCGATATTGAAATAAATAATAATAAATAAAACAAGAAATGATTGTTTGAAGTATTTTTTTAAATACACTAAAGCCTTTTTACTATTTTTGACATTGTCAATGATAAGTTTTCTCTGTTCACATGTAATAAAATTGTAATGAACTAAGAACTTAACCACAAATTGAGTCTTGAGTCTTATCACATTGCTTGCACGAGAAACGACACAAAATTGCGTTTAGTCGCGAATTTTTATGCACAAAACACTTTCTTAATATTTTGAAATACAATCTAACTACTAGAGACACTGAGAACTATTTCATAAAAGTGAATAGGTTTTCCTGTTTTTGCTGACAATTTCACTTCCATAATAACACAAAGTAGGGTTTTTATCAAAACAATTTTTGCGAATAATGCGCAATAAGTAGCAAGTTAACGCTCCGCTCCGGTATAGATATTGAAAATTGAAAGCGATTTGGATGCACGGGTTCACACCTGTCAAATCGCTTGCGGTTCGCCAGTTGAACAACTAGAATTGACTGGTGTGACCATGGTATTAGACTTCTGGCACGGTTTCCAATTGCTAAAATAATAATTTAAGATCGTTCACAAAACGAAAAATAGCCGACATCACATGCCGTGATAGTCAAAATAGCCTAGTACATCATTTCGTCAAGGTATACAACTGCATATGTCGTCAAGGTATGTAATGTGTTTGAGATGTTTATCCAGGCTATACAATCTTATAACATTTTACGATGCAACTAGGGGTTTGGGGATTGGAAGTGTTGAAACAAAAAAAAAAAAACCAATGTATAAAGAAATTAGATTATTGTTATTTTGAAATCATTACCTACATTGTAATTTAAAAAATGTTATGAACTGATCGCAAAATAAATTTTATAATATTACTTTATGAGTTTTGTTTTCAGAAGCCAAATATCTAAAAACAATAAATCAGGCAGGAATTATAGTAGATATATATACGTATATAATATACTAGCAGCCCGCCCCGGCTTCGCACAGGTAGAACAAATATGCGTATAAAATTTGCATCAGTTTGTTGCATCGAATATAAAATATGAACATATTTAACAATCATCATCATATTTCAACCAATTTACACAAAACCTTAACGAATTATGCACCTAAACCTTCCTCATAAACACTCTGGCTATTGGTGAAAACCGCATGATAATCCGTTCAGTAGATATTGTGATTATTGCGAACAGACAGACAGACGCAGTGATGAACTTTGTTTTATAATACTTACGTATTGATATTGGACGGCCCTTTGGCGTAAAGGATAGTTACCCTGATTCTGACCCGACGGTCGTTGGTTCTAATCCTAGCTACTTATACCTACCAATGAAAGTTTTATGTGCATTCATGAATCATGAGTTTTCGTACAGTGGTAGTGGAATCATTAAATCTACCAAAAAGTAGCTTACCACCAAGGAGTACATCTGCCGCCGTAACCTTACGGCGTTCCCCGACGAAAAATGTAGGGGTAATATACGTTTAACGTGTGTATCTGTGTGTCTGTCTGTAGCATCTTAGCACCTAACCGGATGAACCGCTTTTGTTTTTATTATTGATAGTTTTTTTTGTTTGATAGATGTCTTCATCGAGAGTTTTCTTAGCTTTGATTCATGAAAATTCGTTCAATCGTTATAAAATTATGAGTTTTTTTCTAGTTAATTGCGCTATGAAATCAACTTTCATAGTTCTGTATGGCTATTCTGTAGGCTATCTCGGAAGCGGAATCCGCGGTGAGATTTGAATTTCGTACAACAAAATTCAACCGTATTACGAACGTGATACGATTGAATTTCGTAGTACGAAATTCGAATCTCACCGCGGATTCCGCTGTCGAGATAGCTTACAGAATAGCCTAGCTGATCAATTCGAAAATCTTCTTCTTCAAAGATATTGTAAGAACATGGAAGCCTCCTGGACTCTACAGAATACTCAAATCCTCACCAACTTACAGCTCAGATTTTAAATGTCGTGTTTAGAGTCATTGGGAAAAGCTATTATACATAGATCAGTCGGGGTGGTTTAAAATATTATATTATATTATATTATTATATATATAGATGAATGGTATTTTATACAATTTATCATATTATTTTACTTTATTGACTTCAAATTGATTGTGATCGGTGGGGATCTACAGCAGAGCTAAGCTTATAATAATATTTTCGTAGTAACTATGACCTAATCTGTGGTTTCACTGCAAATATTTTATTAATTTTGCGATGCGTGTATGTGAAATTCGTGATATCTTCTAGAGTTTTCATTTGAATTATAAACTGTAAACGACAATTTTAATCTATAATATGTGGCCAAGCTAATTAAAGTAATTATTTGGATTAGGATTAATACTATATACTTGAAAATAGCCTTGGAAGTTATGTAATATTTTTTAACAAAAATTTTAAGATTAAAATGGTTACTGTGAGTTAACCTTAAGAGATAGACATATGTTGTCGTGGACTTTTTTGTAGGTCTTATTAAGTTGTACAACTCTTGCATAGAAAATATTCTTCCATCTATTTTCAATTAAGCAGCGTTCGTAAGAAACGTGTTTTTTCGACCGTTTATTTGCCGACTTAGGTTGCAAATTAGGTCACCACGAATGTACCTTTGATTTATACGGGATAATATATAGCCTATTTTCATTCCGAAAGTCCATTCTATGTATTAGTGAAAGAATGTTTTAAAACGGTTCAGTAGTTTTTGAGCTTACTTATTACAAACATACAAAAATACAAATGTTCTCTCTTTATAATATAATATAGTATAAGTTTATAGTATAGAGTATAGATGAATATTATTTTATACAATTTATCAAATTATTATACTATATTGACTTCAAATTGATTGTGATCGATGGGGATCTTCAGCATCGCTAAGCCTATAATAATATTTTCGTAGTAACTATGACCTAATCTGTGGTTTCACTGCAAATATTTTATTAATTTTGCGATGCGTGTTTGTGAAATTCGTGATATCTTCTTGAGTTTTCATTTGACTTATATACTGTAAAGGACAATTTTAATCTATAATATGTGGCCAAGCTAATTAACGTAATTATTTGGATAAGGATTAATACTATATACTTGAAAATAGCCTTGGAAGTGATGTGATATTTTTTAACTAAAAATTTTAAGATTAAAATGGTTACTGTGAGTCAACCTTAAGAGATAGACATATGCTGTCGTGGACTTTTTTGTAGGTCTTTTTAAGTTGTAAAGGTTGTAGGTCTTTTAAAGTAACTCTTCTTTAGAAAATATTCTTCTATCTATTTCAATTGAGCAGCGTTCGTAAGAAACGTGTATTTACGACCGTTTTTTTGCCGACATAGGTTGCAAATTAGGTCTCCGAGAATGTACCTTTGATTTAAACGGGATAATATTTAGCCTATTTTCATTCCGAAAGTCTATTCTATGTATTAGTGAAAGAATTTTTTATATCGGTTCAGTAGTTTTTGAGCCAAATCATTACAAACATAGAAAAATACAAAAATTCAAATGTTTTCTCTGTATAATATTAGTATAGATATGGTAGATCTTATATATTGTTGCCCCCCCCCCCCCACCAACACCATCACCGCCGCCACCGCCGCCCGCTCCGTCCGCCCGCGCTGCACGAGCAGCGGCCCGCAGTGCGAGGTTGAACGCGTCGACGAGCGCCCCGCACTCAAGATCCTGAAGAAGGCCTCCGGATGAGGCCGAAACATATGTCGATCGCTATATCGACATCGCGTAAGTCACGTTAAATTCCCGTTTTTAAATCTATAAGTTTAAAATAAACGTGAGTTTTTATAATAAAATTTAATCCTTATGCATTAAATAAGGTGGTAATTGTTAATCGCTTTATAATGCCAGCCTAAATTTTCTGGCGGGACAAATAATTGATTGAAGACGAGACGAGTACTTTTATGGTACCTACCCAGTATCGACTCCATAGAAAAATTCATACTAATAATACCTGAAAAAGAAGTACATCCCTAGGAAGTTGAACAACAAAAATCGCCTAGTGTGAACTCGGTATCAGCCATAGAATACAAATGAAATGACATAAATAAATGCATAGACAATAAAATGGCGATGACGCCCGCCCGCCATCAGCCATTGTTTGCTGTCAAAAGCTTGTAACGTAATGTGGAGTGTTGAATAATTTTTGTTTTCTGCGGCGTAATAACGTGTTCTAGTAATTAAAATTAGGTTTAGTTAGTGATAATCAACATGTCGAACATATCGCTCGATAAAGATACATTCTATCGGCGCATAAAAAAGTTATACGCAGCGTGGAAGGTTGGAATTGGCCCGATAATATTTTGTGATGATATTGTGTTTCCTTGCTCCAAATAGATTGTTTTACAGGCTGCAGAAGGTGAAGATGCCCTTGCAAAGGTCGACTGCTTGGTTTCGTGCGTCGGAGTGGACGAAGACACACTCTACAGCAAGTCTACGGCGCTACAGGTTTGTTGCTGTTCCATGTGCTGAATAAGCATTTTATGTAGGCTGTCTTGTTTAGCCAGTGTACTATAATAGCTTAATATTCACATTATAAGCTTCATCTATTGCTTATTGTAGAATTTGCAGTAAGTTACAGTAATAAGAAATATACAAGAAATCAAATTGAACATGTGATCTGAAGTTGATAGTTGCAATAAATATTACAGAATTACTTTTAATTAAATCATTGCGTCCTAGAATTATTTCTTTCAACCCATACATTTAATTATCAAAGCAATAATAAAATAAATAGCTTTGATTGTTTCAGTAATTATTGTATGGAATTTGGTTTTACCTTCAATATAAAATTCTGGCTCAATGTTTTCAGACTTGGCTGTTCGGATATGAACTTCCAGACACTATTACTGTTCTCACTGAATCCAGTATGTGCTTTCTTGCAAGCAAAAAGAAAATTGAATTCTTGAGGCAAATAGAAAATGGGAAAGACGAAACAGAATTGCCTCCAGTAAAGCTTCTTATTAGAGACAGAGTAAGTTGTAATATTTTTATTGCTATTTATAGATAATAAATCAAGGAAAAAATAGCTCTCATAACCTTATGGTGTTCTGGTAGCACACAGTACTTGAGAGTCAGAGTATTCTATCCCTAGCATGTTAACCATTTTTGCTACATCATCCCATATCACTAGGGGAGATAATAGTGAAATGCTAGCCTTTAAGATATGCTGATATTGAGCGTGAGCAAAGGGTATTGTGCATACAGGCAAATATGCTTGCTTGTAGGTTTGCGTGTTGTTCCGGGTATGTGAAGTTGACTCTCTTTCGAGCATACTGCACTTCCCTCTACACCTGCAGTCTCTGGGCAAGATATACTGGCTCGGCGTACAATGCTCTTCGCATACAGTTCAATATTGCGTTCAGGGTGGTGATGAGACTGCCCCGATACTGCAGCGCCTCAGGCATGTTTGCTCAAGCTTGCGTGGACTGTTTCCACGCGACCATGCGAAAGCGTGCCGTCATTGTTTCTTTGTGTGGTTTTAATACTTTATAGATATACATGTACTCTAATACCTTAAATTATTATAAGTTAATTATAATAAGTTTAAATTAGACTTAAGTCTTCTTAGGTTAATGTTATTTATGTTACCTTGTTGAACCAACTAACCCTTTTTGTTTGAAATAAATGTTGATTTTTCATGGGTTTTTTTGGATTGATCTTTTGAAAACCGGATTAAATGCATGCTATTCCGATCCATGGATCAAGACGTTGCGATCCTTTAAGAGCCCGTAAAAAAGTTGCATCCTTAGTTAGAAAATAAAATGATACATTGTATTATTTCCATCTCGTAACTGCATTAGCTAGGTACTTTATTTCTGGTGGAAATTCTTGTTGTCGTATTGTTCACTAATTAATTTTCCTCCTATATAGAATGATAAAGATAAAGAGAACTTCAACAAACTACTACAAGAGATTAAAAAATCAAAATCAGGGAAGACATTAGGTGTCTTCATCAAAGACAACTACCCCGGTGAATTCTGTGAAAGCTGGAAGAATATATTAAAAGCTGAAAAATTTGAGAATCATGACATTAGTTCAGCTATAGCACTGCTCATGGCTCAGAAGGAAGATTCGGAGGTCATAACAGTGAAAAAGGCATGCCTAGTAACAGTAGATGTCTTTACCAAGTACCTGAAAGATCAGATTATGGAAATTATTGATTCGGATAAGGTAAGGAAACAAGACACTATAAATACTATGAACTACTATACTCGAAATACTATGTTATTTTATGTAGAAAACAAGCATACTACATCCTCTATCACTATTTCTAATTTGAGGTGGAGGCAATAAATCCTGCACAGACATCCCTGAGTTGGCCTCTCATGGTGGTAAGGACTACTAACAGCCTCAAGTTGGAAAATTTGCCACTAAATATGTGATCTGTTCCGGCAGCTGTCCTTGAGCCAGTTCCGTATCTAGGCTGAGTTAGAAGTGAGATGCACTATGTGCTAAAACAAAAAAAAAAATAACAAAAAAAATTTGGAAATCGCATACAATAAAATCATAAATATTTCCATTGTCAATGATTAAAGGACAATAAGGCACCACCTCAGTAGCCATCTAACTTACATCTTAGGGTTGTAGATTTACGGCCTTACTAATAAAGTTTTTTTCACTCTGTACACACGTTGTATACCACAAAAGCTGACCAATAAAAATATTTTTGACGTAAGCCTTGGATAAAGTTGGTATACAGATGTGCCATTATCAAAGGAGGCTGTCCATTTCTTAAACAGCCTGGGACCCTAGTTTAGCGAGTGTGTTAAGGATTAAAATGGCGGATTTCTCTATTATCAGCTGATTGAAATCATGTCCAGAAATAGTAACTATTATTGAATCTGTGTCTAGTATTCTGTAAAAAAGGTTTTGATTCTTCAAACTTCAAAAAGTATGCTGTCATTTGAGGATCGTTTGCATGTGTTAGATTTGTTCTCATTGAAATGGATTACATAAATTATTTCGACATATTTGACCATTGGGAGATAGAAGAGGCAAATAAAAAAATCGAAAACATTATGAAGACCGTGCAGATCCATTATTTTGAACAATTCAGATTTTCCATTTTAAATACAAATAACGGGTTTACGAAAAGCTATGCGGAAGAAACTAAACGCAGTGATTACATTCTCTTTGCAAATTGACAGTTTATTCAAAGATGGCTACAATCATGTTTATATTGTAGCCATGGAGACCGCTAGTCTTCATGGCTACAATGTCAACAGCGTAGACAGAGGACAACAGTCAATTTGAGTGTTTCGTTCTAAAATTTGTTTTAATTCTTTCACTCCTACTAAAAGAAAATATTTTCTATTATGTCAACTAATTTCAATAAAAAGTTCCAAAAACAACGGAATTTGATTAATATTGCATTCCTAAAATAAAATTTCATGACTAATATTAATAATTAGTAAACTTTATGAAATAATAATTTACGGAACTATTTAAGACGTAAACAGTTTCTAAACGAATTGACTAATAGTTGCCAGATGAAAAATAAAAAAGTGTTAAACGTCTATGTAGATACCCACCTCCTATTCAATGTTTATTAGTCAAACAATAGATTGACGCGTGTTTAGCGCTTATTCTTTGTGCAACTGCACAACCGTTTAACAGACGTATAGACAAATTTTTATTAGTAAGGCCGTTTATGTTTATGTTTCATGAACTCTTGCATTGGTTCTGTGAAGATCCCAATACTCCTTTTTAAAATTGCCAACAACTGGAAGTTTAGTGCAATTTATGTTACTCATTGATCAGTCACTATTATATATCACAATATCTATTAACATTTTATTACAGAAAGTGAAACACTCCAAACTAGCAGAAGGTGTTGAAGCAGCTATATCGGATAAGAAATATGTGACAGGTGTTGACACAAGCCAAGTGGATATGTGCTATCCCCCCATCATCCAATCTGGGGGGAATTACAGTTTGAAGTTTAGTGCAGTTTCTGACAAGAATCACTTACATTTTGGAGCTATAGTGTGCTCTCTAGGAGCCAGATACAAGTCTTACTGCTCCAATATAGTCCGAACATTGCTCGTAAATCCAACAGATGAGGTTCAGAGCAATTACAACTTCCTGTTGAATTTGGAAGAGGAAGTGATGAAGAAACTTGTTGCTGGAGTTAAGCTATCCACTGTGTACGAAGCTGGATTAGAATTGGCAAAGAAGGAAAAGCCAGATTTAGTTGATAATCTTACTAAATCTTTTGGGTGGGTGATTGAATTATTTTATGATTTATAATTTATCCTTGCATTTGTTTAAAAATTCCCATTTTCATTGCAAATAAGTTGGATTCATATTTTTTGGTTTGTGTGTCTTTCCCAATTATGTATTTTATTAAATTTTATGCAACACATTACTAATCTATATTGTGTCATAAGATTACGATTTAGCTTACATCAGTCTATTGCAGGATAAGGATCCAGCACGAGAATGATAAAGATCTTGATGAATCTTGCCATACATTATTTAGAAGTACACAGAATATTTTGGTTACAGGTTCGCAATGGGTATAGAGTTTCGCGAAAGCTCTATTGTGATAGGTCCCAAAACTAGTACCATCGCCAAAAAAGGAATGGTGTTCAACATAAACATTGGTTTGGCTAACTTAACGAACAGTGCATCCACAGAGAAAGAAGGCAAGGTGAGACCATAGTACAATTATTTATTAGTATTTTTTATTCCAGATAATTTGCACTTGACCACTATCTCACCTGATGTAAAGTGAAGATAAATTGTGCTTACCTGGAAATGGAAGATGATGAAGTATTCTTATGACCAACAAATGAAAATTACTAATTTTGTGTTTGTCAACTAATCATTAAATCTACCAAAAAGCAGCTTACCACCAAGGAGAACATCTGCCGCCTTAACCTTACGGCGTTCCCCGACGCAAAAAGTAGGGGTAATATACGCTTAACGTCTGTATCTGTGTGTCTGTCTGTAGCATCTTAGCATTCTTCTGCATCTTAGCGGGCTGCTAGTCAAAAATAAATAAAAACCAAGACCAACCATCATACCTTAACTTAGCAAACCAGTCTTTGTACACACAATTCCAAAAACACAATCACAAAATATATTCAAGAAACATAATATTCAATATCTTTTTTTAATTCTTAAATGTTTTGTGAATATTCCAGACATACGCACTTTTCATTGGCGACACAGTGTTAGTAAATGAGGAACAACCAGCGTCCTTGCTCACACAATCAAAGAAGAAAATAAAAAACATTGGTATATTCCTCAAAGATGACGACGAAGAGGAAGAAGAGGAAAAAGAAAATAAGACTGAAATACTCGGTGAGAACTGTTTGATCAGCTTTGTAAATAATGCAGAAGTTGTTGAATTCTGGTTTCAAGAGCTCTGTATAGATTTTGCTTTTGCTATGCATTCAATTATAATTTTTTGAAGTTTTTATTAAGGAGTTGATAGCTCAGAGAGTCTATTGTATAGTCTAAACTCTAACATTGATATTGCCTTTATGCTAGAGAAGGCGATGCTGAAATATGACTTTATACCAGTATTTCCTTCTCTCTGGCGTAATAAGGTAGAAATAATGTTGTAGACCTTTATTAGATGTTCAGACCGTCAGACTAAAAGCTTTTTAAAAATCAAGAAAAAGAGCATGACTGTTGCTTAAAGTAAATGATCCACAGACATAATGATCAGTAGAATATTGGATTAGTTATCCAAAGTGTGCAATTATGATTTTTATGTACCTAAAATGTGATTTGTTTTTAACTCTAACCGTTTACTTACATGCAATCGTGGACGAACAGAGAACGGCGGTAAGTTTCTTAGCTTTATTACACTAATTGCATGTTTATTCTAGCTGTGATAGTCTTGAAATGCTCACAAATATCTTTACTATGCTAATGTATTGTAATGTAATGTCAAATACTCGCTGATGTGCCTTAAAGTGTGAAAACAGGACGGAGCTTGTTGCGCACTCTGTCGCACTTACGGGCCTTACGGAAGGCATAGTGATGCACCACTGTTGTATCGATGTTGATCGATACAATAGTAAAGAATGCAAAGTAAAACTGGTTATCGATAAGTGACGAATCCCACGCGTCGCTTCGATGATTTATGGCACCGCGGGCAGCGGGTGTTTAATATTAGTATAGTCCTTAGCATAATATTATTTCGTTCAGATAAAAATCCCTTCACACTTTTTAACGTAGTTTAATAGAACAATGTGCTATAGTTATTAGTTGGTAAATGGTATTGCTTTATGTCGAATCTCAATCATGCACCGCATTGTAAATTGTCTTGAGGCAAGCTTCGTCACCTACTGCATGATCTTTCGTGATTGATGAGTCGCTTTAATTCATTGTATGCGAATACTGATACAACTTTTACATATTAAAACTATAGTATATCTAACATGAAACGGCGCTAGATTAGCACAACTTTTATTACGAATGCTGGTCTTAGAGTGTGCTAAAATACACTACTTATTCACACGTACTCATCATTATGTGCGTCTCGCCAAAAATATGCATGTATGCATACATCCTTAACTGTAAAGACGGTTGCCACATCGAAACCTTGTTTATAGCGAATAAGGACGGGACGGCCTGACACACTGTCAAGGCAGGATTGCCGAGCCTTGTGAAAGCTATCATAATATCTCATACATTACTACTTTACGCGGCATGGCGACGGTTAGCTCTCTCATTTACATTTAACATTCTTATACAAAAAGACTTTGAATGGTACTAAGGTATCAACTACAACATTGAAAACAAGATCCTCCAACCAAGTATCCTTGGCAGTTATTACTTAAGTCCAAATGGAATTCATAATCGACAGCAATCTATTATTTTCAATAAATTTAAAGTTATATACTGTTGAAAACCAGTGAATTGATCGGGGCTACAATTTTGTTAGCTAGTGAGAAAAAACCGATCCAGTGTTATGATGCCAATGCGCTGTTTGTTGTCTGACTGTAACAGAGTTTGCTTGCTCACAGGGGGACCCTTGTCTGGTTGGCGGGTCATGTTGCCAACCATGTAGTTTATGCCTCATACAAACCTTATTCAAAATGTGTATAACTCTTCCGAATGCTAATAAAGTAGTACACTCGCAGGCAGAGGCAAAAGAACAGCAGTAATAGAATCCAAGCTTCGTACGGAACATTCCTCTGAAGAGAAACGTAAGGAACATCAACGCGAACTTGCCATTACTCTCAATGAGAAGGCCAAGGAACGTCTCGCAAAACAATCCAGTGGAAAAGATACTGAGAAGTTGAGAAAAAGCACAGTTTCGTATAAAAGTGTCAGCCAAATGCCGAGGGAAAATGAAGTGAAGGAATTAAAATTGTATGTTGGTGAGTGTTCTGACAATTTCTCTGTTTATCTAGCAATGTTATAATTCGAGTGACGTGGTGTAAACGAGTCTGATTCTGTGTAATAACTACATGAAGCTATCAGTTATTATTTGGTTTCAAAATGTATCAATAGTGAGCTCAGAGAAATGTCGACAAAGCCTTTTCTAAAGCATCTGGACCCCCATTATGTCATCCCTAAACCATTATGTCTGCAAGGTCTTCTATTGTTTTTTTTTTTTTAAAGCATAGGATCGCACATTACTAGTAGTCTTGTAAACCCCTCCAACTAAGCTAAATATGCTTGTGTCTGAAGTGCGTTCACGTCAATAGCGCATTGGGTGGGGATCGAGTTCACGACCTCTCGACGCCTTAGCCATTGGGCTATTGCTGCTTACAGATAATTGACTAGAGAGAGAAAAAATATCCCTTATTTCTTTATGTTTAAACAAAAGAACACAAAGTATTAGCTTGCCCGTTACATATTTAAAACAAAATTAAAATAAGCTACTATATTTTCAATATGAGAAACGTTATAACATTTCCATTAGACAAAGTGGAATAACCAAAGTATCTCGCTTTCTGCTAACCAATATACAATTTCCAGATCGTAAATACGAGACAGTAATCCTGCCGATATTCGGCGTACCCGTTCCATTCCACATCTCTACGATAAAGAACATCTCTCAGTCTGTGGAAGGAGACTACACATACCTTAGGATAAACTTCTTCCATCCTGGAGCCACCATGGGCAGGAACGAAGGAGGCAACTACACGCAACCTGACGCCACATTTGTCAAAGAAGTGTAAGTTACATTTACATATAAAAAATGTATATTTTCAGAGGCAGTTCTCATTCTAGGCCTAGCGTGCTACCATCCTCGACCACATCATCACTTACCAACAGGTGAGATAATGGTCAAACTCTGTTCTCTTTCTAATGTGCTTAGATATTCTTTTTACTATCACTGCAGAATCTGCATTTGCGCAATAAGTGCTTAATCTTAATCGTCAGAAAACGTATTGTTATTTTCTCGTGATCTCTCCGTTTGCATAATAAAACACATCATCATCATCATCATCAGCCGGTGTCAGTCCACTGCTGGACGTAGATAAAACGGCATATGACCGGCATATACCCGGGTGTCTGAAAGAAATCGCTTTTAGCGATAAGACCGCCATTTGTACTGCTTCTTTCCGTCTCTATTTGTTATTTCTTGGTGTGCTAGTAAAGAGTTGTTGTATTGTAGTTAGTTAGTTAGTTTCTTAGTTTATGGCTTCAGTCTGTGGCTCGTTGTCACAATTCTGCCAATGTCCGTTCATGCTAGCTTCATATTGTATGACAACCATGTTTTTTAAATTCCAGAACATACCGAAGTACAAACACAAAAGAGCCAGGCGAAATATCCCCTCCTTCTTCCAACCTCAACACTGGCTTTAGATTGATCAAGGAAGTACAAAAGAAATTCAAAACTCGCGAAGCGGAAGAGAGAGAAAAGGAAGATTTAGTGAAACAAGACACTCTAGTACTCTCACAGAGCAAAGGAAACCCCAAATTAAAAGATTTATACATAAGACCAAATATAGTAACGAAGAGAATGAGTGGATCGTTAGAATCACATACGAATGGGTTTAGATTCACATCAGTAAGAGGAGACAAAGTAGATATCCTGTACAATAATATAAAGAATGCATTCTTCCAACCGTGCGATGGAGAAATGATTATTTTACTACATTTCCATTTAAAACACGCTATTATGTTTGGTGAGTATAATTTTTTTTTAATTGTGACTGACAAGCACTTGGCTGCTTTGTCACCTGATGTTAAGCGAAGATGCGAGCTAACGGTTAGCTCACACCGACACGCGACATGTCGTGACGCGCTCATTTTTAGATAGTAATACAAAATAGAACTTTATTTGCTACACAAAAAGATACACATTTCATTAGGTTAATTCTATGGTGTCTCGCTGCGCGGCGCATTAGCATCGTCGCGTCGCGGTGTGAACTGTCCCTTAGACGGAATTGTCATAATCACCTTACCGATATCATATATCATTACTTATATTCATTATCTCTTAGGTTCTGATTCTAATAAATAAAGCTAAACAAAGACACCGTTGTGCAGTCCTAAAGTGATTTGTGTCATTGTTGTAAGACCTACATTAGCACCCTCGCTGCGCTCGCGTGCTAACTTCACGCCGTGCAATAATTGACAACTTACGAGTATCGTATATTATTTTGTAGCTGTCAGTGTGACATAAACCCGCACTTTACGCTTGCTACGCTTTTCCGTCAATTAGAAGATTATTGCACGGCGTGAAGTTAAAAAGTGCTAAACGTCGTGCAATAATCGACTATTTATGTTTAGGTCACACTGTGCTATAAAAAGATTAAATAACAACTAAACAACATCCAACTAAACTGTACCTTATTGACTAACAGCTAAACATCCAATTGCTACCTTCAACATTACAGGTAAAAAGAAGCACGTAGATGTACAATTCTACACAGAAGTGGGAGAGATAACAACAGACTTGGGTAAACATCAACACATGCACGACCGTGATGACCTCGCAGCTGAGCAGAGCGAGCGAGAACTGCGGCACAAACTGAAGGTTGCCTTCAAAAGCTTCTGCGAACGTGTCGAGAACATGACCAAGCAGGAGGTCGAGTTTGATACTCCCTTCAGGTAAGCTTTATGATACTTTCTTAGCATTGAAAGAAGTACAAAGACTATGTTATTGTTATTGTAACAAATTTGGGCATTAAACTCAATAACACATGACTATAGCTAAAGATCTGTACAGTTGATTTCTCAACCGTAAAAATCCAGCAGTTAACCAATATGGGCCAGAGAGTTGGCTAAGAAGGCAGAATATGCTAGAAAAGTCTTTTTAACCTGGCGTCTTGGCCGTCTTATTAGCACATGTTTCATCCATCTCGGTCACGTAGTCTACCCAAGAGCAGTTACTGACTTATCAATTATTTCCACCTGCAGAGAACTAGGCTTCCCCGGAGCACCGTTCCGTTCAACAGTCCTGCTGCAGCCTACATCGGGCGCGCTCGTCAACCTCACCGAGTGGCCGCCATTTGTGATAGCACTGGAAGACGTGGAGCTGGTCCACTTCGAGCGAGTGCAGTTCCATCTGAAGAACTTCGACATGGTGTTCGTGTTCAAAGACTACGCGAAAAAAGTCGCCATGGTGAATGCTGTGCCTATGAATATGCTGGATCATGTCAAGGAATGGCTCAAGTGAGTTATATATATCTTAGATAGATAGATAGATAACACTTTACGTGCATACCACTTATAAAATAAATATTGAACATAAATAACAATAAAACACTTAAGCTATGTAATGCAAAGGGCGGTCTTATCGCTTAAAGTGATTTCTTCCAGACAACCAAACAGAGAAAGATATTGCGAGACTGTAACGGACGGTGGTGTTTTGATTTTTATATCTTATATATACATACATGTTAGTATATATACATGTAACACATACATACTAATAATACTTATATACATTATACTGTACTTATATACTTCTTACTGTGTTCAAAATATGTCCACTCATTTTCTTAGCCCCTATTGGTGCTGGCTGGAGCGGCTTGAATGTAAGATAATCCATTAAATGCATAGTTTCGTGCTTGTCTGGAAGTGAAAGACGGCAATGAGACGAAATGCTGGAAAATTTATATTTTGTTCAATCTACACAGTTGTCTTCCAAGCTAGCTGGCACCGAACATCTTGCCTCATACTCGTCATAATTAAGAAATATGTAGTTACTTATAGCTTGTCTCATATTGCTACCAAAATAATTGAACTGATCTTATGAATATTTTTGAGAAGATAGTTTCATGCCTTGTGGGTAAATAGATATTTGGTTTTGTCATTTTTCATCAACACAGTCATTCATTACAGGGCAGGGGTAAAACTTTTGAAATAGCTCAATAGATTTGGGGAAAATGTTGTATGAGGATACTTTGATACCCCTTGGAAGGTTTATTTTTTTGTTGCATAGCAATACAAAACATTTGCCACAAAGTTATTTATTGTTTTGTAGGTAAGTACGTAAGTGTGGGTCTTGAATTCACGAATACTCTTAAATGTTTACAGTTCATGCGACATCCGGTACTCGGAAGGTATCCAGTCCCTTAACTGGACCAAAGTAATGAAGACGATCACGGACGACATTGAAGGTTTCTTCGACAACGGTGGCTGGTCCTTCTTAGACCCGGAGTCTGATGAGGAACATGCTGCTCAGGTAATGTTACAATATGAAGATATTCTTTCTAATGGAAGTGTTCACGGATGTTACTGTGCTTGCGTCGTAATGTTACTTTTTGTGTTCATGACATTTGCAAATAGAAGTAGCAAAGTTGAACTTTTCTGATCAAATAATGGATCTGCAAAAATGAGTCGATATGATGAGTATGAGTTGAGATGTGCATCTAAGAAATTTAAATTTAAAAAATAACAATAATATCGATCAATTTAGTTCTCATGCACTATTTTATTGTACTAAACTATATTGTACTATACGGTATTTATTTTTATAAGTATTTATTATTGATCTCACGTTGCATTTATATGTCGACTACTGATATAGGCGTTTGACCGTTATCTCACCTGTTGGTAAGTGATGATGCGGTCGAAGATGGTAAGCACGCTAAGCCTAGAATGGAAACTGGCTCTCAATGATAGCTGCCCGAACACATTAGATGTTTGGCGATAGATTTTCTAACTTGTATATGTGTCTTTGGCGCTCAAAAGGTTACAATTCCATTGTGCACATACAGGACGAAGATACAGAAGAGGAAGACGATGCGTACGAGCCGACAGACGCCGAGACCGAGGAGGAGTCAGACGACGGCTCCGAGTACGACTCCGAAGCTTCCGAAGAGTCTGACGTCTCTGGGGGGGATAGTGATGGTAAACTATTGTCGTTTTATACACTACTTCGTTCACTGCCTTGCAGAGGAAGGCACAATCAACTGTCAGCACTGATTTATCGGATTTAGTTTTTTAGGGTTCCGTACCTTAAAAGGAAACAGATACCCTTATAGGATCACTTTGTTGTCAGTCTGCCAAGACCCTTTATTTCCGGAATGCGGAGAGGTATCAAATTGAAACTTATATCAAATACAAGTAAAAAATTATGCCATACATAAACACAGCACGCAGGCCGCGTCATTGATCGCGCACGCGCCTGTCTGTTATAGTTTATGAACAACCGACATCCACATAGCAGCTGTTTTAACCTACCAAACTGGTATAATCCTACTTCCTTCCTACTAATATTATTAACGCTAAAGTGTGTAAGAATGTATGGATGTATGTTTGTTACTCTTTCACGCAAAAACTACTGAACCGATTGAGCTGAATTTTAGTATGTAGATAGACCTAGACCCTGGAATAACACACAAGATACTTTTTATCCCGATATTCCCACGGGAACGATGTCTACGCGGGTAAAACCGCGGGGCACAGCTAGTACATAATAATTTTGCAACATTTTGACGCATGTGTGAAAGCTATATCGAGTAAAGTAAACTAATAATTATTTTTAACCATTAACATACAATCTTGCAGAGGCAGACGAAGAATCCGGCAAGGACTGGTCGGATCTCGAAAGAGAAGCGGCGGAAGAAGACAAGAAGGAGCGGAACTACGACCGAGCGGAAGACTTCGGCGGCGGAAAGCGGAAGAATCAACGCGGTAGACGAGACTTTGAAGAGGATGAGGGTAGAAGCAAGAAGAGTAAAGGCTCCAGCAACCACAAGAGTTCCAGCTCCAACCATAAAAGCTCCAGCTCGAATCATAAGGGCTCTAGTTCCAACCATAAAAGTTCAAGTCACAAGAGTTCGAGCTCGAATCATAAAAGCTCAAGTCATAAGAGTCCATCTAAACACAGTAGCAGCAGGTAAATACTGAATGCTTATAGTATAATTAAGATAGTTTTTAAACTAAAACAACAGACTTCCATGCCGCGCGAGTCAGTAGCAAGTAAAATGAAAATGAAATGAAATGAAAATTATTTATTTCGCAACAATATGATTGACAGCACATAATGAACAAAATACAACATTTGTATTTTTGTATGTTTGTAATAATTTGGCTCAAAAACTACTGAACCGATTTAAAAAATTATTTCGCTAATACATAGAATGGACTTTCGGAATGAAAATAGGCTATATATTATCCCGTTTAAATCAAAGGTACATTCGTGGTGACCTAATTTGCATCCTAAGTCGGCAAAAAAACGGTCGAAAAAACACGTTTCTTACGAACGCTGCTTAATTGAAAATAGATAGAAGAATATTTTCTATGCAAGAGTTGTACAACTTAATAAGATCGACAAAAAAGTGCGCGACAGCATATATCTATCTCTTAAGGTCAAAGTCAAAGTCAAAGTCAAAGCATTTATTCAGTATATGGGCAAATTAAAAATTAGCACTTACACACGTCAAATAACATTAAATAGATCATATTCAACAAAAAATATAGATATTAACAGAAACATAACGCTTTGAATTTACAAAAAAAAAAACAAAGCCATTCAGCTTTCATCTAGACGTCGAACGTCACACTTAAAACACATGTTTAATTCCCCTTATTAATGTAGGGTTGCCAACCGTACCATTACGTGCACCCGCAACCCAGTGCATGTTTCAGTACTTCAGACAATTTTTATCCAAAAAATTGTGAAATAATGAAACATAATAGATAAATAAAACGCAGACTAATTGCAGTACAAATCATGTTCCGAATGGAACTGATTGTCCGACTATCTATATAAGGTTGATATAAGGTTGACTCACAGTAACCATTTTAATCTTAAAATGTTTGTTAAAAAATATTACATAACTTCCAAGGCTATTTTCAAGTATATAGTATTAATCCTTATCCAAATAATTACGTTAATTAGCTTGGCCACATATTATAGATTAAAATTGTCCTTTACAGTATATAATTCAAATAAAACTCTAGAAGATACCACGAATTTCGCATACACGCATCGCAAAATTAATAAAATATTTGCAGTGAAACCACAGATTAGGTCGTAGTTACTACGAAAATATTGTTATAAGCTTAGCTATGCTGTAGATCCCCACCGATCACAATCAATTTGAAGTCAATATAGTATAATAATATGATCTATTGTATAAAATAATATTCATCTATATATATATAATAATATAATATTTTAAACCACCCCGACTGATCTATGTATAATCTTTTCATTAAAAGCATTCCAATGACTCTAAACACGACATTTAAAATCCGAGCTGTAAGTTTGTGAGGATTTGAGTATTCTGCAGAGTCCAGGAGTCCACGTTCTTACAATATCGTTGAATTTTCGAATTGATCAGACCTATAAAAGTTGATTTCATAGCGCAATTAACTAGAAAAAAGCTCATAGTTTTATAACGTTTGAACGAATTTTCTTGAATCAAAGCTAAGAAAACTCTCGATGAAGACATCTATCAAACAAAAAAAAAACTATCAATAATAAAGACTAAAATCGGTTCATCCGGTTAGGTGCTAAGATGCTACAGACACACAGATACACACGTTAAACGTATATTACCCCTACATTTTGCGTCGGGGAACGCCGTAAGGTTACGGCGGCAGATGTTCTCCTTGGTGGTAAGCTACTTTTTGGTAGATTTAATGATCCCACTACCACTGTACAAAAACTCATGATTCATGAATGCACATAAAACATTCATTGGTAGGTATATAGCTAGGATTAGAACCAACGACCGTCGGGTCAGAATCAGGGTAACTATCCTTTACGCCAAAGGGCCGTCCAATATCACTACGTAAGTATTATAAAACAAAGTGCATCACTGCGTCAGTGCGTCTGTCTGTCTGTTTGCAATAATCTCAATAGCTACTGAACGGATTATCATGCGGTTTTCACCAATAGCCAGAGTGTTTATGAGGAAGGTTTAGGTGCATAATTCGTTAAGGTTTTGTGAAAATTGGATGAAATATGACGATGAT
Source organism: Cabera pusaria (assembly GCA_954871355.1). Lineage (NCBI taxonomy): Eukaryota > Metazoa > Arthropoda > Insecta > Lepidoptera > Geometridae > Cabera > Cabera pusaria. The sequence goes on from OX940892.1 coordinate 23,263,865, forward strand.
TGTTAAATATGTTCATATTTTATATTCGATGCAACAAACTGATGCAAATTTTGTAGGCATATATGTTCTACCCGTGCGAAGCCGGGGCGGGCTGCAAGTACAGATATATAAGTAGAGATATATATCATCAGATCTCGATAAAATTTATATGGGACCACCTTGGTTCACAATAAGCGGAGTAATCGCGTAACATACATACAAAGAAAAGAGACGAATTGAGAACCTCCTCCTTTTTGGAAGGCGGTTGAGAATAATGTTGAGTGCATACCAAAGAAAAAAATTATTTTTTAGGGTATTACACACATACATAAAATCACGCCATTTTCCCGTTGGGGTAGGCAGAGACTACTTCTTTCCACATGCTGCGATCCTGACACACGTCTTTCGCTTCTTCCACTTTCTTGAGCGCCTTCATACATGCTCGCCGGTTATAGGTACTTTTGACTTGGCCTTTCTTTAAAACTCTGTAAACTTTATTTTGTGTATTGATATCACATATTCACACATCACAGACCCCGTTATGTTGAGTACTTACTCGACTATCTCACAATATTAATAGTAACTTTGGTCAAATATGAAATCATAAGTCTATAAGTTAAGGCAATAACGAAGCATAAAACAAAAAGCAGCATTTAGAATTCAGCAAACTTATTCATATTTATTCACTGGGTGACGGCAAATTTGAACACAATATGTCCTTTCAGATTTAAAAAATGTAAATTTCCAAGAAGAAATATCAAGTCTTACAGAGCATGCAATGCATCTCTTAAAGGACAACGAGGACCGTTTATCTTTAGGAGGGCCGTCTGTTTGTCGCATAATTTCATATAAAAAAACTCAATAGGCGTAAACGCAATATCAATCTGCTCAGAGGGCATTCTTACCATACCCATATATATGTATACAACTTGTTTAACAATTTATGGATAACCCAAAACATGATGAATTCCACAGCCCGTCAAAGAACCGAGACAAGCACCACAAGTCGTCGCACAACAGTTCGAGCGACAAGTCTCGGCGCGACGACAAGAAGCGCAGCTCGGGCGACCACAAGTCCTCCTCCAACAAGCGGTCGCGGGACGACAGCCGTGATCACGACCGCGCCTCCAAGAAGTCCAAGTGAGTAGTTTACTTATTAGTTTCACGCCTTTTATCACCATTTTGGCGCTACGGACGACCGTGACCCTAGGGCTAACTAAAGGTTATCACTCACATGCACGACTCCGCTCCCACCTGGCAAAAATGTTCATTAAAATGTAAGCCGTTATAAAAAGTAAGTAATGTAATGTAAATTTTATTTTAGTTTAGGTATTTAACACCATATTTAACCCCCCATGTACATTAAACAAATCCTCATTACCCAAAGGTTGTCTGGAAGAGATCACTCTCAGCGATAAGACCGACTTTTGTATCACTTATTTGTGAGTTTTTTAATGTTTTCTGAATGGTGTTCAATAAAGAGTTTTTCTATTCTATTCTAAGCCTTATGATGTTACATAAGGCTTACATTTAAATGAACATTTTTTGCCGGGTGAACTGTATTGGACTTATGCAACCTTATGGCGTAATAGGCGTGACGAAAGATTTTGAAATCCTCTTCTGTAATGTGGGAACACATTTGTGGGGGCTATATTGCTCGCGTCCGTAGGATTTTCCCTTGATGTCCTACACGTGTCGCCTGGGTGGCGCCAAAAAAGCAGTACTTTTTCAGGTGGTAGCCTTAGGCCGCGGCGTGTTACCACCCACCAGACAAAGCCATGCCGCCAAGCGGTCGCTTTACAGCATGATGTTTGGTGAAGCCATTTGTTGGGAAAACGGGTCGGATACAGTTGCGCTTATTTTAATCTCTCCGAAACTGGTTTACTAAGATGATTTATCTGAATGTGTGTCACTGTGTTGGTAAATGAGCGTCTCGATCCACTTCCGTGTTCCCAACCTACCTTCACTCCCCTTTATTTATGGCAAGGAAAAATAACAGAAAGTCGGTTTCACAGCGGAAGCACGTCCTCTCTACAAGTGCATTTTTCTAACATCCGAGGCTTGCACTCAGATATCAATGCAGTCCACCACCACCTCGAAACTGCTAAACCGCACCTTCTGTTTCTCACGGAGACGCAGATTAAATGTCCAGCTGACGCAGCATATCTCGCTTACGCTACGTCCTAGAGCATCGCTTCAGGGCGCGTGCTGGAATCTGCATGTATGCTCGCGATATCATTTGTTTTCGGCGTCTCCGTGATCTTGAGGACCCCAAATGTTCCACCATGTGGGTTTTGGTGGACACTGGTATGGAGAAAATTCTCTATGCTGGTATCTACCGTTCCGTTCGCACAGCGGAGACGAGGAGACAACTAGGCTCACTAACTATCTCAGTGAGGCGGCCGATGTAGCCCAACAACGGTATCCATCAGCTCAATTAGTGCTTATGAGGGATTTTAACGCCCACCATCAAGACTGGCTATACCCATACCAGAGCACAGACCATGCTGGTCGAGAGATGCGTAAGCTTGCCTTCACTCAGCTGGTCCAGGAAGCAACAAGGATACCGGATGTTGATGGCCATACAGCCAATTGCTTGGACCTTCTGCTGATAACAGATCCAGACCGCTACTCAGTGTCGGTTTCATCACCCTTGGGTAGCTCCGACCACTGTCTGGTAAAGTCTGTATCAGACTACTCACCACCCGATCCCAGCCCGAAAGGGTCTCGGCAGGTATGGCGATACAGGTCCAGCAGATTGGGATGAGATGCGAAGCTTTTTCGCGTCTTACCCTTCGCGGCAAGTTTGCTTTTCTTCGAGCGATCCCTCAACTTGCGCGGATGCTGTGACAGAAGTATTACGCCAGGGTATGGAGTATTACATACCTTTTTCTGACGTCCCTCTGTCCGGTAAAGCTCGCCCTTGGTTTAATTCCGAATGTAGAGATGCTGAAGCAAGTAAAACCATAAGGCTTACTTAACCTGGGCTGATGCTCGAACCCGCAAAACTAGAGATGTTCGCGAAAAGAAGAAAGCCTTTAACAAAGCCGCTAAATCTTGCAAAAAGGCTCTCAAGAAGGCTCGCTTCGACCACGAACTGGGAACAAACTTGCTTCTTACCCCTCGGGTAGTAAAGCGTTCTGGTTCCTGGCGAAGTTGATCAAAGATAACTTCTGCCGTCCCTCACTGCCTCCACTGCTGAAACCCGACGGATCACTAGCTCACACCGCTAAAGAGAAAGCAAATGTATTTGCTACTCTGTTTGCGGAGTCTTCACGTTTAGATGCTGGCAATGCTGTACCTTCTAGTTTGCCGTCATGCGGGAAGTTTATGTCGGAAATCCGCATACGGCGAACCGAAGTGCGCAAAGCGTTGCGCGATCTGGACGTGAATAAAGCTAGTGGACCAGACGGTATGCCAGCTATAGTCTTGAAGACGTGTGCGCCTGAGTTAACTCCTATTCTGACACGTCTCTTTCGCTTGTCTATGGCGACTGGTCAAGTGCCGAAGTCTTGGAAGCAAGCTAACGTGCAACCCGTGCCCAAAAAGGGTAGTCGTGCTGACCCTACCAATTACAGGCCCATCTCAGTCACTTTTATACTCTGTAAGACTATGGAACGTGTACTGAACCACAGGCTCCTAACATACCTAGAAGCAAACGATCTCCTCAGTGACCGATAGTACGGGTTCCGCCGAAACCGGTGTACTGGTACTGGGGTCCTTCTAGCGTATGCCACTCACATTTGGAGCGAAGCCATTGAGAATCATGGAGAGGCGCTCGCCGTCTCTCTTGATATCTCTAAGGCCTTTGATAGGGTATGGCACGACAGCCTTATTAGCAAGTTTCCTTCATACGACCTCCCCACTGGTTTTTGTGTCTGGATATCAGATTTCTTGAGGGAACGGTCGATTCGTGTGGTCATTGATGGCTGCTCGTCCGACCAATTGGCTATAAATGCCGGTGTTCCTCAAGGGTCAGCATTTTCTGCAACGCTTTTTCTGCTGCATATTAATGACCTGCTAAAACCTGGTATTTTTGGGTATGCAGATGACAGCACCGTTGTGGAGAGTTATATGTCTAGTGCACGAACCAGTACAGTACAAATCCAGTCTCATAGAGAAGCGATGGTTCTGCGCTTAAACTTTTCCTTGAAGGCAGTTTCCGATTGGGGCGAAGCCAATCTGGCTAAGTTTAATGCTTCTAAAACCCAGGCTTTTCTCTGCCAAACGGAGTCCATTTCAACTGGCTCCTACTTTCAAGAATGTGTCCGTGCCAATAAATTACCAACTTGAGCTTCTTGGCATCTCATTAACACCAACTCTCAATTTCGGCTCTTATATTGAGTCTAAAGCCCAGATAGCCTCCAAAAAGCTTGGAATTTTGTCTAAGGTGAGACAATACTTCACACCGGGACAGTTGCTCAATCTCTATCAAGCACAAGTCCGGTCGTGTATGGAGTACTGTTCTCACCTCTGGGATGGTTCTGCCAAATACCAGCTGCAGACACTATTGAGAGGAGAGCCAAGAAGCTCATCAAGGACGACCAACTAGTAAGCAAAAGACTCGAGTCTCGAGCATCGTCGGAAGGTCGCTTGCTTGTCGGTTTTTTATCGGATTAATTTCGGAGAGTGACTTCATAACTTGATTCCGCCATCCCCTTTTTATAATCGGACGAGCAGAGATACTAAGAGGCGCCACTGCTTCATGGTGGCTATACCATTTACGCGTACAAAGCGATTGGCATCTTCTTTCATCATACGTACTGCCAAGGAATGGAATTCCCTGCCCGAGTTTGTGTTTCCGATTAGATACAACATAGGGGTCTTCAAGTCGCGAGTGAATAGGTATCTTTTGGGTAAGCGCGCTACATCATCGACCGCATCGTCACTTAACATCAGGTGAGATAGTGGTCAAGCGATTCCCATTTTCACATTAAAAAAAAAACATTTGCTATTCACGAAAAAACCTATATATCGGGAATTAATTTAAGTTTAAAGAAATTTTTAAAATATTTCTTCAATAGTGCGCAAAAACAGCTGACATGTGTCATGGCGTCGGCTGTGACGTCACGCATAGGTTAATGACATACTTAACGTAGTAACTATTATGTAATCTGTGACAATGAATATACATGGGTTTTCCAAAATTTAATAACATTTTCAAGAAAACCTCGTAAGAGGACATAGGCGTGACGTCATGCGCTGTAATTGGTGTTTCAATCAAAATTTTGTTTTATTTCATTGAAAATCTTAATAATCTCAATTTTTTATATAAAACTAAACTAGTATTTTAATATGTATTTTCCCCTAAACTCATCAAATCTTCGATTATTTGATACTGTCGTCATGCCTATTGTATTTCATACGGGCTTAGGACGGCGTCTTTTTCATTTAATTCATTACAATACAATCACTTACGGTGTTCCGCCAGCACAGTTCTTGGAGAATTCTAGGCCTACCAGTGTTCAACCATCTTCGACCACGTCATCGCTTACCACCAGACAAGATCAAACGTTAGCCTAATATATTTACAAAAAATCAATGTTCAGCAATAATCCGGCTGGTTCAGATTGTGTGTCTAGACTGGTCTGCCTTTGCTCGTAGTAATCTTAATGATTTTAGTAGTGCTATAACTTCTGCTACCCTGCCTTGGAGCAGTATCCCTACCTCTTTGTTATACATTTGTAACGTAACTCTGAAAGTAACTTTATGGTAATGTAAAGTGAAAACACTGTCTATTTGATACTTAAAATCTGTCGCCAAACATCCAATGTAATACCGGCAGCTGTCCTTGAGAGCCAGTCTTCATTCTAGTCCTAGCGTGCTATCATCCTCGACCGCATCATCACTTTCCAACAGGTCATAGTGCTCAAAGTCTAGCCAAATGGTATATAATAATGAAGTAGTTTGAGTTCAGTTCTTCACACTATTTAATGTAAACTTTATTTTCAGGAAATAACCAGCAGCTGCTGAGAAGTTCCGCGGCAAAGAAAATATTAAAAAAACGGGTTAAATTCTCTGATGGGCGCGTAGATTACTTAATTTGATTGCGTTATTTACACCCAATGTCCGTCTCAAGTTCAAACCAGGTCTGAATGATTGTATGTATGTATGTCCAATTCCAGTGTTTGTAATTTAAATTATACCAACACAAATAAAAAGTAAGATTTTAATATTAATTCGCATATTTCATTTATTCTCGAGTCATGTTAGGAACTATCTATTGACAAAAATAAATTATTATAGTAATAACCGGATATGCTTCTCTAAAAATAACCAAGAGATTATACCTATCGCTTTTGAACTTTATTTTCTATAGAGATCAAAAGACTATGATACGTATTTCTCAAAAGTTTCCGCATTCGAATCATTTGTAATTAATTGTACATCAAAGGCGTGTAATTACGCGTCTGATTCGCCAAACATCGAATCACACGTCAAGGTGACCGCTGTAATAATACAGCGGTCAAATCTTAGTGCTTTATGCAACACAATGTGTCATTGATAAGAACTTTTTTGCAAACCAGTAACCGCGTTTTTACAGATTTTTTTTCCATCAATTGCATATGATCCATATGTAGAAACTAAATAGTTGAAAATATATTTAAATATTCTTTATCTCATAATAATTGTCAAAGAATTCAAATGATGTTAATGCCAGAAGCATTGTTCAATGAAGTCTATAGAAGCGGTTGCAGCTTCGCTTTATTTGAATGTGTATAGCACGAAATAATTAGCGCTTTAACAGAAGCTTTTAAAAATATTTAACTACATTTCCAACTGATCGATTGACATTTCTAAGATAATCGGTGTTTCAAAAACCAACAAGATCGTGGTTAATTGATTTATTTACTTACAAGCTTCCTAAACTGATCACATAATTAAATTGTACATTATTTACAAACAAAATATACATCTACACATATGTAGATTACATTAACCTAGTAAGGTTCCCGGCCATGGACTTGTCACATACAAGACTGCATATAGAAGGCGTTCACGAGTTCAAGAATTCCGAATCCGCGTCCGAGCTTGAATATGTGACGTATGAATGAACAAAGGAATATAGAATACAGAAGCACTTAATGCACGAACGGCATCTCTCTTTAGAATCATTTAGGTCTAATTACTACTGTAACTTCCAGAATTCATATTTCAGTGGAAATTGGGCCTAAAATTTACAGCATGTCAAATGTGTTATAATTATTCAACTACAATAGTACCTCTAAAGACGAGTATTTAGTCAGTTACCAACTCGATTTTGATATAATTACTAAAAAGGATAGACTTTTATATGGAAAATAAATTAAAAACATGAAAATTACTATATGCGTCAGGTAAAAATAAAACACTATAAAGTATAACTACACGTGCAATCGTGATTGTCTAGCATGTTAGAAGAAAATATACTATTTCAATGGATTTTTAATCCACTTTATATTACTAAATAAGACAGAAAAAAAGAAAGAATACATTGACTATGTATTATACAGTACACAACCCAAACTGCAGTAAAGAATATCTATGTCAACTCTATCTGATATCAGGTAGTCATGCAATAACCGGCAGCAGCCGAGTATTTCGTGGCTATGAAATTGAAATAGCATTGCAATTACATTGCTTGAACAGTATCACATGTAGTGAAACTAATCAATCAAATTGAAAGAAATGCATGGAGACCACTTAGTCTTAGCGTCGACCAGACTTGTTGATACTAAAGTAATTAATACATTTCATGATCTGATTACTATTCGTTACTAAAAAAAAAGTCGCGGCAGTTCCAGAATGATACCTGACATAGCAACTGCATAAGTATTCTAGGCTTAGCGTGTTTACCATCTTCGACCACATAATTGCTTACGCACCAGGCGAGATGGGTGGTCAAACTCTGGCCTATAAGATATAGAAAGAAAAAAGTAGAGTACAGTCCGGCAAGTATAACTTGGCGTGCCTGTGCGCCACTGTGCTTTTACTTTGTACTTTGATAACAGTTTCTCTTAAACCACTTTTAATTACTTTTGGCATTATTGAACTATTTTAATGTAGCAGATTTATCAACAATAATGTCGCGGTAATCTCTCAAACGTCAAACTCACAGTTTCAATTAAAAGAATTAGTTCCAAAAACCACCACCGCCAAGTTATACTTGTGGCACTGTAACATCAGTCAAATGTAGCTTAGCTCAAAAAGGCCACCTCAATTATCATGTCTGTGGTAACTGCAACGTACTCGTACGTTCATAACTAGTTCGTAAGCCCTAATAATTTCATTCCTGGTGTGTTTCTTGCGCGGCGACGACCGGTCCCCGGGGCAATACTGTTATTCTGGTATCCAGCTTACTGTGATCAGCTTTCAAGTCTTGGTCGTGAGTGTCTGCTGAACTCCAGTACTTCTTGTTGACTAGCATTAGTAACATCAATGCTGGCAGATGTATTAGGGAGAACCTGAACAGCTTCCTAGAACTGTTACTGTCCGATTTTTGGTAGAATTGCCATGCTGGAAAGGAAGATTTTAGATGTTATGTTTCGTTAAGTGTCACTTCACAAAGTCACTTTATATTTTTGTACATTGTCACTCACAATTTACACATTACATCAAATCACATAAGTATAAAAAAATATTGGATTGAGTGTAACAATGTACAAAGATTTTAGATGTTATGTGAACAAGCCGTTGTAAAGATTTAATTTATTAACCGACTTTAAAATAAGGAGGTTCTCAATTCGTCGCAATCTTTTATTTTTATGTATGTTCCTCGATTACTCAAAGACGGCTGGAGTGATTTGGAAAATTCTTCTTTGTCTGAAAAGGTATATTTTCAAAGTGGTCCCATTTAAATGTCATTGAGATATGTTTAGTATCTCCAGAGATACAGAGATAAACTTCTCAAACTAGGTACTATATTATATTAGTAGGTACTAGGTATACTAGTACTCGTATATTGAAGTAGGGTTGCCAGTTGCCATTCATACTGTCAATATTATACGCACATCGTTTGTTTCAGTAATTACTCTTGAATTTTACTATTTCTGGGATAACTTTAGGGTAGATACTAATGGAATTGAATATAAACGGCCTTACTAATAAAAATTTGCCTATACATCTGTTAAACGGTTGTACAGTTGCACAGTGAATGAGCGCTAAACACGCGTCAATCCATTGTTTGACTAATAAACGTTGAATAGGCGGTGGGTATCATTATTGTTACATAGACGTTTAACACTTTTTTCTTTTTCATCTGGCAACTATTAGTCAATTCGTTTAGAAACTGTTTTTGTCTTAAATAGTTCGTAAATTAATTTTTCATAAAGTTTACTAATTATCAATATTAGTCATGAAATTTTGTTTTAGGAATGCAATATTAATCAAACTACGTTGTTTTTAGAACTTTTTGTTGAAATTAGTTGATATAATGGAAAATATTTTCTTTTAGTAGGAGTGAAAGACTTAAAACAAGTTTTAGAACGAATCACTCAAATTGACTGTTGTCCTCTGTCTACGCTGTTGACATTGTATCCATGGAGACTAGCGGTCTCCATGGCTACAATATAAACATGATTGTAGCCATCTTTGAATAAATTGTCATTTTCCAAAGAGAATGTAATCACTGCGTTTAGTTTCTTCCACATAGCTTTTCGTAAACCTGTAATTTGTATTTAAAATGAAAAATCTGAATTGTTCAAAAAAATGGATCTGCACGGTTTTCATAATGTTTTCGATTTTTTTGTTTGCCTCCCCTATCTCCCAATGGTCAAATATGTCGAAATAATTTATGTAATCCATTTCAATGAGAACAAATCTAACACATACAAACTATCCTCAAATGACAGCATACTTTTTGAAGTTTGAAGAATCAAAACGTTTTTTTACAGAATACTAGACACAGATTCAATAATAGTTACTATGTCTAGACATGATTTCCATCAGCTGATAATAGAGAAATCCGCCATTTAAATCCTTTACACACTCGCTAAACTAGGGTCCCAGGCTGTTTAAGAAATGAATAGCCTCCTTTGATAATGGCACATCTGTATACCAACTTTATCCAACGCTTACGTCAAAAATATTTTTATTGGTCAGCTTTTGTGTATACAACGTGTATACAGAGTGAAAAAAACTTTATTAGTAAGGCCGAAAGTGTTCGGACTTCGGATAGATGAATCAGTAAGAACGATTGTAGAAAGGTCACCATGCAGCTCATTAATTTTCTTTAAATAATTCTACTATGTTATTTATATACAAGTAATCGTTTTCCTGATAATTAATAACAGTTCACATTCTGAGCTCAGCGCTAGTTATTACGGATCAACCTAATCATACTCGTTTTATCAGAATATTTTAGTACATTGTATTAACTGACATTTTACTCGTCATATTGACATTTGCACTTGGACTTTTACAAAAAATATGAGAGAATATAAAGGAAACAGTGAAATCCTACAGATATAAATACTTTATTGCTGTACAGGTCAGATCTTGACCGTGAATTTCCGTTCGCACCAGAGTGCGATTTTCTCAGATTTTCTAACTTTTTTATTAAATCACGGGTCTAACCCCTTCCTCATGGAGCCGAAACCAACATTAAGAGGCCTTTTAATATAAAATACAATATTGACAAAGGACGAATGAATAATGTTAACTATCTTTTTTAGAAATGTTACAAAAATAGGTCTATTGTTATGAATGTTTAGTGGTAAGTCATCTGCCCCCTTATCATGAAATTTTACAGTTGATTATTGAATGGATTAAATGACGGGGACGCAGCTATTCAGGCTGTAAAGCTGCGTCTCTGTCATTTCGTTAATTTCAATTACTGCCAAACTTTGTGATAAGCGCCTGGTCTAGGAAATGAGATATTATTGAATTATCATTGATAACAAAATATAAAAGCGAGTGGTGAATTGCCATCCACTAAATGAGTCCCCACAATGAAGGCGGACCGTTATATTGTCTCCGAAGGGCATTATTGATGGCTTAGGGTGTGGAGAGGTGTGCTACACATTCACTAAGAGCTAATAGAGGCTTTATGCCTTTCACACTACCATCCTAGAGCTTAAGTCTAAGCTCTTGCGATTCCCACCCCACGGCCGTTCGTTCAAAGCAAGCTGGGGGGTCAGAGGGTCTCATTTAGCTCTCACGGGATAGGGGTACGGGGTGTCGCAACTCACAGCTGGCTCTTCATAAAGCCGCCCCGGTGGGATTATATTTATTTATACCTCTACCTACTAGTGGGTAGAAATACGCTGATAAGTAGATGGAGGGATCCACGGATTTCAAAATAGGCTAAAGGAAAATAAAAGATACAATCTAAATAAATAATAGACAGATAATACATACCTAAGTACATAAAGTAAACGTTAAGCGGCAGTGATTCGAGCGCGAACCACATGTTGGTGACTTCGAGATAAGGGGATGCGAGGCACGTGGCCGTGATCACCCCAGTGTGTCTAAGGGCCACTCGACGACACAGTGCTGGAATTTATCATCATATTTATCAGTCACTTTAGCAAACAAAGAAAATACAAAAACAAAATCGATGATTGATTTATTATTTGCATGACGCATATAAAGGTTAAATGCGACTCGGATGTCGATACTAGCCTACTAAAAACACTTAGGGCCAGTTTCACCGGTTCCTGATAATGCGTTAGATAGTTATCTGACACATGTCACCATATCAAAGCAGTCAAAAATCTGTCGGATTTCTTCATATTAGTGCTATCAGGATCCGGTGAAACTGGCCCTAAATACCCTATATTTTTATTAACGTTTCTTGACAAACCATGTTATTTAGCAGAATACTAATAAGTAAAAATGTATGAAAGTTAATATTTTAATTTTTAAACATTACGTTAACATTTAAGAACTTCTATTGTAAAAGTGTATGTAACCTAGTTAAGAAATAAAAACATTTGATTTGAAATTAAATTAAAAGTTAAAAATTATAGCCTACTAGCTAATAATAATAAAAGACTGTTTGTAAAGCCCAGTCAATCAACATTTGTGTGATTTATCTTATATATAAAAATCAATTGCTGTTCGTTAATCTCGCTAAAACTCGAGAATGGCTGGGCCGATTTATCTGATTTTGGGTTTGAAATGTTTGTCGTAGTCCAGGGAACGTTAAAACGATGAAAAAATTTGAAAAAAATGCGAGGAAGAAGTAAAAACAACATTTTAATTTTTCCCATACAAACTGTTCTACCTACTTTCCTGTCAAACTTTTGACGTTCGTCGCTTCGGCACGGTAGGGTACTCGGTCACACTATCGAATTGAAATTTATAGCACGTATTAAATTAAAGGTTTTGAATAGACAACATAATAATATCCACATTACTCGGCTTATCGCGTAGGTATTTAAATTTTAATATTTTGAATTTTGATGGTTGTCTCAGGTTGTCATTGTTGGTTCATTCAGACATTTCTGTCATTGTATGACGTATTTTGATGGTTGTCATTATGGCGCTACCATACACGGCTATTTGTGTATAAAAACCGATAAACTTTAAACTTTCGTGATTTGAACACAGGCGCGATAAGTCCCGTATTTTACTATTTATAAAAACCGATAAAAAGAAAATAAAATAAAATAATAAAGGGACCGCCCCCATACAAGAAACGTGTTTTTGAGGCTTTTTATGCTCGATCTCACAAACCTTAATAGATAAAGACTTGAAATTTACTCATGGTGTGTATTGCAATGGCTGCTATAACATCAAACAATAAATACTAAATCAAATTAAAAATTAAAGGTCCCCTTACGAGAAACGTATTTTTCCGGCAAATATTGTTCAATCGGAACCCTACGTGTGCGGGTCCGACTCGCATTTGGACAGCTTATTTATATTCGCGGTACGAAGTTCGCCGGGTCAGCTAGTGTTACATATAAAAATCATGATTTTATTTTCACAAAAAGTAGCCTAATTCGACCGTATATATACAGTATAGTGCCGTATATATATATATATATATATATATATATATATATATAGTATATATACAGGATGTCCCGTTACTCAACGTCAAGCGGGCACGAGGTGAGGGGAGGTCACAGCAGTCCCGGGAAAAATAGAAAAAAAATCCTTATCTGTTAGTTAAATTTTAACTGGCAAATTCATAAAAATGAGGAAAATTGACACCTTGAATCATAGCTTTAGGTCCTGTGACCACAAATTTCACAATTTTACATTGTGTTTATCACTAACTTGGTGCTAAATAAACGCAATAGCGATACGTATTATACGCGATTTATAATAAATTATAAGTAAAAAATATTTTTTACTTATAATTTATTATAAATTTGCTAGTTACAATTTAACTAACAGATAAGGATTTATTTTTCTATTTTTCCCGGGACTGTATTGACCCCCCTCTCACCCCGAGCCCGCTTAACGTTAAAAATATATACAGGGTATATATTAAAAAAATATATATACAGGGTATATATTTTTTTATGTTTGTTCGCGGATAACTTCGTCGTTTAAGAACCGCTTTTAATTATTCTTTATTTGTTAGAAAGGAGATAACCCTAGGGTAGTACCATAGTAATTTCATCAAGATCTGATTGGTATCTCCAGAGATATGGAGATAAACACCTCAAACTTGGTACTGAAAATTAATAGCGCGGCATTTGAAGTCGGTTATTTAAGTTTTTTAAACGATCTTTTTTTTTTTTTCAAATTCTGTGTATGCAACTCAAAATGTAGTCTAACTAAACAGTCTCCTCAGAATGTTTTAACGTAGCTACAACAGAATATAAATACCTTGCGGTCCCATCTCAAAAATCCACTCTGTAAAGTCATCATTTCATGTTAACGTTAGGGGATATAGTGGTCAAACGCTTGCTTATCACATATTAAAAAAAAGTCAGTGAACTTACCAGGGTCAGTGACCGCCATCATTCTATACCCCGCTCTGGAGTAGTCCGGTCGAAGGTTCCACGACAGTGCGTTGAAGTGAGGGAACTGCCAGGAGTATAGGATCACAGCTAGTATTATAGCGCCAGTATCGAGTCCGCCCGTGCAACCAACCCAGCCCATTAGTGGGGGGATAGCACCAACTAAAACAAATACATACTAATTTTATAACAATTTATGATCGTACAAAACGAAAAAACCGACTTCACATACCGCGATAGTCAAAGTACTGGCTAGTTATAATCATGTTATCGAAGTATACAAATTTGCTTATATTGTTTATCTCCATATCTCCGAAGATAATCGTCAGATCTCGATAAAATTTGAATGGGACCAAACGGAGGCATAATCTCGCAAACAAAAACAGAATTTTATAAAACTATGAGCTTTTTTATAGTTAATTGCGCTATGAAATCAACTTTCATAGGTCTGATCAATTCGAAATTCTTCTTCTTCAACGATATTGTAAGAACATGGAAGCCTCCTGGACTCTACAGAATACTCAAATCCTCACCAACTTACAGCTCAGATTATAAATGTCGTGTTTAGAGTCATTGGAAAAACTATTATACATAGATCAGGCGGGGTGGTTTAAAATATTATATTATTATATATATAGATGAATATTATTTTATACAATAGATCATATTATTATACTATATTGACTTCAAATTGATTGTGATCGGTGGGGATCTACAGCATAGCTAAGCTTATAATAATATTTTAGAAGTAACTATGACCTAATATGTGGTTTCACTGCAAATATTTTATTAATTTTGCGATGCGTGTTTGTGAAATTCGTGATATCTTCTAGAGTTTTCATTTGAATTATATAATGTAAAGGACAATTTAAATCTATAATATGTGGCCAAGCTAATTAACGTAATTATTTGGATAAGGATTAATACTATATACTTGAAAATAGCCTTGGAAGTTATGTAATATTTTTTAACAAAAATTTTGAGATTAAAATGGTTACTGTGAGTCAACCTTAAGAGATAGACATATGCTGTCGCGGACTTTTTTGTAGGTCTTATTAAGTTGTACAACTCTTGCATAGAAAATATTCTTCTATCTATTTTCAATTAAGCAGCGTTCGCAAGAAACGTGTTTTTCGACAGTTTTTTTGCCGACTTAGGTTGCAAATTAGGTCTTCACGAATGTACCTTTGATTTAAACGGGATAATATATAGCCTATTTTCATTCCGAAAGTCCATTCTATGTATTAGTGAAAGAATTTTTTAAATCGGTTCAGTAGTTTTTGAGCCAAATCATTACAAACATACAAAAATACAAATGTTCTCTCTTTATAATATTAGAAATGTATTATATTATTATATATTATAGAATTATAGAAAACATTTTTATTATGCATTTATTTGGTTCGAATGAGAAGGTAAATAAACTTTATTTTTATACCTTATTTTATGCCATAATTCAATAATATGATGGCAAATTTTATGCATTTGTTGGAGTGGTTGGTGGTTAGGCAGATTTTTTGCCAGTGTCAATTGCCAATTTTAAAAAACTGCCTTTAAAATTATTACCAGGCAGAAAAACTACGCGAGCCCTCACAAAGCTCGGCTTTTAGCTAGTTTAATGTAGCTGTAAGCTTTTCCTGAGGAATAAAAAAAAAATGAAATTAAAAATGGACTCACCGACCGAACCTAACCAGGTGTTCAATATGGACATCCTCTTCATGGGCGTATAAACCGAGGTGTAAAGGAAGAGGTTGGTGGCTCCCAGGGCTGCCGTCAAGGGGTTCACACCGAAGTAGAGAAGAGAGAGTCCCGTTGCACTTGTCATCGCCGCAAAGCTTATCGCATGGATGGGCCTGGAAGATCAATATTTTTTTAGTTTCATTATGGCTCCAAACGAGTGTATGTAGCCAGTGTCAAGTATATAAATTCTTCAAGTTTTTGAGAATTCAAGTCATAAAGATCATATTTCAGTCGAAGTCACATTTCAGGTCAAGTTGAAGTCTAGTCCAAGTCATACTCTCAGTAAAAATGTCATATTTTTCAACATTGTGCAGTTTACCAACACTCGCACACATTCACCGGCACTTAATGGTTAATAATCCACATTTCTTACAAATTAACTCGCGGAAGAGCAAAAGTATTAGTAAAAACTATAATGAGAGCACAAACACTTTTCCACGTCCCCGCCAAAATTCCATATAAATATTTCTACCGTCTTTAAAATGTGTGTGAAACAAAAGTTTTCAACCAGAGCGTCCTACCGGTAATCACTTACAGAGCCAAAACGCGGACACTGACAGTGGGTTAAATCCACAAACTCAATGTTGTCAGCGAGCTATGGAGCGAGCCAGCATGCTCGGCATTTCTCTGCGGGATCACATTCGTAACAAGGTGATCCGGTGGAGAACCAGAGTAACCGACATAGCGTACAGGATAAGCAAGCTGAAGTGGCAGTGGGCCGGTCATATAAGCCGCCGCAGAATAGACAACCGATGAGGTAGAAGAGTTCTGGAGTGCAAACCACGATTGGGCAAGCGTAGTGTGGGATGCCTTCCAGATGAAAGGAGCGAGGATCTGCGAATGGTAGCTGGCAGCAAATGGATGAGAAGAGCGAAGACCGTGCTGAGTGGTGCGCATTAGGAGAGGCATATGTCCAGCAGTGGACTAATACAGGCTGTTAATTGTTTCATTCATCATCATTCATTTACCGTCTACTAAAATGAGAATACATCTCCATGGGTAGGATCATTATACATATCGATGTTCCGCCTGACTTGCTACCAAAAAGTAGCTAACATTTAGTAGAAAATCTGCCGCCATAATCTTAATAATCTTATAACGCGAAAGCGGCGAAACGGGTTTTAATGAAATTTGACACACACAGGTAGTTTATGCCTTGGATAATCACATACTACGAGCACATAGGATAAGTACTTTTTAACGCGGGCGACTTTTACTTTTTAGCTGGGTTTCGAGGAGGATACATCACCATAGACCACATATACACAGTGCGGCAGCTTATACAGAAGATCGAATAGTATAACCAGCCCATGTGCCTTGCGTTTGGTGATTATGAGAAAGCTATTGATTCTGTTAAAATCGGATCTGTGCTAGAGTATCTGCAACGGTCCCAAGTTGATTGGCGATATGTCCAAGTGCTGAGAGGTCTGTATGACGCCTCGACTATGACCGCCTAAGTACAAACTCGGACTTTATTTTGTTTTTAGTATTAGTTTTTATAGCGCGAACGGCCACGTGCAGATTCTCGGATGGACGGACGGACAGACAGCGGAGTCTCAGTAATTGGTTCCCGTTGGCTAAGGGTACTCTAAAAATACCGTTACATCGACATGTAACCATTCTTTCGTGCTGTTCTTTAATAAGATTGAAATAAAAAAATTCTACAGCAAAAACATACATAACGAGTATAATAACTGATATGACCTCACATAAAAACCTTTATCAAGCTTACTTTTTAAGGCACGGCGGCTTTTACTTCTTTTGATATATAAACCAATAATATCTCCTTATCTAACATCCTCCACGAGTAAAATTATAAATACTGTTCTTATTTACGCATAAACACATCCACTGATAAACACTGATTTTTATTATTCACATGCACAATGCACAAACAGTTATATAAAAACCGGCCAAGTGGAGTTGGAATCGCCCACCGAGGCTTCCGTACCAACGTTGGTTAGTACCATGGAGGTATATATACGTACGTAGTACATTCATATCGATGGTTAGTACCAATTAAGCTAGACCTCTAAATTGTATGAGCGCTCATATAACTCAGAGGCCTATCTTAATTGGCGTAAACTATGTATGTACGGGGACACCCTTTAATTTTCAACCTTTTTTATTTTTTGGAATTTTTCCTTTATTAGTGCTGTAAGACCTTGCTTCTTGACAAATTTCATGATTCTAGGTCAACGGGAAGTCCCTATAGGTTTTCGACCCAAAACCTATAGAGTACTTCCGGTTGACCTGGAATTGTCAATTTTGGTTAAAAGTAAGGTCTTACAGCAAAATTAAAGAAAAATTCCGAAAAATAAAATAATTGAAAATTAAGGTAAATTTTGGTACTTACAAGTTTTCGCGAAAATCTAAATTTGCTAATTTTTTTTTTCGTGTTGACTCAGTACCTTGATTTTTATACATCTAATAGGGACTATAGACACAGTAAATACATAACAGTAGGTTATCTAAGGCCGCCCGCCGAGTTATTAGCCTACTCTTGCGTTGATCCCCAGGGTTGTCACTTTTACTTTTAGTTAATATTTTCTAAATTTATGCAATAAAAAGCATATTGTGATTGAATATTTTACCAATTTATAAATTTAGTAAAAATAAAAAGCCTTTATTCACATAACATTTTTTATATTATGTTACAAATTTGATACCGAGAAAAAATTTCTCCGGTTTCTGCACGTCCGGAACGCTTTATTATTATTTGTTAATGTAAAGTAAATTCTCATTCTTATGTAAAATTTTTGTAAAAAGCTTTTAGGAATGAGCAAATTTCGATCTTTGCCGTAATTCCTGTAATGGGTGTATCTAGATTCTACACTTAAATTACAAGCTCGTTAAGCAGGCTCAGTAGGAACTATGAAGAATGATTAGTCCGGGTTTGCGAAATCGTTATTGAGGCACCCGAAAACACTACAATATTTTTTTCCCCTTTTTGAAGTCATGATACTCGTAATAATTAATATTATGGTAAGTGGCCGGCGAGAGTTGACGAACGCGAGCGGTCATGTAACGTACGCACGTGCTCACAGTCGCGCTGCACAGCCCGTACTGCCGCCACCTTATTCCCCCATATATTATGCTAGCGTGTGCGTGAAATCGCGTGCCGACAGGGCGCGCGGCGCGCACTCACACATTCAAACCGAGAGCGGCACGTTTGTATGAAGATATTTTACTGTTATGTATTTACTGTGCTATAGACCTCAGTATGTGGAATAAATTTCTACTTGCTAGGTCTACCCGTTCCTGAGAAAATCGTTCAGACACGGACAGACAGACAGACGGCCAAGAAAGTGATCTTATATGGGTTCCTTTTTTTACCTTTTGAGGTACGGAACCCTAAAAATGAAGAGGGTGGGGTCTCAAGACACGTGTTTTATTCGGATTTTTTGCTTGATCTTATGAACCGTAATAGATAAAGACTTGAAATTTTCACAAAGTAGTCGGTTAGATTGTTAGATTAGTTTCTTAATCCAAAAAAAATTTATGTATCTTCACCCGTCTTCGCTTACTGACTGGCATCAAACATGCCTCTCGAACTCGAAAGAACCGAAAAATGGAAAAACCAAAAAAAGAACCAACGTGTGTGAAGAACAAAAAAGAACCAATGGAAGTGTATATTTAAAAGTTAAAACTCACTCTAGCAATCCTTTAACAAGCACGCGGTTTTTCGTCCGAGACATTTGCGCGTCGAATGGTACCTCATGGTACTGGTTGATGGAATTGGCAGCGGCTGATACTAAGCCGGTGCCGGCAGCGCAGAGAACGAACGTCGTCAGCTCGAAGGGAGCCGGCGCTAGGGCGTATCCTGCCATTGATGTCATTACTACTAGAGCTGGAATTATAAACATCGTTTAAAACCGACTTTACATGCTGAGCTAGTCATGACCGACTATAAAAAGGAGGAGATTTTTAGATTTTGATGTGTGTGTATGTTTTTTTTGTATGTATTTTATGTTCACCGATTTCTCTGTCAATTGTTGACCTATTTTCAATTTATCGGGAGTATATATGTGAGTAACTCTTTTGAAAAAAATTCAAAAGAGTTACTCTCAAATATACTCCCGAGGTTCGACGTATTTACAATGGCATCCTCCAGAGGAAAAAAAATATAAAGACGAACTGAGAACATCCTCCTTTTTGAAGTCGGTTAAAAATAATAACGTTCGCATATGAGTCGAAAGACTTCATCACAATGTTGTTAGCTTTATTTATAGTCTGAAATGAGGATATGATTGCCAAGAATATTCTACTGATATAAATAAGACGTAGAACTAGTACTTGTAGTGGTAGGACTTCTGCTAGTCCATCTGGGGCGCGGTACCACCACTTTGTCAATTAATTATCAGGCGTGAAATAGGATTTTTTTCCGTTGAAATGGCAAGGTATCCAGTGAAATTACAGGACATGTGAGACTCAACATCTTTATGTCTCAAGGTAACAGGCGCAGTGCAGTGACATGCAAAATTCTGGATTGCCAGAAATTTGCATGCTACTGTATCTGTAATAGGTAGACGTCATCGTTTACCATCAGGCGAGCGTCGTGCTTGTCCTGTAAACTTAAAAAAAAATTGGTTGTCTGTAAAGTTGGTTTACGGACGCTAGTTTAATTAACGTGACAACGTCATAACAAAACATAGATGAGGCGCAAGCGTACAATGAACGTAACGGGACACTTTTCCGTGCATGCAGCCGGCGTTCATCGATTTATTAGACGTTGTCACACCAAAAAACTAAGACTAAGTTTAAACCAAACCAAAATGAAGCAGCTGACAACGCACGCTTGCCTTAACTAGGCCAGTTGCAGGCTGGTCTTAGTTCAGTTAAAACAGAAAACGTCGCAATATTAATTATTATACGTCTGGGCGAAGTCTTAGTTTATTGATATGATATTATTATTCATTCTTCTCATATTATTAGTAGCTATATATAGCTTATAGTTAGGATGTTAGAAGCCTATAGGCTATGATGAACAACCTTCATTATATGTAGGAGGTAAGTACCTGCCTACCAATCAAATTTAATTACAGGGCTGTTCAATTTAAGTCTAAAGCATTATTTGTGCGGTTGTGATAATGCATCCATTAGGGTGCACTGCAGCAACACACAATACTCTAGCAAATCAATATTTCGCACGTATCTGTACAGACTGTATCTGTTACAGACGGCCATCCTTAATAACAGTCAGGCGAGCATATAACCTTCATAACTATATAGAAAAACGAGCAAACCATACAGTAGTTGCATATGATGAGTAACATCTGACATCTCACCTTGGTAATAAGCAACCTAACGCACATTGGCTGACGGTACCAACCTCTCGGAAAATGGGTTAGTTTAGTATCTGACCGCCAATTATACCACAGCACGCGTTCATTGGTTAAATCAAATAGCACATGCTCATTGGTTAAATTAAATAGCCTGCGTTTCCCCGGCCTCTTGTTACAAACTTCTGTCCTTTTTCAAGAAATCATTGCCACAGATTGCAGAAAAGCGAGAAGAAAGATGTTATACATCAATACAAAAGAAATTAAAAGTTGTTAACACTACTAACTCTTAAAGTTACAAGTAACTTACAAGTCAATCTAAACTTGGAGAGCATCATGCTGTATTGCAAAGTATTATTTTTCCTGTCAATAGATGGTATTTCCTTCCACATCCTGTTGTCCTGTTTATCTTTGTCCTTTTTACTCTTTATAGAGGCCGAGGTCTGTATTTGAGTCGCGACAGGTATTTTATTTCTCCAGCAGTGAGTAGTCGATATCCGAGCCAGTTGCTGCGATAGAGTGCCATCCTGTTGAAAGAGAAATATTAGGATAATACTTTGATTGATGAAGTAGACAAAATCTCTGATGTTTTGCTGGATGATGCTTGGATCTGACACAATATAAATCTTACTGATCAATTCTTGGTATGCAAAAATAAAATAAGATTTCTGATTGCAGAAAGGTCCAATTTCATTGAGGTTTTTTTAGCATTAGGGCTAAAAGTTCATCTTCCCTAGAGAAAAGTGAGAGAGTCCTGATGTTGCAATCTCTACATTTCTCTACAGGGGATGAAGAGGTTGTACGACAGATTTCCGACTGCTTTTAAAAATGTATGTTTATGTATTTACATTATCAAATACATGCTTAACTTTACTAAAATTTTTTTAGCATTACATCATTATACATTTTACTGATTACTTTTCTAATGATAATAATAAATGCCACAAAAAATGTACACGTTAGATTTTTTCCTTTTTTATTAAATATATTATACTATCAAAGTTACTCTTTAGCACAATCATGCCATGTTATCATTCTATTGACCTCAAATTTTACTTATATTGCAAAAAAAGGTATAACAACTATTATCAGTTTAAAAAAAGGTATAATAACTATAATCAACTATTATCAGTAACCTCAGAAGAATACTATCTCGCAGTACTTTTTCAAGCAATGACATCAGAATTCATCAGAATATAAGTGTATGCATAGTATGTATGTATATGTAAAAAATATGAATGTCCGGAGAAGGACAGATTATAAGCAAATTCAATAAAACTGGCCAAGTGTGAGTCAGACTTTTGTCCCGTACATGGAGGGTTCCGAACGCCATTAACAAATATCTAACGAACTTCTAACACCTACTAAGTAAACGTTAACACAAAGGTAATTAATATTATTATTAAATATCTGGAAGAACAAGTTAGAGATGGGCGTTGATTAAACGAACTAGTTAAAAAAACCGTCCATCGACTGTCAACGTTTCGACCGGTAATCGGTTACCGATCAACTAGTTGAATCCATAGACGGCAAAATTCAAGAGTATAGAGAAACGTATCAGTTGACGTCAACGAACAAGACTTAGTATTTAAATTTCTTAGAAATTTACGTCATGATGTAAAACTAAAACATACCTACTTAAAATCAAAATATATTTATTACTGAAAAAATTAAAATACAATTAACGTACATCGCTATTGGGATTTAAACGATTGAATGAACCAATACTACGATAACGGTTGAATTCATACGAGCACTACGAAATGGACTATGGTTAAAGAATTAACTAGTTAATCAATTCAACTAGTTAATCGACTAGTTGACGGAGGTTAATTCAACGTTCTATTCTAGTTGCGTTTACGAAAAATACGTCAACGACCCATCGCTAGACCAAGTGTTCTCAATCGTACGACTAACTCAAAGAGAATATAAATACTACGTTACTAACTTTCCACTGATTCTAGCTAAATGAACCTCTGTAAGTACTAAAACAGAAGATATAATAATCAACACTGACTGTACACTACTACAATTTAAACTAAAGTAAACAAATCGACCGAGGCCCACAAATTTATCAAATGAAACGCTTGCGCATGCTAATTTTTCCTGTGCTGCCATCTAGTTGCGTCGAGGTGAATTAATTTCAAAGGCTATTGCACAGGTAAGTTATTTGTAGTTGATTGCAGATTGAACACCGCACAGCTATGCTCGGTATTTTTTGCCACTTAAATAGAAAAAATGACTCTTCCCGACATATATTGGCGAATAATAATACTATTTATTTTAATTGAGAGCAACTAACTGCTTTAACTGCACAATAACACTAAAAGCTACTTCTACTCGCCAATAGATGTCGGGAAGAGTCATATTTTAAGTTGATTTTCGATAAGGTTGATTATTGAAAACACGAATAAAACAAAATTTCTGAAAATGAATCCTAGCTAGATCGATTTATCACCCCCGAAAACACCTGTATACTAAATTTTATTTAATCTTTGGAGCCGTTTCAGAGATTAAGGTAAACACGATAGCGCCAATGAAGATTCGTAGATGGCGCGCGCTTCGTAAAAAACACGTTTTTTGTTTTAAACCCTTTAATTTTTAACTTTGTTCTGTTCTTAGTATTTGTTGTTATAGCGGCAACAGAAATACATCATCTGTGAAAATTTCAACCGTCTAACTATCACGGCTCATGAGATACAACCTGGTGACAGACGGACAGACAGACAGACGGACAGCGGAGTCTCAGTAATAGGGTTCCGTTGGTACCCTTTGGGTTCGGAACCCTAAAAATTGCATATAAAATATTTGCCATTGCAATCTCATGGAAGCCTAACAGATATATTTAGGTACATTTATAGTATCATCATCATCAGCCGGTGTCAGTCCACTGCTGGACGTAGGCCTCTCCCAAGATGCGCCACTGAGCCCTCATTATTTATAGAATAATGCTTTATTTATTTATAACAACATTCAGTTTGTCCCACTGCAAGCAAATGTATCCTTTCCCTCCAGAGTTTTATGAGTTTACATTGAATACCTACAATTGCATTGTCAAATTATTTCACAAAAATTTGTTTTTTGTAAAATTAATAACAATATAAGTTGTGCACTGTTCATTGAGATAGATACACATTTTATATTACTTATTAGTATTTTTTATATTTTTAGTTTAAGTCTATCTCTTACATGTATTTAACATGTATATATATTTTTAATGTATATCATTCAACTTGATATATCAAATATATACAGTGGAAATCTAAAGAATAGATATTATATACACCACCTAGATACATATAACATAATGTGGATAACAATGTATTACAACATTTAAACCTTTTTAGTTATAACAATAATAATGACTTTTTAATTATGATGTAAAAAAATTAAAATAGATCTTCAACTTACTCCAATTTTAAGCAGCACTGACTTAGTAGAAATTCCAATATTGCCATGCTTTAGGCACAGTCTGCAGTGCAGAACTTTTATAAAAGACATGGCAAGGTTATTGGCTTAAGCTTTGTGTCAACATCCTGAAACATAGTAACAATCACAATTATACAAAATGACACACATTATTTTGTTTAGAAAAATAGTTTGTAATAAGATAACAATGTTTATTAGTATAATAAATTCTAAATTGGATTATTTATTATTTAATTATAAAGTATTATTTTATTTATTTGGACATGCAAATTCAACTAAGTATTATCATTATGTCAAATCCTGATCACGTATTTTGTGTAAAGAATATAAAAATATATAAATAATAATATAGACAATTATCATTTTAAAATTTACAAAGTTAATATTTTTACCATTTTATTTTCAACAAGATATATCTAATTAATCAATTTAATTTGTATAACATTGTATTCATAATATTAAAATAAATCAAGCATTTCAATTAATATTTTCATACCAAATCTGCCCATAGAATGTATAATAATTGATAAGATAAGGAATAAATATTTTATGAGTAGTAATTATAAATTATAATATTATGTGAATCTAATCAAATAGGTAAGAACTTCACAAGTAACTGTTCTACTAGACTGACACAACAGAAATGAAATCACTGTATGACTGTAACCAGTTTAATCCAACCAATAACATAGTTGTGATCATAGTTGTATGAAGTCCATAAAATTGTTTAATGTGGTGTGAATGGGTTATCAGCATATATTTGCACTTTTCAAAGCATAAATACATAGCCAGAATATAACATAAATGATTACTATTAAACCATAACTTATTATTACGCGCAAAATCCGTATTTAGACGTATTAATAGTGATTACGAAACGAAAAAAATATGGTTATCTCAAATAGCACTATTATATTATTGATTGTTCAATGTTTATAAATTGAATAAGTACTTAGACTTACGTATTAGATAGTCGCAGTTTATGTTCGTGATCCTGTTCACTAATAATTGCTTGTTGACTCCATGGAATATTTTATTTACGTTTTAAAAATATTCAATCGAAAACATTGGGCCGCACTTATTTAACCACAGTAGTACTCAAGTAAACCCAGCCACAGATTACTATATAGTATACAATGGCTCCACACTACTAGTTTATTTAGTTAGTGTGACCAGTGTTAAATATCTATGATTTTCTACCGCCGAGATTACAGAATTCATGAATAGTCTAGCTTTATATTATATGCCCTCTGTATTCTGTGTCTGTGTCCTGTGATTTATAGGTAATCTGTGATTTGTCCATGTCCACTCCGTTATTTTATTTTTGATTTTTCACCTTTTTAATAAATAATATTATATAATAGGCTTAACAGCTCGCTCAGCTACCTATGGAAAGAGCGTTGTTCGGTGTATTGTATCCCTACGGGATCGAATCCAGAACGAAGTAATTCGCCAGAGAACTAAAGTGATCGACATAACTCAGCGGATTAGCAAACTAAAGTCGCAGTGGGCTGGTCATATCTGCCGTAGGACCGATCACCGTTGGGGAGGGTAGACTGGTTCTATAGTGGAGACCGCGAATCGGTAAACGTAGCGTAGGACGCCCTGTGACCAGGTGGAGCAACAGCATTCGCAAAACTGTGGGGTGGGCAGTGACTGGAAAACAAAGAACCGAACATCGGGCTCAGTGGTGTGACTTGGGTAAGGCCTTGTCCAGCAGTAGACAGATACCGGCTGATTATGATAACAATGAACTGTGATTCAAATCTTGAGACTATTTCTTGTCCTACCAAGATATGCACTGAGCCCGATCTGCGGCTCATTGGGAGGGGTATGGTATATATTCAAATTTTTAAATATTAAACAAATTGATGTAAATTTTCATATATTTAAAGTTTTTGCTTCTTCTATAGGTATGTCTATGGATCACTTTTTTGCCAATGCCATGCCATGCCCTAATCGCCACGCTGGGCAGGCGGGTTGGCGATCGCAGGATGTAGCTTCTCTCACCGGTGACGCTGCTGCCCGTCACCTGCCTGTATTTATTTTATTTTATATTATTATATATATATATATATAGTATTAAAATAATCTGTAATAAGTTGTGTAATTGCCAGAACGCATATCTGACCTGTTGGTACCTATGTGATTATGTATGGGTATATGCCAAGGACAGACAACAACTGTCCTTGGCATCGATTACATCTTTTTTAGCTAACATTTTTTGAAGTTTACCCAGATGGACACTAGACAGTTTTAGATTTACTAGATTGGGTGATACAAGCTTGCTCAACATCTGTATCTGTATCCTGGCAGCTGAGCCAGTTCAATGTATTAATAGCTAAGCTAATATATAACTACTATTTCAATAGTAGTGATCTATTCATTTTCATTATCATTTTAATATAAAACAGGGTGATCGCGTTCCTTCTTTGGATAAGGGTAAGTCAATTTTGAGTACCTAGCTTCTACTTAAATACAATTGGTTATGTTTGAAATTTTTTCGGTCAAAGCTGGACAAAAATGGTAAAGAGGTAGATACATCCCATTAATTTATCTTCATACAACATAGATAGATATTTTGCAAGTGACATCATGCATTTATAGTTATGAATCACAAACTATTATATGATTATTCTGTCTGGTGTATTCATGTTAAAGTGAATTCCGCACTCCTCCGGGAAACATGCCCAGGTATTGAGCATGTTTCCCAAGGGGTGCGGGTTTGAGTCCCGTCAGTACGATAAAGTTTTGGATTGTGTGTAACAATAATATAAGGTGATAATTTATTTTTAAAGTTAACATTTCAAGAAACATAATAGTTTACATCGCCTCAAATTTTTTCGTCCATCAATCGCAGTGTTTGGCAACGTGTGGGTCGCGTCCCCTGGGGGTCGTGAAGCCTCTATAAAAGGGTCACGAGAGGTCACCAAGCCTCAGTAAAACAGAAAAAACAAAGTTTTAAAATAAATGTTTGTAATATGTGTTTGTAGGTGTTATAATTGAGAGGGAATGAGAACACATCTTGGGAGAGGCCTACGTCCAGCATTGAACTTACACCGGCTGATGATGATGATGAGAATGCATATAATATTTGTTTCTGAAGAAAACTATGTAATCTGTTTTCTGTAGGCCACGCAAGCGAAGCTGCGGACAGAAGCTAGTAATATAATAAAATCCTAACTAATATTATAAATGCGAAAGTAACTCTGTCTGTCTGTCTCACTTTCACGCCAAAACCACTGAACCGATTTAAATAAAATTTGGTACACAGATAGTCTAGAGCCTGAGAAAGGACATAGGTTACTTTTTAATGCAAATAAAGAGTTGAAAGGGAGATGAAATGTTTTATGGATGTATCGTCATTTTAGGAGCTAGAAGCTTGAAATTTATGTATTAGACTGTCGATTCGATATAAATAAATATGACATTCAAAGTTTGTAAAAGTTTGACCCTCAAGGGTGTAAAATAACAATAAGGCATAGGGGATGAAAGTTTATATGGGAATATGTTAGGTTTATGTGAATGTTCTACTCAACGGATTTATATGAAATTTGCTACACAGATAGTCTAGAGCCTGAGAAAGGACACAGTCTTCTTTTAATGCGAAAAGAGGGTTTGTAAAGGGTTGAAAAGGGGGATGAAAAGTCGTATAGAAGTATCGTCATTTTTAAAGCAAGAAGCTTGAAACTTATTTTTAAGGTTGTTGATTCGATATAAATAAATATGACATTCAAAGTTTGTGAGGGGGAAAGGGGAGTGGCGGGGAGGGTAGGGGAGTGGAGGGAGAGGGTAAGGGACTGGAGGTGAGGATAGGGGGAGTGAAGGGGAGTGGTGTGGGAGGGGAGGGGGAGGGGATGTGGAAGTGACGGTAAGGGGGAGAGGGAGGGTAGGATAAGTTTGGGGAAGGGGAGGGGAGGGGGTGGGGTTGTGGAAGGGTGCGGTGTAGCTGGGGTACGTATGTGTTTTATTAGTTAATGCTACCCAAAGACACTTTTCCCTGCGGACGAAGTCAAGGGTGTAAAATAATAATAGGGGATGGAAGTTTGTATGGAAATATGGTAAGGTTTATGTGAATGTTCTACTGAACGGATTTAAATGAAATTTAGTACACTGATAGTCTAGGGCCTGAGATAGGACATAGGCTACTTTTAAATGCGTAAAGAGGGTTGTGAAGGGTTGATAGGGGGGATGTATGAAAGTATCGTCATATTTAAAGCTAGAAGCTTGAAACTTAATGTTTAGGCTGTTAATTCGATATAAATATACTAAAAGTGCCCCGCGGCTTCACCCACGTTAAAGACTTCTTTTATTTACTTAAAACTTTTATTTTGTTAAAACCTTTCTATCATAAAAGACAATCAAAGAAGTAAAAGCCAAATCGGTATATATAGACCATATTGATTTTCAAACTTTTTTACCAACCCCTTGCAAAAATCCTGCTACACGTATTTATTTATTTATTTACGGAAGTACTTAAGTAAATCTATAATTTTAAAAATAATGATCACTGCAGGAAGAGTGAATCTCACAACACAGGGTTTCCTAGTCTGAGATTCAAAGCGCATAAGCTTTGTTTTAGTATATAAGCAATTACGAAACTCTGTTTTAATGTGCTAAAGTGCAAATAAATTATAAATTAATAAGTTATATCTGGGGGGATTTTTTATAAAATCCTTGTTAGCGGATACCTACGTCATACGAGGGTCATTCAACAAGTACTTAGCTTCATCGACCAATGGCACTGCGATTACAAAAAAAATTTACCATAGTACAGTGCAATGTTTTTGAAGCCTATTGTCAAAGTTTTAAACAATGACCTCTATTAGTTTTGTTTTAATAGCCTTTGAAAGCGAACGTGTCAGTCAGTTTAACAAAAATGGAAAAAGAGCAGTATCGTTCGGTGATTCAATTTTTATTTTTGGAAGGGAAAACGCGCAGTGAAATTAAAAATCGCTTGGATGCTGTGTACAGTGACTCTTCTCCTTCGATGGCAACCGTCAAGAATTGGTTTAACGAGTTTGCTCGTGGCCGCAAGTCGGTTTTTGATGAGCCACGCCCAGGTGCCTCGAAAACGGCTACTACGGAGGAAAACATTAAAAAAATCCACGATCTCGTGTTGGCAGACCGACGATTGAAGGTTCGCGAGATAGCTGACACGCAGAAGGAACGGTGCATCATATTCTCCACGAAAAACTGGGCATGAGAAAGCTGTCAGCGCGATGGGTGCCGCGTTTGCTTACACTGGACAACAACCACGACAACGCGCCGGCTCACAACTCTGCCGTCGCCATGGCCAAATTATTCGAATTGCTGCCCCATCCACCTTACTCTCCAGACTTGGCCCCCTGTAACTTCTTTTTGTTTCCAAACCTGAAAAAGTCACTCGCTGGAAAAAGATTTGGGTCGAATGAGGAGGTCATCACCGCCACGGAGGCCTATTTTGCAGACTTCAGGAAAACGTATTTTTTAGACGGGTTAAAAAAGTTGGAGCATCGCTGGGCCAAGTGTATTGAGTTAAAAGGAGATTATGTAGAAAAATAAATCGACACTTTTCAAAAATTTTCGTTTTTCTTTTGTAGGCTAAGTATTTATTGAACGACCCTCGTAACAACTATCTGCATTCTAAATTTCAGCGCAATCCGAAACAATATTGATTCTCAGACTTTGTTGCCCACTTTACCCTCTTAGAGTGGCATTTTGAAAAAGCCCGAAAATCGTATTTACTTATATATTTAAAGAAGTACTTGGGTTAAAAGTCGAATAAAATGACTATCCAAACTTTGAATCCCCGCTTCATCTCCTTAATGAGTGAACTTTGAAAAATCCTTTCTTAGCGGATACCTACGTCAAAATAACTATCTGCATGCCAAATTTCAGCGCAATCCGAAACAATATTAATTTCAGTCATGTTACCCCACATCACCCTTTTAGGGGTGGCATTTCGAAAAAGCCTAAAACACGTATTTACTTATTTATTTACTGAAGTTCTTGTGCGAAGTTTCGAATAGAAAAGACTATCTTATCTTGTTTCTCCATACAAACTTTGAACCCCCGTTTCATCCCCTTCAGGGGGAATTTTTGGAAAATCCTTTCTCAGAGGGAACTAACGTCGTAATAACTATCTGCAAATTTCAGCGCAATCCGAAACAATATGGATTTTATTTTAATTTTAAAATTATCGTGAATTTGTAACATTATTATTGTTATATACCGGCTGTAATTCACGTACCTTTAGTCGAATTTTCTCGACCTAGGTTTCGAGCGAGTCAGTCGCTCTTCCTCGGGAGTGAGGTCACGCGGTGAGATCGCGATGTTCACTGCGGGCCGCCGCTCGCTGCGCTCGGCTTGATAGCCGGGGTGGGGGCGGACTCGGCGGCGATCGGTAACGGCTGTTCCTTTTCGGTACCGAGGATGCCTGAGATAGCCCGAATGATGTCATCGTCGGTTCTTCATCGCTGCTACTCATAGAGATAGATAGTGGATAGTGGATGGACCTTGCCGTCAGCGTGGAAACCGATTCTTAATGCGTCCTCGAAAAAGAAAGTGTCAGTCAGTCTAGAGTGTGACACAGTCAGCATTGTTTGCGACGGTACTTATGGCGATATATCTCAGGCATCCTCGGTACCGAAAAGGAACAGCCGTTACCGATCGCCGCCGAGTCCGCCCCCACCCCGGCTATCAAGCCGAGCGAAGCGAGCGGCGGCCCGCAGTGAACATCGCGATCTCACCGCGTGACCTCACTCCCGAGGAAGAGCGACTGACTCGCTCGAAACCTAGGTCGAGAAAATTCGACTAAAGGTACGTGAATTACAGCCGGTATATAACAATAATAATATGGATTTTCACACTTTGTTACCTCATTTCACCCTCTTAGGGGTGTAATTAAAAAAAACCCTGAAACACGTATTTACTTATTTTTTTACTCAAGCACTTGTATGAAGTTTCGAATAGAAAATACTATCTAATCTTGTCTCTCCATACAAACTTTGAACCCCCGTTTCATCCCCTTCAAGGGTGAATTTCGAAAAATCCTTTTTCAGAGGTAACTAACGATGTAATAACTATCTGCATGCCAAAATTCGGCGCAATCCGAAACAATATAGATTTTCACACTTTGTTACCCCATTTCACCCTCTTAGGGGTGGATTTTCAAAAAAACCTGAAACACGTATTTACTTATTTTTTTACTGAAGCACTCTTATGAAGTTTCGGATAGAAAAGACTATCTATATATTGGAAAATCCTTTCTTAGTACACCCTTACGTACTAAGACAAATATACCCTTCAAATTTCAAGTCTCTACGACCAGCGGTTTAGGCTGTGCGTTGTCTGTCAGTCAGTCAGTATGTCAGGACAAAGATGCTTATAGTTTTAGATATGACATTCAAAGTTTGTGAGGGGAAGGGGGAGGGACAGGGAGGGGAGGTGGAAGTGAGGGGTAGGGGAGAGGGGATGGGAGTCGGGGAGGGGGAGAGGGAAGTGGGGGGAAGAAAGAGGGGAGGGGGATTAGCGCGGTGTGGTACGGTGCGGTGTAGGTGGGATACGCATGTGTCTTATTTGTGAAATAATTAGCCTAAATAATTTAAAATGCTACCCAAAGACACTATTCCACGCGGACGAAGTCGCGGGCACAGCTAGTACAGATATAAACAGTGCAGGTAGGGCGTCGCGAATTTTTTTTTTCATACTTAGTGGCTGAATAAAAACCGGCCAAGTCGAGTTGCACTCATCCACAGAGGCTTCCGTACCAACGTTGGCGGGTACCAATTAAGCTAGACCTCTAAATTGTAGGAACGCTCATATAACTTAGAAGCCTATCTTAATTGGAGTAAACTATGTATGTATGGGGACACCCTTTAATTTTCAACTTTTTAGGGTTCCGTAGCTGAATGGCAAAAAACGGAACCCTTATAGATTCGTCATGTCTGTCTGTCTGTCTGCCTGCCTGTCTACACTACAACATTTAAACTTGGATACGTAGATGTATACTGTGAACCGCTTTTCGATTTTTATACAAAAATATAAAAGTTTAAGGGGGTCATCTCATACATGTAACAGTAACAAAAAAAAATCTGCAAACCTATACGTGTGGGGTGGGTGTCTATGGATAGGACTTTAAAAATGACATTGAGGTTCCTTAAATTATTTTATCTCAAAGTCAATTATTTAAAAGATGGCGCGTCTAAAGTGGTAAAATGTGTGTCCCCCCCTATAACTTTTAAAGTAAGGGAGTTAAAAATCTAGAAAAAATATTTTTTGTAGATCTCAATAAAAACTTTCAACGAAAATTGGTTTGAGAGAGAAACGAGATAAAGTCAGCAGTTTTTGAGATATAGTGACCGCAAATATAACTTTGTGTTTCATACAAACACTATGAATAACAAAGTTAATGTTTTGGTTGCGAAAAATCATAGTTATAGAACACTCTACTGTGTTACGGAACCCTACGAGTGCGAGTCCGATTTGCACTTGGCCAGTTTATTTTATTTTTCGTAATTTTTCCATTATTTATGCTGTAACTCTATTTGACCTTGCGTCTTGCCAAATTTCATGATTCTAGGTCAACGGGAACTACCCTATAGGTTTTCGACCCAAAACCTATAGGGTACTTCCGGTTTACCTAGAATTGTCAATTTTGGTTAAAACGAAGGTCTTATAACACAGCACAAGTAAAGGAAAAATTCCAAAAAATAAAAAAGTGAAAGGTAAGGTAAATTTTGGTACCTACTTACAAGTTTTCGCAAGAATCTAAATTTGCCCATATCATTTTATCGTGTTGACTTCTACAGTAAAAGGATAAATAAACAGCCATCAAAACGGGAAAATTGTATAGATAATTTAGGCCAGTACTTTGATTAGCTGAAATAAAAAAAATACCAAAATTTTTATATGTTAAAATTGTTCATAGAAATCTCCAATTTCATAGGTGAAGACCTAATATTATTATTACCATAATATTTTAAAGAATCAAGAAATCAGCAACATAGTGAGATTGCAGATTGTTCTTAATCCGCTAGACAGCTGTTACGGAGGCTTGTCTTCATATCTCTGAAGATACTCATCAGATCTCGATGAATTTACAATGGGACCACATGGGATGTATACTCACTCATAGAAAACATAATTTATCAAGAAGGTTAATAAACGACGGAATTATGAGGTGACACAATTAGATGGCATTTATCGTAGAAGTTCCGCTGTCAGTCTCCGAAACTCATCATCAGATCTTTACAAATTCAAAATGGGTGGTCTTAATAGTTTCAGAATAAAGTGGCTGTGACATACGGACAGACAGACAGACATGACGAATCTATAAGGGTTCAATTGTTGCCATTCGGCTACGGAACTCTAAAAATTAGTCAAACTAAAAATACTTCTGTAATAGTGTTGTAAAGTTGAACACAGTAAAAATTCTCATGTCACTAAAAACACGTTTTGGAATATTCTTTTTAGGGTACCGTACCCAAAGAGTACCAAAGGAACCCTATTACTGAGACTTCGCTGTCCATCCGTCCGTCCTCCGAACATTACAGGGCTGTATCAGGTATCTCCTTAACCGTAATAGGTAGATTGACATTTTCACGAAGTATGGATTACCACAGAATAATGAATAATACTAGTTTCTACTAAATAAAAGTTTTATTAAGTAAGTGAACGAAGTTTGTAACGGGGGCGACGCCGCGGCGGGCTTTTAGTTTACCATAAAGATGGTGGTGACTGGTGTGAATAGATAGGACACAAACTATATATAACCAGTGATATTACAAATTTTTATCGTTTAATGTATTTTTGTTACTCCTTTTTACATCTTTAAATTTTCTGTTATAAAATCTTAATGTGGCGTATATGCGCAATCGAATGAACAGTTTCATAAGATGCATACAAAAAAAAACATACAGACGAATTGAGAACCTCCTCCTGTTTAGAAGTCGGTTGAAAACAAAATAAAGTTAAAAATTAAAGAGGTACCCGTACAAAAAACTTATTTTTCAGGCAAATTTTGTTCAATCGGAACTCTACGTGATCGAGTCCGACTCGCACTTGGCCAGTTCATTTTTGTTTGAGTGAGTAAACTTTCCGTTTGGTCGCATTGTAATTTCATTGAGATCTAATATAATGAGTATTTTCCAGAGTTCTATAAAAACCTCAAAGCGCGGCATTTTGAAGTCAGTTTTTAGGGTTCCGTACCCAAAGGGTAAAACGGGACCCTATTACTAAGACTCCGCTGTCTGTCTGTCCGTCCGTCCATCTGTCACCAGGCTGTATCTCATGAACCGTGATAGTTAGACAGTTGAAATTTTCACAGATGATGTATTTCTTTTGCCGCTATAACAACAAATACTAAAAACACAATACAGTTTAAAATCATAGGAATGCCGAAAAATACACGTTTCTCGTATGGGGACCCCCATTCGAGAAACGTATATTTTTCGGCATTTCAATGTTACGCCATTTATGAACGCTTAGGTAAACGTCCATAGATGGCGTTATATTGAAATTCCGATCCCAAACACCTTTGTGTAAACTTTCACTTAGATAGCGTTAGACGTTACATGGCGTTATAAGAAACTAGCTGTGCCCACGACTTAGTGCGCGTGGAATGGGAATTGGGTAGCATTCACTAATAAGACACATACGTATCCCACTACACCGCACCGCACCACGCCACGCTAATTCCCCTTTCCTCCCTCCCCACCCCTTCCCATCACTTCCCCCTCCCCTCCCCCTTCACCTCACTTTCACATCCCCTCCGCTCCCCTCCTCCACCACTCCCCATTTCCCCTGACACACTGAATGTCATATTTATTTATATAGAATCAACAGCCTAAAAAATAAGATTCAAGCTTTTAGTTGTTTTGGCGTGAAAGTGAGACAGACTCAAAGTAACTCTACTTTCGCATTTATAAAATTATAGTAAGGATAAGCACGCGGCTCACAACTCTATATATACTATGGCCCTAGTATCTTTATCAACACCATCAACACCAATATTATAAATGCGAAAGTCAGTTTGTTTGTTTGTTTGTTTGGGACTTCTTCACGGTCAAAGGGCTTGACCGATTTGGCTGATTTTTTTTTATAAAGATAGTACATAGGGCAGAATAGGATATAGGATACTTTTTGTTTGGCTATCGAGTCAGGGGGTTCAGATATTTTTAATTGAATTTTGTAAATATGAGACTTCTTCTCGAATTAACGGCATGACCGATTTGCCTGAAATTTTGTATGAATGTCATAGGGCAGAATAGGATATAGAATACTTTTTTTCTGGCTGTCGAGTCAGGGGGTCCAGATATTTTTAATTGAATTTTGTAAATATAAGACCTAACCAAACCAAAATCATTACTTACTTTAACAATAGAGGATATCTAGTGCGACTTTGGGGTCGTCTATGCCATGGTGACTTGGCCTAAGAGATCATCGATCTAGACCTCAAAGGTCATAAAGACTCAAATAACGCGAGCGAAGCCGCGGGTAACAGCTAGTTAATTATATATGCTATAATGTTCTAAAATTGTGGAAACCTTTTGGTAAGTGATGATGCCGTCGAAGATGGTAAGCACGCTAGGCCTAGAATGGGAACTCTCTCTCAGCTCTCAAGGATATATATCTATACCATCTACCCGAACGAAGCTATTTGCTTCTTCGTTCATCATACGAACCGCTAAGGAATGGAATACCCTGCCTGAGTCCGTGTTTCCGATTAAGTACAATATGGGGGTCTTCAAATCGCGAGTGAATAGGTATCTTCTGGGTAAGCACGCTACATCATCGATCGCATCATCACTTAACATCAGGTGAGATAGTGATCAAGTGCTACCCAGTTCGGTATAAAAAAAAAAAAAAAGGATAGCTACCGGAAGACATTAGATGTTTGGTGACAGATTTTCTAACTTGAGGGTGGTAGCTGGCCAGGCGGACACTAGATAGTGTCCCACCAATCGAGCCCAAACTCGGTAGTGTTTTGTCTTTTATCACAGATATTCCGTGGCTGCCTTCCAGCTTCATCATCAGACCCTAGATATCACTAGGCGTAAAGTTCTCGTCAAGACAAATCAATCGAGCCCAAACTCGGTAGAGTTACGTTGATTTATCACAGAGACGCCGTGGCCACCTTCCAGCTTCATCATCAGACCCTGGATATCATCTAGGTGAAAAGTTATCTTCAAGATTTTTTTTTTTATACGTTATAGGCTAGCGTTTGAACACTATCTCACCTGTTGGTAAGTGATGATGCGGTCGAAGATGGTAAGCACGCTAGGCCTAGAATGGGAACTGGCTCTCAAGGATAGCTGCCGGAACACATTAGATGTTTGGTGACAGATTTTCTAACTTGAGGGTGGTAGCTGGCCAGGCGGACACTAGATAGTGTCCTACCACCATG
Source organism: Cabera pusaria (assembly GCA_954871355.1). Taxonomy (NCBI): domain Eukaryota; kingdom Metazoa; phylum Arthropoda; class Insecta; order Lepidoptera; family Geometridae; genus Cabera; species Cabera pusaria. The sequence continues at coordinate 23,300,581 of OX940892.1, forward strand.
CAAAGATGAATCAATCGAGCTCAAACTCGGTAGGGTTATGTTGATTTATTACAGAGATGTCATGGCCACCTTCCAGCTTAATCATCAGACCCTGGATATCATCTAGGCGTAAAGTTCTCGTCAAGACAAATCAATCGAGCCCAAACTCGGTGGGATTATGTTGTTTAATCAAGGAGATGCCGTGGCCACCTTCCGTCTCCATCATCAAACCAGCTCCATGGTACCATATCATTGTATTTTCACCGAAGATACATAAACTGTATACCAAATTTGAGTCCAATCGGACACCAGGAAGTGGGTCTAATTTAGCTTCCAAGATTCCACCCGAACCACAGAATAATGAATAGCCCGAACATACATAGTGACATACATACATTGCAAGTTAAATAAAAGCTTGAAAAAAGGAGGAGGTTCTCAATTCGACTGTAGGTATTATTATATATATATTTGTGGGTGTTCGCGGATAACTTCGTCGTTTAAGATTGGATTTTGATTTTATTTTTGTTGGAAAGAGGATATCGCGAGGGTGGTACCATAGTAGGGTTCATCGAGATCTGGTAAGTATCTCCAGAGATATGAAACACCTCAAACTTGGTACTGAAAATTAATAGCGCGGCATTTGAAGTCGGAAGAATTTTAAACGATCTTATTACATTGACATTTTAAAACTTTATTATTTGAAGTTGGACAGTTTTATTGTTTAAGAACGTAGGCTATCCTTATCCTTGTATTGGCGGATCTTCAGATACCTATGGTGGCAGCATTTGAAGTCGGGTCCTTAAAGAAGTGTTTTTATTAAAATTATGAATATGTTACATTTTTGTTGAAAAGGTGTTAATTAAAAAGTACTATTATCAAATATTAAATAAATAGTTTTATTTATATCACTGACTCCACCCACGTACACATACCTAACTAGTTATGTAAGTAGGTACATGGTTATGTGAGGACTTGGTTGACTTAGAATTGTCAATTTTGGTTATAAACAAGGTCTTACAGCACAAGTAAAGGAAAAATTCCGAAAGATAAATAAAGTTGAAAATTTGACACAAGTTTTCGCGAAAATCTAAATTTGCCCATATCTTTTTATCGTGTTGACTCAGGACCTTGATTTTTAGGGTTCCGTAGCCGAATGGAAAAAAAACGGAACCCTTATATATTCGCCATGTCTGTCTGTCCGTCCGTATGTCACAGCCATTTTATTCCGAAACTATTAGGACTACAGAATTGAAACTTGGTAGTTAGATGTATTCTAAAAACCGCTTTCCGATTTTTATACAAAAATATAAAAGTTTAAGGGGGGGGCATCCCATATATGGAAATGGAACAAAATTTTTTTCATCAAACCTATACGTGTCGTGTCTATGGATAGGTCTTTAAAAATGACATTGAGGTTCCTAAAATCATTTTTTCTCAAAAGATAGACGCGTCTAAAGTGGTAAAATGTGTGCCTCCCCCCCCCCGCCTCCCTTTCTCTAACTTCTAAAGTAAGGGAGTGAAAAATCTAGAAAAAATATATTCTATAGATCTCATTAAAAACTTTCAACGAAAATTGGTTTGAACGAGATACAGTCAGCAGTTGTTGAGATATAGCGAGCGCAAGTATAACTTTGTTTTTTATACAAACACTATGAAAAACAAAGTTATTTTTGTAGTTGCGAAAAATCATAGTTATAGAATACTCTACTGTGTTACGGAACCCTACGAGTGCGAGTCCGACTTGCTCTTGACCTCAGTATCTGGTATAAATTCAACTTGTTAGGTCCACCCGTTCCTGAGAAAGTTTGTGGTGACAGACGGACAAGAAAGTGATCTTATAAGGGTTCCTTTTTTACCTTTTGAGGTACGGAACCCTAATGATATCCGTCCATTCCATATATAACGATTAACGCTACAGCAAATTTTCCTTTCCCCCAATCAAAAAAACGCGATCGACAAAAAATTACCTAGTTTTCTAAAGTAAGCATAGGTATTCTGCAAGTCCAGAATGATCAGCTAGGTTATATAGGTACAATCAAATCAAAATTTATTTATTTCAAAAACATGAATTACGATAGATTTAGTTAGCACAATTGTACATTCAATCTGTGATAGAACCCTGTATTGCAGTATATTCACCCCATGACATTATAGTAACAATAATTTAAACGTCATTCCGATAGGCATAACCTCAGACGAAATAAGAAGTCTCCTTATTTCGTCTTAGGGCATAACATAACCGTAAGTATATATATATATATAAGCCTATGGGCTGGCTTTATTATAACAGAATCTAGCTCTAGCTGGCATAGAACTTTTTTATGATATAAGTATTAAGTACCTATACCTAATAGGACAAATTCAACACTCAATTGATGGTAAGCGACGATGTCTGCATTTTGGCAAGCAAATCTCTGGATTCCCAGTTTTTTTTAACGTTCCGTGCCTCAAAAGGTAAACAAAAGGAACCCTTATAAGATCTCTCTTGTCCGTCTGTCCGTGCGTCATCACCGATTATCTCAGGAGCGAGTGGACCTAGCAAGTTGAAATTAATACAAGATACTGAGGTCTATCCCTATTAGTCGCTATTAGGTGTATAAAAATCAAGGTCCTGAGTCAACACGATATAAAGATATGGGAAAATTTAGATTTTATTCCAAAACACTTAAGCACCAAAATTTACCTTAATTTTCAACTTATTGTATTTTTTGGAATTTTCCCTTTACTTCTGCTGTAAGATCTTGCTCTTAACCAAAATTGAAAATTTTGGGTCAACCGGAACAGACAGACATGGCGAATCTATAAGGGTACCGTTTTTTTCCATTCGGCTACGGAACCCTAAAAACGGATAAACAATATCGAGATCACGAAAATACGACATTAAATATATCAAATGTGTTCTAGTAATATGTAGAATTGTAATAAACATCAATGATAAATAGATGTTTTTGGTTTTGGTTTTGGCAAAATGTTAAGTTACACTCATTAGGGTTCCGTAGCCGAATGGCAAAAAACGGAACCCTTATAGATTCGTCTGTCTGTTCCGGTTGACCCAAAATTGACAATTTTGGTTAAGTTATGTTTGGCATTGACACGGTAATATAATATAATACTATACTTATATGTTATTATACTGTGGTTCGGAACCATCCGTGTGCGAGATAAAAGTCTGACTCGCACTTGGCCAGTTTTATTTTCAGATTTTTCAAGCCAGCAGTTTACCTTTTAGAGGTGGGTAGGGGTAGTGGGGGGGGGATGCCCTACTGAACAAAAATGTGTACTTGAAAGTTTATTATTTGTTAAATGGAGCATTAAATCTTTAAATAGTATTAGCAATCCCTAAGTCATTTTAAAAGACCTATTCAATGATACCCCACAAGATGGGGTAGACGACGCAAAAAAATTCTTACCCACTACTCATGTAGGGGAGCTACCCTAAAAAAAATTATTTATCAAAATTTTATTTGACTACTTTGTCGGCGTATACCCATTATATACATACCCCTACAAAATTACAGCTTGCTAGTATTAACGGTGTCTTAGCAAAACCTCGGACAGACAGACGGACATGACGAAACTATGAGGGTAGTTCCTTGTCAGGACTACGGAACCCTAAAAAAGTATACTATCACAAACTTATTATTTATAGTTGGTGTAATACTTTACATTTTCTATGGATCTAACTACAAAGTTAAGTTTGTACACTAACCTAGTTTTTTGTTGTTAACAAGGTGATAACCATGTCTATGGAAAAATGTATTTGGTTAGTTTCACTCAAAACTCGGTACCTAAAATTAAGAGCGAACGCGGGGTGCAATTTTCCATACAAACGTATGCCCCCGTTTCCTCTCTGGAAAATGATTCTAGAGCAACATTTATTTCTACAAAACACGAGGTCTGATGTAGCTACGCCCCTATATCATTTTATTTTTTTGACCAATCAATTGTAAATAGAATTATTACCCTTCAAAAATGTCAAAGACGAGATTAAAAGGCTTATATTCCTTTTCACAAATGGTTCATTTAAAAGAAAATGATATAATATATTATGATAATGTAGCTAGTTACATCAGACCTTGATTTTTTGTAGAAACAAATTTTGCTCTATATATATATGTGCCATTTAGATTGGCACTAAAGCACAGAATAATGAATAGCTGACTAAAGTGCGTTTACCTTTCAGTGGTCAAACCTTGTATGACTGTGATTATAACTAGGTTTTCTTTTTATTTAGCGGTGTGTTCTAATTTGTATGTGCCACTAAAATATCCAAAGTGTTTTTTTCTGAAACATGTATACATATTTATTTGAAAGTATAACATAGAACACTCTAGCGCGTTAAAATCCCTTTTTAATTTTAAAAATAATAATTAATAAATATTTTATTGCTTAAAACGCCATCTAACGTCAAACAAAGGTATTAGGGATCGACATTTCAATATAACGCCATCTATGCTACGTTTACCTAAAAAGGCGTTCATAGATAGCAAAAATCACGTTTCTTGTGTGGGGACCCTCTATTATTTTTAACTTTATTCTGTTTTAGTATTTGTTATTATAGCGGCAATAGAAATACATCATCTGTGAAAACTTCAACTGTCAACTATCACGGTTTATGAGATACAGCCTGGTGACAGACGGACAGACAGACAGACAGACGGACAGCGGAGTCTTAGTAATAGAGTCCCGTTTTACTCTTTGGGTACGGAACCCTAAAAATCGAGAAACTCGTGTGGCTAAAGAACAAATTATTACAAATATCATCATGTCGCCTATCTGCTGCTAGCAAATAAAAGAATAGCGAGAAATAGGCGTGGCTATATTAATAAACAAATGAGTATCAAATAATCCAATCGTATCGCCTGTCTGCGTACCTACCAGGCCAGGCTGGAACTTCCCGTTCAAAATGTGACGTCTGGTCACGTTACTACTTATGTACTTAGCAGGCCCTTGGCTACGTTGTATTATTATCTTTTCTATGCCTTGGCAGTAAAGGTCAATACGATTTTTATTTAATTATTTTTTTTTAATTTTCTGATACCTACTTGTACTATTCATTATTCTGTGTTACTGGTAAATGTGGGTTGCACATTATTATTATTGTTTTCTATCATCTCTTCCAACTATGCTAAATATGCTTGTGTCTGGAGTGTGTTCACGTCAATAGTGCAATAGGTGAGGATCACAGTTCTTAAAAAATATTTTTTACTCTTAATTTATTTTTAACTTTTTAGTTACTAGGTTTAAGGAACTAGGTACTTAAGTACCTACCTATTTTAGAGTAGGCGTAATGTTTTAAAATATCCTACAGATATTATGATGTAATTATGGGTAAAGTGCTCTTCAAGGCAAATCAATCGAGCCCAAACTCGGTGGGGTTTATCACAGAAATGCCATAGCCACCTTCCAGCTTCATCATCGGACCCTGAATATCATCTAGGTGTAAAGTGCTCCTCAAGACGAATCAATCGAGCCCAAACTCGTTATAATATAATAATAAACGGTTATATTGTTTCATTACGGAGATGCCGTGGCCACCTCCAGGGTCTGATGATAAAGCTGGAATGGAAGGTTTGCACCTAGGTGATATCCATATTACCTAGGTGCAAACTGCTCCGCAAGTCTAAAGAATCGAGGCCAAACTCGGTAGGGTTATATATTGTTTTATCACAGAGATGCCGTGGCCACCTTCCAGCTTCATCATCAGACCCTGGATATCATCTAGGTGTAAAGTGTTACGCTAGTCTAATCAATCGAGCCCCAGCTCGGTGGGGTTATATTGTTTTATCACAGAGATTTCGTGCCCACCTTCCAGCTCCATCATCAGACCCTAGATATCATCTAGGAGTAAAGTTCTCTTCTAGACGAATCAATCGAGCCCACATTCGATGGGTTTATCTTGCTTAGTTCAGAAGTTCCTATGGCTATCTTCCGTCTCCATCATAAGACCAGCTCCATGGTACCATATCATTGTATTGTCACCGAAGATACGTAAGTTCACCAAATACGAGTCAAATCGGACATCGGGAAGTGGGTCTAATTTAGCTTCCAAGATTCCACCCGAACATACATAGTTACATACACAACATACATACATTGCAACTTGCACGTTAAATAAAAGCACGGTAATATTACCGTGATAAAAGCTTGTAAACTAGACAGCGACTTCCTGCCAAACTTTAACCTACCTTTGGTCGTCGTCGCTGAAACTAGAACTGATTGATTGGAAAAAACCAAAACAGTGTGCTAGAAATATGTACTCAAATACTATTATTTATTCTGTGACTTAATAATAATTTAGAGTAATTCATATGTTGAACAGCTGTTAAAATAATCACCAATTTGCCTAGATCCCTTATCGAACATGCAAATCAGGCTAGCAAAGCTCATTTTGACTGGTCTATCGACCACTGTAACTTGTACTATTCATTATTCTGTGTCACTGTGTAAGATAACAAGGCCTTGTACCTATAGCACACTAAGAAATTATGAGTAAGACCAACCGGAAGACCTCTTATGCTTAAAAAGATATACTGTAACAGAGCTCATCCTAAATTGTACGATTTGGCTATAAGGTAAACAAAGCCGCACTCAGTGCACACAGAGACAAAAATCTAACCACAAACAAAAAAAATCACTCACACCAACAAGTTTTGTGAATATTTCCTTGCGTTCATGGACCTTAGGTGTTACTAATTATTCTGTGATTTCCGACATTGCCAGTAAAATATACTTTGGTAATGGGATTTATGATGATTAAACATTTTCATTTTATGGATTAAACATTTATAAGTGCTAAAATGTAATCAGGCGGAAGATGAAAATATTTTTTATTTCTATAGAATATTTTAAATTATGTTTATTCAAAATTTCTCAGTAATTCAATAAAACACGTAAAGCTGTCTATTCATGGCGCAATACATTTTTTAAGTGTATGGCTACACACAAAAGGTATATTTAGCCAGTGTTATGCCAAACAAACATTAAAAATAAGTTTAGTCGTAGAGAGAAATGGTTTAGTGCAATAATTGATTTACTTATTTATTCTCTTACATGGATCTGCTGACTGGCTGCATCGATTTGCACGGAAGAGGGTATAGAAGCTGGCTAGTAAATGTATCAGGCAATACATTATGTGCCGTAGGCATAGGCATACTTTTATTATTCAAACCTATAAAAGGGGTTGGTTTTCTCGCTAAAAAAGACGTATTATTTTAATAACAAAACAAATCGCGCGCGAATCAATGTGATCCGCGCCGCAATTTCACGTCGTGAATCGCGCGCGAGTGTGGAAAGGACTTTAAATTTCCATTACAACTAATAATACCACAGATAATACCTAAACGTCATTTAAAAAAAAAAGGAGTTGAACATAAGTCCACCGAAAACATTGAGGTTATTTTTATAAATTTGACAGATGAAGGACGTCAAGGACGATGTTGATTGATGACATAACGACGACATGACAGTTGCCACAAGTAAAATAAGTATAACACCTGCCACACGAAAAACAATCAGCAATTTGACCGCACTGACTTGTCCCATATACTACCTAAACAAGATTAAGTACGTCAATGGTACTTCGTATATATTTCTGAAGAAACTTAACTTTCTGTTTGGTAAAAAAGTATATATTTTTATAGTGAAACCAAAGTAGAGAAAACGGACCGACTGAGAGCCATAAAACAGAGGATTTATCTCAGTCATACAGTTCCTATTATGAAATTACATGACGAGTTGGTAGGTTGTATTTTGAGGGACAAAAGCTCTTATAGGTAATAATACACCATTGTTATTTCATCATCATCATCATGATGATGATGTTATATTTATATTATACATATTAATAATACAATAAGATTTTTAATTTATATTTCAATCTGATTTATTTTTATTGATGTCAAATTTCTTGCAAACAGTGTTAATATATAAATTAGTATTATTTTACATTGTTTACTGGTATCCCTAGCACACGCATCCCTCGATTGCAAATAGCGTCTACAGTGCCACAAGTATAACTTGGCGGTGGTGGTTTTGGAACTAATTATTTTAATTGAAACTGTGAGTTTGACGTTTGAGAGATTACCGCGACATTATTGTTGATAAATCTGCTACATTAAAAAGTGGTTTAAGAGAAACTGTTATCAAAGCAAAAAGTAAAAGCACAGTGGCGCACAGGCACGCCAAGTTATACTTGCCGGACTGTACGTCTAGTCATAGAGAATGTAGAGAATATATATATATATATAAAGAAAATTAACGTATGCGAATTAAATAGCTATAGAGATATAAGTCGACTAAATTGATGAACACGTGATACATATGCCAGCTATAAGATAAAATGAACAACGTAATTTGGTCGGGTCATACATGACAGCGGGTGAGAGCCAATGGGTTCACTAGAACTAGGTGCCAGTGCTGGAGCCAGTTTGTAAAATCGCATACGCAGAGAAGGATAAAAAAATGTTGTTTATCTCGCTCTCTCATACTAGTGATTGTATAGTTTTATCCGTCTCATATTATTATTGTTATTTAAATGCCAAATCCATTTAATACTCCATCCACGCGTCTACTGCATTGTAATTAGGGATACCATTCAAATCCATAACAAACACAAACAGAAATGTATCACCTACTATAGATCAATAGTAGGTGATACATTTCTGTTTGTGTTTGTTATGGATTTGCAACTTGACAAACCCCTAACCAATAACTTAACTTAGTTAATAAATATTTTACTAACATTGGACGAAATCTGGCGAACAATATTATGCAACATACTAAGTTGCAAACACGCATTGCACACACACAAATCACTCACTTTAACGATCCCGCACATTAGCTTGAAACACGCACACAGTATTAAAAATACAGCGTAGTTACGCACGCTCATATTACACACATATCGATGCCAACAAACGGTAACGATTATGGCCAGCAGAGGGGTACGCCTTGCGTTAACATCTCCTTTGGTAAATGCTCGAAGCCTCAAATAGACATATGGCATTTAGTTAAAATTGTAGATTAAATTGATTCCTCTGAAAGATGTTTATAGTCAGATTTTACAAAAGTTAAAGCTGGCAATATTTTTTACAATGTTACCTGGTAATAAAAAGTACCTTTACAAACGATAAAGTTGTACTACTTCCACTGAATAAATATTAGTATAAGTACTACTGCTTAGTTTACAAAGTGCCCAATAAGCCCAGAAAACTGAAGATCTCTTTTTTATATCTTATAGGCTAGCGTTTGACCACTATCTCACCTGTTGGTAAGTGATGATGCGGTCGAAGATGGTAAGCACACTAGGCCTAGGATGGGAACTGGCTCTCAAGGATAGCTCTAATCATCTCTATTAGTCCGTGCTCTCTTGAGAGGCTCTCATGACATATTATATTCCCAAAAAATAGAGTTAACATAAGGATGTACCGAAATATTCTTAGCTTCTATTTTGTCATATTTATGGCATGTGAAAATTTATAAGTTATACACTAATATACATTATTGATAGGTATATACATTATTGACTTATAAAATTATACTAAAATGTGATAACTATAATTTATATTATGATAGAATTAATATTATGATTTCAGTTATGATGTCAACTTATTATTAATACAAATTGTCAATATTGAAAAATTCTGTTAGCGTCAAATGCGTCATCGTATATTCGTCGTATATTTAAAAATCATTTACCAAATAAAATGTGTGGTCTAGTAACCATTCTTTGAGCTTCCTTTTAAATAAGCTGAAAGGTCTTTTATATCAGCAGGAATTTTATTATATATCGTGATAAACATCGAGTAACAATTCTTTTTTAATAAAGTTGTTCGTGGTGTAGCTTCGTACACAAGTCTATCACCATTTCTAGTATTTCGAGGATAAAAATGGGGCAGGCAGGGCACAAAACAGTAAAAGGTGCCTAACTCGATGCTAAAAATACTAACTAAAACAATAGGTAAAACAAGAAAAGAAACATGAAACAATGTGCGGCGTCAAATAGATTTATCTCTGCACATATGTCTAGATTTACACCTAGACGCTATTTGTATATTGTATGTATGTTAGTCTTCAATGTATGTATTAGCAAATTTTAAGATGCCCTGAATTGTTTAGAAAACTGCGTCGAGTCTTTTCATCGCCGATACCATAAATCATAAAGACAAAAAGTCTTTAATGAATGCGTCCTAGCTGTACATACTGACGGTACATACATACATACATACACGGAGCCGAGACGTGGACACTGACGGTACGACTGATAACCAAGTCAGTCGCTCAGCGAGCTGTGGAAAAGGCTATGCTCGGAGTATCTCTGCAAAATCAAATTCGAAATGAAGTCATCCGACAGAGAACCAAAGTTATCGACATAGCTCAAAGGATTAGCAAGCTGAAATGGCAGTGGGCTGGTCACATCTGTCGCAGAACTGATAACCGTTGGGGTAGGCGTGTTCTAGAGTGGAGACCACGGCTCGCTAATCGAAGCGTAGGAACCTCCAGCTAGGTGGAGCGATGATATACGCAAGCAGGCTGGCAGCGATTGGAAATAAAGAGCTGAAGATCGAGCTCAGTAGCGTGACATATGAGAGGCCTATGTCCAGCAGTGGACGAATAGTGGCTGGTAAATTTCATTCCGGATTCGATCCTGCATAGAAACACCGAGCATAGCTCTTTCCATAGCTCGCTGAGCGACTTGAAATTAGTGAACTAGACGAACCATGAGTGTCCACGTCTCGGCTCCGTATGTCATGACAGGTAGGACGCACTGATTAAAAACTTTTGTCTTTAGGCGTGGTATAGGCGATGAAAATACTCGACGGAGTTTCCCAAATGCTGCCCAGCCCAGCTGAATTCTTTTTTGGATTTCCTTGTCGAAGTTGTGTTTGCCTAGTTGGAGCGTCTGCCCTAGGTAAACATATTGAGTGACAGCTTCGAGTGGGATTCCATCTACGGCAATCGGTTACGGACAACGTGCTCGTTGTACATGACTTTGGTATCATCCAAATTCATCCGGCGACCGATGCGACGAGAAGAACCAGATAGGCCATTTAACATCCTTTGTAGGTCCTGCAGCGTCTCTGCCATAATGACGATGTCATCTGCGAATCGTAGGTTGATAAGAGATGTACTTGCCGTTAATGTTGATTCCGCAATCTTTCCAGTCCAGCGTCTTAAACATATCCTCTAACTAAGGCGTTAGTGAACAGTTTCGGGGATATGACGTCCCTTTGTCTCACTCCTCGACGCAGGTTAATATGTTTAGTACGCTGGTTCTGTACTTGTACAGTCATCGTTGCGGCATTATATAGACATCTCAGCACTTCGATATATCGCCAGTCGACCTGGCAACGCTGCAAGGACTTCAGAACTAACCAGGTTTCGATTGAGTCGAAGGCCTTCTCATAGTTCACAAATGCTAAGCACAGGGGGCGATTGTACTCTTCGGTCTTCTGTACAATCTGCCGCACCGTGTGGATGTGGTCTATGGTGCCATTGCCGGTTCGAAACCCAGCCTGTTCTGGAGGTTGGAACTCGTCAAGTCTTCACGCAGGACGGTTCATGATGACCCTTGAAAACAGCTTGTAGACATGGCTCAGAATCGAAATCGGGCAGTAGTTTTTCATTGGGGCAGCAAATACCCTTCCCAGGTGGTTCCATTGAAATTTTAACAAAATCGGCAGACCCGTTTTTAATATAATTATCAACATTTGTATTACGTTGCATTTACTTATCTCGACTATATACTACTAACTATTGGCACAGATTATATAATAGTTACTACGTCTGTCTACTGGCTACTTTGACTAGCGCGACGTTTGATGTCAGTTCTTTTAGTTTTTTAAACGATCTTAAATTATAGGAAAAACAAGACCACCATGCTTCTGTTTCATGTGGAGTTATACCAGTGAAGTGAATAGAATTGAAGAGCTGTTGCAGCCGGCTTACAGCTGGGGCCTCCAGCTTTTAGAAGCTTCGTTGTGATTCCGCCCTCACTTGGCGTTGTTAGAGACAACGTATAGCCCAAACCGCTGGTCGTAGAGACTTGACATTTGGAGGGTACTAACTACTAAGTAGTAAATTTGTATTAAGTTAGGGTAGACTAAGAACGGATTTTTGAAATTTCCATCCCGAAGACGGATAAATGGGGTGAAAAATTATAGATGAAAGATCTTTGTTTTTGAACTTAAAGCGATAAAAAGTGGTATTTGAGTAGTACATTTCATTAAAAAAATTATGTTATCAATATATTTGGTTGAAATTTAGAATAGTTTGGCACAAAAAAGGGGGAATGGAGGGGTGGAACGGGTAGGTGAGGTTCCCCCTTTCACTACCCCACCACTCTCATTACAAGGTAATGCATAGTTTTTGAGTTATTGATTTGTTTTGTAAAATCATAACCTCACTTGGTAAAATTTTTGAATCATTTGGCACGAAAAAGGGAGGGTGAGGTGATGGGGGGGTAAGGGAGGGTCCCCCTTTCCTTTTCCCACCCCTTTTATTACAAGGTCATGCATAGTTTTAGAGTTATGCGTATTTTTGTAAAATCATAACCTCACTTTTTTGTAACACTTTGCTGATCAATATCACTGTTTTGTTGGATGTTTAACAAACTTTTTGCTCTTCGCCGGCCGCTGCCGCGGCACGCTCGCTTCGCTCGCTCGGCTCGCGTGTTGTTTTGTCGCAGTTTCAACCTAACCTAACCTAGTTTTTTTTCTAGTGGGGTGTTCTTATTAATTTAGTAGTGGTAATTTTTACTAAGTTATCTAGCCTTTGTAATTATTATTTGCGCTTTGTTTTTATGGTTTAGTATATTTTTAGGTTAAATTTTGTTTATATCGTTTTATTGGAAACTGTGCATTACCTTGTTATAAGAATGGTATTGTTACAATGAGGGACCTAACCTCTACCCATCCCCATAACATTTTATATGAAATTCATGCCAAACGATTCTAAATTCAACCAAAAATCCAAAATCAAACCCAACAAAAATAGGCATAACTCAAAAACTATGCATTACCTTGTAATGGGAGTGGTAGGGTAGTGAAGGGGGGACCCTCCCCTTCCCATTCCACCCCTCTACCCCCCTTTTTCGTGCCAAACGATTCTAAATCCAACCCATATATTTTGCCAGGGGTGCATTAAGATGGTACAATGGGGGATGAAATTCATGTCGAGAGGTTATACTGCTGAAAATTGGTATTAGAGTAGTTAATTTGATATTTTGATCATTATTTTTTTGCCTAGGGTGCATTAAGGTGGGGCAATGGGGATGTAAGTTCATGTCGGAAGTTTTTTATTTATGAAATACTGTTGAAATTAGAAATTTGCCTAGTGCTCATTGCTCGCTCATATCTTGCTATAATAAATGGGTAATTTATTTTATCGAATGGCAGCACTAAGTTATTGTTTTTATTTTGTTTGGTTGGTTTCTCGTTCGCTCGCTCGTTCAATTGATTTGATTGATTGATATTCGAACACGGAAGTGGTTTCGTGTATTGACGATCGCTCGCATTGCGAAACATGTTCGGTAACTCTAGAAAATATAGAAATGTCTAAATTGCAGTGAAACATTCGTTGACCCCGTAGCGAGGAGAATAATCAGTGAATATGGCTTCTCGCGGGGACAAAGGGAACGGAAATGGCGAGGAGCAAATCGTGGAGGTAAATCGATGTGGCCTAGATTTTTTGGATAAAGTTTGGCGTGTGCTGTACTGGTCGATAGTTGCAGACGCTGGCGGAGGTGTTCCGATGCTTCATCTGCATGGAGAAGCTGGTGGATGCGCACCTGTGCCCGCACTGCTCGAAGCTGTGCTGCTACGCTTGCGTGCGGCGATGGCTGACGGAGCAGCGGTCGCAATGCCCTCACTGCCGCGCCTCGCTGCACCTTCACGAGCTGGTCAACTGCCGCTGGGTGGAGGAGGTCACGCAGCAGATCGAGACTATGCAGCAGACCAACTCCGCCACGCAGAGAGAAAGCTATCGCGACAGGTGACTTAGATACCTTGATTTAATTTGTTTTCAAGGCTTTCATTTTACCCTTGTGATTGTGGAGCGACCTATGTTGTTAGTACATTAGTGTACTGCCACGTCTGCCACTCATGGACTAGATTTACCCTGTAAAGAATTAATCCCTGTTCTAACAGTGGATTCCTTTAAAACATTGTCAAAAATATCATATCATGGACACATTAAAATTGACAATAATAGTTATTGATCACTTGTTCATTTTATTTCAAAAACAATCATATTAAAGTTTTTGAATTTTTCCAATAGCATTCCAGTAAGAATAATTAAATCCTACATGGATAGTAGTGAGTAGATTATAGAACCATTTGTACCTTAGAGTAACAATTACTAAAGTATAGAGCACGCCTATGAGTCTGCCACCTTACTGCGAGTCTTAAGCAGATGTGCTATAGCTACGTACATAGATTTTTAGGTCTTGCGTAGGGATGCCTGCAAACGCCCGCACACTTATCGATGAGTCACACATGATGAAGAAAAATGAACATGTTGTATTATACATTGAGAGGAATGTGATATATAGAATAGAAATGTTTTATTGCGTAAAACTATGTACATAGGTAGGTTTTAAATTTAAAATAAACAGTTTGTCCATTCCAGACATACAATAAAAGTTAACACAAAAGTTGTTAAGAATTTACAAATTAAAAAAGAGAAAACAAATTATTTAAATAAAAATCTCAATAACAATACTAAATGCTTCATAAATTATTTACAAATGCTATATTACATTACTATTTAAATATCAAAATATTTGTTAAGACTATAGAACTCTTTATCTAGTAACCATTCTTTTAAAGCACGTTTAAACATTCTTGGGTGTAATGTTTTTAGGTCTGTAGGTAAATTGTTGTATACTTTAATGCCTGTTACATATGAGCTCTTGTGAAATTTTGTATTATTTACCTGAGGTATACATTTGTTATATTTGTACTTATTTCTTAAGGTATGAACACGTTTTGACTTTTCATTAAAATATATGTTTTCATGATTTTTGACAAATAGACATAGCTCTAATATATACACGTTAAAGTAAGGAAACCATGTATTTTGAAAATTTTGAAAAAAAAATTCTCAGGGAGTCAGTGTCGTCCAAGTGACAGATGCTGTGCAGACATCTTTTTTGCATTATAAACATGGATTGAACATCCACTGAATTGCCCCAAAACACCATCCCATAACATAATTGAGGATAAACATATCCATAATTTATGGCAACAGATTTTGATGCAATTTTTGTTAATACAGACAGTGCGTAACAATATTTTGTGAGGCGACTATTTATTTTACTAATATATATATATATTCTGTAATCATTATTATTTTGGAGAAATAGTCAATAACATTCATCTCAAGATACGCTGTTTTTTCCTACGTTTACTCAGTCATTATATTATCAATGCACAAAATAGATAGTATTAGTGTACTTAAACGTACGTTGTGATGTTATAATAATACTGAAATCAATGCCAAATTAAACAATACAAAATTTGACCTGAGAAAGAAATGCCTAATTACATTACACACTGTCCAGTTTTTTCACTCTATTTGTATAACATACCTAACATAAAGCTAACCACAAAGAAACTCAACTAAAAAATTTAAGATTAGAATATGTCCTTAATTTTACATCACTTGAACTTAAAAATGCCTCGACATAATATCGACAGCCATACATCACCTCTTCAAGCGTCACCAGTGAAGCAGCGGGCGGTGCAGTGGGACGCGACACACAACCGCACGCCTCACGTGAACTTCACCCCCGCTATCACATACTGTTAAATCTGTCTATAAGTATAAAAAACTGACTATATACTCGCGTGTTTTCTTGTGTAGTTTTGGCAAGTCTGTACCGCACATTTTATAATTTTCCAGCAAAAACGAAATAAATTGTAACTGAACGCACTCCGCTCGAACTCAGAATGTAGACTGTTGGCACTTTCCGGTGGACAGCGACGATTCTCGTGCCCGTGCTTGCTGTTCGTGCTCGAGTATCCGCTCTCTATACTTTAGTAATTGTTACTCTGAGATTTGTACTTATAATATATTTCCACACATGCCTATCAGTATACCATCACCTTTCCGTCGGTAAGTAGTTCAGTAGTTATTATTTTAATTACTTCCACCTCTTGCTGGCATATTGCTAAATTCGAATAAACGTCAATGGAATCAATGAACAAAATATATAATATGATGGAGTCGCAGCTACATGGGCTCCATCCCTATCATTTCATAAATTTTAGTTGAGATCATTTTCAGCAATAGGCACCTTGTCTTGTTAATGCATGCCTCTATTACCTACTAACACTAAGTACAGATTTTACCAAACTCTGATTAGGTTGCTATAGAGTAAATCGTCATTTGTTCAAAAAATAACCATACATTTTTGACATTTCCAATTATTTACTCCAGACTAACTCTTATCCGAGTTTGGCAAAATCTGCACTCATAATATCCATCTAACTTTATTCACATTTATTAAATTTAAAATGATCAAGCTTTTGACCACTATCTCATCCAAATCAGGTGATGACACAGTCTACAATGTGGCACGCTTATTCATTCATGACTTGAAGACCTCTAGAAGGCCTTTGGTCCATAAATTACGTGAGGTGTTTTTTTAAATTTTCTTTCTGATAGAGAATTCCATTTATTTTACCATTTGTGATGATGAATTTTGAAACGAATTGTTTTGTGGGGATAAAGGAAGGCTCATATGCCAGAGGCACATTTTTGTAAGTCTACTAAAATATGGAAATTGGAATTTACAACTTAATAAAATTTGTAACTTCCAAGACCTAAGATTCTCATACAGACACGGTAAAAATTACATAACATCTTCCATAGAGGTATTGTTACTGCATATGAAAGGTAAATAATCCATACAACTTGTGTTCAAGATGTGCCACCCACTCTGAGAAGCTGACAGTGTACTGCTGGACTTGCGGCCGCTGCATCTGTCACCAGTGCGCTCTGTGGGGCGGGACACACTCTGGCCATACCTTCAAACCGTTGGAAGAGGTGTACGAACAACACGTCACTCAGATACGAGATGAAGTGTCCCAGTTGAAGCGGAGGCTCATGGAACTGATCAGCCTTGTGCAAGATGTGGTAAGCTTTATCTAATTTAGGTATAGAAGCTATAAAATTATGATGCATATAATATGATGTTGCTATTCCTAAATAATTTGAATAAAAAGAAATTAAATATTTATGTTTACCAACAAAAAATATCTATGTTTTCCAGTTTTATGCCCATGTAACAGAATTATACAGAATGCCAGAAAGTGTAGTAGTAATCCAGACTAATATCATAAAATGTTTCTGTCACTCTCTCTGTGTGAAAGCAGTGGGCAGTGATTGGAAAGAAAGAGCCAAAGATTGGGCTCAGTGGCATGTCTTGGGAGAGGCCTATATTCAGTAGTGGACTGATGATTATATTCAATTTGTTAATTTTCAGGAGCGTAACGTAGAATCAGTTCGCGCGGCGAAAGATGAGCGTGTCCGCGAGATTCGCAACGCCGTCGAGCTGATGATATCCCGCCTTGACTCAGCACTGAAAGCTAAACTCCTCACTCTCATGGGACAGAAGAACAGCCTCACGCAGGAAACAGAACAGCTGGAACATTTGCTCCAAGAGATTGAGCATCAGATGCACACCAGCACTAGGTATATTAATTTTTTTTATAACTTATCGGCTAGCGTTTGACCAATATCTCGCCTGGTAGTAAGCTATGATGTGGTCAAAGATGGTGAACACACTAGGCCTAGAATACCCCCAAGGGCTGTGTGCTGCTGGAACACTATAATGTTATGGCGGAAAATTTTCTCCTTGATGATGTTACACAGAAAATCAATATAATATGCTCCTTAGTTAATATGTTGTGCTATGGTTTAGGACGTTAAGGTATTATTATTTCTGTCCTACCAACCCGTCTTCCAAACAACTACTAAATAGATACTTTGTCATCAGCCTATGTCAGTCCACTGCTGGACATAGGCCTCTCCAACTGCACGGCAACGATCACGATTCTCAGTAACTGTTATTAGGAGGTACTTAAGTTTTACTAATAATTTTGTTTTGTCTCTAGATCTGAGCTGATAGCAAAGAGCGGCGACTTGTCCAAGATGATCCACCAAGTGCGCAAGAAGCCAATGGCAAGCTTCGTGACGGCGCCTGTACCGGCCGATTTCCACAGGCAAGTAAACTTGATAAGGTACATTCATCCACCAATTTTTTCTTATTTTTAATACTAACACATTATGTTATATCTATTTTATTTTATTTATGTTTCAATAACATTAAAGAGCCATTTGCACCCGTTCATGATAAAGTTACAGAGAGTTAATTATCTGACAGATGACACCATAGAAAAGTTGACAAAAATCTGTCAGATAATATAGTGTTACACACTTTATATTTTTATTCATCGTTACACACAATCCAAAATTTCATCGTACCGACGGTATTTTAACCCGCACCGTCCTGGGAAACATGCCCAGGTGCTCTGACCAACTAAGCTACGGTGCGATCCTATTGATACGGCGAAATTGATGGATTGTCTTTTTAACCAATTATGTTAGATATATATCTGTCAATCAATAATATCTGTCAGATAAGTCCTTATTATCAGCTATTGGGCTATTAAGAACCGGTGTAACTGACCTCTAATAATTTATTTTACATATTTTATTATATTGCAAACAGACAACCACTTGACGATGGTAAGTGACAATGCAGTCTAACGTGGAATTGTGCTTATCTGGCAGTAGAAGACAGCAGGAAGACGAGGCTCTGGGATTCATTAGTGGAATTCACATCACATATCCCAGCATATCTTCTAAACTGGCTGGATCCGAACATCATGACGGAACTTGGCAAACCAAGTGGTGACATGTCTTATGTTTTGTAATTATCTACCTTGTTTGAGAGAGCATTTTTCCCGTTTAGTCCCATTTTAATTTTATCGAGGTCTGATGAGTGTCTCAAGACATATGGAGATAAGATAAATACCTGAAAGCATTAGAAATCAGTATTTTTTAGTATTTCAAACGATTTTAAATGATTTGAGCTTTATATTTGAAAATCGCTATAATCGCTCGACAAATGTAATAATTGACAGGCTGTTCCTTTTCGCCATATCGCCGCCAATATTGCCATCACATTCACTCAGGCAACAGTGTTATTATAAATTTGACCGTGTGCTACACTATGCGCAAAAACCGGACCGAAAGAGACCGACACTTACACAGTGTTTAACCCCTTCTTTTGTTGGGACCACTCAATAAATATGCTGTGGACGGTCATGTTTATAATAAAACGTCATTGGTTCCTCGAAAACTTACCTACTCATATTACCAGTAACATTATTGATGATAGAAGTAAAGCCGTGTCTTTCCACAGTGAAATCGTGCCGGTGTACGACAGCAGCACATTCCCCTTGGCCAACTTCACGCAGCTTCAGCACGCCGCTGCTCCGGTGTACTCCGCACCACTTCACGTCAACGGATTATGCTGGAGATTGAAAGTGTATCCCGACGGCAACGGTGTTGTAAGAGGGAATTACCTCTCCGTGTTTTTGGAGCTTAGCGCTGGACTACCGGAGACTTCTAAGTGAGTATGCCGCCCTGGTACTTGTGGATTTGTATGAATTTATATTGAGCGCTTGATTTTTGTCCTTATCTATGATACTGTCTATTTCTGTGCAGAATTTGAGCCAAAACAATTCAAACAGAATAAGATACACGTAACACATTACCAGCAGCGTCGCGTGAAGTCGCGTCGAATCTCGGTGTGAACTGACACTTAGCGTTAATTAGATTCAGGAAAATGATATTGTACCGGGGAACTATTTGGATATTAATAAATCTTAATGTTTAAAAATGTTTTCGTATAAAATAAATCAAGCTCTTAATCATATGTTCTCTTCTAGGTTAGTTACGAATTATTCAATACAACTTGATGATATTTTTCGTTGATAAAATAACTGTTGCTATAAAATAACTGTTGTAGAAAAATTTAATAATGCCTGCTTGATTTTAACACTGTAGATCGGTTTTTACTAAGAATTAATGCAAGCACAAGCATTTACTAGCAAAATAAGTTCCTATGGAATTTAAAATAGTTTCAATTTGCTTGATTTAAAGTTAGTTCTAGAGATTTAGGTTTATTCCGATTTTGCTATACTTTGAAACGTACCTACTTATGAATTTCGTTATTCCAAACAGAGCTGTATTCAGATTAGGCAAAAGGTAAGTAAAAGCTTTACTTCACGCCTCATTACCTGTAGATAATTACGAAAATCATGCCTTACTAAACCTGTGCTAATTTTAGTCTCTATTGGCTTTATTTATATTTTATAGGTACTTGGCCAATGAAAATATTCCACTGGCAAGTTTTTCTATTTATTACATAAAAAAATATAAAACTGCAATAATTGCTTGCTAAACATAATGTTTCTACCAGTCAAGGCAGCGTAAAAAAAGAAACTACCTACTTTAAAATTATAAGATTTCACAGTTAAGGTGGTAACGATTTCCATACAAAACCCAGCCAACGAGAGCCAGTTCTCATTCTAGGCCTAGCGTGCTACCATACTCGACCGCATCATCACTTACCAACAAGATTGTGGTTAAACGCTAGCCTAAAGGGTATTTAAAAAAAACAAAGTATATATTATGTTTCTTTGAAGTGTCACACACTTTATATTTTTGTAAATTGTTAAACACAATCCAAAATTTCATCGTACTGACGGCCACCAATGCATAATTGGGTTAACAAATACAATCCACTAATTTCGTCGTATCGATGGATCGAACCGTGGCTTAATTGGCAGAGCACCTGGACGTGTAATCCGGGGGTGCGGGTTCGAGTCCCGTCGGTACGATGAAATTTTGGATTGTGTTTAACAATTTACAAAACAAAGTATAATCCACACCGAGTAAATGGTGCAAAAACATGTATTAACCTACATTATTTGATAATATTCAAAAATATTGTTTAATCAATAATTTTGTCTCCATGTATTTATTATATTATATCACACAAAAATACACGGTTTGTTGCGATTAGGCTATAATTGTATTGAATTGTTATTTCATGTCTATGCCAAAATATTACAGTCTATTTCACGGTTTCATTTATTTGTAATTGGATTAGTCATTAGACAAATGTATGCTTAATAGGTTTCTTGTCTCCATGAACTTTGTAATCGTCGTATCCACCAGCCATATCAGATTTCTTTAAAGGCTTTACAAAACATTTCTACTTAGTTTTCTTTCTCTACATGACTGGCTAGTAATTCAAATGTAATCAGTGCCTATTCCAGCTTCATTTATAATTAAGATAGTTTAAAAACTAAAACAATCGACTTCCATGCCCCGCGAGTCAATTTCAGTAGCAAGTTTGAGACGTTTATCGTAATATATCTGGAGATACTTATCAGATCTCGATGCTATAACAATGGGACCACCTTGGAAACGTACCCTACCGATGAATAATATCGTTTAAAAAACTAAAAATAACCGACTTCAATGCCGCGCTATTAATTGTCAGTACCAATGTTGAGGTGTTTATCTCCATATCTCTGTACTTACTTATTAGACCTCGATAAAATTACCATGGTACCATACTTGAGACATTTTCTTTCCAACAAAAAAATAATAATCAAAATCGGTTGATAAACCACGAAGTTATCCGCCAACAAACAAAAAAAAATACGGTCGAATTGAGAATCCTCCTCCTTTTTTTGAAGTCGGTTAAAAAATCATTCGAATCGGTTCACAATTGACGGAGTAATCGCGTAACATTCATACAAAAAAAACATACAGACGAATTGAGAACCTCCTTCTTTGTGGATGTCGGTTGAAAATAGCTGTCAGTTTGTGTTTGATGTTAGCCAAAGTATTGTGATGTACAACCGTGAGCTTTTTGTGAACATCTATTTACTCTCGTATCATAATATCTTACTATTAGCACATTAACGAAATCAAGACGTTGCTTTGACGCTAAACATTTAACATTTTCTCACACGCTTTCAAATGCTAAAATGCTATGAAATTCGCAGTAAAAAATAAAACATTTATCCTGTAAAAATAACACTTCACTTCGATATTAAAATCTTACACCAAAACTACTGATCGGACGGTTTGTGATTCTTTGCGAGATTACAAGTAGACTATAACCGTATTAGGCGAAGCGAGTACTACGATTTTTTTGTTGCGATTTTTAATCTTCAATCAATGAACAACATCAATGTAAACTTTACTTACATTGATGTTGTTGAAATATATAATACATAATATATAATACAAAACTATAAATCGCGCCTGCGTTTTACCTACGCTTGCTTTTAATCAATTTCAGAGCCGATTTAGATTTTTGTACGAAATAGTACGATTAATTTTAAGAATCAAAACATTTGTTGGCGGCTCTGAAATTGATTAGGTATAAGCAAGCGTAGGTACCGCGTAGGCGCGATTTATATTATTTATATTTTTATTTCATTGCTTACAAGAGTTATTTTAAATGACCAGGCGACAGCCTAACCTTAAGTCTGAACTAACTAGGTCCCTTAGAGCTAGTTGTCTATCCCCAAAAATCTACGGCTGAAAGTGATATTTGTACTTTCCTCATCCGATCTTCAGTGAAACTGTAAACCCCAGACACACCAATAGAGGCCAACAGTATCAGTACAATAGAAGACAGCCAAGATTTTTCAAAACCTAACTTTCGAGCTGCAATCATCTGTCGTGACTGTAACATTCCCTTATAGCTTGATATCACCCGATGATCATGATCTATGATTCAGCCTTCCATACCATATCAACAAACGACATAGACCATAATTAACCCTATAATGTATCAGGTATGAATACCGCGTCGAAATGCTGCACCAAGTGTCTCGGGATCCGTCTAAGAACATAGTGCGAGAGTTCGCATCGGACTTTGAAATAGGAGAATGTTGGGGCTACAACCGATTCTTCAGACTCGACCTGTTGTCCAGCGAGGGGTATCTCAACCCGGAGACTGATACGCTTATTTTGAGGTAAGAACTGACATTTTTCTGAGACAGCTCTGGATTAATAGACTTTTTCTTTGATTGTCTCTTCTGTGCTTTATACTCATATTATCGTGTTTGTTTCAAACCCCTACCGGGGGATCAATTAGTATTGAATAAACATCTCGGCTCTCGAATTTGGGATATTTGTGATTAGATAGTGTTTGTCCGTATCATCCGCTATAAATAGGAATCCGATTGTGGAGTGTCAAAAAGGTTCCTTGCTACGTGATTTTAGGTCCGGTATGATGCCAGCTAGTTTCAAAGACTGGTTTGGATTGTTGCGCTAAGTGCAATGGGCAAAAGTGAGTTGTCTGTCACCTCGTCTCACTGCCGTCTTCCAATTCCAGACAATGATACAGTACGGCTCGATTAGTTTGTCTTAGACCGCGTCGTCACTTAACATTTATATATTTTTATGCAGAATAGGCAAGCAATTGACCAACCTATCATTGACCATTGACGACCTACTGTTAAGTGACGATGTGTGTGAAAGGCTAGCGTTTCACAACTTTCTTGCCTGGTGATAAGTGATGATGTGGTTGAAGGCGGTGAACATTCTAGCGCGACTTGAAGAACCTTGGAAGATGGTAGTTATCGGAAAGACAAGGAAGGGAGGGAAGGGCAAGGAGTTCCATTCGTTGGCAGTGCATATGATGAATTAGTGGAGATAGGCCTAGCGTGCTACCATCCTCGACCACAACATCACTTGTCATCAGCCCCCCTAGACAAAATCCAATTTATGTTTCCATTCACGCTAACCTAACACAAGTTCAAAATGTATGGGATTTTTTCCGCAACGAAGTTGTCATTCCCATACATTTTGAAGTTGCGTTAGTGTGAATGTAAACAGAAATTTGATTTTGTCTAAGGGCCTAGGTCAGATAGTGGTCAAATGCTGCCTATTGCTATAAAAAATAACATAGGTAGTCCTTATCAGTTCGGCATTAAAAAACGTGAATATGAATAGTTGCTTCTGACATAGGTTCCAAGTCCGTCCGCCCACGTTCTACCAGAGCTGCCGCGACCAGCAGTGGTACATCAACCATCTCATCGCCATGCAAAACCAGCACGTGCTGCAGATCAATGATCTCAAAGAGGTATGCATTATTGTGCAGGGTGTCGTGTGGAGGCACTTTTGTAGGGAAACCTACGAACTACCCGTCCGTGCTATAGCGTGTCTTACTTAGTATGTGTGGTGTAAGAAATAATAACGTAAAACACTCCGTGTTTATTACGCTGACATCTGACGTATGTCGCTTTCGGGACGTCACTGTCGGTTGGCCAATGGGTATGCGGGACGCGGGTGACATATTTACAAAAAATATCGTGTCAGTTTCACCTACTGTGCCTCCACTATCATTTAAGGCCACTTTCACCAGTTTCCGATAGATTTCCTGATAGGCTATTAGAAATTCATTACCAGATAAACTACAATTTTTATATGGCGTAATGTGTAGACAACTATCTGAAACTTTATCGGGAATAGGAGAAAATAGCCTTTAGTATTTTCTTGTTATTGTGAACAACCTAATATGTATTACAATGACTTTTGCCCTGTTTTTTCCAGCGTCTTTCTCTAGAAATGTCTCGCAACTCGATGGCAGTAACTCGCGCGACGCCGTCCAACTCGACCGCAACACCGGCCATCACCGACGACAACCCGACGCACAACAATCCTGTGGACGGCAACTCGTTGAGCGACAGTGTCATATTCAACCAGTGCTTGTTCACTTCGCATGGGATCCCACCGAGGCTTAACAGTGCGGGTGCGTAGAAGAACGATTTTTCTCTCTCCCTCCCTCTTTCTCCTCTCATTCTCTTATCTTATTAATTTATCTTTCTCCTCTCACTTATCTCCCTCCTCTCCCTTATATCTCTCTCCTCTCTCTTTTCTCTCTTATCTCTCTCTATCCTCTCTCTTTTCTCTCTCCTCTCTCTTACCTCTCTTTCCTCTCTCTCTCTCCTCTCTCTCTTATCTCTCTCTCCCCTCTCTTACTTCTCTCCTCTCTCTCTCTCATCTCTCTCTCTCTTATCTCACTCTCCCCTCTCTTACCTCTCTCTCTTATCTATCTCCTCTCTCTCTCTGCAGTGATTCGTGCAATTCTATCCAACGTGATCGCAACACTAGATAGGTTTGGCCAACTGTGGCTTAAAATTTTGAATCCTGTCTAAATTTTGTGAAAAGAGGTGAGGTGAGGTGAGGTTCTTTTTAACAAAAATATTAAGCTCATACGCGTACATACTTAGTAAGATGAGTATACCGACATTACCGACCTTAAGGGATAGTTCGCGACATGAGGGCAGATGCCCCACATCACAAAAAGCACGAACACATTTTTTTGAGCTTTAAATGCTTTACCACGCATTGTTCTCCTAAGGCGCCACTATACCCTCAAGTCATTGATACTATTTGACCATAGTTTCATCCATATCTAAACGATATATTTTATTACCAGACATGCTGAACACGGCCATGTTCATAGAGGACACCCGTAACAACGAAGTGTCGAGCCACTACACTGACTACGGACCGCCGCTCGATCGCCGCCTCGTTCCCGCCGCGCTCTCGCCTGCTTACAGCCTACCCTCTACTTCTAGGTAAAATAATATCCTACCGACTGCTCCAATGCAATGGTGAAACAATATCCTACTGAATGCGCTAACATTTTGTTTTGAGTTTATCTACTTTACCTTCGAAAGGGATGGTTTATGTTTGTGTGTAACATATACACGAACATAAACCACCCAACTTTACTTTTCTTGACAAATTTTACTCCACACGTTAAAATCAGCCCCATTGCGATTTATCTCTGGAAAATTTTAGTTGTAGAGTCAAATCCAAGAGAATTTTAAAAGCTTCTTTCTGTTTTAAACCTTTTTTTTCCGTTAGATCTGCGAATTCTCTCCAGCACATGTCAGGTGCGGACAACATGGCTCTAGTTAGTCTCCACACTCTACTGAGCGCCGCGAACAACGCGCCGAGCCGCGCACCGAACAAGCTCGCGAACAAACAGCAGCGCCCCGACAAACAAGCGCCTGCTAAAGAGTCATCGCTCGCTGGTAAATATCACCTCCATTATCATTAAATAGCTGCGCTCCACATCTTTCTAGTATTGTATTTGCATGGTAGTAGGACTCTGTAAATAGTAAAATAAAAATATTATAAAATTAATAATTAAATTGTAAATCTCGCATTTTAGAAAGTTTTTGCGACAATTTTTCAATTCAATGTGAACGTACCTACCCAATTTTGCTCACGTTGTATTTATGTCGGATATGCTCCGAAAGTGTTTAACTTTAGCGGAAAGCTTGGTCAGGGCATATCGATTGTATGTATTTGTATTTTACATATTAGTATAATAGAGAGAAAGCCGGTAGGTCCACATTATACAGATATCATAGATATCACTTCAAGGGAAAATAAAGAATACAAATGCCCATTACATAAAATACAAGTCAAGATTTGATGAGTTTTCTAAGATATGAGAGAGCAACACTTCACATTTGCGAAACAGCCTGTGAAGTCGGTCTTTTCAAAGTTTTCTAAATTATATTAAGTTTTAGCTTGCAGTGAACATATTTTCTTTTTTCATATCATATAGGCTAGCGTTTGACCACTATCTTACCTGGGCCCCTAGACAAAATCCAATTCCTGTGCCCATTCACGCTAACGCAAGTTCGACATGTATGGGAATGACATTTTTGTTGCGGAAACATAAATGTCATTCCATACTTTTTGAACTTGCGTTAGCGTGAATGAAAACAGGAAATTGGATTTTGTCTAGGGGCCCTGTTGGTAAGTGATGATGCGGTCGAGGATGGTGGCACGCTAGGCCTAGAATGGGATGAATTTTCACTAGGTATAACATTTGTATAATATTTCTGTAGCCGTAGCGAGCGTCCCGGCGCCGGAACCAAACGCAGCCAACAACGCTCTATCCTGTTCGATATCCTCACCGGAACTGAACGGGTCGACGAGCGGCGCGCCGACTGTTCGCAAACAACCCGGCGAACAAGAGGGCGCCACGGCTGCACTGCCCGGGAACGCCGTCTCTGAATCTAGCAGCGATACTGGGGTAAATACTTTAAATTAATATTTAACTAGCGACCCGCCCTGGCTTCGCACGGGTAAGGCATATATGTCTGCATCTGTTTGCATCAGTGAGTATGAATTAACGTCTTCAACAATTATTGTCAACAACCCGGCGAACAAGGGGGCGCCTCGGCTGCACTGCCCGGGAACGCCGTCTCAGAACCTAGCAGTGACACTGGGGTAAATACGTGAAATTAGTGAATAATACGTGTTTCCGGTTGAGTGCAATATGGGGGTCTTAAAATCGCGAGTGAATAGGTATCTTCCGGGTAAATGCGCTCCATCATCGATCGCATCATCACCTAACATCAGGTGAGATAGTGATCAAGTGCAACCCAGTTCTCTGTAAAAAAAAAAAAATTTAACTAGCGACCCGCCTCGGCTTCGCACGGGTAGAGCATAAATGCCTGTATCTGTTTGCATCAGTTTGTTGCGTCGAGTATTAATTTACGTCTTTAACAATTATCGTCAACAGTCATATTTCAACCCATTTACACCTTAACAAACCTTCCCCATGGATCACGCTGTCTATTGGTGAAAACTGCATGAAAATCCGTTCAATAGTTTTTGAGTTTATTGCAAACAGACACACAGACAGACATGTCGGCGGACTTTGTTTTATAATATGTACTGATATACTTATACGAAAATTGAGGATAATGTTGGAAGACGTCGGTAGTCTACCTCCGATCCCTTTTAACATTATCCCTTTTAGTTCAATATTATTGAAACTGGTCAGTAAAAAGTAGCAACGCTTGCTCAAAGCCCCTTCATATATTCTAAATCACACGTGTGTGGCCCTTAGGCCACTTTCACCAGTACCCGATAAAGTTTCAAGTAGTCAGTATAATAAAAAATACTTATTTGAAATTCATTCCCAGGACCTGATCTTAAGTGAGCTAGAAGTTTTCGAGCACATTCCAAGTCACGTCCACGAAAACTCCAATGAGGAAAATGATGTCGACGATGAAACTATGTCAGGTATGTTCATGTCCTATAAATGTGTACCTAAAATCTACTTTTTATCTTGTTACTTCATTTCATGTTTTATTGATTTTATAGGATATGACTAGGAATTATTTATGTTTACGAACGGAATTGCATCTAGCCGCATTTTAAAAAGTATTACGGACTGTGTAGTTACTATGAAGAGTCTGTGAAGTTACTATTAGGAGCTTCTGAAGTTACTATTAAGAGCCTGTGAATTTACTATCAGGAGCCTCTGAAGTTACTATTAAGAGCCTGTGAAGTTACTATTAGGAGGCTGTGAAGTTACTATTAGGAGGCAGATACTTTTATTTGCCTCTTCTACAGTTTTAAGACAGTGAACCTGTGCTAAAAGATGCCGGTCAAGTTTATTTCATTTTCAATTTTTTACCGGAGGCCTATCGTTGGTATGTCAGGCTCTTACTCAATAGCGATACTGGTACATTTCGTAATAAATCTTGACTACAGTTCGTCTAACACACGGCAGTTCTGCTCTATTGAGTTTAACGTTACCTTATGGCTTATACTGCAGCATCGATTCCTATACCTCTGCCAAGACCAAAGTTTCTAATTCCAAAGATTTTTTTCCCAAAGAATTAATACGATAGTTCTTTTGGATACGCATGCCTTGCGCGTAAACATAAAGGATATTACACCTTACTAGGAAAACATCCCTAAATCATCATAATCAGCCGGTGTCAATCCACTGCTGGACGTAGGACTCTCCCAAGATACGCCACTGGGCAGTGACTAGAAAAGAATAGCCGAAGATCCCCAAATACGCATACAAAATACTACCTCATCCTAGAAGACCCCAAATGTAATCAATTCAAATCCTTCCATCATCATCTAAATCCTCCCTTACATATCCCTATAGTTAACCCTTCATACATCCTACCCTACCCGCACATTATCTTCTACAACCCTCCTCTCCCTTACCCTCCCCTCCCTAACCCTCCTCCCCCTTCCAACAGACGGTTCGTCGAACTCCGGCTCGTGTTCGTGGTGCGGTGAATCAGGCGCCACGCACGGCGCGGGGCTGCGGTGCTGTTACCGGCCTCGCCGCGTCCGACCTCGGGCCCGCCCGCGACCATACGTCCGCCCTAACGCACACAGTTGCGCTATGAATAAATAACCTTAAATAACACCCACACAAACACTCGCAATACACGTTAAATTATATAGTGCATACATTAATTATGAGATGAATAATCTATACCGAACCGTTCCCGCATAGCAGAAACATGAGTATTCAAATATAGACTCGAGCTTGTACTCTGTAGACACTTTACAATGACAGCATAAAATAGCAAACAGTGAAGTAAGCTGTTTGCAATTGTATGCTGTCATTAAAAGCTAATAAAATTAAAAGCTAAAGCTTATATTGTACTGTTCATTTTCTGATGTGTGAGAGTGGTGCGGGAAAAATATTCTATAACCTCAAATAACACACACACACAAAAACCCACCCACCCACACACACCCATATACATCCACACACACCCACAAACACACCCGCACACACACACACCCCCACATATATCCACACATACACACTCACACATACACACTCACACATACACACCCACACACACTAAGAATACACATAATAGTTTTCGCGTTAGAATAAAAAGCATCCATCACTTTCAGTGTTCACGAAAAATTCCTGTACGTGTACATATCAATACCATCAACCTCGAAAACGTTTACTACATGGTCTACATGTCACCTACAAACCAGAACTTATTTAAAAATAATAATTAAGCCCAAAACGGATTAATGTTATGGCGGCTGTATACACTCGTCGAGAGATCTCGTCGAGAGTCTCGGCCGATGATGTTCTCGCATACGTGCATACGTGTACACACTCGTTTTTTCTCCTCTTTCTCCTTTTGACCCTTTGACTCGGGCGCAAAAACCGACCAGTGACCGAGACCGACCGAGGCGAGACAAGGCGAATGCACCGTCTACATACTCGTTCTCGGCCTGTCTCGGTGTGTCTCGACGAGTGTGTACAGCCGCCATTAAATCCAAATCCAAAACAATAATACATACGAAATAATAAAATTCATTCATATCGATGAATTGAAAATTAAGAGGGTATCATTTATCTATCGAGGTAAATGATACCCGAAAACCGTTATTACTAATAATACCCATTTTTTGCTAAGTTTAAAGCCCGCCCATTTAATGTTTTTTTTTTATATTTTGTATTTTTCTTTTATAAATAGCGATTATTTGTTATTGATTAAATTATCACAAATTAATGCGTAATTGAGATATTCGAAATTTTTTTTTACTGTGGCCACTAAGGCCCTTATGTAAAACAATGCTCGGGGGTCTATCCGCTCCAAGCATGGAATGAAGCTATTTGATTGGTTAACTAGGGACGATTCAACCAATCAAATGGTATCATTCTGAAGTGTACTGAGACTGAGAGAGCATCCCCGCTTGAGTGTCTTTCTAAAATAAGGCCTTAGGGGCCGTAGTAAGGATGTATATAAGGTACACGCTTAGATACTCACGAGGAAAAATAAATTTCGTTTGAACGAGCAACATTTAAATATGTATTTGCTGTGTTTTGTAATTATTATCTTCTCATTATATTTAAAAGTATATTATTACATTACATATAGCGACGATCTGGAAATTACATATTTTTTGTGTAAAAGGTGTGAGGCCATACATATAAAGCTTTGAACTCTTGATCGGACGGAACGCACAACGCGGTTATATCCGGTGTCGGATATGTATGAAAAGTAAAAGAACATTTTACACGTTTTAGATGATTACGTGTTATATACCGTATACCGCACCGTAGCGTTAATTTCCGATGAAGTTTTAGGCTGCGTTCACGAAAAGATATTGCGTTGTGCGACGCTTCAGCCCATATAGACAAAATAAAATTTCAGATACCCGTCACGCCAACCACAACGTCAAAATGTATAGGAAATACATTTCTTTTTTCACTGCAAATGTCATTGTTAATGTAATTATCATACGTTTGGGGAGTTGTATTATTAACGCTAACAGAAATGTGTAATAACTGGTGTTTTGCATAAGGGGCAGGCCAGGCGTGCGACAGTGACAAACGTATAGCGTTGAAGAAGAGGGCGTTATAATAATTCGCCATATCTTTATGCTTATACTGGACTGTCCTACGCGATGCATCTCCGTAAACTCAGCTGTTTTCCATATTCTATTGTCTAGGCTCCTGAAACCGATTCATGCAGTTTTTAAATATATTTTTGTTTTGAACCTTAACTGATTTAAAATACATACAAGGTTGAAACAGTATGCCATTAATAATTTTGATATTGACCACCTTTTTACTCACGAGTGGGCTGAATAATTTCTAATTTTATTTTTTTAAGAGGCGAGTTTGATTTTTTTACCTATTCTTTTTGAATATTTTCCATTCATACTATAAACAAATTAATATTAATATATAAACAATATTACTAAATAAATAAAAACTAACAAATAAAAAATGTGTATCCACATAGTTTTCAAAAAATAAAAGCTAATCTAAAATTGAATAAGATGCTCAAACTCTACACGATTTTCTTAGTTTTTCTCTAAACAAAAACTTATGTTGAAAAATCTGGGGTAAAAACACATACATTTATTTATCGTTTAATTAAATACTTTTCTAACCAAATATATTGTTTTCTTGCACACTCGGTACTTACGAACAAAGTAATATACAGTAAGTAGTATTTGTTTGCGTGTTGTTTATTTGGCGTAGTGCCAACGTTAACGTTGTTTTGTTTGCAGGCGAGAACGACGTGGATGGTGCTATCGGAGGTTCTATGTATCCCGATGGAGGGGATATACTCAGCAAGCTGTTGACAGCTGTGCAGGTATTTCGTGTTTTCTGTAAATACGTCATTTTTATAAACTACTGAATATTACTCACTACTGTATGTTGTCAACTGTCTCGACCTAGGTTTCGTCACAGAAGAAATATAGTAACAAGTACAGAAGATGCAGTCTCTGATAACAAAAAGGCGAGATCAAACCTAGTTACAACGTCGGTAACGTTTAAAATACGCTTAACGCTTGGGATGCGAATTTGCGTCACAGAATAAAGTAATAGTAACAAGGAACCGCGTGTTGCGCACCGTAAATGCACCGTAAGTCCGCGCGGCGAGAGTCTGTATCACTCGGTAAGCTCGCGGGCCATCAGCTGTCTGTTACTGTAAGGTTGAGTGTTGTGAGAAAATAAATCGAATAGTAGGTAAAGGCGCGCGTCCGATCGAGAGCGCGCGTGACACTACTGACTGAAGTTGTCTCTCGCGAGGTGTCGCGGAGTGCTACAGGCCTAGTTTCGTGCATGTCCGTTGCAATTCCTCCGGAGTTTATGCAGCAACATTTCGACGACCACAGTAGACCAGACCACGATTCTTAATGTTTTTTAAGCTAACTAATATTTTAGAGAAAATTGCCACCAGTTTTACTGGTCCTTGATAACATTTCAGATAGATATTTTACATAAGAACATAAAATCATTATATTAAGTTTATTTATTAGACAAGTTAATAGGATATCAGGAACAGATAAATCAGGCTTTAAGCTTATTATACTCGAAAATAAATATAGTTGTTACAAGCTTTTATTAACTTGCTTCTTTACTTTTAATTTCTTTAATTGTAAAAGGTAACAGGACAAGCATGACGCTCGCCTGATGGTAAGCGATGGCGTCTACTTATCACAGATACGGCGGCATGCAAAATTCTTGACTGCCAGAATTTTCATGTCACTGCACTGCGCCTGTTAACTTGAGACATAAAGATGTTAAGTCTCACATGCCCTGTAAAGTCACTGGGCACCTTGCCATTTCAACCGAAAACATTCCTATATCACGGCTAAAAATTGATTGGCAAACTGGTGGTACCGCCCCAGGAAGACTAGCAGAAGTCCTTACACTACTAAATTAATATCAATATCATCATCATCATCAGCCTATATTCGTCCACTGCTGGACATAGGCCTCACCTATGGCACGCCACTGAGCTCGATCTTCAGCTCTCTGTTTCCAACCGCTGCCAGCCAACTTGCGTATATCATCGCTCCACCTAGCTGGAGGGCGCCCTACACTACGTTTACCGAGCCGTGGTCTCCACTCTAGAACACGTCTACCCCAACGGTTATCGGTTCTACGACAGATGTGACCAGCCCACTGCCACTTCAGTTTGCTGATCCTTTGAGCTATGTCGATAACTTTGGTTCTCTGACGGATGACTTCATTTCGAATTCGATCCTTCAGAGAGACTCCAAGCATAGCCCTCTCCATAGCTCGCTGAGCGACTTTGAATTGGTGACGCTCTGTGAGCGTCCACGTCTCGGCTCCGTAGGTAGTGTGCTTCCCATAGATATTAGACAGAAATGCCCGTAATCACCTCACGCTGGGAGGGCGTAGCTCTCGCACCAGTGACGCTGCTGCCCGTCACTGGCCTGTGGCATTTAGCTACGTTGTCTCAAATGGTTATACTGCCATTGGTCGGTCGCCAGAGCCTCGTTCGCTATTCGACAGGACGCACCGCGGGCAGGTGAGATTGGCTGGGCTGGGAGCACTAAGATGAAATTGTGCTCCCTTACAATAATACTAATATAATACTAATTTATTAATAAAACTTTCATTAATGTATATAATAGGGTCGAGGAGTAACTCCAGCGGGCACAGATGGGTCAGTCCCAACTCGGGCCCGGCCTCGACCCGAGGCGGACCCGCAGCTGTCGACGGCGGCTCACACAGATATGTTACTGCTGAACCTCATGCGCATCAACGGACTCACGCCGAAACAGCCGCCGCATAGACATGGTAACTATACTACATACTTTCTTAGATAGAGTATTTTAAAATAGACCTGGCATTAAAATAACAATAATAATAAGAGTAGGATAAAACTATACAATCACTAATATGAGAGAGCGAGACGTACGACAATTTTTTATTCTTCTCTCTGCATATGCGATTTTATTGTTTGGAGCTAGCTCTCGGCTCCAGCTTTAGTGGCGCCCATTCGCTTTCATCCGCACAATTACGTTGTTAATATTACCTTATTCTCCATTTTCGTCGTGTTATATGTCTATAGCTATTGCATTCGCATACGCTAATGTCTTCTCTATTTAATATTCCGTGTACTTTGACCTGCATTAACATCATACTTACCTATATGTCGTCGATTGAAAGTAAAAAGCCTACAAGCTACGAATAAAATATTTTCTTCGTAGCCTACAAACGACTATATTTGAGATATTGAAGTTTTGTCATACTGAAAATGAAACAATTTTAATTATACCTGAGCAAGTGTGGTCATTTATAAAATCTGGAGATATGGACTTACAAATATTGCTGCTGAAAATGCCTCGCGCGTCATCCGAATCTGAAGTTGGTTTTTTAGTTTTTAAATTATCTTAATTATTTGATCCTTATTTCATTCACAGCAAAATCCTTACTTTGAGATACGGTTTCAGAACTGACAAGTTATTCAGTGTTTCGGTACTTCTTAAGTCTTTATTAATCATTATTATCGAACAAATGTTTCAGAGAATAATTATATATTTATTCAATCGATTCCCAGGTCCAAAACGCCACTGGAGCAGCACGCAAATGAGCGACTACTGTCCTAGAAGTAGCACCAATCCGCATCGACGATCTGGTGCGGGGTACGCGGGGCCATCAGGGTCGAACTCAGGGCATCTGGGGGCCACGGGACAACGGTCGAGACGTCAAGCGCGCGCGCCGCCCCTGTCGCCCGGGCAGCTGCGGGATCGGGGGCATTCGAGGTCTAGAGGAGCTGGAGGTAGGTTCTTTGTTTTAAATGAACCCAACTGTCTATTCTAGTGCAACATTTCGTTATACCGCAGAGGTAACTGAAATATATATACGCCTCGGCACTAATCTAGAGACTCCAGACAATATTGTTGCGCATCTGTACTGTCACGTGATGACAGCGCGGGAAGAAACTGTCACTGACGGACCAATCACAGCCGCGCGTGAGCTCCTCTACCATCCTACCAATCACACAAAAAATTGACTTCTGCGCATCTCAAGGTCAGACGATCAGATAGATGCCGGTAGTCATACAAACTAACTATAGAATTTATAATTTTGGTATTGATATTTGGGCTATAGTTTTTTGAGTTGATCAAATGGTGATCTTTTGGGATAAAATAATCAAAGAAGTAACATGTCATAATAACATTATATATATATATATATATATTACTAGCAGCCCGCCCCGGCTTCGCACGGGTAGAACATATATGCCTACAAAATTCGCATCAGTTTGTTGCATCGAATATAAAATATGAACATATTTAACAATCATCGTCAAATTTCATCCAATTTACACAAAACCTTAACGAATTATGCACCTAAACCTTCCTTATAAACACTCTGGCTATTGGTGAAAACCGCATGATAATCCGTTCAGTAGCTATTGAGGTTATTGCGAACAGATAGACAGACGCAGTGAGGACTTTGTTTTATAATACTTACGTAGTGATATTGGACGGCCCTTTGGCGTAAAGGATAGTTACCCTGATTCTGACCCGACGGTCGTTGGTTAATAATAATCCTAGCTATATACCTACCAATGAAAGTTTTATGTGCATTCATGAATCATGAACCTACCAATGAAAGTTTTATGTGCATTCATGAATCATGAGTTTTCGTACAGTGGTAGTGGGATCATTAAATCTACCAAAAAGTAGCTTACCACCAAAGAGAACATCTGCCGCCGTAACCTTACGGCGTTCCCCGACGCAAAATGTAGGGGTAATATACGTTTAACGTGTGTATCTGTGTGTCTGTCTGTAGCATCTTAGCACCTAACCGAATGAACCGATTTTGTTTTTATTATTCATAGTTTTTTTTTGTTTGATAGATGTCTTCATCGAGAGTTTTCTTAGCTTTGACTAATGAAAATTCGTTCAATCGTTATAAAACTATGAGCTTTTTTCTAGCTAATTGCGCTATGAAATCAACTTTCATAGGTCTGATCAATTCGAAAATCTTCTTCTTCAACGATATTGTAAGAACATGGAAGCATTGACCTGATGCTGGGACATCTCCTGGACTCTACAGAATACTCAATTCCTCACCAACTTAGAGCTCAGATTTTAAATCGTGTTTAGAGTCATTGGAATGCTTTTAATGAAAAGATTAGGTATACATAGATCAGTCGGGGTGGTTTAAAATATTATATTATTATATATATATATATATATATATAGATGAATATTATTTTACACAATAGATCAATATTATTATGCTATATTGACTTCAAATTGATTGTGATCGGTGGGGATCTACAGCATAGCTAAGCTTATAATAATATTTTCTAGTAACTATGACCTAATCTGTGGTTTCACTGCAAATATTTTATTAATTTTGCGATGCGTCTATGTGAAATTCGTGATATCTTCTAGAGTTTTTATTTGAATTATATACTGTAAAAGACAATTTTAATCTATAATATGTGGCCAAGCTAATTAACGTAATTATTTGGATAAGGGTTAATACTATATACTTGAAAATAGCCTTGGAAGTTATGTAATATTTTTTAGCAAAAATTTTAAGATTAAAATGGTTACTGTGAGTCAACCTTAAGAGATGGACATATGCTGTCGCGGACTTTTTTGTAGGTCTTATTAAGTTGTACAACTCTTGCATAGAAATTATTCTTCTATCTATTTTCAATTAAGCAGCGTTCGTAAGAAACGTGTTTTTTCGACCGTTTTTTTTTCCGACTTAGGTTGCAAATTAGGTCTCCATGAATGTACCTTTGATTTAAACGGGATAATATATAGCCTTTTTTCATACCGAAAGTCCATCCTATGTATTAGTGAAAGATTTTTTAAATCTGTTCAGTAGTTTTTGAGCCAAATCATTACAAACATACAAAAATACAAAAATGCAAATGTTCTCTCTTTATAATATTAGTATAGATGTAAATGTTATAATATACGAAGAGCAGGTACATGCATGTATGAAAGCACTCATGAAAGTGGAAGAAGCGAAAGAGGTATGTCAGGATCGTAGAATGTAGAAAGAAGTAAGTAGTATCTACCCCAACGGGAAAAAGGCGTGATTTTATGTATTTATTGTTAAAATATACTTTGGCATAATAAATACATTTTGGCATATAATAAAATGAATACATATTGCCATATATCATGCCCAGCGTGGCGATTAGGGCATATCTCTCCCTATGATGGAAAGTCACAAGAAGAGCCGAAGCTCGGGCTCAGCGGCGCATCTTGGGAGAGGCTTTTGTCCAGCAGTGGACTGATACCGGCTGATGATGATGCCATCTTTAATAAGCAAATCATAATACCACACGAAACTGACCACAACAGCATTCCAGCTATAGTCAACCTTTTCTAACACTGTCCTCGTTTATTCCAGCAGTATGCGCGGTGACTCCGCCCGGCACACCGGAGCGCGGCGCGCTGTCCCCGGCGCTGCACGACTACTGGCCGTCCGTGTCTTCAGTGTCCGACGCTGACGAGGTCGACGCCATGCTCCATTACAACGTAATACTAACCGAACTCACGCGCGACACATTCTCACCCCTGTCTCATTAACCTACGTCCGTGTCTTCAGTGTCCGACGCTGACGAGGTCGACGCCATGCTCCATTACAACGTAATACTAACCGAGATCACGCGCGACACATTCTCACCCCTGTCTCATTAACATACGTCCGTGTCTTCAGTGTCCGACGCTGACGAGGTCGACGCCATGCTCCATTACAACGTAATACTAACCGAACTCACGCGCGACACATTCTCACCCCTGTCTCATTAACCTACGTCCGTGTCTTCAGTGTCCGACGCTGACGAGGTCGACGCCATGCTCCATTACAACGTAATACTAACCGAACTCACGCGCGACACATTCTCACCCCTGTCTCATTAACCTACGTCCGTGTCTTCAGTGTCCGACGCTGACGAGGTCGACGCCATGCTCCATTACAACGTAATACTAACCGAGATCACGCGCGACACATTCTCACCCCTGTCTCATTAACCTACGTCCGTGTCTTCAGTGTCCGACGCTGACGAGGTCGACGCCATGCTCCATTACAACGTAATACTAACCGAGATCACGCGCGACACATTCTCACCCCTGTCTCATTAACATACGTCCGTGTCTTCAGTGTCCGACGCTGACGAGGTCGACGCCATGCTCCATTACAACGTAATACTAACCGAACTCACGCGCGACACATTCTCACCCCTGTCTCATTAACCTACGTCCGTGTCTTCAGTGTCCGACGCTGACGAGGTCGACGCCATGCTCCATTACAACGTAATACTAACCGAGATCACGCGCGACACATTCTCACCCCTGTCTCATTAACCTACGTCCGTGTCTTCAGTGTCCGACGCTGACGAGGTCGACGCCATGCTCCATTACAACGTAATACTAACCGAACTCACGCGCGACACATTCTCACCCCTGTCTCATTAACCTACGTCCGTGTCTTCAGTGTCCGACGCTGACGAGGTCGACGCCATGCTCCATTACAACGTAATACTAACCGAACTCACGCGCGACACATTCTCACCCCTGTCTCATTAACCTACGTCCGTGTCTTCAGTGTCCGACGCTGACGAGGTCGACGCCATGCTCCATTACAACGTAATACTAACCGAGATCACGCGCGACACATTCTCACCCCTGTCTCATTAACATACGTCCGTGTCTTTCAGTGTCCGACGCTGACGAGGTCGACGCCATACTGAAACAAAAATTAGCACTATAGTTTTATATTTCGTTAATGGAGGATTAAATCGAAAAATAGTATTAGCAATCCCTAAGTCATTTTAATTCAACGATACCCCCCACATGATGGGGTAGACGACGGAAAAAAACTTCTAAAAAAATATTTTCCAAAATTTAATTTTACTTTGCCGGCGTAATTGATATACATACCCCAACAAAGCTTTCTAGTACTAAAGGTCTCTTTGCAAAACCTCGGTTAGACAGACAGACAGACGGACGGACATGACGAAACTAAAAGCGTTCCTGAGTACGGAACCCTCAAAAATCTCGCTTTTATGTATTTTAAATTAATGTATCCACCCACCCACTCCTAATCTTCGGAAATAAATTAATATTCATACAAACACGATAATCAACGCGATAGTGAGCGTTAGAGTTACACGGATTGTCTATAAATTGCTTTAAATTGAATTTGTAAAAACATCTGCTGTGCCCGATCCTTATATTGTAAATCCATGGTGACATCAATACTAACAAATGCCCTTCTTTACTGTAATTACAAATTGTCAATTACAATTGTCTAATAAAATCCAATAATTCTACTTGCAGGACACCCTGTTCGAGATGTTACTGAGCAGCCTGTCAGTGGACAGCCCGGTGGAGCCGGCGCCCGAGGAGCGGCCCAGCACGCCGCCCGTGCAGCCGTGGAGCCCGCCCTCCGCGCCGCCCGTGTCCCTGCCCTCACATACACACCCCGGTAACTTTATATCACCATCACTACTACCTACTACTGTTTCTATACAGGGGGCCTATCACGAAAATCATTGAATGAACGAAATGAACTAAATGACGGGGCAGCTATGTAGCCTGTATAGCTCCATCTCTGTCATGTTCGTTCATTTCAATCCCTGTCAAACTTCGTAATAGGGCGGCAGGTCGGTAGTGACCGGTGTTACGGGGCGTAATGTACTATTTGCAGCAAGCATGATACGTTCCGCTTAAATTAAATCCGTGTAACACGCTCGTTTTTAACCGACTTCAAAAAAAGGAAGAGGTTTCTCAATTCGACCGTATATATATTTTTTTTTTTTTTTCTTTTTTTTTTATGTTTGTTCGCAGATAACTTCGTCGTTTATGAACCGATTTCGATTATTATTTTTTTGTTCGAAAGGAGATATCCCAAGTGTGGTACCATGGTAATTTTATCGAGGTATGATAAGTATCTCCAGAGATATTGAGATAAACATCTCAAAATTGGTACTGAAAATGAATAGCGCGGCATTGAAGTCGGTTGTTTTTTAGTTTTTAAACGATATTATTAACTCTTGGCTCTGCTGTGCTCCAGCGCGTAACATTTATAGGATTCCCTAAAAAACCGACAGCGGGGTAGAGCAGTCGCACGGTCGTTGCTCGCTTCCAGCGCCTTGTTTCCCCGTACTGACTGCACGAGCGCTCGCTGGTCAGTACACACCATACTTTTTTATAAAATGTCAAGTAATGTGCTAATGAAGTCTATAATTTTCCATAATTTTTGTGAAATAAAGAAATTTATGATGTTTTACTAGTTCTCCACAGCGCTAGTTCGACCCACTGAGTTCGGTCTGCAGCTCTCTATAACTTTTTTCTTGTATATCTTATAGGCTAGCGTTTGAACAACTATCTCGCCTGGTAGTAAGCGATAATGTGGTCGAAGATAGTGAACATGCTAGGCCTAGAATACTCTATTCTAGTAAGGTTATGGCGGCAGATTTTCTCCTTGATGGTGGTAAGCTTCTTTTTG
The DNA here is from genome assembly GCA_954871355.1 of Cabera pusaria. Taxonomy (NCBI): domain Eukaryota; kingdom Metazoa; phylum Arthropoda; class Insecta; order Lepidoptera; family Geometridae; genus Cabera; species Cabera pusaria. The sequence continues at coordinate 23,341,250 of OX940892.1, forward strand.
GTACTTTTAGAACTTCCATTTATACATATTCTATTAATCAGATCTCAGGCAGTCAGAGATTTGAAGCATAAAGCACTTAAGTATACTGACTTTTAAGGTTCTTTTAACAGTTTTAAACGATATTTTGTTGTAAACAGGTCAACAAACGTCAAGCCCAGCCGCCTCTCGAGAGGCGGACCAAGGCGACTGACCAAGGGACCGTCAATCGTCGCGTCGTCGGAACCTGCCGCGCTGCACTTGTCGGGATCACTAAAATGTATGCACACACACACTTACAACTATTACACTCTGTAAGCTAGTGAGCTTAAGCCGAGCCACCACGATGCCAATACCAGTGTTGCCACTTTTGAAATGGGGAATATGCTGAGCTCTGATGCAAATTGGGCTAAAATAATGCTAAATCAGTATCGATATATATGGCTAATATAAATGCCGAATGCCGAATTTTATTTATATTGTATGAAATCAAAGCTACAAATCAAATGAGCTATACCTGTTAGTTATCAATGTATTAGGTTATGAAAGGGAAATATGACAAAATTGAATTGTTATATTTAATTTATTTTATTTTTCCGTCGAAATCAAAAATTATTTGGAAATTATCTAGACGGTCTGGTTCAAAATCTACCTGCTCTGAGGTTGACTCTTTGACTCCTCGAACATCTCTTAACTTTGATTTGAAACATATTGAAAAAAAAAATTGTGATTGATGAAGTGATTGATCCATTTAAAAATATGCTGAATGAGTTTTATTCATGCTAATATTAATGCTAATAGGCTCGAAAATATGCTAAATTTAGCATTAAAAATGCCAAAACGGAAACACTAGCCAATATGCTGTTGTCGTTGGGTGACAAATTACAAAGGCTGTCAATATAGGCGTGCAAGTAAGTGGCTTACTACATCGCGGTAACCTAGCTTACAGAGTTGGGCCCAGGTTTACACTTCACCATAGACGAAATGACACTACACTAGTTGGACAGTTGGCAAATAACCACGTTACGTGTTATGTGATTTAGTTTGTACCATATAATTTTAAATGGTTTTGACGGACAATTTGTAGGACAGTCGTGTCGTAGCGTGTTTTTAGTGTTCCATGTTTCTAAAGGTGTTTATTCTGAAGTTACTAAACTATATCTAATAGCTCTTGAATTGTTTAGTCCATCTCTGCTTCACCTATGATCATATGAAGTGACATGAGAGTAAGACAAATAATCGAGGTGTCTAAAAGTCTCTTAGTTTAGTTGTAAAACTCAGGATAGACACCAAAATAGCTAGTTTAAATTATGGATTGTTTAATGTTAAATAGATTGTCTTACAATAGCTCACAATGATAGTTTGTACAGTTGACTTGTTTACACAATAGCAATATTAATGTTTGGTAAATTATTCGTGGATGAATGTAATAGTTTCTTCATTACACATGTCAAATAAAATTCGTCAATTCATAGTCAAAACTTTATAAGTGTGAGTTTTTAGGCCACAATCTTACGTAAATGATTTTTTTATTGAGGTTAATGATGGAATTTCATCAGCGAATGTGAATTTCTTTATAAGACATTGAGATTTTTTTTTTTTTTTTAATCAACTTTTATTTAGGGGCTTTTGGCTAAATACAGATATGACAGCCCCGTATTAGCGTACAAAGAAGAGTAACCATAATGTATATCCATTGTGCCGTGGTTTACTCTAAGCTTTACTTATCAATGCCAATTGAAAACTTTAATGGTGTATCTCAGAGTTTTTTAAGGTATTTGGTCTGGCTCTTTAGTACAAAACAGGCTGCATTCCAGACAAGCATAGAATCAAACATTTTCACAATATTAGCATTCAGTAGTGTTTCAGAATTACGAAATTGTACTAAATTGAAACTAAAGAGTTTTTATCAATACAATGTAGTTGATCAGTGCATACAATAGTTGATGAACACATGCCATGTTAAATACTTAGGTCTGAGGTTGGCCTGATTAGAAGTAATTTTTTATTTTATTTCTTCAGTAATTAATATTTTTTTTTGTTGATTTTAATTAACGATTACCATTTAGTGCAACATGTGCTTCGTGCTATTTTTAATGTTATATGATTCAACGAATTGATTTTAAATGCTCACTAATGATTTTCAAATTCACTCTTAGTTTGCTCAAATTAAACTATTCTATAGAGTTTTAAGTAAATGTGGAAAAATAATTTTGTTTTTTTTAACAGCAATTTTATTTACTTTGGCAATGCTAAATGCTATTATCCACGTTCCATTTAAATTTACAATAAATCTCTCGAAAAAAAAGACTATGAAATATATTTATATTATTATGAGCATACGTTGCTTCAAGTTGCCGCGTTAACGGTATTTTATGGTAGGTACTATTTTGACGAAATCGTTGGCTTTTAATTTCGCATTATTATATTTGAATATGAGGCTCCATCAAATAGAAATTATTGTCTATTCTAAAATGCGCTAAAATAAAATTGATTGATAGCTTTGTAAAATTCTCTCACCTTGTCATACTTCTTAAGTGAGACAAGGACAGAATGAATTATATTTGATAGTTAAGTTTTGGATAGTGCAGAAAAGAATAGACATTATTTTCGTTTATGATCTGAGGTTTTTAGCTTTAACTTTCGATCATTCCTTGCTTATTTTTCTAGTCGTATGTGCTTTCTCTTCTAATATATTGGTAATTTCTGTTTGATGGAGCGGTGTGGGCATTAACTCTGTGTTGGCAAATACATGGAGAATCATTTCTACTGAATTATTATTTCAAAATTCAACGCATAATATAACACAAATTGCTTTAAATAGCTTAGAAAACACAGCACATGACTTATATCAGTATCTTTGACAAGACATTGTCTAGGTACGCGCTGTGCCCTTACTCGTTTCAAGGGAACAGACCGGGAAAAAAAATCACCCTGTCCCCTTACTCCTAGCAAGGGGACAGACCGGAAAAAAAGTTCACGCTGTCCCCTTACTCCTAGCAAGGGGACAGAGTAAACTGTATTTTCTTGTTTGTCCACTTAAAGGGACACATTAAGGGGACTAACAGGAATAAACCAAATAAGGCACCTCCTATTAATTATAATTTAACGTTTTTTTATCCTACACACTTATTTTACACACACATTATGTTTTGATTCTTGTCACACAAATAAGGTGTAGTGTAGTTTGGTTAGAAAATAGTTTAAATATCATAGTCGTTTAGTTAGAAGCGTTGGTGCATATGAAGTAGATAATTTTTTAATAGATCTTTAAATGCATCTATGTGTATTTGCCCTCACAGTATTAGATATAAAATTGTAATGCGAAGGCTAGACGCACAATATTTATCGTGATCCGTATCACGATCTATATCGTGATACAGATCGAAGTTATTTTGGTGGATCTCAATAGAGCTCACATATCTCAATAGTGTAGAGCTCACAGATCCAGATTTTCTCTAAGGCTTAGAAAATCAGGATCTGTGAGCTCTATTGAGATCCACCAAAATAACTTTGAATGACGATATATATTGAGCGCATACCCTTCCCCTAAAGGATCTCTTAAAATATTTATTTTTAGAAAGAATCGCTATTTGTTGATAGTACAATGATGCTAATAGATATAATAGTTATTAATGTTATGCAATAAAAATGTGTGAGTGTGTTTATAATTTAATAACAATGATTATAATTTCAAAATTGTATTTTTGTGAACCAATGAATTAGTTATATTTTTGTAATTATTGTCAATTTATTGCTGCATTTATAAGACTGTTGACATTTGTAATATTCTCGAATTCATTTGTTTCTTGCTTAGTATTATTTATTCTGTTCTGTAATTGTTTTTAATTTATGAAATTGATACGAATAGAAACAGGTGTTATAATTTGTCGATGTTTATTTCAATATCATCATTAAAAATGAATTAACGCTTTCATTTAACTTCTAATAGAACATATTAAATTACACAACATCTGTTCATCGTATTCCAATAGCTTGGTATCAAACTTCCGTCGTACAAACCTTCGTAGCAGGAAAACTTAGTAATTATACAATACAATGAACATAATTACGAATCTTACGAATCCTAATTTCACGAGCATTATACATAGACAGGGTGTAGGAGTTGTTTGTTTTTTATCATAAAAGGAAACGCGATATTTATATTGTGGTTGAAGCACTCTAAAATTACTGAAATGCGTGAAAATTTTCCGCTAAAGGCGCTAGTGTACTATGCAAGATCCGCGGATGACTTAACATGAATTTTGACAACCCGTTCTAAAATTTTATCTTTTGACAGCTGTCATCAGGACCATTAGCGCCACCTGGTGAGCAAAAAACGGTAGCACCCATTGAGTGCAAGTTATGCTCCCATATTAAAACAGAGTACCTTCATGACTTACGTTCGCACACTAAAAAGTAACAAATCACTGCAATTGGTAAACGTGTAGGGCTTAGGGCATTTGAAGCCTTATTTGTGAACATTTCTGCGTGAATTACCATAATGTGGCATCTCTTGTTTCACATTTGAAGATTCCCGTCAGAAGTTAATCTAGCTGGTACAATTACTTATATATTAGTTTGACTAACTGTATTATGTAATACAACTTTCTGTTGTTGTCTGTGACTCAGTCGGTACTATGTATAACCTCTTCGGCTTTGGTCCAGTAAGGGTACATTGCTACTATTGATCATTTAAACTATTGAAGGCTAGTTTCGCCGGTCCCTGATCGCTCTATTAGGAACTTATCTGACAGATTTTAGACAGCTTTTACATGGTGTCATCTGTCAGATAACCTGATGGCCCTGAGTCTTTTTAGTTATCCGCCTAATCCCAAAAACAGCCAATTATTTCGCTCTAGCCAATCAGATTGCGTTTTGTGTACGCTATATTGGCCGTTAGCCAATCAGAGAGTAATTAATTCTCAATGCAACTTTTAGGTTTATTGTACGATTGATAAGAACCAAGTACTCCCAGCTAAACCAAATGTATGCGTATCGTTTGTTTTCACTTCTTGGCTGTTTTTAGTATGTGAATGTACGTCGTCCCACAATACAGGGAATGAGTATGGGAATATGTATAATGTCATAAATCCACGTGTGTAGATCTAGATGCTGTAGCAGGAAAATGCTTAGACTGGTACTAATGTTCTCACATCAATGTTTGATTGTTTAGCTTAGTTAGAGATCGAAGCGACTGACAGTTCAAACCTGTGTGATTCGGTAAAGAAGTAACAGAGTACTGAATAGTGTTTAGGGCTTCTTTTAGTGTACGCTCGGTTAAAAGCTCTAACGTGAGGTTATTATAGGTTTTTTTAGTTTTGAAAGTTATCAACTCACTTTTTTTGATCGGTTTTACTTTGGTACGTTATCGTCATTTTAGAAATTACGGGATTAGGAATTACTAGTAAAATCTTTACGAGAGTAACGCTTTCCTTTCGGGCGTCTTGAGCACATAGGTTACAAATATTCTTGCAAAATACATGCTAAAACTCGGTTGTATGGCTTGTCCATTTTTATTTGATTGTTTATCATTATGCTGCTTTAAAAAAGAGAGTTGATAGTTGTTAAGCCGGCTCTCCTGCTGCCTGAATATCGCAACATTGTTATCCCAACCAGTGTTTGATGAACATGTTGGTTGAACATTCTGTCTCCTGCCACTTCTCATGTCTGTGAGCGTCAAACAAAGTACAATTATATCTATATATATGACTATACTATCTTGCCCCCTTCATGGTCGAACGGGGAAGTTTTCCCTCCGCCAATGTTGACCAATTTTGTTGGATGAACTTTTTGTATTTCTCAAACCACGCCCCCATTTTGTTCATCAAACATGTTGACAACTTTGTTGTTGTATTTCAGGTAGCAGGAAACGCGGCTTATAAAATAAATGTTTGTTCGTTTAACTTAAATTACTCGGCAGATCTAACACGTAGTTTTAAGTAGTATGAGATGTTAAATGTAGTCAAAAACTGACTTTCGGACTCTTGTTGCAAAAAGACTTCTATTTTTGATCGATTATAACAAATTAATTGTAATAGATGTTGAATTGGACTCGTGTTACATATAATTACGTGACATTTTAAATAAATATTTACTTGTCATGGATTCCCAGTGTTTTATTTCGTTTCTAATGCGGTTAGTTATTCTTATTTTAAGCATTTTCTACTTTTAATCATCTTCTATTAAGGTAGTACATTACTAATAAGAGGAAACGCGGGGTGTATTTTCCCATAAAAATGTATTCCCCTGTTTCCTTCCTGGAAAATGCGCCTACAGCAAATTTTTTTTTCTTCAAAAAAAATCTAAGCTTTGCTAGGTAGCTTAGGTAGGCAAGGTAGGTAGCTACGGCCCCTATCGTTTGCTTTTTTAGACCAACCAATTGCAAAAAGAAATATGACCCTTCAAAAACCTAAAAAAATACCTATTTTACTGCTCTAGTCTAGTCTGCTACCAGACAAATTTGAAAGGGTTTTAAGACAAAATTATAGGAGTGGATGCATTTATATGCAAAAAATAATTTTATCGAATCAGTTGTTGAGGAGAAAACAGAGAAATACGAAACCTTATTTTAGTCACAATTTTGTAGGTAAAATGGGTCTGAATTGCAGTTGTCCCTATCGCACTCTTGTTGGTTGTTTGGGCTACGCGACGGCAATAGTTTCTTTAAAATACCTATTATACAAATTCCTCGCACCGCACCCCGCGTTTCCCCTTAAGTAAGCTCCAAGTCGATAATTATTGGTCGGAAGGTTAACTTACAGAGGATAAATAAAATGACCGAAATAAATTGATTCAATATTTTATTTCCATTGTTCCAAAATATACACAACGACATTGTAAACGTGGATAGATCCATATTCGCAAGTGTTTGAAGGTGTTTGAATTTCATAGCTGATTACACGAAGAACATGAACAAATAACTCGGATACAAGTACGCAATGCAAGCGGCGCCGCGTGCCGAGGCTTGTCTGGCGCGGGCTGCCTCTAGTTACTCTACATACGATACGCTTCAGTAAAATTAGTAAATCTACTGTTCCTACTTTAATATTTACAAATAAAACTTTAAAAGGAACGCTTTGCAAACATTCAACAAACTTGAGATCGTCTTAACGTAAAGATGGTATAAAATTTTTCAAAAAGTTAAAGAACGAAAATCTAAAACGCCATTTTTGACGACGAATATTGATTAATAAAAAATAAAAATTTCATTTCTAAAAGAAATTATGCCGAATCACGTTTTACATCTTTCACAAATAAATAACAATTGCAATTTAGCCTACGAATACTTCTCTTTGATAAACAAAACAATAAAAATTAATTGCATTCAACAAAGCTACATAACAAATTTAATATAAATTAATCATAAAAGAAATGTACAATTTATACAAAGTAAATAAAATGGATCACTTTATCATTATCACTGCGTGTAGTGTTAGTTCGGCCACAGTACAGCGGCGACCACGAACCTAATCATTATTATAATATTACTGAATTAATCATTCATTACAATTTTTAAAATATATTGCATACATTTTTATATTTACAATTTCATTAATCCATATTTCGTGTAATTTAAATCAAGCTTCTATAATACTACGATTTCATAATAATATTTCGATAATTCATTTTTTTAATGTAATTAATATTTTGTTTGAAGTCATAATAAGTCGTAGAATGTATATAATCGAGAATTGTGCATAAATTCAAACGAGCAACGAGCTAATACTATTGCAAAAGGCAAGTAGGTGATGTACGCATTCATAAAATCACTATTTGACAAATTTCAAGGTATCTTACATTATTTCTTAATTACATCTTCATCTTACATCTAAGTGGTGTTACAGTGTGGTCATATCGTTCCGTACCCGGCGGGTACGCATCATTTACAACAAATACCACGGGCACCATCTAAACATTTAAATCTGCACTAACTACGTAATCTAGTAGCACTATTTTTTAATAATATTATGCATCTTGAATTCTTAAATAAGTTCCACGACAACTCCACAAGAAGTAGACAGTTCTACGACGGGAGTGAGCTACAAACATATCGTGTAGACAGTGGAACGTGCGACCCCTGCCGGACTTACGTCGGCCGGTCCTAGCTTCGTTATATCATTATAATCCTTGCATTCCGTCTCCTCGGTATCCTTCACTCTAGTACACGCTCCGCACAAACTGTCAGTTTCATTTCATTCTTTGGCATTGTTTAGTGAGCTTGGTTCCTTCACGCTTTCTACGATATTATATTCTCATTTAAATCTTTTCTCCGTCGTTTTCCAAACGTATTGCACGGTTAATATCGAATCATCTTCCTGAATCAACTCTCGTTCCAGGCTATGAGATATTATAATACTAATAAAATAGATATATAATTTGATTAATATTGAATTTTTAATTCTCCGATCGCTACCGTCTCTGAGTATTTTATTATTTATTATAAATATATAGGTATAATAGATATTTTGTGACCTAATTAATCTATTCAGTCGATTGAATCGAATCATTACGATAGCCTCTCTCTACGCGAAATCGAGCCGTCGTCTACGTCGGGGGGATAAAACGTGGACGCGTCGGGAGCGTCGAACGTCAACATGTAATACTAATTCGATCGGGTAAAATTGTCAATGTACACGGTCTGCGGTAAACAAGTAAAATAAAACAGCACCGAGCTAGGCACCTCCGGGGTCGGACGAGCAGATAGGAGCGGGGCGGTCAGTGTGACAGCGAGGCGGGCGGGGCGCGCGGGGTCACACGTGCGACTCGAGCGGCGGCCGCGGCGGGGGCACCAGCGGCGCGGGCCACGCGCCCGCCGTCAGGTCGGGGGACGAGGTGCGCGTGTGGCGCGCGCTCCACCCGTCCTTGTCGAAGTCCTTGGTACCGCCCACCGTGTGCCGCCGCTTGATACCGCGCTCCGGCATGCCGTTCTTGCGCTTCAGCTTGGTGGAGCGAGCGCCGGCGTCACGGCGCCGCACGGCGTTCCACTCGCCCTTGCCGAGCGAGTCGGAGCGGTGGGCGCGCTCGGCGCGGCAATTGAGCGACTCGGAGCGCAGAACGCGCGCCTCTCGCTCGCGCTCGCGCCGCTCCGGCTCTCGGTTCAGCGACTCGGAGCGCTTCAGCTTGGCGCCGTCGTCGTCGTCGCTGCGCAGCGGCGGCGCGTCGAGCGCGGCGCTGCCTCGCTTGCCGCACTCCTTGCGCTCGTCGGGCGGCTCGCCGTCCCTCTCGTCGGTGCCGGAGTTGCCCGAGTCGGTCGGCTTGTCGCGGTTCTCCTTCTCGGAGTCGTCCGCGTCGGCGGCGGGCGGCGAGGCGGGCGGGGGCGCGCGCGCGCGCGGCCAGCGTTCCGGCTCGTCGCTGGAGGAGGAGGAGTGGCGGTGGTCGCGCGCCAGCCACGCCGCCTTGAGCTCGTGCGCGCGCGCCGCCGGCGACCGCTCGGAGGCGGACGGCGAGCTGGAGCCGGACTTGTTGTCCTCCGAGTCCTGCTCGTCGGCGTACGGGATGCTGCCGTCGTCCAGCGGCGAGGAGTTGTTCAGGGTTCGCAGCTTCTGGTCGAACGTGCTCGTAAGACTCGACACCAGGTCTCCGGCCCCTGAGACAAGCGACCGCGGTTAGATCGAGCGGGGGGAGGGGACGGGGTTAGACATCGAAGGAAGCGTTAGACGCGCGTGATGCGTATGCTATTATAATTAAGATGATTCGAGCGGTGACGTATGACGATGTATGACGTATGTATGTACAGCGGATGCGACGGTCGGTCGACTGCAAGCGTTAGTCGATGTCGCGGCACATCTATCGTTAAGACACGGCGACACACGGTGCGACGGACGCACGCACACATTTGCACACGCACGCATACATTCCTATACCTTTTGATGTGGACAAAAGAAAGGGATTGCTGTGTCTACTCTCTGACGTCAGTACCGGACACCTAGTGGGGCAAATAGTAGACGCCTTATAGTACAAGTATATATTACACAAATTATACAAAACGAACGTGGAAAGGTAAGATGTACCCGATTCCAATCCTAAAGCCATGAATATAGGGCACATTATTGATATCTACAAAGAGTGTTATGACTTACCATCAATGGAGAAGTTGTTGAGCGCGTGCGTATGCCGCGAGAGCTCCTGACGTCCACGACCGAGCGCTGCCATCGTCTCCAACTCAATTCTGGAACAATAAAAGATAATCATAAATTAAAGTGAAAAGGGCTCGTAGCGTGGTGTACCTAGACTTAAAATCTAATCTTCTACTAAGATTTCAAGAGCGTAAAAGTCAATGGGCCAAAGATCGTGTCTGGTTCGCCTTAATCAACCGATAATTTAATAGGAAGCCTGTTATCAGAGAGTAGAAGAATAAGTAGACTACTCACTTGTTGACCCCGTCATGTCGCGCCAGTCTGTGTGGCAGTCCATCATACTCCGCTAAGGAAGTCGTGAGGTGAGGCGGCGGCGAGGTGAGCGGCGAGTTAGGCGGGGAGCCGCCGGGGGATTCCGTTCTCTTCTCTTCTACCCACTTCTTATCGGAGGGCTTCGATCGCGGCTTACGCTGGATCTTTCGGTTCGCCGCCGATATTATAGAGGAGACGATGTCTCGTGTAGATACGTCTTTACCTGGAAATTGAGAGGATGCTTGGAAAATTTGTGGCTTATTGTGTAAATGGCAGTTGCTGTCTGCTAGGCATAGCTTGGACAGAAAGTTGAACATCTTTCAAATATTAAATACAATCAAAGAACATTTCCTGGGGAGTATAGTGCATTGAATCCTAGAACCCCAACATTAATATCAAATGTGTTATGTTTTAACAACACACATTTTGTATTATTTATTTATAAAATGAAGAAAATGTAAGATGGTAAATTAGATAGTTAAGCCGGCTTTTCACTATGGGATATAATATAATTTATATTATATCTTGAGATATAAAATATAATCGCTCGTCATACATTTTGTATGAGACCGTTAACACTATGCTATTATGCTATATATTACATTCCAAGCTATAAATATTTTTTTGACCGACTGAGCTATATTTTAGGTTTATATTTTACCTCACGTCCCCGGACACCGCGCCTTCCCCTTCTTCGCCCTCAGTTTTTTTTGTTTTTTTTTAATTATGGCTCCACACAGTTAGTGTATTTAGCCAGTGTTTGAAGTCAAAGCATTTATTCAGTATGGGCAAATTAAAAATTTGCACTTACACACGTCAAATTACATTAAACAGATCATATTCAATAAAAAATATTATAGATATAACAGAAACAAAACTTATTGCTTTGAATTTACAAAAAAAAAACAAAGGTATTGAGCCATTCAGCTTTCATCTAGACGTCGAACGTCACACTTAAAACACATGTTTAAGTCCCCTGATTAATGTAGGGTGGCCAACCGTACTATTACGTGCACCCGTGCATGTTTCAGTAGTGAATGAAACCATAGACAACCAAAGCTGAATTTATATATTTTACAGTGTGAACAGCAATCGCGGGATGTAATATATAGCTCAAGATGTAATTTACATTATATCCCACAGTGAAAAGCCGGCTTTAATAAAATTATTTTTTTACATTTTCAAAGCTGATTAACTGACATAGATTTTGGTTATAACTGAGGGTCATGGAACATTTTTTACACAAACTTTAGCTTACCTTCAATCTTTTTAACATTGTGTATGAGCAGGTCGCGCGAGGGCGCGGGCGCGGGGGACAGTTCCTCCGCGGGGGGTGGGGGGTCCATTGGAGGATCTCCTACTTCTTCCTCCTCGAAGTACCAGTCGTACTGGAATGAGAGACATGGTCAGTATGCTTTATAACTATGAAATAATTGCTTTGAAATGGTTTATTCTGATTGAGCTTTGGGTTTCGGGATACACAATGTGGTCAGATGTAATCATGCTTGTTTATAAATGGATGAAGGTTATTAGGCGCTGTACAATTAGCTCCAATTCCATGCTGTCTTCTCTAAACTCGATGCACAGCACATCGTAGCTGCACTTGGCGAACTAAGTATTCATAATAGGCTAGGATTACTTACATGTGTGAGGAAGGATTCTATGATGCGGCACTGACTGGACATATCATTGACCATCGCCAGCATATCGTCGCTGGCAGCTCGCACCAACGTTGGCCCAAACACGATGGCCAAATTTCTCGCCTCCATTTTGTTGAAGGAGGAATGTTCGACCACTCTCCGCAAATGTTGGATCAGGTACTTAAGTGTTTCGTAGTGTGCTTCTGGTAGCGCATGAACGAGACGCCGCAGCTCTCTTGCTCTTTCTTGCGATCGATCCGCGGCTGCAAGAAAACAAGAGTATTTCAAAAGGTCTTCTTAAACTCTGTGGGAATTCCCTTGGGAGCCTCAAACCAAGTACCTACCAACGGTGATGTTTCAAGGTTGAAAGTGATGTTCAAACACTGAGGTTACCAACGCATCTTAACTGCGCTAATACGAGTGCTTTATTAATTGATATAAACTACAACTACATTGCTTATCATCAGGGGAAAGATCTGCTTGTTTTGTCAACGTTTTCCTAAGAATCGTAAAAATGTGTAATTCGAAGGTTGTAAGTCTGGTTGTAAGGTAAACACAAACAATGTCTGTGCAAACTTCTCGGAAGTCATAAAATGTGGGTGCGTTTTCATGAAAATGTAATGAAACGAGGAAAAATTTCATTGGATCTGATTAAAATTCACGAGATAGACACGATAAGATAAAAATAATAATAAAAATGATAATGTTCCTAAGAAAAAGTGATGTTCTTTTTCATAGCATATTCATGCTAATGAGAAACAGGAAACGAAAATTCTAAAATTATTGAGTGACTTTATTATATGAATGTGAAGTCCAAACATTACTATTTATACTACACAACTTCAAGATTTCGCTGAAATTATACAATCTGGATATCAAAATGCTACAATACAATATATTGTACAGATACCGGCTATAAATATTGCATATATATAGCCGGTATCTGTACGGTATATGTCTCTTTCTAAAGGTCTATTAAATTATAAAATTATCGCCGGCAATATTTATCGTCGGTATCTGTACCTAAATATTTGTACTTCTGAATTTCGCTATTCAATGATAAAACATATTAGGAAATACGGTGATGTGCTCGCTTTCACGATTTGTCAATTTTCTTTATGAATACGTTGAGATTTGGATAGACACTGGCAGATGCAAATGCAATAAAACACCCAAACCTTAAGTAAGTAAAAACACCCTAAGATGGTTTAAGGTGTTTTTGCGTTTCAATTTGTTTTTTCTGTTAATCACTGTCCATCAGTGCATAATAACTGTTGTAGCATAACCCTCGAAAATTAGACCTACGATATGTCAACATCAACAATCAAGCTAGAATGAAGTATGTAGGTACTAAGTACTTACCAATAAATGCAGGATACATCTCCGCCGTGAGAAGTGGGTCAGGTAACCGGCGGAGATAGGCCTTTAATAGACTAGAGGCGACGTGTACATCTGCCCACCTAGCGTCGCCCTCTGGTGGAGGCTCGCCGCGATCTAACGCCGCGGCAAGCGCAGCCACGCCAGCTGCGTTGCCGGGGACTCGATATACTCCTACTGTGCGGAGACCGAAAGCCTGGAGAAAAATATAAAAGGCATACAATATACATAAAATATACATATATAGATATAAGGCATTTGGCAAGTGAACAGCAGACACATCCAGGTGGTAAAAGGAAGCTAGTAAAGAAGGTAAGTGGATGAAGTCAGCACAGGCAAGAGATGAATGGTATCCTAGGTCATAATATTGTCGTCTATGATGATCAGCATCAAATATAGCATCATAGCATCATATTCATAGTCAATTATTATATACAATCTAAAATTTGGCCGTTCAGCGAGATTGGAACCCGCGCCCCTGAGTAACACGCCCTGGGTAAGCACTATAACCAACTTAGCTATGGACAACTCCCACCGAAGCGTCTAAATCTCTGGATTGCATTTTAATTAATTTAATATTGATAGTCGTACATCTATTAAAACGTAACCACGCGTAGTTGCGTACGTACTTAAAGAACGCAATGGGAAGTTAAGCTGTTAAAATTTAAAGTTTAATGTTATGTATTATATTTATTTCATATTTTCACATAAGTTTCACATTTGCAATTTTTTTAATTATGTCTTTTGATGTTTATGAACAATCATTGTTATCATTAAACGCGAGATCATCATTCATTATTTAATTACTTCATTGTTACGTCCTATGAATAATGTATACGTTAGACCTTAAAAGATTGGCAGGTGTCTTTGAGCCGTAAAGGAGCTCACCGTTTAGGAGTGTTATTGGCTCGCAACGCAAACAATGTCGTCAACTAAAAGCCCTTGTATCGCTTTATAGGGTAGGAGGGCAGAAACTTTCGGCCGACTAAGGAGAACTTTACGTCAGGTGCCAACATTCCTTTGAACATTGCTCTACAATCTACATGTATGTATGTTAGATAGAGAGACAGGTTTGTTATGCTCAAAGTTGAGCCTTGTCTTAGAATTCTGTCGTAATGTACATACATTGTGAACTTTGATAGTTTCTTTTAGCTAAAACCTTAGTTTTACCTACTTATTTTCTTGTTTATCCAGTATGATATATAATCAGTAGGTATATAATTAGTCTGCATCAATAGACTGCTAAACTTAAGCCTCTTCAAGGCACGCTCTTAAACCCAATATGTCGTTGTCCATCGCCCTACGTGAGTATGTCAGAGCTCCATCCTGTTCACAGGACGTTATAAAAACTCTAGCATTCTAAAATTACTCTGAACTGCATTTGTATCAAGTGTTACCTCCACAGCATTAGCAGGCAATGTGACCGCTTTGGGCACGTAGGGATGGTCCGGGTCATGTGGACAGCGCTCCAGGGGTGCTCCAAGCCAGCCGGTGACAGCCGGGGTGGCTGGTGTGTTGGTGCCGCCGTGCATCCGACGTAGCTGCTTCGCCATGCGACCCTTCCATGTCTTGTTCTTGGGGGACGATGGTAGCGTTGGGGTGGGTGGACCTGGAAATATTGTAGTCGTTTCAATATTTGTATTTATCTCCCTCTCAGGAGTATATAAATACTATGCGAGAATTCTGTCCAAAACTTATATTTTGATTGCATAAATGTTTACAATTTTCCAGCTACTAAGTAAACATTGTTTTTGTGTGGAGACTATCAAATGATTATCATTACTATTATCGGCCTCAGTACACTGATTGGCTTATGATATGCGTCACCAGATATGTGATACAATCCAATCTTACCAGGCTCTTCCTTTCAAGTCACTAAT
This sequence comes from Cabera pusaria, assembly GCA_954871355.1. Classification (NCBI taxonomy): domain Eukaryota; kingdom Metazoa; phylum Arthropoda; class Insecta; order Lepidoptera; family Geometridae; genus Cabera; species Cabera pusaria. The sequence goes on from OX940892.1 coordinate 23,356,514, forward strand.
CTCTGTCCTACTTTTCTATTGTAGATTATGATTGACTATAATTCGTTACTCATTAAATAAAGTTCGTAAAAGATTCAAACAGCTAACTGTAAACTAGTCGTGGCCTGAATGATTGTACTTAAATGTGACATAGTTGGCTAATTTTAAATGAAATTGTGATACGATTTATAATCACAGTTCAAACATATTACTCAATCAGTTCTGTTCTTACCTGTGGGCGACCTATTCCTGCCGATCTTCTTGCTTCGCTGCGGCGGCAGTGGTGAAGGGCAGTCGGGTGCTACGGTGGTGGTGGGAGGTGCTGAAGATGGTGGTACTGGGTCAGCCGGCGGTGGCTCGGCCGAGTGTCTGCGGAGGGCTTCTAGCCATCTCTGGGCATCTGCTGGACCTTCCGCCTGAGGATTCATTGAAAGATTGGTGAGCAATCAAACGTGGTAAACAAGTCATGGTGCATTGGCATCTTAGAAAAATCTTAGGTAGATGCTTTAGATTATATATGATTCATTTGTGGAAAAGGTTCGAAATCGTGTTTCTGAATTCAGCTAGGTTCAGTCGGTAGAGGAAGTTCACTGTACTAGATAACTACTATTGACTTAATAGGTTTTTCACTGACCATGGCAAATCACTGGATGACTAAGATTAATTGATTAAGACATTGTACGAAACAGCAAAGTGTGATTTCTTTGTAGTGATTTAGTAAACATTATTCATACTTTAGTAACACCTTTTAAGCAAGGCAGTTGGTGTTTTGAAATCGGACTTTATATCCAACCTAAAATAAATAATAAAGCTATTATTTTAACTATGCAGCAATATTGCTGAGAACATTTGTAAACATGACATTTGTAACATATGGACCTGTTGAGTCCAAGATCAATAAATAATCCTGTTCGATTTCATCCTCGACGAATAATTGGGAATGATTGGCTTATTGAATGCCTCCGCGATATTACGGACGAGTCATATACCTAATGATAATGACAAGTTTTGTGCAGTTTTTTGAAGTAATTATAACATTATCAGTATGGAGTATATCTATGTAGTATTCAGCTAATTATTCTATATAGTATTATATAGTAATCGGTATCCATAAGAGCTTGAATAGCAAGCTGTCTTACGGCCGTTTTAAAAAACTTACTTACTTTCTTACTTACTTACCTACCTGTCGTAGCTATCTGCATTTCAATAAACAAGAAATGACAAAGATAGCTTGCAATGATGAAAGTCCGCAATGACTAAAAAAGCTTGAAGATTTTCCGTGATTTTCCTATTGAAATGTCAGTGATAATTTTACTGGCAGGTTAACAGTACAGTTAAAGGTAAGTAAGCTATAATTTAAGAACAGACTACAAATGTCACACTAGTTTTTTCAGTACCAAGTTTGAGGTGTGTATCTCCATATCTCTGGAGATTCTGAACATATCCCGATGAAATTTAAATGGGACTAATGAGAAAGTACCCTTTCGAACAAAAAAAAATCTTTGAGTAATCGGGGAACATACAAAACATATAAAAGATTCCGACGAATTGAAAGCCTCCTCTTTTTTGAAGTCGGTTAAAAACGGCTGGGATAGGCAGTGACGAACCAAATTCTACCAATCCCAGTTTTGCGTGCCATAGGATCTGATAAAAGCAGACATATTTGCTAATCATAAGGCGAGATTCTTGCTAGCTCTTTATTTTGATTCCATTTGATCAGATTGCCTGTCATCATAAAAGTTACCTGTAGTAACAGCTCTGCTCCGGCTGCTGTGGTGACTCTAACAACGTGTTTCCGCTTAGTGTAGTCGTCAGCCAGAGCGGCCAGGGAGTAACGCACGTCCAGGGCATCTCTGGACCCTGGCTGGGCTTCTGTGCCTGACCCGCTCACTGCACCGGGGCTCTGTAACAAACATATATAGTGTTAGAATCCGAAGGTATTCACTTAATCTATGAAGTTACTAACAATAGAATTTAAATTCATAAGACAAACAGGTTCTTCATCATCATCATCATTTTGTAGTGGTAGGACTTCTGCTAGTCCGCCTGGGGCGGTACCACCACTTTGCCAATCAATTTTGAGCCGTAATATAGGAATGTTTTTCGACTGAAATGTCCAGTAAAATTACAGGGCATGTGAGACTTAACACCCTTTTTTATATTCAAGGTCAAATTCATGTCTCAAGGTAACACAGGCGCAGTGCAGTGACATGCAAACATTTTGGTAGTCCAGAATTTTGCATGCCGCTGTATCTGTAATAGGTAGACGTCATCGCTTACCATCACGCGAGCGTCGTGCTTGTGCGGTTACCTTATAATTATATCATTAAAAAAAACATCACCATCATCGTGGTGAGCCTATCTCTGTTTCTGGATATAAGCCTCACCTAAACAAACAGGTACTTAAGTAGTTATTTATTCTTCTATGTAGTTTCCAAGCAGAGAAGGAGTAAACCAAATGTATGTATTATGGGGTTAATAAGGGTAGATAAAGATTATGTTTTATAGCGATCTTAACAGCTATAATATGATAGAGATTAAACGTGTTTTAATTTGCACAGCTCTATCGCTGAATAAAATGCCGGAGCATACATTTTTACAAAGCTTCAGAAATATTTTTTGGTGTTATTGTATGCATCCATCACGTCTAAACCTGTCATTCTTTTAATTTTCTTCCTATAATAACATTCGAGACAGCAGCGTGTATTTTGAGACGTCCTTCCTCGTTGCGCAGCATTTTGTGCCAATATACCGTGATTCACAAAAGAATCGCACAATACCTATCATCATATTTGTGGGCGTCACAATCACGATGCAATTGCATTCACGAAATGAATGGTATTAACGTCCATCATCGATCGTCTTGCAGAAATGCAGACAGATCGTTTTGTTCCCAGCGACACTGATCACGGATCATAAAAAAAAACTACGATCTAGCTTTCACCCCTAATTATAGGTGTCCTCAACAACAGCTGTTAATATTATTCTTGTTTACTCTAAGCGGTTAAGTTTCTATTACCATATTAAACGATGGCATTAATCAGAGGAGAACGGACATCCATCTGGGCGAGAATCGGAACTTTTTCTTATCCACTCGCCGCCTCAGTGCTTACTACGCCATTGTTCAGTACGCGTATAAATAGAATTTTATGAACATTCGTGTCTGGTAACGAAGCTCATTAGCTTCCGCGGTCGCTCTTGTTTACATTTCTGTCCAACATAACGTCCCGGTTATTCGCGGATCTTTGAACAATAAACTTTTCGTAACCATTGCTGCGATGTGGGTTTATGTGTCTCCGAAAGACATCGATCAGCCTACTTCCAGTTTCTTTTGTCAAAAGATCCGTCTATAGAATAAAAAACAAAAGTAAGTAGGTCGATTTGAATTGTAGCTGATGAATAGGTAGTTTACAAATGTGATCTTTAACTATAAGTGGTTTTCTGCGAGTTTCGCCAGTGGCGGAGATGGTTTGTGACTATGTGGTTACGCGTAGGAAATCGAAAGTGGAAACACAGTCTCTTCCTATGTTTGCGTGTTCAGTCTACACGATGTCACGGTCGCTGCTGGAGGAAATTACTCGTTTTCCCGAGTATACACTTTTAGAAACTGCACTATTATGATTATTTTATGACTTTTTCTATTCGAACCGATCTTATTCATACCGATCCTATTCAGACATTAGAAAATTTGTACAAGTGCCATTATGTTTCGCAAAATATTCGCCGCACGACAGTGATCTTATTGCTCTTTCAAACAAATAGCAAGAATTAATTCATAAAAATAACAGCGCGCGAACAGTTAGCAGCCGAGGTTTCGTGATGCGATACCATCTGGAGCCACGGAATTTGATTTAAGCGAGACAATCATAGTATAATTAAGGATGTTTGTGTAATCCGAGGCCTGTGGAGAAAACTTTCATGCTTTCAATAGCCTCGAAATTGCATCGATAAGAATCGACGATTATTGCGATCGACCCACATGCGAATTACGTGTGTTCAATCTGTCCATCGCCACCAGTCTGGGACACAGTACAGAGAGGAACTGTGACTCGCATGCGGTCGTAACCTATTCACATCAGACGTAATTAGAGGGTCACCATCTCGTCAAAAGTGGCACACTGACGTAACACGTACAATATGTCTCTAATGCACTGCGCACACAATTAGCGAACGACTCTGAGCTCTCATAATGAGGGAATTGATTAGAACACCGATAGCATAGAAAGCAAACGAAATTCAAAATGGTTCCGATAAAAGCCCGGCGGCACTGCTGTCGATATGGCCAGTAATAACATATTACTTGTAGGTCAATTGCCTAACCTTCCAATAAACATAATAGCTAGTCGTAGAGAAGCGCACTTCGGGAGAAATTAAGTTTTTATGTTAACGACTCTCTGACATTGCCCTCCATTGGGGAAGGACAGTGTAGGTGAAGATTAATTGGACCTGTTGGTATTGATAGCTGATCATTCCATATTTGGAAAGTTATCGATCAGCGACAAAGAGTTTTGAGGCCAACCCACTGTTGATTTGTTAGTTTGATCTTGTAAAAGTTAATTTTATTAGTTATAGCAGTACACTTATTTTTGTAGATTTTGTTAATAATTCGTACAGATTTGATTTATTAGTTTTCGTTTATCTAATTGAAAGAACTATCATAAGAAGGTTATTCGGTGAATGGAAAATGCCAACTCGTTGCGTTCTCGGTGTTGGAAACGGTTAGAAAGAATTTGGCATTTGTTATTGGAATTGGCAGGAGCTTGCTAATGTCAACTTACGTAAAATATCGAAATAGCATCGTTGTAACGTTTCAATGTTTAGATAAAAAGCAGTCAGCAGTATTGCAAGGGAAGTGGAACAATTGTGGAATTCTCACCAGTAAGTCGGTGTACCACAGAGTCATGATTTGGCTGAAATCCACGCGCGTCACAGGTGCGCAGCGCTGGTGGTCACATGCCGGCAGCGGCATGCGGACTCGCACAATGCACAGATCACTCGATGCAATATCAAAACTACTGGATTTATGACTCCAGTAAATCCACGCGGATTCACGAGGGCATCGCCCCAACGGTCAACCGTAAAGTTCCGAAATATAACAGAGCTGAATGACGCCAATCGATCTCGAGTGCCCAGATATTGAAAGTATCGATAAATCAATCCGCACGATTCGAGTGATTCGGTTGTCGTGAGCAAAACGCGAGTAAATAAAATGTAACGGAAACGTGTACACGGACGAACGGGCTCGCGGCGTGCGCGCGTCTGAAGGACTCCGGCTCACATCTGCGGCTGCGCAGAGAAAGTGTTCCCGCGCAGACTCCGTGGCGTCTGCCAAATTGTCGTTTTCACGCTTCGAAAATTGATGACTTTTTCCGGACTGCTCGCCCGCAACAATAGTAGGTACTAGCTTTTACTTTTTAGAATTTATTGAAAATAATAAATAACATGCCTTTGACACGGTAAGATTTCAGCTTTCTTCTTTGCTTGGAAAGTTAGGATAGGTAACTAATTGGAATCATCACTGAAATTAGAATCATCAATATCTTAGACGGTAATTTAAAATAATGAGCCGCTTACAACTTGACACCATCAAATATTTCGCTTCTCATTCCAATAATCATATCCCAATCCTGTTTATGTACTTCTAATAACTTCGTATTTTTCTGAAGTTTGAGGCAAAAGGTGCTAAGATGCGAGGTGTATAAAAATCGAATGTCGTTTATGGCAGTAGGCTTTGTGCAGTTCCTACGATGCATCTGTCATTTATTCCAACATCCGGGTAGATCAATTGATAAAGTGATTTATATTTTGTCGAGTCGTGAGTCGTGAGTAGCCGCGTCGTCAGCTCAGCCCGATGCGCGGACGCACCGCTATTCGCGATTTGTCATACTTTTCGTTCCCTCGACATACAGGGTTGTCAACAATCATATTTTTCCATAATTCACGCCAATGTAAAGGTCCCTCACCTTTATATTACAGCAATTCTAAGAAATCAGTAGTTTTTCCAAGAATCGTATTTCCTCAGGATACCGCATATCTCTCAGTGAGTGTATTTTTAAAGCAGATACTAGCCCCCTTATACACCTCTTCCGTTTTTGTCACCGTGTTGTCGTTGACCTCGTCACGAAAGTAATTAGTTTTTACGCTTTCGCCCAGATATACATAAACACGCCTATGGAGTTGGAGTCCAGTGGTATCGTAATCCTTCAGTTCTTCGTTATGTGGAGTGTGTGAGATAGTTTTCCGTAATCAATTTTGTTCACCGAAACACACCATCAATTGTTGATGCAATAGAAAACACAATTTGCCATTTGGTAAATATTTCGTAGCGAACGAGCCCTGGCGGCAGACGACTAGATGAATGATTGCGAATCGAATCTGGCTATTCTTACTGCCGATACTTGTGTACTTAACAGCGCTTTCTGCCACTTATTGACACAAAGCGTAAGCGCAAAAGCCTTGAATATGTTTCCGTAATATTTACGTTTCCATTTTACGTAACTCTTACGGTAATGTCTCTAATCGTTCGTGCTCTCGGAGCTTGAGCCCGGTAATCGTGACTAACTGACTGATAAACAATGAAACTTACGATGATTCAACTTCGGTGAGTGCAAAGAAGTGCCCACAAGTAGAGCCTTCGAATTCGGCAATGAGTCAGCCTTGCATAACACCGACAGCCAGACGGTACTTGACTTTTAAGAGGGCTATTTCGTAGTAGATATCAGATATTTACCAATTAATCGTATTACATAAACTGAAAAATGGCAGTTGGGACAGACAACAGACACACGCTGTCAGCAATTTAAGTCGCCTAGATGCGAGATATATTTGCGCCTTGGGTAATATTTTAGGTAATTGAACGACCACATGTATTGTAAACCATTCATATTAAGAGGAACAAGGTCACAGAAGATTGCACGATTAGATAATGCTATAGAATAAGAAGAACGTTACTGTAAAGCTCTGAACTAGTTAAATAAGTAGATATGGATTGAGTCATAGAGTCATAGTTCATCTGTCATATTCGCCATGAGAGAGAGAAAAGGATCATCTACTATCAAAAAAATACATAAATAAATAAATATGTAAAATCAAAACTACTTTCAAAGTCGTGTGCGCGATTTTAACTTTCCATTTGACATCCTGTGATTTTCATATTAACAGTTGTGCCTAATGCGTATCCGGCGATTTGCTTGTTAACTAGTTGAGAGCCCGTGGCTACGCTCGTGTCCTTCCACGTATCGTTGGTGTCGTTCTTTCCAGGCGGTTCACGTCCGTTGAAATTATTGGATCTCAAATTATGATCTTCCATACCAATTGATTTGATTGTTGTTGTTATTTTTATTTAAGTACGTAATGTGTTTACTTTTGAGATACACTGCTGCAACCAGTTTGTATCTTCTGTCTTGTAAATGTGTTCTGTCTTTGATGTAAATTATTTATTCCATTATCAAAAGCATTCCAAATGTATCGCATGACATGTAAGTGTAGCTCCTTCCTTTTTATGATCTGGGACAGACCTACACATTATTTTGATTTGACTACATTAACGAGAAAAGCAGCAATCAAAGTGTGATTTACGAAACTAGATCAGTCAAAACAGTCAATGAGCTCATCCTTGGTTGTAAGATCTGTGTTACATAGAGTTACGTCAGGTATATGAACGTCATACACGGATTTGGGTCAGTTTGTCCATACACCAGTGTTTTATTTATAACCTATTTTATTCTATTTTTGCTGTTATTGATGGAAAGTAGAGCAGATTGAGATTGGGATGTGAATGAAGAAATATGAATTCGTAATTTGGCAACCCTAGAATGGAATAGTGCAGACCTGAAATTTCATTCATAGAACAGATTGGAGCTGCTTGAATGAATCTTAATGTTTTTGATACGACTCCGCTAAAATTAGAATCATCGACTCGAGAGTGACTCAAATGCTCTCGAATCTTAACACTTCGTTAGAATTTTCGATACAATTCGAACTTGCTTACGAACTGAACAAACATTAAAAATGTAAAAGTTGAAAGTTCATTAGAACGGTTACGATAGCGGGCCAGATCAAAGCGACCTCAAAAGTATGTGTTAATTCCTTATTAAAATTGTATAATAACCGTAATTATAAACTCGAATAGATTGCCGATAGCCCGTTTGCTGTTACGTATTTGGGTTGTCGTAACAAAACCGCTGAACATAATAACAGAGCCAGCACAATTGAGATAAGAAGACAGATTCAGATCAAACAGGTACAAACAATAATTTCCATTAGTCCAGTAAACTCATTATTTGGATCACCTACATTCGGTTATTTACAAAATTTTGAGTATGCTTGCACCATTTGTTACACTGTTCGGACGGAGTTATTTACAACTTTATTGCTGTCGTAATAAAGTTCAAAAGGCTATGTTTAGTTTATGGTGGTGTCCCGACCTGAAAAGCCAGTGGTCCAGTGAGAGCACGCATCGTCGGCGTCTGATCGCGCGGAAAGCGTGCTCTTTTGCTTCTGATGACTTCATTGTAACTGCCGCCTTAATGGGTGCCGTCTGATGTATAGACAGCTTTATTACTAGTGCATGTCGGCGTGGATGGTGAGCCGACAGTTCACAGAACGAGATAGTTATCCTGATCCCGTTTCTGAAGAACTCATGATACAAAAGTTATAAAATAAAAGTTGAATAAAAATAATAATATTTATACCAATATAGTTTAATTGTTATCACGGCAGATCTGAGAAGAGAGAAGAAAAGAAAGAACAAGTTATTGAACAAAATTGACTTCTTAGAACAAATCGAATGCATGTTTAATGTTTATTCATTTTGTGCAGTAAACAGCATAACTAAAATTATTGTATCGTTAAAGAGGTAGATTCCTGCAATATTCCCCTTTTCCTGTTTGCATGCTGATTTGCACACGGTACATAATAATGTGAATTGGAACTATTTGTTTTGATTACCTGAGGAATTTCAAGATAATCGGTCCCTAAATTAATCCGTTTGTAGAAATAACAAAGTTGAATGAATGACAGCAAAAACAATGACGTTACGAAACCGCAAAACGACTTTCGTAATATTCAGTGGAACAGAACCAGAAAGAATTTGGATGATGTTTTATTGAGATCACAAAAACTGAGACAATCAAATAGCATCCAAACATCGTAGTTATATATCGATGATCGAAACCGAATCAGTCTCGGGGGTGGTCGATGAAGTCACTATTATTTTGATACGTCTTAGTTGCCTAATCGATGTAATGCGATCCTTGAATCACGGACCTCCCTGATGGCATTAAACTGTGATCGCCGATAGAAAGCCACAATTGGTAGTATTGGCACACGTCCGGGTAGCCCACTCGTCTATTCAGTGGCTTCAGTCGAGCGCAAAGACCTGGATCGTGGGCGTGATTGTCTTGAGAAACCTAGGTCTTGTTTTCACAATCGCATCCAATGAATCTGCTGCAAAGATTATGAGATTGCTGAACTAAACTGTTGTATACTACAAATTGCAATAAAAATATGCTTTCTTTTCGATAAATTATTATTGATAGACTTAGTCGCTCTATAATAATTACACTAGGTTTTGAGTCAAAAAAGTCAAAAGTCAAAGAATTTATTCCGTAAAAGGGCAAATTAAAAAACTGCACTTACAAACGTCAAATAACATTAAATAGATCATATCAATAATTATTATTCTAAATATAACAAAAACATAATTCATTGATTTGAATTAAAAAAAAACACAAGTAATGTAATGAGCCATTCCCCTGATTAATGTAGGGTTGCCAGCCGTACTATTACGTGCACCCAATGCATGTTTCAGTATTTCAGACAATTTTTACCCAAAAAATTGTGAATTAATGAACGGAGAGAATGATCAAAAAAATCTATGAATTAAAAATGAATTCCAGTTTTAAATGTCAATATTGTATTTTACCTCGTATTACTGACTCGTGTTCTAACATTGAAATACTAAGAAACAATTCCAATTTCTCAAAATGTAGTCTAAAGTTACAAATGATCTGCCTTAACACCTGAAGGAAGGAAAACCTATCCAGATTTGGCAACAAATACTATCTCTGACGATAGTCTAGGTCTCGTCTTCGATTTATTAGACATCTGCAAATAGATAGAGGCCATTTATAGATAGCAATTGCTGTCTGAATTGCCCGTAGTCTTTAAATCATCTAATTGTGTTTTATTTTAAACCTCTATGAATAATATGTAGTTACTGAAAATACCATCTGCTAATCGGTCCAATATCGATATATCGGACAGTCTTCAATTAATATAAAGACCACTGTAGTATAGATAAAACTCTAGGCGTTCCTAAAGGCTCTTAAAATTGTAAATGTACTTACATAGCTACAGTGCTATAACATAAATCCTAAGCTGGAGTTGAAACAGGCCTAGTCGGAAGCTTATCCCAACATCCTCGTTAATGCTAATTCCTAGACAATTTAATTTCCAACGTACACACAGTAGTACCTACGAGTTCATTGACCCCGGTAGCGCAGCGTACGCAATGCGCGCGCAACTTGCGCATGCTCAGCTCATAGACATGCGATTGTGAGATTGACAGTAAACATCGAGATGCTACATTGCAAATTGATCTATATTGCTCCCAGTGAATGAAAACGTGTTAAGTGTAATTGATAAACATTGTCAAAAAGTTTCCATGTTTCGACCAATGGCTATTAAGTTAATAATAGCATATTAACATTCCAAACGTTAGTGTTTGGTTATATCTAGCTAGAAGCAATCAATATCATTGCAGACATAACAGACACTTACACATTGTCTTTTGGTAACTTAACTGCCCAAAAAAACATATAACCAACAAAATCAAGAAATTAACTGAAACCACGAAATAAGCCATCGAGCATTCATCAAGCTCATAAAAAGCTTGTTAAAAGTCGATATATTCAATAATTACGAACGGTTAGTCATATTTCTGGGAAGGCAGACACTCGGTCTGGATGCGAGGGGCCATGTGGCGACCTGCCTTTATTTGTACTCATACTCTGTAGTACCTACTTGTGCAATTACTGCACTGGCTATCAAGTGTTGCGATGTTTTAATGAAGACATCATGGTGAGATATTGATTTACATTTATTTTCACGATTCAAAATTGATACAAAAGCATCACTCTCAATTAAGTTTTTTATAATCTGTTAATTTTTTTGAGGAAGATTATTTTTCTTTATTTTTACTTTTTATGGAAAACAAACAGAATACAAATTTACAGTAAACATAGCGTTAATTCGTGTTAACTTATAGATATTAGCAACATGTAAACTTATCCAGTTGCAATACAATACAAAACTCGAAGATATAAAATTCTGATTGTTTAGTTGAGTTTTAGGATGGCACAAGTAAATTGATGGTTATTGGATCTATCTTTCGTTGTGTGTATTACTTATTGTTATTGTTTCCTTTATAACAAAAGCTCCCTTTCAAATACTCATTTTGGAATCAGATATGCGCATACCTACTCTTAACATATGAAGTGAATTGAATGACTTCCAACTTATCTAAAAAGGAAATTCTTATCTAAAACTGGTTGAGGCGACGTTTCATCATCAACTTGAAGAAAGTAAACTTGTCAATCCTGAATGTTTCAGCTCGGCCTATATTACCCATGACCATATAAAGTGTGAGTTTCTACATCCTATCATTTACATAGGTAGTCAACCGTAGAGTAACTGTGAAGAAATAAGTATGTGTATATGCGCGTGAACTTAATGGTGTGTAGGTATGTGGGTCTGTTATTTGCAAGGCGGCACGCAAGATCCATATGCCTTGATAGCAGAAGTATGCACAGCGTAATACCGGAAGGAGAATAGGAAATATATTTGACCAAAGATAATTTTAAATAACAAAGAATTAAGGTATGTTTACACAGACGGCGGCACGCAAGATCCAAGAGAAGAAGATTAATTTTAAACACCGAATATATTTTACTGATAGTATAAAAATGGTTTCAGTAATGATATACTAAAATTAGTAAACGCAATGGAAGAAAATTTACAAATGTTAATAACGTTAGATATAGATATAGATCACTTTGAAGGAGGAGACAACGGTCACTTTGAAGGAGAGAGATGACTATGATGAGGATAATGATGTCTATGCTATATTGAAACAACATTACGACTACATAAACTATATTCCTTAATAGAAATAAAGGTAAAAGCTACATACTAACTAAGAATAGTAACGTAACTGTTAGAAAGCGAAACGAATAAGATCAACAATATATCATTTTAAGATAACCACGTAGTTATTAGAAAATAATAACTGTAGGTAGTAAATAAGCACGCGATGTGGCAGATGGTCACTGTTCTAATAAACATGTTCCGTGTCAATGGTTTATAATAACAGATGCTTCCATAATGTAACATAATAATGACAAAAAGTAGTAATTTCGCGAGTAAAGCGGCGTTTAAATGTGCCTAATGGTTTATAATGGGCAACGAGCGCGATTCTCGAGTCCGGCATTCGTTCTTAGAACCCATGTGTTCACGGTACCAGAACCCGCAGACAGATAGACGCTACAGTATTCATCGAAGCTTCAGATATTAACGACCAAGTTATTCCAACTAAATCAGATAACTGATTTAGGAAAACGCGCTGTGATACAAAACTGGTCAAGATCGTAAAAAGATACATGATAATTATGTGAAAATGCATTGAAAAGCCCCGAGATTGCTTGACACTATTTTCACTTTAATGGATCGAAAGTGCATTAACATCGGATTTTATGTGGAGATATGGAAATAGACTAAGATACTTCCACAGCACAAGAATAAACAAAATGAAACTAGATACAAAATCTAGACAGAATTAATTTATGTTCGTCCTCGCTCCACTGCAAGCATCGTGTCCCCCGATGAACGCTTTAAATCAATTATTTAATTTGAGATATCAAAGCGAGTATTGGGTCAATGGCATTCGCATAACTCGCCATAAACTACGAATATATTTTAGAAATCCCTGGAATAGCTATGTGTTAGGAAACCGCGGCTGTCTTATGCCAAGGAGCTGCAATAAAATAGTAGATATGTAATGCGATGTGACTGCCTGACGGACGTTTTGTTTACGAGGGCCGGCGCGGGCATCGCTTGCGAAATACATTTAAAATTCGTGAAACCACCGTGTCGAAATCCACGTATACCACGGACCACCGCTGCCGAACTAGACTATTGTCATATAATTATGAATCATAGACCGCAAAATGACAGGTCGCATTTCTGAACCACAATACGTAGTTTCAAATTATACAACAAGGAAATAATGTGTTATTGTTCTATTGAAAAATAAAAATACATTTTTATACTACCACTAGTTCAACTAGATCGCCGAGAAAGCCTGCTACATCAAATAATATTATTTCTGCAATCCAAGAATTTTCCGCGACAAAGTTTAGCTGTCGCAGCCATGCCATTAGGAAATAATTTTTAAATAGTAGGTAACTTGATCAATAGCATGTTAAGCACGAAATGCTATTTGGTCCTTATCCAAAAAGTTCCACTTATTCAGACCACCAATTTTCTGGCAATTGTCCGAATTTGCATCCACTTTCACGTGATCACCAGTAAACGAGCACCATACCACCAAATGAGATAAATAAACTCGGTAGTTTTGCAAGTATTCAAAACTCATTAGCTTTTTCTTGACGAGTTTGAAGAGCAATTTGTTGTTCTTCAGTTTACTCGGTTTCTTGTAAATCAAGTACATCATATTTAAATACGGAAGATAGAGAAGTGTCGCTTACGTTGACATAATTTTCCATATGGCTAGAGAACTAGTGGAAGTATCTACAGTTGTGGAAAACTTGCGGGTAGCATTGCCGGGCCAGTCTCTACAACCGTCAAAATAATACCACTGAGAACGTTGTCGCAAAACGCTCCGATATTCTTCGTGTTACATAGCAAGTCTACATTCTGCACAACACTGCTCGTCCTCAGAATATTCTAATTGATTTGCGATGCGACACTCCAATGTGTTCCATAAACGAACGCGACGAATATAAACTATAGTTAAACGAAGTTATGAAACCAATAACCGTCGCCTACGATTGCGTAAGGCACCATAAAAGAATCTTCCTTCGTTCCTTCGATAACCATAAACAGATAAATTCATAAAAACAGGTTCAAAGAAATTTGTTTTTACAACTTTTGGCCTCGAGCGTCGTCTTTATTAATTCCTGCCAAATCACATAAACAGGTTAAAAGCATTTTGCAAAACAATTTCGTCAAAAGCAGCAAATTAGGGCAATTTGGTTAAACGGTCGGTTCCTGTGGCCCGTTTTAGTGTGCATATTTTGATCTGAATACTAGCGGCCCAGTGGCGATGACAACGTCCATTGGCTCGTGCCACAGAAAAGATAATAGCTCGTGCGAGCATCGATAAAGGAGTATCGGTGACAATAAGGTTTGCGGTTCGAATCTTTCAAGGATGAATACCGATTGCGTGGCAGGAACGATTGGCAGGTGGATCACGCGCGGACGCCGACACCATGGCGTCATATCCTCTACTGAATTGGACACGGTACTTAATAAAAGAGGTGCGCGCGCGCTGCTTTGCGCTATGTTCGGCAAAGTGCGGCAGTTTCGACGCATTGTCGACGTTGACGATTGTCGCCTAAAAACTGTAGTGACGATCTTGTATAGAATGGCAGTGGCAGACGGCGAGCTTGAATCAGCAGTGATTCACGATCAGAGACAATACCGTGTTACCGTAAAGAATTCTGTTTAGCATTTTTCTGCTATAAGCTTTTATAGTATCGGAAGTTGTAATAACTTTAAACGTTGAAGAATGTCGAGTGTCGTAAATCAAGATAATAGCCATTACGTTTCGACCCTGTGAGCATAGTGAGTGGATCATTGCGAAAACGGACCCATTGCGTCCAACAGTTGGGCCTCCTCAATGACGCAGCACAATAAGATGAGAACTGCCAGCATCAAGGGCACGAGACAGATGCATAGCGCGTCAAGCGTAGCTTTGCTTATCCAACCTGTCATCTCTCGCCTATTGAAGGCATAGACATGTGACCTCTGCAGGCTGCAGCCGAGGTCGCTTCAACCTTTCCTTTACTCTTGTATGAGCTATTGATAGGTTCACGCCGTTCAAGGCGCGCGGTGGGAATATTCTGACGAGCGTCGATTGTTTTTCGTGCTGTTCATTTATATTGTTTTGCGCTTTTGGCACGATGTTAACATCACGAATTTGATTATGAATTTCGAAACTGCATAGATAATCTAGGAAGCTGGCACTTTAATGGTTATTTGAATGAGCTTTGTCATTCCAGATTATGATATCATGATGAATATTGTATTCAATAAATTAAAATTATTCAAATGCGCGTTAATAACTTAGGCGATATCGACAGGTCTGTGGATCTTGCTATTGTAAGAAGGAAGGCAGTAACCTACGCATATTGTAACCATCATAAACTTCGCAGATTCTTGAAACTTTACAGCCCTCTGTACAGCCTCATAAATATTTACCCGAATGAAGTGACTTCCATAACTTAGTGCGCCATTTTCAGGGCGACGAACTCTCGTGAAACTCAGTCCTCGGATTTTACAGGGCAGTTTGAATTAAGGATGATCACGCAATTTTACTAGATCAATAAGAAAGAGTATTGGTAAATGAGATTAGTTAGGTCGTCGACCGTGTCTTTAGATGCCTTTGAACTTTGATCGCTTTGCTCTGTAGGTACAGAAAATAATATTTGAATTTATGAAAAGTTTGTTACCAAGGTTTTTATATTTTAGCAGCACCTAGTTACCAATTAAAATAGTTTATACCTTTTACAAACCCGAGTTTTTAGATTTGCATTCATACTATTTCATTAGACTAAATTTATCAATCGTAAACAAATTAAATTTCGTAGACAATTTACTGAAATATGCAATATATGGATGAATATTTCATATCAAATTGCCTGTTGTGAATATACAATTATTTTCTTTGGAAATGATAATAACGGCATTGTATCATCCAATAATATAGGGCTATACAATACATGTAAGGCTTACGACACACGACAATTGGGCCGCGATAATCGGGGAGTAAACCGCGCTAACCGTCCGTTGTGTAACCGCCCTATACTGGGTAGGGTTGGCAATAACACTTCAGTCGTTGGTGAATTTTAAATAGTTTATTCATAATAGAATTCATAGTTTGTCTTCTCTTTTATCTTATTTGCACGATTTTAGTGGAATAGTGGTAATCGCTAACGTCTAAGGTTTACATTTTTTTACGCAGTTTTTATTTTAGTTAATTACCTGATTGTAATTTAACGAATTGAACGAATCATGACCGATTAAAGTTAAAACTACACAAGCGATATTTATTTATTTATAAAACAATGCACTAATAACGTAACCAAATGTCGTCTTAAAGATTCTTAGCAACAACTTAGAACAGTTAGGTTGTCGTTTTCTGTGACTGGAAATTATCGTATTGTCTGTGCCAGCAATAGCACGTTAATCAAGTGTGATAGCCCTAACGATGTAGGCAGGCAAGCAAAGAAAACCGCAAATATTAGAAATCGCGGACGCAGTATTGAATGGCCGGCCGCCGGCGCGGAAATGTGGACTGAGGATCAGTGGAAATTACACATGAAAACGTTGTTCACATTAAGTATAGCCTACAGCATGAATAAAGTTTGTGTGTGCAGCTTGAACTTTATTTTTTCCTTTTGCAACGTAAATTGTAATTTGTTTACTGCCGTATTTTGTGGTTGTAGCGCAAGTTTGCAAAGGCATTCGATATTAATAGAGTTTAAAGATTAGGCAGGCATACACAATTTTAGTAAAGGCTACTCGTATATATTTTGAACAATTTAGACTTTTTTCATTACTTTATTATTCAAGGTTTGTGTTTATTATTTTGTGTTTAATTCAAAAAAATGATATTCTTCAGCTAGTTTTAGAAGAAAGTGATAAGAGTAATTTGGGATCAAGGTTGTCACAAACGATTGTCTTTTCAACTTTAATATAAGATAATTAAGAGTTAGGTAATCGTAAGTAAATAACTTAAACTGCAGTAAAAAGGTAATAAAGTATTCGTGAAATAATAAGAACTACACTATGAGATATTGCATTGCATTTTCTTTTTATATCAGTTAGGCTGGCGTTTGACCATTATCTCACCTGCTGGTACGCGATGATGTGGTCGGATATGGTGAACACGTTATACAATGGTCTGATTCTCAAGGGTTGTGTTCTACCGGAACACCGTGTGATTATGATTTTAAATTATTTTAGAACTACTACAGCGGTTAACGAACGAATGTCCTGGAAATTCATAGGTAGGTTTATCAACCAAAATTCTACTTTTCAAATAAAATTCTTAATAACCCAACCTCAATATCCTGTCATATCAGGTAAATGGAACATGATAAATAGTTCTTCACAAGGCCATTAAATCTGTAATGAGCGAATAGCCGCAACGATGCCATTCTGCGACCACAACCCACAAGCACGGCACTCCAGCCTGGATGTTCAGAAAATATGGGGTTTTTGCTGAGTCATCACTCATAAGCTATCAGCGGTTTTTACTTAATCGAGGCTACTAGTTCAGCAGTTACAATGGGTGTTATATGATAGGAGTCTAGTAAATAAACTAAAAACACGACAACGTCAAAATGAATGTATCCTGTTTTATAGAAAAAAAGATTTATAGAAGTATTATTAGTAAGTATTTATAGAAAAAAAGAGTCATTCGAATCGGTTCACAATTGGCGGAGAAATCGGGTAAGAAACAACTCATCCTTTTTGGAAGTTGGTTGAAAAGTAGAACAAAAAATGCTTTGGAGTATGTCGTGGGATGAGGATAGAAACTTAATTTTTGAGACATTGTCAGATTATGGGATCTGTAAATCGGCAAACATAGTATAGGGAATTCTGAGGGAAGATGGAGCGATGATATACTTAGGGTATCTTGCAGTTACTGGAAGAGAAGGCCCGAAGAAAGAACTAGTAGCATGCATTAGGAGAAGCCTTTTGGCCAGTCGTGGACTGATGCGGGCAGATATTAATGTAACAAACTTTCTTGGGGAGTATCTAACCCCTCCTGCAAACATTTCAGTTTCGTGAGCCGTATCATTATACAAATATTGAGTTAAGTCAGTCAGTGCTATTTATTTACACAATTTTGTTTACATAATCATAATTTTTAACTCTACTAATATGTCATGTTTCATAGTTTGCAGCTGTACAATATACATTTTGGTCGCCAACACAAATATTAAGACATTTTCAAAAACCACTTACAAGGACTTCATTCTAAGAACGTGCGTTTTTGCTGGACCTCAAACAATTTTTTATCATAGAGTAAACGTTTGGCCATTTGGTTCTAAAATATGTTGAGGAATTTTGTCTATTTTATGTTTATTTTGGGTTATGTACACTCAATATGTGGTCTTATCTTTGCATCTGTCCTTTAGATGTTTTTGTATGAATTTTGTTCGTCCGAATTGGATTTGGCCGAAATTCAGAAATTATATTACATAGGTATTCTACATTGAGGCACAATTGTTGGTTGGCAGGGACTAATCAAATAGTTACTACGTAATCGGAGTTATAATATCTTCATATTTAATTCAGTTAGTGATACTGTAACGTCACAATTGTTTTATAATTTGTATTTTAGAAAGCAACTTCGCTTCATTTATAATGGAATACCCTCGCCGTAATTAACAACAAATCATTAACATACTTTCACAAAACAATTCAACATTTTAATCAATACATTGAAAATGTATTATGATAATGATAAACAATAATATCTGTTAATATTAATAACATCGAGATGGAAAATAATCAATACGCGTAATAAATGACAACCTCAGATCTGCGAAAAGAAAAACAAAAGACGATGTGGGTGGTAACCCTGACATTCGAGGCAAATTTCACAGTCAACACACAATGGCTACTATGTTTTGAAGAAAAAAAGTGGAACGTTATAGAGCCACCATTGTTTTGATATTCATAATATTGATGACTTTCACTTTCTACGCATGCTTTACCATCTTTTAGATGTTTCTCGAAGGAATATAGTGCAGTAGTTGAAGTACTTACTTAACCTATAAATGTAGGTATTTAGCAAATAATTTTAACAATTTGTCCTTATCACTTTGATATCATGATAACCTATAAAGCTCGAGAAGATTCGACTACAGATACCATAATTGCAGACGCTATACAATGTTAATAATGTTATATTTATCGTTTATTTCGCATACAGATTCTATTTGTTTACTTCTTCTTTCAATGTTAATACGATCTTCGATAATGTAAATGATTCGGTATGTATTAGTGTTAAAAATAAAGCACGCATTCTTCAACTGCATACCAAATCATAACATGACAACTAAGATTTAGCTTCTGATTAATTTCTAAAATGAATCATATAATTTTATGAAGGATTCGTGAGATGATAAATTACATGTCAGTTTCCGCGGATGCTTTCATAATTAGATAATAACACGCCCCGTATGAGACGATAAACATTTTCCAAACGAACCTTGACATATTAGTTTTCACGGTGCGTGGGAGAGATTTTTATTTATATACACGCACTTACTTAGTTCAACATTTACGAGTTCATTTCAAAATACTAAACATTGTCAGAAGTTTACTGTCGCTTTGTTACTCGTGTGGTTTAATTGTAGTTCTTAAAGTTTATTTGAAGTTTATTTGAAACTTTTCTTTGTGTTTTTAAACGTTTCGATGATAAAATATATATGCTTTATTTACGATTTTATTTGTCGTATGACTATGAAAACTATTTATATACTTATTTACAGCTCGTTAAGCAGCTGAATAAGCCAGAGCAGTAGATATAATTTTTCCCTTTTTCATTTCTATTCAGGTTTGAGCATTTAATTGATTGCATTGACATTTTATATCTTATGAATAAACGAACAATTATCACATTTACAACGAGAGCGGAAATACTTTCATTTATCTGTCTCAATATCAATTTTATTAAATAAAAGTATAACAATCAAAATCACAATATCGGCTTGTATTAAGGACCTGTAACCGTGACAATTGTGACAGTGACATTAAGGTATAATTCCGCAAATTACGTGAACTGTGTGTTCGTGCACCGCCACCTGACGGTAACCAGTTCGCCAGACCAGTTTCCTCGCTCCGAGCAAGGTCTCGCCATAGACCCGACATAGCATAACGTGAAAATAGCAACCGGTACGATCGAATGTACGACCATTTCCTCCCTTATAACAAGCTCACTAATAAAGCGCACACGTAGAACTTTCACACGCGTGGTCATCGCGTCAACCTTGACTCCAAAAACTGTATTAAATGTAATTTTGTGGTAATGTCAAAGTTAAAATGGTTACTGCGTAATTGCAAATCGCATCAACTTCTCATTTGCATTCGTATGATTAATGTCTATGTTGTGTAAAAAATAACAGATTCTTTCTTTTAATCTTGTTAATATTTAAACGAGTCCCTGGATGACATGGGAGCGATAGCCTCCAGCTCGTTCGTTATTTTTATGTACGCTACGCATGCGAGGATACAAAAAGCAAAAAGTCAGATGCGTCTTTTTTCGTTACGCTCATGTTACTGCAAAGGTGCGAGAAATGTTGTAATTGATTAGGTATATCTATACAAATCTTGAACATAATATATCCTAAAGATTGCATTTGCTTTTTATCGCAGATGTATAAATAACCAATATTACGCAATCAATAGTTCAACTTACCTCTACTTGAGGCTTCTTCTCTAGCCGAGTTTTAACATGTTGGCACAAAAACAATTGTTGAAATTTAAACAGCATTTGCAATATAAAACCAGGCATTTCTCTCAAAGCAGTTTCAATTAATGTTCACGGCACAACAACACTTATAATAATGAGAGATGTGAACTTAGTCGTTCAATTTGAGCTTATTGTTTTGTTAATTATGTTTACTTAAGCAGGAGATTAACTAAAATCTTACTGGTGGAATAAACAATTACTGTGCTTCTTAGAAGATCTTTAGTGATTTTTGAATTATTAAACGATATGGATTAGCCTTCAAGGAATTATCTGACTTCTGGCAAATTGTGAACTGGAAAAAATAAAGTTCAAACACCTTTGTTTTTCTACTACTACTTTTGTTTCCTAATTTGTTTTGATAAGAACTGGTCCCGCTAACAGGCGGTTGCTGAACTGGTTTTCAATAATGTGCTGCATAAGTGACTGATAAAGGCGGCAGAGTCATGAAAATTACATTTCGTTGTAACTGTTACTGTAAGTTGTCTTTGGTGTTGTTTCTAAAGTGTACCGTACCTACTTATAGGTGATCTTTGGATAATGGTATAATATTAACTAGAAGATTTCTTAACTGAATGATCGATTAAATTATCACCGTTTTTGATAATTCAAAGTTTGTTTCGAAGAAAAGTTCTTGATTGAACCAAATTATAAAGTAATCTGTAGAAGTTCTTTCTCACTAACAAAATGCGAATATGTAAATAAATTTTATGTTTATTCCAAGATCGCGGCTTAACAAGCCAAATAAAAAATGAAATTAAGTACTTATCCTATTATTTATTATTCTGAATAATGCTGTAAATGACGCGAGGCATAAATTCCTAACGAGAATTAAACAAACAGCAAGTAAAATTACCTGATCTAAATAATTCCTGCAGAATTACAACGCAAAATATCACCTATGTAGGTATAACAACAACCTATATTCCCTCTATGTAGGTAAACGTTCAACCCTCAATTACCCGTTGCGCCGGTCAATTTGCCCAAAGGCGATAGCGTCGGCCACGTCACGTGAACACGTCGCCGTCACGTGACGAGCACGCCGCACGCACCCCCGTTGCTAATTTCCCATCGTACCTTACATGGTTTCACTGTAGGCTTCTAGAAAAATAGGCATATTTATTATAGTTTTTAGGTAGCAATTTGACAATTAAGGCTCAGAAACTATAATGAAATCTATGTTTTGTCACAGTCATATAAACTAATCTAAGTACGTAAGCACTTAGATTGAAAGGTTCTTTACTTTAGTACTTAAGTATACAATGTCATGGTTAGCTTAACAGAGGTATAAAATATAAGTGTAGTTTATTACAAGATATAATAAAACATGCAAATAGTTGTGATGAATAACTAATGTGTTGTTTATCAATGGTGCTCCTCATCCAATGGTAAAGGTCACGCGGTTTTCCAGCAACTATTTTCGCAATAAGAATTTCGGACGAAGGCACGAAGAGTCACGTAGGCCTAATACTTTAAATATGCCGTGGCTTATATATATTGAAATAACCTATGTAAATATTTTATTTTGCACACTATACGACTCGTAAGACATCAGGTGTATATTTCGTATAGTAAATTTACATATTTATGTGCTCGTTAAATACATATAAGGCAACTAAAAGAAAATCTAATAAAAAGACTTCTCATAAATGTAGTAAATCTTCCAAGTCTTTCATAGAAAATAAATCGTAGGTATCACGTGAGTATCACGCCGTTGTCACGCATCGCACCCCCGACGTCGCGCATTTCCAATCGAGCCTTATTTGGCTTCATTACTGTGTGTACGCAAACAAGTGGCCGTATTATGAAGGATATAGGACGACATAGACATATTCTGTGTAGCCCTGTAACGTAATTCGACGGTTAAAGCTCAGCTTTAATTAACTGTTTAAAAATAGGAGGAGATTCCAATTCAAAATGTATTATTTTGTCTTGCTATGATTAAATAGAACGAATAGTAAAATTGTCAAGAAATACAAACACAAAGTAACTACTATATTAAAGCTTTTTGAACGGAACCCTCAGTGCGCGAGTCCAACTCGCACTTGGCCGGTTTTTAACCATAGCTTTGTAGCCTGTAGGCGAATTTAATTTTCAAAGCGTTTATTTTGTATATATACCTGATGATGTTTTTGGCAATAAATAAATATTAAAATGATTTTCAATTAATTGATAATGATTTTTACTATTATGTGAGATAATTAGACTCAGCCTATTTATAAATCTATAAAATCTATAAGTATACATATATAAAGTGTATGATATGATAGCAGGTATGGATTTTTAAGTTAGTTCATTCAATTGTTCATATAATAGTGTTGTCCAGATTTTAATAAGTGGATTTCCATCGTGAAAACTTATAGCTTGACTTTCAAACTATACAATGGTAGATATTTATTTTTGCTTCTATATAGTAGGTACAAAACCAAAGGCGAAAAATGAATAGGCAAAATATCAATATCAAAAATATATCAAAGCTCAAAAGAATTATATATGTGTAAGTGAAAAATCATAAATATGTAAGGATGCTCGTGGATTAATTTACGCTACTGAAACGTAACACGTGTAAAATATTTCGCAGTTAATTAATCTTGCGAGGTATGTATGTCGATAAAACTGATATGTTTGTAAACATCAGCTCATGAGATTCCAATATTTCGACGGAAGGAAAAATTCTCGAGAACATAACTAACATAACTGTTTTTGTTATATGATATTTTGGTGACATAACAAGCAAAATGTTCGCCTGATGGTAAGCGATGACATCTGCATATAATAGGCACATTGACATTTTTGACACTACACTGCGTCAATTACCTTAGCAGCCGTATTCATAAAGATTTTGACGAATGCATAGTGGTAGATTTGACACAAGTAACGTTAATAACTTTGAATGGAACTATGCATTCGCGAGCTCTGTGAAACCTTTTAGTGTTGTTTGTGAATACGGGGATATAACATTAAGTATTGAGTATCCAATGGCCTAATAATTTAACGGCTCTTCAAATCTAAAAACACATACTTCAAAGTTAAATATGATCGTTGAGGTTTTTATCTCTATATCTCTGGAGATACTTATCAGATCTCGACGAAATTACTATGGTACTATTTTAGGGATATCTACTTTCCGATAAAAAATAATCATCAAAATCGGTTCATAAACGACGAAGTTCTCCGCGAACAAAAATAAATATATATATATATATATATATATATATATATATATATATATATATAATATATAAGGTCGAATTGAGAAACCTCCTAGTCGGTCAAAAACTGGCATAGAGGCGATACAGCCCCAGATGTTCTAGCAAAAGTACTATTACTAAAATTACATATATAAACTTCTATAAATAGCCTTTTAAAAATACTAATACTTACAAGGAACTTTGAATACACTTACGATTTTATGTGAAAAACATTAGAAGTCTATGTATAGCTTGTTGGTAGTATTTATTCGATTGAATAGGTATTTATTTTAATTGATATTTTTTTAATATCATATAAGCTAGCGTTTGACCGCTATCTCGCTTGCCCTCCGAAACAACATCCAATTTCCGTTTCCATTCACGCTAACGCAAGTTTAAAATGTATGGGAATGACATTTATTTTTCCGCAATAAAGTTGTCATTCCCATACATGTTGAAGTTGCGTTAGCGTGAATGGAAAGAGAAATTGGACTTTTTCTAGGGGCCCTGGTGGAAAGCGATGATGTAGTCGAAGAGGTAAACACGCTAGGCCTAGAATACTTTGACTCTCAGGGGCTGATATTATTGGTAAACAGTCATTTTACGGTTCAAATACTTATTCTATTTGTAATTTATTGTACCAATATGATAAACAAAAGCGTCATAATATTTAAGATAATTATATTGCTGTAAATTTTAAATAGTATTTTTGTTTTGTATAAATGCAATCTTATTAGGTTTTATTTTAGAAGCTTTATTTTAATAACAGTTTACACGCGTTGATATCTTTTGTACTTACTCAAAGCGGATCGATCGAAATATATTTATGTTGGTGTTTTTTATTCTAAGTTTCTGACAGAGTTTAAAGTAATGGAGAAAATCTACACTTTCATGATTTGAATTTAATTGTGTTCTTAGATTGATATCATAATTATAATATACAATTATTTTCATTAATGAAAGCAAAAACGACTGATGAATGAAAATAAAACCTTTACTTATCAAGATTAAAATTTCAGCAGTTTATTTATATGACCCACTCACGCTTACTGCAACATAATCATTAACTTATATTACCGGATATGTAATGTCCCAATATGGAAGTAAGCAATCAAGGCTTTTTTGCTCAAGCTAATGTCAAGACCACTAGAACAGATACTATAAAAGACTTACCCAGGACCCAGTGGAGCCCCAGCGCTTAAGCCTCTTCCCGAAAATGTTCTGACATTGGCTAAGGCAGGACACAGAAGCCGCCGGCTGGATCTTGCCGACGACACTCTCTCCCTTCTCCAAAGTCATTTTGTCACTTTCACTGCACTGTTCCTTAAAAATTCGTTTAACGCGGTATAGTTCAGTTTCTAACAGGAATGTTAGTATTAATGTACACTAATACTGCACATGTTTGTTTTGATACGCGTTGTGTAGGCGTGCGCTCGCTCCGATGGCCGGGGCGCGAATGCTGGCATCGCTCGACGCTCGACCCCCGTTTTCCTACGCTGGGAAAGCTGCCCCGCCCGCCCAAACGGAACGCGCAGAAAAGCCACTTTACAACTTTAAACATTTTGAGAATCGTATTATTAGTAGTAGTGTCAACTTGACGCAATTGGTTCTTGGGAAGGTGTTGAGAGTTTAAAGATCAGTTAAACAACGCGAAATGTGCTGATTTACTTTTGGAAGTGGAAATTAGCTTTCCTTATCAGAACACTAATGTAAACAACTCGATTTAATCTTAAGAAATTTTCTAAGCCCTCTAACTAAAGCTGTATTCAATCAAAATCATGACAAGAACAGCTAAATAAACAAAACACGTAGAATATAATAACGTCCGAGACCCCATCATATCAAATTTTGACAAATGGCATTGCACTTGATGGACACCCGAGGTTTAGCGTAGGAAAAAATGGGCCAGACGTCCAATGCAATGTCGTATTTATAATGTCCCATAAGACTAGGTTTGATGACGCGAGTACGCGGCTACGTGTCTAGAACAAAGTCATCGGTGTTTTTCATCGCGAGCTTCAAGATCACGCCGTTTTACTGTAATCAATCAATGTTTTACGTCTCAATTTCAGTCGATACATTATGTCTGCTTCCCCGTAATACTAGAAAACGTTATAGTTGAGAGCGACGTGCCCTTGGCAACGGATGCAAAAGGGCAGATTGGATTTGGGGCTCACCGTTGACCTTTTAGTTAGACGAGTATAAATCCCGCTCACCTAGTGATGCACGACAATTTGTGGATTGAATAGCCCTCTCAAACCATTCAATGATTATTGATATTTATAAAATATTCGCGGTTTTGCCCTCGCTCTAAAAAGTTAAGAGAAATCATAATCGTTTAGCAATCTGCTAAGATTTATTGCGGATTGTAGTGATAACCATATATTGTTGTTAATTCTACATTCATGTACCTATATCAGAGAAGTTTAAATGCGATAAATAAGTACATGGTATTATAAAACTAATATAAAATAACCACTTTATAACTGAATAGCTTTACCTAAGCCGAGATGATGGCAACTTCCTTAAGCTTTACCATGTTTTTCTCACATAGCAGAACCTTGAGCGGTTGTCCTACGTTGGAATCGACATCCGGTCGTAAGCTTCGCGATACTATTCACGCGCTATAAAACGAGTGACATTTACGATATTTTTTATTTCAAATGGAGACAACAAGGTGAAAAGTTTCCGTATAATTGTGCGCAGTAATTCATGACTGATCACATTTTGATTATAGCGATCGCTAGTGTTGTGATAACAAATCATAATTTCATAGCGGACTGTTAAACGTTTAAATTTGACAGCAAAAACGCTGTTCAATTAATTAAAGCACAAAAGAATTCAGCAGCATTTTTATGTCACTTCCTAAGAGTTAGTTTTCGTTTACAATTATTTATGAGGTTCCGACCTCGAATTCTCGGTTAAAACTTTGGGTGTTTAATTTTAGCCTCCAAACGTATACCGAAAATATATTTGTCCGTCGGCAAAAATATAAAAACGTCGAGTGGTAGCACGGTACAGCGGGTTAATTAATTGCTCGAGAGTCTCCTAATTAATGCGATCTGATAAGATGAGCTTTCGAAACCGCCACGGTTACGTAGTAACTATTGTCTTAATCTGCGGCCGTGGTCGGTATAAAACCTTCAGCGCCGTAGACCTTACAAAATAAACGAAAGCGCAATTCTAGTAATTTTAATTACTTTGTAATTAATTTTGACGTGGAATTCGGACACAATATCCGCGGACGCGTTTCGTCGCGGATTATGAATTTGCCTAATTAGCAGCTATTTTTGTTGTAGACCTGGGAAGGTGATATTCCGTTTAGTAGGTGTAGTTCAAGGACTTTGCAAATATAAATGTCTGGTTACCATATTTCAGGCGCGCGCACAAAGCTTATTTCAGCGCTACAGAAATACATTACCAATTATGTTACGTAGAAGTTTACCTATACAAATGTATGTGAGCTTATTTTAATGTTGCCATGTTGTAGATAGATAGATAGATAAATAGATAGATAGATGGATACTTTATTGCATACCAATCAACACATTATAATCTAAGACAAGAAAAAAACGAATTAGGTGTGACAATGAGCGATCTTATCGCTCAGAGCGATCTCTACCAGACAACCTTTCGATGGACAGGAGCTAGTTTAGAAAATAAGCGTTCCGTGGCATACAATACCTTTGACGAAATTTGGTGTACATAATTTACATATATGGATAACATTTCAATCTTGTGATTTTATCGTGGCAAAAAGGCTGTATTAGTAACTTTTAAAATATCTCAATCACATGTTACGAGTGCTTTCCCAGCTAGGAAACTTAATAACTATATGTTTACGTTTCAGTAAAGTAACTTCGTACGTAAAATGAACTTCTGAAACATTAAAGGTACGGACATCCCAGCATCCTGCGTGCGCGATCTAGGCGGCGATCAGATAGCGCAGTAGTATTTGTACCGACTGGTTCACACCAAGCGCGATCAGAAAACAATTGAAAAGTACTGGGATCGCGCTCGCAGATCGCAGGACGCCACGGTGTGGCCGTACCTTTACAAGCTTACATTTTATTATCACAATTCAAGGCATATCAAAGCTAACTTCAACATGAATATTAAATACCATCCTGCGAAACAGAATGCAGTTATAGTTGGTACATAAATTTATAACTAGTTAAGAATAAACTGCCCACATGTTCGCAACCGTAGCAAACGCAGATATAGCCACAAAGTTTTATAGGGACATTGAAAACAAAGGCCAGAACGCCTAGAACTATCGTATTACTTTCATTCGAAACTTTGCAAACTGCAATACTTATCGACAATTACTAGTGTCAATATTTACGGGAATAAAGAGATTATTTGCGTTACGAGCACTTACGAGTCTTACGACATTGAAACGCTGGTCGAGGATATTATGAAATCACCTACATGTTAAGAAACAAGAAGTGTCGATCGGTCTGATTTTCGTTCTGCATCAGTCTGCGTTTGTAGGTAAGTGTTCACAAGAACTAGAAGTCGTTTTATTATTATTATTATTCAGACTAGGGCAAAACTGCAGGGCTGAGGCTCAGTAGAGCACAAAAATAAAATTTGTTTGGACTGATCTTATAACAGGATGCTACAATTAAACACCTGTACTGATATTACCTATTACACCTAGAAATAACTATATACTCTTATATATTTAAAAATATTATTCTTTCATCTTTACAGAGTCGTTGTAAAAGGAGCTCCTGTGCCCAATATAGATAGCGTTTTAAGAACACGATAGCAATTATGTGTGTGCTGTGCGTTGTCGATTTGTCAGGCAATTAGCGTTTTATGAATTAAAGTAGATTCATTCAACGTTTTATTGAGGAAACTACGGTTTACTTAAATAATTGTGCAACAGTATTAAAAGTTTTGCAAGAAACTATTTCACCGCGTATTACAAATAAGGGTTATTAAAATAATAATAAATAAATAAAACTACGATTTGTTTACATTCTCGTGGGGATTTCATGCCCAATTTTATTGCGATTTTGTTTAATTTCTTTGCTTAATATTTTTGTGGAGATTATATGACTAATTTTATTGCGATTGCGATTATTTAATGTTTTACCTAAAACTATGGAAAATAATACAATAGGTAAGCACTAAGCCCATTACGTAAACTGTAAAAGCAATATATATATATAACTGAAAGTCACGTAGACGTGCGTAGACCACTCCAAGGATGTAAAAGTGGGTTAAAAACTTTTCGTATTTATTGAGAAGTAAGTTTTTGGTATATTTGATCGTAAGTAAATTACATTCATTGAACAGTCTAATAATTAGGTTAAAATAAAAATAAAAGGTTAAACTTTTTAAACAATTTGAAAAGTATTAAACAATTTCAAGCATAAGTTCAGATCAAAATCGATAAGAATTTAAGGCTTTTTAAAGGTTTTGAATTTGTTAAATGTTTTCACGGTAGCACTTCAGTTAAGGAAGACAGCGATGCCACCGACAGCCGAAACAATTGCAAGGCGATTCAGTTTTAATGGTCACTCGGCCTTGCGCCATTTCTTGTTTTGCGCCAACTGTACTCGTGAAAACTTTAAATCTCTGTCATTGTAAACTTTTAGCCGTATCACTTTCGCAACTGATGTTTATCGTCACTGTTTTATTTTGACAAGGTACTACAGCGTTAAAATTTATAGTTAAGATCCCTGCGACGAACAAGTTGACTTTTCTAAACATACGGAATAGCAAAATCACTTTAGTTCTAAAATTATCGTCACAATATTTTTTTAAGTGGGCTCATATTTCTCCTATATTAAGTTGTATCCGAAACCTGGGCTCAATGTGTGTCTTGGGAGAGGCCTATGTATCAAACAGTGACTGTTACCGGCAGATTATAATGATGATTTTGAGTTGTATCGGACTTGCAGAATATTTTTCTAGATGGTACCTTCATAAGGTGTGTAAGTTAATATTATCCCGAAATACTGACAGAAAACAAAAATATAGTGAATAGCAATTTTACGCTTTTACTCGTGATTGTGCGTTTGTTGTAAAAGTAACAGTTTTGTTCAGGTTTTTAATCAGATAATAATGTTCATTAATAGATCAACAAAAAATTGCGTTAAAATAGGTAAATAAAGTTTTCATTCATCATTTTTGGTTTATACCACCACACAAACATTAGCCTCAAAATACATGCCTTTTTATAACTGAGAGGCTAGCGTTTGACTAGTATCTCGCCTGGTGGTGAGCGATTATGTGGTCGAAGATGGTGATCACGCTAGGCCTAGAATGATCTGACTCTCAAGGGCTGTGTGCTGCCGGAACACCGCAAGGTTATGGTGGCAGATTTTCTCCTTGGTGATAGAAAGCTACTTATTGGTAGCAAAATCAGGCGGTACGTCAATATGATGCTCCTACCCGTGGGAAAATGTACATGCCTCAGCTGTCGCTGGAGACTTAATTGAAAGACATAAGATTTATTTGTTACAGTTTACGGAGCCTAGCCGTGTTTGCGTAAATGTTTAGTTGAACAATAGATAAAGTGAAGCTGTTTCCCTATTGCAATTTGGTGAGCAAGGACTAACGCTTGTTTAAATCGTAAATTAAATTGGCAAAATAAACACTTTGCAGTAAACATGTCGACATAAATATCAGGTAACATGCAATAATGCATACGTGGTGTGGTTATTTCAAACCAAACGCACTATTGTTGTTTGCGCAGAATGATAATGTCGATAAACTTTTAACGAAAATATATGTATTTAATTTAGTGCACATTTTTGTTTCTTTTCCTTTGTAATTTTGTGTCAATAAAGAGTTATAGTATTGTATGGCGATGGTGATTAGGAACTTCAATAATTTTCTTCTCAATTTGACAGTTTAGTTTATACAACTTAAAATAGGTATTCTTAAAACTAATTTACATTGACGCCAAGCTGTACTAGTATACATCAAGATGATACTAAAATCTAGCTAGCAATTCCATTAATGCAGTGTGTAGGCTCAGATCCTGTCTAGGTCATGCCCACATAGTGCGTAGGATAACACCTAGACCTGATGTTGAACTAAGCTAACGCTTGGTTTACATAAACGTTGATTCGTGATTATTTATAGTCCCTCGCTTTTCATTTGATACGTTGACAAGAAAGATGTGAGGAAAGGCGGCTTGAAAGAGCGTTAGAGTCCACATGAACATTCAGTTTTTAGGGTTCCGTACCCAAA
This sequence comes from Cabera pusaria, assembly GCA_954871355.1. Classification (NCBI taxonomy): domain Eukaryota; kingdom Metazoa; phylum Arthropoda; class Insecta; order Lepidoptera; family Geometridae; genus Cabera; species Cabera pusaria. The sequence continues at coordinate 23,387,684 of OX940892.1, forward strand.
GGGTAAAACGGGACCCTATTACTAAGACTCCGCTGTCCGTCTGTCCGTCAATCTGTCTGTCTGTCCGTCTGTCACCAGGCTGTATCTCATGAACCGTGATAGTTAGACAGTTGAAATTTTCACAGATGTATTTCTGTTGCCGCTATAACAACAAATACTAAAAACAGAATAAAGTTAAAGATAATAGAGGGTCCCCCCATACAAGAAACGTGTGTTTTTCGGCATTTCACGCCATCTATGAACGCTTAGTTAGGTAAACGTCCCATAGATGGCGTTATATTGAAATGTCGATCCCTAACACCTTTGTTAGACGTTAGATGGCGTTATAAGAAACAAAATGTTTATTAATTATTATTTTTTGGTGGCGAAAAATGATAGTGGTATTTTTTGCTCGATCTTATAAAGTGCGAGTCCGACTTGCACTTGGCCAGTTTATTTAATAATAATATTAATTAATTAATTATATTATTATTAGTTTAATATCTTATCCGAGTTTTATGCATTTAATGCCGCATAGGATGCATCTCACTCTTTCTAGCAAAATAAGCTTAAAAAGCATGTTTTGGAGTATTTTTCCTTTTTAGACTGTGTGCACTATCCGCATTATTTCATCCGCATTTCATACCAATTATTAAATTAGTGATACAGCTCGTGTGTGTTTCTCTTAATTTTATACTAGTGTTTGTTATTACATTGTACCTAATTGTCTTCCAAGCTATAATGAGCCTTTAGTCGTGATAGTAAAAATAAATTCCATTTCTTATAGTTGAACGGTTAGTGTAAACTATACTTAACTTGTTAGGCGTAGAGCATTTATCTTTTTAGCCTTATCTATTGAATAAGGATTTATCGGTAATGTTCGTTTCGTTAGAGATATTGAAATACTGAGAGCGCTCGAAGGATACGCTTCTTTTCTTCGTTTAGGTTGTAATTAGTAATAAACAAAGGAGTATTTGTGTATAGTTTCTACTAGAAATACGTGCTGAAATAGGAAATTTTGGTAGGTAAAAAAAATTGTTTAAATTGGTTAAGTAGTTTTTTAGTTTATCCACAAAAAACAAAGTTTTATCTTTATACTATTAGTATAGAAGCATAGAAAACGTATGTTGGTAGAGTTTTATTCTGGAGGCCTGTAAATCATACGACAGTGATTTGTTTTCTACAGAAGGTAAGATCATTATATCAATTTGTCGCCGGACTTGCTACCAAAAAGCTTACCACCATCAAATAGAAAATCTGCCGCCGTAACCTTACGGTGTTCCGGCAGCTCAGACCTTGAGAGTCAGACCATTCTAGGCCTAGCTTGTTTACCATCTCCGACCACATCATCGCTTATCAACAGGTGTGTAATCGTGGTCAAAAGCTAGCCTATAAATGTAAAAAAAATCGAAATGTTAATAAGCGTGGTAGTTTATCTATAATCGCGGAAATATCGGCCATGAGGCTTAGTGAAATAATTTGATTATTGCCTTGATCTGATTAGAGGTGCAATTAAGTTGGTTGTATAGGATCTACGAACTTCACGGGCATTTAACTATATCCAAGGAAAATATTATATTACTTTGAAAATAATATACTAATTTGTAATGTTCGACTGGATTATGTTCCAATCTTTGAAGGGCTACGTTGTTATATCAGTTGCTAGTTACAGGGCAGGTGAGAACAATGAGAAAAATATATTTGCCTACAATAATTAAGATATTTAAAAAACTATATAAACTTTGCATTCGCGCGAGTCAGTTTCATTAGCAAGTTTAAGAGGTTTATCGCCTAGGTTTATATATTAAGAATAATTAAAATCAGTTTATTTTCAGTGAAAAAATTGAGATGTCTACCATACTCATCGAATTAATTGTATAATGGGACCACCGGAGAGACGTACCCTATACCCTTAAAAATAATCATTCGAATCGGTTCATAGGTTCTTAATCTAAAGAAATCACAAAATTGTTAATGGTTCCGTGCTCAATAGTTATTAATATCGAAGTCTCCGGAGACGGTTATTCGCAATTGTCAATTTTCACATCATTGATGGACCAAATGATCGTCTACAGAGGCATTTGAAGCCATTGTCATTCGCAACTGCGAGGTAAAAAGCGAATGATGGAAATATTGATTGATTGAGCCTATTGTCAATTTCGAATGACCGTCTCCGGGGCACTTGTGTAATTTACTTTGTAAAAAAAAAAAAAAAAAAAATTGTAAAAAATATTTATTTACTCATTTCCTACTACTGTATAACATCTCGGATTTAAAGAAAAAATATGAAGAACATTTATGAACAAATGCATTTGTAGCAGTGTAGAACAGTGAAAAAGAAATTGTAATTTAAACAATTAATACAAAACAGCAGGACATAACTAGTTGGCTATAATCAGACTAGAAAGGCTGCTGAAGAGCATATTTTATCAGGAAGTTATAGCCGATTTCGAAGGTAAACACAGAAATCAATATATCCGAATAAAAGTGACCTGCGAAGGTCAAATCGAAGGTAGGTATTCGTCGTCCACTCGGAAATAAAGTCAAATAATTTTCTGTTAAACTGAAATAATAATACAAATCATGGTAAATCTATTCCCAGAATTCTGTATTCAGTCACACAAGATGTTTATGTATCAACAAACTGACAGCTTAATATCTACGACGACCTTTTTCCAAAAGAAGATTAGATTATTAGATGCCACGAATGTTTAAACCGAACTTTATAAATCAGAGCGGTGTTAAAATTGTCGACTGCAATACTTGACTTTATTTTACTCGAAGAAGCTTTATTTGAATGGGCAATTATTTAAATTGCATAATGTATAGTATACATTATACATATATACCCTACCTAATCGTAAATATCAGTCAAAAATAAATCAAAAATTCAGTGTTCATGTTATAAGACTAAACGTGTAAATAAAAGTTTAAGTAGGTAATATTAATATATTTACCTACTTATAATTTTATTTACATGTTTAGTCTTATAACATGAAAACTGCATTTTTGAGAAATATTAGTTCACTACCTGCCTGATTAGATTCAACTGTTATTATGAATTATGATTCATTAGCAACCCGCCCCGGCTTCGTACGGGTCATTATCATAATCAGCCAATTTCCGTTTCGCACGGGTGAAATGTATATAATATTGTTATAATAAACTTATTTTAAACAAACGGCATTAGGCAGCGTTTTTGATGAAAGCTCCCAAGCAGCTAGACAGCAAGGAGGTAAATACAATCGTGTTTCTAAATACAAAGGCTCCACGTTATGTTATTGAAAAAGTGTATTCATAACTGAATGACATAGACAACCTATCATGTGGCAGTTATGCCACATGATAGGTTGTCTATGTCCAGTTCTCGATTCCACGCCATTCGTTCATAAGCCTTACTTCCGGTCCCATTGGTAATTTTGCGTACATTGGTATTGTTATGTATTTCAACTTCGAATTAGGGCTCTCTTTACGTAAATCTAATCTATGCTTCCGTTAAATAGAACAGCATTTACGTCATTGGAAAACCCTCATGGTTTATTGTTTATTCAGATTTATTATAAACCTATGGAATCAACAGAACGATAATGCTTTGCTTATACCAGCTGAATCTATATTTAATACAATTGATGGGTAAATAACTTGTTTACAGGCATATTGGATGAATCTTTTGGTTATGGAACTAAAATTACTTTTTACAATTTTGTCCGGTATGTAATGTATGTTCAAAAATTGACAAATCACGTTGGTTTGAAGTGTCTTTACTATCCGCTTTTTTAGGCTATATGATTTCATATTTATTTAATACCTCCATTTAATACTCTCGAGGGCTGTGTGCTGCCGGAACACTGTAAGGTTATGGTGACTGATTTTCTCCTGATGGTGGTAAGCTACTTTTTGGTAGCAAGTCAGGTGGATTTGCAAGAATTTGAATCGGCAACTTAGAAGTCATCCATACTTTACTTTTTTTTAGCCAACGAGGCTCTTAACTTAAACTTTTGAACTTTCTACTTGTTATTCTTTAGAAGAGTTTGTGGCGCGTTCTGAACGCGCAACGCGCCACTAACTCTTTCACAAGCTAAAATGACGTCTGTAACTTTCCTAACTGGTCGAAAAGACAAAGTTATTTTTAAACTTTGAAAAGCAATGGAAATGGAGTTCTCACGTTTACATATTTTTATTAATAGCCAGTACCAACTTCTTCATTTGTGAACATGACAGGAAAATGTGGGTTGGTTAATATTGTTTTACAGTTTCATTTCTTTGTATGTTTTTGACGGCGAAGAGTTACGGCGTTTAGAGTGACGTGGATGAGCTTGGAAGGGCACGTGAAATTTGTTTAGAATTGTTCGTGGCACCGTGGTACTTAATGTTTTCTTTAAATATCCTGCATAAAAATTAGAAGATCCTCTCTCGAGAGTCAAGAATACATCATAAATACAAGTTAGTAAATTGTATGATAGATATATTTTGCCTGAGAAAGGACGTTCATAGCTCATTGATGAATATAAAACATTACTTCTCACAGAACCGTGTTCATATTAATTGATACCTTGATGAATAGGTATATAACTTCGATAAACTATTATTATATGATCATGAAAGGTTTAGGTAACTATTGCACACATTCGAGATTAATATATGCGCGTAGGGCGTAATAGTTCTAACTTCAAAGAATAAAATAATTCAAGGTAAGCATCCAGAAGGTTACAAGTCAGATCGGTTTATCGGTGACGATCACCTACGTATGGTGTTATAATGACGACAAGGACGCGACCAAGCCCCGTCTAGTGTAATCACTCTTGACGCCTGGTTATAAAAATAGCGGTCTATTAGTAGGCAAGTCCTTGAGCAACGACCTTTGCAGGCGTCTCTTCTGTTACCATGTAATCTATGTCATAATCGTAAAAATTAATCATCATGTGTGGTAATTAATTTTACTCTGTAATATAAGTGTATCAGTATTATTTTATTAAAAAGTTATGGAAATATTGGACATTTATTTTTTATTTATTGATCAGGCAGTGAATAGAAATTCTTCTTCGAAAACCAAAGTAGGCTTTTAAAAGTTAAATTCTAAAGTATAAAATATATGATACGTACAAATTAGGATGTCGATGAGTCTGCAGAGGTTTGATATTTTAACGTACCTGTAACAAAAATAATTACATTAATAAAATATTAAAAAATACGTATAGTACACGTGATTTATATTATTGAATCAAAAGAAATACTAAATCATTAACCTTTATTAGTTATAATAATAAATAGTAAATTTTGCCAGTTTATTTTCTTTACAGATCGTAATTTTTAGGTGGGTGGTTCGAGGCAAAGTCTATTCTTACACCAATTTAGGAAGATTTAAAATAATATAAAAAAAAAAAATAATAATATCCCCCCCCCCCCCAACCCCCACCGCGTCATATTAATAAGATCTTGAGCCAATCAGTTAGGAATAAACTACCGTTTACATTACATGTTAAAAAGGACAAATTTATAAAACAAAAACTTCAGACTGCGTGTCGTTTAAATGAATCATCAACTTAAATCGAGATATAAAAGGGCAGTATCCAGAAGAGAACCAGGAACACGCCAACGTTATAAATCAATGTGTCCTCTTTACAAAAATGATAAACACACATTGTGACTGATCGTAACGATTATAACACGAATTCTTCTCTCGCATTGATGATGTTGGCAGCCGCGATACTTGTAATGAGACGATATATTTATGTTTTACTCTTATAATGTGTCAAAATAAGGGAATGCCGAGACAGGACTCGATTATGTTCCTTACTTATTTGGTACAACATCGTCCATAAATTTATGGATGAGATTCTAATAAACTCAAGTGCACCAAACATATCGGAGACCCTTATCAAGTCATCAGCTATTAGTATTTGGTACATATTGGCCATTATTGGCGGCTTATAAAAGAGAGTGAAATGGTACTAATGGTAGCTATGTTACTTACTGAACATTTTCGTAGCACAATAAAATACCGAATAAATAATACCCATTGAAACTAACAGAGAATAACACATTTAGAAAATTCTTATATATTAAGAAAATACCTATATGATATATCTACATGTATTTTGTTATTTAACATTAAGCATTCAATTCGCTGGCACCCATTTGGTACATTATTTCAATACATCGTGTGTGGTTTCTTAACATGCCTAATTGAGCATTTTACTTCACGCGAGAACCGGTTCTTCTTAAACACTAAGTTCATTAACTCAGCAAACAATTTCCCTTGAATATGAAACAATAATTTCGTCAAAATCGTGTTTATTTTGGTATTTCAGTTACTGAGGTATAATTGCTTAAAGCAATACAGAAGATTGATTTCCCAAAGGGCAAGGTACCCTTTCAGAGGGTTTTCAGTATAATTACAGCGGTTAACGTTTTGTGTCTGTGCTTACACGTATACGTTGTATGACGTCACAGATCCACGTTCGTAGCGTAGAGTGTAATGTTCTCTCTATTTTTAGATTTTCTTTTCTACTCGCAACTTATGCATGTTTTATGTCTGATGCATAAACATGTAAGCGTCTGAGCACAAATGTCCCACATGAAGTTAATTGACGCTGTTATTTACGATGTAACATTCTTAATTAGAAGATACCAAACGACCCCATTTACTCACGACTTTAAAAGATTATAGTTTTTGTGAAATACTGAAACCTCCAGTTGTGCGCTTTACTCGATTTAAGATGATGAAGAATGGGTAATAAACAAGTCTTTTGCTAATTTAAAACTCTCTCTCTCTCTCTACTTTTCTTCAAAGTCTGTCGAGTCACGATAATATTATCTATCATTTCACGACTAAACCACTGGACCACGGTGATGTATAGATAACATTATATCGTGGTCTAGTCGTGAAATAATGAGAACAGAGAGATTTTGTTTGACACATAACTAATAATACTTAAATTAAAAATTAAAAACCACCCCCGACTGATTTGTATATGTAATCCGAGTTTATAATCAAAGTATATGTATAATTTTGTTCATTGATACCATTCCAATGAGCCTAAACACGACATCACAGACGAGGAGTTGAGAGTATTGTGCAGATTTAAGGAGATGTATCAGTATTAGGTCAAGTTTACCATATTTTTGCAATATCATTGAAGTAACAGGATACTGAATTTCAAATTAATATATTTGATTTGGCTAATGTAAACTACGCTAAATAGACGGTAGCAGAATGATGGGTAAGTATGGCGCAGTAGCGCCATTTTCGCGGCGCACGTCCGAGGTTAAAGGACTACGAAAGTTGCTATCGTATAACGGATTTTCATGAAACAAAGCTAAGAACACTCTGGATGAAGACACCTATCAAACAAAGAAATCTAAATGAAATTCGGTTCATCCGTTTGGGCGCTACGATGCCACAGACAGATACACAGATACACACGTCAAACTTATAACACCCCTTCTTCTTGCGTCGGGGGTTAATAAAGTTGTTTATTATCAGTGCTCCTTCAATAATATTGCATACATTTTTTTATTTAAGTATGTATTTAATGAATTATAAAACAACAAGCTGCCGCTCCCGCGTTAAGAAATATCATATAGCCTAATCCATAATATTAGCTATCCTTGTGCAATATTTCAGCTACATCCGTACAGCCGTTTGACCGCGAAGAAGTCCCAAACAAACAAATATACAAACTGATTTTCGCATTTATAATATTGGTATTGATGGTATTGATAATGTAATGTCAAATTAAGCCTAGTCAAATAAATAACCCACCCCTGAGCGCTCCGAGTGCAAAGGTGCCCACCAACCACACTCGCCGCATTTCCACGCTGTATGGCGATGGTCATCTTTTCGATCAATTGCTAGCAAGAAAAACAGGAAATCGAATAAACTACGCCATTTATCGACAATCTATTTATAAACCCTCGTGATTAATAAAAATCTGCGTCGAATAGTTTCTTCGTCATCAATAATAACACTTAAAATTACGTCCGTATAAAATTGGAACGTTGGGCAATGAATGCAAGTTCTAATTACCTAGATATTGGTCTAGTTTTTTTTTAATGACGTCATTGATTCCCACACGATTTCATTGCGTATTAATTAAATCCCAATACGTCTAGCTGTTATAAACAAGCCACTCGTTTGACTATACATTTATCTACATCGATGTTCTAAGGCATTTCTTTGTTTAGGTGTTTTTATGTACTCGTATGTTCCTATTGAGAAGTCTTTAACCAAAAGCTCACTAATTAAAGTGATGATATGGAGAAACAAGAAGAAAGAAGAAGCTACCATATCCTTATCCAGCTAATAGCAAGCTGATAGTCAGTCAATCATAAAGATGTCGTAATTCAGGTCGGCGTATTATGTTATCTTCTTTGACATCTTTGTATTTCTCCATTGTGAGGTTATGCTAGCGACTCTAAATCTACCTTGCTTCATAAAGGAGCTAGGTGTGCTTGATAAGTTGCTGCTCTGAGAAAATGCAGAATACACCCAAGCGATATATTCAATTTTTCAACTCATTTTATTCGCAGACACAAAGATCCATATTGTTAGTAATGCACAAATAAATAATCTTAAAAATAAATGTTAGTAATGTTAGTATATAAGCTGGATGTATATAAGCTGGATGAGATTAGCCGAGGATCGTGCTCGGTGGCGTGTAATTGGAGAGGCATAAGTCCAGCAGTGGACTAGTATGATTTAGTATTATTATTCTGATGATGATGATATATCAGCGCAGAACTCTAATCCCAATCCCTATCTTCAAATGACTACTCTAGTAATCTATGCTCACCATCGTTATATGGCCACAGATCGCTATAGAAAACGCAAAGTTTTACGAACCTTACATAAAGCCCATTTCCACTACCAGACGACAAACCGCGGATGTGTTTGAGAGGCGACCGTTGCGCCCCATTTCGTCCACTTCTCACTAAAGCGCATCTGATCTTATCTATCTGGGCCGGTTAGGCGGTGACAGGCCATTGTTATGAAAGCTTCGTAATGATCATGTTCTGAACAAATTGTAAGAACAATGCCTTCAGAATGTCTTGTTTGTTATGCCATGAAGTTGCTTTTGCGTTTTAATTTAAAGAGCGAATATGGACAGCTACAAATTCACGATATGTCCATCAGTCAATATTACTTAATTAGTTCATATTGACCAGTGTTTGGCCAATATTACCACAATATTTCTTATAAGTATGTTTGTGATTTCACATCTAATGAGCATAAAACACGAAAAACGAAAAACGAAAAAAAAAAATCTAAAAATATGCCAAATTTTAAATACATGAAGCAAAACACCTAAATCTAGTTTTTTTTAAATATCTCCATACGCTTGAGTATGACCACTATTTCATCTGGTGGTAAGAGATGATGTGGTCGAAGATGGTGAACAGGCTAGGCCTAGAACCACAGACTGCGTTTAGTGCCTAGAACGGTCTAACTCTCAAGGGCTGTGTGCTGCCGGAACACCGTAAGGTTATGTCGCCAGATTTGCTAAAACCAACGAAAAATTGCTCGCGTGATAAATCAGTACTTTTCAAAGTAGTTAAACGGTATTTATAAACACTTGTATCGCATCTCCTTCCATAATGATCTAACATCGCGTAACACCGTTCACTGGAGCGTGCAGTCAATTACTCTCACATGTAGGTTACAGCAATGTGCAGATAAAGCCACGCTTCACTCACTGTGACGTGGGCTTTATGTCTTTATTTCGAGCCATTGTTAGCCTGCGGTGGGTTGCAAGGTTTAAGGATGTTGTGTTTGTATGAAGTTAAGATGTGACATGTCAGTGACTGACTTAGGTTGTAATACCTCCTTTACTTCTGAAGTTTCTAAATTTTATTGCGTTTGTTTTATTCTTCTTTAATAACAAAGAACAAACAAAGAACTTCAGTAAGTACTTATTGAGGCTTAAGTTTGATTTGCGAAGTATATCAGCGTCTTACAACCCGAAATCCTTCCGATAACTGATATCTTACTATTCTACGTGCTAAAAAGCTAAAAAACTCTGCCAAGTATCGCAGCTCGCTTTCAGGCTTCTATGCAGTAAGTATATGATGAATGTCTTACTTACAAATAAATGAAAGTCTAAAGTTGTAACCCCTTGTGATTTTTTATACACTACAGATTTGTTTTTACTCCGTACTGGGTAGCACTTGACCACTATCTCACCTGATGTTAAGTTATGATGTGATCGATGATAGAGCGCGTTTACCCGGAAGATACCTATTATTAAGATTATCAGGGTACCGCACATGTATGTGATCGTGATACAAGAAGTGCGTAGCAACCTATCGACATTCGACAGCGCCGTATTTGGTTGATGCTTACAGTTCCGTGGGCAAGAGCCCTAATAAGTACATCTCCTTCGCTGCTTTATTTGCCAAATACATAACACGTTGTTAAAATTTTGTCAATTTAACGCGGTTATGAAAGTCAACAATTCGTAATATCACTTGTTACCATGGCATCTACGAGAATAACTGAGCTACATTCGGGTAGCTTGTTTAGTTCCACGATAAACAATAATTTTGCAATTTCTTCATATCAAAGACAGAGCCCAACCTAAATTCTCATTTCATCATAATCCATCATTAGATCTTTCATTTCCGAATATCAAACGCGTTTGCTAGTTTATAAAGCTGAAGCGATAGGCTTGCGCAAACGCATCCCATGGGTTTTTTATTCTGTTTTAAAAATTGACATAGCTGGAGAATGAAAGGGCTAAAAGATAAAGAAAATGTTTAATTGCCCTGATTAATGTAGGGTTGTCAACTATATACATACATGATAGGTAAATGAAATACCATAGTTGTTTAATTAGTTAAATTTAAAAAAAAAAGCGTTTATTTCAAGTACAAGGACTCATATACAATTTAAAAACCATAACACAATATTTAAGATAATCTAAGAATATTTAAGAAGATTAAAATAAAACGATTACCTACCTTTTTAGGGTTCCGTAGTCCTGACAAGGAACCCTTATAGTTTCGTCATGTCCGTCTGTCTGTCTGTCTGTCCGAGGTTTTGCTAAGAGACCGTTATTACTAGAAAGCTGTAATTTTGTAGGGGTATGTATATAAATGACGCCAACAAAGTGCTGAAATAAAATTTTGAAAAATATTTTTTTTAGGGTAGCTTGCCTATATGTGAAGTGGGGATGAATTTTTTTTTCATCGTCTACCCCATCGTGTGTGGTGTCGTTGAATAGGTCTTTTGAAATGACTTAAGGGTTGCTAATACTATTTTTCGATTGAATGCTCCATTTACGAAATATTAAACTTTAAACTGCAAATTTTTGTTCCAGTGGGGCGTCCCCCCCCCCTCTAAAAGCTAAACTGCTGGCTTGAGAAATCTGGAAAAATTCGTGATAATAGCGCATTTCATAAACTTTAAAGAAAAATTATAGCGGTTAAGATAACTTTATTAGTTTAACAGTAATAGTCGTTGAACTTGGGTGTTGGATAATTTTGTACCAAATACAAAATCCTTAGAATAAATCCTTTAAAGTGACAAAGGCGGAGTACCTAGTTGCTTGTTTATAACGGGTAAAGACTTGCATTGAATAACAGGCTACTACGGAACCCTACACTGCGCGTGGCCCGACACGCACTTGGCCGGTTATTATAAATGATTTACTCAACTGTATATATAATTTATGATCGTACAAAACGAAAAAACTGACTTCACATGTCGCGATAGTCAAAGAACTGGCTAGTTATAATCATGTCATCTAAAGGTACGGCCACACCGCGGCGTCCTGCGATCTGCGGGCGCAATCTCAGTACTTTTCAATTGTTTTCTGATCGCGTTTGGTGTGAACCAGTCGGTACAAATACTACTGCGCTCTAGATCGCGCACGCAGGACGCTGCGGTATGTCCGTACCTTAAGTATACACATTTGCTTAAATTTTTTTATTTCCATATCTCCGGAGATAATTGTCATAGCTCGATAAAATTTGAATGGGACCAAACGGGAGGCAAATGATCTCTCAAACAAAAAAACGAATTTTTCAAATCGAATTAAGTTAAGATTATTAAGTCAAGTTAAGATTTGACGGAGTTCTGAGGCAACAAAAAAATGAAAAAAAAACAGTCGAATTGAAACCGTCCTCGTTTTTTGTGAAGTCGGTTAAAAAGATACAAACACTAAAGAAACACTACAAAACGCTGTATAATTTTCTAACAAGTGTTAGAACAAATTGCTGCGTGTAACGCACAGTTCGGAATGCACTGAGATCGCAAACATTCGATATGTTTTTAACAAATTCCTTAATGAAAACATGACACTCGCTCTACCGGGAAGTAATATCATGTGTAAAAACAAAATAGAATTAATTTAATAACGCAATTTTATAGCGATGGAAGAGTATTGTATTGTATACGAGACAATAGGCAATAGTGCGAGAAGTTATTACTGACATAGAGTGACGAATATTTCTAGATAGATATTTTACTGTGTTGTTTTTGTTACAACTATACTAGTTATAGATACTATGAGTCTTCACGACGTTGTAATTAACTGGACGGCAACTGCAAAATTTAGGATTTCCAGAATTTTGAGTGTCACTAAGCTGCACCCGATACCTTGAGACAGCTAGATGTAGATAGCACACACGCAATCACACAGTATAATTTTAGAGAAAATTTCATTCCAATTTAAAACGAAAAACATCATTTTACACGGATTACATCTAATACTTTCATGACTTTCACTTTCACATCAGGTGGTATGTGGTCAACCATATGACAATATAAATACTTTTATTAGTTATTTCCTAAACGATACTAAAAATCTACTGGAACTCAGCAGCTCACCACTAACACAAATAAGTATAGTAGGTACAACTTTCTATACTATGTGAACCCGTCTATTAAATTCAGCCATTATTTTTTAAATACTGTCTATAAATTAGCAAGGCTGTACTCATCACATTCACCGTGACATGACGCGATTGAGTTGTTGAGTGAACGCATCATAGCTGCTGTTTTACGGTCCATCGGTCACGTTTCGTAACGCGTTGAACTAACGCCGCCCTTACACGGGCAGCTGGAAACAGTCATGTCCATCCGCTTCAATCTGCATAGAAAACTACAATATTCTAATCATTGATATACACGAGACCACTTGAGCACTCGCGACCGCGACAGCTGCAGGTGGTCATCAACATGGCGAAATTTCTTCATGCGGTCAAGTATTCCCGTAACATTTACATTGATTAATTATTTACATTTTTTTAGTGGTAGGACTTCTGCTAGTCCGCCTGGGGCGGTACCACCACTTTGCCATTTAATTTTCAGCCGTGAAATAGGAATGTTTTTCGGTTGAAATGGCAAGGTGTCCAGTGAAATTACAGGGTATGTGAGACTTAACATCTTTATGTCTCAAGGTAACAGGCGCAGTGTAGTGACATGCAACATTCTGGCAGTCCATAATTTCGCATGCCGCTGTATCTGTCATAGGTAGACGTCATCGCTTACCATCAGGCGAGCGTTGTGCTTGTCCTATTTCCTTTTACCATTTAAAAAAAACTGACTTCTCCAGCTTTCGTCTCTTCAGCACAATCTTTTCTTTCGCCCGGCTTCGAGTCTGCCGCTGTTTTGTTGTTGAATGATCGTCTACAATGGACGACAAAATCTACATATACTGCAATTGCAGTTGAATTGTGAATGCTGCCCTTGCAACCGCAAATGATTGCTTGAGCAGTCTACAGTGTCTACTGTGAATAGTTACTCCTAGAGCGGTCCGTATAAGTTTTTGGCCGTATTCATAAAGATTTTCACTAGCAAATAGTGGTGGATTTAACACAAGTGATGTCAATAATGAATTGGTTTGAATGACCCTATGCGTTTGCGAGCACGTGAGACCTCATCCGTCATCAGTCCGACCGCGGTTAGCACGACGTAGGAAAGTTAGGGTTGCTAGGCTTTAGTAGCTAGGTCCCTCACCTGTCCATCAGGCGTCAGCTAACCGATAAGCTAGGTTGGTTCTCGCCTGTACAGTATTGTTTATGAATACGGCTGTAAATGTCGAGCTGTCCGTGTATGTCCGCACTTAGTGTAACATTACATAATGGTATCGGTTACGTGCACTATCCGTTGGAACAATAAATCAATTAAGATTTAGTACGACCGCACTCACGAACTAGGCTTCTTGATGTTATCTGTGGAGATCGATGGTGATAACTCGTATTGTTAAGAGGACGCTCCCTGCAGAATGCTATACTTTGCCTAATGACAGTAAATCAACCAATAATATTAATGAAGTCAAACTTAAATATTAGATTTTTCAATGTTTTTTCTTTCGTTTACAGAACAGAAACATAATTGAAAATAATTTGCTCGATAGTTTATTTTTTTGAAAGTTATGCCTTTTTTTTTCATTTTTCTTGTTTGTCTCTCAAACAGATTTAGTTACATATACAAAATAAATACTATCAAATGTAAAACATGGTTTATAAGAATCTCCCAGGACAATTTTCTTCAAAACCAATTCATATTCTCATAATTAATTAAATTAGTTTTGCGACTTACGTCCTTTACTTCTGTGCAAGAATACGGTCAATAGGTTGATTGCGATATTGTACCATATTCCCGGCGCGTTACGTATAAAAATATACTTGCAAGTGAGCAGCACTCGAAACATATTGAATCTAGAGCCAGTCGGCCGCGAGCCTCTCCGAGGTGAGGACGCGCGCGCCGACTTCGCGTGAATCTGCGATCTTTCGAGATTTTTTAATAATAGTAAATAAGGCCTTACAAGGATAAGATTCAAGACAGACCTTCAAGATTCGAAAATGTACCTACTAATTTTTTTTGGAGCCAAACAAGCACCTGTCATTTACCTAAATATGTTTACCCACAGTAACTATGAAGTAAGCAAGGCATCGACCTCTGAGGTCACAGATTAGAACATAATTACCGATCGTGTTGATGTTTCGCGCGATTATATGTGGGTATTGTTTTGGTTGTAGGAACCAAACGGCTGGACCGATTTCAATGAATGAGGTATTGAACTACTGAGTTTTATCCTGAGAAATATAATATAATACATATAATGCGAAACCGTAAGGCAGTTTCTTATTTGAATTTAATACAACATAAAGATTGTTTTATAATTACAACTGGATTATAATTGTTCTCTCACAAACACTATAGGTATTTAGACGTTTTTAATTTTATTAGTATTTCGTTATTGTAGTACTATCATAAGTTAGATAAAAACTAACAACGAAAATTAGTTTGAACGAGATACCTACAATCAGCAGGTTTTGGGATATGGCGACCGCAAAGATAACTTTGTGTTTCATACAAATACTATGAAAAACAAAGTTTATTTTTAGGGTTCCGTAGTCAAATGGCGAAAAACGGAACCCTTATAAATTCGCCATGTCTGTCTGTCTGTCCTTACGTATGTCACAGCCATTTTATTCCAAAACTATTAAGACTACAGAATTGAAACTTGCTAGGTAGATGTATTCTATAAACCGCTTTCCGATTTTTATACAAAAATAAAAAATATAAAAGTTTAAGGGGGGGCATCCCATACCTGAAAATGGAACAAAAAAAAAATTTTTCTTCAAACCTATACGTGTGGATAGGTCTTTAAAATGACATTGAGGTTCCTAAAATCATTTTTTCTCAAAGTCAACCATTTAAAAGATAGGCCCGTCTAAAGTGGTAAAATGTGTGTCCCCCCCCTTTAAATTCTAAAGTAAGGGAGTGAAAAATCTAGAAAAAATATATTCTGTAGATCTTAATAAAAACTTTCAACGAAAATTGGTTTGAACGAGATACAGTCAGCAGTTGTTGAGATATAGGGACCGCAAGTATAACTTTGTTTTTCATACAAACACTATGAAAAACAAAGTTATTTTTGTAGTTGCGAAAAATCATAGTTATAGAACTATAGAACTACTGTGTTACGGAACCCTACGAGTACGAGTCCGACTTGCACTTCGTCAGTTTATTTAGTTTCGAAAAATCATGGTTATAGAATATATTACTGTGTTACGGAACCATTACTGTGTCGTATGTGATGTACCGGCGATTTGAGAACCTCCTCCATTTTTTTCCTCCTCGTTTTTATGGTTCCGTAGCCGAATGGCAAGAAACGGAACTCTTATAGATTGGTCATGTCTGTCTGTCCGTATGTCACTTTTTTCATCTTTAAAAATAACATGAAGGTTTTTAAAACCATTTTTTCTCAAAGTCAATCATTTGAAAGATAGGCACGTCTAAAATGGTAAAATGAATGTCCAACCCCTCCCCCCCCCTCCCCTCCTCTTACTTTTAAAGTATGGGAGTGAAAAATCTAAAAAATACATATGCTGTAGATCTCAATAAAAACTAACAACCAAAATTGAAATTGGTTTGAACAAGATACAGTGAGCAGTTTTGAGATATAGCGACCGCAAAGATAACTTTGTTTTTCATACAAACGCTATAAAAAACAAAGTAAATTTTTTGGTGGCGAAAAATTAGTGTTATAAAATATTCTACTGTTAGGGAACCCTACGAGTGTGAGTCCGACTTGCACATGGCCTATCTATCTAATACTATAAGAATCTTTGTCCTGACATACTGACTGACTGACTCACTGACAGACAACGCACAGCCTAAACCACTGGTCGTAGAGACTTGAAATTTGGAGGGTATATTTGTCTTAGTATGTAAGTTTGTACTAAGAAAGGATTTTTAAAAATTCACCCCATAAGGGGATGAAATGGGGGTTCAAAAATTGTATGGAGAAACAAGATTAGATAGTCTTTTCAATCCGAAACTTCACACAAGTGCTTCAGTAAAAAAATAAGTAAATACGTCTTTCAGGTTTTTTTGAAATTCCACCCCTAAGAGGGTGAAATGGGGTAATAAAGTGTGAAAATCAGTATTGTTTCGGATCGCGCTGAAATTTGGCATGCAGATAGTTATTACGACGTTAGTTCCCTCTGAGAAAGGATTTTCCAAAATTAACCCTCGAAGGGGATGAAACGGGGGTTCAAAGTTTGTATGGAGAAACAAGATTAGATAGTCTTTTCTATCCGAAACTTCACACAAGTGTTTCAGTAAAAAAAAAAGTAAATACGTGTTTCAGGTTTTTTTGAAATTTCACCCCTAAGAGGGTGAAATGGGGTAATAAAGTGAGAAAATCAATATTGTTTCGGATCGCGCTGAAATTTGGCATGCAAGTAGTTATTACGACGTTAGTTCCCTCTGAGAAAGGATTTTCCAAAATTAACCCTCGGAGGGGATGAAACGGAGCTCAAAGTTTGTATGGGGAAACAAGATTAGATCGTCTTTTCTATCCGAAACTTCACACAAGTGCTTCAGTAAAAAAATAAGTAAATACGTGTTTCAGGTTTTTTTGAAATTCTACCCTTAAGAGGGTGAAATGGGATGGAATGTGATACACACAAAAAAAACTGGCCAAGTGCAAGTCGGACTAGCACTCGTAGGGTTCCGTAACACAGTAGAGTATTCTATAACTATGATTTTTTGCAACTACAAAAATAACTTTGTTTTTCATAGAGTTTGTATGAAAAACAAAGCTATACTTGCGGTCGCTATATCTCAACAACTACTGACTGTATCTGGTTCAAACCAATTTTCGTTGAAAGTTTTTGTTGAGATCTACAGATATATATAATATATTTTTTCTAGATTTTTCACTCCCTTACTTTGGAAGTTAGGGGGGGGGGACACATTTTACCACTTTAGGCGCGCCTATCTTTTAAATGATTTACTTTGAGATAAACTGGCCAAGTGCAAGTCGGACTCGCACTCGTAGGGTTCCGTAACACAGTAGAGTATTCTATAACTTTTATTTTTCGCAACTACAAAAATAACTTTGTTAGGGTTCCGTAGCCAAATGGCATAAAACGGAACCATTATAGATTCGCCATGTCTGTCTGTCTGCCCCCCTTAAGCTTTTATATTTTTTATTTTTGTACAAAAATCGGAAAGCGGTTTATACATCTACCTACCAAGTTTCAAGTCTGTAGTCGTAATAGTTTCGGAATAAAATGGCTGTGACATACAGACGGACAGACAGACAGACATGGCGAATCTATAAGGGTTCCGTTTTTTGCCATTCGGCTACGGAACCCTAAAAAAGACGATTTGAGAACCTCCTTTTTTTTTGGAAGTCGGTTGCAAATAAATTCGTTCACAAAAGGAATAATACAGACTTCAAATGCCGCGCTAGTCATTTTCAGTACTAGGTTTATGGTGTTTATCTTCATATCTCTGCAGAACTAAACATATCTCGATGAAATTTAAATGGGATCATCTGTTATACTCATTGAAATAAAAAAACGATTTTCCAAATCGGTTCAAGCGTTTTCGAGTAATCGGTCAACATACATAAAACAAACAAAAAATCCGACGAATTGAGAACCTTCTCCTTTTTTGTGAAGTTGGGTTCTCAAATAAATACAAGTTTACAAAAACAACGCAAGGAGTGTTGTACGAAAAATAAGACTATACTATTTTTAACCGACTTCACAAAAATGGAGGAGGTTCTCAATTAGTCAGAATATAAATATATATATATACTAGAAGTGCCCCGCGGCTTCGCCCGCGTTAAAAACTTCTTTTATTTACATAAAACTTTTCTTTTGTAAGAACGATTCTATCATTAAAGACATAAAATAAAAATTAGCCAAATCAGTTCACCCGTTTTCATGTTATCACGTGACTAAGGCAATTCGGGATTCATTATAAATGGGGTAATTTTTTAATTTTACCCGAAAAACCCAAATTTTCAGACTTTGTTACACTTTGTTAACACGTACTTTGTTAACACGTACTTTATCTCATCTTGTTTCGCCATACAAAGTTTGAATCCCTGTTCCGTATCCGGAAGGAATTTTGAGAAAATCCTTTCTGAGCGGATACCTACGCCATAATAACTATCTGCATTCTAAAGCTTCCTACCCCATTTTGAAAAATCCTACAACACGTACTTTATCTCATCTTGTTTCGCCATACAAAGTTTGAATCCCTGTTCCGTATCCGGAAGGAATTTTGAGAAAATCCTTTCTGAGCGGATACCTACGCCATAATAACTATCTGCATTCTAAAGCTTCCTCAGCGCAATCCGAAACAATATTGATTTTTAGACTTTGTTACCCCAGTTTATCCACTTAGAAGGGCATTTTGAAAAAGTCTGAAACTCGTATTTACTTATTTATTTACAAAAGTACTTGTGTGAAATGACGAATAAAATTTACTATCCAAACTTTGAACCCTCGCTTCATCCCCTTGAAGAGTAAATTTTGAAAAATTCTTTCTTAGCGGATACCTAAGTCAAAATACCTATCTGCATGCCAAATTTCAGCGCAATCCGAAACAATATTGATTTCAGACTTTGTTACCCCACTTCACCCTTTTAGGGGTGGAATTTCGAAAGACCCTGAAACACGTATTTACTTACTTAAGTACTTGTGTTAAGTTTCAAATAGAAAATACTATCTAATCTTGTTTCTCCATACAAACTTTGAACCCCCGTTTCATCCCCTTCAGGGGTGAATTTTGGAAAATCCCTTCTGAGAGGTAACTAACGTCATAATAACTATCTGCATGTCAACTTTCAGCGCAATCTGAAACAATATTGATTTTCATACTTTGTTACCCCATTTCACCCTTGTCGGGGTGGAATTTCAAAAAAACCTAAAACACATGTTTACCTATTTTTTTACTTGAGCACTTATGTGAAGTTTCGAATAGAAAATACTGTCTAATCTTATTTCTCCATACAAACTTTAAACCCCCCATGTCATCCCCTTCAGGGGTGAATTTTGGAAAATCCTTTCTCAGAGGTAGCTAACGTCATAATAACTATATGCATGTCAAATTTCAGCGCAATCCGAAACAATATTGATTTTCAGACTTTGTTACCCCATTTCAACCTCTTAGGGGTGAAATTTCGAAAAAACCTGAAATACGTGATTACTTATTTATGTCCTGAAGCACTTGTGCGAAGTTTCGAATAGAAAAGACTATCTAATGTTGTTTCTCCATAGAAACTTTGAACCCCCGTTTCATCCCTTTAAGGGGTGAATTTTAGAAAATCCATTCTTAGCTGATACTAACGTCATAATAACCACCTATATGCCAAATTTCAGCTCAATTCAAAACAATATTGATTTTCAGCCTTTGTTACCCCATTTCACCGTCTTAGGGGTGGAATTTCGAAAAAAACTAAAACACGTGTTTACTTATTTATGTCCTGAAGCACTTGTGTGAAGTTTCGAATAGAAAAGACTATCTAATAATGTTTCTCCATAGAAACTTTGAACCCCCGTTTCATCCCCTTCAGGGGTGAAATTTGAAAAATTCTTTTGGCAACTAACGTTGTAATAATGATCTGCATGCCAAGTTTTAGCACAATCCGAAAAATATTGATTTTCACACTTTGTTACCCCATTTCACCCTCTTAGGGGTGGAATTTCAAAAAAACCTAAAACACGTATTTACTTATTTTTTTACTGGAGCACTTGTAAGAAGTTTCGAATAGAAAATAGTACTCGTATCTAATCTTGTTTTTCCATACAAACTTTGAACGCTCGATTCATCCCCTTCAGGGGTGAATTTTGGAAAATCCTTTCTCAGAGGGCGATAACGTTGTAATAACTATCTGCATGCCAAATTTCAGCGCAATCCGAAACAATATTGATTTTAAACTTTGTTACCCCCATTTCACCCTCTTAGGGTGGATTTAAAAAAAACTGAAACACGTATTTACTTATTTATTTACTCGAGCACTTGTATGAAGTTTCGAATAGAAAAGACTATCTAATCTTGTTTCTCCATACAAACTTTGAACCCCCGTTTCATCCCTTTCAGGGGTGAATTTTGGAAAATCCTTTCTCAGAGGGCAATAACGTTGTAATAACTACCTGCTTGCCAAATTTCAGCGCGATCCGAAACAATATTGATTTTCACACTTTATTACCCCATTTCACACTCTTAGGGGTGGAATTTCAAAAAATCCTGAAACACGTATTTACTTATTTTTTTACTGAAGCACTTGTGTGAAGTTTCGGATAGAAAAGACTATCTAATCTTGTTTCTCCATACAAACTTTGAACCCCCGTTTCATCCCCTTTGAGGGTTAATTTTGGAAAATCCTTTCTCAGTGGGAACTAACGTCGTAATAACTATCTGCATGCCAAATTTCAGCGCAATCCGAACCAATATTGATTTTCACACTTTATTACCCCATTTCACCCTCTTAGGGGTGGAATTTCAAAAAAACCTGAAACACGTATTTACTTATTTTTTTACTGAAGCACTTGTGTGAAGTTTCGGATATAAAAGACTATCTAATCTTTTTTCTCCATACAAACTTTGAACCCCCGTTTCATCCCCTTTGAGGGTTAATTTTGGAAAATCCTTTCTCAGAGGGAACGAACGTCGTAATAACTATCTGCATGCCAAATTTCAGCGCGATCCGAAACAATACTGATTTTCATACTTTATTACCCCATTTCACCCTCTTAGGGGTGGAATTTCAAAAAAACCTGAAAGACGTATTTACTTATTTTTTTACTGAAGCACTTGTGTGAAGTTTCGGATTGAAAAGACTATCTAATCTTGTTTCTCCATACAAACTTTGAACCGCCATTTCATCCCCTTAAGGGGTGAATTTTGGAAAATCCTTTCTTAGTACACCCTTACGTACTAAGACAAATATACCCTCCAAATTTCAAGTCTCTACGACCAGCGGTTTAGGCTGTGCGTTGTCTGTCAGTGAGTCAGTCAGTCAGTATGTCAGGACAAAGATTCTTATAGTTTTAGATATATATATCTTTTCCATGTATGTTCGATTTGGAAAATCCTTTTTAAGCCGTAATACGTCATTTTAAACCTTAAATGTACGTATTTATGTATAGTATAGCTCTGTAGGTAGTAAGTAACTTCGGCTGCCGCTCCACGGGCCACGCGGTCATTACCGTCCCGCTCGGCTCGGCGTGTCCGCTAGCAAACGAGGTCGCAAGTCGAGTGTGGAGCGCGCATGCGCGAAATTACAGCGCGTTCCCCCGCGCCTGTATCGTTACCGGGGGTGCCGCGGCGTGTGTAGGCGGAGCAAGCGTGGGAAAAAAAATCTCAAGCGGGCTCTTAATAGAAGGCTCTCTTTTGGCAGAGATAGTATCTATTTAGTTATGAAACTAAACTTCTGTACTGTATAAAAACTTTTGTGACTATTTTATTTCTTTATACATTTGTATATATAGTGTTTGATAGGACTTCCATGGTAGCATTTGCATTACCACTTTATCAGTATAAGGCAATAAAGTTTTAAATCGAAAAAGCCGATGAAGATTGATTGATTCTCGAACAATTTTGATGTGATTTGGGAAGTATATTTTCCGGGACCTAAGTTGATATTGTCATCCTAGATTTCATCCTTCTGTTTTTAGGGTTCCGAACCCAAAGGGTACCAACGGAACCCTATTACTGAGACTCCGCTGTCCGTCTGTCTGTCTGTCTGTCTGTCTGTCTGTCCGTCTGTCACCAGGCTGTATCTCATGAACCGTGATAGTTAGACGGTTGAAATTTTCACAGATGATGTATTTCTGTTGCCGCTATAACAACAAATACTAAGAACAGAACAAAGTTAAAAATTAAAGAAAAGTTTAAAAAAGTTTTTTACGATAGCGCAGCGCCACCTATCTAGTTGCTAAGATGGCGCCATCGTCTTTACCTTAATCTGAATCTCGGAAGCGGCTCCAACGATTAAATAAAATTTAGTATACCTACAGGGGATTTCGGGGGCGATAAATCGATCTAGCTAGGAGTCATTTTCAAAAATGTTGTTTTATTCGTGTTTTCAATAATCAACTTTATTGATAATCAACTTAAAATATGACTCTTCCCGACATCTATTGGCGAGTAGAAGTACTGTATCAGTAAAGCAGTTAGTTGCTCTCAATTAAAAAAAATAGTATTATTATTCGTCAATAGATGTCGGGAAGAGTCATATTTGTCTCGGTCAACCAGATATTTAATAATATTAATTACTACAATTACTATTACCACTATTACTGTTACTACTATATAATACTATTCTACCTTTGTGTTAACATTTACTTAGTTGGTGTTAGAAGTTCGTTAGAAGTTCGATAGATGGCGTTCGGAACCCTCCGTGTACGGGACAAAGTCTGACTCGCACTTGGCCAGTTTTATTTTTGACAACTTAAATATTAATTACACTTGGAACAGCTTTTCAAGCATGCAAGCAATAACTGAATACAAAATCAACAAACATTTGATCTAATTTTGTACAAGTATCGTCTGCAGACAAGAGCTTGTTCTCTTTTGTCGCTTGACTATAAACGAAAAGGTTAAACTTTATTATCCTCTAAGAGTCCCTACGTCTGTATAAGACTGCTCGTAAAGCTAAATCGTCCGAAGCTCTTTGTCTAAACCGCAACGTTTCTGATACGTCTTCCTGGTTTAATTCGCCAACTGGTGTAATAAATCCCTTTTTAAATAGTATATGCAATTATTCGGTATACATTAATTAATGGAATTCCCTACCTGACTCTGTGTTTCCGATTAGATAAAACTTAGGGGTCTTCAAGTCGCGAGTGAATAGGTCTTCTCTTGGGTGAGCGCACCACATAATCGACCGCATCATAACTTAACATCAGTGGCCATGCGCTACTCATTTTCACATAAAAAAATAGACACATAATCTTAGCTTCATGGAGCATTGGGTTAAGCTCTCAACTTCTAATCAGGAGGTTGTGAGATCAAGCCCCAGTGGTGCGGATTTATGTGTGTATGTGCGAATTAACAGGTACTCCTACGGTGAAGAAAAACATCCCGAAGAATTACCTGGCTAGTCAGTTCCACGTTTTGTTAATTTCTTTATGCGTTTGACAACTATCTCGCCTATAGGTAATGATTTAACTCTTAAGGGCTGTTGTGCTGCCGGAATAACGTAAGGTTATGGCGGCAGATTTTGTTGATGATGGTGGTTAGCTTTGATATAAAGGAAAATACCTCATTATTATTATGATACTAAACCCTGTCACATAATAAAATGTGCGATTACTCGATATAAATCAATCGGTGGACATTATAATCTATCTCGTTTGATATTTGGCATTAATCATACACTAACAAAGAGCCTCTTTGTGTTTTGTTAAACTTTGTTTACTTTGATCGTGAAAATAGGTCACGTGAATCTTACACCGGTTTTCTTTGTCGCACATCACCTTTTGTGATTTCACGTTAAATGGGAGATTTTATGTCTATATCTGTAGTCGGTTCACTCATTTGTTGAGAAATGTATGAGTTTCTGGGTAACAAAAGCCTATGTAGCCTAGACATAATTATTTTTGACTGACTTCTATTGGCATGAATGCCTGCCTTTATTGAATTATGTTAAAAACTGAATTACAAAAAGAATGAGCTTCTCTATTCAGATGTTTATGTTATTTAATGTATGTTCGGGCATAACTCCGTCATAGGCGGATTCGCAAATTTTTTTTTTCTTCGTAAGAGATTTATTCCGAAATGGTAACATTTAAATTTTCTTAACGATCTGATGAGTATCTCCAGATACATGGTGTTGAAACCTCAAAATTGGTACTGAAAATGACCAGCGCAGGAATTGAAGTCGATTTTTTTATTTTTTTTTAATATATTAAATTATTCATTCAGGTAAGTATCTAAGTTTGTTACCTTAGATAGAACTTTGGCATTTGTGTATAGATTTCGATAACACCATATTAGTCCAAAAACAAAACATTTTAAACATTATACATTTTAGATAAACGTGAATCGACGTGAGACGTCTTTCAGAGAATTCCCTTCAATTCTACAGAGAAGTGGAGGGAATTCTCCAGATAATTGGAGAGAATTCTCTGAAAGACCTCGCCTCAAACTTAGTTAGTACTGAAAATGACTTACGCGGCGTGTAAAGTCGGGTTAAGGTACGACCACACCGCGGCGTCCTGCGTCCGCGTGCGCGTTCGCTATCTGAATTTCTATTGTTTTCTGATCGCCGCCTAGATCGCGCACGCAGGATAATATATATATATAGGTCAAATGTAAATACCGCAGACCCTTTAGGAACCCTCAGGTCTATTTTCGATCATAAAATGAGTCCTTAATTACATATTATATTGCCTTTCAAGTGATCCTTTGTAAATACTTAGAATTGGATTTCAGTAATTGGGATGTAGGCCAGAGATTCCTTGAATTTGCGACCTCAATATCGGGAATATAATTGTTTTAGAAATTGAATTTGGTCCCGAGATATTCGCATATTTGATTTAGGCTACATTAATTATTTTTCTACTACGGTAATAGAAAAATGTTGTCGTTGATTGGTGAAATAAAAGTTCGCTATTTTAGAGGTAACACAATAAACAATTTATTCTCTTTTCATTACCGTTTGCAATTTTTATTTCTCATGGTCTAAGTTTGAACTGAAAATAAATAAAAAAAGCACTGTCGTGCTCTCAACGCAAAGATTGTATGGAATGCTACAAGAGACTACTTTTAAATATTGAATACAACTGAAAAATCATCATCAAAAAATAAAACTTTGTTCTTACGATCTTAAACTTTTCACCAGGAGAGAATGTGGAGTAGGTAATAAATAATCGATAAGTAGGCACAGTCTGTATTTATAGGCAAGCTGATCTATTAACACTAGTTTTTATTATTATTAGCTTTTTATTAGCTTCACCTGTATGTTTGTATGTTTGTAACCGACTTCCTTTGCGCGCTTTGGGCGCGATTTTGACCCACTTTAAACGGCGAGATTTCGTTCAAACTTTGTAGATTTATCGAGGACCGATGACAATACACTAATTTGATAAAAAAATATTTAATTTTTCAACTAAAAAGTAGAAAATAAATAATAGTTTAAAAAAACTATAAAACACGCTTTTTGTAGAAAACCGAACTAAAAAATAGAAAATAAATTTTAATAAATTTAAATTAAGTATAGTGTTAAGAATTTCAATAAATATAAATTAATAATAGTGTGAATAAAAAAAAAATAAAAATGTGGGGTGCTTTTAAGATATTATCAAAATGATAATCTCTCTACTCATATCTGTCAATAAAATATTTATAACTATTGACACCATGCACCTCACGCTATTAAAAATTTTTTTTTTTTTTATTCACACTATCATTAATTTATATTTATTGAAATTTTTAACACTATTCTTAATTTAAATTTATTAAAATTTATTTTCTATTTTTTAGTTCGGTTTTCTATAAGAAGCGTGTTTTTTTGTTTTTTTAAACTATTATTTATTTTTACAACATATTTGAAATAACGTAAACAGTTCCCAAAGGCCTAAAGTGCTACCATCCTCGACCGCATCATCACTTACTAACATGTGGTAGTGGTCAAACGCTAGCCTATACGACGTAAAATAACAGTACTGACCTTCTCAACAAACATATCTTCCAATAAAGAGGTGACTATTTCTCAATGTCTACGAGTATGTTTCTAATTCGGATCAGTTTCTCCATTTTCCGAAAATGTATTAGAAATATAGGTTTATAGTTTATCAGAAGCATGGTCAGTGGATATAGGCACCAATGATCTTACATCCGTAAGTTCCTTGAAGCAGTAAAGTACAGTTCCACACAGAATTCTGAATTAATTCGTCTGATCGTAAATTAAATTTGATTGTAATTTAAAATTGATCAAAAAACGAAAATACTTCTAATGTTGCGCTAATCATTTTCAGTACCAACTTTAAGGTGTTTATCTCCATATTTCTGGAGATACCGAACATATCTTGATGAAATTCAAATAGGACCATCTGGGAAGTATATATTAAATTCAAACAAAAAATAATTTTCCAAATCGGTTCAAGCGCCTTCGAATAATCGGTAAACATAAAAAAAAGTAGTATATATTTCTTTCTTTCTCATACCATATTTTACTTAGCTGTGGCCGCGGGAGTTAAAAATAAAAATAAAAGTGACTAAGTACTGTTCACAACTTTTGTTATTGTGAAAATTAAGTAATACCTATATATAGGTATACGAATATAGGTAGATTTCAATACTTTTACTGTAGATACTATCTACGGTGCGTGGTGTTATCTGTAGCCTATGTCTACAATAATATCAGATACAGATTTAAATTGTGTCCCATAGTACAATCTAATAAAAAGAATATAGTCTATGTGAAACAGTATACATCGACAATTTGACTTATATAATATGTATTATGTTATGTATCAGTAAATAAAATACAAGTAAGTTAAATGCATTCTTTAATGACGTTTGCACGTAGTAATACTTATAATACAACGTCATTAACCTAACGTCATTATAGAATTTCAGATACTACTTATACCTTTCACAATCACACCAGTAAATCTTTCTCGCTTCCAGTCCCTAAAGTTAAATGTACTGTTCAATTTGGGGAGCATTCAAAGTGACATTATGGTAACTTTCCGAGAACATACCGACACAGTTCTCGTCTCCGGAATTAAGACGTTGAAGAATTTAGCTTTCATCTTAACCAGGAAGCGTTTTATTTACGACGGCCATTGTTGTACAACAAAAACACTGATGAATATATTGGGTGGAGTAAATTAATGGAAATAAATGATGCTTGAGAAATTCCAAGACGCTATTGATTTTTATATTCAGAAGTTTTTCAGTGTATCATCGATGTACCATCAAGAGAGGTTAGTTTCAAGTCTTTAGAGTTATTTGATAGGTATAAGAAATTCATACTGTTAATATCAGATCTATTTTCGTTGAAAGAAAAACTTCTTTTTTATCGTATAGGTGACAGATAAGCAAGACGCTCACATAATGGTAAGCGATGATGTCTGCCTATGAGGGATACTGTGGCAAGCGTCGAATATATCGATGGTGGCAAGCAAAACTATCAACTGACAGAATGTTTTGCGTCACTGCACTATTAACTAACTACCGGATACATTTCGGAGAGTGTGCCATCCAATTGCTTGAATATGAACCGTCATTCTCTTTCTACTCTTAAGGTGGGTGTTCCATCTACCCGCATAAAACGTTTTGCTACACATATATCATAAGTACTGCCAAGAAATAAAATCCCTGCCTCTGTCTGTTTTCCGATGACTACAAACCGAGGGTCTTTAAATCGCGAGCCTAACAAGTTTTGTTTTAGGTAAGCGTGCTTTATTGTCGATTGTATCGTCACTTAACATCAGGTGAGATAGTAGTGAAATGCTTGATAGTCTAGTAATTAAAAAAAAATCTGATCCTAGCTACTAACCACAGTTATACTAAAAAGGGGTTTAAGTTTAATTAAATGTTACATCACGATCCCCAATATCATAAAAGTGCTTTCCCAACATGCGTTTTGCCGATGACAGTTCCAATTCTAATCTAAGAGCTCTTGTGAACACAACCTGCGTAAACGCAGACGCTCTGACATAACTCGGCCATTTTGTGCAACACCAACTCTATTTATAATCTCGCTATTCGCCCATCCAAAATAACCTCTGTTTATTTTATACATGCTTAATTATAGTCGGTGTCTTTAACCGCTAATTGGAGCTTAGAGCTTACGAGTATACACTCGAAAACTTTCTAAGAATTGTGCGTGGACACTCGTTCCATATTTCACTGAAGTATATTCGATAAATCAAGGACACTGGTGTATTTTTCACGTGAAAAACTTGGGACTTTAACGGAAAGTGTGGGCCGGGTAAGGAAGCAGTGGCCTGGGCGTTCTACTGACACCAATTATGCCAATTATCAATTTATGATGAATAGGAAAGGGAAGTTTAATAAGAAATGCACTGAATCAATACCAATATTACAAATTTTATTATAAAAACTCACGTTCATTTTAAACTTATAGATTTAAAAACGGAAATTTAACGTGACTTACGCGGTGTCGATATAGCGATCGACATATGTTTCGGCCTCATCCGGAGGCCTTCTTCAGGATCTTGAGTGCGGGACGCTCGCCGACGCGTTCAACCTCGCACTGCGGGCCGCTGCTCGTGCAGCGCGGGCGGACGGAGCGGGCGGCGGCGGCGGCGGTGGTGGTGTTGGTGGGGGGTGATGATGCGGTGTACATAGTGGAGGCGCGGGATTAGGTTGGAGGGCTTCGTCTTCATCACTGCTGTTTACTTCAGACGAAACCTCATCCAACCGGCAGACGGAACTCAAGGTGTCCTCCTGCTTTCATGGAAAGCACGTCACCAGTGGCAACAGTGAGGAGGACACCTTGAGTTCCGTCTGCCGGTTGGATGAGGTTTCGTCTGAAGTAAACAGCAGTGATGAAGACGAAGCCCTCCAACCTAATCCCGCGCCTCCACTATGTACACCGCATCATCACCCCCCACCAACACCACCACCGCCGCCGCCGCCGCCCGCTCCGTCCGCCCGCGCTGCACGAGCAGCGGCCCGCAGTGCGAGGTTGAACGCGTCGGCGAGCGTCCCGCACTCAAGATCCTGAAGAAGGCCTCCGGATGAGGCCGAAACATATGTCGATCGCTATATCGACATCGCGTAAGTCACGTTAAATTCCCGTTTTTAAATCTATAAATATTACAAATGCAAAAAACAGTTTTTACATTTGTTTATTTGTTTAGAACCTCTTCACGGTCAAACGGATGGACCGATTTGGCTGAAATTTTCACAAGGATAACCAGTATAGTGGTCTAGGACAAAAGCCCGCGCAGCTAGTAAATTAATGTAAAGTTATAAATGAATAACAATATATCACGTGAATTTTACATTATAAACTGCACGGTGCTTGAACTTAGTTTAACCAAAACAATGTATTTATACCACGTTTAAACCCTATCTTAGAATATATTTCATGCACCGTATATTCTCGCTTAGTGCTTGAAAGCTCGCGTTGAGCTTTTAATTAAAGCTCTATTTTTAGAAATTTCTGAAGGGGTATACCTCCGATAAAATGTCAGGCTCAAAATTCATTTTCGCAAGGCAAATTGTACTTTACCTGGTAAAATGTGAATTAATTCTCAGTTGTTTTGTGGGTAAATAGGGCGGAGACGTGGACTGTTCTATTTTGGGATGTGATACTTAGCCAAATCTGCAGTAGTTACGGAAGAAAAATGTAAAATACGATGGCGACATTAATTTCAGAATGTTTGTGGTGACATAAAATAAGTTATTTTTCAAAAAAAATAAAACCGACTTCATAACCACAAAAGGCACTCAAAAGCGAAAAATAATTTACTTAAAATTATTATAAGCGTTACCCAATTCTCTATTTGAAGTCGGTGCCAGCCAAGTCTAATAGGTAGTAGATAGATAATACCTACATGTATCTACCTACTTACTAACCTACATGTACCTACTTACTACTACTACATACATAGTATCTATCTAATATCCAATAGACTTGGCTGGCACCGACTTCAAATAGAGAATTGAGTAATGCTTATAATAATTTTAAGTAAATTATTTTTCGCTTTTGAGTGCCTTTTTGTAGTTATGAAGTCGGTTTTATTTTTTTTGAAAAATAACTTATTTTACCCTTTTTAGTGCAAAAAAAGTTTTAATGAAATTACATGCATCTATTAAATTTCGTGTCTGGGCCGTTATACACTGACGGATATATACTTTTTGAAAATTTCAAGTATGTACCTATAACGGTTAAGAAGATACAGATCTGTAAAGTGCGCACATATCGACACACGGACGGACGGACGGACGGACGAAATGTCCAAAATGGCCCTGTGCAACTAAAGCATCTGACATACACGAAAATTAATTGTCTATTTTATTACAATAATTCCAAATACTTTTATAACACGGACTAGTTGTATTCCAAAATGAATATTAAAAAGTATTATTTGCGATTATTAACATTAATTGCCGCCATATGGCCAACAGGGTACTGAATCACTCTACTACGTTATAAGAGGCACTTCCCTATATTGTGGATACCCGAATTATGAAAGCACTGTGTAGCCAACCTAACAACGGAAAGTATTATTTACGTAGTAACTATTATATAATATGTGGTTTTATGCTTATAATTTTTTATTTGCTGTGTTGATTGATACAAACTACGTTCATAATTCTGAGTTATTTAATTATGTATGCAGTGTCGCGGGACTGAAATGGCCGCCACCTTCGCCAAATGTCATGTCATGTCAAAAAATATTAGGTATGTTTAAAAAAGTTTGCACCCTAACAAGACTTTGCCCGGTAGAACATTCCTGTGAAGACAAATTATTCATATTTATATATAATTATTTATTATAATTATTAATATATAATTATTTATTGAGGGCCCGGTGGCGTAATTGGGAGAACGGTCGGCTTTGATGCGGTGGTACCGAGTTCAAACCGCCGTGTCGCAAAAATATATGTGCGCTTCTCACAGTGGCCCTCCGGTGAAGGAAAACATCGTTAAGAAACCAATAACCCCCGCATGGTGGTAGAACATATCTAGTGTCCGCCTGGCCAGCTACCACCCTCAAGACAGAAAATCTGTCGCCAAACATCTAATGTGTTCCGGCAGCTATCCTTGAGAGCCAGTTCCCATTCTAGTCCACTTCTCTATCTTCGACCGCATCATCACTTAGCAACTGGTGAGATAGTGGTCAAACGCTTGCCTATAAGATATTAAAAAAAAATATCCCCACCTTTATTTCTATCTCGCTCACAGTTACCGTAAGAATATCTTATATGCAATAGCAACCTCCATTGTATGTAATCTTCTTGGGACTCTTCTACTAAAACTAGTACATTCTCCTATGTTTGAGGTATTTATCTCCATATCTCTGGTGATACTAATCAGATCTCGATAAAATTAAAATGGGACCACCTCGGAAACGTATCCTACCTATTAAAAAAAGAATCATTTGAATCCGTTCACAATTGATGGAGAAATCGCGTAACATACACACAAAAAAAAAAAAAAAAACATACAGACGAATTGAGAACCTCCTCCTTTTTTGTGAAGTCGGTTAATAATCAATTAAACGCGCAAACTTATGATTATGGAACTACAAGTGCACCGCCGAGTTCGATCCTCACCCATCGCACTATTGACGTGAACCCACTCCAGACACAAGCATATTTAGCTAGAGGGGTTAACAAGAATACTAGTAATGTGCCAATCACATTTCTAATAATACTAATTTCTTTATTGTTTCATTTGGGTATATTGTACACTTATGAAAAAATGACTTTATAATTTAAAAAAAATGTAATAAAATATCTTCATAGCAACAAGTCTAGATTAAGAAACTGTTAATGGAATACTGGGCAGTTTTAGACTAGAATGTAGGTTAAGTCTAAGTTTTTACTTTATAGAATTTTCAAAAGCTCGACCATAATTATCTGTATCATCAATCATCATCAGACTTCGCTACCTCTTATATTATTACAAAAGCCTTCCGAGAAGGTCTTGTATCCGAGTTATGCAAAGCAGTATATTACGACACCCCTGAAATTAAAGCCACATTTCACCGACTGCCCGAATAAAGGCAGGGTGGCAACTAGCAGCCAAGGGCACGCGGCTTCCCTACACGCCCTGTAAACATCCGCCCACGGTACATTATATGCCAGTATCCAAGAACAATACGTACTCAATATTCGATAGTTATAGGTAAAACTGAGATGGCAGTCAGCTGGACACATGCCGAGATCTGGTGGTGATAGCAGGTGGAGTAAGCCCCTCACAGAATGGTGGCCTCGTGTTGGAAAACGAAGCCTGGATGGATATATATATATACACAGAGATGGGTCGAGGACATCGAAAAGTACGCAGATAAGACATGGCCTGGTAGTAGCTTAGAACAGGGATAAGTTGCGTAAGGGGGAAAGAGGAACATTATTTTAATGATTAGGTAAAAGGGTAATCAAGAAGCTTGTGTGATTTTAAAGGGCCTATAAAGTTTATGCACTAAACTCTGGTATGTCCCAATATATTGCCCCTGAGCTGTCTGCGCCTTTAAGACATTTATACTTTGAGTGGCACTATGGAAGCAACACTTACACTTACCTACAACAACTATAAGTTACATTTTTATACACAATATAATTGTCAGGTACAAATCACTGACAATTCTTCCGTGACAGTTAACGCATTGCGTTCATTCAAAAGTTTGAAGGAAAGGTATCTGAGTTGAAAATGTAGAAACTAGTTTATACTCCTAACAACTAATATTTTCACATCACTAACATGTGCCTGAGTGAACTGATGTGAAATTTATGTTCATCATAGCTCTGGACCATAGCTACAAAGGCTTTGTAGAACAGGACTTTGTAGCTATGATCCACTCTTACATAAGTAATGTTCTTGAATACGAACGATAAATCATTACGTAGATGACGTGAACTGAGCTTTTCGTCGACATATTATGACTGGTAATAAAAATTGTCGGAGTGGCGACAGCAATTATTTTTACGGTGTTACCTGGGTATTACGTTTTTATTATGTATAGATTTATTTTTTTATTATGAGAAATCCTTTGTAAAATAGCAATGTGACTGAAGATATTTCAAAAAGGTTTGCTTAAGGAGCTTGATCAAATAATACTGATTGCGCTTGGATCATCATATTATTATTACTTTAATTACTCTTAAATATTTTGTTTGATGTTTGTTTTTAGGTGCACAAATTAAGGAAGTATTTTTAAACATGGTGTTAGTGGTAGGCCGATTGTAGTTAACCAAAATTTTGTCTCGACTCTAAATGACTTGTCGAGCTTAGTGCGTTGAATCGGAAAGTTAAAGGAATAATTATAATTCAGACAATTAAAAAAAAAAACAAAAAAAAAGAGATGAATATATATATTATTTAGTCATTTAGTCAATTTCCATATATATACTTATTTATTTATTTTCCTTTAAAAGCGTATTTACATGCATATACCTATTTATTATGTATTATATATGTATTTAATTTGATAAATCACCATACACCGCCGTATCACGTTAATTGTTTCTCCATCAGAAGGTTGTCTGGAAGAGATCGCTCTTAGCGATAAGACCGCCTATTGTTACACTTGTTTTATTTTTATTTATTGTATTGTACTGTTTCTTTTTTGAACACCATATGTTCAATAAAGTGTTTTCTATTCTATTCTATTCTATATTGTCTCTAATAAAGTTCTATTACATTATATACATTAATATATTTTTAAAACTAACCTAACTATAAACAAATAAATATACCTAATAAAAAACCATAAAATCTAAAATTTAGCCTACCAAACCACTACCTGTAGGTAAAGTTCCCAAAATGCTGGCTGTATTCCCCCGTTGAATGGCGACGCTTAGTCTCTGAGCTAAATACATGCCAGCATTTTGGTCCCGTGTACGTTTCAACCAGCCGTGTAGAAAAATCTTTGAAAATGCTGTGTGTACCCGATCCCCACGGTCCTAGAGTCTCAACCCCAAAAGGCACAAATAGGTAGCAGCTGTCTAAACCACTATATTTGCGCCTTTTGAGGTTCTCAGCTGCTTCTGCGGCCACACCAGCCTTTTTCTGTGTACCGGGAAGATGTGACGGTGCCAAAGTGTCGACGCAAGTAGCGTCCCATACCAAGGGCCGCCCGAATTCCATAGTATTTATGTCATACCGTCAGGTCTTTTGCCATAAAATCGAATATTTAAAAATCTACCAACTTTCATGCCACGCGAGTCAATTTCAGTAGCAAGTTTGGTTTACCTCAATATCTCTGGAGATACTCACCAGATCTCTATGAATCGTATAATGGGCCCACCGTGGAGATGTTCCTTAACCATGGACAAAAAAACTACTTTACATAAAGTTTCATCGAATGTTGTATACACAATACAAATTTATTAAAGAATAAGAAGATGCCTGTATGTTATACCATATAGTGAAAGTAGCGTTTATGAATTCTTTTGTCTAAGATACCTAGTTAATGCATAACTCCATTTCATCTATTTCAATCCTCATGACATTTAATATGCTGTTAGGGCCTATAAAATCTAATTCCAGAAGGTAGCTCCAGATTTAGTTTCACGGAGAGAATCAGGTCTCTAGAATTAGAAACAGTATTGTTAAAGTGTGCAGTTAATGTGCATGATAAATGTGGGTAGCTCTCAGAAACCGACGGTTATAAAATTATGTTTTTGACAGACCGTAAAGAGGAATATTAATATGAGTAATATATTTAGTGTAAGTGGTGTAAGTAGTTTCAGTGGAAAACCCGTGCTCATTGAGAAACTACTACGACAGCGGTATTTGAGTGGGATGGCCGTTTGAAGAGATATTGGTTCGTCATATACATGCATTTGTCTATTAAATAGTAGAAATTAGTGAAAATAAAGGTGCTATATATAAACATTAATAATTAGAATTTATGATGTATCTAAACTATTGAAATTCGGAAGAGCTATGGCCCACTGGACCATGGAGACTTGTCCTAGCTAGGGGGACGCCTTTGCCTATCATCGGGATACACCTGGGTGAATGCATTTTTAAAAAATGATATTAGGTAACAGGACAAGTAAATCAAACAAAGCAATGACGCTCGCATGATGGTAAGCTATGACGTACGTCTATTTCATATACTGCGACATAATTTATGTAACTATAATTGTGTGTAGTATATCATCATCAACATCATAATCAGCCAGTGTCAGTGCACTGCTCGACCTAGGCTTCTCCCAAGATACGTCACTGAGCCCGATCTTCGGCTTATTGGGAGGGATATGCCCTAATCGCAACGCTGGGCAAGCAGGTTGGCAATCGCAGGACGTAGCTCCTCGCACCGGTGACGCTACTACCCGTCACCGGCCTGTAGTATTTACCTACGCCATCATTTGAAATGGTTATACCGCCATTTGTCGGTCGCCAGAGCCTCGTTTGTTGCCATGGTCAGCAGGATGCAACACAGGCAGGTGAGGTTGGCTGGGAGCACTGAGGTGGTATTTGTTCTCCCTTACATCCCTGTCCTCTCTTAAATTGTGTGTATATATTTAGATTTAATAAGAGACAGTTGGTAAATGAAATAATTTAAAGAGCACTTGCTTGTCGTTTACATTACAGATTTATACAAGATCCAATAAAAGAAACGTGTCAGTAAAACATAAGTAAATAAGTATTTCTGGATATAAATCAATCTTCGTTGTTCGAACCGGGTCAGTGCTCATATTGAAATTTGCATAATATCGCAAAATTATATGAAATTTACTCGAATCAAAGCATAAAAGCTGGCAATGTTTATTTACCCTCATCGTAGTAGGTAAGTAATGTACATTATAATTCCGCTCTCGGCTCGCTCGTTCATTACTTTACAGCTCAAACGAGTGCATAAACGCGGGAAAAAAGGTAAACAAAACATAACCGAAGCGGGTCAACGCTGCCCAGTTTGTTTTATACTTTTTTTACGGCGGCCGGTATTCGTGGCTTCAGCCTCACAATTGTTCCGCACCCCGAATTACGTCGATTACAAAATTCCAATTTACTTTTTACAGACAATAGTATTAAGAATAAGGTTTACGAATCTATTCCCGTTTCGTTCTAAATTTAAAAATGTGGGTCAAATTTGTAACGGTTGAATCCCGTCAAGAAATCTGTAACATTTCGCGTTGTAAATATTTCATATATAAATCAGACTGAACAGCTGTTAAGTAATACAAAAAAATGTTGAAAACATGCGAGTTTTACCACAGTAATAAACCTTTTTGTAAAATTGACCTTATTACTTAACTTTTTATAAATTTCAAAGTAAGCATGCCTCATCGTCGCCACATTATTTTAAGGATTTGTGTAATTTTATCTTTTGTGTATTAAATTAGACTAATGAACGAATTTTCGACACGTACGTTGCAAATGTTCACTTATTATAGGTAGCAACCGATTCATTTCAATAAAAAGTTATTTCTATTACTCAGAATACATATATACAGAATATATAAGGCGTCAACTTACACAAAAGCACAGAATAATGAATAGTACAAACAAAAGTGAAGTCACTAAAACTACTCACGCGCCTAAGTGTAACACGCGTTAAAGTACTCACACTGTGAGCGTCGTTGCGTAGTGACGTGTTTTATAAATGTCTAATCGTTTTAAGCCGACTTCACAAAAAAGGAGGAGGTTCTCAATTCCTCGGAATCTTTTTTTTAATGTATGTTCACCGATTACTCGAAGATGCCTAAACTGATTTGGAAAATTCTTTTTTTGTTTAAAAAGGTGGACCCTTCCCAAGTAATCCCATTTAAATTTTAACGAAATCGGTCGAGCCGATTTTAATATATCAACATTTGTATTACGATGCATTTGTATACCTCGATGAAATGATACTGACTACTCGGCCCTTATTTAGTATGACCAATAAGATAACCTGGCTACTTTAAGTGGCGCGACATTTGAAGTCGGTTCTTTTAGTTTTTTTAAACGATCTTGAATTATTTATAAAGCCGTCTTCTACCGTTCGTACATGTAAAAATGTTAGCTAGCAACTTTAGGTACATGTTTGAAGTTATGGTTGGATTATGGTTTGGATTCTCGTTTTGTCTGTATTCTGAGTCCTCTTACGTTTTCTTCCGGAAGATTAAACTCAAACTAGGAGTTTCATTTCAATACCATTTATAAGGCACTTACGAAGTCAAGCATGACCGTAAACGTAGCTTTCCAATAAAAATAAAAAAATAAGTTGAAGCATATTTCCACTTCGTTTGACTTTCGTAGGATAAATAAATTTCGCGGTAACAATACTCTTTCCATCCATCCGTATGAACATAAAACAGGTTCGATGTACGTTCAAAGCATTTTGTCAAAGTAACTGCTATATTATTCTGTGTATTCATTAAATTTTCCGAAGAGTACTTACACGGTGTAGTATTCCTTAGCTTTTGTTCGAAAGCGCCTACCGGAAAACTTTTTCGCATATTTGTATTAGAATTACGTTTAAACTCCGATCAATATGTACTCGAACTTATATTGTAGGAATGTAAATGTAGAAAACGTTGGTTTGTCTGTATAGTAACATTTTTTGTAGTATAAAAAGTAGTAGTATTTGGTAGTGTATAGAAAAATTACTTCAGATTTATATAAAAATTACTTATAATTATTATTCGTAAAATGTATAATAATAATTTTGATTTGATAATAACGACTTACGTTAATCTGAGTTTATTTTGATTTTTAACCGACTTCAAAAAAAGCAGGTTTCTCAATTCGACCGTATATATATATATATATATATATTTTATGTTTGTTCGCGGATAACTTCGTCGTTTATGAACCGATTTTGATTATTATTTTTTTGTTGGAAAGGAAATATTCCAAGTGTGGTACCATGTTAATTTTATCGAGGTTTGATTAGTATCTCCAGAGATATGGAGATAAACATCTCAAAATTGGTACTGAAAACTAATAAAGCGGTATTGAAGTCGGTTCTTTTTTAGTTTTTTTAAACGATATTATAAATGTGTGATATTTGCATGTCGCTTTGTGGAAAAAGTTTACGGGACTATTTTTTACAATTTGTCAACACCAATGATACCAACATTTTATGCAAATAAATAATTCTGATTCTGAATAACAATCCCATGTTTTTATATAATAAACACTATAATAAACATAAAATAGGTTTCACACGTTTTCATTCCTATTACATACAAATGATAGAAAAGTGGTAAAAGCTCGCACGTTATATATTATGCACTTTAAGCCGCGCATGTTTATACCCGTACACTTCGGAAAATAAGGTTCTCAAACAATATCTTGTTCCAACGGAAAATAGATGTGATGCTTTACTTAATTTTTATTATTACTCGAAGATGCCTGAACCGATTTGTGAAATTATTTTTTTGTTACAAAGGGTGTTCCCAGGTGGTCCCATTTAAATGTTAACGAAATCGGTCGAGCCGTTTTTAATATATCAACATTTGTATTACGATGCATTTATATACATTAACGCTTACATGCTACAAACTACTGGCACAGATTATATAATAAACAAATAAAAACGGAAAAAAACGGCAAAGCACCGGAACATGTTATTCCGGAGGTTGCGGGTACAAGTCCCGTCGGTACGATGAAATTTTGGATTGTGTTTAACAATTTACAAAAATATAAAGTGTGAAACACTTCAAAGAAACATAATATCAGATTATATAATAGTTACTATGTCTACAGGCTACTTTGACTAGCGCGACGTGTGAAGTCGGTTCTTTTAGTTTTTAAACGATCTTAAATTATTATTTAAATAAATAAAGTATTTAATTTGGAAATCTGATCACATCATCCGCTAGAAATTCCTCATGTGAGTCTACGTCCTTCGAAAATCAAATGCAAATCCGAGGACAAAATGTACTAGGTAAACAGGGATCTTTGACCTCAAGCGATTCTCTAGCAAACTTTTCTTGGAATTTAATATTGTTTCTTGTTTACTCGAGCGGTTAACTTCCGACTTCCTAAAGTATTTATTGAGAAATCGAAGGAATATGAGATAAGTGATTCAAACACATGTGTATAAAGGCTGAAGTATAAAAACGATATGTATCACATTCAACTTGTAAAAATATAAACTGGCCAAGTGCAAGTCGGACTGGCACTCGTAGGGTTCCGTAACACAGTGAAGTATTTCATAACTATGATTTTTCGCAACTACAAAATTAATTTTGTTTTTCATAGTGTTTGTATGAAGAACAAAGTTATCTTTGCGGTCGCCATATCTCTAAAACTGCTGACTGTATCTCGTTCAAACCAATTTTCGTTGTTAGTTTTTATTGAGATCTACAGCATATATTTTTAAGATTTTAGAGGGGGGGGGGACACACATTTTACCACTTTAGACGCGCCTATCTTTCAAATGATTGACTTTGAGAAAAAATGACTTTAGAAACCTCAATGTCATTTTTAAAGACCTATCCATAGACGTTTGAAGAAAAAAATTTTTTTTTGTTTCAGTTCCATGTATGGTATGCCCCCCCTTAAACTTTTATATTTTTTATTTTTGTATAAAATTCGGAAAGCGGTTCATAGAATACATCTACCTACCAAGTTTCACTTCTGTAGTCCCAACAGTTTCCGAATAAAATGGCTGTGACATACGGACGGACAGACAGACAGACAGACAGACAGACGAACATGACGAATCTATAAGGGTTCCGTTTTTTGCCATTCGGCTACGGAACCCTAAAAACATTGTAACGAATAGGTTTATTATCACTAAAAAGGAGAAATAGATAAAATAAATTTGCAAGTTACTGAATTTTGAATAACTGGGTCAGTAGGTGGTTATTGGGTGTTCTACTCCAACCACATCTGTTGATTAAACGATATACCCAACTGCGTTCGCTCCGCTTGCTGCGCTCACTTGTTGCAGTTGGGTATATCGTTTAATCAACAGATGTGGCTGGAGTAGAACACCCAATAACTAAAAATTGATTATCTCTCGCCACTTGTGTTTTAGAACTCTCAAAGCTTCCGGTGTAATAATTTTGATCAACATGTTTTAGAACTCTCAAAGCCTCCGGTGAAAATTATAATGTTTATTAATGTGGTTACTAAACATTACTTATCATTCTGCGAAAAGCGCTCTTGCAATGAAGTTCGTTAAGCAGCCAATATCATTAAAATTCGAAAATATAAATATTAATTCTGAAAAACGCAGTTTTCGTCATGGAAAGCTTTTACCAAATACAATACGATGTATAATATGTGGCCCGTCGAACTGTGGAAAAACTAATTTGGCTATCGGACTCATCTTACATGAAAATGGTTTGCAATTTAAAAATGTTTATGTTTATTCAAAAACTCTTTATCAACCGAGATACATGTATTTGGAACAGGTATTACGAATGGTTCCTGGTGTTACTTTTTCTAAGTATCATGAAAATGAAGAAGTTCTTACTCCAGAGGCAGCAAAATGTAACTCAATAATTATATTCGATGACGTAGCGTGTGAGAATCAAAATAATATGCGCGACTATTTTGCAATGGGAAGACATAAATATATAGACTGTTTTTATCTAAATCAGACTTATAGCAAAATACCAAAACAGTTAGTGAGAGATAATGCAAATTTAATTGTTCTCTTTAAGCAAGATGATATAAATATGAGACATATTTATGATGAACACGTCAATACAGATATGACGTGGCAGGAATTTAGAGAAATGTGTGCAAATATATGGAAAGAACCCTACAGTTATGTAGTGATTAACAAGGATTGTGAAAAAAACAAAGGATGTTACCGAAAGAAATTCGATACGTTTGTTGTGTTTCATTAGTATGTATGTCGTAAATATGTCAATGCTTGTCGAGGTGTTGAAAAGTAAACAGCTAATAGCAGTAAACTTAATAATTAAATATAGAAATCATGTTTAATAATCCTGTGAACCGTATATACTCCACTGTATACAAACGTTTAAGAAGTTTCGATACCTGGCCTCGAGGATTAACACAAAAACCACAAGAAATGGCTGAAGCAGGATTTTTTTATGCAGGCTGTGACGATAGAGTTATTTGTTTTTACTGCGATGGAAGGCTTAAAGACTGGAACTCCGAAGATCAACCATGGGTAGAGCACGCGCGCTGGTTCCAGTCATGTCCGTATGTTTTAGTAATGAAAGGAAAAGACTACGTTAAGAGCATGAAAAATTATGTATACGAAGAAATTAAAAAAAATTGCCAACAGACTCCACTGGATGATCTACCTTTGATAGTAAATACATCATCTTCAATAATCTGTAAAATTTGTTTAGAAGAAGAGCTTAACACTTGTTTTTTACCTTGTGGTCATGCTGCGGCTTGTGCAAAGTGTGCTTTTTCCATTGGTAATAAGTGTCCAATTTGTAGGCGAGTATTCGCCAATATAACACGATTGTATTTCTGATTATACTCTATTGCTAGCCTACTATAAATAGCTGAAGTAAAAACATATGTTATCACTTTCGTGAGAACACTGACAATAGTTCAATCAATTGAAATTCAATTTAAAGATATGGAAAAAAATCTAAAGAGACAAATTGTAAAGGCTGCGGCAGCTGTTAAAAATAAGGTTAAAAAGATGCGAGATATTGAAATGGAAAACAATAGTATTTTGGAATCTGTTTTTAAACCAATTACAAGTCCTCTTAATGAAATGGTGGAAAAATCTAAAACGTGTTCCCAAACTAAAGGAGTACAATTTGAAACTTCAAGTCCATTAGACAAGGACAAAACTCTTAAGAGAGATTCTAACATCGAGTTCGACGTATTTAGTCCAAGAGACTCTAATGATTCAGATGAAAGCTATGAGAATTCAGAAAAATCTGATAATGAAGAAAATGAGGAATCATTTAAATCAGTGCAATCAGGTTCAAGTGATCAAGAAATTTCTTCGTGGTCCATGTCTTCCAAAACTTTACAAGATGTT
Source organism: Cabera pusaria (assembly GCA_954871355.1). Taxonomy (NCBI): domain Eukaryota; kingdom Metazoa; phylum Arthropoda; class Insecta; order Lepidoptera; family Geometridae; genus Cabera; species Cabera pusaria. The sequence goes on from OX940892.1 coordinate 23,430,002, forward strand.
CCGTTTGGCGTGAGAAATGAACGAGGTAAACACATGATGGGATCTTCGCGTGTAACTCTTTTTGATGATTATATTCAAGTTGGTGCAAACAAGTACAAATATACTCCTGGTATAAAGGAACTTCTGTTTAAAAAAGTACCTAATATATCTGCAATAACTGATGAAGATTTGAGACATTATAAAATAATGTTACTAGAAACAAATGTGCACCGAAGAGAATTCGATCCAAATAAACCAATCAGAAGTAACAGAGGTCGAAAATACTTGAATATAATAAAACCGCTATTTAAGTTGCGTAAAGTTTCAGCGAGCACTGACAGTAGTCAACCTGATTTACTTCATCAAGGAAAAGGACTACCTCTGTTGAAACAGTGGAAGAAAAATGTTGACTACGTTTACTGGGACAATCCTAATGAACTGGTTGAAAGATTAAAACTATTGATTGCTTCAAAAGATGCTGGTAACACTGGGTTAGATAATGAAATAATATCTATTATAGAAGAACTGCGCGAAAGCAACATTATACCTTAATAAATAGCATACATTTCTAAAAATAGTATCATTTGATCTTTGTCAACAACACCCATCAGTTCACAATAATGGATAAGTTTGGACATCATATTCATAAACGATTGCGTTTACCAGACTTTTTAGAAAATTTTGATAAAGTCTTGATGCGAACTGAAACCGGAGAGTTCGATTTACAAAATACAAGGTTGACTGGGATTACAATTCCATTGAAAAATACCGATGCTGTGAACAAGGAATACGTAGACAGCCAATCTCAATTGTTTGTAAAAAAACAAGAAGTCGATATAATATTCAACGATTTAAAAGCAGATGTTAAAAAAGGCATTGAGAATTTAAAAGCAGATTATTATACAAAGGCTGAATTAGACCAAATCATTAAATCAAAGAAATGAGTAAGCTACAAATAGTAAATGAAATTCATAAAACAGCTCGTAAAAACTTTGTTCGACGATCTGTAATATTAAGAGGAATTGATGATTTATGGCAAGCTGATCTTATGGATTTTCAAAATATAAAAAGTTGTAATAATGGATATAGGTATATTTTTGTTGTAATAGATTGTTTTTCTAAATTTTCCTGGGCTATCCCTGTTAAAACGAAGACTAAATCCGAAATAGCAAATGCATTTAGTTCGCTATTATTTAAAAATTATCGAAAGCCAGTTAACTTACAAACTGACATGGGCACAGAATTTTATAACGATGAATTTAAAAAAGTTATGCTAAAAAATAAAATTAATCATTACTCTACATATTCCATAAAAAAGGCTTCTATAGTAGAAAGACTAATCAAAACTCTCAAGAACAAGTTGTATAAAAATTTTAGTTTGAATGGTAGTTATAAATGGATTGGAAAGCTTTTAGAAAGTGTTATGGCAACATACAATAACACAATACATCGAACAATAAAATATAAACCAAACGATGTTAACCAATCAAACCAAAGTGAAGTATTGAGAAATATAATCAAATCACAGGAAATTAATTGTCTGTCAAAGACCAGAAAATTAGAAGTTGGTGACCATGTTCGTATAAGTAAATATAAAGGTAACTTTGAAAAAGGATACACCCCAAACTGGTCTACGGAATTGTTTTTGATTAAAAAAGTTCATGGTTCTAAACCTATCACTTATTCCATAGAAGATCTACACTATCAACCAATTTTAGGAAGTTTTTATGAACAAGAACTTCAAAAAACTAAGTGTCCTAATGTGTATCTAATTGAAAAGGTTATAAGAAAACAAGGTAATAAATTATTCGTAAAGTGGTTAGGTCTACCTAGTACTGAAAACAGTTGGATTGAAAAACGAGCAATTGTATGATTATCTTTTCTATAGAGTTACATACCTAAGTATATAAAATTAAGTCAATAGACTTAATTTTATATACTTAGGTATGTAACTCTAAATCTCTAATAAAAATATCTAAATATAGATATTTTATCTCATTTATAACTCAGCTATGCATGGTGGTGGACTCGTTAACAGCATCATAAATAACTTACCATTTGAATTGCATTTACCTGGGTACAATTACTGTGGACCTGGTACCAGATTAAGAAAACGATTATTGAGAGGTGATCAAGGAGTTAATGAGCTTGATAATGCTTGCATGAGACACGATATAGCATACGATAATTCAAATAAATTGGAAGATCGACACAGAGCTGATTTAGAATTATTAAATATGGCAAAGCAACGGATGAAATCGAAAAATGCAGGAAGAGGAGAAAAACTGTCTTCGTGGCTTGTGAGCAAAGTGATGAAAACCAAAATGAAGCATGGTGCTGGCGTGAGAACATTTAAATCGATCGTCTCTACAATACATAAACGACTGAAAAAATTAAAACCAAAAAGCAATTCTAGAGCTATTAAAGCTGCATATTCAGCTGCGAAAAAACTGATAAAAAATAAAAAAGGAGTGTGTCTGCCTCGTGTAATACCGTTACCAAAAACAGGTGGTATTTTACCACTTATACCAATATTCGCAGGACTGTCTGCTCTAGGTGCATTGGTTGGAGGTGCAGCAGGTATTACTAAAGCTGTAAATGATCATAAAGCAGCTAAAAAGAATTTGGAAGAAGCCCAACGTCATAATAAAACGATGGAAAGTATCGCCTTAGGAAAAGGCTTATATATAAAACCATATAAAAAAGGCAATGGTCTTTTTGTAAATAGTTCAAAAAACTAATAGAAAGGTTACCCAAGCGTGCTCTCACTGATATAGACATATTAGAGTATGCTACTAAACACATACCTTACTTTAGAGGTGTTTTCATGAGAAATGAATTGCCGCCAAAGCCTAAGGACATTGAGTGTGCGATTGTTAATTTAGATAGCTCAGAGAATGAAGGAACCCATTGGGTAGCCTATGTAAAACATTTTAACTATTGTGAGTATTTTGATAGCTTTGGTGATTTAAAGCCACCAATTGAGTTAATAAGATATTTAAAATTTAATATAACATACAATTATTGTAGATATCAACGTTTTAATACATCTAATTGTGGTCATTTATGTTTAAAGTTCCTAAGTGAATTTTGGAAAAAATGTTATGCTAATACTATTTGTATAAAATGTTCTAATAAAGTATTGTGACTATATATTTATAAACGTGTTTTTATTACCATCATTTCTAAAATGTCTTTCACGCTGTCAATAACAGGCAACACCTCTATTTTATCCACTACCTATTATCCAGCTTTACAATTTGATGATGAATACGAGTGTGCTCTGTTATATTTCTCAACATTCAATTCAATACCTAACATTGATAACAGAAACAATAAATATTATTATGACAATAACGAAGTCGTAGACATACCAGAAGGCACTTACGAACTGCAAGATATTTCTGATTATCTAAAGTCAAACGTAAAAAAAGGAGTCGCTTTTAATTTATTTTGCAATAATAACACGTTGAAATCGTTTATCTTCTGCTCTAAAGATATCCATTTTGAAAAAGCTAATTCTCCAGGAACTTTACTAGGATTTGGTAATAAAACTCTTAAAGCCAATATAATACACGAGTCGCAACTCCCAGTTAACATTTTATCGACAACAGTGGTAAGAGTCGAATGTGATATAGTGAGCGGATCATATATTAATGGAAAACCAAGCCATATTCTTTATGAATTTGCTCCTAACGTGCCTCCAGGATACCGAATAATAGAAGTGCCAAAGAATATAATTTATTTTCCTGTCAATCAAATTGACGTCAGCACTATTAATATTAGATTATTAGATATTAATAATAATTTAATAAATCTACGCGGTGAAGAAGTTCAATTATATTTGCATATCAGGAAAAGATGATCGACTTCAATAAAAGTAGTAATTCAATAATGAAACACATCAGTACTCATCGAACAATCCAAAAAGGAACAACTAAGAAAAAAATTAAATTGACCAGGGAAAATAAAAAGTTCCTGAAATTAATTGGTCTATTAAAATGAACATTTTGGATATAACAAGTTCACCAGCATACGATAACACCATAGACGGTATCGAATATCATTCATATAAACCTTACGTAACAAGTTTTAACAGGAATGATGAAATCCGCATACCTATCAATCAGCAGGATTTATACATACTACCATCAGCAAGTACCCTTTATTTAGAAGGAACAGTAAACATCATAAAGAAGGATACAAAACTAAAAGTTACTGCTGTGGAATTCACAAACAATCCATTACTGTTTCTTTTTCAAGATATTCGTTATGAACTAAATGGAGTTGAAATAGATAGAATCAAAAATGCTGGAATGACTACAACAATGAAGAGTTTAGTATCATTTAATGAAAATGAAGCTAAGATAGCAAAAGCTTGGGGTTGGGATATAAATGGAACAAAAACAACCCATGGAAATAGTTTTTCTGCCTCAATACCTCTTAGTAATATTTTGGGCTTTGCTGAAGATTATAAGAAAATAATTATGAATTGTAAACATGAACTGATATTATTACGCAGTAATACAAATTTGAATTCTTTGAAAGTTCCATCTGGTGAGGTTCTTGAAGATATAATAATAAATAAGTTAGTTTGGCGCGTTCCACACGTCAAGGTATCAGATAAAGAAAAAGTTAATTTACTAAAGTTATTGGAAAAGGATCGTTCTCTATATTTGGCTTTTAGAAATTGGGATTTATATGAGTATCCCTTATTACCTAAAACAACTAAGCATACTTGGTCAATTAAAACGTCCTCACAGATTGAAAAGCCAAGATATGTAATCATAGGCTTACAAACAAATAGAAAAAATTTAGCTGATCGCGATATATCAAAATTCGACCCTTGTTATTTAAGAGATGTCAAAGTATAACTTGAATATTAGTCTTGATGATCATAAATATTCATTATTGTATGAGCAATATGTCAGGTTTCAGACATCTTATTATGGACGCAGAAGTGAACCACTGCTAAGTACTTCTGAATTCAAAGAAAAAGCACCGCTGTTTGTAATCGATTGCTCTAGACAAAGCGAAAACCTTAAGTCAGGTCCTGTAGTTAGCGTACGTGTGGAACTTGAATGTCATTCAGAAATACCTGATCAGACAGCTGCATATTGTCTTATTTTAAACGATTCCATCATCGAGTACAGACCGTTGAGTAATATAGTAAAAAAAATATCTTAAAATATGAATCCTTACAGAATAAAATATATATTCGTGGATGTACAAGGATTCAAAGATACACAAAATAATTTTATTATAAAAGAATTGTCTATTTTAAGCGAAGAAAATACCCAAACCTTTCTTGTCAAGCCCCCCTATCCATTTAAAAACTTATCGATCGAAGAAAAGAAACAAGTGCGGTGGATAGAAGCAAATCGAGGATATTTCTGGAGTGAAGGCCACATTGACTACAGGGAATTCAAAAGAATTATAATACCATATTTGAATAAGAAAAAAGTGTTAACAAAAGGAACTGAGAAAGTTATGTGGATCAAAGGCCTTTGTGAGAACTGTGAAATAATAGATGTGGGAGAAAAAGGATGTCCTAATTTTTTAAAATTATATCACGACTATGAAAAACCTAATATAAATTTAAATTGTGTACAACACACGAAAATGTGTGCATTAAAAAATGTATTGTGCTTAAAAAAGTGGTATGATAATAATAATATACATTTATTCAATGTAAGCTAAGAATTTAATTTAATGTTTTAAATAAAATAAAATAATTATTGCCTAAACTGGTTGTTGTTTTATTCTACCAAATTATATTTTAACGAATTAAAGTGGTGAGTATTTAGGAATTAAAATACAGCAGATATTTGAATAGGTTTTTAATATAATATCGAAAATTAAAACATATCTTAAATTTAATGAATTAAATAGTACAATGCATTCAGGGAGATACTACTTACTGATTTGATTAAACATCTTAAGAATCACTTCTAATTTAATTTAACTGATCTATTTAAAAATAATTTTATTCAATTATGCGTCTCATCAGTCAGAATCACTTATTATATTTTCAGATATATTTTTAATCACTCTTTCGGTTTGATCTAATATTCTGTCCGTAAAATCTTTTACTATATATTGAGCCGATATTACAACATCACTTTCAGTGTCACTGTTATCACCACTAATGTCTATTATTTTGATCTGAATCAAACGTCTCCCTTTGCATGCTTCACGGTTTAAAACAAATGATGATCGCCGCATACTATTGCGAAGATTCTTAGTTTCACCAGGTGTCTTCTTTGTTTTCCGTTTTGGACGTTTTGGAGACGATTTCTTCTGATTAGTGATTGGAAAAATTTCGTCAAAGCCTTCTAATGGATTCTGCGCACAGTGGAAAAGAAGGTCTTGGGTATTAATTCCAAAAAGTCCATCTTGAGTCTCACTGTTATTATTTATTACAATGTCTGTCATAATCTGAAACAAAATAGAAAACTATTAGGGTCATTTTTATGGATAATATCGAGTAAATAGAAATAAACGAATAAAAGTTCAAAACTTACGTCTTAAGTCGACTTGAAAGTATGTGAATATGTGTGTTAACTGCGACGCTCGAACAGGGTATAATGAGCAGGGCATGATGAATTTTATTCAATGTTTGTCGAATGTGCAAAATCATGTAGTGACATGTCAGTGCACCTGCGTCGGTGTTAAAAGTTTATGCTGCGTTAGTGAATTTGAAGTATCTACGTAGATTACAGGAATAGCTTACACAAAATTTTTCACAAACATTAAATTGATTTTGCATTATTAACTTAAGCTAGATGTTAAGGCTCGTAAAATAAAATAAAAACAACAAGTATTCTAAATGAAATTCGTTTATTCACTATATTCTTACTTAAGGTTCACTTTACATTATTATTATAACATTATTATTATTATTATTATATTACATATTTATTTCATCTTACAGATAATCTTAAGCTACTTACATTAGATTAGACCCCAAGAATTGAAATATGACCCCAAGCTCTGCTTGATTTTTTATCTTGCGAAATAAATCGTTTATCGTCGCTACTAGAAAGCGCAATTTTGTTTACAGAACGTGTAAATATTTCATGTTTTATACTTTTAAACAATATGTTTTTCTTGCGTAGTGTATTTGATGTAAGCAATGTGTTTGTATAATCTAAGATACTAAGATCTCGAACAACACATGATTTTACTCCCTTAGCCTTTTTAATTTCAGTGTCAGTATTTTTTATACAATATAATTTAGAGCGTAATCCTACATATTCAGTGATTATTTTTCCACCCATTTCATCTTTGAAAAGTCCTGGTACTTTTTTGTTAATTATTGGTAATTTGTGATAATTATCAACAGAAAAGTTACTGGTATCAAAATACTCCAAAAACGTATTTTTCACATCTTGATAAAAATTTTTGGTTTGGATGTGATAAATAAAGCTGTCTGTATCAGTATAACACATCGTCAAGCGGTCCCTGTAAAATGGTTTAAATATAGAATAGTGAAAATCATACATATGTGATTTTGATAATTCCAAAACTGTAAATCCGATATACAGTGGCTTATCCAATACTATACGATTAGGCTTTAATTGAATCGCAACCAAACTTTCCGTAAAAACTGAAGCACTGTGAAAGTTTGGACTCGCGATTAATTTTTCTGCGTTATTTCTTTTTTTAGTTCTATTGTTTTGATCATTCCATTGATTTATCAACTCAACATGGACCTTCTTGCGGTTGTTTTCTAACGTTTTACCAAAAACACTGTTATTGAGCAATTTGAAAAAGTCTTGCTCAAAAGTTGACGTTGCTTTTTGACGCAAATTTGTATTAAGATCGATGTATTGTTTTAAATATGCACTCTGTCGAAACGTTATAGCACGATGTACTTGTCTCAAGATCAAACCATGTCTTAAACAGGTTTTTAAATGTACATAATGTATAACATAATTAAATTTGTCATAAAGATTTGGAATTAACTTTTCATTTTTTCCACCCGGTGGAATATCTTTTTCGGGGCAAAACGGTAAATCATTATGTTCCCAATGTAATTTTTTTGGATAAATGAGATCGACTTCTAGAATGAAGCCGAACTCTGCATCATCAGATACATTATTCACATCCAGTTTATTAACTTCTGATTGATCAAGAAACCTAAAGTTTGACAAGGGCAATGTTTGACACATGCTGTATCCATAAAGATTATTGCAGTCTATATAGACTATGAATGATTCTGGCATCATCGGATCATGGTCGAAAATAAATTCGTTGTTTGCTTTGGCATGCCTATGTGCTGCCATTACCACACCTCCTCGTATGCCTGTCTGTAACATATCTACTATAGCAAAGTCATCTATTAGTTCTAACTCAATGCCTGTTTTATAAAGCATAGCATCGAATGATAAACTCGGTGCTGTAACATAGAATGCAGGGTCCAAGTTGTAGTAATGTTTGCAAGTTTTTCTAAAGTTTTCAAATATATCTGTTAACAACAACACATCACTTTTTAAATACAAATCGGTATATTCGCCTAGGTTCCGAATTTCAAATTGGGTCCAAACTGACTGTGCGTGCTCATAATCTTTATTTGATATGTGCTCATTGTTGAGAGAGCTATAAAAACTTTCTTTGCTTGGCAGAAATGGCTCGTTGTAACGTTCCCATGCGTTCATGTACTCGTAAGGGTAAACGCCTTTACGAGTTAGAAGGGAAAACTCATTTTCATTTGGGTAAATATTCCTTAAATGAGTAAACTCATGAGTTTTCATGGTTTTAACCAATTTTTCTAGACTGGTTCCTAAAAATTTGAACGAATCTACAAATCTTAACTGAACGAACTCGTCTCTTGATATTGGAATGAATTTTGTGAAAGAGATATAATTTTCTTTCGTTTTAGGAATTATTTTTATTGGTCCAGGCGCTTCACCAAGTGTTTTTATAAACAAGTGACAATCATACCCTGCTAAATTGTGGAAAAAAATTGGCACAAACTTTGGAACTTTGTACTGTAAATTACATAAGCTATGAGCTGCACCCCGATACTGTCCAGTAAGGTGACAATGGTCTCTGACCTTATCTCCGAATAGAAAACTCTCACAAATATGACATCGAACTGCATTCCTAAAATCAACTGCATCGTTTGCATTAAAAATTATGGGAACGTTTTGTGATAACACTGCATGGATATCCCGAACATCTTTGTAAAGAGAGCTAACAAATTTTTCTACACAATGAGGACCTCTAAAGATTACGAATTTATTGTAAGAAGGGTCAACAGAATTAATCACATTGTAAGCAAATGCGATAGGTGTATGCTTTTGTGTAGTGCGCGTATAAGAACTTTGAGGATCTGATTCACTTTTGCTTACATCTTCTAGCATAGTTTCAAAGTCAGCATAAATTACAAAAGGAATGTCTTGTTTGCGTTCGAAATTCTTGAATTTAATTACTGACCCCTTTTCCGGTAGGACAGTGACAATTCCGTTACAGGTATGACTTTCTACATCCTCAACCGTTTTAAAAAACAACAAACAAGTGTCACAAAAATAGATCTGTCCTTTATGCTTCGTTATTTGACTTCTCACCAGTCTCGATAAATTCTTTATGAGACAATAGTGAGATGTTGTGTTGTTTTCTATCCAAAGAAGGTGAATCGTTTTTTTATTTTCATGGCTTTCTGATTTATAAAGCGGGCCTACAACAGTCTTGTTATTTTTTAAGCCAAAAATGATAAAACTTAGGTTTGGATTGTTTTCTTCGAATATTTTAACATCAGATAATGTCATGGGAAACGAAATGTTTTCAGTGTTTAGTACATTGCGAAAATGTACATATGACGAAACCCTTTCAGGATGGTTTTTAGCTGGATAGAGGGCTGCAAGTACGCTCCACAGAAAACAGTGTTTATCGTTGTTTTGAATATTTAAACATGCTTTCTTTTTCTTGATGAATATTGGTAGTTCAATATACGTGGAGCCGCGAAGTGGTTGATATTTATTAACATTAACCTCAATATGCATACAATTAAGAAAAGTCCAACCCGAATCTTGCTCTTCGAATTGGTCAATTTTTGTGCGTATTGTATTGATTACATTTAAATATAAATGCTCAAAATTATAATTTCCATAAACAGGGATATTTTTTGTCATAAACGATTTAGTTTCTTGTTCATTATTTTTGAAAAGTAAAAACTTTGAGAATATTTCGAAGTTGACTTTGACACAAATATGTTTTTTTATGCATTCATCTAAAATGAGTTTGACTTTGTTTCGTATTGAATCTAAAAATACATCAATAGAATGTTCATTTGCGTATTGCGCAGCAATCCTGTAAGATATTATTCGGTTCTGAAATGCTGTCGCTACAATATCTACGCCTTCCACATCGATATGCGGTACAGTTAAAACGTTTTGTTTATGTGTATTACTTCGCAAATGACCTGTCCAGCGCCTACCGCTTATAGATGTGTTACAAACTGAACAGAATGGCATTGTAGAAGCTACTTGCTTGTTTACCTACTAGATATAATTATTAATTTAAGTACCTACCTACATAGAAAGTTACCTATTTTTTAAAGTCAGTATTATAATATTATACGCTTTTAATTTTCTTTTTTATTTCAAATTAATTAAAAAAATTACTTTGAGAGTTTAATATAGTCTACCTACACTACATATATCAAAACATACTATAATAATTCTATCTACCTTTATGAACCTAACTTAATTTAATAAAATAAAAACCATAATAAACCTATGCACACGTTTTGTTTATTTAAAATTAATCTTATCACTAAATGTTGATGGTTTAGAATCTTTAAATAATTTAAACACCGTAATGAGAAACTCTTGTAAAACTTCCCACTCCTTAGTTTGTTCGTTGAGACGCAGCTTTACACTCGTCAACGCTTTTTTATAGCGTTCTTGAGGAGGCGTATTTTGAACGTCGACGACGTTGTAAAGCTTCACCTCAACGTAAAAGTCGCCTTCGGAGACTGTTGCGGTGCGTCGGCTCTGCCCTCCGGAAACCCTCGTCGTGAAGGAAGAAGTCGATACGTTGCCTCCGGCGCTTTGTGATGCGTTAGATGCAGCAACGCTTTCTTCCCCTTTCAGAATCGAAAAGATGTCTGACTTGCGTTTTTTAGACCTGTAAAACAAAGAAAATAAAATATGATGAAATACTGTTATGATAATATTTAGGAACTTTTATCATCATAATTAGATTCAGAGTTAAATAATCATTTAACGTTGCTCACTCCATACAATATACATTATTGTTAAATAATTATTATCATCATCGGTACAGGGATCCCAACCTGAAGCGAGGAAAGTACCAGGGCCGTGAAATTATCGTATTTTGACGTTTTTGGAGCAAAATTATCGTACACTCAGTATAATGGCTTAAAATACATTAAAAAATCATATAAAACGATAATTTTTATTACACTTTGTTTGTGTATACAGAACAGAATCAATGTATATTTAACTCCATACAGGCAGACGGGCTGAGAAGACAGACCACAGTACACAGATTTTATAAGCGTACCAACGTTTTGAAATTAAGAAATAAGCTGGCGCTGTTACCAATAAACAATAGTATCTCAATTTTTTATTGAATATGAGCGTAATTCTCAAACTTTGTGGTGTATGGAATTTATCGTGTATTTGCGTACATAATACGGAGGCCTAAATTATCGTATATACGTTAATTATAGTACGGTACGTTAATTATAGTACGGTTGGGGCCCTGCATCGGTACCTAGTAGTAGTTACCACCAAGCGATAAAAACGATAACCTATCAGATATAATATATATATATATATATATACGTACCACGAAAATTCCGGCTCTTGCAAATCGGGTGGTGTGAAGGATGGTGAATATGATGCATGACCGCGCTTAGCAAGGGCAGCAGCGTTAACGACGGGGGTGATCTTGCGCTTTGAGGCTTTTGGCTTCTTGGTAGGCTGCGACAACACCGACGGTGCTGTGGCCACGATTGCTTCAGATTCGTATTCAGAGTCCGACCTGAGAAAAAAAATAAAAAATGAGTATGGATGGAACAAAGATTTTAAAAAACACGTAATAAGACAATACTCACTCACATATTTCTGTAGATGTTTTCTCGAAGTGTCGTGGCTGCGCAATGTCAGGCGGCAGGCGGGCTGGCGGTGGCTGGCGGAGTCTGGCAGGCGGCGGCTGAGCAGGGTGGCAGGCGGCGGCTGAACAGGGTGGCAGGCGGTGGCTGAGCAGGGTGGCGGGCGGTTGGCAGGGTCTGGCAGGCAGCAAGATTCTCGAGGATGATGAACCAGCGAAGAATATGTCAGTTTTCTAATTTTACGCGATTTTATAGCAAATACTTTTTATGTGTCAGCAAATAATATTCCAATTCAAAAGATATTAAGTACCCGTACTTTAACAAAACAAGCAAATTTGAAGCTAATGGTCGCACCACCTTTGTCGCACCACCTTTGAAATCGGATCAAAGAAAGATTCCGCCTACTCGGATGACAATATAAAAACTCACACCATTACCCGACTACGATAGATTAAAAGATAGAAAAATTAAAAGTCAGTGCATAAAATATTACAATCATATTTTATGTGTTTAGATAATAAGACGGTATCTAATTATTTGAACTGTACAATACACCACACGGGAAGTATTACTATTTACTTTCTTACATAATTTAAGTTCGTTCGCAAAACAAAAAAACCGACTTCACATGCAGCGCAAGTCATTTTCAGTACTAAGTTTGAGGTATCTATCTCCATATCTCTGGAGATTCTTATCGGATCTCGTTAAAATTAAAATGGAACTACACTGTAAACATATTCTATTAATAATAATATCGTTTAAAAACTAAAAACGAACCGACTTCAATGCCGCGCTATTCATTTTCAGTACCAATTTTGAGATGTTTATCTCAATATCTCTGGAGGTACTCATCAGACCTCGATAAAATTATCATGGTACTACTACACTTGGAATATCTCCTTTCGAACAAAAAAAGAATAATCAAAATCGGTTCATAAACGACGAAGTTATCCGCGAACAAACATAAAAAATATCGGTAGAAATGAGAAACCTCCTCCTTTTTTTGAAGTCGGTAAAAAAATAAAAAAAAAACATTCTCCAAATCCACACACAGTTAATAAATGATGAGGTTCTGAAGTGACAAAAAAATTAAATTATACAGACGAATTGAGTACATCCTCCTTTTTGTGAAGTCAGTAAAAAAAAAAAAAAAAACAAATCAGTTCATAAATGATTGAGCTATGATATAATAAACAAAAAAGTAATTCGTACAAACGCTATCTGTTAAGTCCTCGTTTTGTTAAGTCGGTTAAAAAGTAATTTGTCCTAAGGCCGCTACACACCTTGAGTTTAAACTGCTCGTTTTCACTAAATAGTGTGACTATACATATGAATGATAGTTTAACTGAATGGTAATAATTATAATTTAAAATCGTTAATAAACCAAAAGAACCAACTTCAAATGTCGCGCTAGTCATGTGCCAAGTTTGATGTGTTTGTCTCCATATCTCTTGAGATAGTCATGAGATCTCGATGAAATTTAAATGAAATTACTTGGAAAGTATGTCCTTTCAAACAAATATAAAAAATATTCTAAATCGGTACAGCCATCTTTGAGTAATCGAGAAGCATACATAAAAAAAAGATTCCGACGAATTCAGAACCTACTCCTCGGTTAGGTGTCGGTTAAAATAGCATTTAATTAACTGTACAGTGCAAACTTAATGGTATAAAAATTTATCTGTACCTACAGAACAGTTCAATCGCAGAGTTAAAAACGAACGTGTATGCGAACCCTTAAAAGAAATGCTTACGATGTACATAATTGTTATTCAATCCATTTTACCTTGATACGTTTGTACCTACTATCTAGCGTGTGAACAAAATCATTCATTATATAAGTGTACGGTGTCGGCTGTGGTGTCGGTGAGTGTATCTGTGAGTGTAGTTCTGTAACTATTTGGAAATAACAAGTAAGTACCTAGCTTTTATTGTATAATATTTTGCAACGTACTCTTTTTTGGTTGATTCGAAAATAAAATTAAAAACCAAGTTTCTGTCGTATTATATAATAAAGATTTTCTCAATAACTAGAAATCGAAAAAATAAAATAGGTCTTCATACGACAAAAAGCCCTATTAACCGACTTTAAAAAAAGGAGGATGTTCTATGTTTCACTGTAAATTTTTTTTTATTTATTTTTCTCTGTCAATTGTGGTCCGATTTTTTTAATTATATATTTATTTCAAAGATTATACTTTTGTAGTGGTCTCATTGTAAATTTATCAAGTATCTCCAGAGATATGGCGATAATAACTGCAAACTTGCTACTCAAATTGAATACAGTAGCATTTGAAGTCGGTTTTTTAAACGATCCTAATTATTTTGAACATGTTATGTAAATGTTATGTAAAGAAAATAATATTAAAAAATTACATAAAAATGATTATTTTTCGATTGCTGTTTATATTAACTACACACTGATTTAATGTTTAGTTATTTCCAAGTTTAATTTGATTTATTCTGAGTAAAGATTTTTTTAAATTAAATTGTGTATTCTTAGTTTTAAACTAATGTGTACCAATTTATATTTTACAGGAACGACAAGCAGCAGGGACAATGAGATCTTCATGAATTTAATAAATTAAAATCCTTTAGATGAAAATGGTGAGTGACTACGCTTGAATTTTTATTAACGTATATACACACATTTCTTTAAAGTACAGAAAATATAAAAGAGCAGATTTTAATTTTGTAATATTTTTTGGTTTATCTGACTATACGATATGCTCAAAACACAGGTAGGTTAGGGCGCGATAATTTATCGTAAGTATTCCAACAAAAAGTCATTACGGCTTTAGTAGAAGTAGTAGAACAGGTTTATCTGACTATACGATATGCTCAAAACACAGGTAGGTTAGGAATCGCAATCGGTGGAGATAATCCGACCTTGGGCTCCCAGAGTGAAACTTACCATGGATCACTTAACCGATTGTGTTTAGACATCGCAAACGGCGAGAGATAATCCTGCCTTGGACTCTCAGGATGATACTTACCATGTTTTATCCAACCGTATGTGCTGAGACATCGTATGCGGTGAGAGATAATCCTACCTTGGGCTCTCAGGATGATACTTACCATGGATCATCCAACCGTATGTGTTACGAACACAGTTGATCAAAACTATTACTCCGGGGTCATTGAGAGTTCTAAAACACGTCGATCAAAATTATTACACCGGAGGCTTTGAGTTCTAAAACACAAGTGGTGAGAGATAATCAATTTTTAGTTATTGGGTGTTCTACTCCAGCTACATCTGTTGATTAAACGATATACCCAACTGCAACAAGTGAGCGCAGCAAGCGGAGCGAACGCAGTTGGGTATATCGTTTAATCAACAGATGTGGCTGGAGTAGAACACCCAATAACCACCTACTTGGGTCTGATTTAAGAGTTTTTAAAATAATATGCCTGAAGGCCTCCAACTTGGTTTAATTTTGTAAGTAGTTTAGCATAGAAACATTAATAAAGAATCATTGGTAGTAAGTAGGTACATGAACAAACTACCAAAACATATGAAACTAAAAATACACACCTGTGGGTATGAAATATGTCATAATAGGAGTGTAATATACCGATTTAACGCGTGATTCGAACCATGGCTGATTAATGATTGAAGGATTATGACTATGATTTAACTTCTGCTGAAATAGAACAAAAATAATATAACATATAGTGTAATAATAAAAATATACACGCCAATGTTGCCCCTCGGTGCCAACATAACGGTCCACCTTTATGGGGGGCCCATTCAGTGTATAGCAAGTTACCACTCGCCTTAACATTTTGAAATGAGGCATAATTGGCGGGTGCCGTACCTCATTATATAGACCAGGCATCAGACATCAAGCAGCACAAATCCATAGCCATGATAAATTAATGTACCATCTTTTTATAGTTTTTCATCACTCCATCCACAAACCATATTTATGTAAGCAAAAATTGTAAAGGGCCTCTTGACGTTGGCTTCGGCTCCGTCAATGCCTTTTAAAGGACCGGGCATGTTTACTAAAACAATAAACTATTAACTATAATATCCGTAAAATAGCGAAATAGAAGAAGTTATCACTCAGGATACAGTATTTCTTGTCCAGGTGGCATTAATAAACAAAAGTGTAACCTAAAATTATAGCTATAAGATTTTCTTTTTCAGTTTTATTGAAATCTTATCAATGAGAAAGTGCTGTAAACAGTAGCGATCTCGTTATTGTGACATTATACATCGAAAAATAGTAAAACCAAATAAGTATAGACGCAGATAACATGATACGAATTCATTCTAATCTGAAAGAATATTGCAATATTCATGACGAAAACTCTCTATAGAACAACAACTCAATATTAAAGTATCTCGGTATTTGGAAAACCCATCTTACATACGAATGGACGATGAACTTGTTCAGAAATTCATAGTAACAAATAAAAAATAACATCTTTCTAAGGTGTAACAATGTCTCAGAAACGTATAAAAACGTCATTAAATGACGTGCGGAATAGAAAATTCGTGATGACTAAATAACTAAGGAATCTGATACGGAAAATATTATGGCAAAACCTACATCTGGTTTCGCGTATTGTTCTCTTATAAAAATACTCTGATTAGAGCGTATTTTCCTTCTGTAAAAAGAAATGGCATCCGGAACTGCCATAAATATTTGCGAGTTCGCCATTCTCAATCTTGTGAGATCTTTACAGTATGCTTAATGTCAGATCTTCAGAAGTAGACGTCGCATTTAATGTGCATTTCAGAACCTTTTGTATCGGAGGATTAAAAAATATTTCCTCACTATAAGATGCTTACTAAAGCATCGAGCAGAAATGGCGCTCGGTATGCGTGCAATACGATTGGCTGCTATTCTATACATTTTGTTTGATAATCGTTCTCAGATCGTCAACGAAGTAAAAAAAAAAAACAAAATGTCATGCTCCGTATACATTATCAATCGATAGTTTTACTCGAATGCGAGTAAAAATAATGGATCGCAAAATTCATAGTTCGGATGCTCGTATTAACATTTACCTAGGAAAATTTACCGACCCGTGAGCGATGTGCCTTAACATTACAAATAATTAAACGAACACTATATTGTATTTTAATCTGAACATAAGCCGTCTATGTAGGCGTAAACAGCAAGTAGGACGTCAACAATCAAAATCTTTATATTGCTATCAGCTACATTAAAATCTACAAGCCCTTTTAGGAAGACTTATCGATATCTCAATCGAATAGACAATGAATTATAAATGACGCAGTACATGATTTAATTATCTGTTGAAGCGAAGTCGGAAAACATCGATTTATCTCTACCGATTAATCCAAGGCTGTGTTGGCGAAATAAGTGATTGTTTCGGTAAGTCGTATGCGCAAACTTACCTATTGTTTAATGATCATTAATCTTGTGATAATTATGCATTTCTTTCTGTATTGCTATTGAAACTTATTACTTGATGCTTCGAGGTAAAATGCCGAAGGCGACTGAAAATTGAAATGGTAACTGCAGTGATCAGTGCGTGTTTTGTGAGACGCTTATCAAGCAATGGACTGATAGCGGCTGATTGTGATGATGAAGGAACAGTGCTTAACAAATTCACTTTGAGAGTCGCGTGCCTCGCTATAATTTTGAATTGACGATTTTAATAAAGTTCATAACTACCTATCGTATATACTTGCCTGGTAATTCAAGAATACAGTAATTCGCCGATTTTTGATCTTCTTTTCGATTATATTTATAAATACCGGAACTCACTATATCGAATTGCCATCTACTGCCAATGAAAGGGACATTTTCTTTATAACATAACCAGCTAGCTTATACCCGCGACTTCGATCACGTACCTACACATTATAATTCGATGTATCTACACCAATAATTTTATCACTGCAAAGCTCTGTCAATTAACATTTGTGTCACCTGAGCTATTTAAGTTATGTGTTTATATCATGATTTTGTTTTCACAAAAAGTAGCCTATGTTCATCCGCATGCTAAAATGTATCTTCTTGTTAAACTCAGTAAGATCAGATCCGTTTAGGTATCAAACAGACAGAGTGACAGAATTACAAACGTTTTGATAATATTAGTCTGGATAAATGTCATTTGTAAAGTGAACTCGAAGGCCTCGGATGATAAGGTGCTAATCACATCTCTCTAAGCTAAAACGGTGGGTGTCGGCACGTAATTGAATTATTGTCACCCATCCAAAGAACTACGAAATGTTCAACTTAATCCCTCCTAAAAATAACAAACGTGGAACCTGATAACGTACATACAGTATTTGTGGTACAGCCTTTTCGATAGAATTTCTTGAAGCTATTGAATTTAGACTAAAGATTTTCTTAGCCTTTCTTTACATCAACTTCTTAAATGAACCTGCAGAAGCCAGTAGTAAACATATTTGTCACAGATCTCAAAATCTTCTGACTCATCCAATGTCATATTATCAGCATCGATGGCATCATCAGAAAGTGGTCAAGAGCTACCCAGTTCAGTATACAAAAGTCAAAATTAACTTAAAGTTTACGTCATTTCTGCCCCATGACCACTTCACCATATTAAAATACTGTAATGACTACATTTCTCTAACGAGCTACGTCAATGGTAAGTAGGTACTATAGACTTATTTTTAGAACCTGGTAGGTATTTGCCACTATTTCCAATTACTTATAAGTATCTTCCACTATTTCCTATATTTCCATGTCCAGCTTAGAATGAGCTCTAACGTTCCTACCATTTCCATAATTAGCTATTAATAAGCTGGAAGGCAGACATTGAGTTATATTTAGCACCTTACTTAGGAAATTAGCACAGATAAAAAAAACAGTTACTACGTAGGCATTAGCTAGACTTAGTGCATTATCTAATCTTTGTATAATGTTTTTATGATTTATGAGACTGTGAATGAGCCAGTCGATAGAGGCCGCCCTAGGCGATCGTATCATGACCAGATCGGAGACGTTTTGAAGAAAGGCAAAGTCAAAATAATCTATAACCGGCGAGCATGTATGAAAGTGGAAGAAGCGAAAGAGGTATGCAAGGATCTTAGCATGTGGAAAGCAGTAGTCTTTGCCTACCCTAACGGGAAAAAGGTGTGCCTTTATGTATATATGTACTTATAATGTTTAAGTTACTCATAAGTACTAGAGTTTTGTATAAATTAATACTAAATATTATGTTGCCATATTTATTCCTGTTTCGCATGCATTAGAAGCTAGGCTAGGTTAGATAAACTATTTCAGTGCAAAATTATTTAGCGAGATTGATAGTGGTTTAGCCGTGAAGAGGTCACAAAGAAACAACTGTTCTGACTGACTTTCGCATTTATAATACTAGCTCTGCCCGCGGCTTCGCCCGCGTGTTAAATAGTAAAGCTGTTTGACCATAAAAAGGTCACAAACAATCAAGTTAACTAACTGACTTTCGTATTTTATTTATTTACTGCGACCGCGGCTTTTTTCTGTCTTATAGGCTAGTGTTTGACCACTATCTCACCTGGTGGTAAGTGATGATATGGTCGAAAATGGTGAACTACTAGACCTAGAATACTTTACCACACAGGTGGTAGGAGCATATAATATCGATCTTCCACCTGACTCACTACCAAAAAGTAGCTTACCACCATCAAGGAGAAGATCTGCCGCATCAGCCTTACGGTGTTTCGACAGCACACAGCCGTTGAGAGTCAGAGTATTCTAGGCCTAGCGTGTTTGCCATCTTCGACCACATCATCGCTTATCACCATGCAAGATAGTGTTCAAACACTAGCCTATAAGATATATATATATATATAAAATAAAACATGGGCGGAGTCACAAAGTGCAGTTTCATCAACATCCAAAAGACCAATTACCCTTATCTACGCATATTAAAATTATATTCATGACTATTTCAGCTTGTAAATGCATCGACATAATAATCCTTGAACTACCTCCAAATTTTAAGTTTCAGTAATCAAACTTGAACTTTTCAATGACCTTTGCAGTTTCAGGGGTCAACTTCGAACAAAAGATGTCCTCTGCAAATTACACAATAGCCGTTCCGTATTAAACCTCGAATGCACGTGTTTCGCCAGTAACAAAGACATGTGTTTAAAATTATGTACAAAAACAAACGTGAAATCAGCGTGAACTAAAACATGATTATTATGATCAAAGTTTTTATGAATGAAGTTCACATTTGATCACATTTTTAGGGTTCCGAACCCAAACGGAACCCTATTACTGAGACTCCGCTGTCCGTCTGTCTGTCTGTCTATCTGTCCGTCTCCAGGCTGTATCTCATGAACCGTAATAGTTAGACGGTTGAAATGTTCACAGATCATGTATTTCTGTTGCCGCTATAACAACAAATACTAAAAACAGAACAATACTAAAAATAAACTGGCCAAGTGCAAGTCGGACTTGCACTCGTAGGGTTCCGTAACACAGTAAAGTATTCTATAAATATAATTTTTCGCAATTAAAAAATTAACTTTGTTTTTCATAGTATTTGTATGAAAAACAAAGTTATCTTTGCGGTCGCCATATCTCAAAAACTGTTCACTGTATCTCGTTCAAACCAATTTTCGTTGTTAGTTTTTATTGAGATCTACAGCATATATATTTTTTAGATTTTTCACTCTCATACTTTAAAAGTTAGAGG
Organism: Cabera pusaria; assembly: GCA_954871355.1. Taxonomy (NCBI): domain Eukaryota; kingdom Metazoa; phylum Arthropoda; class Insecta; order Lepidoptera; family Geometridae; genus Cabera; species Cabera pusaria. The sequence goes on from OX940892.1 coordinate 23,450,703, forward strand.
GGGAGGGGGGGACACACATTTTACCACTTTAGACGCGCCTATCTTTCAAATGATCGACTTTGAGAAAATATGATTTTAGGAACCTCAATGTAATTTTTATACCTATCCATAAGACCTATCCATAGACAGCCCACACGTCTAGGTTTAAAGAATTTTTTTTTGTTTCAGTTCCATGTATTGGATTTAACTTTTATATTTTTTATTTTAGTATAAATTGGAAAGCGGTTCACAGAGTACATCTACTTACGAAGTTTCAATTCTGTAGTCCAAACAGTTTCGGAATAAAATGGCTGTGACATACGGACGGACAGACAGACAGACAGACATGACGAATCTATAAGGGTTCCGTTTTTTGCCATTCGGCTACGGAACCCTAATTAAAGGGAGTCCCCATACAAAAACGTATTTTTTTACTATAGCGCCATCTATGAACGATGGTTTACCTTATTAACAAAAATAATTACCTACCCTAACACCTTTGAACGTTCACTTAGTTGGTGTTAGAAGTTCGTTAGGTATTCGTTAGATGGTGTTGTAGTTAATGAGCATGTTTAGTATTGACACGGTAATATAATATTACCGTGGTATTATACTGCGGTTCGGGACGCTCCGTGCGAGACAAAAGTCTGACTCGCATTTGGCCATTTTAATTCTATATATATGCCATAGGTACCAAACAAGCAGACGGCCCACGTGATGGTAAGTGGTACGTGTCATGCGTCACATCACTCACACGTTGTCAACATTACTTGAGTATTTATTTTTATTCCCTAAACCTCATATGTCTACTTCATTATTTTATGAAATACTCTGGTTCCACATTGTGACTGTAGGTACCACATGCCTCAGAAATCGTCCACCTCAAAACATTTGGTATTATTTTATAAAATTCACCACATACTTTTCTCTCAATCTCAACCAAAATAAAACACTTTTATACTTAATATTTTATTTTTTGACCACCCAAAGAAAAATCCAAAGCTGAGTAACAGTGCATCATGAGCCACACACGTTCTTTTTCTATCCTACATTATATATGCGGGTTGAAATGCTCGACGCGTGTAATTCACATCACTAGTTTGTCCAACGTGTTTTATGTGATCATAAAAAAAATCCGCGACACAAAAATGTGTCGTAATCGTTACATCCACACCTAATTGAAACATAAACACAGGAACACGTGTTAACAATGCTGATTTTGTCGTAAAATTTACAGCCAGTGTTTGTTGTGAAAACACACTTTCTACGTTTAAACAGGGAACTAAAGCTATTTGTCTAAAAATATGCAGAAATGATTGTGAAGTTAAATAATTTGTTATGTAATGTTTTGGGGAAAATATTTGTAACGTCAAAGACTAGTAAAACGACATAGATAGGTAACATACATAGTTATATTTGGAATTTTAGTGATCTTGGTTTGGGCAAAAGTGAGTTCTGTGATGAACGTTTGGCTAGGTGAAGCGATGATTTGTTCAAGTTATCGTTAGGCATATTGTGTTCAAGGCCTCAAGAATGACACTGTTCTCTTAAAATCACGTACGTAATAAAACAATGATGATAACTCATGCTACAGAACAGTTTGGAAAACCAAATATAAAAGGCAGTCATTAGATGCCAATAGCTACAAATCGGCCGCAGTACATTAGCAGAAACTTTCTGAGGTATATTAAAATAATACATACATGTTGTTGTTAGGTTAAGTAGGTAGTAAAAATCTTGCCTTTCACCTGAAGTAACTCATATAGAGTAAACTGTCAGCAAATTTAATTAAATGTTCGTTCAAAACATTCGTCAATAAATAATAGTACAAACAACACCCAATTCCTATCCACAGTACCGTATTCACAAAAATAATTTATCAAGTGATTGCGTCATAGTCGACCAGTGACGTCACACACTCGCACCCTGTTGTTCCAACTTGGCAACCATTCGGCTTTGTGTGCATTGTAGTAATTGTGATAAGCACGTGAGATCCAGACTGATGTATGTATTTTCACAAAGCGCATAAACAATACATGGTTGGATTTTTTATAAATTGTTTGAGAGCCAACAAAGTCCATATTTGTAACAATATTTACATAGTTTGCTCTGGCACTGCTATTTATTTAAAAACAGTATCAGTACAAACTATATAAGTAGATACTAAATAACTTTCTTAATTGGAGACAAGCAAACGCTTTTATAAAATATCAGCTGATGAAGGTGTCCTCTAAATATAAAATACTTGGAAGACCGCTTGGTACTACAATATTGCGCATATTTTATTAAGACAATGCAATTGGAATACTGACATCTGTCAACTCTACATATCGATATCAGTCACCCAATTTTCTATCATACAAAATTCTCCATTAAAAAAAAAACTAAATCTAAACTAAAATCATAAAAATATAAAAAAATCTAACTATCATAAGTATAAATACTGTATATTTTTTTACAATGGCAGTTATTGAAGCAAATAATATGTTTGAAGACATCAATAGCAGTGCACATGTTTTTTACAATTGCTTCAAAATAATAAAATAGGTAGATAGATACTTAAGTTAAGTATTATATAAAATTTAAGAGGGATTTTGCGGAAACCTTAGAGCTTACAACTAAGTACTATTGCTATCTCAAGCTATGTGCACTTTAAGATGTTTATTAGAATCAAAAGGATGCACTGCGTTAATAGAGGCAGTGATTAAACTAAGATTTACTTGCCTATATTTACAACGTTAATTATCTCATTAAATTAGTGAAATAAACAACTCACCGTCCATGGCGGTTTCCTGTGTTGCCACAAATAGGAAATCCCCCACTATTAGGTAAAAATTAAGGTGCTATGTTTACCACTTCACCTAATTATCGAGTGACATTGACTTTCGCAATGGCAAGGATATTTCGCTTTACCAAATGTGGATCAATGAAATATCCTGAATAGCGTAAATTGTGATTATGTAATTCAATTAAGATTATTTAATTAATATTTGTAAATAAGATGACAGTGAACTGAGGTAATGTTCACCTTGGAAGTTCGGATAGTTGCGCTAAGTGGATTGAACTTAAGAGGGAACGCGGGGTGCACTTTTCCATACAAATGTATTTCCCCGTTTCCACCTTGGAAAATGTTTCTAGAGCAAAATTGGCTTCTACAAAATATCAAGGTCTGCTGTAGCTACGCCCCTATCATTTGCTTTTATTTGACCAACCAACTGAACAACCAGCAAATAGAAATATTATTATTTTTATCTCCTCTTTAAGATTTTTGAAGGGCCATATTTATATTTGTAATTGGTTGGTTTAAAAAATGCAATTGATAAGGGCATAGCTACAGCAGACCTTGATTTTTTGTAGAAACAAATTTTGCTCTAGAACATTTTCCAGGGAGGTAACGGGGGAATACATTTGTAAGGAAAAGTGCATCCCGCGTTCGCTCTTAAGTCAGTTGTCCTGCGCCTCGAATCGCTACCATCTGCCACAGAAGCACAATTCCATCTTAATTGCCACTTAACATAGTGAAATTGTGGTCAAGTGTTTGTCTGTCAGGAATAAATGGCGCCGGCCATGCATTTAGTAACACTACAAAAATGCACAAGCTGAAAATATAGGTCACAAAGGTGCTTAAACGTTGGCAGATATTTTGAGGAAAATTCTTTCATGTTGTAATCAGATTTCGTGGAAAACAATGAAAAATACCGCACATTCATCTTCGAGTGCCAATATCTTACGAAATTATTGTTTTGTGGTTCGCGGTGAGCTAATAAGCCAGCATTTAGGTCAAAGATGTTAGTTTCGCGTAATAACACAACAGTATACTAAAAGTAAACAAGCTATTTTAGTTGTTTTATTTTTAGTATATTCTCGTTGAAAATGCTGGTAAGGTTGTGGTTGAATTAGCAACATGCAATCTTCAAGTGACACTAGCGATCAATTTACATAAGTCACCTCAGTTCATAACCCACAGATATATTTGAAAGCCTCGCAGCAAGTCTTTCAAGTGTTTTAGTAGTAAAACAATAATGAATAGTATTGCGATAATAAAATGCCGCCTGATGGTAAGCGACGACGTCTACTTATTACAGACAAGGGAGCATGCAACATTCTGGATTTTGCACGTTACTGCACTGCGCCTCTGTTACCTGGAGACATAAATATAAGTCTCACATGCCCTGTAATTTCACTGGATAAGTTATAGTAACTTTTACTAGTGAAGTATAGTATTATGTAGTTTCATAAATATGACAACATTAAAATAAATTACTAATAAAAATGGCTAGTAGTACCACGAGTTTGTGTGACATCATAGGAAAATCAATTTATAGACTGACCGCTAATTTTATCCCTTACAATAAAATGTGTTTTATTTTGTTTACACTAGGTTGTCGTACGAAAATAGAACAGGAATTCTATCTATATTAATGTCTGTAAGTCATAAGATGGTATCAAATAGTATTATTTGATCATCGTCATTATCTTGATGCCAAGAAATTTGTAAATATAATGAAGCGATTTAGAGATTATATTGGGTTAAAATAGACGGCCTTTCTAGAGCATGAAAAATACTGAAAATCTGATATTGTATAATCCGTCCGCCTCAGACATTTAAGGTCAGGTCCGATTTTCAGCGTCATCAGGCAATTGGCTATATTCAGCACAGTTGATCGCTTCTCGACCCGAACAGATTGTTTGCCCACCCTTTGTAGCGCTCGTCGTAAAAAGGACCGATGGAAAAACACCCGCAGCCTTCATGAGTGTCAACAAAAAAATTTAGGTGACACGGAAACCCTAAACATTGGCATCGAGTGGGCTTTTACTGTAACAACGAGACAAACAATGAATAAGAGCTACGTACCTACGTTATTTTTGTCGACCACCGAGGAATTTTAAGATTGTAGTGCATACTTTAGGAAATATAAAATTAAATATTATGTTTTCTTTGAAGTGTAACACACTTAATATTTTTGTAAATTGTTAAACACAATCCAAAATTTCATCGTACCAACGGGACTTGAACCCGCAACCTCCGGAATAACATGTTCCGGTGCTTTGCCAATTAAGCCATGGTGCGAAGTAACGTTACGACGAAATTAGTGGATTGCATTTGTTAACCCAATTATGCATTGGTGGCGCCATCTATGACTACTTATTACGTAAGTTAATCATTCGGAAGAAATCATTACAGTTTTCAAATCCGACGAGAGATGTTGCACTGCGTAAATCAAATATTATGTTTTCTTTGAAGTGTTACACACTTAATATTTTTGTAAATTGTTAAACACAATCCAAAATTTCATCGTACCAACGGGACTTGAACCCGCAACCTCCGGAATAACATGTTCCGGTGCTTTGCCAATTAAGCCATGGTGCGAAGTAACGTTACGACGAAATTAGTGGATTGCATTTGTTAACCCAATTATGCATTGGTGGCGCCATCTATGACTACTTATGACGTAAGTTAATCATTCGGAAGAAATCATTACAGTTTTCAAATCCGACGAGAGATGTTGCACTGCGTAAATCAAATATTATGTTTTCTTTGAAGTGTTACACACTTAATATTTTTGTAAATTGTTAAACACAATCCAAAATTTCATCGTACCAACGGGACTTGAACCCGCAAGGCTACATAATATTTGATTTACGCAGTGCAACATCTCTCGTCGGATTTGAAAACTGTAATGAATTCTTCCGAATGATTAACTTACGTAATAAGTAGTCATAGATGGCGCCACCAATGCATAATTGGGTTAACAAATGCAATCCACTAATTTCGTCGTAACGTTACTTCGCACCATGGCTTAATTGGCAAAGCACCGGAACATGTTATTCCGGAGGTTGCGGGTTCAAGTCCCGTTGGTACGATGAAATTTTGGATTGTGTTTAACAATTTACAAATATAATATTAGTTTTTATAGTTTTTTTAATATCTCAACAGATATTATAATGATTACGTAGGTTTTGCGAAAAATGGGCGTGTTCAATGCGCGAGCGCTGCTTTATAAGTAGAGACGAGATGCGCGATGTGTAATAGTATATGACGTCACAAGTATACGTCAAAAAGTGACGTAGCGAGATGTTGAGGGTTGTTCCCAAACGAAATCTATTTGTAAGTTGCTTGTATTTAACTAAGCCGCGTTGACAGTTCATGGGCGATTGTTAAAAATCACAAAATATGTGAAAATGAGGACTAGGCCAAGGTCCCACCTCATGAACACGCGCAAATAATTTAAAAACCCCTAGGCTTGTATTTAATGTACTGGAATCCGCGAACGAAATAGTTGATGAAATATAAAAGCTGTCATATATTAGATAAGAAAGTTAATCTTTCGTGAAATTGAATAATAGTACACGACAGATTTCTGGTAAGTGCCAAACAAATGGTTGGTCGACAGAAATGTGTCGTGTTCTCTTGAAATGTGGAATATATAAAAGGAAGAGGAAGTTAATGAATGTGTGTGAAGTGGTGTCGATGGAATGTGACCCAGATGCGGTTCGACGGTCGGGATGGAAAATAAGACGAGTGAGATCAAAATACATAAACATAGCATTACAATCAGACATGTACGTAATACCTAAACCAAACACGACAACATAATTCTATGTTATACAAAACACCAACGTATCAAAGCTTCGTATTAAAGTCAAATCAACATATACAATAAACATTATTACCGTCCTTATAATTCATTTAAAAACTAAAAATTTAACGATGTTTTGTAGACAAAATCATTTAACATCGACATCTATGACGTGTCTGGCAAAAATTGGATGTTTCATTTATACATAGGTACAGTTCATAAAAAACTCATCGAAAAAGACTTCTAATAACAGCAAGTTTATTTCATATGACATTTCTGCTCATTTGGCGCACCATTAATTAAAGAAATGTTACAAGAATTTCTGTGACCGTATCGATGACCCAGACGCAGTTTCAGATTCTACGAAGACTGTTCCAAAAAATTAGTTACACATTTTTCTACTTATCCAATGTATGTAATAGGTCATCTTAACTGGAGCTTGTATGAGACGGCTGCTAGTGCCAGTCATCGTTACGTCTTAATTACGCGAGTGGTATAACACTATTTTGGTATGCTCTGTTTTTTATTGGCATAATTTTCCAACGATAGCCGCACTCACTGCACGGAATTCATGGAATGAGGCGAGGCGCCAGTGTCAGATGTACTCCCACTTCACTTCCTCATTAGAGCATTATCGTGTTGTTGTGATCAAAAATGCTTTTAATTAACAAAGTGTCATGACGCGACATTGTTTTTGAAGAGCACCATACAATCTTAATGTTTGTAGATTTATCACAAAGTCACGAGTGCTCAGATTGCTTAGAATCTCAAGAAATTTTAAAACTGTAGAAGATGTAAACAGTTTCAACCAGACATATTTCGTAATATCGACGGCTCTGGTGATTAATTTAAGATTGAAGCCATCAAACGAACAATAAAAAACATTACACGTAATTTTATATTTAAATAAACGTTGAGTGGCAACTAGCAGCAGATGAAATAATCATACATCTTTAATTTTAATACCAGTTAAGTGTTCGAGGATGTTCCAAGAAGGTACGGAATACAGTTAAACTTACTCAATGGTTTGTTGAAATGTTTAACGATTAGACCACTGCCTCGGACGCTGTATAAGGATCGTAATAACATTTCTGGATAGTGAGTTTTATGGATATGGCTATTTAGCTGTTTTTTTTTGTAACGGTTTGCTGGTTGGTTCTTCATCTCTATTTCCTCCATGTAAAATTTAAAATAATTTATTTCGTTATTTCCGTAATGTATACTACTGAAATTAACATTTTCATCGTATTAAGTTTCAGCACTTTAGCTGGGAAAACCCCGTAATGTTATCGGGTAAGTATTTTAAAAGACTAATACAACATTTTCTAAGAATAAACACATTTCTTGGATTTAATCCTCGCGGATATGAAACATGCTTGTAATATACGAAATTTAAGATCTCCCAGTTCTTGGTAGAAGCACTCGTAAACCAAGCCCACTGGGATTTTTATGTCGAATAAAATTAGGTGTAAGGGATTAACATTCATATTGGGTTTTTCATCATTGCGCCTTGTTTATAAAAAATAACTCCAGATTGACCTATCTTTTAGTTCTATCAAAGCCAAGTACTAAACCTACTTCAAGTTTTACCTAACAACTTATTCCTTGCCTGCGTCTATTTCCCCATAATTACAATCTGGGGGTCTTCCAAGTGCCGAGTGAATAGGTATCTTCTAGGCAAGCGTGCTACATCTTAGACCACATCGTCACTGAGATAGTGGTTAATCGTTTGCCTTACATAAAAAAAATCTTTCAAAATACAGAAGAACTCGAATAACTGATTGAAGAGTTGCTAATTAATGTATCATCCACATAATGGTTATTCCATACTGAAGCAAAATGACGACAGCAATTCACTTCAGTCTCTTAAAAAAAACATTTCAAATTATGGATATTTCCGAAAACTGGGATGACATCTATAAAAGAAAATATTAAACAGTAAACACGAACCAGACATATCCCAGATTTTGACACAAAATTAATCACCGGTGACTAAATTGACTTAACTAACTCAGCGCTTTTAGGGAAACTAAAACTTTGAAGGTAAGGCTTTAAGTAGAAAAAGTACTGAAGAGGTGTCTGCAAATAGCTAGTCTTAAAATAGAGAAGGAGAGAATTATCCCTTAAGCCAAAGGATATTGCACAATATATCACTATAGAATGTAGGACAAGGGTAGTTCCAGAAATGGCATCATTCTGGCAGATTAAGCCTTCCGTCCGGATACGCATCCGATTCTAGGTCAACCCTCGAAATTAGTGGGCACGTTTCATTAGAGACAGTGATTTCAAATAGAAAGGGTCTGCGAGTAAACAATAATAATGTGGACTAATATGGCTTCATTATTGTAATCTGTATGTCCCTCAAGGCATGAGATTATTGTTACCTAACTAAAATAAGTAGATCCAAAGCTTTGGAATAAAATTCCATATACTTCTGATCAGTGAGTGCAAAATTACCCACTAGAAATTATATTTAATTTCCATATGCAAACTTTTGAGAGGTATCTTATAATTTTGTGTTTTGACATTATTCAAAATTTAGAATATCGATAGTTGCGAGATGAATTTAACAAACGGTTTTCCTTCTATCCCACTCTAGGTGAACTCTTGATATTATTAAATTATATTTACGGTTTACGATAAATATCAGTTATATTTCACGTACCTTGCATGCTTTATATAATTTATCACAAAATATTTGCTTCAGCTAGCTCCTTGTAACGTCTCCGTAACTTTCTCCCGACTGCTATCAAAGCTACACTCGCACATTCTCTTTTGAGTCCAGATTTAGACTACTTTTATGCCTGCTATTTCGTCCTCATTGAAGACCAATTTCATAAGCTCGAAATGCTCTAAAATTTTCTTATTACCTAATATGAACCTTCATTATTTGGTTTACGTAAATATGACCACGTTTCCAATTTCCGTCATAAGCTCAGCAGCAAGAGTCTGGTTCCAATCTACCGCAGATTACCCGAGCTATTTCTGTGTCGCGTTGGACATTTCCACCACATTGTTATCGAGTTCGTTAGTTCGATTTAGCATTGGCATTTACGTGTTCATAAAATTCATCATTCAGAGCATCATGTAATGCTTGCTTATTTCAGTAGTTCCTATTATGGTATGCTACTATTCCGGTGACTGTAACGATAAAAATATATACCAATATTATTACTAATTAACTTTTCTTACTTATTTGATTTAAGTTACTGTTCCGGATTCTGTTATAGATTCATTCAATTTTGGTAAAACGTAAAAAATCTGCTTTATATGAAGATTATTTCAGCACGTCTCCTGTGAAGTCTAAAATTTTCCTATTAGCAAAACTCATTTTTGTATGTCCTTTAGTCCTAGTATCCGAATAAGATCTTATTCGGATTAAAAATTTACTTCATCTGTAAAAACTACTTCAAATTTCCGTTCTGATTTTGGCTTTTACCTGTTCTAAGCATAAAAGGACAAATCTATTTTCGGCCTTACAAAATTAAATTACTTTTCTTCTAAATTCCAGCCTAATTACGGAGAATATTGAATAACTTAACGAAAGAGCCACATTGAAAAGGATGTTTAGAAGTAGGCCATCTTCATTTGATAACTTTGTAAGCTTTATTGTTATGACTGGCTATAAATGACTGCCAATATTATTATATTCGCAGTCATTTATCATATAATATAAATTTTGGTAAAAAAATATTATTATTTTAATGCTCAAATTTAAGGATAACTTGTAATGTTACTCGTATATAGTTTATATTGTCTTTATAAATAAATTGCATAAATGAAAATTGGCCTTGATTATACATACATTTTTGTCGTCATTCTCAGCTATTTCAGATAACAGGAGACAGATCTAAACCAATATCAATTTAAGTGATGATGACACGTATACAGAAGTTTTAATTAACGCCAATAAAATATAATATGAGGATGCAATATACGAAAAGCTGCAGCGTTCCACTTACTTAAGAGCGATGACATTATCACAAATGGCCATGCTGCAACATCCACAACAATTTAATACCGTAACTGACTTGCACTATGTTGCGAGTATTGTTTTAACTAGCTATTGACCCGATTCGATAAAATCTACAAAAAATATTAAATCGATCGAGCTCGTTCTGCGATCGATAGATAAGATGTATGAAGTATATTCAGTGTCACTTTTTGTGGTTTCAGTGCCCCGGGCGCGTCCTCTCCATCTCTTTATAAGGCAGTGTCCGAGTCCAAACTGTCCGATCACCGCACACGTCGTTCGATTACGCAAATTGGACACCGAGCCGCCCTCAAATTATCCGCAGCCGCCGTCATCGACACATAACGACCTGTCTCAACACCGTAGGAAGTGATTATTGTTTATTTTTGTAATTGGCGCGACAGGAAGTCTCGCAACACACTGCGATAACTCAGCGAATTAAATGAGACGATGGAAATGAAGCGATTCGGACCACGACGACAGGTACTTGAGTAACTCCGTCTGTGGGTGAAATATTGCCAATTTACGTCAGAGATGCAAAGGTTCGAGCCGATAAAGCTTAATTTGGAATTTCGTAAAACGTACTATCGGGCGTTGGTGAAATTGAATGTTACAATCGATGGTTTCAACCGCGTTAATATCGACGAGAAAGGAGATGATTGGATAGTTTGCATCAAAACAATCTCGTTGCTTTAAGGTATACTTTCATGGTTACCATTAAGAAGCAGATAATTTTTGGGATAACTGTCATTTTTTAAAACAGAACTTTACGTTAATGGAGGGTGCGCTGGATTTTTGTCATACCATTTATCACTTGTTAACCTGTCTCGTGTTCCTAGTTTTCATCATGCTCACGATCCACGTCTGACACGTCATTTCAGGTCGATAACCCTTTGCTGATTTAGGGATTATACAGCAAAACCCCACCGTCGAGAGATGAAAGACGCCCACGAGTGTTGTTAAGAAAACTCGCGAGTATGATTTATTGGACGCAGGAGCAAATATTACGGCGGCCGTTCAAGGCTGTTAGTGTTTATAAATAGGGTCTGGTCTGACCACTGCGGTTACTTTGCCTAACCAGTTTATTTGCAGACCTATTTTTTTGTATCCTTGTTAATGTAACCAGCTCTTTGGCTATATTCAACTCCCGATAGGTCAAAACGAGTATTGTTGTGCTCAAAATAACAATGCTTTTATTTCGGCAAGTTCTAAAATAAAAAACCTTCTTGTCTAAGAGGTGTTGACATCCATTCCGTTCCTAAAATAACTAGGCTCAACGGTGCAACGGTGTTCAAACATTCAAACAATAGATATTCCGTTTAGCAAGATGCCGCAACATCTAAATTTACCTGTATAATATAACCTGGTTAATAGCTTTGAGTTTATTTCCAACATGTTTATTTCGCAGCCCGTTGAGTGGTGCACAATGGCGAACAATTATAACTACGTTAGCAGCTTATATATCTCTTGTTATGTACAATATAACAAAAGCAAAGTTATTTTTGCTGAGGTCGAGCACCTGCGCCAAAATTCCTTGCACCCATCGTCGTATGGCATTGGGCAGCTTACGTAGGAACATGAACCAAACGAATGAAAATCGGCAACATAACATCTTAATTCTTTAGGTACTTCCCGAAATGGATCTGGGTAATTGGAAAATATTTTTAAAACGACGCCAAAGTAAATAAAATTAAAAGCTTTCATCGATATACAAGCTGGAGAAAACCAATAATAAAACATCATACATTTGAGAAGATACATAAATTTAACTCAATAGTACCTGTATTAGTGACTGTAATAACGCGTAAAATCTGAGATTACATCAACACTATCAGAAATATGACAAGTTTGGACTATTGAAAATGAGAAACCTTTACCTGCCGTACAATTATAAAGATTTATACGTGTCGTAATGGTAGATTGAAAAGGTGAACCACACAGACAATTCCCGTTTAGGTATTCTATAGCATAAAATAAGCATAAATGTGCCATTCCTAATATTATACCTGCCACGTCCGATTCTAGAAACATCACTGACTCCTATTTTGATCATCTAATGGTAGGTTGGTTATTAGGGTAAATGTTTGTTTCCGAACTGGTCGTGCTCATTAGCCTAAACTATTTTCAAACATTCTGTTCTGGGCGTTCACTTCTATTTTTAATTACCTACCAATTTTAAATAGATTTTTACTTATATATATATCAATATTGATAAGTATATCAATATTGATATATTATCATGATATATTTATGATATTTCTACTATTTCCTCATAATCACCGTCTTCGCTAATATCGGTAAAAAATAGAAAAAATCAAAAACAGAATAAATGTATCCAATGTTCTGATAAAATTCCATTGTCACATTTATCTGTTTTTGCTAACAAGACTTGACTTTTAGGAACAAAATTGGTGGATAAAAGCAGCACTTACGTAGCCTTTAGTTTTCAGATACTCAGCATTGTTGCTATTGCATTAGTCATTTTGAAGTTAATTTGTCAAAAAATATAAGTATCACATCTGGTGTACAATGCAATGTCTAAATACTCTTAATTGACACCAATTTAGAAAATACATAATGAATAGGACATAACTAACGAATACTTGGTACAATGGGCGGTCTTATCGCTAAAAGCGAGCAGACATAACATAATAGATAGAACAAGGACAGTGGTGTGTATTTTAAACATTTTATTCAGAATTATTATATTTATAAACTACATAAAAACGTAATATCTAGTGTCTAATCATGTGTAGCATATATTGTCAGAACAAAATTGTTTACTCGTTTATCATTTGCAGTTTAAGAGCGAATGGCTGATGTATCTTTGGCCAGAAATCATTGATTGCTTGTTCTTCATCCATTACATAAAATTCTTGTTTAACTCCATCCTTGTGATATAATCGAACTTTTTGTCGTTTTGTTGGCTGCGGTTCTTTGGAATATTTATTGTCCATGTAAAGAAGAATAATGATCTTGATTTGTATAAGCTCGACCACTGCTTGATAAAAATCAGGTTAGTCAACTTATTATGCAGTCTTTACTATAGTTTATCTCTTACTCATTCCTAGTCTGTATGTCATCAAAATCTTAGTTTCTGATATATATATTTTTAGTTAGTTTTTAAAAGTAGGTAGCTTTTGACCACTATCTTACCTGATGTTAAGTGAAGATGTGACCGACGATGTAGCAATCTTCATTTAAATTAGCCTTAAAATCTATTGCCTCAGATGATTACACTTGGCACTTTGCAGCCTTAATAGTTAACATTGCACTTGCTTCATAAAGTCTTCACTGTCTATTTGGCAATTTGTACCGGAAACAAATTACTAATTCTTGACTGAAATTTTTATGATTTAGGCAAAGAAGTCAAACTTCACTACTCCTGAAAATTGATCTTACTACAACTCCGTACAATCACCTACCTAAAATGATTTTAGTATACGTATCCTAATGTAGTTTTAGATTTAGATTAAGATTTACCAATGTATAAAATACTAAATATACAACTAAAGACAACGGTTTTGGCACTGAAAATCAAAGAACTCTACTTATTTCGATGCTTTGTTAAGGTCATCATTCATGTTTCATATTTGTTTTAGAAATCGTTTTGTAAACAGCGACTAAATTTAAAAGTGAATGTAACTGGGTATTTTTATGTAGGATAGTACATTCACATATGCCAGGGTATGTAAACATTTATTCGTTTTCATTATATTTATATATGTATTTATTTCCAAGTCCTTGATGGTCCTGGCTCACTTTAAAAACACATTAAAAAACCGCTTCTCGGCATATTTTCCTGCCTTCATAACATAATTATTACAACACGATCGATTTTAGTCGTTATAACAAAAGTGCATAGGTCATGAGCGCCAAAAACATTAAACAGAATTTGCCCTTATCGTCGTGATGTCGTATTTATACATTCAAAGGTTGACTCTTCAGATACTCGAGATTTGCGTCACAGGACACGAGTGAAAACGGATGAGGAAAAACTTTTTCATTTTACCAGAAAATATTGTGTTTTTTTTAGTTATCAGGAAACAGTTTGTCTTAAATCAAAATCATACTTTTTTTACAACACAAATTTCTAGAAATATTTATTTTAGATCAGCAAAATATCAATATTTTATTTTAAAACTTTCATAAAGCGATGTCGTTGATTGATGTAACTACCTAATAGTGTGAGAGTGTATAAACATATTCTAAGTTTTCATTCAATATTGGATGAAATTAAATTAATTGTAGCTCAGTTAGCTAAAATTAATTGAATTTATTCCACATTAGATCAGACCATGTGTATCAGAATATGTTTTAGCAATAAAAAAATTGCGTCGCTTGTAAAATAAATTTGCGTTATTTTTGCTTCCTTGTTAGCAATATTTAGTACTGACACAAAACTTTCAGTATCGTCGTAAAAATAACTCACATTGTAATCACATGAACTATTTTATCTTCTTATATTAATTTACCACCAAAATAGTAGCCTTCCCGTCGTAAAACGGGCAAGTGCTTGGTGAAAATGGATTTATTGTATGGCCATTATTTTTAATAGTTAATTCGTTAAGATTGGGTTTATTTCTATTATATTGTGCCGTGTTCACTATAAATTCAGCTAGTTTAATCTCAGCTGGATCTATGTGTGCTTCACTGTGCGTATACGTTAAGATAATTGAATTATTTGCCATTTTAATTAATTTTGAAGTAAAATCTTCTTTAGCGGCGTTGTGCACTTTTCTTGGGATGGGTAAAAAATGTTAAGCTCGCGTCAGGGTCGCGTATCCTGATCGTAAGACGAAAATTCGTAAGACGGAACGTAGGGCGCTTGCGCTAGGTGTCATTCCAACAGAGCGCAGGGCGCTTGCGGGAGGTGTCATTCCAAAATAAAACTGGCCAAGTGCGAATCAGCATCGCGTCTCTAATCGCACACTTAGGGAGGGTTCCGTACAATACGAAACATAACGAAACACAAGAGTTTCAACCTCATATATTTGATTAATTGATATTACCAAGAATATTTGGTTTGGTCGCGATTTAGAAAGACGGGGCTCGTTTACTAGCGCCATCTATGTCATTTTGCCGAAACTAATTAGATAGATGGCGTGTAAAACCACGTTTTTTGTATGTATCTTTAATTTTTAACTTTATTTTGTTTTTAGTATTTGTTGTTGTAGCGGCAACAGAAATACACCATCTGTGAAAATTTCAACTGTCTAACTATCACGGTTAATGAGCTATAGCCTGGTGACAGACGGACAGACAGACAGACAGACAGACAGACAGACAGACTGACAGCGGAGTCTTACTAATAGGGTCCCGTTTTACCCTTTGGGTACGGAACCCTAATATTCAAAAATGACGTGTTCAAGTTTTCACTTATGCCGGCACTCCCGGAGTGCAACCCGTTGTTTTTTTTTATCTATGGATTATGTAATCATTTGCATATGCGCTTTTTGTGTGTTTATGTACCTTTAAATAGGTCGTGTACCCATATATTTACTTAAAACCAATATCACGACCAAATCCTTTAGAAATTCTTTGATCTCATTTTTCCTCTACCTATCTCACTACTTTGTTCTGACTTGTGTTCTTAAAAAGAAAAATGAGGAAAACACCAAACGCTTCAGACACATCTTGAAAGGATTCTCGGAAAGTTAAGCTAAAAGGTTCCTTATCATAAAGCTATAAAGAACCCTAAAAGTAATATATCGTAAAGTCGTCGGCTAGCTGTAATAATACACTTAACATTATGAATATTTGAGCATGGGCCAAACATCACAATAAATATCGTACCAATTTTCATATATTAATCATAATAGTGCAGTAAAAAATAAGCCCTGGGCGAATTGAGTTTTATCAACACTATGTACTCTATTGCCTACATAATAAGGTTACAATTTTGGAAAATCTTTTGCAAAGTCCTTGAGAAAACTTGTTTTTGCAATATTTCTTCAATAATTTCTATTAGGTATCGATCGGTGTCGATCAGTGGATCTTAATAAATAAAAAATATGGTTTATATATTTAACTTTATGATCAAAGTACTTATTTTTTACGCCCTAAGCCTTTACTAGTGTTAAGGTACCGCGGCGTCCTGCGTGCGCGATGTAGGCGGCGTTCAGATAGGCAGTAGTATTTGTACCAGCCTCAGAGTAACAATTACTATGGTACTTTAGTAATTGTTACTCTGAGGTACTGACTAGTTCACAAGAAATGCGATCTACGGCGATCAGAAAACAATAGAAATTCAGATCGCGAGCGCGCACGCGGACGCAAGACGTCGCGGTGTGGTCGTACCTTAAATAATGCCTGTCTTGTACTATTCATTATTCTGTGGCCTGTCTTATTTTACCTTTGGCCATCTCTGCTAATATTCAGTCAAATCAGTAGAGCTACTCAGCCGTTAATATGGGATAACCAAACATAATATTGGGGGAGAACTGCATCAAGTAGCTTGTTTCTTATTCAACCATTTCAGCAGCCACATGTTGAGAAGGAAAAGTTACTAGTTAGTATAATAGGCGATATAGAAAGAGTATCTTCACTGCATCTTATGGACATGATAAAGATAATTCATTTGTAATATTAATGTATGCAATTTGGTATAATATAATTATGATGTACATTCATGTTTTGCCTATAAAGGCGTACAAATAATATTAAATAACATAATTTATAGCACTTTAATGCAATGAATAAACTTATCTTATAAGGTTGAAAAAATATATAAATTAAATTAAATACCTTAAAAAATCTTTAAAAAATACCTTATAAAATCAACAAAATAATTAAAGAATTCTTTCTTTATATATACTATAATAACTAATTACTAGTTAGTCAAATATTTATCATTTATGCAGGCATAATATTCAAATTTAAAATCACAGTAAGTTGAGTCATAGCTTGTTATAGTTTGTCATTTAAAAAATCACCTATTTTATAGTAACATTTTTCATGTAGTAGATTGCTCAGTTTCTTTTTAAATAAATGTAGGGTCAACAGTTTTATGTAATTTGGTATTTTGTTATAGATAGCCGGCGCCATGTATAAAACTTTTACTTAAAAGGCTAGTTTTGGTTTTGGCGCTGGGTAAGCATAATTTTTTACTGTCACGTCTGTAGCGATTACTCATGTCTGAAATTGTAGGAAACAAATTAGGGTAGCTTTTACAAATTTTGCAGTTTC
This sequence comes from Cabera pusaria, assembly GCA_954871355.1. Lineage (NCBI taxonomy): Eukaryota > Metazoa > Arthropoda > Insecta > Lepidoptera > Geometridae > Cabera > Cabera pusaria. The sequence goes on from OX940892.1 coordinate 23,468,424, forward strand.
AAGAATGTAAATTGATGGAAATGTCAGAATACGATGCTTTTTGAAGAGTGGTATGCAACTTTCAGTAGGTTTTAAATTAAACATAGCTCGTATACACCTTTTTAAGGTTCCGTAATCCTGACAAGGAACCCTTATAGTTTCGTTATGTCCGTCTGTCTGTCTGTCTGTCTGTCCAAGTGTTTTTATTAAGAGACCGTTAATACTAGAAAGCTGTAATTTTGTAGGGGTATGTATATAAATTACGCCGACAAAGTGCTGAAATGAAATATTGAAAAAGATTTCTTTTTAGGGTAGCTCCCTTATATGAGAAGTGGGAATGATTTTTTTTTTAGTCGACTCCCCATTGTGTGGGGTATCGTTGAATAGGTCTTTTGAAATGACTTAAGGGTTCATTCCATTTACGAAATATTAAACTTTAAAGTGCAAATTTTTGTTCCGGTAGGGCGTCCCCCCCCCCCCCCCTCTAAAAGCTAAACTGCTGGCTTGAAAAATCTAGAAAAAATTGTGATAATAGTACATTTTATGAACTTTAAAGGAAAACTATAGCGTTTAAGACAACATTATTACTTTAGCAGTAATAGTCGTTGAACTTGGGTGTTGGATAATTTTGTACCAAATACAAAATCATTAGAATGAATCCTTTAAAGTGACAAAGACCTAGTAGTACCTAGTTCCTTGTTTTTAACGGGTAAAGACTTGCATTGAATAACGGGCTACTACGGAACCCTACACTGCGCGTGGCTCGACACGCACATGGCCGGTTATTTGGGCTTTAAAAATAATTTCTTTGTCAGTAGAATTCCCCCAAAAAAATATTCCATACCTTAATATAGATGCTACCAGCCCATGATACGCTGTTAAAAGTGTTTGTGTGTTGATAAAAATTCTATCTGCTTTTTACGGCTAGAATTCTAGAGCCATAGATAATAATCTAGAGCAGTAAACAAACAGTCGCACGCTCATACGTAATCCATCTTCGTGAAAGGACAAAAGCGCATCCGATGACGTACTCGTATTTCCGCAGGCTCCCAGTTCAGTGGGTCAAGGGCCGCTCTTCCGTCATAGTCCTGCAGGTCACGGCCCTTTTCTGACCGCCCTGGAAATGCTAGCGCAGTATCTAAAGTTTCCTCTAGTACAACGATAGGTCTTAGTGTATAAATTTGAGACAGCTTGTGAGTTTGGTAAGCTCAAATTCGAGTATTCATAAAAATTATGAAAATTGCAAATTAAATTAATGTAAGATAGGTTTTAAATCCTAATTTTTATGTGCGTGTATTTAACATTACCGTTGAGCATGTATGAAGGCAAACATGAAAGTGGAATAAGCGAAAGAGGTATGTATGAAAGAAGTAGTCTCTGCCTACCACAACAGGAAAAAGGCGTGATTTTATGTATGTATGTAATAGACAAACATATTATAAAATGCAATAGTTTTTTTTTTAATAAAGATTACTCGCAGTGTGGGTTGCGAATTTACTAGTATTCTTGTTAACCCCTAACAACTAAGCTAAATATGCTTGTGCCTGGAGTGGGTTCACGTCAATAGTGCAATGGGTGGGGTGGGGATCGAACTCACGACCTCTCGATCGCCAGTCCGACACCCTATCCATTGGGCTATTGCCGCCTCATTTTATTTGTTTACGGCATTATATTTATATTTAGTCAGTTTGTTTGTGACCACTTCACGTTCAAATAACTCGACCGGTTTGGCTAAAATGTTGCATGCAGGCGGCCAATACGTTAGAATTTGTAATGGAATACATTATAATGCGGACGAAGCCGTAGTGCGTCGATAGTATTGCATGATTCGGTCGGAATACAATTATAACCCATTAAAGTGTAGAACCAGACCATAGTAAATTAATGTTCTATTGGTATGTTGATAGTGAGGCGAAATTACACTTTGAATTTTAATCAAAGTTTTATATTGATAAAGGAAAAAACCTACTCTCAAATAGAAAATGACTTATTCATACTTCCATCAAAATCAAGGATTTATACGCGTATTCCGCGTGGTACTGTTTCCTCTAATAGGGTTTCAAATCACGTGCACCCCAGATTCCACAATAACAGGATTACTTGAAGGTTGCAGCTTTATGTCAGCTTTTATGGGACTTAGATCCGAGGCTGACCTTTAGTTTAAACCTGGGTTAGTGCCCATAAAATAATATTACTGAGGTTCTAAAGGTTTAACGTTGTGTATACTTAGCTTTTTTATTTTTATCTAGTTCAGTCTATCTAACTCATAGATAATGCTGTATTTTGTTTATATTTTAAATTGGATTCTAAATGGGAAGTACCTATATCAAACAAAAGTAGAATTTTCGAAATCGGTCCAGGCGTCTTTGAGTAATCGGGGAACATACATAAAAAATAAAATATTACGACAAATTGAGAACCTACTTCATTTTTCGAAGTCGGTTAAAAAGGACGTTTCTAGTCTTTTGCGATTTGTTCATTTTATTAATTTTTATTATCTCTACAGATTAAACAATCATCAATAAAATAAGGTTGAAGATGCTCATCAATTTCCATCACATATATTTTAATAACGACACCAGTGAATTCTTTTATATATTTTATGATACTAAAAAACTAAAAAAGAAATGTAGCAGTGACATGATTGCGATACCAGGGAATTCCCGTTATATTGTCTGTGACTAATATTCTTAAATAAAGCTCTCTATATCCCTTTGATTTTATAACGCCAATCAAATAACTATAAAATGTGTTGACATGTAAAATTTCACAAGAGTTTTACGTGTTAAAATGTGTAGCCACACGCTCTGATTACGAAGGACTTTAACTGCGATTTTTGTATATGATATTGGTACCTATTTATCTAGTTTTGAGAAAAATCGAATGTCATTAATATTTATATCAGAATCAATAGCGATATCAGGGGACCAGTTGATTAGATAATATTTAAATCAAAAATGTAAAACCACCCCTGACTGATTTGTACCTATATGTATAATTTTGTTCATTGCGACCATTCCAATGAGCCTAACACGCCATCTCAGATGAGGAGTTGAGATCAATCTGCAGATTCAAGGAGATGTCTCAGCATTAGGCCAACCTTACCATATTTTTGCATTGAGATACACGTAATATTTTTGCAATATCATTGAAGTAACAGGCTACTGAATTTCCAATTAATACATATGATTTGACCACCGTTATCAATATTTCTGTGGATTTGACCACAGAACACGGATATGATTTGACTAATAACTACGCTGAACAGACGGCAGCAGTGTGACAGGTAAGTAGTGCGCAGAAGCGCCATTTACATTTTTTTGACGTCCGCGGTCAAAGGACTACGAGTTTACGAATGTTGCTATCGTAGTTTTTTTTACCAAAAAAGAGCTGATAAAATTTAAACGACTGAACGGATTTTCATGAAAAAAAGCTAAGTCAAACACTCTCGACGAAGACATCTATCAAACAAAATAAATTACAAGTAAAAAATATTTTTAAAAACAAGCTTTTATCCGGGACAATGAACTAAAATATTAAATATAATAAATTCTAGTAAGCATTTGGCGTGTAGGTACTTAACTTTTTAGTAGGTAGGTATAGATGACGACTACCTATCTACTACCTAAGTAATTAAGAGTACGCATGATGTTTTAAAATATTCCATGGATATTTGATGTGATTATGGGTAGTGTTCTCCAAGGAAAATCAATCGACTCGGTGGGGCTATGTTGCTTTATAACAGAAATGCCATGGCCACCTTACAGCTTGATCATCAGATCCTGGCTATCATATTAGTGTAAAGTGCTCCTCAAGACGAATCATTTGAGCCTAAATTTACTGGGGTTACGTTATTTTATCACAGATATGCCGTGGCCACCTTCCAGTTTCATCACCAGTCGCCAAATATCATCTAGGTGTAAAGTTATCTTCAAGACGAATCAATCGACCCCAAACTCGGTAGGGTTATGTTGATTTATCACATAGATGCCGTGGCCACCTTCTAGCTTCATCATCAGACCCTGGATATCATCTAGGTGAAAAGTTCTCTTCAAGACGAATCAATCGAGCCCAAACTCGGTAGGGTTATGTTGATTTATCACATAGATTCCGTGGCCACCTTCCAGCTTCATCATAAGACCCTGGATATCATCTAAATGAAAAGTTATCTTCAAGACGAATCAATCGAGCCCAAACTTGGTAGGGTTATGTTGATTTATCACAGAGATGCCGTGGCCACCTTCCGCCTCCATCATCAGACCAGCTCCATGGTACCATATCATTGTATTGTCATCGAAGATACATAAGTACACCAAATTTGAGTCCAATCGGACATCGGCAAGTGGGTCTAATTTAGCTTCCAAGATTCCACCCGAACATACATAGTGACATACATACATACATATATAAATACATACATACATTGCAAGTTAAATAAAAGCTTGTAACAAACTAAATCAAAATCGATTCATCCGTTTGGGCGCTACGATGCCACAGAGAAACACACACATACACAGATACACATATACACAGACACACAGATACACAGATACACACGTCAAACTTATAACACCCCTTCTTTTTGCGTCGGGGGTTAAAAATAGGATATTAATATGTTACGTATGACAATACATTGTCACGCGATTTGACGCGTTTTTTGATATGATTTGGAAATGTTTTCTACTCCTATCTACATATCATGTCGTAACTGTTAAACTATACCTTTCAACCAGGGGCCTTATTCAGTATGACCCATGAGATAACGCGTTCCTTAACGCGCCGCGTCACGTTATTGAATAATTGTATTCTGAATGCCACACGACAGGTAAATTATACAAAACGCGCGCGTTACACGTCCTCATATGTCACGATATTTTGACAGCTCAGAATGCGCTCATAACCTTACCCTCCCGCGTTTTAATTGGCATAGAGAATACCATAACGCGGAGATAACGTAACACGGCACGGTAAGACTTTAAAATGGCCATACTGAATAAGGCCCCAGATTCACCCTACTATTTACTACAATAAGTCTAAATATTAAAACTCTTTTTCTTTACGATTTCCATTTCAGCTCGTTCTCGTACTGTATCTGTATTCCTTCAGTCATAATTACATTAACACGTTTAGCAAATATCCCGATTTTTTGTAATAGAAATGATGGTAACCCTCAGATGAAACATCTCATAAATACTCATCTAGAATGCTACAAGGTGTAGTAACACAATATATTTTAGACTTTTGAAATCCATGTCATGTGTTTTTGAAATATTTCTATTCGTCAAATACCTGCATGATCAAAATTCTCTTGGAAGATTTTTTTTCCAGGAATATACCAAGCTCCAAGATTTAGTATGACAATTTTCTTAAAACAATTACTTGGAAATTCACACAGTTATTTTATGAAAAAACATACACGTTATGTTTTCTTTCATATTTATATTAACTACGCATTTATATTAAGAGGCCTACTACTCTAAATAAGTACTTGTTCATAATTATTTCAACTTAGAGCATATTTCCACCGTATTAAGCTGTTATTTAGATAACCCTATGTTAAAAGATACTATTATCTATTTATATAGATTTCTGGACAATTTAACACCAATATTTAAAAAAAATAATCAATTTACGCATTTGTCTAGCCAATAAGACATATTTTTCTAATGATGTGTTTTAATAAAATAATTAAATCATTTGTCTGTATCATCATCGCAGCTTCGACAGAAGTAAGAATTTTTAGCGTGATGGAGCCAATAGGGTATTACACCCATTTTTGTCTCAATTAGATTTTATAGTGCTAATGAACTACTAAAATATTAACAAATTTTTTTGTCAATCGTTAAGTGCAATAAAAATACATAGAAATTTTGTATTTTTCAAATTTTGCGCGTTATTTGACGAAAACGCTGGACGCAGTGGATGCCATATTACTCTATGGTCATGACGTCAGTTGGCTGTGTAAACAAATGCAGGGATATGATAGTTGACAGTTGACACTTCTAAGTTTACATTACCTTACCTACCTTACATTACCTTATGACGTATTAACATAGCGACACTGTTTTATGGTGTAACAGATTAAAAAAGCTGAAACCTATGAATTGAATTTTAAAATTTAGTTACTAACTTAACTAACTAACGTTTTTCGACTGATTTTTGCCTTAGCTATCTCAATAATATATATTGCGATTTTTTTCTCATATAGAGTAAAATATATTCACTAATTCGATAATTGCTAGCAAAATGAATAACTTTATAAAGTAGTTATATATAAAATATTGTTTTTTGGTGTTTGCATGTCCAATTATTAAAATATACGCTGACATTTATTCTACATATTTTTTAATAGTTGGTTCTGTAAAAATCATATCACGATAATTTATAATTTAAATTTTTGCTTCTATCCAAAATTTTGATTTAGCTATGTAATGAAAATTGGCACGTTTAAGTAGCTTAAAAATACACACTGCTGTTAAAATTCCGATAATAGTAACAGCTTGAAAAATGCGATGACAGTGACAGCCAAATAGTAAAGTTTTATTTTCTGAAACGCCTCATTGTTTAGTAATAAAAACGACTAAATTCGTTGTACTTTTTGTGAAGGAAAATATTATTGTATTGTCAAATAATAGCTCATTAACCAATAATTGCCAACTATAAAGATTTGGTAGATATTGCGGACACATTCGCCTCAAATTACAGTTTCAGTTGTCGCTGGACTCTTAAGCGGATATCTTTATTAAGAATACATCGCCTTGTAAATAAGTACCTACACAGTTTATCAATCAGAAGTAACACCACTTCAAGAGTGCTTGTGCTGAAAATATTTCATTACTAAGATTTATAGCGACATTTTGCGGAGAGTGACGTGTGCGGCGACCTTTGTTACCTACTGTTTGTACTGTTTAACAGTATAATTATTTAAAAATGTAATAATTTTTATTACAGTTTAGCCTCCCTTTCCTCCTCTATCCCTCGCGGTTTAAGGCTATGTTTGATCAATCCACGGATAAAGACATAGTATATTCTTCGTGGATCAATCCTTACAATAGGAGTCAATCAAATACACACATCAAACTTATAACATTCCTCTTTTTGTAAACTTTAAACTTTCGCGATTTGAACACATAGTTATAAATATTAAAACACAGGACTTATCGCGCTTAAAACAACAACGAGACGATAATATTTATAACTATTCCTCTATTTGTGTCAAAGGTTAAAGGCTGAATAATTAGGCATACTCAATAAGTGAAACCTATCCAGAAATTTTACAGTCGCTGAGACCGAAATCAGTCATGAGAAGAAGATCAACTAAGAAGAGAAACAAGTACCTAATGCAGTATTTAGACTAGAAATTAGTATGACAAGATAGGGAAGTCAAGGCAGCAAACTCACGTATAATGAAGTCACGGATTACTCGCGGATGATAGACTTCTCTTATCATCGAACGATACATTTCTAACGAACTTGACTAACCAACATAAAAATACACTCTAATAAAACTCAGATAAGATAACAATAACCGTTAATAAACAAACATTTATTTCTAATCTAACATATGCCCCTTACAATGAAATCGGGGTCAAGCAAGGAATAATATAACACGACACAAGGGAAGGTTCTTTGCCATTAACAGACTAAGAATACATTAGAAACAGCTGTTACAACTAAATTAATGCTAAATTATGTTTTATGGAATGTGTTCTGTTACGCTCTTTGATTATCTGATAGGAGGTACTTACATTTTTTTTACAAAGAAATTAGCTGTTTTCATTAAAAATATATATGTGGTTTGACAAACTTGCTAGGTGGCTTTTGACGTAAAACTTCCGAGATGTCACTACCAAAAACGTCAAAGCGAAACTTTAAGGCTGGGTTGCGCCATCTTACTTTAACCGTCACTAAAACTATAACTTGTGATTTTGTGTGGAGTTTGACTGACTTTTGACGTTTGTTATAGTTAAAGTAAGATTTTGCAACCCAGCCTTAAGTATTTATTAATTTTAGCAAAGATCGTCAAAAATTACCAATAATGTTAGAAATATAATCAATGAAAGCGGTATAAACGTACATCGAAAACGAATGAAAAGAAAACATGAGGTTTGTCAGATTTATCCAGTATGAGCGACCAGTGGAGTCTCCAGGAAAACGCCACTCTGTATTAACAGCTGATACTTAACATTTTTATTATATTTTTTAATATCTACCCACATCGCTAAGATCACGGTCTCTCAATCTCGTGAGTGGCAAATACTTTACTGTTTTTAACGCAAAAGTATAATCATGCAATGGAACACACATCAGTATCTGACAAAGGTTTTGCATTCAGAGTTCCGTACAGTGGCCACCTGGCAACCATGGTTTCCGTTGGTTTCACGGTTGGTCGCGGATGGTGCGGGCTGAACGACAGCTAGGGCTGTTAATTATAGGTTTTACGTTCCACACAACTGCTGTGACTTTATTAAAAGCATTGGTGTTTATGATCGTTTATACAATGTGTCAAGACCATATATATTTTTTAAAGTATGAACAATACCTTCAGGTATGTAATGTTCCGTTCCGTTAAACAGAGGTAATTTTACAATACCAAGCTCAAACGCTCTTCTTAACCGTTGTATTATTAACATCTAGTGATAATACACAGGAGATAGTGGTCAAGTGTCAACCAGTTCGGTGTAAAAAAATATTTTTTATTTATCTGTTCTAGCGTTTGACCACTACTGACAAAAAAAAAGTGGAAAAGTTTTTCTTTGTAAATGGATATTTTATGAATGGACATTATCAGTAACAACACAGATATCTAGTAACAACCCTAAAAAGCAGCGCGTGCGCAAGGAAGCCTACTAGCCAGGTGTGCGCAACGGGAAGTAGATCATTATTATCGAGATAACGAAGACGCCTTATGAATTAAGAATGTGACACTTATTGGTATTGTTCTGCGTGATGTAACGAATGGCGTATTAATCAATACCGATTACTTCGAATTCATAATTATAAATTGTAAGATATGATCAGTGTTTTAATTTAATGATGTCATAATATGTGCTAGTTACTTCGTTAACACTATCATAATTTAGTTCAAAAAGCTTATTTATTGTTATGTACCCAACATAACAATAAATAAGCTTTTTGAAAACAACAACTTTTCAGAACAACTATTTGATTATATATTTATTTTTTGTATTGAGTAGAACATTTTAATTTAAAAGAAAACCACGCTCTAGAAACTTTGAACATCAATTTTGTAAAAGACTGGAAAAACAACTTTCAATAACAAAGTTTTTTTCCGTGAAAAACAATAAGGCTACCCTATACGGCAAACCAGTATCAAAACAAGTTATGCCTCGTACATCATTCCATTAGCCGAAAAGGATCAAAATATTTATCCTGTACACAATCCATGCAATGTACACTCCATTGAAGGTACAAGGTTAAAGATCGTAGCAAATAAAGTGTACGTGCCTACCTGACGGAGAATTCCACTCATATTTGGATTCATTTGTTTTGAGTGGTGAAGTCGTCGATAGATTGATAGTAAAGGAAACGTTGGGAGCTTTCCAAAGTAGATTAGATTTGCTTGAATTTATTCCATCACCAAAGACAACATAAACTATAAAGGTTACGTGGACTGAAGGCTTGTTTCGTTAATTGACTTCAAATAAGGGCAAATATCCATATTTTACCTACGTAAATAATCTTAAGACTATATTTCTGAAAAGAGATTTATAAATAAAGGCGGACATAATTTGAGTTAGATTAGGCATATTTTGGCAAGTTTCAAGGCACAACTGAATGTATGCCTAAAATAGTAATTTGTGAAAAGAAACAGTATTGCGTCTTCTAGTAACAAATGGTGAAAGCACTTACCTGAGTAGGATGATGTCTGTAGAGGTACAGCTTTGTCCCGTGCAACACTGCCCAAACTTGCTTCCACGATCTGTCGCTCGCACGCTATAGGACATACATTTTGTATGGTTAAAAAATACAGGACCTAATTAAAATTACTCGTTGGAATATTTTCATGACTACATGATTCACTTACTTAGCTCAGTGAGCTTAGTGAGCTAAGCTCATGATAGTGATAAATTAATATTTAAATTATCATATACAAGAAGTTATAATTTAAGCCAAAATGACAAGGAGCCTCTCGCTACTGCTGAATTATATAATTCACTGAATATTATTTTAAATGTTGTGTTGGAAAATTGTGATGTAAAGATGGTTTATACTCAAATTCTTCACCAAACGGCTTGATTGATTTGGGCTAAAATTTTGCACTGGTACCTTTAGTCAATATAGTGGAATAGGGCATAAGACCTGCTTTCAGCACAGCCACGTAATTTAACCTATTTACTCTGATGTAGTAGACAGACTCCAAGCACTAGGTAGGGTAGAAAATGGCATTAAAATCAATATACATACTGACCTTTCCATTACTAACAACCATCTTGATCTGGACGTTGCCTTCCACGTCTCCTTCTGATGGTTCCACCACGCACTCTGCTGTTCCCTCGCCCTTTTTGTCAGCACTATTAGAAAATATAAGTTCATGAGTATTATATTTTAATTGTATGTAATCCATTTTACAATATTCTTATTATATCCATTTATGATTCTTCACGTATTTATTGATTTTATTAGGTATAAGGTATCTTTTATAATATGATATATAAAGAGAGAAAGAAACAAAATTACAATAAAACAAAAAAAATATATAAAAAACCCTAAACCTACGCCGGTAGCGGGGCAGGGCTCAAGCTACCGGTGGTTAGGACTGCAGGCAGAGAGCGGAACCTCCTGACGATGCGAGCCGTGTCAAGACGTACCGCCTTCTGTATCTGGCATTTGATCCAGCCATCTAGCGAGAGTCTCTTCAGTTGTTGGAAAATGTATTATAATTGATTTTTTATTACTCTTATTAATTTTTAAATATGTTCTCTGCAATAGAATGCTAGGTACATTTTTCAATCGAGCTTGAATGGCCATATTTTAAAATATTGGGAATAGCGATTATCATGGATATTAGGCACCTATTTTGATTAAAAAAGAAAGCTTAATATGCTTTAAATTAAAATGTGTGATAAAACTAGTATAAAATAAATGTACCATGCAGATTAAAGTTTTGTCATAGTCGTCGCGGTCTCGAGCTGCTTTTCAGCATTTCTTTCCCTTCTCTAGGCTATCCACGTGAAGTTGAAAGATTTTCCATGTACGATACAGATATTATTGCGAAATGGTTTTTGACTTGTATCCCTTTTAACAATTCTATTTTAATCTATATAAAATGCTTTATAGATATTTTTTATGAATAAAAATATTGGAACGAAATTGTTTAGTAATATGAACTATATTTGACGCTACTTTTGAAACCGTTAGTAAGTAGGTGATTAATTTCCCAGGTCAACATTTTATTTGATCTACCAATGAAGATGATAATTACTGTACCTTCTCAAAGAGCCACCGTCACCATCTAAAACCCTAAAGAAACAGACGATGCCTTATGATACTACACACAACATAACCATGCTCGACATTCAACGACAACAACATTATGAAGAAATAACATGCAGCAAGAGACTTATTTGTAAGGTCTAATAATTCATGCAATTCGAGCTTATATGGTTAATATTAAAATTATCTTTTAACTTTAATATTTATTCAAAACTAACCGAAAATGTCTTTTGTATCGGTTAAAGTCACTCACAGTTCAACCATCAAACATTTTAATTTAATTTAATTCGTTTATTCAGAATGATTTTTAGTTGCCATGATTTTAGTTTTCGTAACTTACGTTACAATTTCGTCTAAAATTGTGTAGATTTAACGATGACCAAGCTGTGCATTGCATCTATTAATTTACAGCAAACTTATCCACTTTTCTTCCAAGTGATTTGAATATCATTCTAGAGGCGCCATCTATATCATGCGTGTAACTAATTCACACATTTATTTAAGCGCCATCTATTTTTACGTTGCGTAACTTCGTCGACATGCGACGTACCGCGAAGGAAGAACAGCGTAGGGGTCGAATATTCGCAGCAACGGCGTAATGTCGTCGGTGAACCGAGGAGGGCGCCACTTGCGATGCATACTGTATTTTAAACCCAATCACCAACACATAAGGTACAATTTACAAATAAATCCAATTGACCAAATATTTTTTTAAATTGATAAAGGTTAGGCACTAACAAATTGGTTAGATACTTCTAATCTACTTGTATCTGAGTTCGTTACATTTCTACAAGAAAACTGAAGTGTAACAAATGTTCAAAGGAAATGAAAGATTGGTGCAACATTAACCAATAGTTGGACAAGACTGAAAGAACTGAACTAATAGTATTGGTAGCTACTTCTAATTCCTAATATTAAGACCACTTGCTTTTGCACAAAATCCTCTAATTCTGTACCAATGCCTGTAGAGTGAAACCCCTAGTAGTGTTCACCAATGAAATCATGGATATGAAAATACTAAAATGAAGAGAAACAAATGAAATACTAGAGGATAAAACAGCACAATTTTAATAACTTAATATCTTTGTATCCTTAGGTTAGACATTTCATTCTCTTTAGTGTTGGCATATATCTAGAAATGTGCTTGCCAACATAGAAAAAAGATAATAATCACCTTGCTAAGATGGTTTCTGTATTTTATAACATAGCATTCGGTGGTAAACACTAGACAATTCTTGAGAATTGATATTGCATGAACAAGTGAAATTCAAATGGTTCTAGGTGAATCTTCTATTACCTTCTGAGCATGGCATGGTGGTCAGCCTCTGGTTCCACGTCACTATCCAAGTGCAACCGGTCGCCCCACGTGGCTTTCAGGTAGGAAACCCTTCTCATTGCTCGTTCTTCCTCTGCTAAGACAACACATCAAAGTCAAGTTATTTACAAGATAAGAAGTTTATTGTTATCTTACTACATCGTAATAGGTCGTTAAAAAATTCTAGTAAAGACCGTTTTGCAATTTGGTAACAATGTCCCGGACATACATATTTGGAGTACCTAGTTAGTACCTAGCCTATATTACAAGCAGTTTATTTAGTATTAGTGCATCTTTTAGTAGTAATTTTTAATGTTACTAATGGATCTAGGATTTTTTTAAAGTACCTAACTAGGTAGGAACCTATTTTTTCAATGAACAGTATTTTATTCTGAAAATACTCACCACCAAGTTGAGCATCTTTCTTTATTCTTCTTGTGACCACGTCATCGGCAAAACCTGTAAAAAATAATCTTAATTAAAGTAATGGCATAGAATGCTCTTTCTGATGTTATTAGTATTAGTTTATATTAGACACCAATGAACACGACGGTTAGTAACGGCATAAGGTTGTTCCCACTGAGAAGAAGACTACTAGATCTTTAATATAGATGGGTTAAATGAAAGTTAGTTCCCAAAATGTTAAGTCTTATTTATGAGACTGTATTACCCTTCACTAGTTTCTACAGTGAGAACAGAGCCTTGTTAGCACACCGAGAAGCACACACATTCATTCGATGCAATGTTAAATAGTAAAGAAATTTAAAATCGCCGATCACCCGATTAAGTCTTCAAAGCAATTGTTATTGTTTTGAAGCGTTCCCTGTTACAAATGCAAGTCGAATTTTGTTTGCAGACATCGATGATAACTTAATAAGAGTATTAAAGACTCGACGCATAAAAACCTAAACAGAAAGGATTCCCTCCGTTTATTTTCCTAATTAACATATACGTGATATGATGTGACTTGACATCCTAGCACCAAAATCGACTCGCAAAAGCGGAAGCAAAGAGGGGAGGAAGCATTCCGATAGTCGACGTCGCTGGACCTGAATCTGCGGGCGTGCTCGGAGTGGGCGACGGCGAGGTGGCGGCCGACGTCGACCCTGAGGGAGGGGCCGGGGGCGCCAGCGACAGCTGCGTGGGCCTCTGAGGCCCTTGCAGCCCTTGCAGCATCTGCAGCTCACCGTTCACCGCACCGGGCAGCGACACTCGGTTCATCGCCTCCATTTGCTCTCTGTTCAGCCCCATTCGTCTCTTCGCGTGACTGCCATCTTGGGGCGTAACAGTGCGATTAGACGCGGTGCTCAAGCCGTGTTGGTGGCCCCGTTTTCATGTATACGCAAACTTTTTCGACACCGGGCTATTTTTGCTGATAGATTATCGAAGTTAATACGTTCAAATAGCGATGTACTTATTTATTCTATTACTGCAAGCGGAATTAAGGCTTTTTGCGATCGCTGTGCATTTCGAAGTTCCTCTACCATGAACGACACAAGCCTGTATTTTTAGGGATCCCATCAACCAATCAGCGTATGATCGTGTAAAAGCAGAAGCTTGTTCGTTATGTGAGTTTGCGTATGACGATGAAAACGCAGCACCGTAATGGAGAGTTGAATAACCGTACAAATGTTTTGTGACGGCCACTCGATCTCCAAGCGAAGTGGCTCTAAGTGCGTGGCATGAAACTAAATTGCCTATTATTATGAGATAACTGGAAATGAGGATTACCTGTGGCATGATGTCTTCTAATGGGTAATCCTTCACTACCGGTACTGTTTGACCTTGTTCTCATTTGAACCTTTTCTGTTTCTGTAAAGCGATGGAAGCGTGTTTCATGAGGGCACTAATGAGTTCGTCTAGAATTCTAGATCTATTTTGCTAATGGATGGTGGTATGCTGACTTACCGGGGTTAAATCCTTCTGGAGGAGGGCAATGAAGATGTTTGCTGCCGGTGATCATCAATTGGTTTCCTGATAAACTTCCGCCGAGGGCTGCTTCATGTTCCAAATCTGTTCATGAGAGGAATTTAAGTATGTTTTTTATGGCCAGAAAACTTTAAACTTATTTAACAAGAGCTGATCATACCATGTTGTGGTTGCACATCCAGAGATCGTGCTTCTCTCCTTGCTGCTCTAGTTTCGAACTCCTTACGTCTCAAGGCGACACTGGGTTCCAGTCTGGTGGTGGATAGCCTCGCCAGTTCACTTCGAGCCACTTCTGTACGCCTTTCGCAGCCTCCTCGCGCTTCTTCTAGCTGCTTCGTTCGCGCGGTTACTAATTGTAGTTCAGGTACTGGGTATCTGAAAATGTTTAATTTTCGTTAAGTATTATTTGTCACATGGCTTTTAGAACAAATAAATTGTCGAATTTGTGAAACAACTCACTTGCTGTCTTGATTTGCGTCTTCTCTAGCCTCTGTCGGCGATCCATTGCTCATAGTTCCATTATTCGTGCTCTGAATACTAGGTGCCGTTTCCTGTATCTTCGATAAGGTGGATACAAACTGACCCTTGTCTTGTTTTATCCTGTTTTTATCGTGGGAGCCGTTTACTTCCCCATAACTGCTGAAGGTGCCACTGTCCACGCTTGCTGAACATTCGTCCCTTTTTTGATCCTGGTTGGCTTGTTGTGGTGGGGGAGATGCAGCGAGGGGAGGGGAAGTAGCGGGTGGGGGCCACGCCGGTTTCTGTAGCTTCTGTGGCCTGGCGTAAAACTCTTTCTGCTTTATAGGCGGTGGGGCGTCGGGTGTAACCCAACCGGTAGGCTGGCTGGGACGTCGTAAGAATGCCTCTTTCTGTTCGAGGCTCTTTCGTATTCGTGAGAGGATTATCGAGTCGTCTAGTGGGCCAGTGAGCGTTGAGTTAGAGTCAAACGATCCGAGGCTGTCCTTGCTTTCGGTCGCCGATGACGGGAGAGAGGTGTCCGATTCTCTTCTCCTGCAAAAATTAAGGTATAAATATTTTATGTTCAAAAATAATTAAATAAAAAGAAATTTAAGCACAGATAATTTGATATGTTTACAACATAAAAAATCATATAAATGTTTTTTTTAGATCATATAGATCCAGTGTTTGACCACTATCTCACCTGTTGGTGCGGTCGAGGATGCTACCATCCTACGCTAGGCCTAGAATGGGTGCTGGCTCTCAAGTATAACTGCCGGAACACATTAGATGTTTGGCGACAGATTTTCTAACTATATGGGTATAATATATTCTTATTTACTCAACATACGAAGAAATATATAAAATTATATAAACAGTACAACTTAAATATATGAATACTAAATATCATACCAACTTTCAAGTGTTGAAAGATATGTAACAAACAAAAAACTACTATTATAAACAGAAAAAATTAAGAGCGCAGAAAAATGAAAACATGCATACAAACGACTCTTGAAGGTCAGAGTCGACACGATAAAAAGAAGCATAAAAAAATCTTAAGCCCAATAAAAACTTACACATCATGCAGCATATAATGCGGCGGCCCACCAAACCTGGGCACGTCGAATCTTGAGGGAGCCAAAGACGCTACACTTGCGTACTCCGGATCGTCTCGATGGCGGGTTGGCGCCTGCGGGGCCGGTATCGAAGCCCTGGGTCTCCGATACGCGTCGAACAACCGAGACTCATGTTCCGTCACTGGTGCCGGCATGTTCGTTTCAGGATTGTAGGCGGCTTCGCTGAAATACTGAAGAATAATATGATCAGATATCAGTAATAGTATAGCGATAACATATTTTAATTGCCATACGACAAAGTGAAACTGGAACTATAAGTATTCTCTCTTTTTTCCTAACACGTAGTATACAGATACAAAAACCACAAGGCAACTCCCGATCCAACAATTCATGATACCTCGGTACCTTATTGACTCTCTGTCACTTGTAGCTCCTTTTGCGCCAGTTGCACATCTAAGGTGGGCAACTTCTTCCGTTCTTTCACTCTAGCGCTACGGTAATCTTATTATGTCAGGTTTATGACTTTTAAATAGGATCGGTCACAAGCAACTAGCAATCTTTATACGCATAGAATCGAAGGATACTCACTCTCTGCAACAAGTCGTGATCCCTCGGCACCACGGTAAGCCTCAGAATCCTTGGCTCCCTTTGCGCCAGCTGCACGACCCTCGCGTAGGGTGCCCTCGAGCGGCCACAAGCGACTGGCTCCCCGTTGACAGCCAGCACGCGGTCGCCGGCGCGAAGTCCGGCCGCAGCTGCCGGCCCGCCCGGCCGCACCGACCTCACGAAGATCGTGTCCATTGGCGCACCAACTGCGCCCACCACGAGGTGGCGCGCATCTTCGTAAAGCTCCTGAAAAATTTAACATTGGACATGATTTTTAAATGTTTGGAAGGTATAGACGAAAGTACTATTACGTCTATTAAATCAAAATAAGGTTCATTGTAGAGAGCGATGATAAAGATCACTAGGATATCAAGGATCAAGAGATCACATGGAACCGTGTTAGTCTCACAACAGGGCTAAATTCTATAATTTATTAAATCGCTTTAAAGTCAGTAAACATTTGTACTTCAAATATTATGTTTCTTTGAAGTGTCTCACACTTTATATTTTTGTAAATTGTTAAACACAATCCAAAATTTGTACTTCACTCGCAGCATCAGCATCGTATCACTCGCATTTTACGGGGGCCGTAGTCTGTAAGCTAAAAAAAACAACATGGCTTGCTCGTTTGAGGGCTTATTGAATCGATCTGATCTGAAAGTACAAGTGAACACAAACCTGCACCGACTCCGGCGGGTAGACAACCAGATGCCTGAGGGTGAAGCCAAAGCCGTGGCGCGCGTCCGGCCTCTGTATGACGATGGTGCGCGGCGCGGAGAGATGTGCGGCCGGCGCCGGGGCTACCGTCGGTGGCGGCAACGCGAGCGGTTGCGACACTGCTTGCGGCTGCGGCTGGAAGGTAAAGAAGAACACTTTTAGAATTTATATTGACGATATGATATTCGAAATAAATCGAAAGAGTCTGCGAGCGTCACAGTCGCGCCGCGTGGTGAATGTATGGAACTATCATACCAGAATTAACCCAAAATAATGAAATAAAACGTTATGTTTTCGCAATACTTTTACAATATTCATTAAACACAGTCTGTCAAATCAAATCTGTAGGTATACAATTTTTGAACGAAAACGATATTGCAATTTTTATCGATTTGAATACTAAAATTACAACCATCCAGAGGCAAAGAATAAATAATAGTACCTACAACCAGAGGCAAATGTGTCATTTTCGGCGTATAAAATGCGTGGTGAAATGCAATCCGTAAAGTTACTGAAATAGTAACCTACTCATCTTCAGCTCTTGGCTTCAACAGCAACAAAATAATAAGAAAAACATACATAAATAATAAAGTACTTCATTAGTAAAAAACCCATTAAGCTCTGTTTACTGAAAGGGCTACACCTACCTATATACATATATCTAGATATCCATGACCTTCTAGTCTATTATGA
Source organism: Cabera pusaria (assembly GCA_954871355.1). Taxonomy (NCBI): domain Eukaryota; kingdom Metazoa; phylum Arthropoda; class Insecta; order Lepidoptera; family Geometridae; genus Cabera; species Cabera pusaria. Next base: position 23,486,658 of record OX940892.1, read on the forward strand.
ATCGTCGTCAATTAATGCAAAGGTAACTGACAAAGCTGAAATAATACCACAATCATGTCCAGACTAAACATCCCGATAACGATTGAAGTTGTAATAGCAGCATCATAATAATCGATTCAAAATAGATTGGACTACAGCTGGGCATACAAACATTTGATATATGGACCAGGAAACTTATTGGTACCAAATTAATTGCCATTGGTTGCGACGTTTTATTAATTGTTGCGTAGTTAGTGTATAATTTATTGACTTTGCTACATTGCTGAAATATTATAGTTGCTACTATGTTGGTGTCGAGTATCCACTTCCGCAATCCCTAATGGTACTTTAAATAATATTTAAATTCAAAATTTAAATCCATCCCTGACTGATTTATGTGTAATCTATTATTTGAGACCATTCCAATGAGCCCAAATACGACATCTCTGTTGTAAGTTGATGAGGTGTAGAGTATTCTGCAGATTCCAGGAGATGTCCCAGCATCAGGTCAATTCACCTATGTTCGAATAATATTGTTGAAGTAAGAGGATACCGAATTTCGAATTGATCAGACCTATAAAAGTTGATCTAGCGTCATCAACTAGAAAAAAGCTCATAGTTTTAAAACAGTTGAACGGATTTTCATTCTCACTCACTCACTCATTTCTCTCACACTCACTTACCAAACAAAAACTAAATTAAAATCATCTGTTTGGGCGCTACGAACAATACCACAGACAGACACACACAGATACACACGTAAAACTTCACACCGTGTAACACCCCTTCTTTTTGGGTCGGGGTTAAAAAGATGAGTTACTAATAGGTTCGCTAAGTTCCAGTATGATGATTAGTGTAGTGTAGGTAATTAGGTGATAATTATCAGCCAATTTCCGTCCACTGCTGGACATAGGCCTCTCCCATGGCATGCCACTGAGCTCGATCTTCAGCTTTTCGTTTCCAACCGCTGCCAGCCAGCTTGCGTATATCATCGCTCCATCTAGTTGGAGGGCGTCCTACACTACGTTTGCCGAGCCAATTAGGTGAAACAGTTGCTAATTGCTAACTTAATTCGTGATAGCAATCCTATAAGAGAGTAATCTAATACAACTTGGTATAAGTTATTATCAGTGCTCATATTCCGTTGTATCGTCCCAATAAAATCACTTAGAGATGCCGCCTTAGTTGCTAGATATCCATACATTCCCTGCACTTATCTATTTTGCAACCACGCACATCTTAAATCACCGCTAACTCGCCACGTCGAAAGCTATCATAAATCATAAGTACACATGCATATTTCCTATTTGCACAAATGCACAGGGCTGTCACGCAACAGTGGTTCGGTTAGCTCGTTATGTATCCCTGATTGCAGAAGCCGGAACCCACGCACTGTCTCTGATGACACCTCGTTTGCGATAAGCCGATGGAAGATGAGAAACCATGAATTGCTGATTGCGTCTGTGGTATGTTGGCAACCCTAGTTATGATCCACTTATCCTTGAGTTGTTTGCGAAGAGAAGTACCTACCTAAATGAGGGTATATTGAAGTGTTAATTTATCAAGTTTAGTTGTGTGATTGAATGCACTCTATGCAGCTATTATATATCACTTGCTGCGCCCCGCGGCTTTGCCCGCATTTTATCTTGGTTATAAACATTCCTCTTGAATCACTCTATCTATATATTGGTAAAAACTGCATTAAAAACTGTTGCGTAGTCTAAGCGTACAGACAGCGGGAGCGATTTAGTTTTATACTATGTAAAGAGGAACTGTAGAGGCACTGAACTACTTATGCGCCTAGAAGTAAACATTACCTATTATTTATTAAACGTTTTGAATGACTGATTTAATATGTGGCGCCAGATTTAAAAAGCGGCAATAGCCCAATGGATAGGGTGTCGGACTGGCAATCGAGAGGTCGTGAGTTCGAATCCCACCCCACCCATTGCACTATTGACGTGAACCCACTCACGACACAAGCATATTTAGCTTAGTTGGAGGGGTTAACAAGAATACTAGTAATGTGCAACCCACATTGCGAGTAATCTTTATAAAAAAAAAAATAATAGGTTTTGAGCCGTAGCTCCTCAGAGTAACAATTACTAAGTAATAGCTGTTTTTGGTAGTAAGGCCACGCAGTGAGATTGAGATTGACGATATGACCTAAGTAGTAAGGTAGATATTTAGTACTAGGTATTTACCGCATATATATGCGGTCGAGATAATTCGACTAAGGGTACGTGAATAAAAGCCGGTATAAAACTATAATATGTTGATTATTTGTTATAATATGTTGATTCACGAACATTTTTAAACGAAGATTTACTTTTAGATATAAGAAACTTAATTGACCATTCTGAATGTTCATTACTTCCTTACATTATATAAAAATACTCTGGTGACAGGTAAAAAAAAGCGTCAAGTGTCGGTGCCGTGAGTCAGTGTTGTGAGAAGCCATATCAGCTGCATCAGGTATCGGGTTACACAGATTAAGGTGTCGTCAGCTGCAACCAGATTTGTGAACCCCAGCCTTTCCGGACGGATGTAGGTAAGGGTGCTGAGATATATATATTTGTTTATTATAAACAGTTTAGAAATTGGTCACTTTACCGCCTGATTATATGTAATGATTTCGTTTAATATTGAATCCTACTAATCTGGTAGTGTAAGATGATGGTAGGAAGTGGCGCTGGACACCTAACTTTAGGCCAACCCAGTGTCCAGCGCAATTATCGCAACCAGTCTTCCTAACTATATATTTATAAGCACTGTATAAACGGCGTACGAAGGCGTTTATAAAAAACCAAACGGTTTTCCAGATGGAGCCAAAGAAAAATCTTTAATCTCGACCGCAACATGGCAAACAAATAAATCCCGTAGGATTTCGTGCTTCATCAATCAACCGACAAGACCGACCGCGCGACGCTTGCAAGACTGACGCTTAGTTTCTGGTAGGTACGAAAACTAACGTAAAAACAGCATAAGGGTAATAAGCTTTTCAACCAGACATGTGCTATCTACGTTGCTATAGATGCGTTTGATATTCACCAATCAACAAATATTCATTGGTCCTTATAGCATAGCACTGGTGAAAACGGGTTCAAGTAAGCTATGTTTTTAATACGCTTTTATTAGCTTCAGACGTATGTATGTTTGTATGTTAGTATGTAACGGAATCTTTGAACATGATTTTAACCCCCTTCAAAACGTCGGATTAACATTCGAAATTTGGCATACTTATTAAGGACCGATGACAATAAATAAAAAAAAAATGAAATAAAAAAATAAAAATTAAAAAAAAATCGACTAATAAATAAATAATAGTTTAAAAAAACTAAAAAAATACGCTTTTATAGAAAATCCAACTAAAAAATAGAAAATAAATTTTAATAAATTTGAATTAAAAATAGTGTAAGAAAAAATTATTTTATTGTAAAAATAAGCGTGGGGTGCTTTTCAGGATATTATCAAAATAACCCTTCTAGTCATATCTGTTCATAAAATATTTAGCACTATAGATACCATGCACCCCACGCTTTTTTTTTTACAGTAAAATCATTTTTTCATACACTATTTTTAATTCAAATTTATTAAAATTTATTTTTTATTTTTTAGTTGGATTTTCTATAAAAGCGTATTTTTTTAGTTTTTTTAAACTATGATTTATTTATTAGTTATGCATCACATAATATAGTTTCGTAGCTTGTCTTTCACATTGTCTTTCACGGAGAATAACGTAACATAGTAGAGCATTTTATTTTTGTTAATTACTTAATTGTAGATATAGATACGTACTAATTTGCCAACCAGCGTCGAATCGCATCAATAAGTATTAATATCTGTTCTGTGTATATTAACGATCCTTTATATACTTGTGATGTAATATAAGGTCGATGCTCGCAATAATAATATTGATAGGAATAAGATAAGAGCAGATGACATGATAGTAAGAAGGTGTAGTCGAACACCGGTATGACATAGGTAATGAAAATATATTTAAGTAATAACTTATCATAAATTATAATCAATTGCAAGGCATGGCTCTTGCATTCTAAAATTCTAACAGACTTGAGTACCTACCTAATTGACTACGGCGCCAAAAGACTACATACAGAATTAGAAGTCTCGACCACCCCGATTTGGTAATTGTAGTAATTGCACTTGTTTGTTAGTGATTAAACTGTTATAATCGCAATAATATGGTAAACTTATCGAAATAAACACACTAATAACTAAACCAGATAAGACGGAGCCATTATATAATATAGGCTAATGAAGAAGGCGTGAAACCTTCCATTTAGATACTAATTTGCATGCAAAACTGATAAAATGATAAGTAGGGTGCGAAAAATGTATGTAAAAAGCGCGATTATTGCATATTTAAATATGCAAACATAAAACCTTTTTTCTCATCATATCTGCCGCAGGACTGATAACCGTTGGGGTAGACTTGTCCTAGAGTGTAGACCGCGAATCGGCAAACGTAGCGTAAGACGTCCTGTGACCAGGTGGAGCGACGACATACGCAAAGCGATGGGCAGTGACTGGAAAAGAAGAGCCGAAGATCGGGCTCAGCGGCGCATCTTGGGAGAGGCCTACGTCCAGCAGTGGACTGACACCGGCTGATGATGACGATGATGAAAACCTTTTTTAAACACAAGCTTTGTGTTCAGACGTAATCATGTGTAATGGAAAGTACCAACGATAACAATACATACGAGCCCAAATTCGACGGTCCTACCATTTGCCATTACGGTGTTTCCGTCCCTACAGCCAGCTTTATCATCAGTTCAACTCGATGGTGCCATATTATTGCATTGCCATGCATTGTGTATGTTAAAGATAGGCAAGTATACCAAATTTGAGTCCAATCGAACATCAGGAAATGGTCCTAATTAAGCATCCAAAATTTTATAAATTTATTTTAATTAAATTTTAAGTTTTTGTTTTATATTAACGGCAACTTGAATAAACGCGTGTAATGAGAAATTGCAGTGTATTTTTATGTAACCATCATATATATATATATATATATATATATATATATATATATATTTGTACTCTTTTATGAGTATTGCTAATATATATATATATATATATATATATATATTAGCAATACTCATAAAAGAGTACAAATCTGGCAGAAAAGTTCCTCATAAACCATCGAGGTACCTCGATGGTTTATGAGGAACTTTAGTAGTACATGTAAACCAGAGGCCCCCATCATAAACTGACTTACGTGCCGAGCGGCGCGCGATCAGGCGTGAGGAGTCCTTACTCTAAACTAAGCGATGTAGATTCAGCACTGCTTTTTATTTGAACGTAGAGCTAGTTCGCGACGCATGTCCGGTACGTAGTATATATACATCGATGTCATAAGCCAATCAGAAAAGGGTGAAACTGACCCTCGTCAATAAAGGATTTCAAAACAAATGAAACATGATTTCAAACAGATCCATAAAACTGCGACCAAAACCGGTTAAAGTACAAAATGACTCATAAAAGTACTAACAGATAAGATCAGAAAGCGAGAAACAAAACTGTCCTTGTAAGTATACTTTAAGTGCAGCGATTTAGACGAGAAAGTCACATAAAATCGTATTTATATTAAACAATATTAACATACCATTTACGATTCGATCACATAAAACTTTCCTTTATACATGAATTTGCAATGATTATGTAAAACTTATGATAATAATTATGTTAAGTAATGTGCTTAAGAAGTTACACGTAATGCAGTTAATGTAAATGCAGTTAGATGTTACTGAAGTTAACGACAGTAACGTTGTAGTTGCAGTATGACTCAGTTCTTGAAAGTCCTTAGGCGAAAGTCAGACAGGGACGCGAGGCGCGGACGGGGCGGAGACGTGATGTCTCTTTAATGGACTTACATACAAAATTTAAGGATGTCTCGGGATACAAAGCATACAGAGAGGATGGGGCACAGACGCGTCTTTGTCCAGTGTCTTACGTCTCGTATGTCTGGCTTGCGCCTTTTTTTTGTATGATGTAAAGCAACATTTCAAGCACGACGCTCGTCTGATGGTAAGCGATGAAGTCTACCCATTATTACAGATAAAGCAGCATGTAAAATTTTGGATAGTCAGACTAACTGCACTGCGTCTACACGTTAAGCCTCACATGCCCTGTAATTTTACTGGACACATTGTCATTCAAACTGAAAACATTCCTAATTCACGACTGAACGTGGTGGCCTTACGTACGGTCTTAAATACGTAAATAAATAACACAGATGATGAGAGGAACAAAGGAATTTTGATATCGTACAGAAAAAAGCCTACAAAATTAATATTTTTTCGATAAAACACGTAAATTAACGTAAGACGACTAATAAAGAGATAAGCCGTGTACTGGTACTAAATGAATGAATTGCATTGTAATGCCATGCTAGAGACCCCAAAGGCCCTGGGGCCTAATTCAGTTCAAACTAGCTTCAGTGACCTGAGTCATTTCAGACTCAACATTTAGATGTCTCAAGGTAACACAGAGACACAGAGCTAACAACAGAGCGCAGTCTCACCTGTTGGTCAGTGATGATGCGGTCGAGGATGGTGGCACACTAGGCCTAGAATGGGAACTTTCAAGGACAGTTGCCGGAACACATTAGATATTTGGCGACAGATTTTCCAACTTTAGGGTGGTAGCTAGCCAGTTGGACACTACAGTGCTCTACCAACATGATGTGCGTTTCTTAACAATTGTGTTCCTTGACTAGAGGGTACCTGACTGTGAAATGCGCACATAATTATTTCTATAGAAAAATCCATTGGTGCACGACGGGGACTTGAACCCGCTACCTCTGGCGTCGTAGCCGATCATTCTCCCACTGCACTACTGTGCCCTCAAAGGATATATTTGAAACTCTCGTTTATTATTGACATTGCATATATTGATTGCGCTACAAACCACAATCTTCATTGAACAAAAGATCAGGGCTGAATATTAAAAGACTTCTCCAAGAATCACTGATACGAGCGTTTCCTCATTAGTTATAAAATGTATGAACAGAATGACAACATCTTTTCCTAACCCTTTTTCCATTCCATCACACCACCTCTCTTCCACACAGCTTCGTATGCGATTCGTTCATCCAATATCGTAAAAACTTGCCCTACGCTGTGGTGTAAATATTTATGACTTTTACGAGTCCTAAATAACCGATATTTATGGTCACGATATTCGATTTCGGTGCTAAAGATATAAATAGACAAGGAAGAAAGCTTTGAAGCATAACCAATTTAGACTTTATGCGGAAGATACAGAGCTCGAATTGAAATTGAATGACTTTGTTCCATATTGAGCATGTTCACCGGAAATACTTTCTACGGAATGTTAACTTTTTAATCCTTTGATGGGATCGTAGTTTTTCAAAGTGGCCACATTAAACACTTTACCTATTTGCTATTGAAGTGGTTAATATGAAGCAGAGTACGATGGTCAGGTTAACTTAAAAAAAAACTTAAGTGTGCTTTACCTACCACAAGATTTAAAAAATCTTATTTGAGTCTTACTTTAACAACTTCTTTATGTATGTAATGTATGATCGCATGACCTACGTGCATTAGTACATTTACATCGATGCCTATGTATATACGTGTAAGCGTGTACACACAAGAATAATAATATGAAATATTAATAGTAGTAATATTTAGTATTAAGCCGAACGTCCACCGCCGGCTAAACTAAGTTAGGTCGCACAGTTGAGCCAGTTTTTCATACATGTGCGTCCACGGTGCGAGAAGCTACGTCCTGCGATCGCCAACCCGCCTGCCCAGCGTGGCGATTAGGGCATATCCCTCCCAAGGCATGAATAAGATCGGGCTCAGTGGCATGACTTGGGAGAGGCCTATGTCCAGCAGTGGACTGATACCGGCTGATTATGATGATGATGATGAAACAAACAAGTACGTTTTAAGGTACGGCCACACCGTGGCGTCCTGCGATCTGCGGGCGCGATTTTAGTACTTTTCAATTGTTTTATGATCGCGTTTGGTGTCAACCAGTCGGTACAAATACTACTGCGCTATCTAATCGCCGCCTAGATCGCGCACGCAGGACGCTGCGGTGTGTCCGTACCGTTAACAAAATTTCAATTGAAAATAAAATGAAACTATATAATACTTAAATTCAAAATTTTAAACCACCCCCGACTGATCTAAGTATGTACAATGAGGAGTTGAGTATTCTGCGGATTCCGGGAGATGTCGCAGCATCTGATCAATGCTATGCGTTATCACTCCAAAAAAAACTCACAGTTTTAAAACGGTTAAACGGATTTTCACGAATCAAATCTAAGAACACTCTAGATTAAGACTTATTAAACAAATTTCACTATTATCACGAATTTTTCTAGATTTTTCAAGTTTAGCTTTTAGAGGGGGGGGGGGGGGGGGAATCAATAATAATGTATTGTTCTCCAACAGGAAAAAAACGGCTAATTATCACACACATAGGAAGTATGAACGGTTTTGTTGAAGAATGGTTATTATTATATATATATATATTACTCTTTGAATCGAAAAAGGATGAAAACTACCACAAAGACATGAACGCGAATGTGTTCAAGTAATACTTGACAAAGTACCAGAAAATTCAGTATGTCAGTATTTTTATCTAGAAGGTATTGGATAAAGTAGGTAAACAACTAAAGTTGTTCAGGCATTCAAAAATTGGCGTGGAATAAAAATTCACATACATACATGAATTCTGAAAACATTACACTCCTTATTGTGCAGCCGGGTAATTAGAAGTTTGAAGCAATATAAACGCGTCCTAACATTTGAAAAAATGAGCACACCCCCTGACCAATCACGTTCACTCATGGTGCTAGTGCCGTCCTTATTAGGGTTCCTTTCCTGACAAGGAACCCTTATAGTTTCATCATGTCCGTCTGTCTGTATGTCCGAGGTTTTGCTAAGAGACCGTTAATACTAGAAAGCTGTAATTTTGTGGGGGTATGTATATAAATTAGGCCGACAAAGTGCTGAAATAAAATTTTGAAAAATATTTTTTTAGCGTAGCTCCCCTATATGAGAAATGGGGATGATTTTTTTTTTCAACGTCTACCCGATCTTGTCACGTTTCGTTGAATAGGTCTTTTAAAATGATTTAAGGGTTGCTAATACCAATTTTCGATTGAATGCTCCATTTACGAAATAAAATAAACTTTGGAAAAATTCGTGATAATAGCGCATTTCATGAACTTTAAAGGAAAACTATAGCAGTTAAGATAACTTTATTAGTTTAGCAGTAATAGTCGTTGAACTTGGGTGTTGGATAATTTTGTACCAAATACAAAATCCTTAGAATAAATCCTTTAAAGTGACAAAGACGGAGTACCTAGTTGCTTGTTTGTAACGGGTAAAGACTTGCATTGAATAACAGGCTACTACGGAACCCTACACTGCGCGTGGCCCGACACGCACTTGGCCGGTTATTACTTTCATAAAAATGTGCAAGAGAGAGCGCCCTATATTAGACATTCTCGGCGAACAGAGTATAGTTATATTTTATTTGTAATTTACCTATTTTTATTTTCCAATCTAACAGTTAAATGTATATTTACTTAAATTATAATTATATTTATATTGGTGTGAGCGCACTGTTGGAAGTGATTGTCAGCTGTACCACAGGTACAACCTAGCACGGCTGACAATGTCAAGATGTACCCTCATTATTTGTTTACATTAATAAAAAAAGGTATAAAATATGACATATAAAGTTGTAATAAGTGTAAGTTGATAAAATAAAAAAATAAATTATGAAATGTTAGTGTATCGTAATACAAATGTTGATATATTAATAACGGCTGGACCGCTTTCGTTAAAATTTAAATGGGACCACCTGGAAGGGGTACGCTTTGAAACAAAAAAATAATTTTCTAAAACGGTTCCGGCATCTTTGAGTAATCGGTGAAAAGGTTCCGACGAATTGAGAAACTCCTCCTTTTTTGTGAAGTCGGTTAAAAAGACTATTGCGCTATTACTGCAAATAGCTTTATCGTAGAAGCACTGTTGCACAGTATTATTATTTATTCTGTGACTGTGGCACGTATTACATGTAACTACTATATTATTCTGTGACTATAATAACCAACCAACGTTATTATAATAATATATTTTCTTTAAGATTTCATTTTTCCGTCCCCATACTATTACCATTCCCTGCCTGAGTTTTTGTTTCCGATAAATACAATTTGGGGGACTTCAAGTCGCAAGTGATAGGTATCTTTTGGGTACATAATCGACCGCATCATCACTTAACATCAGCTGAGATAGTTGTAAGTGCTCCTAATTTTGAAATACTAAAAATATATAATTTTGGAAGTATGTATAAAAACTATTCTGGAACTTTAATATCCAGGTAATTTCTAAGAAACTCACGAAAATGTTAAAATGTTTACCTACCCACTCAAATATTTTTGTATATATCTTAAAAATACTTAGAATTATTAAAATTATCAAAGAATAGAAACGTTTTCACATATCGTAATAGGTGGTCGTGAAATAATGTGTTGAAAAACATGTTAAAAGTGTATTGTCCTTCACGTCATTCTTCGCAGAAAACATTTATTTCATTATATTATTTATAATAAGTCCTAGAAACTCACAATGCATTAAGATGACAAGGTTAATAACATTAGCTCCTATTCTCCAAACATATATGCTTTTTTTGGATGCATATTAATTAATGTAGGTACTTAAACTGATAATAAAAATACATTTTAGGAACTGTAAGCTTCCCTTATATAGAAACTCGATCTTCATCACAAAATTCTTATAGCATTCTTATAGCAAAGACTCGTTAGCTTAAATCTAAGAAACAAAAACAAACTGTAGCAAATCCAGTTTACTATTCATAAAGCAGCAAGGCGTAATTGGAGAACTAGTTATCGCCGTGTTGTATTATGACTGATGAAAGAGCCAATTTCTCCTTTTCTCCGGCCACCCAACCTTCGACATCCCGTCTACTAATTGTGACAAAGTGGCCACCATCAGATCTCGACCATCCATCTCCCAGTCAATCTGGATCGTTCGGTATCTGACCAGATATGGACAGTTAATAAATGTTGCGATCTTATCTATAAATTGCTCTCGTTAAGTTCGTAATGGATGTTGTAAAAAGGGCCCTTTTTAGCACTGATTTTCTTGCTATTGCAACGGCTTGTTAGAAAACTCATTTATGAATTTACGTTGTGTCACAATGTCTCTTTTATTCATTGGTTGAATAGGGGTCTTAAAGATCAAAAATGGGAAATCGAAATCGTAATAATATTACCCAGTATTATCTGTGACCCAGGTTTCTTTTTAGCGAAATTTTATGTAATTTTGCGTATAAGGCGGGCATATGCAAATTTTCATAGATTTTTCCCTTCTTCTATTTCTGTATTCGCTTTGTAGCTTTACCATAATGTAACTATTTTAATTCCAGTGTTTGTGATAGCTGTCTCAAAATGAAGTTAAGTACCCACTACACATTAGTAATTACTCAATTCTCTCAGTTTCAGCATCTCTTGCAATCTATATTTATACCACTGATACTTGGCTGATAGTTTATATAGCATTTAGATTAGTCAATTACCACGTAAATACTATAATAATAAAACATTACCCAGATTTGGTAATAGCCGTATAGCCTCAATTGTATATAAACATATATACGAGTATAGAACGTTCTAAACGTTTGCAACACTTTTGTTTTTGCTATGTAACTACTTATGACCGTAAATAGAACAATTTCGATACCCCACCAAATCGATATGTTTCATACATGCGCACTTTATTAGATACCTCTATTGAGATTTTTCACAGAGAAAAACTTGGGCTTCTCGTCGAACGGAACCGACTCACGATAAAACAGGTGGCGGCTCCTGGACCATTACTTACGAGTATATTATCTCACATTTACCTAAAACTACTGATAAGATACTCTGAAGATACAAATTAAATTAAACTATCTTTCAAGCACTCAGCTTTCAAGCTTCAGCATAGAACTTACTTATGGGCACCGTAGAAAGTTCTAAGTACAGTTATTACCAAGTAAAACATCTTAAGCCCTTAATTACCTATTACGCACTAATTGATCAATAACAGATAATGGACAGCATGTTCACATAAAAAATAATTATATTATAGATTTACCAGCAATCAACTTTCATTTTCATCGTGTATCTTAGCTCTGGACGGGTGATTATGGTACTTTCTGCAAATAGACATTAGGGATGTTGATAGTGTAGCACAATCTAGGTAATATATAATTTATTATAATGTTCTAATTCTAATATAATTTAGACCGCGGTAATGGGGTAAATAATCCCACATATACCTTCTTATTGTTATTTTTGACTTTTGTCTACCACGTACCATTAACATTTCCCACGTTACGCCGAGTAAGACAAAATGGACTATGAAACTAAATACCCTAATACCTACATATACTGCATATGCACGTGTATCGATATGTTTTTGTTTTGATATTGCATAGTTATAATTTAACTGAACGTAAAATATCACGTTACGGGTGGGGTTAATGGTGCGAAACGTGACATGTAGGACGTAGGTTGAACGCAAAAATTATACTTCGCTCATAAAATGTACAAAACTGATAACGAGGACATTTTGCTCATATTATGTTTCATGTCAGAGAGACATATGAGAGAGGTTGACGAAGGCACGTCCCTGTTGGAATCAACAACGAAATTAAGACATACACTTATGTACTTATTGATGCAAGAAAAATAAATCTGTAAAATCTTTTGTTTTTCACAGCCTGGAAAACAAACAGTATAGTTAAGTTAATAGTTGTGATATTGCAATTGTACAACTCTGTGCTTAATAGTGCTATGTATTTAACTATGTGTACACAAGTATTTAAGGACATCAGTGTATTTTTTTTTAAGGTAAGAAATAAATCATAAAGAAATAATTATGTATGGATAAAAATAAACTTTAAGACGTTAAGTAATTTTAAGTACTCTACGCACTAATCGTGCTTCAGTTTAGAAACATAGACAACTTCAGAATACCAGTGTTAGAAAACAACCGTACATACCAGTTTACAAATGGACAAACATTTCTATCTCTATTCAGTAGCCGAGAGTAAGCCAGCGTGTCGCCGCCGCCCACCCATAAAAGGCTCAAAGATACTCCGATAACCTTCCTCCTATTCGATTAAAGATATCGATACATTGTCTCAAGTCCGACCTCACCTTAATGAGATATCGATACTTTCAAACCCGTCGTGCCCGTCTCTACTAATACGGCGATAACCTCAAAAGAATTGCCCTGATTTTTTAACTTTTAAAAACACTAATTGGACGCCCGAACACCTTATTTGAATGTGATAAATATATTTCATTCAAAAGTTGCGTTTTTAATCGGGTTAAAGTAAAATCGAACTGTGAGTCATCGATTTCATTGATATGCTTATTCGTACATTTTGTAATAATGAATGATTCATTATTGTATCTTGTTTTGTTTCGATTTCGGTGGTCTGTGTTTCACACAATTACAACAGTTTCGACGCAATAATAAGTAATCATGTACAATCTCGTCATTACAATTAAATCGGTAGGTGTAAAAATACAAAAAAATAAACACAATGTGTAAGTATAGTATAAGTAACTCAGGTAAACAATAGATACTTACATGTATAGTTATTTATAAAGTAAAAAGCTCTATTACATTTGACGTGACAAAACTTGCACGAATATTTACAAATTTTTAGAATTTCACTTTTTACTGCTGGTTGTCTGGCAAATAGATTTCATCGTTAACGTTTTTTGAATGGCTAATATCTACATACAACATTTTAAAGTGTCCTTTACCCGTAATACAGTTGTCAATGTAAGGAAACAGTCGCAACGCTGTCATTAACGGTGTTTTTTAATTAATTATTAACGTCAATACTTATTTTTTACATGTCATTAAGTTACTGATAATATCGTTTACCTCACCATTAAATGTCGCTGTTGTAATGACTCATTATTTAACAAAAAGGATAACCAAGTTTATTTTTAACTTACTGCCTGCTTGAGCGATAAATAGAAAGTCTAAGTAGACTTGGCAATATTTTTGATCAAATTTCTGAAGGATTAGCTTTGCCCAGTGCTGACGTGCTGTTTAGTGTCAAATAGCAGGGGTATTAATTCGAAAGAAAATTCGGATTCGGAATCTCTCCTTCGACTCGGATCTTTGTAATTCACAATGCTCCGATGAGAAAATATTGAAATTTCAATTTGAAAAATCAGTGATTCTAATCGGAAGACTTTCCGCAACCACACCACACTACAAATACCTCACGGGTAAATCAATATTCAAAATGACACTTCCGAATACAAATGTAACTGATTAAAATGAGAAGTGGTCCTGCACTTTCAAACAACAAAACAGGTAGAAGAACACTCCACATGTGGTAGAACATTCTTATATCACTACCAAAAAGCAGTTTACCACCATCAAGAGGGAACAAAACCCTCTTGAAAAGCTACCGCCTGATTTCGCTTCTGAGCCATGTCTACAAGCTGTTTTCAAGGGTCATCATGAACCGTCTTGCGTGAAGGCTCGACGAGTGTCAACCTCCGGAACAGGCCGGTTTCCGAAGCATCGACTCAACGTGACAGTGGGCTGATACCGGTTGATGATGATGATTAACCTTACGGTGTTCCGGCAGCTCACAGCTCTTGAGAGTCAGAGCATTCTGGACTAGCGTGTTCACCATCTTCGACCACATCACCGCTTACACCAGGCGAGATAGTCGGTAAATGCTAACATATCAGATACCTACGAGGATATAAAACACATGCTTTGACATTAAACTTTTGTCAATAAATTGTTGAGTAATAAGTTATATGTATCTCTTTATGTGAGTATGCCGCAGATTGCTTGGTCACTTCATGACTAAGCGACTTCTCCCGGATTGCATCACCACATTCCAACAATTTAATTATCTGATGATAGAGCAATGAAGCCATCAATATAATTTATAACCTAACATTCGATACAAATCAATTAATTAGTGAAACGCACAAATAAATCCCGCTTTTATTGTGGCTGTATCACGACTTAACTGCCTATAAAGCATCCGAACAACAGAGTAATCACTTTACAGTGATCAACTAGTCGTTTTACTACAAGTTTTAAACTTAGTTACTACTTGATCACTTAACATCGAACGGTGTGACATACGATTTTACTTATAAACCACATTTTATATATATATTTATATATAAACTAATTTATAACTAATTTATATATTTATATATAAACTAATTAATACTCAAAGGATTGATCTGTTAACTTCATGACGATGAAAATAATCAAATGCGAAAATTACACAAACATGTATACACATTTAAGTAGCCTTTATGAGTAAGGAACTATTAAGCTCAGTGATGACAGTTATTTTACCGTTCACACATACACACACATGTCCATAATTGTGTAGTGATAATAATTACCTTAAATTTCATCAAAAACTTTTACAACATTTTATTGCTAACGTTTACATCTCAACCTTATTTAAATTTTGAGTATAATATAATAATGCTCATCACATTACTATAGTTACCGGTGTTTGACTATGTACTGAGCTGTTTTTGTCATTTTTGATCATCAAATATGAGGCAGTTTAGGATTTTAACGAGGACTTACAAATACATATATAAAACAAGGAGCTTAATAATAATGTCAAGAACATATTTTAACCATTAAAAAATCCCCTCAAGAAAGATTATGACTCCACCAAGTACCAACTCCAATTCCTAGACACCAATCTTCTTTGTAGGTATACTCGTAAATCCAGTGGTCAATTTTAAAACATCACTTTCCATAGTTTCCATTCTAAGCGATCACGCCGAGTAAATCGCGCCCATCAAACGTGATGAAACAGAATCAGTGAAACCACAGAGAAGCACAGTTTTCACGGTACAAATTACGTGTAATGGACAACCATTGGCGCATAATGACCGGTGAGCGGGTGTTTGCACAGAGATCGCGTGGACATAGCGGTTTTTGAAACACGATACTAAGGGCCAAAACAAACATGCAACTTTTAGCATCGAAAAGATAAACGATTTTACTACTGCGTCTCTACTGCATCGCGTTTTAGCGAATTTCTGCGTTCAATCGCAGCATCCAAATTGCGTTTCGATACGGCATTGACTTTTTATCGTCAGTCTGTCTCATCATCTCGTCTCATGTCGTTCGTTTCAGCGACTGCATTGATGTTAAAAGACAAAGATTAGAGACCGCCAACGTAGCGTAGGACGTCCTGTGATCAAGTGGGGTGACAATATATTTAAAGCGGTGGGCAGTGACTGGAAAAGAAGAACCAAAGATCGGGCTCAGTGGCGCCTTGGAAGATGCCAACGTCTAGCAGTGGATTGACATGGGCTGATTATGATGATAAAAAATTTGAGATTACCGCCACTGTAGTTTGTATGTGGGTTCGACCGTTTGTCACGGGATCGAGCTTCCGAATAACGACTAAATCGCCAGCCGCCGATGCTAAAAGTATCGTATACATGTGCTTTGGCCCTTATATTTCCAAGGTTGGCAGTTGCCAATTTTACGAACACGCACAAGATTGTTAAATATAGTTCGTGTCACGCACGCATGAGTGTTTTTAGTGATCGCAAGCGGATACGGTAATACTTAGTCATTTTTGGGGATGAGAGGTTCGAACCATGTGTTGCTTTCTAAAATTGGGGGTAATTTTGTAGCTTCTCCAAATAGTCCCCATTTAATTCAACATATTAAGCATACATGAAAGCACTTATATATCCTGAATCTTATATTTTATTCCATTGGGTCATCATCAGCGTCTTGAAGGAAAGATTGGATATTATTCACAGATATTGAAATAGGAAATTCTAAAAAAAACCATTAACCTACTCAAATATAGGGAGATCTAAAGAGTGAGTATCCTAACTATCCATTCCAATGAAAGTGTGAAAGAATTAAAAAGCTCACTAAGTGACATGGCCTAAAAGCGGAAACAGTTAAAGGCAATAAGCATAATATCGCTTAGAATCGAGTCGGCGGCATTAAGCTTACCTTAGCGTCAAGTTAACTTTCATTTTCATACATTAGCATAGATATTGTGGGGCTAATGACGGTTTGGTGTGACCAGCGCTCATTACGGTGACAATATCGTTAGATGCCACTTGCTTTTATCGATCTGAGTAGAAATCGGCTGGTGACAAAACTCTTTTTGTCACCAGCCGATTTCTACTCAGTAAGCTAGCTTGGTTTGAATAGTTTCTAAAGTGCCTTTGGGGGCACTCTTAAATATGGCATTTCAATCCAAAAGTGGTGTTTTGAGAGTGCTATAAGTGGTGCTGTAGTTGTGATGAAACATTGTGTGATTGTTATTCATTTTGATCTACGCTACATTAATATTAAAATTTAAAATTAACAAAGATTGCGATGAGTTAATGATAATAATATACTTTAGGAAGTGTCCAATTCAGCTGTAGTATGCTATTGATATTCTTCGAACCTATACGATTCTAATTCTATAAGTACCTTTTTATCTTTGTCACTAACCTTAACATAAAACAAAATTATTAGCAATATAACGTCCTAATATGCCTATACACCGTGTAGCGAAAAGTCTCAGACGCTTGTACTTATATTTATTCTGTGCCTAGAATAATAGGTACGTATCTATCTCAAGCATAAGTGTCCGTAATTACTAACGCTATCCATTACATCCAAGATAGCACGAAAGAAACAGTGCATTTACTTAACTGACTCATATATCATTATTGTGTCAGCAGTTGCAAAATGCATTTGTTACCGTGGAACAGTTATTAAGGAATTGAGATATATTGGAAGCTGTCTAATGTAAAGGGAATTACGTACTCTTTGGTACAGTTTCGGAGCAAGTTGTTTCGTCACTGTTGTCAATCAGTGTGATTTATGAACTTTGGAAACACTTTCTATGCTGCGACTAATGAGTACCCGGTTGGGACAATCGCCATAATAGGATTTGTCAGCCATTGAATACAATTCAATGATTTTCTGTCTACGAATTAAGATTCAGATTGTTTGAGATATTTTGAAATACTTGGATTGAAAATAGGTCAACCTACATAGTAGAAAATATACCAGTCTGCATTTTATTCCATATTTTTTTAATATCAACAGTAACTTGCGCTTTATTTGAATTTGCAACATACAGCCTTCTTAATATAATAATATCGGACATGCCAAAACATTTAACGCTAGAGTGCTACTACTAAATAACCTAAAACCATCAAACAGACCATCTCACCTAAGCTAGCCTGACAAAATGAATTACCGTACATCAATTACTGGAACCAACGGCGAGCCTGGATATGATGAATTCGCAGATAACTCGTGCCGTGATAAACTGCGGGCATGCTTCAGGTTGGTTCATTGAGATTTTAGAAATGCAATTTCCTGCAATGATTTAGCCGAGACTGTGGTGGGCGACTGGTAGCGAGCCAGTGTCGTCACAGTAATCACAAAAATAGAACAAGTTGACACATAAATAATATTAGCCCGCTCGTAAATAAGAGTGTGTCGGTAAACGTCTGAACGGGGTCGGGTGACGTGATGTAATGGCGAGAGTTACAGTCTGAATGAAGTGAGCAAAATGCTAGACGAAGGGCAAAGAGCATTGCGCGCAAAAATAACATGAGGACCATACTACATAAAGCAAAGAAGACCAACTACAGACTAGATGATGCAATTCATCAGCATGTGTTTTGGAATATCTTATCAGAAAATATGAATGGGTCTTGGGGTTTTGGACAAGGATATATCAAAAAATCTCGTAATACTAATGGTGTGAAATAACAACAAACAAAAGTGAATAGGTGATATAAATTAATCCATTTACTATGTACATCGATCTGCAAAGTAAAGAGCAGGCTTCCAACACGTGTATTGATCCAAATGGTAGAGAGCGAGCTAAACCGTATCTTTTATGTTCCACCCTTTTTATATCACCCCAGATGAGTATAAAACGAGTGAATGACGTCGATGTGGTGGGCTCATAAATATTGTAGTGGCGTGAGAGGTCAAACGAGCTGCATTTTGCAAAAAGATTGGGCTAATATAGCTTTTGTATTGTTTGTTTGCTATCCATCCATATCTATAGTATCTATAGTAATTTTATAAAAACGTTTGTAACTCTGTGGCTTTGTCACTCTGTTTGTTACCTAATCACGCCTAAATGGACGATCCGATCTTACTGAAATTTAACAAAGAGATACTTTATAGCATGAGGATAAACATAGGATACTAAATTCTTGGTGTACGCGAACGAAGTCGCGAGTATCAGCTAGTTACTTATATATTCTTTATTTGCCTTCAAACTATTGAGAGCTTTAATTCAGATTATGAAAAAATAAACAATATAACAATTTTATTTGAATGCATATTTTTGGGTAGTTCTGATAAGATTAATCAAAGTAAAAAAATAAACTTGTATCTATTATATTCCACAAGTTCTAGTGAGATGGAGTAAAATTTAATAATGAAACGATGCTATACTACAAAGTGCCTACGTGACTTGGGCTATATAATAGTTCTTGGCAATTGATGATAGCACATAAAACTTCGAGCAAAGATTATCACCAAGCAATTTCGCTAGTCTTTTCTTAAAATCAAGTATGATTTGCAGATAAAAACAACCCGCATGTTAAGTGACGAAAAGCTAAACAATTGTGATGGAAACTGTCAGTATAGGCGCCAGTGGTCTTAGCTCACGTGTTTATAACGTCACCAGCTCGTAATTTTTATTTTTATGTACGACATTCCTACGCGCAATCTGGAATATCGATGAGTAACTATAGCGTAATATCTACGTCACTAATGTCTCGGACAAAAGATGCCAAGCTGTTTTATTACATACTAGAATCCAAAGGAACGGCGCTCGAAGGCACTAAATAAGTGTATTTTGTTGGACTGAAATAAGTACTAGAGGCTAAACATTGTGGGATTTCAATAGAAGTGAGGTAAGTCTTTGAATGTTGTGTGAGCTCCATTGGTGTAAGGGATATATTGACTTGACTTATAACGAGAAATGGCTTGACTTTTAAATGACCAAGCCACATATTTTGACTAAGTTGTAGATCTTGCGAAGTTACAGCTTGTACAGTTAGGGCGTTTAGAGTTAGAAACTTGGCTCTGTAATGAGATCTGATAATTTTTTGACAGTGCGAGCATGGCAACATTTCCTATGAAAATATTTTTGGTTAGATTAATATTTTATGTACATTTAACACGAGAACGATGAATTTTACATTACCTACAATTTTTTTTTTATTACTTACGTATTTCATTTTAGGTGTAGAGTCACGGTAGTATAATATAATATATTACCGTGGTGTAGTGTACCGATGTAATGTTCAATTGATGCTTCTGCTACTAACCTGTAACAACGAAAAAAATATGTTAGTTTTATATATATATGTAGCTTTGAGTAACATTTTAGTTCAATGCCAGATTTTTAATATATTTAATCTTTTAAATCTATTTGTAAAATGCATCTTTTTTGCTTTTCCATCTAGCTTTCTATTAAGTCATAAGCTTTTAGTTTGTCGCCAAACATCTATTGTGTTTTGGCAGCTGTCCTTGAGAGCATGAGCTTGGCTAAAGCTTTGTTACGAAAGAAGGTTCGAGGGTTAAAAATATGTATAAAAATTGACCCGAACTTCACGCAGAAAAATGCAAAATTCTGAACACCAATCTCCATGGAAGCATATGCAAGGCAGCCGTAAACGCTAGTTATTTTTACATGTATGACTTTGTCAGTTGTATGTCCTTTCAGGTCATGATTAATGACTCCTTCTAGCGCAAGCTCAGCTGCAAAACATTAAAACTTCGTGACCTTACCCAACTATAACGGCATAGTACCCACTATAGTAAAAGTAACAAGTAGCAAAGTAGGCGAACAGTACAAAGTCGTGGCAAAGTACATCAACAAAATAGGTGAAGACAACGCATTTATAGACATACAAGAGAAGACACTTAGCTCAACACTTTGCATACATTTAATGTACATTTTAATGTATTCTAACATTTCTGACTCTGAAACTGGTGGCATTAGGAGAAAATGACATAAACTGGGAAAGTTAGGACACGCTTCTACTATAAAGCTACAGTTAGAAGCTTTTATAACTTTAGTTAAAGGTACTATAAAAGTAATGTAATAGGATATTCCTCTTAAGGTGCTCATAATATACAGTGAGTTCTCGCCAGTTACTCATAATATTATATAATAATACTGCTCTATATGCGTCAACCATAACGTTAGTGTTAACTACGCGTTGATTTAGGGCTTACGCATTAAAAATGCGCGTTAATTACATTTAGTTACGACGTAACGAGTTATAGGTTAGGTCAGGTTATAGTGACGTAACGCGTTAAGAACAGCTTTGGATTCCAAAGGCATAATTCTGATTGGGACTACTTAAAAAATTACAAGTTTTTCTCATTCCAACACTCCATTGTCGTAATGCATTATTCCCACCTAAAAACAAAGTACACACACACGTCCTTGCTCTACGCGTACTCCCTGCGGAATGAGATGATACGGCGTTAATGTAGCCGACATAAAACGCGCTTGTGTCAAACAAAACGATATGCGAGCCATAGGTTATTAGTATTGTAATAAATTGGAATTAAAGTAATTATAATTAGTAAGTAATAATTATATTAATAAGCAATACCATTTGTAAATTAACACGTTAAGATTTTGGTCACATCTGTGGAATGCCCTAATTAACATGTTAAGTAATAACAAAGCACTTGCTAAAAACACTACATTAAAATACTGACTAACTAAAATTATAGGGGTCAAAACTAGCATTCCTAATCAGTCATATTATAATCTTATTTCATGTTACACTAACCTAAAATAATTTAGTTAGTAAGAGCAGGAAAAATATTTCCTTTTCTTATTGTGATGCATTACTGATATGAATAATTTAGAGATCAATATAACTAAGACTACGCAAACTAAAAAAACCAAATGCTAATGCAAAAAACTATGAAAACCAAAGCAACTACACAGTAATTTTAAACATTACAAAATTTCACACTGCATATTACATTAATAGTTTATTACTAACTGCCAAAACTTTAATTAGCTATTTATTTTTGAACTAGGTCGCAAGACATGTCTTCGGATACTTTATGACGTTGCTAGTGTGTTACGTGTCAGTCGCTTGTCAGTTTAACTGTCATTTACGTTTGAAAAAAAAAGAAGCTCAATTTATACGAATAGTCTTTTTATTTTGAGCTCTAATCACAGTACTATTCAATGGACCAAGGTTAAGTGAGTCATTGGGTATACATTTCATGTCATTGTTATGAATGAATTGATCTGTAAAGAAAGTGATGTTTTCATTTGGTTGTAATTCGATGAAGCGGAAGCTTTACATTTGGATGTTACACGATACAGTGTAATCTCCAACGATGTACAGATAGCATGTATCATTGATGAGATTGTTGTTTGTTATCGAGAATAACGATTTGTACGAGTTATGATTTGCAAAGAGATGTCACTTTTGAAAGACATACTCTGACATACTAACATCTATATTCATAAATAATATGAGGTTTCACAGACTCATAGTACTCGCATATTCAAACCATATTACATAATTGACAATACATACTCCAGTGAAGTTGACCACTATGTGTTTGTCAAAATCTTCTTGGATTCAGATGAATTTAAGATACGAGTACTAACAACGCGGGCATAAGATAATAAACAATACTTTCCGAATTCGTCATCAATGTCAACTGTTGGTAGGATGCAGCATTTCATTTCTTCTTACAGACAAAAAAGAACCGGCCAAGTGCGAGTTGGACTCCTGCACTGAGGCTTTCGTACAAATTTGTTAAACTAGGTTAAAGGATAAACTTAACTTCGATCCACAGAAAATGTATTGCACCAACCGCAAATAGTAAGTTTGTAATAGTAAATTTACTTTTTTTTTGTTATTAAACTACATATTTACGGTTTTCAGATTTATTCCTATATAAGTGATTCAAGACCTTGCTTATTGCCATGTTCTAGAATATATTTCTCAACAAAAAAAAACAAAGGAAAACAGATAATAAAGAGAAATGAAAATAAACATGACTAAGTCTTAAGGGGAAAGTACTACAGGACATACGCCTACGCTCAAAATCATATTATAACATCATGCTATCCTCCCGTCTAATGAAGTGGCCAACATTAGTGTCAAATAGCCCATTCGTTGGTGGAATGCGGAATGGCCCCAGTTGATATTATCCACTTAGCGGCTTCTGTTGGCCTGTTTAGTGATTGGTGTAAGTCAAAAGATACAAGCACATGCAAACATAGAATGATTTGGTTAAGTATCTGATAACATCAAATTTACTGCATAGAACGTTAGAAACAAAATCTACTTATTGCTTATACTGAATCGTGGTTGGTAGATCAGTAGTATAGAAATAATTTGATACCAAATGGTATTTACTGGCAGTTAACTAAAAGGTACATTATCAAAAAATTGTGAAAGGACTACGTTCAATAACTGGCAAAGATGCAACAAATGATACAAATCACATATTAAACTTGTGACGATGTAAATAATGAGCCTGTAAAATGAAATAAACTGGCCAAGTGCAAGTCGGACTCGCACTAGTAGGGTTCCGTTCCACACTACAGTATTTTATAAGATCGAGCAAAAAATACCACTATCATTTTTCGCCAGCAGAAAAAAAAAATTAAACATTTTATTTATTATAACGCCATCTAACGTCTAACAAAGGTATTAGGGATCGACATTTCAATATAACGCCATCTATGCGACGTTTACCTAACTAAGCGATCATAGATAGCCTAACATTGATTGGCCGAAAAAAACACGTTGCTTGTATGGGGACCCTCTATTATTATTAACTTTATTCTGTTTTTAGTATTTGTTGTTATAGCGGCAACAGAAATACATTATCTGTGAAAATTTCAACTGTCTAACTATCACGGTTCATGAGATACAGCCTGGTGACAGACGGACAGACAGACAGACAGACAGACAGACAGACAGACGGACAGCGGAGTCTTAGTAATAGGGTCCCGTTTTACCCTTTGGGTACGGAACCCTAAAAATGAGGGTGCGTAGAAACTACGCGTTACAAGCAAAATTTCCAAGTTCATTAAATTTATATCGCAACATTTTTTTACAACTCCCTTTGAATTAGCCGGCCATATGTCCGAATGATAGAAAATACGTCTTCGTTTCGCCTTTCTACAATAGAGGGTTTTTTTAAATATAAAATATAACACGACGTTTACGTCACTTCCGTTGATTCGGACCGTGACGCTACGTCACTACCGTAAAATTTTACTCCAGTGCGTCTATAGAAGTTTCACTTCAAATCTTCGAGCATTTACCAATGGAGATGTTAACGTTGTAATCCGCAAACATGTTTTTCTGCCGATACTTACGGGGGACGAGGTAAACGCGCATTGCACACACACAAATCACTCACTTCAACGATCGCGCACACTAGCTTGAAACACGCACAAAGTATTAAAAATACAGCGTAGTTACGCACGCTCGTATGGCCAAAATAACGCAAGGCGTACCCCTCTGCTGGCCATGGCTATATGGCCATCTCCTTTGGTAAATGCTCGAAGCTTCAAATGAACTAACTTAACATTACTTCGTGAACATGGTATAGTGAAAAACTTGTTAAATATCCCTTTCAAATACTTATCTCATAAAAGTTTAAGTGACTATGAAAACTTATAAAGTAAATAATTTCACAGTAATCAAAGTAAATACGAATTTTGCCAAAACTAACCAACTTAACAGTATAAACACAACGCTTCCTTAAAGTCTCTACTCTTGTACCACATGCTAAGGGCCAGCGTCTACGCATCCTACATGAGTGTTATGTCGCAATTGATAATGATACAGCCGCTGCGTATGTGAAAGAACAGATTATGAACATGAATGGTGCGAAACCTACTGGGATCGCTTTAGTCACAGTCGAAAGACTATTATGAAACGATACCGTTAGATATGGATAAGTAAATATAACTAAGAACGCAGGTTCAAATTGGCGTGCTAATATATTGATAATTGTTATTAACGTTAATGTAAGTATTTATAAGTTTCGAATTGGAAATTAAGAAATGGCAGAAACAACAGTGGTAATATTGTGCATAATTTTAGGAAAGTTCATTTAAGTTGCTTATTGACTAGATGAACGCAATGTAAAAATTATTAATAATAAAATGTCAAATACTTTTAAAAGTACAAACCAAATACTTAAATAAGATATTACTTTGTTTACGAGCCAATCAAAGTTAAACCCGAGCTCAATCTAGACCAACTGGACCATAAAAGTTGAAGCTGAAAATTACGTTATCCCAGCAATCGGGTGAAAGTGATGAACGGTTATCCCGTCCCTTGACAAAGTGACACCTGCGTTCCCAATCCCTTACACAAGGACTATGAACTCTATTACAAAAGAGATAAAGTTGGCAATAGAGATGTGGATATTAATACCAATCATAACTTAAAGCTTAGAAAGCTCCCGGCCTGCCCTAGGATCGAAGCTGTAAATAACACTTTGGCCAATATCTGTCTTTACTCTAGATTGTGACGGGTCTCAATTCGCATTGTTGGTCTAGTAGATGTATGACTGGATGAAGCCATGATGGTCGGTTCAGCTCGGAGGCTGTTTATGAGATTATGCTGGGTTTGGATGAAAGTGAAAATGTGGGTTTCCCGAGAAGGAGTGATTGAAATTGAACGTGCTTAGAATTCTGTTAGGTTATTGCCATAGGTTACATACGAAACATAGCTCTTTTTTATCGATTTTTAAGTCATTATATGATATATTAAGATATATTGAGAGTTCGTGGATTGAGCCTAGAAAAGAAATGGGCAGGATCAGTGGACCGAGACGGATTTAATAGTTTGACAGAAACTCTATAACATAGCGGTGGCACAGATTAAATAATCGTACAAGAAAAAAGTGTGATGGGATAATGCTGACAAAAACGTAGCGTTAGCATCATCATGAGCCGTGTCAGTCCACTGCTGGACGTAGGCCTCTCCCAAGATGCGCCACTGAGCCCGATCTTTGGCTCTTCTTTTCCAGTCACTGCCCACCGCTTTGCGTATGTCGTTGCTCCACCTGGTCACAGGATGTCCTACGCCACGTTTACCGACTCGCGCCCCCACTCTAGGACAAGTCTACACCAACGATTATCAGTCCTGCGGCAGATATGACCAGCCCACTGCCACTTCAGTTTACTAATCCGTTGAGCTATGTCGATAACTTTAGTTCTCTGGCGAATTACTTCGTTCCGGATTCGATCCCGCAAAGAAATACCTAGCATAGCTCTCTCCATAGCTCGCTGAGCGACTTTAAATTGGTGGACCAGTCGAATTGTGAGGGTCCACGTCTCGGCTCCGTATGTCATCACAGGTAGGACGCACTAGTTAAAGACTTTTGTCTTTAGACACTGTGGTATAGGCGACGAGAAGACTCGACCGAGTTTTCCGAATGCTGCCCAGCCCAGCTGAATTCTTCTCTGGATTTCCTTCTCGAAGTTGTGTTTAGTCGAAGTAGCGTTAGCAAATGATGCTTTTCAAGAAGAGTCTCCTATAAACAAGAAGATTATAATCCTATAAACACCACTATACACAGATAATAACAAATGATGTCTATTGACGTCACATCTCTGTCAAGTGCATCAAAGCTCTAATTATAATAGTGAGTAATATAGACAAATAAACCACTCGAAATCGTACGTTATTCGTATCTTATCGAAAGGATTTGTACAATGAAACACATTATTAAACTATTTAAATGTTGGAAAAAAACTTAAAAATAATATTTCAGTTAATTGTGGTGTCATTACCCATAGACCGAAAAGCGGGGTAGCAAAACGAAGAGCTAAACTTTTTTGTCTATAGTGAAAATGTCTCGACATGTAGCTCAATGCCTTAAAAAGTACTTAACTGACTCTACTTTGCATAATTGTTTAATATTTAAACATCATAAAGTGAACTAATTAAAAGTATTTAGCTGCTGAGTAGCTACTGTCATCTACAGCCGAAGCTAACATTTAAATTAAACATTTAAAGCCAATTTAATTGGGTCAACAAGAAAGACATGCAATGGATATGCAAAAATACAAGTTTACTCGACAAGTGATAAAATAATCCAGATCACAGAAATAGGAATAATATTCCTATTTCTGTAATCCAGATAAACCAAACAAAACCTATGAAGTTATAACATTTAGACGGCATATAAAACAAAGAACCGACACTGAACAGACCTTATCACATAACAACTGTAGTAATCCAGAGATAAATATCCGTATTAACTAACAATACGGTTTATCTACGTCGCAACAGAGATCTATTTTTCTGTATTATGCGTAACGTAAGTCATAAAAATTGTAATGAATGGTAAGCCGCAGTTGCGTAACTCGGATAAACCTCGGGTAACATGGATATGAGGCAACATGAACTTCTGTTCGGTCAATGTCTTCGTAGGTTAGATAGTGATGTGGGAAATAGCGATGAGAAGCGGAAATATATATTTTTTTTTAGCGGAAAAACTTGATTTGTTATGAGTTAAGTAATACAAGCACTCGACCACTAATTCAAATAGATACTGTCATATGGATCATACATATATCATTGAGAGTGGAGAACGTCAGCAAAAAATAGGCGCTGGACTAAATATTAATAGCAACCCAACTATTACAACTCCTCTTTAAATGTACATAAACTAATTTGAATTATTTTGCCGCCATAACCTAATCTAACCTTACATTGTTCCAGCAGCACATAGATCTTGAGAGTCAGAGTATTCTAGGCCCAGCATTTTCACCATCTTCGACCGCATCATCGCATAACCACATCATCGCTTAACGCATCATCGCACCACCAGGCCAGACAGTGGTAAAACACTAGCCTATCAACACCAATACTATAAATGCGAATGTACGTAATACTATTAAGTCTTTTGTGGGGAAAGTCAGTTTGAACATTTGCTTGTTTGGGACTTCTTCTGGACCTTCGGCTGGACCAATTTTGCACAGGGATAGCCAGTACAATAGATTAGACTTTCACATAGCCTAACGTAGTGTAGGGCGCCCGACAGCTAGATGGAGCGATGATAAACGCAAAGTGGCTGGCAGCAGATGGAAACAACGAGCTGATGATCGAGCTCAGTGGCGTGCCATAGGTGAGGCCTATGCCAGCAGTGGACAGAGATAGGCTGATGATGATGATAGCCCAACTATTACAACTAATCTTCACATGTACATTGACTAATATGAATATTTGGCGTAAACCGACTGCATGGAGCAATTAGAAAAGTCTTATTACTTAGTCTTATCCTTTGTCCAAGCGAGTAACTTATATTGACCATTTAATGTATCCACCTAAACCACAGATCCAAATTTTAACCGAGGCATCTCTAGCTAGCTGTCCGTTGTTGTGCCCAAATTACCATACATAATGGGATGAGACACGGGAAAGGTCAGAAGAGGTAGTACAAACAATAACAATGATTTTTATAAATAGCCAGAGATCAGACGAAGGTTTAAGGTCACTTGTGAACTAAAAGTGTTGCGCAAGATGGAGAGCACAATAGCAAGAACAGATGGGTTGTGTTCGTTGTATTTCATGAAGAGCTTTTAATATTGAAGTGTACTGGAACTATTTTTTAATAAAATGAAAACGGTTTATTCGGGTACAAAGTGCAAACTTGTAGTAGATCATATTTAAATCCAGAGATCGTACGATGGAGATCAGAAAATACTGAGAAAATTGAGATGATATGGGTAGTTTAGAATGTAAACGTACATACATTTAACAAAATATTAATTGGTTTAAGTTTTAATTTGTTGTTTAGCCTGATAGATTGAATACTTTATAATTTTTTGCCAAAAATGTGCTCCTAACCATATATTATTATGTTTGATCTGTCTTAGGCTCGGCGCAAATGATCCACCGACCACAACCACCAGTGGCCAGCAACAAACAATTTCATGCTTTTTGTGCATTTATAGGGACTCGCCGCACACCTGTGGCCGGTGGCGGCTACGCGGTACAGCAGTGTCCGCGACTGGCAACATGAGACTGCTAAGCTAAGAGGCACACCAGACGCCGAAGCTGGCTACTGACGCTCCGCTGCGCCTTGTCTCACCCTAACTCTGTTGAATTCTGGGCATCCTACGCATCGCACCTGAGCATAAAATGTAGAGGCTTCCGAACACCGGTGTCTGTCGCGCCCTATCGTTGCTGCTGTATAAGTGGCGATGGTCGGTGGCTCGTTTGCACTGAGCCTTAAAGTTTGTAGATCGCGACAATCCGTGCTTAATCATCTGAATCATGGGTGACAAATCGGACTGTCACCCAAACTTTTAACTACAAGTGTTGTGGAGGGCGATGAACTCTCGCATTGTTATGTCACAGAATATCGTATTATTTATGCTCGACTTGAATTAGGAGAGTGGATGGGAGATGTTTGTGAAGTATGGGAGATGTTTGTGAAGTTAATGACTTGAATACGGCATTAGAATTATGTTATATGAATAATTACCGTTTTGTTTGTTTCAGCAAAATTTCAAGTGAAACAATATTTGCTTTTGTGCTTGCAGTACAATTTTTTACAATGTGATTAATAATAAAGATATATCGTGTGTAAACACAAATTACATATGAAATACCTCGATATAATTCTAATTGACAGGCAAACGACTATTCAAAATCTGGTTATAAGTAATTGATGGATATTCCAAACAGTTATACTGAGGTGGTGGCACACGGCATCACGGCAGTGCCCCCGTCAAGTCGAACAAACAAAGGGAAAGCCATCCTTCTTTCGATAATTTATTCAGTTTTAGATATCTATACCACAAGAAAGTGTGAATTCACTGATTATTTTGTTTCCAACTTATATTTATGTAGTAGGGTCAAGGTCTATCTAGGATCTAGGAAATATTACAATGAACATGGAAAGAAAGCAAATTCTATTGTACTAAGTTCACACAATTTTTTCTTCTAGTTTTATTCATCTAGGAAATGGTTTTGGCAACAACGTTAGCCCGACAATACGGCGCCATGACTAAGAGCTTCCGTCATGAATAAAATTAATGTGTGTGTGACGGAATTATATACTTTTACTATTAACTTACTACTATAAGATACATAAATATCCTTCGTACATGCGAATGCGAAAACTGTTAATTTTTAATGTACCTTAGCATAACATTTAGGCATTAAAGTTAAAAGTCACCTTTATAACTTTAATTTGCATACAATAATTAAACTTTTTAAACGTTTATTTCCTGGTTCGGTTCACTATTTAGTTCATTATTTTTAATTAACTACCCAATGTTTAATTAAGCTTTGCGAAAATTGGATCAATTATGCCATGATTTATTAACTGTGGGTTGGCGTTTTTTTCGTGATATATTGCTTTATTGAAAAGTAAATTAAATTACCTTTGGTAAATCTGTTCACCTTTAACAGATTTAGTTTGTTCCAATATTAATAGAGTACCTATGAATAGAATCAGAATATTCTTTTGCACAACTTCTCAATTAATCTGTAAAAAGTGATAACAACACAATTGCAAAGGGTATAACAGGTATTACAGTGTATCAGTAGTGACAATTAAATAATTTGCTACCCAGCTTGTGTGGCCTCAAAAATCATCACAGTCTGAAACTTTGGCGCAAAGATCCCGTCAGTAAAACAACAACCATATGCAATTAAAACACTCAAGAGACTAAATTGTCCGCTTATTCCACCAATTCCTTTGTATTTTCATACTCCACAGGATGTAAGCAAAAACAAGAAAATCTAGCGTAAAGCATTAAAAATTTGTTTCGCCACCTCATTAACGGGTATATCTAATTAGCTCATATATATGATGCATCACTCAGTTGAAATCAGTTTCAAGGTTAGGTTTTTTGTTCCCTTTTCCTGGCACTTGGCCAAATGTCTATAGGACGTTGATTCATACTGGGAGGCTAGAATGGATTGAAACTGTTATAGGTAGGCAATGAGAAGATAGTCCGTTGATTAGCTCGAAATTCATCAGGACAATAGCTTATGTAGATATAATAAAACAACGAAGAAAATTTGTTAATATACATTGGCTCTCGAGACACAGCTAAGCTAGTTTGGGAGCCTAATAATATACTTTTTTCTGTAAGCATTAATTTTATGTATGAAATAACTTTTTAATATAACTTAAAATATTCGAAATTGATTTAACGTGTTGTATTATAGTATCGTTATAACCAGAACATAGAAAAGAAACATATATAGCCGTGAAATAGGAATGATTTTCAGTTGAAATGGCAAGGTGTCCAGTGAAATTACAGGGCATGTGAGACTCAACATCTTTATGTCTCAAGGTAACAGGCGCAGTGCAGCGACATGCAAAATTGTGACAGTTCAGAATTTTGCATGCCGCTGTATCTGTTATAGGTAGACGTCATCGCTTACCATCAGGCGAGCGTCGTGCTTGTCCTGTTATCTTTTTTAAATTTCATGATTCTAGGGCACATTTACAATGGATCGAACTACAAAGTTAAGTTTGTCCTTTAATAAAGTCTGCGAAATTGGTACGGAGACCTCGGTGGGCGAGTCCAACTCGACTTGGCCGGTTTTTTGAAATATATTTCAAACGGCGTGGTGGGTGTTAATACCTTTACGCATGCTGATATGCGATGATGTATTTATGAGTTTGGATGTGTGCGATCAAAGCAACAGGTTTAATGGATATCGTGAATTTTGTTTCTGATGCTGTTAGAATAATGGTGTGTAGGATTATTTATGCCGTCATTTGCGTTTTGCGTACATTTGTAAGATATTATTTAACACTTTTACATTATAATTTTACAGAAATGAATAATTTGTGTCTCAGTTTATCATATTGATTACTAGCTGAGTCCCGCGACTTCGCCCGCATTAAAAAGTATCCTGTAGCCTAATACATAGTACTGGCTATCCGTGTGCAAGAAATAGCGAAGCTAATAAAGTTTACGAAGTAGGTAACTTTTGTCTAATCTGTGGTTTCGCTACAAATATTTTAATGCGCATAATTTTAAATCTGTGATATGTTCTAAAGTTTTCATTTATATTATTTACTGTAAAGGACAATTTTAATCTATAATATGTGAACAAGGTAATTAACGTAATTATTTGGATAAGGATGAATACTGTATATAATATAGAAAATAGCCTTGGAAGTTATGTAATGTTATTTATTTAAAAATTAAAAACCTTAAGAGATAAGAATAAGAAGAGACGTAACCCATCGCAGAATCTTTTGTAGACCTTTTTAAGGTGTACAATACTGTAGTACATTATTTTGATCTATCTCGTAGGGTTCAGCCTGCGTTTGCAATGTAAGCGCAAAAAATGTGATTATTTACGACATCACATTAGAAACCTTTAAAATTATCAATGTTTCTCTACCATATTATGCATGTATTATACATATAAATCTTTCTTTTGAATTACTCTATCTATTAAAAAAACCGCATCAAAATCCGTAGCGTAGTTTGAAAGATATAAGCACAAATAGGGACAGATACAGCAAGCGACTTTGTTTAATACTATGTAGTGATTAAGATGTTACGATATGTCGTACTATAATATTTCAGTTTCGTTTC
Organism: Cabera pusaria; assembly: GCA_954871355.1. Taxonomy (NCBI): domain Eukaryota; kingdom Metazoa; phylum Arthropoda; class Insecta; order Lepidoptera; family Geometridae; genus Cabera; species Cabera pusaria. The sequence goes on from OX940892.1 coordinate 23,519,343, forward strand.
GTTAGGATATTAGAATAGCAGTGATGTTCATGATTTATTCTGTAGTTATTAAGTTTATTTAAAAGTCGCGTATAATCACACTTTCTTTGAAAACAACCCTCCATCGTCGATAACTTCGTCAACGTCGCATAAATTTAGTTAAAACAGTAGTTAAATTTAACTTTTCTTCCTAAAATGTGAAAAACATGGTTAATATGAGATTAATTTTTTGAAGTATTTTTTAATATTTGATAGATTAGCGTTTGACCACTATCTCGCCTGGTGGTAAGTGATGATGAGGTCAAAGATGGTGAGCATATACTAGGCCAAGAATAGTATGACTCTCATAGGGCTGTGTGCTGCCGCAAAACTGTAAGGCGATGGCGGCAGATTTTCGACTTGCTGGTAACTTTTTGGTAGTGACTTAGTAAGACAGGCGGAATATCGATATAATGCTCTTACCTCCTGTGGATATATTCTGCGACACTGATAATATAAAAGCGTTATCAAACTCTCAAATGTTAGTATGACATAATAATAATTTATGATAGTACAAAACGAAATAAACTGACCAAGTGCAAGTCGGACTCGCACTCGTAGGGTTCCGTAACACAGTAAAGTATATACAGTTCTATAACTATGATTTTTCGCAACTAAAAAAATAACTTTGTTTTTCATAGTGTTTGTATGAAAAACAAAGTTATCTTTGCGGTCGCCATATCTAAAAAACTGCTGCCTGTATCTCGTTCAAACCAATTTTCGTTGTTAGTTTTTATTGAGATCTACAGCATATATATTTTTTAGATTTTTCACTCCCATACTCTAAAAGTTAGAGGGAGGGGGGGAGGACACATTTTACCACTTTAGACGCGCCTATCTTTTAAATGATTGACTTTGAGAAAAAATGATTTTAGGAACCTAAATGTCATTTTTAAAGACCTATTCATAGACACCCCGCACGTATAGGTTTGAAGATTTTTTTTTTTGTTTCAGTTCCATGTATGGGATGCCCCCCTTAAACTTTTATTTTTTAACATATATTTTTTTACAGACAGACAGACAGACATGACGAATCTATAAGGGTTCCGTTTTTTGCCATTCGGCTACGGAACCCTAAAAACCGACTTCACATGCCGCTATAGCACAGAATAAATAATAGTATAGTACAAGTATATTAGTCTGGCTATAGTCAAAATAGTCAGTTGCATAACCATGTTATCAAGGTACCTATACAATTTTTTTAATATTATTTATCTTCATATCTCCGGAGATGATTATCAGATCTCGATAAAATTTGAATAAAGGCATAATCTCTCAAACAAAAACAAGATTTTTTCAAATCGGTTAAGATTTGACGGAGTTCTGAGATAGGTAACAAAAAAAAATCAATAATACAGTCGAATTGAGAACTTTCTCCTTTGCTGTGAAGTCGGTTAAAACAAATCAATGTCGCAAACCATAATATTATTTCCTTCCAATAAAAACTATTTTCCGGTTTTATTTATCCTAATTTCTAGCCATTTGTTACGAATTGTACGTCTATTACAAAACGTACAGCTTTCTCTATTAACAAAAATATTTACGTAACGTCCATATATTTACTGTTTCCCGTATAAAGAAACGGGTTATATCACACTGCTTAACTATTAAATACTTAAGTGATATTATATAACAATAAGAAGGTTACATATGATAAGAATCGCCCTTCTGGCTACATTAATACATTCATTTATTGTAGAACTACTATAGGTATAGGAGCATATCATATCGATGTTCCGGTTGACTAGCTACGAAAAACTAGCTTACCACCTTCAAGGAGAAAATCTGCCGCCCTAACCTTACAGTGTTTAGGCCTAGCGTGTTTACCATCTTCGATCTTATTATCGCTTATCACCTTAGCTTTGATTCATGATAATAAAAAAGATAAATAACTGGCCAAGTGCAAGTCGGACTCGCACTCGTAGGGTTCCGTAACACAGTTAAGTATATATATATATGTATGTATAACTATGATTTTTCGCAACTACAAAATTAACTTTGTTTTTCATAGTATTTGTATGAAAAACAAAGTTATCTTTGCGGTCGCCATGTCTCAAAAACTGCTGACTGTATCTCGTTCAAACCAATTTTCGTTGTTAGTTTTTATTGAGATCTACAGCATATATTTTTTTTAGATTTTTCACTCCCATACTTTAAAAGTTAGAGGGGGGGGGGGGCACACATTTTACCACTTTAGACGCGCCTTTCTTCATCTTTCAAATGATTGACTTTGAGAAAAAATGATTTTAGAAACCTCAACGTCACTTTTGAAGACCTATCCATAGACACGTATAGGTTTGAAGAAAAAAATTTTTTTTGTTTCAGTTCCATGTATGAGATGCCCCCCCTTAAACTTTTATATTTTTTATTTTTGTATAAAAATAGGAAAGCGGTTCACAGAATACATCTACCTACCAAGTTTCAATTCTGTAGTCCTCACAGTTTCGGAATAAAATGGCTGTGACATACGGACGGACAGACAGACAGACAGACAGACAGACAGACAGACAGACAGACAGACAGACAGACAGACAGACAGACAGACAGACAGACAGACATGACGAATCTATAAGGGTTCCGTTTTTTGCCATTCGGCTACGGAACCCTAAAAAGAACCGATTTCAATGCCGCGCTATTCATTTTCAGTACCAATTTTAAGGTGTTTATCTCAATATCTCTGGAGACACTTATCAGACCTCGATAAAATTACCATGGTACCACACTTAGGATATCTCCTTTCCAACAAAAGAAGAATAATCAAAATCGGACGAAGTTATCCGTGAACAAACATAAAAAAATATAATAAATATATATATATACGGTCGAATTGAGAAACCTCCTCCTTTTTTTGAAGTCGGTTAAAATTGCGTTCCCAGTATGAGATTTTTCTAGATGATGACGCTATAAGATCAACTTTTATAAGTCTGATAAATTCGAAATTCGGTATCCTCTTACTTCAATGAAATTGTAAGAACATGGTAGCATTGACCTGATGCTGGGGCACTTTTTGGAGTCTGCAGAATACTCTACTCCTCACAAACTTACAACAGAGATGTTGCAATTGAGCCCATTGGAATTGTCTTAAAGAACAGACTATAAACAGATCGGTCGGAGGTGGTTATAAATTTGGAATTTAAGTATTATTGATGAGATACTATGTTATAATATTTACTCAATTAACTACTGCGGGTTTGTTCGTTACATAAAAAAACGGCCTGTCTTAAGCGCACAAGTCTTAACAACACTGACTTAAGAGCGAATGCGGGTTGCACTTTTCCATACAAATGTATTCCCCCGTTTCCTCCCTGGAAAATTCTTCTAGGCAAAATTTGTTTCTACAAAATATCAAATCAAGGTCTGCTATAGCTATGCCCCTGCTATATCATTTGCTTTTCGTGACCAACCAATTGCAAAAAGAAATATATATCGCGCTAGTCAAAGTAGCCAGTAGACGTAGTAACTATTACATAATCTGTGGCAGTAGTTAGTACTACTAGTAAGTCGTCGAGAAAAGTAAATGCGTCGTAATACAAATGTTGATATATTTAAAATCGCTCGGCCGATTTCGTTAAAATTTAAATGGGACCACCTGAGAAGGGTACCCTTTGAAACAAAAAAAGAATTTTCCAAATCAAAAATCAAAAATGTTCAGGCATCTTCGAGTAGGGGATGTAAGGGAGAACAAATACCACCTCAGTGCTCCCAGCCAACCTCACCTGCCCGTGGTGCATCCTGCTGACAAACCAACGAGGCTCTGGCTACCGACAAATGGCGGTATAACCATTGGCGGCGGTCATGGTAACGGCAGGGCAGGGGGTGCTAAGAATTCCCGGGTTACGGTAGGCCGCCAAAAGAAGATGATAAGTATATATATATATATATATATGAATAAGATGGCACATTCTGGGGTTATGTGAAGTCCGAAGACAGGGAGAGGACACCATAACTCTAGAATCAGGCCATCTTATGTATTACAGAGAAGGTGACCAGCCATCCCAAGGCGGCGTCGGGTTTCTGGTCAACAAGGCTCTCAGTGACAACGTTGTAGAAATCTCCAGTGTGTCGACCAGGGTTGCGTACCTTATAATAAGGTTAACCAAGAGGTACAGCCTCAAGGTTATCCAGGTCTACGCACCGACCTCGGCACACTTGGATGAAGAGGTGGAAAGTATGTACGAAGACATCTCCAGAGCCTTACATACCAACGCTAAGGCTCACTACAACGCCAAAGTGGGAGTACAGACCTGCAGTGAATCGACTCTAGGACCACACGGATTTGGGAGTAGAAATCACAGGGGGCAAATGCTCGTCAATTTCCTCGAGAAAGAGGGGCTTTTCTTGATGAGCTCGTTCTTCAAGAAAAAGCCCCAAAGGAAGTGGACGTGGCAAAGCCCCGGCACTGTGACTAAAAACGAGATTGACTTCATCATTACGGACAAACAGCGCATATTCAGAGACGTCTCTGTGATCACTAGGTTCAATACTGGAAGTGATCACCGACTTGTGCGAGGCTCTCTGGATATCGACTTCAAAGCCGAGAGATTCCGATTGATGAAGTCCACGCTCCGACCAAACCTACTCCAAACCGTTGTTGGGTCTGAAACATTCCAATTAAAATTGGAAAATCGATTCGCTGCCTTGGAAACCACAGATGACGTAGACTAGAAACTTGAAGAAGTGGTGGAAATCCTCAGGGAAGAAGGGACGAAGTTTTGCGAGAGCAAGCGTAGGGGCAAAAAGTCCAAGCTTTCGGCAGAAACACTTCAACTAATGGAAGAGAGACGAACAGACCCATTGTCAGCTTTGTCAATTAACCAGGTGCGCAACAAAACTATTAAGAAGCTGGTACGACGCGACCTCCGATCCTCTAACACGCTCTTGATTACAGAATCAATTGAGCAGAATCGGGGGTCGAAAGTGTTCTTCCAGCCTACTAGGTAGAAGCCAGCTCACAAAGCTGACAACATCAACGGGGAACGTCGTCGCATCCAAGCCGGAGATTCTGTCGGAAGTTGAAGACTTCTATAGCAAGCTCTACGCATCGCATGCTTCAAGGCCCGAACCCGATACTGAGGATTGCAGAGCCACCTTAACCCGCCACTTCACAGAAGACCTGCCCGAAGTCCCTTGTGATGTGAAGTGATGGCCCTTAGACAGCTCAAAAATGGAAAAGCCCCAGGCGAGGACTGAATCACAACGGAGCTTCTAAAAGCTGGAGGAGCTCCAGCTGTAAGCCAGCTGCAACAGCTCTTCAATTCTGTTCTCTTCACTGGTAGGACTCCACAGGCATGGCACAGAAGCATGGTGGTTTTGTTTTTCAAAAAAGGAGATAAAACCCTATTGAAAAACTACCGCCCGATTTCGCTTCTGAGCCATGTCTACAAGCTGTTTTCAAGGGTCATCACGAACCGTCTTGCGCGAAGACTCGACGAGTTTCAACCTCCGGAACAGGCCGGGTTTCGAAGCGGTTACGGCACCATAGACCACATCCACACGGTGCGGCAGATTGTACAGAAGACCGAAGAGTACAATCGGCCCCTGTGCTTAGCATTTGTGGACTATGAGAAGGCCTTCGACTCAATCGAAACCTGGTCTGTTCTGGAGTCCTTGCAGCGTTGCCAAGTCGACTAGCGATATATCGAAGCGATGAGATGTCTGTATAATGCTGCAACGATGAGTGTACAAGTATAGAACCAGCGTACTAATTATATCCACCTGCGTCGAGGAGTGAGACAGGGGGACGTCATATCCCCGAAACTGTTCACTAATACCTTAGAGGTTATGTTTAAGACGCTGGACTGGAAAGATTGTGGCATCAACATTAACGGCAAGTACATCTCTCACTTACGATTCGCAGATGACATCGTCATTATGGCAGAGACGCTGCAGGACCTACAAAGGATGTTTAATGACCTAGCTGATTCTTCTCGTCGCATCGGTCTCCGGATGAATTTGGATAAAACCAAAGTCATGTACAACGAGCACGTTGTTCCGGAACCGATTGCCGTAGATGGAATCCCACTCGAAGTTGTCACGCAGTATGTTTACCTAGGGCAAACGCTCCAACTAGGCAAACACAACTTCGAGAAGGAAATCCAGAGAAGAATTCAGCTGGACTGGGCAGCATTTGGGAAACTCTGTCGAGTCTTCTCGTCGCCTATACCACAGTGCCTAAAGACAAAAGTCTTTAATCAGTGCGTCCTACCTGTCATGACATATGGAGCCGAGACGTGGACACTCACGGTTCGACTAGTCCACCAGTTTAAAGTCGCTCAGCGAGCTATGGAGAGAGCTATGCTCGGTGTTTCTCTGCGGGATCGAATCCGGAACGAAGTAATTCGCCAGAGAACTAAAGTGATCGACATAGCTCAGCGGATTAGCAAACTGAAGTGGCAGTGGGCTGGTCATATCTGCCGTAGGACCGATAACAGTTGGGGCAGACTGGTTCTAGAGTGGAGACCGCGAATCGGCAAACGTAGAGTAGGACGCCCTGTGACTAGGTGGAGCGACGACATTCGCAAAGCGGTGGGCAGTGACTGGAAACAAAGAGCCGAAGACCGGGCTCAGTGGCGTGTCTTGGGGGAGGCCTACGTCCAGCAGTGGACTGATACCGGCTGATAATGATGATGATGATGATGATCTTCGAGTAATCGGTGAACATACCTAAAAAATAAACAAACAAAAAAAAGATTCCGACGAATTGAAAACCTCCTCCTTTTTTGTGAAGTCGGTTAAAAAGAGTGATTTAAGCACTTTGTCACAAAATGGAAGAGTTGCACAACAAATTGTAATTTTCGGGTTAAGTTGCGTTGCAGGTCATACACAAAGCAGGAATGTGCACACACAGTAAATAATGTATGTTGTCTTGTCTATTACAATAATTTATTGTCGATTTATTTATAAGGCCTCTTTAATAGTCACTAGATGGCCAAGTGAAACGGCAATAGCAAGGATTTTTTTTTTTGTAATGATTACTCGCAATGTGGGTTTGCACATTACTAGTATTCTTGTTAACCCCACCAACTAAGCTAAATATGCTTGTGTCTGGAGTGAGTTCACGTCAATAGTGCAATGGGTCGGGTGGGGACCGAACTCACGACACTGGCAATCGAGGGGTCGTGAGTTCGAATCCCACCCCATTATTAGAAAATTACGTAAACAGTTCAACACTTTAATCACCTACCTACTGCAGAAAGTGTGTCAGTTATAAAGACGTCAACCCAACTGATAATGACAACCACGATGACCATAACTCTTCGTTAATGTTCCCGCAACCATTCCATTCATACGCCACATACCACTTCATCACCATACATCTCAAATCATTCCAAAGCAAAAGCTACTTGAGAACTAATACTGATTTGTTGTTGACTAGACACTACAAGTAACGCCATCTGTTATCGGAAACCAAACAAATTTCGATCCACCGCATCGGTCGTAGAGCTCAAAATATAATTTAACTTTTCAGTTAAGGTGTTGGTCGGTATTGCCTTGTATAGAAATCTGATGGCTACCAATTGGCGGGGTGACTTAACGTCGATTGATCGATGTATGGACAAGCGAAACCGGGCTCTTATAGGGAAGTTTCTAGTGAAACTACGAGTATGTGATGATTGTTTCGCAACATACCTAGTCGTTCAAATTCTTGTCATTTAAGTGCTTGTTAGCGTGAAAGGGCTAAAACTTTCTCATTTTTCAAATAACACTCCGAGTAGATCCGTACTTTACTTATAGAGGTTACTTAGACTAATTAGGTCTCACGTTTGACATAGCCAAGAAATTAACAAAGCGAGAACAATAAAAACGAATTAGTTAAACTATAATTTATCATTGAGAGAATGATTTCAACACAAATCAACACCAATATAATAGATACAAAAGTAAGAATGTTGTTCAAGCCAACGCATAAAAAAAAAAAAACTTTATCTATATCATATTTTTCATATGGCAATCTGTGGTCGTTCATTTTTAACCTGTAAAAAAGGCAAGAAAAATGGCCTTCTGTACCTTTAAGAAATTCGAAGTGCAAGAATACACGAGATTTAAGAAGAAACCTGCTTTTGTTACTTTTTCTAAACCCTTATGTCCATCACGGGACATAATTTGGCGCCTGAACAGAAACGCTGAAACATCAGCCAATATTTTTCAACTCACGCCGAGCGTCCCATCAAAACGGACGACGTGCGGAATTTCAACAAAGAAACCAAGAAGGCGGGCGGTGCAAGGATACATCAGCAGCTACGAGCCAGAGAAGCACCAGAAGGTTTCCCTCGCAGCTCAGCATGGAGTATCCCCAGAGATAAGTGCCCCCCCTCGTTCTTCCTAAATGCCAACTCATCGTCAATTTTGCGAGTATTTAATACGTAACGGTGTTAAGCGTGCCTTAAACATGTTTATTATGCTCCATTTGCGCATACAATAGGTTTTTTTACCATAATCTGCGTGATTATAAGTATATTTCTCGACTTCTCATCACAAACGTCATCAGTTTATGAGTCGTCACGTACTTAACCTATTTCGTAATTTTACCAAGTTAACAACAATATTTTACTTTGGACAACATAAATTATCATCTAATACATCTACACTTAAACTTTATCTTGTTCTTAGGGTTCTCACTGATGGAATAAAGGCTCATTCACACTAAATGATATAAAATCATTGGTGTATTGTTAACATATAGTTTAGTATTCTATAATACTATACCCCAACTAATATATATTTGGTTTCTCGCGTTTCAACCCTTTCTGCCGAACTATTCCAGGAACCCTGCGTCTGCGCTGTATATGCCGCAGTCCCGTTAAGTCGCCATCAGTGGCAGTCAGGTGACATTATCAACGAGCCAGTTCTCAGCTGAGCGCACCCTGTCTAATCACCGGTTGCAGCCTAAAGGAGGAGCGTGAGACATATTTACTTATTATATATTATTTTAAACTTGATCTTGAAACAAACATTGTTGACTATAGTGCCTAGGTAATCATAACATAAAGTAAAACTAGTACAATATTATATTACAATAAATATATAATAAAAATTTTACAATAAATAACTAGCTCAACTATTCACAATGACTAGCGATGGTGAAAAGTCTAGTTATAATGTAGCTAAAGCTACCTTTAAGGAACTAACAGCTAGACGTAGTTCAATTAAAGGTCAAATTACCAAATTTAAGAACTATTTAGACAAAATCGTTCAAAATCAATTATCAGCCACAGAACTGGCCGAGTTGTCATTAAAAATTGGTAAGTTTGAGGGACTGTCAACAAAGTTTGATGCGTTGCAAAGTGAAATCGAGGTCATTAATAATCAAAATCTCAATGAAGAGATAGATGAGAGAGACTGTATTGAGCAAGAATTCATTACCAATATTGTCACAGCGAAAACCATAATCGAAAAATACAGTTGCATGAAAGATGATGTGAGGCGTGAGTCCGTCTTTCAGGAAGCTCAATGTAGTCATGATCATCGTGGCATCGGGATCCAATTACCTCACATTTCTATAAATAAATTCAATGGTGCATATTTCCGTTGGCTTGAATTTCGCGACACATTTTTAAATCTTATTCACAAAAATGAACGTGTTACAGATATACACAAGTTTCATTACTTGATTTCATATCTAGAAGGAGACGCAGCGCGAATTATTTCTAACCTCGAGGTATCCTCCGCTAATTACAAAGAGGCTTGGGATTTATTATGTGCGAGATACGACAACAAAAGGTTACTTATTAACCATCATCTAAAATCATTGTTCGACATTAAGCCGATCACTCATGAGTCTGAAAGCTCGTTGCGATATTTAGTAGACCACGTAACTAAGAATTTACGAGCACTGTCTAGTCTTGAACAACCAACTAATCACTGGGACGTTCTTCTCATTTACATGCTGTCCTCCAAGTTGGACAGCACTACGTTAATGAAGTGGGAAGAGATGCGTAACACCTACAATGACGTTCCAAATCTTCAACAATTCAATAAATTCTTGATTGATCGTGCCGATGTACTCGAGGCATTAAATCGAAATAAACGTGATAATTCTCTCAAATCGACTTCAAGTTCACCGCGTTTTACAAATACAAACAACAATAAATCAAATCAAGAACGAAATCAAACAAAGTCTTTTGCCAGCACTACGCAGAACACTGAAACTAAGTGTGTTCTTTGCAATGATACAAATCATCGAATATACAACTGTTCAACTTTTAAATCTAAAAATATAGAAGAACGATTAGCTGACGTTGAGAGGTTAAACTTATGTTCCAACTGTCTAAGGCAAGGTCACTCTCTGGGTCAATGCAAGCTCGGGCCTTGTCGTGAATGTAAGAAGAGGCATAATACTCTCCTTCATCAATCTGAAACGGCAGTTGTAACAAATGCAGCTATGTCTAAATTCAACTCTAGTAATGTTCTTTTGTCAACAGCTTTAATCGAAGTATCCAATCCTTTAACAAAAGAAAAGACAATTGTACGTGCCTTTCTAGATTGCGGCAGCCAATGGTCCTTTGTCAGTAAGTCCCTAATGCAAAGGTTATCTCTAAATTCAAACCCTATTGATGTGGTAAATGTTGTAGGAATCGGTAACCAATCTGCAGGTATAATCAAAGAATCTTGTACTGCTCAAATATCATCCATGCATAATCCATTTTCCATGACGTTATCATTCTTCGTCCTAAATGAGTTAACAGGTAAAATGCCTAATACTCCTATCAACATACAAAACTTAATCTTGCCTCAAAATGTAAGATTGGCCGATCCTCATTTCAACCAGCCAGGTCCAATCGACCTATTGGTTGGATCCGATATTTTTTGGGACATCGTTGGAAGTGAACAAGTTTCCTTGGGGCCAAAGAATCCAAGGTTAATCAATTCCCAATTTGGTTGGTTGGTAGGCGGTCCTATTAGCACAAAACGTATAACCAATCATACAAATATAAATTGCAATCATGCTATTCTTTCAAGCGATATAAACGAGTCTTCCAATATAGACAATATGCTCAAAAAATTCTGGGAGATAGAAGACCTCCCACAGAAATGTATTTTGAGCGAAGAGGAGAAGGCCTGCGAAAATCATTATCTAAAAAATACTATTCGCCTAGATTCAGGGCGCTTCTGTGTCAAATTACCCACTTCTGACTCTCCTGATTGTTTAGGAGATTCCTACAATACAGCCAAAAAACGATTTCTCAATCTAGAAAGAAGATTTCACAAAAATCCGGATCTTAAATCACAATACGTTGAATTTATACGCGAATATGCTGACTTAGGTCATCTTTCTCGCTCCAATATTCAAAGGCCTGATCCGTCTTATTTTTTATGCCATCATGCAGTTTTCAAAGATGACAGTGAGAGTTCAAAAATTCGTGTCGTGTTCGACGGGTCAGCAGCTACTTCCTCAGGATTTGCTGTCAATGACATCCTTATGGTAGGACCCAATATTCAAGACTCTCTCTTTTCCATATTGGTTAGAGCACGACAGTACAAATACTTACTGACTGGCGATATCGAAAAAATGTATCGCCAGATATTAGTTAACGAAGATGATCGCAATTTGCAACTAATTGTGTGGAGGGAAGATGAGTCTTTGCCCATCGAAACTTTAAAATTAAATACTGTAACCTACGGTACAGCAAGCGCAAGTTACTTGAGCACCAGATGTCTGAGTCAGGTCGGAGAAGAGTGTGAAGATGATACGATAAAAACTATAATACAAAAAGATTTTTATGTTGATGATCTCATAACTGGAGCTGATGATGAGCTATCTTTACGCTATATACAAAACATGGTTTCACAAGCACTAAATTCAGCTTGTCTTAAACTACGAAAATACAAATCAAATTTACCTTCTATATTCGAAGACTCTTCTATCGATACACAAGAAAGTCTTACATTAAGTGAATCTTCAAGCACCCTAGGAATCGGGTGGAGTCCGAAGAATGATAGCATACATTATCCAATAAAAACTCCACTTTTAAATACCACAATCACGAAACGAACAATAATGTCAAATGCATTTAAAATATTCGATCCCTTAGGGCTTCTAAGTCCCTGCATTATTCAGCCGAAAATGATTTTGCAAAAATTATGGCAACTTAAATTCGATTGGGATGAACCTGTTTCCCAAGATATTTTAAATGACTGGAATGATTTCGTTAACAACCTACCTTATATTTCCAATCTGCAAATTCCAAGGAGAGTCCTATGTGACTCACCAGTTTCAGTAGAACTGCACACATTCAGCGACGCTAGCCTCAGCGCTCTGGGAGCATGTGTATACATGAAGTCTACAGATTGCAACAATGTTGTTACTGTTAAACTACTATGTACGAAATCTAAAGTATCGCCATTGAAACCTGTAACCATCCCTCGTTTGGAGCTTTGTGCAGCCTTGCTCGCTGCCAGACTCTGCAAAGGCGTCATCGATGCCTTAAGGTACAAACCTATTCGCCTCGTACATTGGTGTGACTCCAGCGTCGTATTAGCATGGCTGAAAACTAATCCTAGCAAACTAAAAACTTTCGTCGCTAATCGAGTTGTCGAAATAATCGAGACTACATAGTCCTCTTCTTGGCGTTATGTACCCACCGATCTCAACCCAGCTGATCTAATTTCCAGAGGCCTCAGTGCCAGTCAGCTCCAAGGTCTTGATTTTTGGTGGTCAGGCCCCAGCTATCTGCAACAAGACGAATCAAAGTGGCCTGTCTTAAATTCAATTAATACTGCCATTGACTTACCTGAAACAAAAAATAATGCACTAAATAAAAACTTATCTAAAGCAAAAATAAATATATGCAAAGACTTACCCAAAATCATTTCAAATCCAGTCACAATGCAAGAACCTGTAATAAAAATTGAAAACTACTCTAAACTAAATAAACTGCAAAGAACTCTATCATACATTAAAAGATTTATATACAATGCAAAAAATCCAACGAATAAACGTACCGGTAATTTATCAATTGATGAAATCAACGAATCATTCACCTACCTCTGTGTTTGTGCTCAACAACAATCATTTCCTGTAGAACATAAAGCATTAATTCAAAACAAATTATTAAGTTCAAAATCAAAGATCTTGTCACTTTCTCCGTTCATAGATGAACGTAATTTAATCAGAGTCGGCGGCAGAATCAATGCGTCGAATTACCCATATGATAAGAAGCATCCAATACTTCTCGATTCATCACATCATCTAACAAAAATAATTTTTGAATTTGAACACGAACGCAACCTGCATGCAGGTCCGCAGTTGCTCCTAGCTACTGTCAGAGAATCTGTGTGGCCAATCAATGGAAGACACCTTGCTCGACGTACAGTCTTTAAGTGCGTACGATGCAGACGCATTCAAGGCAAAACCTTATGTCCTAAAATGGGTGATCTTACGTCTCAACGTATAACACCTGACTTTCCTTTTATTTCTGTAGGTCTTGATTTTGCCGGGCCTTACTTTACCCTGACTCGCAAAGGTCGTGGCGCTAAATTAGTCAAATCATATTTATGTCTATTCGTATGTTTACGATACAAATGCCTACATTTAGAAATAGTCAGCGAATTAACCAAAGACGCATTTGTCATGACATTACGACGGTTTGTCGCACGCAGGGGAAAGCCAACGGAAGTATTCTGTGACAATGGTAAAAATTTCGTAGCCGCAGCCAAAGAATTAGGAGATTTTATTAAATCCAACAAAGACTCTCTGTCTGACTTTGCAACTCAAGAAAGGTTCAAGTTTATTTTTATTCCTACTTACGCTCCTCATTTCGGCGGCATCTGGGAAGCAGGGGTTAAATCTTCAAAACAGATAGCTAAACGTGTAATGGGCAATTCGCATCTTACATTCGAAGAGCTTTCCACGTTGTTTGCGCAAATCGAGTCAATTTTAAACAGTCGACCTTTGTGTGCTCTTTCAAGTTCACCTGATGATTACCTATTCCTAACCCCGGGGCACTTTCTCATCGGGAGATCCCTGACTTCGCTTCCATCGTCTAATCTGGAGAACTACAATCCAAATACGCTGAAACGCTACGCTCGACTGGAACAAATCCGCCAGCATTTTTGGCAAAGATGGCAAAGGGAATACATATGCGAGCTGCAGCAACGGACTAAGTGGAAAGTAAATCATGCCAAACTTAACGTCGGAGATATGGTTCTGCTTCAAGAAGACCACGTGCCACCGCTATCCTGGCGCCTTGGACGAGTGCTTCGCCTGTTCCCGGGTCCAGATCAAATTTCACGCGTGGCTGACATAAACACTACGAGAGGCTGCGTACGGCGGCCACTTACACGTATCTGCCCTCTACCAACAGCTGAAGATCTACAGGGTTGAAAGTTGTTCCTTTCAACGAGGGGGAGGATGTTCAAGCCAACGCATAAAAAAAAAAAAAACTTTATCTATATCATATTTTTCATATGGCAATCTGTGGTCGTTCATTTTTAACCTGTAAAAAAGGCAAGAAAAATGGCCTTCTGTACCTTTAAGAAATTCGAAGTGCAAGAATACACGAGATTTAAGAAGAAACCTGCTTTTGTTACTTTTTCTAAACCCTTATGTCCATCACGGGACAAATGTATATTTGTTTGTTTGGGATCTTTTCATGGTCAAACGGCTCGACTGATTTGGCTAAAATCTTGCACAGAGATGCCGGTATCATGGATTATGGTATTGGACAATTTTTAAAGCTTTTGAAACCGCGGGGTGCAGCTAGTTTTTCATGGTATATATTTTCCTCTTAAATATGTAAAACCATTTTGAAAGGAATTCTTGTAACTTAAAGTGTTAATAAAGAGCTGTTAATAAAATATAAAATAAAGGAAGTTAATAAACAACGCAAAAGATCTCATTGACTTACAGCAAAAATCAGAATTCATGCGTAGATAATACAACAGAAGATCAATTTGATTTGCTTCCGTATCAAGCAATCAAAGTTAAGCCAAGCGTAAACGATTATCAATCTGACATTTGCTACCGACCACAAAATAATCAGAATGTTAATACGACTACCTGTTGTATTACGAAGGTACCTACTTCAAACAAACTGACATACAGACACTAGTTTTACCGCATATCATATTTCGTGTCAAAATGTTTGTTCAATGGATAGGTTATGTTACATACCAAATGTCACATGCTGGGGTGTGTAGGTGGTATAATAGAAAGTTAATCTACACAATCAATCGGTGGACGGAATCTAAAGAGGCTTAGGTAAGTGGGATAAGGAGTAAGAGTTAGCAAATCGCTACCTTTGTTATTTGTTACTTAATATTTAATGATATTGAGCAACAGGGTAAGCAAGACTTTGGTCTGATGGTAAGCGATGATTTCTTCCTATAAAAGATAGTTTGTAAGACTCCGATGTGCTAGAATTTTGTATAACACTGCCATTACGCACGTTATGCCGAAATGGAGCTTTAAATTCCCTGCTTCTTAGACAAAATCCAATTTCTGTTTGCGTTCACGCCAAACGTTACTTCAAAATTTAGGGAAATTACATTTATATTTGCACAATAAATGTCACTGTCGATGTAATTCCGTGCTACAAAAGTCAACGCTAACAGAAATCGGATTTTGTCTAGGGAAACTGTAACAATATATCCTTTTTTCACTGCAAACCGTAATAAAAAAACATTCGCATTCCACAAAAATAATGAGCTTTTATACAGTTTTAGTTCAAAATACTGTCCTCTGTTTCTATGAAAGAAGAATTCTATCCGAAAGGATAGAATTCTTCTTTTATAGAAACAGAGCACAGTATTTTTCATACAAAATTGTAAAAGTGTAAAATATATTTCGTCATACAATATTGCTCTCAAATGAGAACAATTTCGTATGACGAATCTCATTGATAGTCTTTTAGCTTAATATAAGCAACAATATTATTTCGGCATTTTAATAAAACACACTTACACATATACACACACTTACACATATACACACACTTACACACATACACACACTTTTAAATTCTAGAATATGTACCTAAAAAGAGATTTATCTACTAAACCTATTCATAGTGGGTCGAGAACGTGTGTAGGACCGAGATGTAGTCTTATGCCGTACAAGGCACGTTTCCGATCTAACGACAAATACTATCTTACTTAGACGGTAAAGAAACTACAATCATAAATATTTCAATAAATTCTCCACACATGAGTTTCTCTCAATAAATAATATTGACGTGATATGTTTGGAATACATTAGCTATGGGCAAACATTTGTGGGAAATACGGTAATTTGGATTTATCGACACTCAAATGTATGGTAAAATCTATTTTCGCAGGTTTATTGACACTTTCATGCCTATTAGTTGGTTTGATTAGTTTTCGTATATAAATTATATTTTGATAAGGTCTGTTTTTAAGGTAGGTACCAATACAAACTAGAGAAAAATAAAAAACCTTCTTCTTTAGGTTTCCATCACATATCGAAATGCCAATCGCCGTGTCACAAGATTAACAGTGATTTGTGCTGTAATTGACTAACAGTCAATATTTTAGTTTTTTATGAGGTAAAAAGACAATAAAAAATTATTAACTTACAATGAAAGAGGTACCGAAACGCTTAGCTCCTATAGGTGGAAAAACCACCATAAATGGGTCGACCAGTAGTCGGTGCAGTACGTCTGATTGTACATACGGTTAAAATAATATGGGGACGGAGAAATGAGATCTTGAAGTTCTTGGGTACATTCGCCAAAGTGAATAATAAAAATAAGTTTATTATGTTTTAAAAAGTGTTGTTGCTACACTTACAGCACCTGTTGCCAAGAAAAACTACAATGATAAGTCTCAAACGTCTGTAAATTTTACTGTCCATCTGCGAGGTCTAACCAGCGTGTTTTTTTTTATCCTATAAATTGCTTGTTTGTCAGTCGATTAGTCGCGACGTCACACCGTGTCTACCCGTCCGAATCATAACCATTAAACTTGTTGATTAGTTCACACTAGAGATAATATCTTAATTACAACAATCTATACACAATCTTCCAAAGGAAATTAACTATTTGTTAAAGCAATAAATCCCTTGCCGGATTGTTGCTACTGTTATCGAGTCCTAGTTCTGCTTATTTAGCAATACTTAATTGGACACAGCGTTAACCTTTGCAAATTGCTTTCAGAATTGAATTTTGCTGAGATCGTCGGTCAGATAGTGCTGTATGCTAGATCTACTTGCTTACTTTAAATGACGAAATTGTAGATTCTGCAGCAGTTTATCAAATGTGGAAATGGAACGCTCACTACAATTTGTAAGTGGACTTAAATGGCCACCCAACCACGCTATGTATGGGTATCTGCTGATCGAATAATTAATCGTAGAAGTAAGTTATTCGATTGGAAACAACTGCATCAAACCTACATTTTATGGAATATTATTTGAAATGAGAGAAAGATGGGCTTGTCTCTTGATGTCTTTGCTTATTTTCCCATTGCCATTATTGTGACCTATTTCAGAAAATAGCCACAAATTATCAAATATCTCTGGTAATAGACTTTATTGTAAACCGAACAGCTAATCGGAGTCAGTACTCAAGAAAAACTACTTATTTCCACGCAATTGCGAACTCGCACTGGTAAAGGGCACACGTACGCATTAATTGCATAGATACTGCGAATTAGACAGGCTACCGATTAAAACCCGATTCGATTTTATCGATACAAGGGGTGGATAAAAACTAGACTTAAAGTGAAAACAAGTTGAAGATGTTTAGACATTAATATTAGAAGTGGTAGATAGCATGTAAATTTAGAATTTTTATTTTATGCAATAAATCTCAGCTTACTATTACTTGGACTAGCCACTGGCAAAAGTTCTTTCTCTGAACAAATTTGCTACATTCAAAACAAGCTCTTCCATCTGCCACAGAAACATCTTCAATAAAATAAGTATTTTCCTGTTATATAATTTATTTTGCTACCAGTACATTAGAACATTTTTTGTGGCTCACATAATTAAGTAGCTCCACACTGACTTACAAAAAACCTTATTATATCAAAGATGCTGGAGCAACTGTTTTTGTGGTATTCGAAGCAAATCGGTACCGTACGAAAATACTAGAAGATAATATAATAGGTAAATAAAAACATATAAAACCTTATCAAGTTATTACGCGCGATTCTTTTTTTTAC
Organism: Cabera pusaria; assembly: GCA_954871355.1. Lineage (NCBI taxonomy): Eukaryota > Metazoa > Arthropoda > Insecta > Lepidoptera > Geometridae > Cabera > Cabera pusaria. The sequence goes on from OX940892.1 coordinate 23,537,481, forward strand.
CGGATTAGTAACAATTGAAGTCAAACGGTTAACTTTTTCTGTTAACCTCGAAATTTGTACGATTTACGAAAAACCAATTAACTGTGCAGTTTTTACGTTTTACAAAAAGTGCAGATTTACTGTAACGGTATTGAAACTGTAAATGATTACCGTTTACCGAAATTGTAAAGTCATAGATGTTTATTGCTTTTATGGGCGTCGATGCCTTAAAGCAGATATAATATATTTATGAACCTATTTCAAGTTCATACTTTAAGATTAGTGGATAGATTATCTGGTAACTTATTTTGATAGCATCATAATGATATTTATGTACACACATAAGTTCTGATTATGAATTGAAAAATAGTAGCATAATGACAGACTTTATGCATGTACAACTGAAATGAAATTGAAAAGTTTTATTATGTACATACATTCATACATACAGTCACGTCTTTTTACCGTTGGGGTAGGCAGAGATTACTTCTTTCCACCTGCTAATGTCTGACATACCTCTTTCGCTTCATTTATTAAACGACTTCCCAAATAAAACTGGCCAAGTGCGAGTCAGACTTTTGTCCCGCACACTGAGGGTTCCAAACGCCATCTAACGAATATCTAACAAACTTCTAACACCAACCACAGAATAATGAATAGTACAAGTAAGTAAACGTTAACACAAATGTAGAATAGTATTATATAGTAGTAATAGTAATAGCAGTAATTAATATTATTAGATATCTGGTTGACCGAGCTTTGCCACTTAAACAGAAAAATATGACTCTTCCTCACATCTATTGACGAATAATAATACTTTTTTTTAATTGAGAGCAACTAACTATAACTTTACCGACACAGTAACACTAAAGCTACTTCTACTCGCCAATAGATGTCGGGAAGAGTCATATTTTAAGTTGATTATCGATAAAGTTGATTATTGAAAACACGAATAAAACAACATTTTCTGAAAATGAATCCTAGATAGATCGATTTATCGCCCCCGAAATCCCCGAAATTTGTTGTAGCGGCAACAGAAATACATCATCTGTGAAAATGTCAACCGTCTAACTATCACGGTTCCTGAGATACAGCCTGGATACAGACAGACAGACAGACGGAACGGACAACGGAGTCTTAGTAATAGGGTTCCGTTTTACCCTTTGGTCACGGAACCCTAAAAAACCTCTCATTATGCAGCAGTTTCATAAACTACTATTATTTACATTAAATACTTATTTCGTTATCAAAATTTGATCTAAAAATATAATATGTATCACTTTGAAAATACGTTAATATTGAAATCTAAAAAATATCGCATTTTCTAACATTAATAAAAATAGAAATAGTAGCTCCTTTAAGTTTTATATTTGCATCAATATGTAATTAGGTTGTAAAACCAAATCAATAAAAAGGATTTTGGTAATTAAATGAATTGTAAACATTCAAATATAATTTAAAGCAAAGTACAATCAAGCTTAGTTGACATCTTGCCACCTTATGTTATTATTATTCTATTTCATTAGCACTTATTTCTATCAATCATCGTACGATTGTCAGGAAACTGGTCCCATTGCTAAAAAACGGGCACGTAATGACTTTACACTATTGTGAATAGAGATGGAATGACATCACTGCTAAAATAGTCCCAAAATTGAACACCCGTTGGTCAATCTACCACACCTTCCACACTGCCACTACCACACCAAAAAAAGAAGCAATGTTCATAAGTTCATTGACATTACCACCATGAATAATAGCTATCTATCACTATCAGCGTTTATCTCCATTTTCTACAATGGTAACACTAAAAAAACTAATGGTGTTTTGAGTAAGTGCCCTTAGTTTTTGCGCAGTTTTTTTCTTATGGCAACTTTTGGCTGAAACGTCAATGTCGTGACTTAGGACGCATGAGCCAATTATTTAGCATGTACATTTTTTGTGGCATATCGCTCATCAGTGTAGGTGTTGTTGGAAAAGCAGTATTTTTTGTTATCTTATATTGAAATAGATTAAGGACTTTTAAAAGAGAGGGAAGTAGCCTTATAATGTCTAGACCATATCAACGCGTTCTGCAAACCGCAGCATTTGTTTTTGATATTTCATTTAAAAGAAATAATAAATATCTTCTACTTCGGAACGAAGAAGTTTTGTTGCAAAAAGTTGATCTATTATATTTTCAAGCTATGACACGATGTTAGACTATGGATAGAAAGAGAAGATAGACTTATCTATGGATATGTTGAAACCTATATTAAGAACTTCTTTTGGAATGGAAATGCTTGCCAGTGGCAAAGATTTGAAGCTGTTGTCGAATTCAAATGATAAGTTAACCTTATCAACTCTTCATGATTGTTAACAAAGTCATAATTTCACTGACATTGTCCAACATGACGTCATAGTACTGTAAAATCTATTTGCGCGTGAGCAAAAGATTTAACGCCTATATCCGCTATAAAATAATATAGTATTACATTCATTACCGACATTGATCCATGTGATTGACAGTTAAGGTCCATTATTGGGGATATTTATAAGACTGAAGTGGATTTTATTTTCAGCGGCGTAGTACGCAACAGATATTTCGGCCTTTTGGTTGGCTTAGATCAAAGTGTTGATAGTTGGTATGCGATATGTTTTGGGATTTATTCTATTATAGGAGGGATGTCTTTTACAATGATGCTCTAGCCATATAAGTAAGTGTTCAATAAACGTAGTAACTATCCAACTCATAACTTAAATGTAATAAATAAAAAATAAAAATAAACTATTACAAAAACAATTAAAACAAAAAAATAATTATTTTCAAAACATTGAATTGTGGTTAATACTACTTACTATCTGCCGATATTTTCAACCGACTTCCAGAAAGAAGGAGGTTTTCAATTCGTTTGTATGTTATTTTTTTTTTCAAAAATCAATCAATCAATCGCAATGTACAATCTGTTTGGCCCAATTTTTTTAAAATTTTCTAAGTTATCTAATTGATCAATTACGCTCTCATATTTTGAAAATGTTTGTGAAAAATAATGACATTTACATACCTACAATACACACATACATAATGGCATTTAGTTGTATATTTTCCGGTAAAGTTCATGAACCAAAACTAACCACAACACACTACAAAGCTCCCACTAAATAGATAGATGTCGTGACAGCAGTCATGTGTTTCGAAACACCTGTGACCGTGTCCCTTCTAAATGTATTTCATCACACAAATTACACTTCACACCATATCATTACCTTTTTCGGGACCCACAGTTCACAGCAAAATGAAACTAATAGTCTTGATAATTCAACTTTCTGTGGTGTGGAATAAATTGTCAGGTAATTTTCTATTGAAAGGGCGCATGAAAATAGAAGTTTTGTGGAAATCGTTCACCGTACAGAAGGGTAGCCGTTATGTTCATAATGTATTAAAGCATCAATCATTGTATGGTATTACTAAACTAGCTATAGCACAAGCCGAATGTGTAATAATATCAGATATCTTCTGATATTATTACATTATTTATAAAACATATCCAAATAATCCTCTAAATGTACATTTCTATAACTACATAGAACAATCAGTCATCTATAAGTAAATCTACAAACAGCTTATTTTTCAAACGTTTTAAGAACAATTAAGTACATTGTAAAACGTTCATTTATCATCCTAACAGATCAAATAATTGATCTTTACAAATCACTTCACGATATTTCCTCAATGTGTTAAAGTACCTTAACCTTGTCTTTCAATGAACCGAAATCTACTACTATATAATTATAATGGTCGTAAACAATAATCTGATTGATTGGTTTTATAGGATATAGAATTTAATAACAGTTTATGGGTTTACCAACGAGGTTGTATCTAAGAAGGACAGCGGGTTTGACGAGTTAGAAATATCAAATGGATAGAAAGTTGATACCCGTACTCCAGGTGATTCTGGTCCCTTGACAGGCCCTGGGCTTATACAAATAATTGGTGTGATACGCATTACACATTTGCAGAGAGAAACTAGTGTAAAGATTGCATAATTGCTTTCAAATCGCATTCGAAAGACATGTTGCCATTGGTGACTATAAATTGGTAATAGACATCAATAACAGAAAATGACAACAAAGCAAGAAATCAACAAACAAAAGGAAATCAAAGAGGGCACAAAGCACGTTAATAGCAGAACGCAAAGAATACACATTTATAGTCGTTTAGAAAAACAATATTAGAGTGAATTTAACAAAAGAAAAACACAAATAGAAAGAGAGGGAGTTCGTTGCCCCCGCCACGTGGTGCGTGCGTAAACAAACTCAAGAAACTGCTACCATCATATATAAATTAATAAACATTTCGAGCAGGAAACCCTCGAGAGGTTATGGTTATATATAGGGAGTGCGCAGACGCAACGGCGCGGGCGGCCGGCCCGAAGCACGCATGTGCAAATGTTTATATCAATGGACACGAAATACGCGAACACATTTCACCGAAATGCAATGTTTAAGTTACAATGCAATTTAAATTGGTTCATTTGCAAATTGTTATGAAATTGAAGCTTGTTGCCAAGGTGGTGGCCAAGGAGAAACACGAGATGATTTGCGTAAATCTGGAGCACGTGATTTTAATTCAGGCTATTTAGACTTACTTACATGAGGCTATGAAAACATCCCGGTCGTTTCAATTACGAACATACCTGCAAATAAATAAAATTGGTTGTTAGCATGGAACATAATATTTAGGAATTATAATGTGTAATTAAAAAAATAATGTATTATAAGAAAACTCTTACATAACAATATAAAGTTCAAGTAAAATGGTTGATACCTTGACTGTAAGACAAATTTGTAGTTGCTATACAATAAACAAATTAATTAATAAACCTAATACAAACTATCAGACATTAATAAAATACCTGGCGAACCATTCACAACCGAATACCAGTGAATACAGGATACAGTTATACTTATTAAAGCATCATTGAAGCTGGTGTCACAAACTACGTAGGTTAAAAATCAAACATGGAAACATTTCCACTTACTTTTGATATTCAGACGGGACACGTGAAGCCGTCGGAAGTCATAGAAGTATAATAAGATTATATTGTTAGGTGGGTGACAGGCAACTACCTCATTTCACGTCAGCTAATATCACGTTTATGTCAGCTAATATTTCAATGTTCAGGATTTCATCAACCATGCCAAAGATATCATGTAGAAAAGGTTTTAATAATTAGTACGGTTTCGAAACCAAATTATCACCTGATGATTGCCACGAGGTAAAGCATGAACATTGGGAATTCTCTTGTCTCTCTATTAGAAAATATCTAAAAGAAGATTACATTTAGATTAACACGTGTAAAATATAATATAATATCATACTGTAACGGCGAATCCAATATAACTAACTTTTGCTATAATGTTGGTCTAATTTTAAAATAGCCAAGAAAAGCTGTCTTTGAACTAGATAATGTAGCTATAGTATGGTCATACAGTAGTATATTTATCGAACGTGGGAACGGGTCAGTGTCAGAGCTCGAGGCGCCGGCAACGGAAGTCCACAGGACGTGCTGAACATTCTGACCACAGAATGAATACACTAGATAATAACTGTGACTATAATATAAATCTAAGTAAAGTACGCTCTAAGACAAAAGGTATTTGCTAGCTTTATGTGTCAAACTTCTTCCGCGATTTGAGCGTGATTTTTCTTTTGTTGGGTGATGACAAATTGTCACTATCGTTCTTCTTGCTGACTTACCTGGCAGAATAGTAGCCACAGGTTTGCAAGCCGATACCCATGTAAAACCCAAGGTGTTAGGAGAATTATATTGATCTTCTGCCTGACTTGCTACCAAACAGTAACTTACCACCATCAAGGAGAAAACCTGCCGCCTTAACGTTACGGTGTTCCAGCAGTACACAAACAACTCTAGAGACTCTAGAGAGTCAGAACATGTTAGGTCTAGAGTGTTTACCATCTTTAACTACATCATCGCCTACCACCAGGCGAGATAGTGGTCAAATGCTAGCCTATCAGCTATGAAGAAGAAGAAAAATAGGTAAGCCAATGCCTATTTTTTTGCCTGTGACTATCGTATAATGCCTAGGTACTAATATCTGGCTTGAGCGAGTTAAATATTATCTATGATATGATAGTTTGTGTGTTTTATCATACATAATATGTTAATCATCACGTATCACATAAAATCGCGTAAAACCTGATATTAACTGTATCATTATTTATTACATATCGTATTATTATCTATTCTGTGATCTTGTTTAAATATTTACCTGGTATTTTATTGTCTGTTCTTTTAAAGACGTTTCGCACTAATTCTCTTCTCTATAAATCACATCACATAAGGAATATTTTTCGTTCCATAAATAGCAATCTACATATTTTGCTGCCCGAGGCACGGACGAGCATATCTTTTGATCTCGAAGTATGAAGTGAATTCATTAGTTGAGTTAACTTTGAGTGTAACTGGAACGGATGTATTTGTAAGTCAAGATACCTCCGATCTACTGTGGAAGTTGTGGAATTCATGTTGCCATGTTTTGTTGGAATTTTGGCGATATTTGTATTTTAAACTAGATGTGCCCCGCGACTTCGCCCTCGTTAAAAACTACTTTCAGTTATGTAAAACTTTTCTTTCATATAAACCTTGTCCTGATAATTAGAAACACAACAAAAAGAATTCAGAAAGGTCCAGCTATCAGTCTAATACTCCCAGACATACACGACACGATTTTATTTAGGATCATATCGTCACATAAGAGGAATCTAGTGCAAAATTAAAAACGAAGATTAAAATTTTTTTTTACACTTCATGCTGAGTTATCATAAACTTTCAGGTAAACAAAATATGAGGGTTTTCATTTTACATATATACTCGGTGTTCAAAATTCTAAAAATATCAAAGTGGAAAGCTTTATCAACATCGTCTTTTCTCATCACCTGATACTAATAAAAGTGTACACTCCAATTTTGTAAATGGCATCTGAATAGCTACTCTCAACTTATAAGCCTCCTATAAAAATGCATCTCCATTTTTGCTGCTTAAAAATAGAATCGCGTTCGCTCCAAGTGCACTTGAGCAGGCTTTGTGCATCGCTGGCATTATCTGCGGAGACGAAATCCCTTCAATGCAGTCAGCGTCAGCATCGGGGAGATGGTGTCGAGTGGAAAAAGAGAACGGGTCAATGACCAAAGTTGTGGTAGGTCGCGAAATATTGCTGTTTCATTTTCATGCTTCATTTTTCATGTTTCAATTTCTAATGTGCTTTCAAATAAGGCAACTAAATTGTTTGTTAAATCATTCAGCGGTACAAGTCAGAAAAATAGATCAGCTGTAAAGTAATATTAGAAACTTAGGAAAAGCTTCCAACTTTGCCTGAGCATTTATCATACGTACTGCCAGAGAATGGGTCAAAGTCAAAGTCAAAGCATTTATTCAGTATATGGGCAAATTAAAAATTAGCACTTACACACGTCAAATAACATTAAATAGATCATATTCAACAAAAAATATAGATATAACAGAAACATAACACTTTGAATTTACAAAAAAAAAAAACAAAGGTATTGAGCCATTCAGCTTTCATCTAGACGTCGAACGTCACACTTAAAACACATGTTTAATTCCCCTTATTAATGTAGGGTTGCCAACCGTACCATTACGTGCACCCGCAACCCAGTGCATGTTTCAGTACTTCAGACAATTTTTATCCAAAAAATTGTGAAATAATGAAACATAATAGATAAATAAAACGCAGACTAATTGCAGTACAAATCATGTTCCGAATGGAACTGATTGTCCGACTATCAGCCGCATAATACCGTCGTAACAGGCAACCCTAGATCTGCAAACAAAAGATGAAAACTGATTGACTGTTGAATCTACTGGTGTTTCGGAAGTACTCCCATCAGAGAAGGGTAGTCTTATACCCTAAATTTGTGTTTCTAAAGTGTCCTGACGTTGGTAAGATAATCTGATAGTTTTTAAGCCCCGAGTAATAAGATATCTTCTAAGTACGACACATGGACTGCAGAATCGGGTAAGATAGGTAGTCAAGTCTATTTACCATTAAAAAGTTGAAATTGTATTTGTTTACCTAATTTTACTTATTTATATATCATCTAAAATAGATACACAGTAAAGTTATCTTAGAGTAAGTAATAGATACATATGTATGCATAATACTATTAAATACTTCAAATGATAGTCAAGTTAATCTTGTAATGTACATAGAGATTAACGGGACTATGATGTCGTTTATTGACGTCATAGTAAATGCAAATAATAAGTTTGTTAACGAGATTACTCTATAAATAGATATCAAATAGCATACGCTTACGTAATACTGTGATGGAGAAAGAAAAACATTATATAAGGAATAAAAATGTTAAGAAGAAAGAAATATATGAGTTCTTAAAAGACTATACAGTAATTTCATAAGAAAATATATGCAAGTATCATAAAAAAATGCATTAATATCCCAACTCCCAAAGTGACATCTGAAGAAAGCTTAGAAAAGAAATTTCAAATCAATAAAACGCGACGGATACAAATAAACATTAAACTTTTAATAAGCAATAAAAAGCCGATAGAACAAAATTAATCAATGAAAATCATAATAATACAAAGGCCTAAAACCAATTTATGATCATAAATGTCACACATGCAATGAGAATAGAATAATTAAGCACTTTAGCTTGAAGCTAAGGTTTAATAAACATGAGATAGAAAACGAACAACGAACCAACGTTTTGGATATTCCAAGATCTTACTTTGCAATTCTAATACAAGCAAAATATCTGGACCATAATTTATAACTATACGCAGCAGGTGACTTGAACAAAAGAAAAAAATAATAGCAATGGTACTTACACACAGTGGGATACCAGTTAGCAGGGATATATTGAACGTTTGGAGTCACTAGTGTAGAAATAATAGCGTAGGTGTGAGACAGGGGTTTGAATGGAGTAAACAGTATTATGTTTGCAATAGGAGAGGAATAAACCTTTTGAAGTTATGATGTCATGCACAGATGTTAACAATTTCTAAGATTTATTTCGTCTTACAAGATTTATTTTACAGAATGTTCTATTTTTATATTTAATGGTACCGTGTTATTTGAATGTGCAGGAATTTGTTGTTTTATACTGTTTTGGCAATAAATATTTTTCATTTCAGTACCATTGTATTGATTGATTATGTTATATGAAATTGTATAATTCCTAAGTTCAATATTAGTTAATTAAAACTATAAAATTACACAAACTATTTATTCTTTATTAGTATTTCTATTATAACGCAATACACCTACAAATTCAGAGCATCGATTAAAATATTTTTGTGAAATGTAACAAGCAGCTTAACATGAGTTTTAAAGAGAGCATAAAATAACTCAAAGGTCACTCACAGCTTTATGTCTTTGTTTAGAGTAGCTTCACATTTTGTAATAATAGGACAACAATAACCCTTGAACCCTATAAGCAGGGACATAAGTGGTATAGGGCATGCAAGTACCCTTCAAAATAATTGTTTTGGTGCAAATGGTACTGTGCCCAATACAATGGATTATTATGTACTTTAATGGCATTTTTTTACTTAGAGTTATTTATTTATCATGTTTTGAATCTTTAGTTTAAGAAACTTCATTGTATTAAAAAAATCGTGGTCTTACACACCGTAGCACAGAAAAGATATACTGCAGTATGGTTTACAGATAAAACAGATGCGGCCGACAGATAGAAACCAGGGAAAAATACAGGTCAAATCAAAGTGAATCAAGGAAGTTAGTTGGTAAGATAAACTCTATTGTAACGCTTTACAACTTTATTCCAACATACATTTTACATTTATGTATTTGGCTTGAAAAAATACCAGTTATGCAGTAATATTATTAAGTTCCACATAAATCGTGCAGAGTTTGTTGACCAACTTTGCAAATAAATAGCCAAAGAATCCGCATGTTCTACAAAGAAATTAAATTATTGGCAATCATTCTTTTTTTAGAAAACTTATCCTCCTTTGTGACTCACTACCTATGTCGTAAAAGGTCCAACTAGAGTTCCTATATGAGCCTTAAGTTGGACTCTATGTCAACAGAAATAAGGTTTATTTGGCTTTGTGATTTAATAAGGCAATAAATAATAATGGATCGTCTGTGGCCTTGGAGAAATTAGTCAGCACGGGCAGAGCCGTAAATTGAGAATTAATGTCTTGGTGTGACAGTAGATGCATATAAGCTTCGCTTTATGATTTTGCTGGAGAAATAAGTGCAGCAAAGATCTAATATTATATTCAAATAGGAACAAATCATTAGTACTTGAACAATATGATTTCCTTTAAGACTGAAATATCGTCATCATGAGATACAGAAAAGCAAAATTAGAAAATATTCAAGCCCAATAGTATAGTTTCATTTGTTGGAGCGTCCGTCCGCTCAATCAGCGTAGTTGAAATGGCCAACACATTTGTTACTACCCGCAATTTTTCAGCTTACAAGAAATCTGAGTATGCACTTACAAAATTCTAAGCACTTATTCTATCTTGTATGGTAACTACAACAGACCCTTTATTACCTTATTTAACATAACTATTTCGAGACACCGCATCTCATAAATTGCAGTTTAAAGGCGGTTTAACAACATAATAATAGATATGTCGACTCATTTAGAACCAGCATTGGCACAATTGCATGTTGTATGTAAAATACACGAACATACCGGTTTCACATATGGTAGAAACGTCGAGACATTGACTGCAGTAAGTGATAATTTGCTTTAAAATTAAAGGTTTTCACATGAACGACTGTAATATCGACGTGTTGGGCGATTTCATTACCAGATGATTACGTCCCGAGGTGTTAAGGCTCCATAAACGCATTATTACAACATAAGAGTAATAATGGAATAATATTAAAAGTATGATATAGTAATGTGGTTAATGAGAATATATAACAAATAACAACTGAACGTAAACCAATACAGAAGTGGTTTCTTTAGTCAAATCTAAGGCTGAAAAAATAGAAAATAGATGATGAGCTATTCGAGCCCAAGCATTTTGCATGGTGGTAGGACACTATCTAGTGTCCGCCTGGCCAGCTACCACCCTCAAGTTAGAAAATCTGTCACCAAACATCTAATGTGTTCCGGCAGCTATCCTTGAGAGCCAGTTCCCATTCTAGGCCTAGCGTGCTTACCATCTTCGACCGCATCATCACTTACCAACAGGTGAGATAGTGGTCAAACGCTAGCCTATATCGTATAAAAAAAAAAAAAAAAAAAAAAAAAAAAAAAAAAAAAAAAAAAAAGCCATCGAATTATATTCGTCCACCGAAAGATATAGCAATTGACTTAGTCAATGCCAAGTGCTTCCATTCAAACCTCACATACTACGAGTAGTATATGTAACACATTCAGATTCTCACGGTACAAAACAACATTTTAATTGGTAAGGTCATATTTAATAGAGATCTTTTTAATGGAGATTATGACACTGTGATCCATACCAAAACGTACTATTCATTATTCTGTGCCAAAACTAAAAAATAAGTTATTTTTAAAAAAAAATAAAACCGACTTCATAACCACAAAAAGGCACTCAAAAGCGAAAAATAATTTACTTAAAATTATTATAAGCGTTACCCACGTCTCTATTTGAAGTCGGTGCCAGCCAAGTCTAATAGGTAGTAGATAGATAATACCTACGAGTACATGTATCTACCTACTTACTAACCTACATGTACCTACTTACTACTACTACATACATAGCATCTATCTAATATCCAATAGACTTGGCTGGCACCGACTTCAAATAGAGACGTGGGTAACGCTTATAATAATTTTAAGTAAATTATTTTTCGCTTTTGAGTGCCCTTTTGTGGTTATGAAGTCGGTTTTATTTTTTTTGAAAAATAACTTATTTTACCCTTTTTAGTGCAAAAAAAGTTTTAATGAAATTACATGCATCTATTAAATTTCGTGTCTGGGCCGTTATACACTGACGGATATATACTTTTTGAAAATTTCAAGTGTGTACCTATAACGGTTAAGAAGATACAGATCTGTAAAGTGCGCACATATAGACACACGGACGGACGGACGGACGGACGAACAGACAACAAAGTCTCAGAAAGTGTTCATTTGGTAGCCTTTGGGTTCGGAACCCTTAAAAAAATTGACTTTAAATGCCGCGCTAAAGTGAAAATATTCACTAGTAATAATGATGTCATCAAGGTCTCATAGGACAATGTCCAAAATGGCCCTGTGCAATAAAAGCATCTGACACACGATAATTAATTGTCTATCTTATTACAATAATTCCAAATACTTTTATAACACGGACTAGTTGTATTCCAAAATGAATATAAAAAAGTATTATTTGCGATTATTAACATTAATTGCCGCCATATGGCCAACAGGGAACTGAATCACTCTACTACGTTATAAGAGGCACTTCCCTATATTGTGGATACCCGAATTATGTAAGCACTGTGTAGCCAACCTAACAACGGAAAGTATTATTTACGTAGTAACTATTACATAATATGTGGTTTTATGCTTATAATTTTTTTTGCTGTGTTGATTGGTACAAAGTACGTTCATGATTCTGAGTTATTTAATTATGTATGCAGTGTCGCGGGACTGAAATGGCCGCCATTTTCGCCAAATGTCATGTCATGTCAAAAAATATTAGGTATGATTAAAAAAGTTTGCACTCTAACAAGACTTTGCCCGGTAGAACATTCCTGTGAAGACAAATTATTTATATTTATACATAATTATTTATTATAATTATTAATATATAATTATTTATTGAGGGCCCGGTGGCGTAATTGGGAGAACAGTCGGCTTTGATGCCGTGGTACCGAGTTCAAACCGCCGTGCACCAATGAATTTTTCTATCGAAAAATATATGTGCGCTTCTCACAGTGGCCCTCCGGTGAAGGAAAACATCGTTAAGAAACCAATAACCCCCGCATGGTGGTAGAACATATCTAGTGTCCGCCTGGCCAGCTACCACCCTCATGTCAGAAAATCTGTCGCCAAACATCTAATGTGTTCCGGCAGCTATCCTTGAGAGCCAGTTCCCATTCTAGTCCACTTCTCTATCTTCGACCGCATCATCACTTAGCAACAGGTGAGATAGTGGTCAAACGCTTGCCTATAAGATATTACAAAAAAAAATTCCCCACCTTTATTTCTATCTCGCTCACAGTTACCGTAAGAATATCTTATATGCAATAGCAACCTCCATTGTGTATAATCTTCTTGGGACTCTTCTACTAAAACTAGTACAATCTCCTATGTTTGGGGTATTTATCTCCATATCTCTGGTGATACTAATCAGATCTCGATAAAATTAAAATGGGACCACCTCGGAAACGTATCCTACCAATTAAAAAAATAATCATTTGAATCCGTTCACAATTGATGGAGAAATCGCGTAACAAACACACAAAAAAAAAAAACAAAAAAAAAAAAAACATACAGACGAATTGAGAACCTCCTCCTTTTTTGTGAAGTCGGTTAATAAAACGAGGATATAATAGACAGAAACACTTTATTAAAACATACATAAAGCAGACAGAGTACATTACATTTAAAATTATAGTGTCATATCGCTATCAGACATATTTAAGATGGAGTTTAGTAATATGACACGGCAGTATATGGTGACCAACTATTAATAGACCACCGTGTCAGATAAGCAAAGTTAACAAAAAACTATTAAACAGATATATAAAGGACCCCTAAATGCTGATACCTGCAAAAGCACTTAAAAAAATAATAATAAAGTGTGTAACACTTCAAAGAAACATAATATTAAATAAATACATATTTGTTACTGAAATATGTATGAAGTACTTGTGTGGGGTAAATAATAGACCACAAATCAAAGTTATACAAATGAAAGATGTAGTTTAAGTGAAAACCCAGAATAAATATCGTGTAATACTAGGATGTCGCTGTGTAATACACACCCCTCTTAGTAACCACATTCAATCAATGAAAACAGCACATTAACTTGTATAGGAAGTTTCATAATAGAGAAGCGCAATTTCACAGCGGAGTGCTTTTGAATAATTAACAACGTTATAGAGTGAAAGCACTGCAAACAATAATAGTCCGGTTGCGTAGCTATTTCCCAATTATAATTTTACCTAATAATATGGAAAGTATCCATAATTGCATTGATGAAGAGATATGGAAAAGATTTAATTTCACCGCTGCAAATAAACTTTGTAATATCGTTCTTACTTCAGAGCAAACTTTTTATAAGTTTTCAGTAAGTGCTTACTCCTCACATAAAGACATGTTTTAGAATTTCACTGTTATCTAAGTTTAAATATTTTCATGTCAGAATGTTTATAACTGAATTAAACATTCACGATAAACCTTATTTCTTGCCTCTAGATTTTCCCAAACGCAAAAACTACATTCGATAAAGATGCTACCTCGATCCATTTTCTCAAGATTTCTAATGTAATTTCCATCAGTCGTATTTTATTGTGTGCATTAAACTCTTATGAAAATTACTTTATTAAAACTTGACCATATACAAGGTGTGGTTTCGCATTCTCGCCATATTTGCATAGTCGATTGTAACGAGTACTCTTAATCACTTAATAATATTATTAAAGTTCGCCCGTGAATTAATATCCGGATATTTGATAAAACAATATTGTGATTTTCAGAATCATCCCCGAGTAATATCAGACACTGATAGAACGGTCAGCTGTGGCTGTGGCGGTCAGTGACGTGTACCGCCGCCGCTCTATCAGCTATGTTTTTTTAAAATATTTTTTTTACTGATTCTTGTTCTATACATGGAGTATACCAACCCCTCAAATATGGCAAGAATTCAAAAACACATCTTGTATAGAGCAGCAGAGATGAGACCATGAAATCTAGATCAGAAACATTATCAACTAGCAAGCAATCAGTACTTTGCCATGAGACCCGTCGGATGCCATTACGAATGCAAACTTGCAAATCCAACTATAAATTTTACCTCTACATTTTCCGGTAAGATTGCTACACTATTTATATTCCTGTTTATAGAAAACCTCGATATAAACATTGGAGTTTATTCGACAGGCTTTAATATAGACGCCGCGTTGACACACGCAATGCTATTAAATCTTCCTTAGATAAAGATCTCGACGATGAGGATATACATAAATAATTGCTCTTACTAAGTAACTTGAGAAAATTGAGGTAGCATTTCAATAGAAAAGATAATAAACATGCCAACGTAATAGTTTTTCATATAAAACAGAAAATAAACAAATAGAACAAACAAACATGTTTGGTGTACTGGATTCAACGTAACGTACGAACGTTAGCCGTAGCCGAGGCACGGTCGTTAACAACGGACTGTCAAGTTAAAGATGCTATTAGCGATTGCATAGCAAAACTGTATTGAATACAAATACGAATAGTCCTGTCTTCCATACCAATTATAGAAAAGAGTCGGTTAAAAATATCACAGAAAGACCTTTTATAAAAACATGGAGCTCTATACAAATGTCGCCAAAGATGCAGTGGTCGTACAATGAAGTAGGCAGCATTCTTAAACTTATAACGCAGATAAAGTTGCAGCTATATTAAACGTGAGCTATGGAAATAGTATCTTAACATGTAATTAATATGACTGAAATTAAACTAGCAGGGGCGTAATGAAAAGTAATGTGCAATAGCACAGAATGAATGTAATGACTGAGACTGATCATATCTAAAAGTGACTTACACCATTACGAACCTTATCACAACGACATAAGGAGTAAGAGAGATATCAAGTGACAGATTAGGATGATCTATACATTCTAGACGTACGAATATTATACATCAGAGGACCGTCGAGTCGTCGCGTTGCTCTTAATTAACATGAACATTCAAAAAGAAAGAATATAATGATATTAGGTGCTTAAAAGATGGCAACTTTTCTTAACCTAGCAGTTAAATTATGTGGCTTAGTTGAGCTAAATTACTAAACGATTACGAACTTGAATAATATTTGGTAAATTGTTTTAACAAGTCAAATATATTTTACCTGGATCACCGCTAGTATGTAAGCATTTTTTCCAGTCCTTACTAAGGTTGTCTGGAAGATATTGCTATAAGTTATAAGACCGCCGATTGTTGTACCGCGTTTAAAAACTTATTTTTATGTAATCTTTTATATGGTAATCAATAACGAGTATTTGTACTGTATTGTGATATGTACATTATAAAATTGTTAAAATAATCAACATAATTCTATAACATTCAAATTTACAAAGTCTAATTTTTGTCTCAAGCTATGTCATGCCTGGAACCTAAATCATGTTGTAGTATTCTACTTCACAACAATTTTGTTATTTTTTGACATATTTACGAACCGTGAGTTTAGAAGTACGTGAATATAATTCAGAACAACATCCTGTTGGCCTTGTAGATGATACCAACATTGTTGTAGGTGTTTTATCACCATCTGTATTCATTTTGCTCCAATTTCTGAATAGAATGTTTTGTTATCGACATCATTTTGATGAATTTTGCCTTCAAAAGGGAAGCTTTGGTTTTTTTTAATTAAAATGTTGTCTGCCTACACTAACTATTATTCTGATGGGTAAATTGTCTTTATGATACAAACATAGGATTATTAGTAATATTTTGACTGTATGTTTATAGTTTTTACGATTGATATATGTATATACAGTGTGTGTGTAAAAATATTATACATAATTTTCTATCTTTAATCATTTACAACAAATATTTGACTTGTTATTAAAGAATACCCACAGTATTTATTACCATTTAGGCCATTTACACATTCTACACGACAGCGTTTAACAGACAAAAGCTTACAGCATTTCTACGTATACGGCTAAAATATTTCCGACCATGCTGGCAGCTTTTTCCATCCACCTGTCTATAACTTTCATGTCATCGTGATCTTTATCTTTATGTAAATAAAGTCTTATTTCGGTTGAACGATTGTCATTAATTTCATAACGTCGCCCATTATTCAACGGTTACGTCAGTCGACCACGTGTTGACCATGAGTGATGCATGATTGTAGTTTTTGGGGATAAGAATGCAAAGCTATAATTGATTTTGGTTACTCTTGCGAAACTTCTTGAGAGCGACATAAACTTTTGTTATGTCAACGTTGATAAGCTAGACTCTTTTGAAAATGTTTTCACATGAAAATGCCATGAATTGGACTTATCGTTTATTTACACATTGATTTAATAAAATATTCTCTATATATCTTCCTTAAAGTAAGTCAAGCAAGTCAATTTGTAGGCTAGGGTTAGTGCCACAAAATTAATGGAGTTTGCAACACATTTTTTTTTAATATCTTATGGGCTAGCGTTTGACCACTATCTCACCAGTTGGTAAGTGATGATGCGGTCAAAGTTGGTAAGCACGCTAGGCCTAGAATGGAAATTAGATGTTTGGCGACAGATTTTCTAACTTGAGGATGGTAGCTGGCCAGGCGAACACTAGATAGTGTCCTACCACCATGCAGGGGTTGTTGGTTTCTTATCGATATTTCCCTTCACCGGAGGTCCACTGTGAGAAGCGCACATACATTTTTCGATAGAAAAATCCATTGGTGCACGGCGGGGTTTAAACTCGGTACCACGGCATCAAAGCCGACCGTTCTCCTGATTACGCCACCGGGCCCTCAAAAATATTAATATAATGATCGTAATTCAAAATCTAATAAATGACAAGACCAACAGTACTCCTTGTAAATAATCTCATTTAAATTGTTGACATTCTCATTCGCTTTAATATCAACAACTTGAGCAAATACAATCATGAAATCGACTACAATTTAACATAATATGGAACTAAGAATATCAACGATATATTTTTGCTCCAACTTAACATATGAGTCCGGAACACATGGTGACCAACCGCGATGTATCAAACACATGCCAATGTGTAAATAACATTTGCAAATATGTGAATGACATATGTAAATGTATGGTAAAGACGTGATAATATGCTAATCTGTGTATTTACATGGATTGATTGTTTGTTTAGAATGGGCGTGATTGTGTAGGTGTTGATCAATAGAGAAGACGTAGTAAATGTTTTACTGAAGATGTTATACCCTGATAGGTATTTGGAAAGGCTATGGAAGATTTAAATAATGTAGGTATCTACATATAACTACCAGTCAATAGATATTGGCTGTGGATTGTTTGTGATACGTAACATATATTTGAATTTATACCTGTTACTTTTAATAGCAGACAAAGACTAGACCATTTTCATACTATGGTAATTACGATGTAGTGTAAGGTGAAGTTGTGTTTGTCTGAAATAGGAAGCCTAAAGTGACACAAGGCGCTGGGCATATGTAATTACATAAGTCCAAATTTAGACAGTACAATTATATTTAGAACAAATAAACAACATGTCTTTACTACTTATAGGCAAACAGTAGTTCCTGCAGTAAAGGAGCACACGAAAACAAGTAGACTGTCCAGTAAATTTATTCGACCATCGAAACAAAAACTCTCTACACAAATTAAGTGCAAATTAAAACTACTTAACGCCTGGTTTAACGACCTAGTTGCAAACCACAACGATTCAAATGAGGTAAACAGACATGATAATCGAGTTGTCAAACAGAGCGAAAACTGAACGGAAGTGGTTACTATAGCCGTATCTGATGCTAATTTTGTTAGGTTGGCTGCTCTGTGTCAGACGAAAGTGATACAAAAATAAATTTAGCATCACCAAATGAATTATAAAATCTGACGTCAGAAGAATACTGATTACCCATTTCAGTAAATGTTGCTATTTGTTATTGCTGCTTTCTTATATAAATTATGATCTGATTATATTGATCTTGTACCCTGCAAAAATCAAAATCCTACCAGCACAATTAAGAGCGAAAGATCTAAATGTTTCAAACTTCAGCTTGATCAGGTAAAGAAACTATAGATAATCCGCAACTAAAACACTAAAGAGAAATAGCAGTAAGCAGGTGCTAGTCACAATCCTCAACAAGGAAACGTCTGAGGAACAAGTAAGTATGAATCAATGGTCGTAGCAGTCGACGTCTCGACAAGTAGGCGACTGACTGGACACTTCGTATATTCATACGATATGGGTCCACTCGTTTAATTTGTACATTAGTACGAACAATACTCACGGTTGAAAATAGATTAATGACTTCATCCATTAGTTCCTGACATTATTATGAAGTTTAAGCGTCTTTTAAATGTGCAAGTCGTGAGAAAGCTGCCCGTGGCATTATGTTCGTAAGACTACGTGGTTCTGGTGGCCTATAAATTTGACTGAGAACCAAAATGATTTTTTATTTTATTTCTATAGTTAGCCAAAGTATGAAAGACTCGGAAAGTTGAAAGCGACATTCTTGGTAAATAATTTACAATAATATCTATGCAGTAAATTATCGCAATCGCAGCAGCGATTTGCTTAGTTATCTTATCATAATAATGTGGAACCGAAATAGCAAGAATAATAGTTATTTAGGGAGAGTATAAAGATTAAATTCTAATGTTTACTCAATTAATGGAAAGTTATTGACATTTTATAAATTAACTCCGATTTCCGGAATTACCGTGCATTCGATCTGTGATCATTATATTTCCATGGTAATAGTGCTTCACAAACTTTAGAGCATTGAACTGAAATACTACACGTTCACGTGAACTGAAAGCGTAACCACTAACCCGACATTTGCATACATGAATACTTAATCGCTGCATTTAACATCTGCATTATTTAAACAACGATGACATTTAATTTTCCTTTCAGAATAACGCAGTAGTAGAATGGATATGAACTATTATAAGAGGCTTCTATATTTTCTTGATATGTATTATCAGAATAATAAATAATAATATCGTTTAAAAACTAAAAAAGAACCGACTTCAATGCCGCGCTATTCATTTTCAGTACCAATTTTGAGATGTTTATCTCAATATCTCTGGAGATACTTATCAGACCTCGATAAAATTACCATGGTACCACACTAGGGATATCTCCTTTGGAACAAAAAAATAATAATCAAAATCGGTTCATAAACGACGAAGTTATCCGCGAACAAACATAAAAAAAAAATAATAATATACGGTCGAATTGAGAAACCTCCTCCTTTTTTTGAAGTCGGTTAAAAAACACTTATCTCTTTCATGACTTTTAAACCGACTTCCAAAAAAGTTACAAGACATGCAATGTTATACCTACATTAGTACATGTATTTAACTAATAAGTAATAAGTAAGTAGATGCGTAAGGTGAAAATGAGGGCTTGAGACATGATGAGAAATAGAGACAAGAGGAGCTCTCTTGATTTCTATTTTGTCTCTGATAAAACTGAAATTGCTAGCCTATAAGATAAGAGTTTTTTTTTTATCTGAGACATGCAAGTTATACTTAGCTATATTCTCAGTTGACTGTGTTGTACGACTGATGATATACAAAGAAGTTAATTTTCTTTTATGACATGAGCCAATAAATGATGCGCATAACTCGCAGCTATCTTAAACAATGGATTGAATTCAAGTGCTGAAAAACCACAAAAATGTCTCAATATGCATATCTATGAGCTCAATACAACTGAAATACGAATGTCAAAGTGACACGTATGAGTTGAGATTGCATCGACATTTATCAAAACGTATTGCACCATTGCCTTCTAAATGCAATATATAAAATAATATTTCAAGTGGGCACTGTAATAGTCTTCATCATCATCAATACAAAGTGCTTTATGCAACTTGAGCTCGACTTGTTTATTATTTTTACGGGTGAGACAGCTAATTACGTTTCTGTTATAGGAAGCTGTCACACAGTAATCTGTTAAGGGCAACGGTTCTTGCATAACCGCTTAACTGCCACTTAGCTAAACAAAAAGCTTCATTATTAAGTAGGTAGCTTTGTTTTAATTTCATCATTCACAGTTTATTTGACTGTTGTTGGTACTCTGAAGTTACTGATAGGTAAATACTTCCGCAGTGGTATTGGTGATCAGGGTAACGACAGACATATATACTCGTATAAGGTTGTTGAAGCATACAATACAATAACTCTTTATTGATAACCATGAATATACAACACTTAAGTACTTAATATAGAAATATTTAGGTAATGCAATCAGCGGTCTTATCGCTTAAAGCAATCTCTTCCAGACAACCTTAACATGGACAGGAGTAAACACAAAGAATAGACGGTGGTGCTCAACAAAAATAAATAATATCAGGGTACTAAAGCACTATCAAAAGAAGGCAGGGTTCTGGGATACAAATTCTGAATGACTATTTCGACTTAATTTTAATGTCCGGTAATATGACAAGCATTGGCAGTACTGGCACTCGAAATTCGCTGTGTCAAAATTATACTGTGATCCATAGAGCAATTATATTTAATAGAACTTAGAATTTAGAGATAAATAAGCTCATGGTGGGCTATTATAATAAGCTTTCTCATTCAGATTCATACACAGATATGTTTATAAGTAGTACATGTACTATGTAAACACAGTATTAGGGCATTTCCCGAATAGTTTTAGCACTTAGTGTAGTTCTGCAAAACATTCGTGTCGAATTCTTTTAGTCGTTAATTGCTACCATTAATGCTATTCAGAACACGAAAAATGAAAATAAAAGTAGGTTCAATAACCTAGATAAGCAGTTCATAGATCTTTATCATGTAAATTACAGAGGGCTTTTAAGCATTAATTAAATTCTACGCATATCAATATTTACTTCTATGTTACGTTTTAATTTTACTGGGTCCATCGGAGCATGTCTCAAAAATCAAAATACAAGCCCAACCCTGCTACTAATATTAATTACTTCACAGGTGTGGTCTTATTTAAATTTCATCGAGATCTGATGAGTATCTTCAGAGTTATGGAGATAACAACTCAAATTTAGTAGGTACTGAAATTAATAGCGTGGCATTTGAAGTTGGTTATTTTAAATTTTTAACGATCTTAAATTATAATTTTTAAACAAAAGAAACGCGTATGTCGTACCTTAGAATACAACAGTGTTAAGACACTTACAACTTAATTTACACCCGACTATACATTGGACAATACTGCCAACTAACTAGCAGTAACAAAGTTTAAACTTTGAACTAACTCCATTATTAGTCAGTCAGTGAACCAGGGCAATAAAAATAAACTTTGCAACCAGCTTGTAGTGCCTATGTCCTGAATCACCAATCTAACAGTTTCGGCGGTGAATACAAATGGACATAAATACAATGACGTGTGAGTCATTTGGGTGAGCTTTGATTCCACACTCGGAGTAAAGGCACAGATTATATAATACTTACTCCACGTAAGTAAAGGATGTGTTTTCTTAATATGACTTACCTATTATGTGACTTTTTCAACGTATTTCGTCATACGTCCTGCAAAGGAGTGAAACTCCTTGTCCATGTTTCCCGAAACAACGTATTGTCACTTAACATCGGGTGAGATAGTGACAAACTATTGCTTATCTGGTATAAAAAGGGGTTGTTGCTACTTTGCAATGTAGGAAGAGATACTTATGACGTCACGCCACAAATATAGAGATTCTGTTGACGAGTGATGTCAAGTATAATCATTTCCAAAGTGCCCGAATGTTTTGTCCATTATACTACTAAACTGAAACGATTTTTGAATATAATTAAATAGATACATGTGAGCTTAAGCTCCTTGGATTAGATTGTAGAATGGCCATTTCTTCACATTCACATAACTTACTTATATTACATGTTGTATTCGCTTGTTGAAATGTACATCGCATGTGACATTACCTGTAACAATTAAATGTAGTAATTAGATTAATGAAGATCAGACATTAGTTTGTAAAAATCTGCCGCCATAACCTTACGGTAGTATTCCGGTAGCACACAGTCCTTGAGACTCAGAGTATTCTAGGCCCAGCGTGTTTACCTTCTTCGACCACATCATCGCTTACCACTAGGCGAGTTAGTGGTTATACCCTAGCAGTTAGTGTATATAACCACTAACTAATAATAGCATTTTTTTTACATCTTACAGTTGTACGATATAAGAAACATTACTATTATCACATGTCTATTACCGAATCACCAAGAAAGACAATTGATTGAATTTGCCCAACAGTAACAGATACCAAAAATGGGTATAAGTAACTGATTGCGATCTTCATACTAGTGTGTTTAGTTTTGAAACTGCTACGAGTATAAAATTTAAAAACCTCTCAAACAGCAGTTTATTCACAGAAACATTTGCCAGATTACGACAATCCACATCCCAAACACAAACAATCCTGAATCAAACTCGATACGAATTCTATTTCAGAACGAATGTTACCCAATTACGAGTCTCGCAACTCGTAGTTAAAGTTTAGGGTTGCCGTTTATCAAAAGTTAAAAACAGCCACAAACATTTATACACAAGTTGAACTGTTGGTAGATATGATAAGTATTTTCGGCAGCCAATTTGGTAGAGTAAAGCTTCGTTCAAAATTATAAATAGAGTACAATTTTATATCAATAGCAGATACAAATCTATTGGGTTTCATTTCTCATTGAACTTAAACTTCCTTGGCTTGAAATCTAAATCATGAGACGCCACAACATATTCTAGCTTAAATAAAGCAAATATATAAGCAAGAATTTGTGGACTGTATATTTTGGATACTAGCAAATCAATCGTCTAGTTTACTCGTACAACAGCGTTTAGCGTCAAATCACTCTTCATTAGGATATCAGTGGCTGCAAGTCAAAGTAAACATTTGTGTCAGCGGTAAACCTCAAGATAACGTAACTAACTGAATAGAAGTTGGTAAGAAAGTTACTGGTAGGTAGTCCTTCGTTAGTATTAGGCTAGATAGAGTTCTGTTTATTTTAGGATTTTTTACATCTTTATTATACCACATAGAATAGAGTCTTTTAAAAAGGGTAATCACAAATTCCTCAAAGGTTGGCAACGCATCAACAGCGCCAATGGTGTTCTAGATGTTTATAGGTGACGGTAACCGCTTTCCATCAGGCTGGCCGTCTGCTTGTTTGCCTACTCGAAAACCGCTGGTAACGATGCGATAAACCGCAAGTAGAGTTTAAGAAGGAAAAACTAACCTGCATTTTTCAATTACAGATGATATCAGATATTGCGTGGAAATGCCAGCTAACCGCCGGAGCAGAAACGATGTTATAGAGTAGAAATTATGAACGCAATGTATGCAACAATAACTGTTACTAAATGAATTGTGATTCATCAGAGGTGTTAATATAGAAGGATTACGAAATTGTTGAATTATTACAACACGCAATTAATATCAGGAAGTTATTTACTAACTTCACTAAATTGCGCGGAAAATCAAAATTTTTTTGCCCAACTATTGAAAATAATCGATGTGGATAAAGATGAGTAGTCGTGGGTCATTCTCCTGTTCCTTGACAATTGATAATATTTAGACATTCAAAAATAAACTACGTCGTTTTCTGCTAAATAAATGTTATTATACAACTAATTAATATCTTAGCGATAAAATATAGTTTATTTATAGGTATATAATAAATATAGGTACATAAAATACCTTAAACATAATAAATATAAGCATTGTCTCAGTATCATACCGTTCATCATATTATATAGCGTATAATAATGACTATACATTAATAATAATATAGTTCCTATTGTGATATATTAGTAAAGTTATTTTAACTTCAAGTTTGCGACGCCCTAAACAGTACAGGGTACATGTCAATGAATATAATTAGGTTTAATCGAAGTTTTACACTAAGTTGTTATTTCCATTGTACATTGTATGGCAAATAAGTAAATAAATAATAATGATAAATTATAAAATAAATGTATACTACAAAAAAAACTCAATTTTTTTTAAAAGCATGCTTCAATCAAATCTACTTAAACCTCAATCGATCACTATTCATATATGTACATCATATCACTATTTATACCATCGAACGATATGGCATCATCAGTTACGAAACGCTGATAGCATCAGAGCATCAAAATGTTTCGATGACATCGGACTGTCGAGCAACAAAACTTACGTAAACAGCGTTATCGATGAGCTTTCTTTGAAACCGGTTTATTTTACAATGATTAGCTATAGAAGATCAACTTTTTGTGGCCTGCCTTTAGAGACAAAGATATTTATCGAATCACACATTATTGAAGCAATAACAGATACGTTCTACGGGTGACAAAGAACGGAAGAAAAAAAATACTTGTATATACTGGTAGTAAACGCAAGAGTTGAATGAAGAATAGTAAAGTAGTCAGCTGTTTGAGTTCCTACTAAATTGAGTAATAATTCATGAACATGTAACAGCATGTTTTTAAAGTCAGCTCTACATTAAAGCTGATAATTTTCCGGCAATATATTTTCTGAACGCGACAGGCACTAAAACCAAATCTTACATAATAAAGGTAAATGCTTATAACCCGTCGGAAACGACTGTCCAATTCTATTCCTGAAAAGATAAAGCTCTAAAAACTTGCTGGCAAAAAGCAACTGTTCCGTATTGCTCATTGGGGTATAACAAAATAATCCAGCGTCATACAGGAACAATTTAGTAGATAATTTACACTATAGTCTGAATGCCTATGCTTATGTTCACACTTAGGTCATTATTATGAGCGAAAGTACTTACCATACTCGCTTTTAATTTTGTTGACATTATAATTATACACTTGAAATGTATATATATTTTATGACCGCAAATATTGTTATGGTATGCCCGCTTAAAACCTTCGTGTGAAATAAGATATCTAGAGTATAATGCACAGCATGCATTATTCTAACATAACCTAGAAGATGCCGGGTACATCATCGACACGGGTAATATCTTATTAGGACCGTAGCAAAAACTAAAATTCAGAATTCAAGAAGACAACAACGAAAACTCTAATAAATCAATAAGCAATATTACTTACGTCGATAATGTCATAACTCAATAACTGAAAAAATATTGAAGACCATCTTTAAAATTTACTCTTGTCAACATGGGAACACTGTTAATTCCTTACTGTTCCTAAAGTGTAGTGTAATACAATCAGCATGATAACAAACCGGTACACGCGACATAATGCCGGAAGCTATTCCCTCGTTACCGCACTTACAAGAGTAAAAGTGTGGCATAATACCTCAGTTAAACAAAAATACGACAACAATTTTAATATTCTAAAGACGTTGAAAGATCCCAGTAGTATCAAAGAGATACTTTCAGAAAATAACGGTAAAGTCACTCAAAGAATTTTCGGGGCTGATTATAACAAATTTGAAACTCTCGTGAAGATTCTTCAAAATACATTTACACTTTCAAAGACTCTGTACGGCGTTACAAGCTTAACAGATCAATGTATAATAAGTACTTAAAGATAAAGATTAAAATATTTTTATTTGATTAATATTTATCTGTGCTTATTAAAAATAGAGAGTATGAGACCATTGTCTACAGAATTACGATGAAAGAAAAACGTAAAACAAACTATGTAGTATCCTCGCTATAATAAAACTCATACAGTTATACTCACAGAAGCAATGCAAACAAAACGCGTGTGTTAAAACGACAAACAACCGAAATCTTTACGTAATGCGGTGGTAGTAGACAAACAAGAGTTATTCATATAAAACTCTGTTGACAAAACAATTACCAAATATTGACATTTCAAGTTAAATTGATTTCTATAACAATAGTAGAAATGTGTGTGTATTACGTGGGGGCAAGTCGTGACTCACGGCGTTTGCGCATGTTTACGCGAACATATTAATTGTTTTGCTAAGGTCATGATCTATTGCGATTAAGTTCCGTTACAAATGTTTAATAACTAAAAGCAGGTGCATTTATATAAGTATAAATATGAAAAATGTAAAAAAGTTACAAGTTTTGATAACTAAACCAATCGAAGACATTTATACTGAAGGAACTTGTACCACTGCAAATCCTTAGTAACAATAATATAAATAGGTAGGTATATAAATACAACAATAATATAAAAATACAAGTATAAAAACTATAAAATATATATAAATCTACTAATGTTCTAAGTACAACAGACATAAAGTTAAAAGTCATACGATTAATATAGACATAGACTCCATGAACATAACAATACAACAGAAAATAGAAATAAGCTTAGCAATTTGCATCAGCAATTTAAAACAACCGAAAATTAGAAACTCATATTAATCAGAACCTACAAAACACGGCATCTTAAATTATTGTGACATAACATTGATACAAAAATGTATCCATAGACAAAACTCAACTTCGGGTCTGAACATGATAATATACATAACAGTCTGATAAACATCATTAAGACAAATTAAATTAAACAATATGTTATCTTTTTAGTTCCGTGTCAAAGTTGAGGTCATCTTTAAGTTCTTTCGTCGCTAATTATCATGTTTTAGTTTTATATTGAGACAAGGCACTACCTCGCGAGCATACATTTGTGTTTTAAGCACACAAATCATTACCGAATTTATTAATCTTCGGTGCACGGCTGCGGATGTAAATATGGCCTATCTAAGAAATTAATGTGCTCAGATAAAACATTATGTGGAAGCTAAAGGTTACCAGATAGCGTTACCGCACTACGTACGAGTGGGCCCATTCATTAGTGGGCGATTCATCTTGTTCAAGAAGTGGCAAGTTGTTGTAGGTTGTGTGGAAATATGACGAAGACTTACATAATAAACCTAAATAATAGTTTGGAGCTATCAAAATTCTTGGAAATGCTAAAATGCACTTAAGAAAGATTAAATTTTATAACGAAGTTATTCACTATTCAACAACTTCATTAGTCATCTAAGAATTATTTGTTATAAATAAAGTTTTAGATATGGGTATGTTAGTGTTACTTACAAACATTAAACGATATTTGCTAAAACATAATCTGGTATTGCTGATATTGATACTTAATTTACGTAAACAATACCACGTAAACGTTGATACGTTTTCACCACGTTGGTCACCATAGTGCCAGATGCGATACGTCGAGGTAGACTAAATACATATATCATATCATCTGGCTATAAGGTTACGAATTACCCATCAATATGTTCGGCCAGCAAACCCTTTCCTACTCCAGAAAACAACAAGCCTGTTTCCATCCTGTTGTCAAAAGTAAAAGCTGGTAGAGTTAGCACGCGACATGGTCACGACTACACTAGTTAAGAGGATTGTTCCAGAAGTGGATCTAGGAATGGATGAGCCATTGTGATGTCAAGCGCACGCTCCGTGCTTCCCGGTGATAAATTGCTGATATTTAGGCTGGGGCTACCACAGAACATGAAATACATAATTTCATGTTCTGTGGGGCTACAGTTTTAAAGCCCCATGTTTCATAGTTCTGCAAACGTCAAGTTTTTGCAAGAGCTTTTCAATACCCCTTATACATTTTAATATTCAATATTATATGATTTCTTTGTTGCTACTGCGTGTTGCATTACTCCATCCCAACAAATGTTTCCTACTATTTGGAGTAGTGTACCTATATGTAGTAGTAAGGCATAAATATGGCAATGATCAAATCGCTGACAAGTTCTTGTGCATTCGTGGCAAAGTGCTAAAACTAAATAAATGGGAACGGTCAATTGAGATAAAGTTACAAAACGTACTTACTCCAACATCAGTTATCACAACGACCTTTCCCAAAAAGGCATTACAAAATGCACTCGGTAGACCTCTGACTTCAGAAATAGCGGGCGCACGCGTCGATCGCGGCGTCGCTCACGATTTTAGGTCAAGGCGGCTTGCCTGGGATCCCTCTTAGATTATTTATTTACTACTAGCATCTTTGCCGGTGGTTTTGTTACCGAAAACCATTCGTGTGATTTGTTTCTCTATGTATAATCATTGTTCAATTAATAAATATTTTAAAGCACCGTTTTGAAAAATGAGGATACCAACAAATATGTATTGACCAATACAAGAACTTTAAACTATTCAATAATGAAAACTCTAGCTGAAATATGGCATTTCTGAACCCTCTTTACCATAGCCCTGTGTTATTCATAATAATGGATTGATTGCATTGCAAACGCCAAGCCCCGTTTGCCTTCTTCAACGTCGCTGTCATCTAGAGGCCAAACTTGTCTGAACATTAATTTGTACGCGTAAATTGTTACTTATTCTATTAATATCATCTAAGAATAAGCAGATACCATTACAATCCATTGTTTGTCCTTGAAGAGCAGCTATGAAACAGATGCTTTGTAGACGTAATCCACATCATAAAGCACTAACATTCTATATTTTTAAATCGGAAATGGAACGTCATACAATGAGTTACGTGGGTTTGATTGTTTCATCTTGTAAAAATAAAAGAATGTTTGTTTCATTCCTTCTATATCATTTATATAACTTAAATATTCGTAAAAAAAATCAAATAATGTAAGAATAATAAAGTTATATTACCCTACAAAATATGACAGCAAGATACAAAGGATTTAGAGCGTTCATATATTGGATTTAGCATAATCTCACCATAAATACCTAAGCTTCATTCATAGTTCAAAACACAATATTGAATGTTCATTCAGTTTTGCCTCTCTCGTAATTTGAAGTTTGTTCAATGGCGCATTGCTTATTTGGAAGGCAAATCGCCATAATTCCTGAGAGTCCAAATACAGTCAGCATGGCGACCGCTAATCACGATTAAGTCGCAAATCTATTCAGAGACTGCATAAAGTAGCATAACAGTGAGTTATACCTGTGGCTTAGCGAAACTTGTATCGTAAGTCCGCTCGATGTTTTAAGATAATAGATGATGCTGAATCATTCGTGAGAATAACCATAATTGAAAACCATGGGAACTGTCAGCAGTCGTGATATTTGCTGATAGATTTGCACGGCGATGGAGATGACGAGGCTTAAGATGAAGACAAACACGTGACGTCAGTACTTACTACTCTGAACATTGTCTCTACTATACAGAACAATAAATAAATGAATAGCTAAACGTGATTGATTTACAAGAGATGTTATTTGTTAACAAAAGCTATTAGTGTCAAGAGTAATGAAGCGAAACAAACGTTGAAGTTATACAATAAGGAAGAGGAACAAAATAAATGAGCCACTTCTAAATTTTGCAAATGATTCTCCTTTGGATATAGATGCAAAATTATCATTCAAGTCAATGAAATAATACTCCATCAATAAAATTGGTATGGGTACAGAATTAAACACATACTAATTAATCATTATAGTTAAACAAATACATAAATCATCAGCAATTTATAACTGACACTTAAACAATATGCATAAAGCGAAAGCAAATACAAATGTCTTTTTAACTTCGCTTCAACAATAGAACTTTTCCTCTGAAGAAAAAAAACTTACTCAAGTAAGGGAAGGTACTCATCCGTGGGAACAAAGACAACAGGTGACATCCCGGCATGTGCAGTTACGGTTTGTAGACACCAAGGTGGTATGAAGGGGAACGTTGGATAATGTGGGGGAGTACCATGATGGAACATTCCGATGCAGCAGATAGTAGGGTGAGCGCTCGAGTGTGTCCATGGTCATACTCATATACTTTACACAGACTGTGGCATATAATGAACAACTTCAAATATCTTCAATTAAATATATATAAAAACAAATAAGTTATTTTTCAAAAAAAATAAAACCGACTTCATAACCACAAACAGGCACTCAAAAGCGAAAAAAAAGAGTGTGTGTATTTATGTACACGCGTTAGAAGTTATACTTCTGTGGCGTATGGAAAAAAAATAACTAAAATGCAGTAGTACATACATACATACATACAATCACGCCTTTTTCCCGTTGAGGTAGGCAGAGACTACTTCTTTAAAATGCAGTAGTGATTGACGATAAATATTAAAATTAATCAAAAAGATTTTATTTCAATAAAAAAGGTTTTATTAACGAAAAAATATGACGTTAAATATGACATATACAACTTGAACATAGTCATGCCACCTAGGACTAACTTCACGGTGTAGAATGTAGGTGTCGGTGTGCGCGCGCACAACTTGAACATAGTAATGCCACCTAGAACTAACTTCACGATTTTAAATTTAGGTGTCGGTGTGCGCGCGCATCGTAAAAAATCACTCTCACCATTTTTCTCTATCGCGCCAAAAGAAGTATAACTTCAATAAATTACTTAAAATTATTATAAGCGCTACCCACTTAGCTATTTAAAGTCGGTGCCAGCCAAGTCTAATAGGTAGTAGAGTACTTACAACTACCTATACTAACCTACCTACTACCTGTACTAACCTACATGTACCTACTCACTACTAATACATACATAGTATCTATCTACTATCCAATAGACTTGGCTGGCACCGACTTCAAATAGATAAATGGGTAGCGCTTATAATAATGTTATGTAATTTATTTTTCGGTTTTGAGTGCCTGTTTGTGGTTATGAAGTCGTTTTTTTTTAAATAACTTATTTTACCCTTTTTAGTGCAAAACAAGTTTTAATTAAATTACATGCATCTATAAAATTTCGTGTCTGGGCCGTTATACACTGACGGATATATACTTTTTGAAAATTTCAAGTATGTACCTATAACGGTTAAGAAGATACAGATCTATAAAGTGCGCACATATAGACACACGGACGGACGGACGGAGGGACGAACGGAAAACAAAGTCTCAGAAAGTGTTCACTTGGTACCCTTTGGGTTCGGAACCCTAAAAAAATTGACTTTAAATGCCGCGCTAAAGTGAAAATATTCACTAGTAATAATGATGTCATCAAGGTATCAAAGGACAATGTCCAAAATGGCCCTGTGTAATTAAAGCATCTGACACACACGATAATTAATTGTCTATTTTATTACAATAATTCCAAATACTTTTATAACACGGACTAGTTGTATTCCAAAATGAATATTAAAAAGTATTATTTGCGATTATTAACATTAATTGCCGCCATATGGCCAATAGAGTACTGAATCACTCTACTACGTTATAGAGGGACTTCTCTATATTGTTGATACCCGAATTATGAAAGCACTGTGTAGCCAACCTAACAACGGAAAGTATTATTTACGCAGTAACTATTATATTATCTGTGGTATTATGCTTATGATTTTTTTGCAGTGTTGATTGGTACACAGTACGTTCATAATTCTGAGTTATTTAATTATGTATGCAGTGTCGCGGGACTGAAATGGCCGCCATCATCGCCAAACGTTATGTCATGTCAAAAAATATTAGGTATGTTTAAAAAAGTTTGCACCCTAACAAGACTTTGCCCGGTAGAACATTCCTGTGAAGACAACTTATTTATATTTATATAAAATTATGTATTATAATTATTAATATATAATTATTTATTGAGGGCCCGGTGGCGTAATTGGGAGAACGGTCGGCTTTGCCGTGGATGCCGTGGTACCGAGTTCAAACCGCCGAGCACTAATGAATTTTTCTATAGAAAAATATATGTGCGTTTCTCACAGTGGCCCTCCGGTGAAGGAAAACATCGTTATGAAACCAACAACCCCCGCATGGTGGTAGGACATATCTAGTGTCCGCCTGGCCTATACCACCCTCAAGTTAGAAAATCTGTCGCCAAACATCTAATGTGTTCCGGCAGCTATCCTTGAGACCTAGTTCCCATTCTAGTCCACTTCTCTATCTTCGACCGCATCATCACTTAGCAACAGGTGAGATAGTGGTCAAACGCTAGCCTATAAGATATTAAAAAAAAAATAAAAAATAAAAATTTTCCCCACCTTTATTTCTATCTCGCTCACAGTTACCGTAAGAATATTTGTCAAAAACCAAAATCAACGAGAAGAACGATTTTAAAACATTATTCTAGGTCATATTTTTTAGTCTTTAAAAGTATATGCAATAGCAACCTCCATTGTGTATAATCTTCTTGGGACTCTTCTACTAAAACCAGTACATTCTCCTATGTTTGAGGTATTTATCTCCATATCTCTGGAGATACTAATCAGATCTCGATAAAATTAAAATGGGACCACCTCGGAAACGTATCCTACCTATTAAAAAAATAATAATTTGAATCCGTTCACAATTTATGGAGAAATCGCGTAACATGTGTATGTTACGCGATTTCTACACAATAGATTCTACACAATAGAGAAGATACAAAAAAAAGCATACAGACGAATTGAGAACCTCCTCCTTTTTTGTGAAGTCGAATAAAAAAAAGACGTGTTGCACTCAGAGACTGCCGCGGTAAAGCAATAGCTTTACCGCGGCAGTAAAAACATGCTATGTAATAGCATAGCATCTTTTTATTTATGCTGTATTTTTTTTCTTTGATATAAAATAAACTGCTGAAATTGCTTGGGGCAATGTTAAATACATATTTTTATAAACATGAGAGTAACAGGAAAAACTAGAAAAATAAGAAAACCAGTAATTTTTTATATTACTTTACAAATAAGGATTTATTTAGCTTCAAAGTTCAAGAACACCCTTAAAAATAAATCGAAAACAAACACGATGCAGTGGTCCAAAATCCTCCATATTTACTTACACCCCAACAGATAGAGGATCGGCCATAAAAAATCGATCCCACCCATGTGTCAAGCTCAGACGCGATTAACAAAATGCGGTAGCGAAATGTTTCTTTTATCTGTATGACAAATGCGATAGTATTAATTTAGAAAGCAGCATCCATCAATAAAGATTATGACAAAGCTTTGAATTAAGATAAACATAATATAGAAACTAACGGTCGAAGGGCTACTGTGAGAAGATACTAGGTCGGTGCATAGTAAGTGTCTATAGTTTTGCTTAATTATAATCACAGTACATTATAGTTATATATAGTTCTGAGATCAATTTTATATTATCGCAGAACATAATACTTGATTTGCACTAATGTTTGATTGTAGAAATAATTTACATGTATATTATAAATATGCGCATTTAAATCATCATAGTGACCACAATCGTATGCCAAGTAAATCAGATAGAAAACTGTTAGATCAACTGTACAAAGGTTCCGTGAGAATGATTGAAGATAATAATGTCTCTAGGTCGGGAGCGGCAAATTTAGGGACTTTTAATACCAGCCCTTTTACGATTGAACAATGTGGACAAAGGACGCATGCGCGGTGCATTGTGTCGTTAGCAGACGGCAGATTTTTTTTATATTTTTTCGTGCAACAAAGGATTGCACAAAACATTCGGTCACCGGGCGGGTCACGCTTCACGGCTGACAACAATCCAATGTTGAAATTAATCATCGCTATGAAAGAGCTGAACTGATGTATTTTGCATCATATTTTCTAACTCACTTGCGCTATTTCCCAAGCGTTATACAATGCGTAGGCCATAATCTGTTTTGATCATCAAGTTGCGTAATTGTTTTAGTGAAATGATCACAATAGATATTCAAATTGCTCACAGTCAAAACTGAGATCTTCCAAGCTGTCCTTGAGATGTCTGCCATTATTCGTATTGTTGTAAAATCTGTCTGCTAACTGTAGTGACTCCGATTTGGAAGTAAGTGTTGATAGTGAAACTTCTAACATTTATAGTATCAACTTCATGGATATTAACTGCGTGCGAACACAATTTTCTCTCAGTAATGAACACATCAACTCCGGTGGCTTTCAGATGCACGCTCTGTATATTTGATTCGCACGTGACTGCCACGCGCTCATTGCAAAGATTCCGTAGGGAGTAAGGAATGAGGGAGATCCCTCAGTCCCTGGTCTTTGTCTGGATTAGTTACGCATGCAGCACATCGTTACATTGTTAATGCAATTTTATGTTGCCAGTTGGGATATCAGACAAGAAATGTAAATTTCGAATTGTGAATTGTAAAGACATGTTCCTAATATAAAGAACCCGCAATTTAACGCAGTAATTGAAAATGCCATCTTGTAGGAAAAACTCAGACTTTAATCCAATATTTATATTTCAACTAGTTAGTGGACGTGTTCCTTTTTACGTTAAATTACCAATATTTTTTCCAGTAACGGTGGTGACCATCGAGCGACCCGCCGGCTCTGTAATACCTCACAACTTGACCCTGCTTCGTGTATAGTTCACTGTTTTTTTAGAAACTTCAAGTTTGAAAGTTCTAGGAAAAAAAAATTATTACGAACGTTCCGTTCTCAAGTTATATACTCACGAACTAACTGAATATGTTTTATTTTTATTTATATTCGTATTAGTATTTTTTACATTAAATAAACATACAGCACACTAACTTATGTGAGAATGAGAATCACCGTGCCAAAACGTTAATTCTAATGACCGCAGAGAAATCCTGCTGACAATTCCATAAATCCATAGGATTTACTACGAAAACTAGATGCGAAATAAACACAACGAGTAATGGGTGTTATCACGTTATAAATTTTCTATTCCATTGTAATGAAATAGCCAATAAATTGTCACTTTATAGCGACTGAGAATATGATTTAGAAGGGTCCGGGGTAGGAGTTTACCCCTCGTAATATTGGTTCTATGACATTTCGAGAGTAGGGACTTAAATGTCGGACAATGTTATTAAATATGGAAAAGGAACACAATAGCAAGATCTAAGCAGTATGTTTCTTCAAAAGGACACAATATTTGATAGATGTTTAGAGATACTTTCTTAGTTTTATACGAGTTTAGGCGCTATTGTGTATGATGTAAGAAGTTAAATTATAATTTAAATATATATTAACTTTAACTTAAAATGCGACATTCGATGCTACATTTATTTTTAATTACTCTAAAATTCCACGTTACGATTTAAAATGAAGTTTATTTTTCTTCACTGTTGCAACATTTCTAATTGAAACTTCAATTTGTTTACAGTGGACGTTATCCAAAATAACACGATTTGCAAAGCAAACATAATTGTATCGTTTTGATTACCCAGCTAATTTATTAATGTATTTTTTCATTGCCGCTGAAGATTCTTAGCGGTACTTGAATTTGACACGACATTAAATTTAGGAATTGTATTTTTCTAAATAGAATTAATACTAGTACTATTTCAATTGTATGTAGCACTGTAAAGTTCTCAAGCGAGCATTTGCCCTCAATACACTGCAGTGCAACGGAAACGTCGTAAGCGCATCAGCCGCAATTAATGTGAACCGCATTGTATCCTGCGTCGAATGTAACTGTACTCAGCTGGCGCAATTATGTATGCGTTACTGTTTGAACAATAATCTAACGTACGTTACCTACGACCGACAACGGTTTAACGTGCAATTTGGAATAGGTTGTGTTCAATAACGAAGCATAGGGCAAGTTTCGCCGGATCTAGTGAGCTATATTAGGAACTTATCAGTCAGATTTTTGACAGATTTTATTTGGCGTCATATTTCAAGTAACTAACTATGATCTCGCCATATTTATGTAACTTAGTTTGAGCTTACATTGCAAAATCCCACACTTGACAAATTGTTGGAAAAATTCTATAATGAATTTGTATAATTAATTTTAGATAATTATTATATTTAAAGTATAGTTTACAAAGTACGTCAATTGTGATGAAAAAACATGTACTGATAATAATGATCGATCGGTTGTTTTGGAAACATCTAAAGATTACGCAAGTATTTAAAAACAAACAGTGAACACTGATAGAAGAGGCAATAAGAGCTAACAAAATAACGACTAATAGCAATGAAAAAAAAACAACTTTGTATCAAGTACGAGTACTTTATGGCAGTGCTAACGATAAAGAGAGTAAAAAAAACAATAACTTATTTTCAGTCTCACGCATAATTTCATTCGATGGCAAAAAATCTTTTACAGAGACTTTAGAATCAAGATATGCAACATGACAAAATACAAAGTGTAAATTGCAATCAATACATACATCGTCCGCTTCTCAAACTCACGAACCCACAGAGTCTGAAGCAAATAAATGCCTCTTTATTAAAAATTCCTATCAAGAGTATTCCTATTCATACCTATTTAATTCAAAGACTAATGAACGAAGTGGGGCGCCAGCTTCCAAGAAAGAGATCTTCGTAGTCTTAATATAAACTCTAAGGCGTTGCCATAAAGTCGTTATACAGACAGGATATGTGGAACTTTGATACGACAAGTTTAATTAAGAAAGTTATGATGTGTGCTGGTTATTAACTGAGTGAAGATATGTAGTTGTGCAGACTTGTAAATCTATTCGTGTTTGGCGAATAGGAAAGTCTCAATGTTATGAAACTCATCTCTTATATTAAACTCATCCTATATCATGCTGTAAATGGAATAGTTGACTAGTTGCTTTTCATATGAACTCGTGTATTGAATCAAGTACTTAAATTGAATTGGAACTAAGGAACTTAACTACCTTTAGGTAATACTGCGCTGTTGGATTTTATGAAAAAAATAAAGTTTTCATTGAATTTCTTTTCTCATTTTCATATTCAATGCACTCTCTCTGATAGTCCATCAGCGTCTATCTAGAGATTGAGTAGTGGAATTTAGATCCAAGAATAGAGTGACTTTTCACGTAAATATATGAAAGCATTTTCAATATGTTAGTATCAGTTATCATTTTTACAGCCCAAAGCTCTCTCAGTTATTATACATGATAATAACTGCGGGTTGACGTCACTACGGGTCTTCCCGCAACGTTGCGATATGGTCCTTCACGAATGTTTTATATCTTATCTAATACATTAAACTGAAGAGTTTTACAATGTAACATCAAAGGATTTCATTGACCCACGCAACTTATAAGAAAATAAAAATTGTATGAACACATTAGTAATGTTGTGTTCGAAGTCAATTATTTTCTCTGCCAAAGAGTTTGTTAACAAACAATGTATTGTGGTTAAAACAGTCGTCTTAGCTATAGCATTTTATTCACTATCTGATGATAATGTGTGCACTGAAGATATATTAAAAAACCGAAAAAAAAACTGACGAAACTAAAGCATCTGAGGATATTAAGCGTGAAATAAAACACTCTTAGGAGCAATTACTTCAATTGGTACTAGTAACATTTTTTATGTATCAGAATGGATGCATTTATTTAAGGTTTTAAGTATATAATACACTAATACTAACACTAATATAATAATACTGTATAAGTGTATAATGTTACATAGGAAAACATTCTCAAAAACATACCTAACTGATATGTAACACACAGCACTGTGACAGCATATTACATATTCAAGACCATAAATTAACTTTCTATAGTTCGGTGCCTCGTTTCGCTAAAAGGAAGGAATAAAACGACAATGGTTAATTCAAAGTACTGTACAGAAATACACAACACAATATCGCAGTCAATAAATCAACATTCCATCGTAGTGGCTAAGCAATTTGTATATTCATGTGCATCCCGTATGATTTGAATGCCCGCATGTCAACGGGACGTGATTGAAAGGCAATTGAATAAGTGCTCCTTGGACCTCGTGATGCCACGATAGCGCTCCTTGGATGGAAGCAATCAGGCTATCTGTACAGATTATCTTGTTTGTACAATCAATCGCTGGGTATTTCGCTGCAGCAAATAGTACTGTGATTTATTTTAAATTACTCATAGATGATTTGCATACTATCATTACATATTTAACGTAGTGTAGGGCGCCCTCCAGCTATATGGAGCGATGATATACGCAAGCTGGCTAGCAGCGGCTGGAAACAAAGAGCTAAAAATCGAGCTCAGTGGCGTGCCATAGGTGAGGCCTTTGTCCAGCTGTAGACAGAGATATGCTGATGATGATAGTGATTATATATTTGCATACCGAAAAAGATGTAATTAATAAAAATCTCATAAAAAATCAGCGAATCTAAATCTAATGTTTAAAACTGCATATACTTATTTATAAAATTGCACATGGAATCTACGGGTTCGTATTGAATTTATATCAATTCTAAGTAATTATTTATTTATTTTAGATACACAAACACATGACCACTATCTCACCTGACGTTAAGCGCGAAGATGCTGTATAAGATCGAATTATGTTTGATGAAATTAGAATACGGTGGTGGGACGAGGTGCTATACTGTACATCTAACTTTAGTCCAAACTACAGAGCGCAACTATCCCAACATGTTTTCCATTGATGTTGATGTACTTACCTATTTACGTACAAATATTCCTTAATAAATGTTTCTTTTTGATTATTGGAATCAATTAAACAAACAATACAGAAACGTCTAGAGATCAGATTGTCAATGTTAAGATGTAAAATACTTACAATCTAGGCTGATGTCGATGTAAAGTTTAAGTGTTACCATAAAGGTAGTGAGTATAACTTCTTATTTTACCTGAAACAGAAACACATGAAATACTCAAAGCTCAAAATAACAGAATTCAGTGTCATGACTCGAAATTGATTAAAACTGATGCTTTGACTGTTTATGCGGAGAAATTTAAAGAAGAAATGGATAATATTAAGTATAAGTTGTTGTTATAACTGTTGCTAACGGATAATTAAGGCGAATTTCCCAAAAATATAAGGTGCTCGGTAGCATGGAAAAAAACAATGATGGCCGAATTCTTCATGCGAAGGAATTCGGAGTAGACGATCGATAGTGTCGGTTCTCGAGTGTTACTAACTCGAAATGATTGTTTGTCGTGACCAATTTTGTCCGCTAATTTCAAACACGCACAGATTCTCCTTGACATTCGATCGATTATGGTACAATAACATTTCTACAGTTATATTATTCAACCTTCACATGTTATACATATTTGGATGAACACTTGGTAAGAAAAATCGTGTTGAAAACAATTTGAAGAGAGAATTAAACTGTTTAAGTGACAATATTTATATACCTACTAGAAATGTATGACATGAAAGACTTAGGCATTCAAACAAAAAAAACCTGTTTACTTTCACGGTGGAATAATAAAAGTCAATATTCATAAAAATACTAAACGTTCAACGCACGGGGATTTTAAAAAGTCGTCAAACAGTTTTTTCTGATTTAACCATAAAACTAAGACTCACTGTAATGCAGGTACCATCAAAACTTAAAAGCTTTAACACATACCCTCCAACAAAATGTTATGAGAGTGAGCACTTACCGATTTATGACTCAGTAAAGATTAAATATATGTATGTGAAGAGATCACCAACACTGACCCTGTAACCCTGACATGAAATGTAGAGGGACCCAAATTAGGCAAACCTTACGGCGCCTAAAATGTAAATACAGGTTTAAAAACAAACACGTTGTTTGCATCTAGTCATGTGTGAAGATTTGATAGAGTGATTGATAACACGTCAGACGTTAAGAACATTATGGACATCATGAAGGCCTCAGGCAGAGACATTTTGGGAGCGAAGATTATCAGCGATCTGACATTGCCGTGAAATTGACGAGGCCAAACTGATGTGAACTTGGTTTTGAAATTTTGAAATGTAGAAAGTAGGGTTTAGCAATAAAAAATTATGTGTCTGGGATTTTCTGAAATTGAATTGGAGAAATTCTGAGATGAAAGGTGACACTTCAGTTTATTTTAATTGTGTAATTTAAATGGCAGTCATGTGTCACCTTCATTTCATGATTATATAATATGTAGTACTTACTAGTGGATCGGCAAACGGTGTCCTGCTCGATCGCAAAGCCACGTATCGGGACCAACTCAAACTAAACTCAAGAACTCAAAGCATTTATTTACTTTACGGGCAGATTAAAATATGCACTTACATACGTCAAATAACATTAAATATATCACATCAAACACACACACACAAAATTTCATCAAAATCGGTCCAGCCTTATAAAAGGAGTCCAAAGACAAAGGTACGCGGTGAGAGCGTTTGAGAAAATGAGGATAATGGCATTAGACAGTTACGCATAACTACCATAGTTACTATAAAAATATAGTTCTAGCCTCCTAATAGAATAAAATTTAAAGAGAAATCAGTAAAGCAATGGGTCAAGAGCAAGATCAGAGAGGATGATGTAGGCTCTTAATAAATTATCATTATTTATATCCTTTCAAAGTCAACAAAGGTGAAAGCCCTTCAATTTATACTATGTCGCACGTAGCATCTCGATCCAATTGACGCATTCGACGCGGTCGTGTTGCAAGTCGCGCCGATTCAGTCGTGTCGTGTACCAAGTCGCACCGATTCGGTCGTGTTCATCCGAGTCGCGCGTGACCCGCGGTGTCGTGCGAAAGTGCCGCCGTTATAAATGTCCTCCCTTTATGTCGCACGGTGTAAAGACTCTATTGAATCACGACGGACAATTTATGGAATCCGTAAAATGATGACTTTTGTAACCTTTCTTGTTTGGTTGGCGTAAAGGCCGATGTTTAGCGTAAAGGCCGATGTTTGGCGTAAAGGAGATTTTAATGATAGCTTTTAATAAAATTACATTTAAATTATTATTTGCAGTCGAGTATTTAAATTTTGTTATCAAACCAACAGAACAATTATTTTTTTCTTCGTGATTATATGTATCTAATAGTACAGTTTACTAACACAGCTTATTTGAAGCAACAAAATCTCTAGGTAAAAAATCTATAACATTAATTAAATCAACAAGATTTCTTAAAAAACAATGGACAAGGCCTAAGAAAAGTTGAAGAGGTGCCACAAGTGTTTAAAAAAATAATATTTTTTAAAGTAGCTGGTAGAGCATCGTTTTTACAAGATATTTTTTTTCTTTAACGTGACTTCTAATAGTACAGTTTACTAACACAGCTTATTTGAAGCAACAAAATCTCTAGGTAAAAAATCTATTACATTAATTAAATCAACAAGATTTCTTAAAAAACAATGGACAAGGCCTAAGAAAAGTTGAAGAGGTGCCACAAGTGTTTAAAAAAATAATATTTTTAAAGTAGCTGGTAGAGCATCGTTTTTACAAGATATTTTTTTTCTTTAACGTGACTAGTAAGGTCGTTACACATCTAGACAACATGGTAAAAAATACTTTATAGAAAAACTAAATTATAAATTTTAAATACATTACAATTTGCGAGATATTATTAGGAGAAACCCAGCAGCATAGGAAAGGAATATTTCCGTTTCGTTTAGCCTCCTAGATCATAGAACGGTTTCATTACATCATAAATAATGCATTGAGGCGGAAATGTTATGATTTGCATTCACAGGTCAGAAAATAGCTTACACTAATGCAAATGATGCGGAAGACATGAATGCGCCGATGCTGGTCCGGTCATCGTTTTACTTTCCATTTCGATGCTAATTTAACCGTACGTGCATCCGCGTTTTTTGAAATATTATTTAAATATTTATACAACATTGGTATTAACAGCTAACAGTTACGACTACATATAAACGAATTTTAAGACGAGTGCAGATTTAAGATCAAAATTGTCACTAATTATATTATTATTTCATCCATCATTCGTAAAACGCAGGCCCATTTATATGGATGCTCCAATGTGTAACGTCAGCAAATATATATATATATATATATATATATATATATAAGGTCTATGTTTCCCATAAGCCACATTATATAATAATTAGGTCGTAAAGTCATGATAAATATAATTGTAAGTGTTAGATAATTAGAGGGCCCCGGTGGTCGTGGCAGAATGGTCGGCTTTGATGCCGGAGGTAACGAGATCAATCCCCGCCGTGCACCACTGGATTTTTGAATCGGAAAATTTTTGTGCGCTTTTGACAGTGGCCCTCCGGTGAAGGAAAACCATCGTTACCAAACCCCCATATACCACCATGCGGGGGTATGGTGGTAGGACACTATCTAGTGTCCGCCTGGCCAGCTACCACCCTCATATTAGAAAATCTGTCCCCAAACATCTAATTACTAATATGTTCCGACAGCTATCCTTGAGAGCCAGTTTCCATTCTAGTCCTAGCGTACTTATTTATCATCTTCAACCGCATCATCACTTACCATCAGGTGAGATAGTGGTCAAAACGCTAGCCTATAATATTTTTTAGAAAAATGAATTAAATACTCATTTTAATAGGTACTCAAACAGCTGACAACTTTACTATTCTTCATTTAACTCCTGCGTTTTCTAATGAGCACTCTTAATATATCAAGTATTTTTTGTCACCCGTAGACCGACATATTATCTTTTATTGCTTCAATCATCTGTGCTTCAAATTAGATATCCTATATACATAAAAAAAAGATCGTAGTTCATCATGATATACATGAGATTGTGTACTTGTTATTAATCACTGAACGGCGCTGTTTAGTAAAGAGGCTAGGCTGCTGATTCAACGGCTAATTAAGCTAGTTGGATACGACATATATGTATATCGATAAGTAATTAAAACCTGAAACTTATTAGTGTGTGTGAAAAATACCGCTTTCATGTCGAAAGTAGCTCAATGATCTCACGCACAAATAAATTTGTCGAATATTTCTCACATGCCATAAATTCACACAGATGCATGCCTCGATTGACTCTCTGATAGATTTTATTGCAAATATGTGATACTTTACAACAAGCTGGTTATTGCTTCCGAGGATATCCCGTTATGGAGATAGTGGGTTAATTAATGAATAATGTAATGCAATATATCACTTAGTTTAATCTAAACCTGTTTTGTTGCAGCAATAGATTCTGTTGCTTGTACACTCGTATTAATTTTGCTTATTTTTATTTATGAGTTATGTGTACTATATAATACGAGCATTCCATTGGACTGCTGCGTGCTCTCTTAAATAAAAGCCTAGTATTATCATTAGCAGATAAAACAGTCAATTTTCTCGTCATTTAAATAGCTATAGCTATATATATATATATAGCTATTATATATATATATATATAGCTATAGCTGTCTCTCTCTCTCGGCTCTCAGAAATATGCTATAGTTTTACTTTTCTTTATTTTCTTTTATGTCAACTCCTAGTCTTTGAGTCTTTAATAATCGTGATCTCATGTGATGTCCTATGTTTTAAGATTTATTAAGTAATCTAGGATTTTGTTGCAGATCGTTCATCAATAGTCATGACAAGTAATAAACAAATAATATTAAACCTAGACATACTATTTCAAATTGTTTTCCTAATTTTTACTGATTTTTTTTTAACTGCTTTTTGACTATTTTGTAATGTGTAATGTATTAATTTTTCGGTATTTTGAATGTATCACAATGTACCTATGTCATTTGAAAAAGATAACGTTGTCATTTACTATAACTATTTGTACGCCATTGCTGGTAAAACATCTACTATCCAATAGACTTGGCTGGCACCGACTTCAAATAGATAAGTGGGTAGCGCTTATAATAATTTTAAGTAATTTATTTTTCGCTTTTGAGTGCCTGTTTGTGATTATGAAGTCGGTTTTATTTTTTATGAAAAATAACTTATTTTACCCTTTTTAGTGCATAACAAGTTTTAATTAAATTACATGCATCTATTACATTTGGTGTCTGGGCCGTTATACACTGACGGATATATACTTTTTGAAAATTTCAAGTATGTACCTATAACGGTTAAGAAGATACAGATCTGTAAAGTGCGCACATATGTATGGACACACGGACGGACGGACGGACGGACGGACGAACGGACAACAAAGTCTCAGAAAGTGTTCATTTGGTACCCTTTGGGTTCGGAACCCTAAAAAATTGACTTTAAATGCCTTGCTAAAGTGATAATATTCACTAGTAATAATTATGTCATCAAGGTATCAAAGGACAATGTCCAAAATGGCCCTGTGCAATTAAAGCATCTGACACACACGATAATTAATTGTCTATTTTATTACAATAATTCCAAATACTTTTATAACACGGACTAGTTGTATTCCAAAATGAATATAAAAAAGTATTATTTGCGATTATTAACATTACTTGCCGCCATATGGCCAACAGAGTACTGAATCACTCTACTACGTTATAAGAGGCACTTCCCTATATTGTTGAAACCCGAATTATGAGAGCACTGTGTAGCCAACCTAACAACGGAAAGTATTATTTACGTAGTAACTATTATATAATCTGTGGTATTATGCTTATACATTTTTTTTTGCGGTGTTGGTTGGTACAAAGTACGTTCATAATTCTGAGTAATTTAATAATGTA
Organism: Cabera pusaria; assembly: GCA_954871355.1. Taxonomy (NCBI): domain Eukaryota; kingdom Metazoa; phylum Arthropoda; class Insecta; order Lepidoptera; family Geometridae; genus Cabera; species Cabera pusaria. Next base: position 23,582,381 of record OX940892.1, read on the forward strand.
TGCAGTGTCGCGGGACTGAAATGGCCGCCATCTTCGGAAAACGTCATGTTATGTCAAAAAATCTTAGGTATGTTTAAAAAAGTTTGCACCCTAAAAGACTTTGCCAGGTAGAACATTCCTGTGAAGACAAATTATTTATATTTATATATAATTTTTTATTATAATTATTAATATATAATTATTTATTGAGGGCCCGGTGGCGTAATTGGGAGAACAGTCGGCTTTGATGCCGTGGTACCGAGTTCAAACCGCCGTGCACCAATGAATTTTTCGATCGAAAAATATATGTGCGCTTCTCACAGTTGCCCTCCGGTGAAGGAAAACATCGTTAAGAAACCAAGAACCCCCGCATGGTGGTAGGACATATCTAGTGTCCGCCTGGCCAGCTACCACCCTCAAGTTAGAAAATCTGTCGCCAAACATCTTATGTGTTCAGGCAGCTATCCTTGCGAGCCAGTTCCCATTCTAGTCCACTTCTCTATCTTCGACCGCATCATCACTTAGCAACAGGTGAGACAGTGGTCAAACGCTAGCCTATAAGATATTAAAAAAAAAAAAATATCCCCACCTTTATTTCTATCTCGCTCACAGTTACCGTAAGAATATCTGTCAAAAACCAAAATCAACGAGAAGAAAGATGTAAAAACATTATTCAGTCATATTTTTTAGTCTTCAAAAGTATATCCAATAGCAAACTCCATTGTGTATAATCTTCTTGGGACTCTTCTACTAAAACCAGTACATTCTCCTATGTTTGAGGTATTTATCTCCATATCTCTGGAGATACTTATCAGATCTCGATAAAATTAAAATGGGACCACCTCGGAAACGTATCCTACCTATTAAAAAAAGAATCATTTGGATCCGTTCACTATTGACGGAGAAATCGCGTAACATACACACAAAAAAAAAAAAAAAAAAAAAAAAACATACAGACGAATTGAGAACCTCCTCCTTTTTTGTGAAGTCGGTTAAAAATACTAGACTATATGTACCTAACACTTGTTTGCTCTATTTATAAAATTACACATTATCATTTGTCTCTTTGAATCTTCATTATTACTGGTGATATACTGCGTTTATACCCTGGTAGCAACTGTAATTTTATTGAAATAAATCTCATTCAGGCCTTACGGATAATATTTTATTTTTCTGAGTTTTAAATGTCTGCAAAGATCATTGTATTATGCAATTCTATTGATGAGAATTTATTTATGATAAAATATTTAAATTTTCAAGCAAGAGTGTTACAAAAACTTAATTATTTATTTCGTTGTTGTTTCAGAATGTGTCAAAAGTGTGCTTACAAAATTAAACACGCTTTTGACACATTCTGAACTATTTCTAAAAAATAATATTTTACATCACAATAAAGTACACATACTCTTTATTGACACTAATTACAAAAAGTACTTAATGTAGGACTTTGCTAACTAAAATAATAAGGTACAAACAACATATTTTATTGTAAACTTTAAACTTTCGCGATTTAAACACATAGTTATAAATATTAAAATACGGGACTTATCGCGCCTAAAACATTAGTTAAATAAAAATTTATGTTTTAGGCGCGATAAGTCCCGTATTTTAATCATCATCATCATCATCATCAACCTGTATCAGTCCACTGCTGGACATAGGCCTCTCCCAAGATGCGCCACTGAGCCCGATCTTCGGCTCTTCTCTTCCAGTCACTGCCCATGCCTATGTCGTCGCTCCACCTGGTCACAGGACGTCCTACGCTACGTTTGCCGATTCGCGGTCTCCACTCTAGGACAAGTCTGCCCCAACGGTTATCAGTCCTGCGGCAGATATGACCAGCCCACTGCCACTTCAGCTTGCTAATCCGTTGAGCTATGTCGATAACTTTAGTTCTCTGGCGAATTACTTCGTTCCGGATTCGATCCCGCAGAGAAATACCGAGCATAGCTCTCTCCATAGCTCGCTGAGCGACTTTAAACTGGTGGACCAGTCGGACTGTGAGTGTCCACGTCTCGGCTCCGTATGTCATCACAGGTAGGACGCACTGGTTAATAAGGACGTATTTTAATATTTATAACTAAACATATTTTATAACGAGCTATACAATACAATTAAAATATTTAACTTCCTTACCTATTTTATGAGGCCCACTAGCTTGTAGCTCTATTAATTATTCTGTGCCTTGAGTGTGCTTTACATATAAGTAAAAGCCATCTCAAATGTAAATCTTACTTACGTCTAAAGTTGCCTGCATCAAATTATTAAACGAATACATATATGTACTGTACTTTAAAAATTAATTTTAAAGTACTTTAAAAGGAACATTTGTTTTATGTATTACCAGGTGATTAAACAAACCAGGGTAAGTAATATATCCCGACCTTCTTGGAAGTGGTTTATATATGGTAACACACATTCCCCAGTTGGAAGGCTTGGGACCCACTAACCACGACTTAGACCTCGAACTGTAGGGATAATGTTATGATTAAGAGTACCGTTTATTTTAGGGTTGCTAGTTGCAATACTGATTTTAAAATTATATTAAATAGCTGCACCCCACGGTTTCACCTGCGTTAATAAGTACCTCATGTACTATTGTACACTGTTGCCAATCCCTGTGCTAAAATTAAATCAAATCTGTCAAGCCGTTTGACCGTAAAGAGTTTATAAACAAATGCCCAAACTGACTTTCGCATTTATAATATTGTGGTAATAAATGTGGTTTAGATACCTACAAAAATTACAGTATTAATTAAATAATTAAAATAACAGTATAAATACCTACTGTTGTTAACAAGTAAGAAAACTGAAAAATAGCATTAGGGTCTGAAATTATAACGTCTTCAATATAGATCGGAAATACAAAAACACGATCATTATTACAAATGATGGAGCAGCCCTAGTTATTGTACTCAACAACCTTAACCGTCTATCGGAGGCTTAAAACGCCGCGTCAAAACAACTAGTCCACGAGACAATCTAATCATAATAATTTAGATACAGTTTCATTTCATGCGTTTTAAGTGAAGCCATGGACGCCACGAATTCTTCTTCAGGGTACACACCCCTGGCTTACATTAGAAAGATAGATATACTCTTTATTCTTTACGATGGGAAGTGAGATTAAGCGGTCTGTGCACGCTCAGTGTTCACAGGAACAGAGTAGAGGAGGACATTGAATTAAGTTAAATTTAAACAGCGACTTAATAAAAAAAACTCCACCCGCGCAAAGTGAGTAAAGCCTAACTTAACTGTAGAAACGAGAATATTGAATAATCTCGAACGAAGCAATTTAATGGATTGATCACTCTTAAACAGTTTTAAAGATACCTTCTTCGCAGCAGTTGTAAAATATTAAGAATGAAGTGCCTGTAATTACACATTTAACAGTTTTAATAGCAGACTTAAACTGTGAAAAACGAAATTTGTCGCATACCAATATCGAAGACGCGTCTGTAAATATCCGTATTTAAAATGGCATATCATAGCGAAACCAGAAAGTTTTAAAAACATTTTTCGTCTTAACGGGTTGCGGTGACATTCTATTTTAATATAGGCATCCGCTGCGCCATTTACGGCTGTCCATCTTTCCTTTTGGGACACATCTTCGGACTGCATTCCGAATGCGACCTGCCAATTACGCGGGAACCAAATACTGATTTTTTTCATCCCAACATAACCGTTATTCGATGACTGCGACAATCGTCGAGAACCTGTCCCTGTGGGCCGTATATGGACTGTCTTGTTCCGATTTTCTAGCCACATCGTACGAATCCACTTTTTTCCATCCGGCCCTACAGACGCATGACATATTGGTGTCAATGTAACAATAAAATTTTACGTGTATTTATTCATAAATCCATCGCAGCGCGTTTGTTAACGCTGTGTGAATTGTCATCTGAAACGTCAATTTACCGATACCCGACCTCTTAACAAATATTTTGTTAATAATTCTTCACCCGAGATAAATTGAATAAATGATAAATAGTTTTCTTTAGCCGTGCGTTCTTAAAACCTGATTGAAATTATTCCCGGTGTGAATTAATTTATCATCATGATCTGATCAAAATCTGATCACGATTGTTTACTCATTCTGATTCGTCTCAGGATCTAAAAGTGAAACCAAATCGTTGGTTAATTAGTTCGATTAGTCAAACGCGGACGGGTCAGCGGGACCGGTCCGCGCGCATGACTGAGTTTTTGGCGACGCCGTATGAATAATGTAAGTTAGTATGATTTTGGTACATTGTTCGCAGGCTGTTACCCTAATGACATCGTTTGATATCCTTGTCCATGATGTCTTCTGCGAAGCTGACCTTTCTGTCAATATTGGTTTAGTAGGAAAAGAAGATGAAATGATTTATGAGTTGAATGGAAAAAAATGAATAATAATGGTGAGTAATTATTGCTCTTTCAAAATAGTAACCAAGGTTACGAAAAATGGAGACGTGTTCATACGACAGTAACGTAAACTGCTCATGGTGACTAATAAATATAAAACTCCTAACAATGAGTTGCTTCGCTTTCGATGCGAGCCAGCAAGTCATAACCATGCGGCTACTCGTAAAGCTATATTCAGTTCGAGGCACAGTAAAACTGACCGAATAGTCAGAATGAAATGTAATATACGCTCCTAGATATGAGAATGCAGACAGAATTCCAGTATTCAAAAGCTTTAATCTCGCAAATAATAGCGTCTGCAAGTAACAAACCGACGATGTCACGATGCCATTCCACAAATACAGTGAACATACATTTGGTTCGGGTCTCAGCATCCATGTCCTGGCGGAAGGCCAATGTAGTCAATTGAATGAGTGACGATAAGCGAAAAAAGAAGCAGACAACGAACGGTCTATTTTAGGGAGGTCGAAATTTCTGAAGTACCTGAGTCAGTCCGCTCGAGTGATACGGCCATTGAGCTAGAGGAAATGCGTGTTTAGTATCTGTTTACAATTGCGCCGGCACTTGTCGGGCATTCTATACGGGCAGAAAATCTGATGAAGACCATATTGTGATTAGAGTAACCAATCATTTCAATCATTAAAGAAATAAAATCTCTGAGAGTATGAACACTCTCTATTTAATTGTACACCAAACATTAAATACTTGGGTTCACAAATAAATTGTACACTAGTACAATGTGCGGCGATATTATAAATGAACGACGAACTTTTATGGAATTCATATAACACAAGAAAATTACTTTATTATAACATCTATTTTTTATGAAAGATTTGTAATGATAAAATAAAAAAGGAACAAATGCGATTTATCTAATTTAGGGTCATAAACTATAAAAAGCTACCATAACTAGAATGATCTTATGTAGGCCAGCACATACTACTCATAGCAATCAAGTTTGTAAGCAAATGGGCGATAATAAGCCAGCATGCGAGTAAGGAGGTTCTCCGAGTGTGTCAAACGTGACGGGTTACCAACGAGGCCTTGTTGGAAGCACGTCGCCGCTATGTCTGACTGATCTGACTAGCTAGGAGTTATCGGGAGATTGCTAGACTAGTCTGTTTATTGTTATCCTACTAATACTATGAATGAGATTGACTGTATGTTTCTTCTTGTATGGATCATTGTTACTTGTCTCTAAAATGACTTAAAGGGAAGTGAATTTAGTATGGAAGTAGCTAAATCTTTAAAAACCATAATAAATTAATTTCATAACAGTAGTATTTTAACGCAATAAAATTTTTTACTAGATTATCACGTCTGGTACTAATTAATACATGCTACAAAATATTATTACATTAAACAATTCGAATATACGAACAAAATAAATTGTGACAAAACATTGTGAATTAGAATATTTTTTTATTTTATTGAATAGCAGGAAGAAAGAGGACAAACGTCATGCAACATAATAATATTGATGGCTTATTAAAACTTGTGGGATTTAGGTCAAATTATACAAATACAAAATTGCTTTATTTTGCACAAACAAAAGTTTACAGACATGAAATGCGAACCCTGCTTTTTGCTTTAGTTAAGAACTGTGTTGCAAAAAATTTTAGAGACAGTGACATAGATTCGAATATTTGTTAAAATAATAACATTAATATTTGTTCAAATATTCCACTATGTTGCCCTTGTAAAGTACAATAAGATATCAGAAGTAGATAATGCCGTAGGTATGAGTATGACGGATAAAATGTGTTGTTTGTGAAATATTAATCCAGCTATGATATTTGCAAGAAATATACTTTATATTGAATTTATGCATTGATTCTCGAGGTAAAGCCATTTATGATGATAGAAATAGATCTAACGCTATTATTGATTATTATGAGAATCGTGATGCCCTGGATATTGTTGGATAATAGCAGCAGGCGCCACTGAATGGAGCCATTATGTCGGACCCACGACTGGCACTAGAACATGTGTAAGCAATTAAACAACCGCTTAACAATAGATTGCCGCAGATGCAAGACGTTCATGGAATTGTTGCTAAATCAACACTGCTTAAATAACATGCCAGAGCTGACGTTTTAAATATGACTTGAAGTTCACATTTTTCTTCACGAATCATGATGGCAACAATATACGAAAATGTTTTTAGCGCACATTCCGATAAAGTTAATCAATTGTAAACAACATTGAAGCGTATTAAAACACTGAGCGGAACGTTGGATAAGCCGAACATTGGCGCAGATAACGACAGTCATTCCACTCATTGCGCACCTCCTTTCGAAAATACATTCGCAAATACCAAGGTATTCCAAATTTTTGCTCACCTTAGCACCAGAGACGCTGGCTTTCATCCAACTTTCGATAAGGACGCCTTGGCTGTCGCCGAAAATCGGACACTCAGAACATGACTAGCGTTTGTATAACTGTACGATTATGACACCAAACACAGAAGCAGAAGACACTTACTAAGCACGCATCACAATATCAGATCGTCGTGTTTTTACAACAAACACAGAGAACCAATAGTGGTCTTTCACAGCACGTCAAATATTTGTTTAGTCACAGGTGCGCGATAGTAAATAAATGTGGTGTTCAGCGTCGGCGACACGTGCGCTTTCGACGGAAAACCGCGAATAACAGCGATCACGGTGCGGCGAACACGCCCCTCCACGAGCGATACACGCACGGGGCTCGGCGAGACTGACGCACCGGCCACCGCGCTCCCGGCTCGATCAGCGCCACATCTTCCCAACCCTCTACGCCCCCAACCCCGCACTCCACATTTTTCCACCCCGAGCAAAAACTCGGTTACCAGTTAGCATCAGTCGCATCTCACTTTTTGGCCACGACATTCAACCGCTTTTTCTGTTATCCATGTAATTATTCACGCCTTTTACGGCACCCTGAATTAACACAAAGTTGTTATTCTCAAGGGAATGTCCCGGAATGTAGATTGTAACTCGATCTGTTGGGTCGTCTTCAACTGAGTCACCGCAATAAGCTTTCTCGCTTCGAGAGTAATAGGGACCTGAGTTGTATTGTCTATTGAAATGGGAAAGTGTGTCACATCCTGAAGCGAAGTTAATGGGTAGATAATGAGTGAGGACGATGGAGTGCCGCTACGCGCTAGGATCACGTAGCCACAACGGTACCGGCTATGGCCACGATATGCACCGACCCTATTTGAATAATCATTGCATTGACTGCCTACACCTTCGGGCCACGTTCGAGATTGTGGGTCTCGGTGATAACGATATCTGCCGTAATTATTGGCCATCAATGACCTCTATCCCAGACATTATATGCGACATTTCGCGCAGATTATTTTTGATATATTAACTGTCAGGTAATCCTTAAATTTCTTTGCTTTACTAATTGCTGAAATTGGGTTATATCTACTGATTCAACTTCCGTAAAAGAAATACTGTTATTAATTTATTACTCGGTATAAAAAAAGTATTCCACTCGACGACATCGGCTATTAAGGCTACGCTATCATTTATCGACATCACTATTTCCTTTCGACTTTTACGATTGCGATAATTAATAAAATGTTAACATAAGAATGTGCAATCCATCGAAAACGATTGAAATTATCGATAAACGCAAGAAAGCTGATACCATTAAGTGAGAATCTAGACGACCGGGTCATTCGATTATGGTGATTAATTATGTGTTTGTCTAGTAAGTTGTTGGACATCAGAGATGCTGGATGAAAAGAAAAAGACCGCGAAAAAAACTTTGATACAATTACATTATACTATGATAGAAGTAATTGGAAACAATCGAAAAATATTCTAACTTTGACTGATTCAATTCCGCATTACGATAGACTATAGAACGACTCCCAGTTTTTCACTCCTGATGTATTAATTAATGAGAGCGCATCGTTTGATGAGACTGTGGAATGGGTGGCTCGCAGAGAAGCCGCACTTATTGCAGTTTCGATGCATTTTTATTGCGCGTTTGCACGAACTCGTAATTTTTAGTTCATGTCGGAATATTAAATAGTTTCCGCTTCTAGTTACAATGTCCAGAAATGTTTAGTACCTCGTAACTTATATTAAGTCAATATTACTTTCCATGAGGTAATATATTAATATATTAGCATATTCAATCAAATGACTATTGATCTAATGCTAACCTATCAGTTTTAAATATATTCAAAAACTACTATTAAGAAGATACATGTATTTAACCACAAAACCATTTTTTTATAAACGTAATTTGACGAAACAAAAATATATGTACTTTGATAATTTGATAATTTATATTGGTTATATGTATGAATTATTACATTCATTTAGAAGATTATTTTGTATTATGAGAGGCCTACGTCCAGTACTTCCAGTAGTGAACTGTTATCGGCTGATTATGATGATCATATTTAGTAATATTTATGTCAAACCGACCGTATTACGTAACACATAAATGTAGACTTATTTTTAGAAGTAGAATAGTAGTAGTAGAATAATATTCATATTGATTTCAATAAATTTATTGAATTGCATAAATCGTTTCACACTCTGAACTAGAGTAGATTGTAAGGATCTTCATTATTATTTAACATCTATGTACCACCTACAATCTATGCAATAAATGAATTTTTGATTGATTGATTAAACGAAATAATGACATCATACTGTGAACGGAATAATGATGAAAAATGTGAATAATTATTGCTTTTGATATTACGTATCACATAATCCAACAATATAAAGCCACAAGAGAACAATGCTTTGGACATTATTATGGTGACGACGTAAAGGTACAAGAAACGATTTAAGTGAATTTTTGTATTGTGGTATTGTAAGCAATAATTTCCTCAGACTTTCTCTTTTCCATTGTAGTCGAGGTGTTGACGGTGGAGGCGATTTATTATCGGCCGAAGATTGTTAGACATGACGACTACACGAGCTATCGGACAACAAAGGTTGTTGAAACAAGTTTCACTGGAGTCAGTGAAGTGAGTTAATGAACTAATGAGGCTTTTAATGCGTGAATTAACAGCAAAGATAAAATTAAAGCAATTTATTTTTTTGTACATTTACGAGTAAAAATCTTGGGAGCAAATGGGACGGTCAAGCGAAAGTCCAGCTGATTTTTGGGACAACTGTCCCAAAAATCTCTGCAAAACCTAAAAGAACCTTATTTTGGGATCGCTAAATCCTGTTAATTATTACTTATACGGCTCATACATGGCTGAAATAAGTGATGAGTCAATTGACCAATTTATAATCGATAACGCTAAGTTTAAAAAATAATACATACGTAAAATATTTACCATATCCGATCTACTAAATAACAATAGATGATATAATATTTAAATTTTAATATTTATATTGCAGCAAGGCTTAAAAAATAGAAACGTCAGAAATCAATGATAAGATAAACTATTCCATAATAAAACAATATTTCAGTCTTAAGTCTGAATAATTTGGTGCAACGACTGATATGATAAATATGTGAGTCTATACTCAGGTATGAGGTAATGTTTAATACTAAGCAATGATTAGAAGGACATCATGTCCTGTATCTATCATACATTCTTGCAAATATCATGACTATGTTTTAGATTTTTTTTATTTTTTGAAGTTATACTTTTTTTGGCGCGATAGAGAAAAATGATGAGAGTGAATTTTTACGATCCGCGCGCACACCGACACTTAAATTTAACACCGTGAAGTTAGTTCTAGGTGGTGCGATGCGCGCGCACACCGACACCTAAATTCTACATCGTGAAGTTAGTTCTAGGTGGCATGACTATGTTCAAGTTGTATATGTCATTTCGTAAGAACGTCATATTTTTACGTTAATAAAACCTTTTTTATGTAAATAAAATCTTTTTGATTAATTTTAATATTTATCGTTAATCACTACTGCATTTTAGTATTTTTTTTTTTCCATACGCCACAGAAGCATAACTTCTAACGCGTGTACATAAGTACACACACGTTTTTTTATGCTCTACAGGCAAGCGATTGAGCACTATCTCACCTGATGTTAAGTGACGATGATTTATATATATTTTTTAATTATGTTGATTTTTTCATCAATGTTGATCTCATGCAATAAGTAGGTACATATTATTCACCTTCATCACTTTAACAGTTTTTAGACGAAGCCTAGTTATAATGGGACTGCTAATTACTGGTTATATGTAACAAATAACCTAAATTATAATAATTTTACGCATGAAATATTATGTTGCTTTGAAGTGTTTAACACTTTATATTTTTGTAAATTGTTAAACACAATCCGAAATTTCATCGTACCGACGGGACTTGAACCCGCAACCTCCGGAATAACATGTTCCGGTGCTTTGCCAATTAAGCCACGGTGCGAAGTATCGTTACGACGAAATTAGTGGATTGCATTTGTTAACTCAATTATGCATTAGTGGCGCCATCTATGACTTCTTATTACGTAAGTTAACATTCGGAAGAAATCATTACAGTTTTCAAATCCGACGAGAGATGTTGCACTGCGTACGACATGTTATCCCGGAAGTTGCGGGTTCAAGTCCCGTCGGTACGATGAAATTTTGGATTGTGTTTAACAATTTGCATTAAATATTGGTAATATGTATTATGGAAACGGATCAATCAATAAATAATGAATCCTAAATTCAATCAGTAAATTAATAACTTGGATGGGTGAATTGGGACTGTTCGGCCCATCCAAATTACGATATATGAATAAATAGATCCTATTCAGAGAAAGCTTATGATGAGACTAGTACGCACAAAGTAAATTATTCCAGATTTCGAAACGAACCGGACAATGTTGTCGCATGATAAAGGCCCTTACAAGCGCCGTAAGTTAGGGGGCCCAGATGCAGTGCGTCACGATCTGGTCCCCAAGTCTCACATGCAACGTTGTCAATAACACTTCCTAGTTGTAATCTGGTATTGATTGATAGCACCGGTTAGTCACGATACTTTTAGCAATTTATAACAATGGCATCTATAAAACTATTGTTTAGTATCTACTTACCCGAATTGTTGTTTAGTTGAGTCTCATTGTCTCTGTCATCAAAATTAAATGATAACAATTTCATAAAAGAATTTGCCATTTCATAAATTATTTTCATTGACACCATTTCAAAATTTCATAATTTCTTTGGCTGTGATTTTACATCCTGCTTTCGAATGTTGAGTGTTAACGATGCTATTATTACAAGTAATGTTTCGTGCCTACCTAGCTGTTTCCGATCATCACGGTTATTATGCTTTTCTGAATCTGAATTTGGTAAATATAGTTTTAGAGCCGTGTCAACTGCTAGTATTTCTCTATTTTGCAATTTGTTTATTGCAACAAGTTCTAAATTGTTCACAATCTCGGAGTTAGTGTCAAACGATTGAGTTGTCGGAACCGAGACCTAATCGGTCGGCCGATTGACGATAATAACCCAAGTCCAAGAGTTTACACTTTGGAGATTCTTAATCGGTTAATTTTCTGCTTTTGAATTGGATTTTGTTGTTTTCATTTTATGTCACGAATGGTTAGATGGTTGAAGACTAATTACAATCGCAAAAATAATTTTGAATCGTTTTGTCTTGTCTTTAGTGGATGAATAGTAGTTTTAATAAAATAAATGTTCAAGAATACGATTTGATTTTTGAAGTCTGTGTTTGAAACCTGTTATAATCTATCCTGTAAATGCTACCGTATGTCTTTTGTGCGTCTACTTGCAGGCAGAATGCTAACACCAACAATTTATTAAGAGATTTTAAATTTTTATAATTGTATTCCTACAAATACATTTCTAATTTCTGATATACTCGTAGGTAGTCTAGGTGTCGTAATGGAATACTTACAAATAAACAAAAGTTTGTGTAACAATGTAGCATTTTTATAAATTCATCGATTTTTCTAGAAAGATATGAAGAAATTTGTTACCAAAAACAGGACCATCGTCAACCATCATTACCTGCAACAAAACAACATAAAAAATTAGAGTTCCGCGTCATAATTAAAAACGTCAAGCGCACCATTATCGGCCCATTACATCTCGGAGCTATAAACAAAGATATAAAATAATAAGGTTGTAATAGCTCTATCTGACATCGAGGCCAAGAGAAAACTTATTTATGGTGGTTACGTCAGTATTGGTAACGGTAACAGATCAACTTTATACTGACCATGTGAAATGTATGGTGTGCTAATTTTGTGACTTTGTTTTGACTTTAGCCTCTACATAAGTTTATGCCAATACATAGTTAGACGAATGGCTCTATACATTTTTATACATACGCATTTTGTCAGTGTTTTACGGTTAATTATTTATGCGTCAAGATTTAACCCTCAACCTGTTGCGCCTTTATAATAACGCAAGTCGTCGCGTCCCCACGCGACTTCTTCGTCTTTCAGAATCGTGCGCAAAAAAATACGTGTGTATCTAACTAAACACACGCGCAGAGCACACTGATAGTTACCGGATACCAGCGCTAGCGTCAAGTATAGTAATTCCTCTTAGGAAGCAACCTAAAGTAAGAGATCAGTGAAAACATTTTAAAAGTACATAATATACGTTTTTGTAACAGCCCAGTTTTCAAAGACCCATGCGACGAGTCAAGAGTTAAGGAAAATTTTGATTTGTTAATCCGAACTGTATTTTTTATCCCCGACGCAAATAGAATGGATGTTATAAGTTTATCATGTGTTAGTGTGTGTCTGTTATGGCATCGTAGCGCCCAAACGGATGAGCCAATTTTAATTAAGTTTTATTTTTTTATAGGTGTTTTAATCGAGAGTGTTCTTAGCTTTTATTTATGAAAATCCGTAAAGACGTTTGAAGACTATGAGCTTTTTTCTAGATGATGACGCTTAGATCACTCAAATTTTGTAGTTGACTAGACTTAGTTCAACGATATTGTAAGAACTTGGTAGCGTTGACCTGATGTTGGGACATCTTCAATTAACAGATTATGAATAGATCCTTAGAAATAGGAATAATAATTACTCCCATTTCTGTGAATAGATCGGTCGGGGGTAGTTTAAAATTTTGAATTTAAGTATTATTATCTGAATATCAGACTTCCTAATTTATTTCAAACTATGAATTAATTAAATTACCACTTTGTATGTATTATTATGTAAATTACAATTGAATGTATTGAAAGGCTTGAATAAAATTGCTATTTTGAGCTTGAACTTCATAATGCCCAAATGACTGGCGAGGGAGAGGAAAAGCCTTTCCTAGGGAGCCAGTTCTCATTCTAAGCCTAGCGTGCTTACCATCTTCGACTGCATCGTCACTTACCAACAGGTGAGATAGTGGTTAAAACGCTAGTCTATAAGATAAGGCGAAACGCTAGTCTATAAGATAATAAAAAAGGCGTATAGGCTTACTTTCCTAACCTTTTGGGTTCTTCAATTTTAATTTACCAAGTTAAACTAAAATTTCACAATGTCACAATTCAGTCTAATTTGTCTCTGAATAAATCTAATCAAATAAGATTAGACGCCGCTCTTTAATTTACAAAAATGACACAACAGACAACCAAAATAAACGAACACGGTTCACCTACTTGATGTCATAATTAATCATTAATTTTAATTAACTTTTGCTCAAACATAAAATCAAAATCGTTGATTAGGTAAGATGTGACATAACTTTAATGATCGGATTAAGTTATGCTAAGTTATAATGGATTATTCTCAGCCAATGAGCACAGCTTTTAATTGCTATCGATTGATAAATGTCATTTATTAATTATAATTTTATACGTACATCGAGTATATAGGTGCATTAAATTGCGACAGTATTTTATGATTTCCTTAAAATGTACACAGAAAGTGAAAATATGATCGTGATACAAAATCGGATCTGAACACTTTATTCTGTTTTGTTCACTTACAATGGTGTATAGCGGCTATGTAAGGCGGTTTTGGAGCATTTCCATGCGCTATAATAGCAAAATCCTAGACGCCGGGTATAGGGTATAGGGTATAAGGGTATGTCCATTCATTCCCTTAAGGCTAAGGGAATAACTTAGTTTTTAGACTAAAACTGCACACCCTGCCATACAATTATTTACGAGTAAAATTCTGTCTAACATTCATTTTGCCTTGAAAAGATCATTCCCAGTAATGAGATTCGCATTAGCGATGTCATATCATATATGTCCATACCACATGTTGCATTTGAAATTTAATTTATTAATTCTATATTACTATTCTAAGTATAAAATATAAGGAAACGATTAAACGTAGTACATTTCACAGCTGTACAGCTTACAGTAAATCTTTTTGCTTATCTCCAATGTAAATAAATAAATTTCGTGACCAACTAGACCTTCCAAGAAATATTTGATTGGTATTTCAGTGGCTCGTGAAACAAAATGTCACGCACCTTCGTGAAAAAAGTAAGACCAGAATGCTGTACCCTGATAAACCAAATAAACATTTTAAGAAAAACGTATCTTAGTGCCTAAGGATAAGGTACTAAAAATCTCTATTTAATAGGTGCTCGTATTTATTCATAAAAAATATTCAATTCGCACTTGTACTGCAATCGCAATTCGTACGAATTCCTTCTTGGGAAGTACGAGTATTTCGTGGTCTATGAAGAATTATTTGGAAATGTTCTTTAGGCATTCGAAGTATGCTTTTCCGAAATATAATAACTTCACTACGCAACTTGCCGTGTAAGTCACTTTAATGGACAGAGAATTCATTCGACCATTGTGTGGTTCGCCGAATTGGCAGGAGGTATGCTTGCAATAATTAATCGATATTGGTTGAACTGAATGTCGAACTTCGCTGTAGGTTCAACATAAATATTTTACAGTGACATGGTAGGTGAAAACTAGACAAAAGCGACAGTATACATTTCAAGACATTTCTATTAATTTGTGACAAGGTTAGAAGCATCTGTTTCAAAAAATATTTATAGAAGAATAATAAAAATGTTTCATATTATATTTTTACAAAAGTAAAAATAACTTTTGTATAGGTAATCATCAATGTCCGCAGTGAGAAAATCAAAATGATTTGAACTAAGTGCAATAAACATATAATGTGTAGGTATCTAGAGTTAAAACAAGAACTTTTTCAAAAAAATTCACTCGAGTCCTTACGAACACACGAGTCTTATTTTAGTATCTCTCTCCAAAGTATGAAATGCAAACATGATTTCAGCGATGTATATTCCACGACTGAACAATCCTACACCTACATTCGATTGTTTTTTCGTAAAGACCCACCCAATTGTCGGAACTGAGCTTAATACATGTCCACCCAAAAGTGAAAATGCTTTATTGAGATTAAAATCTGTAAATAAAAGATGCGAACAAAGGCTACAGGGCGGGCAATAAATAACTTATAGATAACAATAATAATTTATATTCGAGAACAGCTGTATAAGAGCGGCTCCTTTTATACAGCGTGTGTGAACTTTCAAAAGTACACGCATGTCAATTTCATTGACAATCTTTAATTTAAATTCTCATATCTTCTCGAGTCTTTTTAAGTGGCATTTTTATCAAAGATCTGGATATTTTTAAAAAGCAAGAGATTGCTCTAAGTTACAATATTGCTTTGTTTTGAGAAATCATTATATTCTTTTGTTGTACGTGGACATTTGGGGTAGTGTAATTTTTTTTTGTGTCGTAGATAATTTTTGAGTAGGTACATCTATTAATTTAGCTAAAGAAATGTTGACCGCATCATTTTTTTTTAAAATGTTTTTATTGGTCATAATATGATACATTATTATTATACGTACTAGTGTATTTAATTAGCCTAGGAGTATAAAAGCTATGGCTATACCATGTTTTTCAAGCTTATAAACTTATATAACACTAGCTGACCCGGCAAACGTTGTTTAGCCATAATTACTAAAATGGCTATTAAAAAATAAGGGTTGATCGTAGAAGGGTGAAAATTGAGGATTGTAGGTATTTTTGTATGTTGTATCATAAAAAAATAGAAATTAAAAATTTTGTCTAAAAATAAAATAAAAAATTTAGGGGTGGACTACCCCTAACATTTAGGGGGATGAAAAATAGATGTTGGCCGATTCTCATAGATACCGGATAAGCACAAAAAATTTCATCAAAATCGGTCAAGCCGTTTCGGAGGAGTATGGCAACGAAAACTGTGACACGAGAATTTTATATATTAGATTTAAAACAGGCATTTACTATAAATCTAGACATAAGTGATGACAACATTAGACTACTGAGTATATAAACAATTTAATGTGGGTATGTTTTAAAATTAGCATTACATTTTCAATCGAATATTAATAAACAATACCAAACGGCGGCAGATTAATTAATTTCTGGCGATAACCGAAAAATGCAGGCCGTTGACCGCATCATCACTTACCAACAGGTGAGATAGTGGTCAAACGCTAGCCTACAAGATATATAATAAAAAAACATAATATAAAATGTGAACTAAATAGATATATTCTGCCTCATTAACACTGGCGATTAAGAAACAAAAACTAGCAATTTAACGAGGTACCGTCGCCAGCTTTTTGGAAACGTTACCAGCAGATATTAGATTCTGTTTTTTGTTTATAATTTTTTTTAATTTATAACATAAAAAATATCCATTTAATTTATCGATATGAATTAAGGTGTATTTTTTACGTCCCTGTTTTCCCTGTCCCTGAATTTCACTTCACAACGTCGGCCATTTGCAAAACCTATGTCAATTTTTAGGGTTCCGTAGCCGAATGGCAAAAAACGGAACCCTTATAGATTCGCCATTTCTGTCTGTCTGTCTGTCCGTTCGTATGTCACAGCCATTTTATTCCGAAACTATTAAGACTACAGAATTGAAACTTAGTAGGTGTATGTATTCTGTAAACCGCTTTCCTATTTTTATACAAAAATAAAAAATATAAAAGTTTAAGGGGTGCCCCCCTATATAACATACAAAATATCGATTTAATTTATCGATATGAATTAAGGGGTATTTTTTACGTCCCTGTTTTCCCTGTCCCTGAATTTCACTTCACAACGTCGGCCATTAGCAAAACCTATGTCAATTTTTAGGGTTCCGTAGCCGAATGGCAAAAAACGGAACCCTTATAGATTCGCCATTTCTGTCTGTCTGTCTGTCTGTCTGTCTGTCCGTCCGTATGTCACAGCCATTTTATTCCGAAACTATTAAGACTACAGAATTGAAACTTAGTAGGTGTATGTATTCTGTAAACCGCTTTCCGATTTTTATACAAAAATAAAAAATATAAAAGTTTAAGGGGGGCATCCCATACATGAAACTGAAACAAAAAAAAATAATTCAAACCTATATGTTTGGGGTGTCTATGGATAGGTCTTTAAAAATTACATTGAGGTTTCTAAGATCATGTTTTCTCAAAGTCAATCATTTAAAAGATAGGTGCGTCTAAAGTGCTAAAATGTGTGTCCCCTCCCCCTCTAACTTTTAAAGTAAGGGAGTGAAAAATCTAGAAAAAATATATTCTGTAGATCTAAATAAAAACTTTCAAGGAAAATTGGTTTGAACGAGATACAGTCAGCAGTTTTTGAGATATACCGACCGTAAAGATAACTTTGTAGTTCATACAAACACTATGAAAAACAAAGTTATTTTTGTAGTTGCGAAAAATCATAGTTATAGAATACTCTACTGTGTTACGGAACCCTACGAGTGCAAGTCCGACTTGCAACTTGGCCAGTTTATTTGTTATTGCCATAGGGGGTGCTTTAAAGTGAAACTTATAATTTAGGTACTTTAATAGTGCTATCGTGCTAGTAACTATGCAGCTATCTATGACCACAGCCTATCGATATTTAGTCATCATAGAATTCACGTTACAATTTATAATTAGACTTATGTCAACATTTACTTTTCAAACATTTACAGAGATGGAAAAAGCTTAACACCAGATCCAAAATAAACACTGCATTTGTCACTGCTATTGTTAAATGCGACAATTGGCTTTTTAGCCCGCGATAGCGCATGCGCAGCGTCGCGTGATATGTCAACGGTCCACAAAGCCGGGCGGTGGTTTATCTGCGACGACATCTTCAGCCAATTCTTATTGTTTTAAATTCATTACTCAGGTTTTTAACACGCGACGGTGGTAGTTGGGTGGTTATCTTGACAATGGCTCATTATGTGCTGAAAGACTTTTATTTAATTTGCCGTGTTAGGATGTTACACATATGATATTGGTGACGTCACCAACTTTGACGCACTTTATCTTTGCCAATTCAGGCCAATTCCTATTGTTATTAGTAAAATAAAATCAATGTCCAATATTTTTTGATAATCCAACTGACGGACTTAATTGAATGAATACTATTTTACCTAGGCATAATGCGTATTGTATTATTTCTAGTCAATTAAACATCGTAGTTTCACAATGACGTTGGCTAGCGCTTATGCAAGTAAATTATGATAACCCATAATTAAATATTATGTTTCTTTGAAGTGTTTTACACTTTATATTTTTGTAAATTGTTAAACACAATCCAAATTTTCATCGTACCGACGGGACTTGAACCCAATCCATAATTGGGTTAACAAATGCAATCCACTAATTTCGTCGTAACGATACTTCGCACAGTGGCTTAATTGGCAAAGCACCGGAACATGTTTTTCCGGAGGTTGCGGGTTCAAGTCCCGTCGGTACGATACAATTTTGGATTGTGTTTAACAACCCATAATTAATCCATAATGCTCAACCACAGGTTATCACGTGGTTATCACCAACGCAACGTCAAGTCACGAACTTTCTCACCAATCTGAAGAATAACGCATCAGCTACAACAATGTGTTAACACCTTTATCAGAATCAGACCACACATATCGACGTCTAAATGGTTCTGCACACCTAACACTAGAGGCTCTGTGAGCTGTAAGACCCTTCAATTGTCTGTCTTTGCATAGCATATAACTGAATAAATGTTTTAATTTTAAAATTATCGTGAATTTGTAACATTATTATTGTTATATACCGGCTGTAATCTGTAAGGTATCTACACGCCAACTCGCATCACCACCCGGCACACTTATCCTCGGTACCCAGAGCATTAATCAACCGAGCTCTAAGAATATGCGACCCTCAATACCTAGATGGTGAGCTAAATCACGTGAGGGGGGTACTTGAGGATAATGGCTACAGCTGGCGACAATGTGGCCGGTGGTGTAAACAGAGTGAACGTAAGCGACCACAAGTAGCGGATCGATCACCGGCTTATTTACCGTTCGTAAAAGGAGTAACGGACAGAATCGGATATCTTTTACGACGGAAATATGATGTCAAGACGATCTTCCGCCCACCAGGTCATCTTAGACAGATGCTGCGTTCACCGAAGGACAAGGACGAGCTGAACGTTCCGGGCGTGTACAGAATACCATGCGACTGTGGCAAGAGCTACGTGGGAGAAACTCGACGCAATATCACGACTAGACTTACGGAACACATAAGGAGCATTAAGAATTCGGACACGACAAGATCCGCCATCGCGGAGCATGCACATCTCGCGGACACAAACCACTTTATCCGTTTTGATAAAGCCTCCGTACTAGCTAGAGAGAAGTTCTTTGTACCTAGAAAAGTACGTGAGGCTATTGAGATAAATAGACACCCCAATTTCAACCGAGATAGTGGATGGACCTTGCCGTCAGCGTGGAAACCGATTCTTAATGCGTCCTCGAAAAAGAAAGTGTCAATCAGTCTAGAGTGTGACACAGTCAGCATTGTTTGCGACGGTACTTCTGGCGATAGGAGTAGCAGCGATGAAGAACCGACGATGACATCATTCGGGCTATCTCAGGCATCCTCGGTACCGAAAAGGAACAGCCGTTACCGATCGCCGCCGAGTCCGCCCCCACCCCGGCTATCAAGCCGAGCGCAGCGAGCGGCGGCCCGCAGTGAACATCGCGATCTCACCGCGTGACCTCACTCCCGAGGAAGAGCGACTGACTCGCTCGAAACCTAGGTCGAGAAAATTCGACTAAAGGTACGTGAATTACAGCCGGTATATAACAATAATAATGAATAAATGTTCACCGCGCAAAACAAAACAAAAGTCTTAAAAGGAAAAGCTAAAAAAAAATTTAAGCCTTGGGGGGAGGGGGGTTGGGTAGAGGTCACCAAAACCAAAAATCATAGCTATATTCCGAAAGCTGATGAAATTCCCTTGTGATCTGATGTGACACAGGAAATGTTCTTATGTTGAAAGCTTTTATTTCTTTCCTCATTTTCCACCCCTCACACCTCGACCCCTTGAAGTCAATCAAATGAAAAAGCTCAACATCTAAAGGGTAACAAAAAGTTTTGTGACATATTTGAATATTTTACAATAATAGAATGATATATGTTTTTTATGTTCTCAACCTCCATAGATATTATATATTCCTTTTATTTTATTTTTTGCGGAGATTATTTTATGTCATTCGCATCACCAAACTCCTAGATTACATTGGAGGACAAATAGCGACTCAGTCACTTAGTCGACTATTTACTTCTCTTTCGCTTAGAAATCTAAAACTAACAGCGCAACTAAAATCTCAAGTGTACGCAGGCAGTTGCGTAGACGGCAACTTTCATCCTCGTTTCGGTTCTGGGTCGTCTGAATCACGATATTGTAAATTAGGGCTGTACGATCTAGATGCTTTCGGGCCAATTAGTAAAAATTAAATAAATTGATTCAGATAACGAGATGTGGTTTCTTGACCGACAGCGATGCAGATAGCAGCTGTTTTTTAGATAGCTGGTTTTATATCGCTTAGTAGTACAATTTTGGAAGATTAGTTGTAATAATTGCGTTATGATAATTCAAAATGGTTTCGTTTTCTTGTCTTATCTCTAATTTGTAGACAAATAGATACGATTTCATCTTAGACCGCATCATCTTTTAACATCAGATGAGATAGTGGTCGAAGTGTGTGTCTGTCGAGCATAAAAAAATATTGAAAACATAGCTTATCACCACCATCATCATCATCATCTGCATACGATAAAAATAAATAAAGAAAATAACATTTTTTCCTTAAACTTATGAAATATATTTCTGCTTAGGCATCACACGAAGGCTAATTTGGAGACGAAATTCCAGTCTAAAGTCAAACTTAATTTCAAATGTAATAATGGATATCGTTCAGCTGCTATGAAATTTCTTCTCATAATATAGAATTTCAGTTAATGCACATTATAGTGATATAGTTATATATATATAGCTCACCGATAAAGCAACAAAATTATCAATTAAGTTCATTTTAAAACGACTTCCTAAAATATTCCTAATGGCTTATTTATAGCATCAGTCTATTGCAGCAGAGAACTGAGAGTATTCAATAAAAACCGTTTAGTTCAATGGCTAAGAATGTATTCAATCGATTGTGTGCCTTAATACGGGGGTTCCAGGAGATTTCTTATGCATAGAAGCTAATCTGAAACTTTAAATGCCTCTGTATGCTCATTGTTTTGTATGCATCTGGATTCTGGATACACAAAGAGGTGAACATTACATCTGATAAAAAAAATAGACGTAGTAGCGATATTACTTCGGAAACCCTCGAGGAAGTGCATTGGACATGCAGCTAAATAATAATCAATACAATTTAAAGAACACTAACAAAACCAGTCTACTGTCACATATATTCAGTAACTTGGCACCATTTTCATCTGGATTCTCAACAGCGCACACTCTTAATGCTTGCGATTTCGGCCATTTAAAGCTTTTACCGAATATATTGCTGCACAACTACAAGGCCTGAGAGCCAATTTGGCAGCAACAGCCCTACCCCATGTACAGACAAACCGACACGGTTATAAAGTACCAGTTTGAGTGTAACTAAGACAGTAACACGACAGAAACAGTGCCGTACAGGAATTTTATTCCGTTATAGCATGTAGCGCCACCAATAGAAGGTTATTGCTAGTATAAATTACTTGGAACTCGGATTGGAAGCAAATTGTGGGAGAATATGTTTGCCACTTTATTAGCAGGAAATACCGGCAGGATATCACGAGTTTATAACTGTATTCGGAAACGAATAGCTAGTGATATTTTAATTTTAAAGTTTCACCTAACCTATTCAATACTAGATGCATCGCCCGTATAAAAGTTTCCTGCGTATAAAAGTATCCTATGTATTTAATCCAGACTAAAAAGTATCTGTACTTATGTAAAATTTCGATAAAATCTGTTGCGTAGTTTAAAAGATCGAAGTGTAGACTGCGGGAGCGACTTTGTATGTTTGTTCGCGGATAACTTAGTAGTTTATAAGCCAATTTTGATGATGATTATTTTGTTAGAAAGGAGATATTCCTAGAATGGTAGAATAGTAATTCCATCGAGATCTGATAAGTATCTCCAGAGATATGGAGATGAAAACCTCAAACTTGGTACTGAAAATTAATAGCGCGGCATTTGAGTTGGTTCTTTTAGTTTTTCAACCGACTTCCCAAAAAGAAGCGAGGTTCTCAATTCGTCTGTATGTTTTTTTTGTGTGTATGTTACGTAATTACTCCGTCAATTGTGAACCGATTTGAATGATTCTTTTTTGAATCGGTAGGGTTCGTTTTCGAGGTGGTCCCATTGTAATTTTATTGAAATCTGATAAGTATCTCCAGAGATATGACGATAAACGTCTCTTGCTACTAAAACTGACTCGCGGGGCATGGAAGTCGGTTGTTTTAGTTTATAATTTTTTTTATCTTAATTATTAAACGATCTTATATACTATGTAAAGATATAGACAAGCGTTTCGCCACTATCTCACTAGTTGTAAAACGTAGTACTAACTACTTGTGTTATAATAATACTGCGTTTTCAACAATATGTCACATCACTAAAATTATTAATATCACTTTATTTATTTGATTCTTGATTACTATTTTTATTTACCAGTGCAGAATTTCAATCAATTTCTCCTTTAATTCTTTTTTCATCTTCCTTTCTTCATGGCTGGGAAAGGGTGGCTGCTTATCTATCAACTAACGATTTAAGTTCTCAATCTATCTATATCTATCTAGCTTAATTTTTCAACCAGGCATACAATTTAGCAGCCAATACAATGTATTTCCTCGGCGTTGCATCGTGAATCCCAAATTGCATAATCAGTACCCGAATTATAAATTGTGAAAGTGACGAATCTCACGACTACTAATGTAATACTGGCTTAATAATAGATGACGTCGCATAGAAAGCCACATCATATTATTTATGATGTTTAAATCCATTGTTGAACGTGCTGAGTGAGCGAGTGATTTACAATGATCCGAACTTGATGTTGTGCTATGACTATGATTGTGGCAAAATAACAGAGATTTACTGTTACATAACAACTTCTTAGTAATTATGTTTAAACCCCAACGCAAAAAGAAGCGTTGTTAAAAGTTTGACGTGTGTATCTGTGTATCAGTTTATGTGTGTGTTTCTGTCAGTGGAATCGTAGCGCCTAAACGGATGAACCGATTTTAATTGAGTTTTTTTTATAGGTGTCTTAAGAGAAGTTTTAAGACTATAAGCTTATTTCTCGTTGATGACACTATGAAATCAACTTTCATAGGGCTGATCAATTTGAAATTTGGTATCCTTTTTTACATTAACAATACTGTTAGAACATGGTAGCATTGACCTGATGCTGGGACATCTCCTGAAATCTGCAGCTTACTCAACTTCTCATCAACTTACAGCAGAGATAACGAGTTTGGGCTCATTCGAATGGTCTCAATTAACAGATTATCTTAGATCAGTCGGGGTGGTTTTAAATTTTGAATTTATCTATTTTATTTTTCCGACACACTCTCATAACCTGTGAAACCCCTGTTTAGGCCATTTTTCCACCAGAACGTGTGAGACTGCTAAGCGCGGTGACTGAAAAAGAATCTATTGAAAGTGTTACTTCATACAAAAATGAATAATACTTTTGGATCCTGTTGATCTTGTTGATTCGGTAAGAGATTTTCACTAAACAGTTCATATTTCATATAATGGAGAAAGAAGAAAGACAGGGTATTTTTATATCCTTATCCAGGTAATGCGACGTAAGCAGGGCACGACAATCATCCAATTAAACAAGTCTAAAAGAAAACATAATCACTGTTCCCTTTCGACGTATTTCTAAACATAATTGCAATAATAACATTGCGTGTGTAAAGGGCGATTTCGCATGATAAAATACCAACTATACTTGACCCCTGACACTGATTTAAAGTTAAGACAGTACGTTTCTTTCAAAATTGGTAACTTGCAGTACTAAATGGATAATTATTTTCTTTCACAAAATGAATCTTAAATGTACTAAACAGATAATACTCGTGTCATATAATATGCCTATCATTATCTAAAGTACAAGTTGTAATTGTAAACTAATTGCTAATTATAGTATATTCTACCTATTGTTTAACATTGTTAATCGTGCTAGAGAAAAACAATCGTAATACGAAGAAGTACTTTCTACTACTGCGTACTTTGTTGAGTTATAAAATATCTAACCAATTAAATATTTAGCTATAGTAATGTAAATATAATGTTGGGTTGTCTAAATAAAGGCAGTTCCACCGGTTCTAACAAAATTAATTATTTATATGTATTTTTTTATATCTGATAGGCCAGCATATGTTCTCGTCTGGCTTTGACTATCTGTGTTCCGGCAGCTATCTTTGAGAGCCAGTTCCCATTCTAAGCCTAACGTGCTACCATCCTCGACTGCATGATAACTTACCAACAGGTGAGAAGTGGTCGGAGATGGTGAACACGCTAGGCCTAGAATGCTCAGACTTTCAAGATCTGTGTGCTGCCAGAACACCGTAAGGTTATAGCGGCAGATTTTCTCCTTGTTGGTGGTAAGCTATTTTTGGTAGCAAGTCAGGAAGAACATGATAATGCTTTGATCACCTGTGGTGGCCAAAGTTAATTTGGGTTAAACTTATTTACATAATGTAAAAGCAACCGCAGGATCCATTCAGTAATTGAGTCTCAATAAATATAATGAAATTAACAGGACCAACATTGCATAAAATTAAATGTGTTAAAATGAAACGGCAAAAGTAGTACACTTAACAGCTACAAGCAAAATAAAAACAACTAAATCAAAATAATAGGTATGTCTAGACTTAACCTGCCCACTTTCACAGAACATGTCAATAATCATAAAACTGGTTGTATCATCCTAAATAAATGGTATCAATGCAATAGCAATTAAAATATTGACGCTGTATGCAAATTTATTAGCACTAGAACCTGTATAATTTTTTTTTTCTTAACCTATTGTGTCCCACTCCCAGGTAATGGTTTCCCTTCCACGAATCTTTCTCCAGGGCTATGTCTGTTCAACCAGGCTGGAGGGCCACTTATATCTTCACTCTTTCATGATCTACCACGCCGTCGCCGACTAGACCCCACAGACGTGAGGAATCAAACAAATTAAAAATAAGTCCAATAAATTGAGAAGACATACAAACGCAAGAAAGCCAATTAATATGTTTAAAAAAGTTATTGCAAGGTTAAATAAGAAAATTAAAAAACTTAAGGAAGAATTAAGCGCTTATGAAATTGAAAAAGCATTTAAAAATCCTCAAAATAATACATCCGTTAGCCTGAATAAAAATCATGCAGATGTACTTGATTTATTATCACAGGAAAATACATTATTGATTAAGGAGTTGCAAAGAAGAAATGAGATGATTGAATCTCAGCAAGGGATAAATGAAAAGTTGTTAGAGTCAATGGAAAACTTTAGTCAAAGTCTTAAGAAAAAACAAAGAGCATTATCCACCGTTGACTTTATTGAAAACCAATTCCGAGCTCTAAAACTTATTGTAGAAAACAAGCTAAGAGAAGATGGGAGGGTAATTCCACAAGTGAGTGCTACCATAGCAAGCGGAAATGACCATGAATCCATGATAAATAAAACTACCGTTATTGGTAGTGTGGAAACCATTACAGAGACTTCTTCAAATGAAAACAAGGATGAGTGCATAGCCATATATTCGGATAAAATAGGCCGCGGAATCTCTATTAGATTACGACACAGAACTTCCAAAAAAATCGTTAACTACTGCTGTCCTGGGGCAAATTTTGAGAAAATGTTAAGTAGCCTAAAAAATGCAGAATGTTCAAGACATGATAGAATCGTTTTAGTTTTTGGAGAAACGCCTACAATGAGTCGCCAGGAGTTTAAAACCTATATAAATTTATTAAATGAAATAAGTAAAACTAAGTCAGTAATAATGTGTACATTTCCCTATATAAATGATCACAGTATTAATGAATACATGTACAAATTGAATATAGATCTTTATAATTTGACATGCCATAATGCTAATATCCAAGTTATTGACATAAATAAAAACACTGACATAACACGTTTTTCGAAAAGCAGCCTTAAATTCAAAAATATTCTCAGTGAGTTACTGTTGTCACAAATACAACCCTCAAAAAACCTGGTGATAAGTAATAGTACGGTTATAGTTGTAGACATTCAGACAAATGAACCTACTTCCAAGGAAGAAAATTGTTGGGTTGGGTGCCATAAGGCCAAAGGCAAATTCTTGACAATAAGTCATCAAAACGTCCAAAGTATCTTTAGTAAGAACTATATGATGGAACTTTATCTTAAACAAGAGAATATTGATGTTATGTGTCTAACGGAAACTTGGTTAAATCACAATAATATAAATGTATTTCATGTTGAAAACTATAATAAAGCATCGGCTTATTACAGATCGAAACTTCAGTGTGGAGGTTGTATGATTCTTATAAAACAACAAATTAAGTATAAAAATAGAGTAGACATAACTAAAATGTCTGTGGAACAAGTTTTTGAAGTTTGTTGCATTGAACTTTCTGATGCTATAGTAGTCGCTGTGTATCGTTCGCCTTCGGCTAACTTAGAAATCTTTACATCTAAAATTGAACAATGTCTGGACAAACTTACATATAACAACAATAAAACTGTTATCTTATGTGGTGACTTTAGTGTGGACTTCTCTTTACGTAATAATGATATTAGCAACAGTGAAAAAATTCTTTATGATGTACTAGAAGGTTTCCTTTTAAAGCAACAAATTTTTGATCATACTCGTGTGACCACAAGCAAAAAATCATGTATAGACAATATTTTAACCGATTCATGTGAGACATCTGATGCGAGGATATTGAATGGTGTAAAATCGGATCATCTCGCACAATTACTTAACATTAAACTGAATGTCGATTATGTAACATGCAGTAAAACTAAGACCCGGAAAATTACTGATACAGGGCTCTCTAAATTGAAAAATGACCTGGTTTCTATCATGCAAGATCCTGAATGTTATGATAATTTTGAAAGATATTTTGACTTTTTTTTTGTGCAACGTGAATAAACATTTACCAATTGCAAATATAGGAGTTAATCAATCCACACAATTTTCTCAGTGGGCAACAAAGGGTATATTAATATCTCGGAAAACTTTATTTAACCTTTATGCAATAAGTAATGAGTCAAACAACTCAAAAGATAAAATTAAGGTAAGTAAATACAGTAAAATCTTTAAAAATGTATGTCTAGCTGCAAAAAAAATTCACCTTGCACAAAAAATTACTAACTCGACTAATAAGATTAAATGTGTTTGGAAAATAATAAAGGAAGAAACTGCAAAAGGGAATAATTCTAAGGATGCTTGTGATGAAATTAAAATTGATGACAGTAATGTAATTAGGAATAAAAATGACATTTGTAATATTTGTATTTTAATGATATTTTTGTGAATATTGCTAATGATTTGACTAAAAATATTCAATTTTCCGTAGAAAAGTCGATGGAATATCTCAAAACCTATTTTGAGCCAAATAATTTAAAAGATAAATTTGTATTAAAGCCTATAAGTATCAGTCGTATCATAAAAATAATTAGGAATATGAAACCTAAAAAATCCAATGACTTATGGTACATTACACCTTATCTTTTAAAAAAATTAGAATTAGAAATTGCGGGTCCTTTAACAAAAATAATTAATCAATGTATAGAAAACGGCCATTTTCCTGACGAAATGAAAGTTGCAAAGGTGGTTCCATTGCATAAAAAAGGAGACACAAATTTATGTAATAATTATCGTCCTGTGTCAATCTTACCTAGTTTTAGTAAAGTTTACGAAAAATATATTGCGGATGAAATTGTGTCATATATGTCTGAGAATGATCTTTTTAACAGTCGCCAATTTGGTTTCCAAAAGGGTAAATCGACCAAACACGCTATAATGAGGTTAATTGAAGATATTTTTTCGGGCTTGGAGACATCGCAAAAGACATATGCGGTCTTTTGTGATCTTTCCAAAGCTTTTGACTGTGTATCGCATGACATATTAATAAACAAATTAGAACACTATGGCATTATCAATACTGAATTAAACATTCTCAAATCGTATCTGACTAATAGGAAACAAGTTACGGAAGTTAATGGATATCGACCCAATGAACAAACCATTTCTACGGGTGTGCCACAAGGCTCGATTTTAGGACCTCTCTTATTCCTCATATATATTAATGACATATATATTGTATTCAGTGATAATATTGATGTAGTGTTATTTGCAGATGATACTAGTTTAGTAATTAAAGACAAATATGACAATGGTGTATGTCATAAATTGAGTGTAATTATTCCAAATTTATCAGATTGGTTCTCTGCGAATAATCTTTTGCTAAATGTAGAAAAAACTCAAACTTTGAAATTTGGTTTGGGTTCAAGGTCTCAAAAAGGCCTCCCAAATTGTGTAATGGAGAAACTTGAAGAATTATCTCTGTTATCTACTGAGCACATAAAATTTCTAGGTATTTGGATAGACACGAAACTTACATGGGCAGCCCATATTAAAGAAATAGCAAAGAAACTTAGTTCTGCAACATATGCAATTAAAAAAATTAAAGAACTAGGCGGTGTACATGCAGCTAGAGATACATATTTTGCGTATTTTCATTCAATTATGACCTATGGCATAATATTTTGGGGAATATCGGCAGATGCCAAGAGAATTTATATATTACAAAAACGTGCTTTGCGTTATATTTTTGGGCTAAAGCAGAGAGACTCCTGCAGGAATAAATTTAAGGAAATTGGTATAATGACAGCAGTAGGCGAATTCATGTACCAAAAATATTATGTATGCCCGAGAAAATATTGAATGTATGACATTACATGAAGATGTACACAATTACAACACTAGACATAAAAAAAATATTGTTATTCCTCGAACCAGGCTGTCGAAGATAGCAAAAAGCTTTCTGACCATATCTGTAAAATTATATAATAAAATACCTGACCATGTAAAAAATAAATGTGATAATGACTTTAAAAATTGTATAAAACGACATTTAATCATTAAGAGTTATTATAAGATTGACGAGGCTTTTGCTGATAATGATATTTTCAATATTGAAACTACACCAGATGTAGATTAAATTAATATTAATTTTATTTTAATTTATGTTTGACATTTTCATACAATTTTTACGGTTTTATTTATATTATTATCTCAATTTGTATTTTTGGACATTTTTGTCATTTTTGAATATAATTGTTTTGTAAGTTTTGACATATCTAAGCGCAATTGTATTGTCAAAAGATGAATATAAAAAAAAAAAAAAAAAAAAATCTAATAAGTGACGATTTTGGCACACCTTGCTGAGCGCTTGAACCTACAAAATGTTTTTCCAGCAGTATGAATTTCTTTGTAAATTGATAACTGAGAAATTAAACGTTTTGCCTACATAGTAAAGCCTAGGAGTTTCAAGTTCTAGCATAAGGAAAACGGTTAGGATAGTTATGCTCTAAAAAATGAACTAAAATAAAAGCTGTGTCGATTAATGTGTCGAAAACGAAACGGTAATGATGGAGCACATATGGTTGCCTCTCTACGAAATTGTATTAATTGGGAATAACAAGATGCATTTAGTGCTCTTAGAGCCTACGAGTACATCTTCTGTACAAACCAGCAACGATGCTATGTTGATTTTAACATGTAGGTATGAGTATGATTTTGGAAACAACACGTACTAAGTTTATAATTACATCGCGGTTACAACCCTAATATTGTTTAAGTCAGGGGTTCAGCAGTAAATCATGAGATTTGAAAGGCGATTGCTTTCGTACTACTTTTTGCCAATTTTATTGTTTTCATTTAAGTGTTTTGATTAAAATTAAATTAACTTCGAACGTTATGGGTGGCCTTTGATGAGGGTTATTGAATAGAAATTACGCATTTTCATTAGAAATTATTTTACTTTGCGTAGAGTGGTGATAAATTAGAGAAGATAATTGGATACGAGTTTTGATAACGTTGAATGTGTTTGCCTCATCCTGATAAATAAAGAAGGCGGAAACCTTTAATGAAGATGTTATAGGTTAGTACTTTTGAACAGTTCCTAAATGTCACGTAAAACAATTGAATAAGTACATTATCACCAACAAACAACAAAGATAAGCTTACCACCACGAAGGAGAAAATCTGCCGCCATAATCTTACGGTGTTCCAGCAGCATACAGCCCTTGAGAGTCCGACTATTCTAGGCCTAGCGTGTTCACCATCTTCAATCGATTCATCGTTTACCACCAGGCGAGATTGCGGTCAAATGCTGGCCTATAAGATATATTAAAAAATACTTTCTCTTTAATATATCAACAGGAAGCCATGACATGAAGTTATATAAAGTAATAATAAATGGAAATCCATTTCCTAAGCCATATATCTTTTGCCAGAATATTTGGCAACCCAATCGTTTTGCCCTAGATGGATTCAAGCCAATAAATAATCTTTGAACAATTACCGAGCCTAACACCACATCTTCCAAATCAGAAAAAAGTAAGTCAACTTCCTGTACCACAAACTACTCAGCTACGAATACAAAGCCACGGGTTAGAATTAATTTCCCTTTTTCTATGACCACCATAAATTACATAATTAGCTTTCCTTATAATTTTTAGCACTAATAAATTTTAATTATACCTAGTAACGAAACAGTTTCACCATAGACTGCATTATCATCAGGTGCGACATGCTCTTGAAACTCTTGACTTCAACTGTGAAATAGACGCAAGTAAGTACATGCTATTCTTATAACTGAATACGTCTTGTTCTGCCTAGAATAAAATAGACAGAGACAGAGGAAAACGGATATTGACCTTTGTACCAGCCCCAAGTATTCAACCTTTTTGGTGTGGTCTTCCCGCGCAATATTTTCAATCCACCTTTCTCTCTCAATTCTCTCAATTACATAGTTCGATATAAATATTTCGCTTTATTCGTTGTTTCCTCACATAAGTTCAACGGAGTTGAAACTAATTATTCAAGCCTTTCCGCTCCTGCACACACGAACTGTTCCAAAACCCTTACTCAATTTAATGGTTTGCCACACAAATCGTGGTGCCACTGCAACTACCGGGTTTGATAAACCATTGTTTTGAGCACTGTACTAATTCCTCAGTTTTATTACTGCCATCTTTCGTCCTTTCACTTATTCGAAATTATGCAAACAACGCATAAATCAGCTTGTTAAAAACAGATTAGCATTTCCAAATGGTAGATTTATGACTATTATTTGAGTTTTACTAATAATAAGATGAAATTACATATCATTTCGTAGATATCGTAAAATGTTAATTGGTTATATGAACATGAGTAAATAATAGGTTATGAGGATTTCGTTGTTAGTGGGATGGTCGTTAAGTATTTGAGATAATTTGTTATTGGCTGTGTTTCTTTATAAGCATTATTATCAGATGAGGTCTTATTGAAAGGTTTTAAATGCGTCCTTATTGTTTAACAACCGTAGATATGTATAATATATAAAAAATGAAATGAAATGAAATTAATGCGTCTAGAGGGTGAATTATGAAATAATTGTGCGGTAAAGAATTTGTTTGGAAATACACTGTCAAGATGAAAATAATGTCAGTATGTCATCACAATGTGTCCGAAAGTAAAAATCTGAAATATTTCCTACGTGAAAAAAAACGAGAATAAGGAAATTTTATAAAAGTATGGCAGAACTCTTATAAAAAAAATATCGTTAGCAATTCAGTACACCGAAACTGATAACTGAAAAAATTGCTTACTCATACAGTTTTCAATCAATAGGTACCTACATCAAAAGCCGAATAGATTGCCAACTTAGATTGGCTGTACCCACTGTATAGTCAAAGATGGCCAACGGTAGCAACTTTCTTTCCTAAAATCCATATATCAAGAGTAGGATATTAACCTTTTGACATTTTACTAGGTTTTCGTCCAATACACAATTTCAAACAAGTTGTAGAGTGATGTAACTAATGTGAGTCAAACGATATTAAACGCACATTTGTAAACCTAATGCGATTATCTAATATCGATTGCTGACCTCCCACGCGGACATATTTTAAACTTGCATGTCAGTTATGAAGTGTTGCCATGTAAGAACATGTAAGAAATTCTAAACAAAAAATTAAATAATAATAATTAAGATACTAAAACAACCGACTTCAATGCCCCGCGAGTCAATTTCAGTAGCAAGTTTGAGACATTTATCGTCATATCTCTGGAGATACTTATTAGATCTCGATGAAATTACAATGGGACCACCTCGGAAACGTACCCTACCGATAACAAAAATAATCATTCGAATCGGTTTAGAATTGACGGAGTAATCGCATAACATACACACAAAAAAAGAAAAATAAACATACAGTCGAATTGAGATCCTCCTTCTTTTAGGAAGTCGGTTGAAAAATACAACACGGCTGTAGAGTACCCGTCGGTAAATAATGCATTTCGAAACAACACTCGCGCTTTACGAAGCCAAAACTAGCCGATTATCTCTCTCTTTAGCTCGAAATGATGAAATTTGCCGCCGGGTACTGAAAGTGCTTTTTAGGGTTCCGTACCCAAAGGGTACCAACGGAACCCTATTACTGAGACTCCGCTGTCCGTCTGTCTGACTGTCTGTATGTCTGTCTGTCCGTCTGTCACCAAGCTGTATCTCATGAACCGTGATAGTTAGACAGTTGAAATTCACAGATGATGTATTTCTGTTGCCGCTATAACAACAAATACTAAAAACAGAATAAAGTTAAAGATAATAGAGGGTCCCCATACAAGAAACGTGTTTTTTTCGGCATTTCACGCCATCTATGAACGCTTAGTTAGGTAAACGTCCCATAGATGGCGTTATATTGAAATGTCGATCCCTAACACCTTTTTTAGACGTTAGATGGCGTTATAAGAATTTTTATTAATAGTGGTATTTTTTGCTCGATCTTATAAAATACTGTAGTGTGGTACGGAACCCTACGAGTGCGAGTCCGACTTGCATTTGGCCAGTTTATTTTCCGATGGTAAAGACATCATTTTTTTTAAATATTTTTATACAAATTTATGCCTATTATTTCTTTGCGAAAATTGATAGTGTAGGCTTTGAGGGAATAAATAATTCCTTTCTGCAATAATTATTAGAAATTGTTTTATTTTAATATTTTCTTTATGAAAAAGTTTTGGTATATTATTATCCTACTGAAAATGTTGCAATGGTATTACTGGCTAAAGCTGTTAGACACAAACTCGTAACTCGTCAAAACAAGCTTGGGATGTAGGTGTATCGACGAATATCATCGATAGTTCACAACGACTTGCACCATTCACTTTCGATTGTTCGATTTATTGTCATACAAACTACGTTGAAATATATCTGCAGTTGACACGTTATAGATTGAGAGTAGGCAAGTGCAGAAGAAAAGTTTTTACACTACATCTACTACGAATTATTATAAAACAGCTCATTTCACTGTATGAATCTATGAAAACTGTGGGTTCAAACATATCAATGCTTACTCTATATGTATTTTGTACTTTTGCTTAATTAAATCAGACTATTTCACAAACTAAAAAGTAAAACTTACGAAATCTTAAGATCCATTATTCATAGGAACGAATATGATCAAGATATGAAACAGACATCTCATTGTCTGACAAAATATTGGTATCCAGGTTTTGTCAGACATCGTTGCAGTTCTATAAAAAGATATGCAAAACACTTTGGATCTCGACAACAGTTTGCAACAACCACCCATCGAGATGGCATAATTCATCTACAAACCAAATCTCTGGTTTCCTTCACTTTCCATACCCTATGAAAAAAATATGACGCATCCATAATGGCGGATCGATTAAGACGTCGCGGTGGCTTTACGGAACTCGAAAACAATAAAGATCGAGATAAATGTCTCGATTAAAATAATCGTGGTGACCTTTGCCGTACACGATCTGTCATCTGAACATCTCTATATTCATGGGGTATAGTAAAAATGACGTATGTCAAAAACCGTATACGGAATGAGTAGAACGGATTGGCGGGCGCTGACAGAAAAATTACTAGGGAGCATTGTTTGGACGAGAGAGATATATTGTGTCCGATTTCACTTAATTCTGTGCTGCTAAGTGAACTGACAATGAGTTATGGTCATACATTACCAGAGCATTTATTGGTTTAAGTTGAATCAAGTAGAGAAGTAAACGTATATATTTGAGTCACATTAGTTACATCACTCGGCAACTTGCTTGAGATTATGTATTGGACGAATAAAAAATAAGTTCAAAAACTAAAACCCGACTACTGAAAAATCACTCTCTAAAAAGTATGAAACAAGAAAATATTCTCATCTGAGATCGCTATGTACAAAGTAATCAATATGTATCGTGTATTATATAAAGAACTAACTTGTAATGAATATTTTATTGTATTTCATATATATTCATAGTGGTGTTCAGTGGATGCCCGTGGTCGTATGTTACTTTGCAGAGCGTATTGTTTTGTTGTAACATACGACCACGGCTATCCTCTGAGCACCACTAAGTAGTTAAATACAAAACAATACAATAACTCGTTATTGATTATCAAGAAAAATAAAGAATAAAAGTATTATAACTATAGTACAATCGGAGAGCTTGTCGCTTAGAGGGTTCTCTTCAGGACAACCTTAGAATCAATAGGAGTATTGTAAATAATGGACGGTAGTGCACAATAAAAACAATGCCTACTAAACAATTAATAATATCATGAAATTATTTTCAATATTTGATTACCTACCTAATAAAATTAACTAAGCCCGTCAGTCAACATGGCAACCTTAACAATAACTGTACCTATATTAAACAATTCAATCCTCACATAAATCCACTTTCACGCGGCGATTAGCAATGAAAACGTTAATGTCAATGCGAACGCATTTATTTGTTGATATATTTGTATTGCAATTTCATTATCTCGGTTTTCAGATGCAAATATGGCGTGGCTTATCGTTCAATAAATAACGTTGGCACTTACACTTTCTATGAGGGCAGTAAATTGTTGTAACGTTTTATGGTCAAGTAATATTTTCTGAGTTTATAATTCTGTATTATATTTTATTTATTTATCTATTTATTATTTTATCTATTATTTATTTTATTAGTATTAAGTTTCAAAGCC
Organism: Cabera pusaria; assembly: GCA_954871355.1. Taxonomy (NCBI): domain Eukaryota; kingdom Metazoa; phylum Arthropoda; class Insecta; order Lepidoptera; family Geometridae; genus Cabera; species Cabera pusaria. The sequence continues at coordinate 23,618,200 of OX940892.1, forward strand.
GATTAACAACCGACTTCCAAAACGGAGGGGGTTCTCAAATCTAATGTTACGCGATTACTTCGTGAATTGTGAACCGATTCGAATAATTATTTTTTTAATCGATAATATACCCTATATTCCCGAGGTGGTTCCATTGTAATTTCATCGAGATCTGATAAGTATCTTCAGAGATATGACGATAAACGTCTCAAACTTGCTACTGAAAATAAGTTATTTTTCAAAAAAATTAAACCGACTTCATAATCACAAACAGGCACAAGAGCGAAAAATAATTTACTTAAAATTATTATAAGCGCTACCCACTTATCTATTTGAAGTCGGTGCCAGCCAAGTCTAATAGGTAGTAGATAGATAATACCTACATGTATGTACCTACTTACTACTACTACATACATAGTATCTATCTACTATCCAATAGACTTGGCTGGCACCGACTTCAAATAGATAAGTGGGTAGCGCTTATAATAATTTTAAGTAATTTATTTTTCGCTTTTGAGTGCCTGTTTGTGATTCTGAAGTCGGTTTTATTTTTTTTGAAAAATAACTCTTTTTACCCTTTTTAGTGCATAACAAGTTTTAATTAAATTACATGCATCTATTACATTTGGTGTCTGGGCCGTTATACACTGACGGATATATACTTTTTGAAAATTTCAAGTATGTACCTATAACGGTTAAGAAGATACAGATCTGTAAAGTGCGCACATATGTATAGACACACGGTCGGACGGACGGACGAACGGACAACAAAGTCTCAGAAAGTGTTCATTTGGTACCCTTTGGGTTCGGAACCCTAAAAAAATTGACTTTGAATATTATCACTTTAGTGATAATATTCACTAGTAATACTTATGTCATCAAGGTATCAAAGGACAATGTCCAAAATGGCCCTGTGCAATTAAAGCATCTGACACACACGATAATTAATTGTCTATTTTATTACAATAATTACAAATACTTTTATAACACGGACTAGTTGTATTCAAAAATGAATATAAAAAAGTATAGTTTGCGATTATTAACATTAATTGCCGCCATATGGCCTACAGAGTACTGAATCACTCTACTACGTTATAAGAGGCACTTCCCTATATTGTTGAAACCCGAATTATGAAGGCACTGTGTAGCCAACCTAACAACGGAAAGTATTATATACGTAGTAACTATTATATAATCTGTGGTATTATGCTTATAATTTTTTTTTTGCAGTGTTGGTTGGTACCAAGTACGTTCATAATTCTGAGTTATTTAATAATGTATGCAGTGTCGCGGGACTGAAATGGCCGCCATCTTCGGCAAACGTCATGTCATGTCAAAAAATCTTAGGTATGTTTAAAAAAGTTTGCACCCTAACAAGACTTTGCCCGGTAGAACATTCCTGTGAAGACAAATTATTTATATATATATATATATATAATTATTTATTGTAATTATTAATATATAATTATTTATTGAGGGCCCGGTGGCGTAATTGGGAGAACAGTCGGCTTTGATGCCGTGGTACCGAGTTCAAACCGCCGTGCACCAATGAATTTTTCGATCGAAAAATATATGTGCGCTTCTCACAGTTGCCCTCCGGTGAAGGAAAACATCGTTAAGGAACCAACAACCCCCGCATGGTGGTAGGACATATCTAGTGTCCGCCTGGCCAGCTACCACCCTCAAGTTAGAAAATCTGTCGCCAAACATCTTATGTGTTCAGGCAGCTATCCTTGAGAGCCAGTTCCCATTCTAGTCCACTTCTCTATCTTCGACCGCATCATCACTTAGCAACAGGTGAGATAGTGGTCAAACGCTAGCCTATAAGATATTAAAAAAAATATATATATTATCCCCACCTTTATTTCTATCTCGCTCACAGTTACCGTAAGAATATCTTATATGCAATAGCAACCTCCATTGTGTACAATCTTCTTGGGACTCTTCTACTAAAACCAGTACATTCTCCTATGTTTGAGGTATTTATCTCCATATCTCTGGAGATACTTATCAGATCTCGATAAAATTAAAATGGGACCACCTCGGAAACGTATCCTACCTATTAAAAAAATAATCATTTGGATCCGTTCACTATTGACGGAAAAATCGCGTAACATACACAAAAAAAAAAAAAAAAAAACATACAGACGAATTGAGAACCTCCTCCTTTTTTGTGAAGTCGGTTAATGACTCGCAAGGCATGGAAGTCGGTTGCGTTAGCTTTTAAGCTATCTTTATTATTTTCTTGAATTCCTGTCAGAAAGAGTTGATTTTTTTTTAATGATGGATTCGAGACTTCCACATTTTTTTGGAATTAATTAATTTAATTTAATTTAATTAATTAATTCTTTATTTATTTGCTCATAATTATACAATAGTAGTTTATGCAACTGTCATATAATGAAGGGTATTAAAACACGAGTGTGAGTTTATGAAACGAGCGCAGCGAGTTTCATAATAGTAACGAGTGTTTTAATACCCGTGTTATATGCAGTTGCATACACTACTTTATCTTCACTAATGCAATTAATCAAACAACAAGAGTAAAAGCTGACAATAGTTTATTTATAATAATTGTTCAAATTTTGGATGGTACAATTTTGAAAGTTAAAATGCCAAAAAGTTATTATATTCTTTTTCATATAATTTTCTAGATTTTTCTGGCAAAAGATTGTGAGTTACTTTTGTTGCCAATTCTAGAATATCCGGAGGCGTACAAATATCATCGTCGCTATCCATTTTTAACTTTTAATTTGTATTTTAAAAACAAAACACATTTCGAAACATTAAATTCACGCGTACGTGTATTGTCAGTGAACTTGCCGCCATTAAAATCTAACCAATGAGAGCGCAGCTGCGCGCGCAGGGCCAATCAGGAGCGAGCGCGCGCTGTTCTTTTTTTATTTAATTGGCACAAGATCTTACCAAAGAGTTTTGTGTATGTAAGTTTAGTAGTTTCGACGAAGTTTTCACGTATAACCCAACTGTTTTCAAAAGCCAGCCTAATATCAAAATTTTATACAACTTGTATGAGGATTTTGACATAAGGCTCGCCAGGTTAATTGGTCGCGTTTTATTGATGTTATAATGAGATTTTACGATATCGATGTGGATATTATACCATCATGTGAAATTGCTTAAATTGAGTGTTTGTTATCTGCGCTATAACAGTAGTAATTATAAGTCAAGTATTGGAAACATAAGTAGAATGTTTGTTTTATGTATTTATGTTATTATGTATATGAATTAGTGTAGATAAAATATTTATCAAATACACAGGCCATTAACAAACTTCAAATGTTAATATAAAATGAATATGGTTTCTTTACAATAATAAAAGTTGAAATGATTTTTTCTTTTTTAATATGCTTGAAACTTGGCTCAAACAGGTCGAAACTAATGAGTAATTAGTGTAGGAATTGTTAGTTTATTATTTTATTTATATTTATATAGACATTAGATTTATAAGCCGTTTCTACGTCGAATTGATCATGACTCCCAAAATGGCTTCATTACTAACTAGAGTCCCATTATTGTAGTGATTGTCGTTTTTACGACATCTATTTGTAAGTTGTAAAACTAATTGACCGTGCAATTCAGTTTATTGTCCACTTTGTTAAAGGTTTTAGTTGTTGTTGAATACGATTTGATGATTGGTTACTTTATTTAATAATCATTATCTATAACCTCACACAAATCTCGGAATGTATTTCTAGTATTATTGTTAGTGTTATTGATTAATTTTATACGATTCAAATTTTTGATACAATACGGAATTTTAAATAAGCTTTGGGTGTGTTTCCACACGTAATGTGCTAGGACAATGAGCGGCTTGTAATGAAACTATAAACTAATAGAATCACATAAAAAATGAAGTTATAAGTAAAAAGAATGGAGTGTATAATAATAATGAAAAAAGTAAAATTGTATTATTAGTTTATTGTTTTTTCTTAAGCCGTTCATTTTCGTCGCCTAATTGTGGTAGGTTTGTTAGACTTAGGTAAATCTTTATAATTAAACTGCCGTTTTTAATCATTTTTATCGTCTTTAATTTCTTTGTTATGTAAAACGCCATTCTAACATAGCTGTATATCAAAAAGGTATGGTAAGCCAACATTTAACTACATATAATTTTATTTAAGATGTAAAATATTATATACTACTTCTACAAAAATGAGAACTCTACAAGATTCACAAAATATTAATACCGACATGTATCTTCTGTTAAGATTCCATTATTTATCAATTTCTAACTTTCTTCAATTTGATTTCACCATTATATTATGCAGTAATTATCTTTATGTCTATCTCAGAGTAAGCTGAGATTTAATCTAATATGTTTATTAATACCAACTACTGAAAAGCATTGAAATACAGGATATAATTAACATTTGATGGTAGAAATTTAACTTCATTAATATAGAGAAATATGGTACATTCGACTTACAGGATGTAAATAGGATTTGCATATTATTTATGGTCGAGTATTCAGAAACGTAAATAAGATAAGTACAAAAAAATGTCAGTATATGTATGAAGAAAAATATTTACGAAATACGAAATCGTTCAATGGCCAACCAAAAGTAGACTTGACCAAAATTATTTTCTTAGTCAGTCAACATTAGCACCTGTTTATTATGGTAGGTATATGTAAATTCAAACAATAAGATAAAAATATTAGATCACTTCATCAACGTAATAAAAGCGGTTTAATCATATCAATCTTATTTTCTAGCACAGTTTTCTAGCAATAAGCACAGAATAATTAATAGTACAAGTACAATAAGATAAGATGTACTACTGACATCTAAAAAGAGTTTTGTCTTTAGACACTGCGGTAAGGCACTACTGAAACTAATGTTAACTAATGCAACTAATGCAACCAGAACTTTCCTTTAACAGAATTTTCATAATGAAATAAACTCGCATAAATCAGTAGTATTTTAGGAGTAGATCTCTCAAAATTAGAACCTGACATAAGGAAGCGGCGAGAAGTGCGTCAACGTGATACGAATCGTATCGTAAATATTATAGGCGACGACACCGACATCAAAGTTAGTGTCTGGTGACAGCACATCGTGACGTCATTATGTTTGTAAACACAGGTTTATAATATCATTGGAGTTGTAGTATGAATAGGAGGTGATATAATTTAGTATAACGATAACAACATTTCTAATAGAGATTTAGATTGCTATTCAGGTTGTGATTATTTTATCACTGTCACATCATAATTACATAAAACTGACTGTTATATTTTTCTTGTTGATGATATTTTTCAAATGTTTGGTATAATAAGTGTTCTCTAAATTTAATATCAATCTAGAAAGAAACTAGATCACACATAATGTGTGAATCAGTTTACAAGACAGCATAGCTGGGAATATGTAAGTGTGCATTTATCATATAAGCTAAAACTGTACAAAACTGTTTCTTGCTTCTTTTACAAATTATCTATCTTATCTGTCTAATCGTACCTTCCGTAGAATCGAGCGATTAAGAGGGAACGCTGGTGGCACTTTTCCATACAAATGTTTTCTCGCGTTTCCTCCTTGGAAAATGCTTCTACAGTTAAATTTTTTTCTACAAAAAATCAAGGTTTGCGGTAGCTACGCTGCTTTACACTGCTTTTTTTTACTAACCAATTGGTTGGTTTTGGTTTTGGGTTGGCAAAAAGAAATATAAGCATTTTAATTTCCTCTTTAAGATTTTTAAAAGTTCATATTTATATTTGCAATTAATTAGTCAAAAAAATAAAATAATAGGGGCGTAGCTACAGCAGACCTTGATTTTTTGTAGAAACATGTATTTTCATACATCATAATGAAGAACTCCCAGTCGTCGCCCAAGATACCGTTGGTCAGATGTAGTCCAAAAAGATCTGAACCAACTCCAGGTGTCCGATGCAAGAGGTCGCGCAATCCAGGGAGCAATGGCGTCTCTTATTGTCGGAGGCCAAGACTCACATTGGTGTCAGCGCGCCAGTGCAGTAAGTAAGTAAGTAATGATTTCTGGGCATTATTTTTTACTATTTTTATTTTAATAGATTTTGAAATATTTTCAATACCACATTGCCTACATGGAGTATTCTAGTTGGATGGAATTTACTTAAATCAGTATCCCAGCATGTTCTCTCACTACTGTCTTCCAGTGCCTACCGTATTACTCCATCAAATCGGTGTCCCACTTTCCTACCACCCTCGACGAGGCGACGGCTTCAAGTAACCCAAGCTATTTGTATCTGAGACTAGGACATTAAATACGTAGATAAGCCGTCTACTGAGTAACAGCACTCGATGGTATAAAGGTGTAGACTAACACCTTATAGATTCGTCATGTCTGTCTGTCCGTCTGTCTGTCTGTCCGTCCGTATGTCACCATGCCATTTTATTCCGAAACGATTAGGACTACAAAATTGAAATACAAAAATAGAAAATATAAAAGTTTAAGGGGGGGCATCCCATACATGGAACTGAAACAAAAAAAATATTTTTTTCTTTAAATCTATACGTGTGGGGTCTATGAATAGGTCTTTAAAAATGACATTGAGGTTCCTAAAATCATTTATATTGAAAGGCGAGTCTAAAGCGCTAAAATGTGTGTTTTCCCCCCCCCCCCCCCCCCTCTAACTTCTAAAGTAAGGGAGCGAAAAATCTAGAAAAAATATATTCTGTAGATCTCACTAAAAACTTTCAACGAAAATTGGTTTGAATGAGATACAGTCAGCAGTTTCTGAGATATAGCGGCCGCAAATATAACTTTGTTTTTCATACAAATACTATGAAAACAAAGTTTCTACTGTGTTACGAAACCCTACGAGTGCGAGTCCGACTTGCACTTGGCCAGTTTATATTTGATTAAAACGGACTGGTGTGGGCTAGCTCAACATTTCAATTTAGTCTAAAAATCTTAGTTAGTTTTTGTTTAGTATTGTGTGGTTGCAATATTTGACTAAGCCGGACTATTAAATGAGTCAAGTTACTTATATTTTGATTTTAGACAAGAGCGTTTTATCTTACATTGCATTGATAGAACAAATACCAGCAACTCTAACCTACACCATAGACCTATACCTCTATATGGTTTAACTCTATGACCTACACCTATTCTAAGATCAACAATACCTATGATAGTAAGTGTGAATTTTACCTAACTAAAAAAAACATACTGACGAATTGAGAACCTCCTTTTTGGAACTCGGTTGATAAGGTTACTCTAGAGTAAATCGTCATTTGTTCAAAGAAAAGCCATACATTTTTGACGTTTTCAATGATTTACTCTAGAGTAACTCTTATCCGATGTTCGTCAAATCCGCACTAAGTTATGTTGATTTTTTTGCATCATTAGAAATAAAACTATGAGTATTTCACAGTAATACATCTATGTGCTTTAAAGGAGTCGAAGGATCCTAATAGGCAAGTAACTTTAATATAGTTAAATGCAGTTACGAGTCAAAACATCAATCAAACGAATGTTATAATTGAACGGTGTAAATTGAATTAAAATTGAAACATAAATCAGTTAAAGCAATTTTCTCGCTTATATTTGCGCTGATAAATCATTTATGTTCTACCAATCATTCTGAAGAGTGTAATTAAAACTGGTTTATTTATAATACCAATGATATACCAGTAATGTAAAGAATGATTAGCTCATTAGAAATGTTTTTGAATGCTAAAAATTAATATCTATCTTATTGATAATGACTGCTAAATGTTATGGTATTAATCATTCTTATGTTTATGTCATCTTTGGAATAACAATCATTCCACGACTTTTTTGATTTTGATACCTCGTTGTTTTATGCAAATGTACTTTGTAAAACATGTACCTATGTTTTTTTTATTATTAGTAAGTACTACATAGACTAAGCCGGGAGATTTTTTTTTTTAATATCTTATAGGCAAGCGTTTGACCACTATGTCACCTGTTGGTATTAAGTGATGGTGCGGTCGAAGATGGTAAGATGAAAATGGGATAAGCATGTCTCCTTTCGGATATCATCATTATCATCATTGTCAGCCCATCTCCATCCACTGCTGGACATAGGCCTTACCTACGGCACGCCACTTTCGGATATAATGGAACACAAATATTAAAACGAAAAAATTCTCAATTCGTCGGAAACTTTATTATTTTTATTTTCATTTTTTATGTATGTTCATCGATTACTCGAAGATGCCTGAACCGATTTGGAAAATTATTTTTTGGTTCAAATTTCCCACCTGGGAAGGGTACCCATGGGACGACCTGGTCCCATTTAAATTTTAACGAAATCGGCAGAGCCGTTTTTAATATATCAACATTTGTATTACGACGACTCGTCGACTTACTAAACTACTGGCACAGTAGGCCATTATTTTTTATAGGCTAGCGTTTGACCACTACCTCGCCCAGTGGTAAGTGATGGTAATTGGTTGGAGATGGTGAACACGCTAGAATACTCTGACTCTCAAGGGCTGTCTTTGTGCTGCCGGAACACCGTAAGATTATGGCGGCAGATTTTCTGTAAGGTACGTTTTAGTAGCAAGTCAGTCGGAACATCGATATACAATATCTTACCACCTGTCAATATGTTAAGTACTTTTACTAAATACTAAATTATCATGTCAAATGTATGCCAGCCAAGGATGTAAAATATGTTTGGACTTATTTAAAGCATTATGTTTTAATTGTTTCAAGATTAAACGGTTTTCCTCCACGTTCGTTATTTGTGATTGCGTGCATTGCCACTTGTCATTTCATAAATGAGTTTAGTTCATCATTTAGAAAGTCAGGTAAATTGAATTAATGGACTTGGTCATACATACTGTTTGTGAAATCTTAGTTTAAAGTTAGGGCTGCCTATAAGCCTTGAGTTAATCCTTGCCTGAGTCTGTGTTTCCGGAATGGTACCATTTGGAGCTCTTCAAGTTGCGTGTGAATAAATCTATGAATCTGTTATAAATCTTCGATAAATCTTCTATGAGGATATCTTCTAGCCAAGCCTGCTACATTGTCGACCGCCTCATCACTTACCACCAAAAGAAATAATGGTCAAACGCTTGACAGTAAAACGAACAAAAAAGTTAATTCTCGGTTTTCAAAATTGGATTCTTTTTTAACTTCTTAAAAGGAGGACTTCTGTAACTTACGTTTCTTTTGTTTTAATTTTTGTTACTATATGTTTCCGCGAAATTGTCAACCGATTTAAGTAATTTGGTCATATCTCAGACGTGGCACTTTAATTTTTTTTTCGAAATGTGATTGATGTGTATCTTCCGAGATATCGAGAAAAGCACAATTTTTTTATATCTTATAGGCTAGCGTTTGACCACTATCTCACCTGTTGGTAAGTGATGATGTGGTCGAAGATGGTAAGCACGCTAGGCCTAAAATGGGAATCGGCTCTCAAGGATAGCTGCCGGAACACATTAGATGTTTCGCGACAGATTTTCTAACTTGAGGGTGGTACCTGGCCAGGAAGACACTCGATAGTTTCTTACCACCATGCAAAAAAAAAACCTCAAATAAAGAGAGGAAAAGTTCTGAAAACTCTGTCTAAGTATCAAAACTCCACTTTTAACCATATATGTTGAGGGTTCTTAGTTAAGCAGAGTAACTAGCATAAGTGCTGATCAAATACACTATTTATGGACTCATAACATAGTTTATGATTATTTACCGATCTTGCCGTTGGTGTAATAAGTAAATATAATTATCCCATATGACGGACATAATAGCGATCTCGTTGGAAAAAGCCAAAAATAGGGCAAATTGGATGCAATTGACACAAAAAGCTACAAATAATTTAGTGTTCTGCTCTTCAAAAATACTATTGAGAAGACGAAGTTGATATTCAAGTTACCGCTAACAGTGCAAAGTGAAGTGCAAACCCTATTCCATGTAATGGAAATCGGAAAGCCAGTGGTTACCTCTAGCTAATGAACTTTAATGATTTTACATTAGTTTTATTAAGTTAAAATGTGTTAGAGTTATCAATGCAAATGGCAGTGAGAAGGGAAACTTGAAATGGTAATATAAACTCCTTGTTAATAGCCAGTATCAATAGCGAATTTCTATTAATTACTTAGCTTGTTCTTACTACCTTACTTCTTACTGTTGTAGATGTATGAGAATAATCCTGCTTTAAAGTGAGTGTTGGCAACATTTATCATTAACCCAGGGTCGTTGGTAAAAATTCGATATGCTACACTTAAGAAAAAACGCGGGGTGCACTTTTCCATACAAATGTATTCCCCGTTTCCTTCCTGGAAAATGCTTCTAGAGCTAAATTTGTTTCTACAAAAAATCAAGGTCTTCTGTAGCTACGCCCTATCATTTGTTTTTTTTTACTAACCAATTACAATAAGAAATATGAGCCTTCTAATCTCCACTTTAAGATGTTTGAAGGATCATATTTCTATTTGCAATTGGTTGGTCAAAAAAAAGAAAATGATGGGGGCGTAGCTACAGACCTTGATTTTTTGTGGAGACAATTTTTTCTCTAGAACCATTTTCCAGGGAGGAAACCGGGGAATACATTTGTATGGAAAAGTGCACCCTGCGTTCCCTCTTAATTATTAAAATTAACATGAGCTCTATTTACTTTACAACATTTGTTTCTTTATAAACAACAAATGTTCGGTGCGGGCCAGTTTGGTAAACGGGTTATACCGAGTCGGTACACACCGAAAGAACGAAGAGAATTACGATTGGCGAATGAAAGAAGACGTATCTATGCAGGTGTATAGCTCCACCTCCCTCTTAACACAGAATACAGCGTTTTTTCGGCCTGGAGTGACCCCAGTGCGCTCTGTGGTTTGGACTAGTAGTACTTGTACTATTATTTATTCTGTTATTTATCCTAAAGACTGTGATCCACCAACCCTTGAGAGTCGGACCATTCCTGGGCCTAGTGTGTATATCATCCTCGATCACATCATTGCTACCACCAGACGAGAAAGTGGTCAAACGCAAATCAGATATAAAAAAAAAAACAAAAGCAGACGAGTGCAAAATACGAATGGCAAATAAGAATACTATGACATACCTGAAAATTTCAGCATGCTTTTGTATTTGAACAATCCTTCAATGAAACGTACCTGCAAAAAAACAATTAATATTTAGAATGTAAGTTTTTTTAACAAATCAGTTATCTAACCTAATCCACATTACTTAACCTACACGTGATAATAAAACACGAGTGACATGCCACTAAACCGACGCTGCAGCTGTCAATTAAAACCACAATTGAATGAAAACGAAACCATATTAGTCGACAACAAATTGCATGTAACACCTACAACCATTACATTTTAACGAGACAAGACTTGACCAAGAAAGTGGTTATGCAACAAAAAGTGTAAACATCGGCTGCGGGTCTTTAGACTGGTAACATAGCTCGGAAACGTCGAGGTTATTTATAGATTGACCGGAGACTTAGCCGAACAAGTAACCTTTGGGCTTAGACTGCAATGTCTATGAACATCGAACAAATTTTGCCAACGTCTACGATTTAAAATTTAAAATTTCTGATAATATTTAATTTTTATGGGATCATTTCTCATGTAAGCTTTTGTATGTAGCATTAGTTTCTAGTTTCGAATTTGAAGGAGATGTTCGCCATCAATTATTATTATTCGTTTCAAAACTTACGAAATTGGCGTTCAGCCGTTCGGTATTGTTTGTATATAGTCGAAGTTGTAAGGAAGAATTTTTACCAATTCATTGCTGCTTCATAATTTAATCAACCCAAAGTTTAAGCTGCATTACATAAGTTAAGTATATTGTAATGTTATTTTCTTATAATGCAAAATAGATATCGTCACTTTTTACCCACGACGGAACGGAGACGGTATATGCGTTTGGGGTGAGAGGTTGTTTGTTTGTGTGTGCAAATCCATGTTGCCATTTTTCGAAGCCTTGTTTAAATCATTGCTGAGTATAGGACTCCTTTCGTTATGCCACTTATGACTGAGACAGTTTGAGGATATTATATAAACACCATTGTTGATGTTGCCATTTTTTCTCAAAAACCACTAGTCCGATTTTGATGGAGTTTTCAGTTATGGTTTCGGGTTTGGTGCACGTTCATAGATAGGTGTTACGGTGACAACTCACCAGGGGGCGCTGCAGTAAACATATGTTTGGGCAAATCCATGTTGCCATTTTCTCCAAAACGACTAGTCCGATTTTGATACATTTTTCAGTTATAGGTTTGGGTTTGATTGGTGCATGTTCTTAGACAGGTGTTACGGTGACAACTCACCAGGCGGCACTGCAGCAAACATTGTTTGTGCAAATCCATGTTGCCATTTTTCTCCATAAATACTAGTTCGATTTTGTCTTTAAATGGTTCGGAATTAATCAGTGGTCGTTTTTAGATAGATGTTATGACTTTAACTTTCTAAAGGACGCTGTCGTGGGTACTTATTCAACATTTTAATTTTGTTACTTGTGTGTACTTATATTTTCTTTAGTACTTTAGTCCACAGTTTACGTACTCCATCGAGGTAAATCAGTATCGTAGCATTTTGCGCACGCACAGAGTCTTCAGCGAGCAAGATAGCATCGTCTCTCAATTCTACCTAGATTATGCCTTGAGGGCTAGTAGTATTAAGATATTTGCTTGTTGTTTCCTTGCATTGGCTATTTGGAGTAAAATCTTGGTGCCCGTAGGTTGATGAAACACTGGTAGTTTTTATTAGCTTATTTTTTTTTATGGTGTGATAGCAACATAAAAAAGACGCTCTCTGATGATAAGTCATGTCGGCTGTCTATACCAGGTAAGTACAATGACATACACGTTTTTCGCATTATAGCACAGTTTTACATTCTATATATAAGACCAGTCAAGCAAGGAAATCTAGAGTGCGTGGTAGAATCGCTTCGTACCTGCTCACACACTACAGTACACCCTCTTTCGGGCCATTCGTTGACTGGACTACAGTACTATGAAATATTAAGATTTGTTTTTTGATTTCACGTATGGGCTGTAATTTCACCAAATTAAAGTAATTAAATAAATGCTAATTGAGATCTAAATAATGCGGCATGTATATGTCTCAGACAGTATCCTTACATTTATATTGTGTGGAATACAGTTGTTATCAAACGTTATCATAGCTAGCCTTTGATAATATACTTATGATCACAGCTAGCATTCAAAACAAATTGCACAGTGCCACCATCTTAGCTATTCAGTTGAGAGTGCAATGTCGCTAGTGTAGCTTTTTGTCAAAGCGACTTCAATTTCTTTGTATGAAAATACTTTAGTTCTATTTTCATTCATGTAAACATTTAAGTTGGTCAGTCTATAGACATTGACATTAAGTTGTTGTTCTATGTAACTTGACCTCGTCACGACATGTTAACTTAAAAACATTTGACAAGCTTCACCGACAAAAAAGTGTAGTGTTTGACAAATATCAGGACAAATATTTACACGCCACTGTTCTTGATCTAATTTAAAATATCAACTGCTACAGTTCGCAACAAAATTATATTTGAATTTTGAACTACTTTTTAACTGGAACAATATAACCGTTCAATTTAGATAATCGAAGCCTTGTTTAAATCATTGCTGAGTATAGGACTCATTTCGTTATGCCACTTATGACTTATGACTGAGACAGTTTGAGGATATTATATAAACAAATTTTGGTACAGTAATTATTTTTGTCGCACTTACATTGGGAGTGGACAGTAAATTAATCTGACAATTTTCTTATACGCAGTGACTCAGAGGTTTCAACTTTTTAATTTCACAAAAAGGTATACCTACCCAATTAGTGTTTGTTTTTTTAAAGGGATATCTGCAAAATTGTTCCATATATATACATTATAGTAAGATCTAATGCAGTTTATAACTACAGACTACAAAGCAATAAAGAGGAACACCTCTAATTTGCATCTCGCGCGGCGCACAGTCTGAATGTTCAAGCTATTTATAATGGAACTCTAGGTATACATATAAATAACAGCATTTTATTGTTCTAATAACACAGTGAGATATGGATTGAACAATAATAATGGTGTTGGAAGTAAACAGGAAGGGCACCCGCTGATCCGTACTAATATTGATAAGAAGTCAGTTTCCACGCGTGTATGCGATATTAATGTTTTATTGAACTAGTAATTATTGTTATATTAGGTATAAAGGCGGCAATAGCCCAATGGATAAGGTGTCGGACTGGCGATCGAGAGGTCGTGAGTTCGATCCCCACCCCACCCATTGCACTATTGACGTGAACCCACTCCAGACACAAGCATATTTAGCTTAGTTGGAGTGGTTAACAAGAATACTAGTAATGTGCAACCCACATTGCGAGTAATCTTTAAAAAAAAAAGAAACAAGGATTAAGACAATAGTAAACCCATGGGAGTAGTAGCGTCCCACACATGTAGTCCCATCTTTAACGGAATAAGAGTCATTCCGTCGGGCCACCTGCCATCAATGTGCGCCAGACCAACCGTTTCTAGTATTGCTGCGCAATTGGCTGATGCAAAGGCCCGATGTAGAATATCATTGAAGCTAGCGTGGCGGGAAAAAAATCTGCACTTCTTATGCATTAAAGACCGTGAAGGCCGAGTTTATCGATCGTGCCACACTGGCAGTGGTACGGAGCACAGAACGGTGCACCCAAACATAGCGCTGCAGCTATTCGAAACGTCGACGAATCTATTATCGTTCCGGTGTTTGGCGAAGGAAGGGCCTGAAGCCATAAATCTGATTATCATTCAGCAAATGCTAAGAGGCGAGCACGATCTGCAGACTTTATACACAAACGTATTAAAAAGATTGTTTTGCACTTGCTCGCTGATCGGTCCATAACCTTAGCCGCTGAGACGATCCAGTTTTTGGGAAATCAGTGTTCGGGCAGAATAATTCATATACCAAGCATCCGGACATATTTCTATGTTTTATGAACCGAAGACAAGGAGAGAAGTGGAGCCACTTCAGGTGCGCAGCGAATACCCAGGCCCCCAGACGCACGGGGAGCGAAGCTTGAACCACGCTAGGTCACTTATAAATCAGCAGAAACTTCTGCTGCTCTGTGGGTATAACGGATCTACACAATATTGACAAACTTCCCTTATAAGCAGCACTATGCCTCAGAAACTTGATCACATCGATTTCACGCGGATAACCCGCCTATGATTAAAATATCAATGCACAGTGGCCTTTCACTCTGATTGTATGCAAACTAGCGCATCGTTCAAAATGCAAGTTTTCCCCAGTGGGCAGGTTGGTAATGTGGTATCTGGTATCTTGCTGATATTGTAAGGTCCAGTTATAAACTTGTGCCTTTAAATGGAGCTTGGGTTTCGGTTGTTGATTTTAGAATATCAATAAAACTTTTTTCTTTCATTTGCCCCTATATCAACGTTGTTCTAGAAGCATTTACTTCATACGATATTTTTTTCAATCCTTATGATGTCAATGTATACACGTCGGAAATATTTTATCACATTTAATAACAATAACAATAACTCTGCCCGAGTCTGTGTTTCCGGCTATATACAACATGGGGGTCTTCAAATCACGAGTGAATATGTATCTCTTGGGTAAGCGCGCATCATCATCGACCGCATCATCACTTAACATCATAGTGGTCAAGTGCTACCCAGTACTATGTAAAAAAAAAACCAAATAATTAAAATACATCAAAATGCGTTTAAGACCATTTGAAAATTACATAATTAGAGTATCATACGGCAATGTAACATTATCAACTCATATTTACTTTCAAGTAACAGCTAAACAAAGCCGTACCCAGCTTCTGCAAACATTACATTAATTTTCAATCCTACGGCGCACATAACTTAAATTCACGCTATGTTTTCAATTTATTGCCAATTTCAAGAGTTAAAAATTTATTTTTTAATTAAAAGCCAATCCATAACTGGTTGCGTGCTGAATCAATATTCAGTTGTGAAACGCGTATATATTTATTTGTTTTAAATATATTGTACAATACATCATTATGGGCACCAAATATTTTTGAACAGAATCGGGATAATATCATTCGTGCTTAAATTAACGGAATCTATGAGAACTTGGCACGAAATAACTTACCCTTATCAGTACCTACTATTATAGCTAAAAGTATTTAGGAATCTACTATTAGTGAAAGGGTAAACCAAAGATGTGTCTATTGTAAGAAAAATGTGGTGTATTAGGTTGGTAAGAATCTTGATTGGTCAAGATTCTTGTAACGCCCCTTTTGAAGGACTCCATGTTGTAGCTCTGCGGGAAAACAGCAGACGGCAGCTCGTTCCACATTTTAAAGGTATACGGGATACGGGAGAAATTACCGCTTGAATTGAAATGTGCGCGAACTGCAAGTCTCGATAATATTTGGATGAGTGTGTTTGTCTGTGGCGAGAGTGCGTTGGTTAAATCGGGTCGCCGGGATAAAATTAATAAGGTAAGAGTAAGAGTTCAGTAGTATGCATTAATAACATTGGTCATCAGATCATCAGGCTTATTACAGTACGTACGTACGCATGTACGAACCTACTGTTATAAGTCTGATGATCTGATTTATATATGAATAAAAACCTAGTTATATAGAAACAAGTTTGTTTCCAGAACTTTATAGTAACAATATTAATCAACCCAATTAAGATCAAACAACTTAGACAACAGATATAGATCGACATAGAGTAGCCATGATCTCCAAATCTGACAACACGATGCCAGTAGCCAACATCGTGACTATAGACTAAAAGGATACACATTCCACGCTCGGAATTCCTAGACTAGCTTTCACTGCCGCTGATGATGGCTAAGATATTGCATAATGCGTAAATTAAATTCTCTGTGAATCATTCTCTGTGAATTCCTGGCATACAATTGTTTAATTGGAACTAGGCTTGATATTGCGTAATGCCAGCTATAATGGTAATTCAATGGTAGTTGTTACAGTTTCTGAATTACATAAATGTATACTTTTCCTGTCAATTTGAAGCGGCAATAGCCCAATGGATAAGGTGTCGGACTGGCGATCGAGAGGTCGTAAGTTCGATCCCCACCCCACCCATTGCACTATTGACTTGAACCCACTCCAGACACAAGCATATTTAGCTTAGTTGGAGGGGTTTTAACAAGAATACTAGTAATGTGCAATCCACATTGCGAGTAATCTCAAAAAAAAATCTGTTTATATGCTATATTTCCAATTTATTTATCAAATTGAAATCAATTATAACCGCTGGAATCTTTAGTGATACCTACTATTGTTTTATTTTTCACTCTGAAATTCCTACACCATAATTTACTTGTTTATTAAACAACCATCTCAATATTAGGAGATACATATTTCTATTACTACTACATACTACTTAACATTGATTAAGACCAATCAGTACCTATTGCTGTGATTATTTTGGAACAGAAATCAATCTTCCTAATTCTATGACGCTCTTGCTCTATGGTGTAATTTTTTCGGCTTTTGCTATAGCAAACTGCAAACAACTTAAACAAAAATAAAAACGGAAATTGTCACCATTAAGAACATGTTTCTTTACAGTAAATATTAATTGAACTCTTATTTATTTTATTTAACCGTTTCGTGTTCTTACTCTAAGAATGCCACATTCTCTCAGAATGAACTCACAAAAAACCTAACCGAAACACGGAGCAAGAAGCATTCCGTTGTATATTTCGTAGTTATGAATAATACATATTGCCAAAAACAGTCGTTCCTTCGATTCGCATGCGCATACCATTTTGGGCGTGCATGCCCGATCATTTATCATTTTGTACAGGCATACAGAAAAGTGAAAGCATAAAAAGTTCCACTGAAAATACTTTTAGTTATGGATTTAGAAAAGGATATTGTTACGATTAGGCCTTATTGGTCTCAGCCTTACTTGAATTTATAACATCTCCGTAATTTATTATCCGAATTGGAAAATTCTTGGTACGACCAGGATCTTTTCAATAGATTTCAATAATAGGCAGATAATAGGCAGGTTATTAATTCGTCGGAATCTTTTTTAATGAAGTAATTAATCCCCGATTAGGTACTCAAAGAATTTTCTAATCAAAAAGGTTACGAGAACAAATATAATGTCGAATTCAAAATGGCGATTCAGAATTAAAATAAATCCAATTTAAATTAGAATTGCTATACAGGTGTCAATCGGCGGCGTAAATACAGCGTGATGCTCTTGAAAATAAATTTAAAAAAAATAGCACTTATCCACGCAACTGTACCAATGATTGTATATTTGCTTGTAATCTGCAATGCTACTTCCGCGAGTTCACAGTAACCACAAGTGACAGCTTGTCCGATTAGCTTGGTCAGACACTGTGTTATTGACCAATGGACTTAACGTTCAGATGAGACATATGAATGAATATTTTTTCCAGGAGTAATTATTGGTTTTTGCTATTCATGAGATAATTATTGGTAAGAAAAATATTTAAGTTTCAAGTGGGTATTTGCTGTGGTAGAAAAAAACGGAGGTAAAAAAAAATCTAGTGTGCCATGTTTCTTGGTGTTCGCGAACATGCTAAAATATATACGCAGAGCAAATCAAAACTTTGAGATTTTTAATATCACATAGGGTCGCATTTGACCACTATCTCACCTGTTGATAAGTGATGATGAGGTCGAGGATGCAATAGTAGCACGCTGGGCCTAGAATGGAAACTGGTTCTTATAAGGAAAAGGAAGATAAGGAAAAATAGTAAGAAATATAATAGTAATATGACAAGGAAAATATTTCTATACATAAAAAAAAATAACTTAATGAGCAATGCGTAACATTCATTGGCCGCTCTATGTAAATACAATTAAGTAGTTAAACAATTGAAATTCACATTTAGTAAGAAACAATCCAAACCTTAAGAAGTCAATTTTCCGCAAAGGATATCTAAAG
This sequence comes from Cabera pusaria, assembly GCA_954871355.1. Classification (NCBI taxonomy): domain Eukaryota; kingdom Metazoa; phylum Arthropoda; class Insecta; order Lepidoptera; family Geometridae; genus Cabera; species Cabera pusaria. The sequence goes on from OX940892.1 coordinate 23,637,052, forward strand.
GCTAAATCAAACACAGAAAGGTTTTAAAGTGTTGAAAGTGCAGTTATCTAATAATGTCATTGTTTTATACATGGTCAGAGAGGTCTCTGATAGAATAGATATGCCGCAATGTGAACACAGTTGTTGCCTTTTACAAGTTTATCAAAAGGGGTGAAGTAATCCAAATTACAAAAGTTGCATAATCGCTTTCGCTGCCCTTAAGGATGACTCCATATTAGCTTCATAGGTAGAGCATTTTTTTGAAGAAAATGAACTAAATTATTTTAATGAGAACAATTTTAATATTGCTTGCTAGTTGCTACGCAAGCTTTCTCGGATGTGCATAATGATAAGTGATAATAATAATACTACGTTGTAATTTAGCCGCATATAATTCCTAAATAGAGTTTTATTGTGCTTACGTATTAAGCATTTAGCAGCATTTAATTAAATTCTGTGTCATAAATAGTCAAAATTCTATAAAGAAAATTGAACAAAGTTATCCAAGGTCTCGATTTTAGACGTTAAAACGTTCGTAAAACATTGGAATTGATTATATAGTGAACCCAGAAGAAGTACATACTAAAGATACTTTACAGACAACGATAAAGGTACTTAGGTAATCGTAATTTAAATAAATCAAACCGGCCAAGTGCGAGTCAGCATTTTTTTTTTTTTTTTATATAATATAGATCGGCAAACAGGCAAGCGGCCCACCTGATGGTAAGTGGTCACCGCCGCCTATTGACATCTGCAAAACCAGAGGTATTGCCGGTGTGTTGCCTACCCTTATTAGTGAGCACTCTCATTACTCTTCGTTTGAAGCTACCAAGGTTGAAGGTTTCGGGGAAAGTTTCAGATGGGAGATCATTCCACATCTTACAGGTACGTGGGAAGAACAGTTGTGTGAAACGAGTAGTATGTAATGCCCACGTATCTATAATGTGCGGATGTGCTTTTTGACGGTGTCGGGAGTTCCGATGGTAGAAACGGGACGGAGGAATGATATTAAAAAGCTCTTCAGAACATTCCCCGTGATAGTACCTATAAAAAAGGCTAAGAGAGCCAACGTCGCGACGAAGACTCAAAGGTTCCAATTTATCAGTTAGCTTGGGGTCGTCGACAAGTCTAATAGCTCTTCTCTGAAGGGAGTCAAGTGGTTGCAGTTGATATTTCGGTGCACCACTCCATAGATGAGAACAGTACTCAATGCGTGGCCGAACTTGCGCCTTATATAACAACAGACGCTGGCTCGGGGTGAAGTACTGTTTGGCTCTATTTAGTACACCGAGTTTTTTAGCAGTAAGTTTTGCTTTGCATTCCAAGTGACTCCCAAACTGGACCTCGTTAGATATGTCGACACCCAATATGCTAATTGACTTCGACAAGGTAAGGGGAATGTTCTGAAAAAGCGGGGCAACAGGAAATTGTGACTTTTTGGCCGAGAAAACGATAGCCTGTGTTTTAGTAGGGTTAAATTGTACTATGTTTCGTAAACCCCAGGTTGAAACATTTTCTAGGGAACGCTCCACCTTAGACACTAGCTCTGATCTCCTAGCATCGATGTCCGCCTTGGAGGCATTTGCTTGACCTGTGTAATGAGCATCACCCGTGCTGTCATCCGCATAGCAATGAATACTACTGATTTGCAATAGGTCATTGATATGCAAGATGAACAGCGTTGGGGATAGCACAGATCCCTGTGGAACTCCGGCGTTAATTGGCATAGTCTCAGAACAAGCACCATCAACGACGGCTTTTGCTTCGACCATAGAGAAAATTGCCAATCCACATACAAAGCCTCTCAGGAGCTCCGTAAGAAGGTAGCTTAGCAAGAAGGGCCTTATGCCATACCCGATCAAACGCTTTAGCGATATCCAAGCTGACAGCGAGAGTTTCACCTCTGCTTTCAACGGTCTCTCCCCAGCGATGTGTGAGGAAGGCTAGAAGATCACCAGCTGATCGTCCATGACGGAATCCGTACTGATGGTCACTAATAAGCTGGTGTTCCTCTAAGTATCCTAAGAGCTGTAAGTTTATGACCCGTTCCATAACCTTGGAAAGAAGTGAGGTTATCGCAATAGGTCTGTAGTTTGATGGGTCAGTTCGGTCTCCCTTCTTGGGGACTGGATGGACGTGGGCTACCTTCCAGCATGACGGTACGATGCTTTTATCATATGATAATGAGAAAAGACGCGTGAGTATAGGTGTCAATTCAGGGGCACAAACTTTAAGCACGATTGCTGGGATGCCATCAGGCCCACTCGATTTTCGCACATCAAGAGATAACAGCTCCTTTCGTACTGCACGCTGCGATATGCGTAATTCACGCATAATATTTTTACAGTACGGAAGTAAAGAAGGAACTGCATCTCCATCGTCGAGAGTCGTGTTAGAGGCGAATAGAGAACCCAGCAAATCTTCCTTCTCCTTCGCACTGTGGGCCAGAGTGTCATCGGATTAACGTAAGGATGGGAACATGGATTGGCAAAAATTTCCCTTAAGCAGCTTTAGCAAGCGACCAAAAAGCACGACTGCCAGCTAATTAATTGATCGCCAATCCGACTTATGTGGGAACATCTTGCTTTGCTGCAGCTTTCTTTGCGCACCTGGAGGCATGATTGAATTTCTTTTTGTAGTCAGCAATATTAGGATCCTTAAGCCTGAGAGCCTCAGTCCAGTTTTTGTAGGCTGCTAGCTTTAGATTAGCCGCTACGGCGCAGGTCTTATCGAACCAGGGCCGACTCCGACCACCAATGCGTATATTCGAATACGGAATGAAGCATTCCATACCCTGCAACACGACATCAGCCACGAGATCGGCACAAGCTGATGGTTCACTCGACAAGAAGCAAACCTGTCCCCAAGGATACGAGGCATAAAATTCGCGCAGACCAGTCAGCTGAACGAAAATGCCAAACCTTACGTTTGCCCGAAGGAGACAAGCGCTCGGGGCGCTGAACTTTCACTCTGGATTTTACCAAACAATGGTCAGACGAACCAAGAGGCGTATCAACCTGCACATGATAGTTGGATGGGTTGGAAGTCATCATAAGGTCCAGTAATGAAGGTACATGGTCGACAATATCTGGCACTCTTGTTGGTTCAGTGACTAACTGAGAAAGACCATATGTAACAGCAAATTCGTGAACAGTACGGCCAGCGTGGTCTGTTGTACGAGATCCCAACCATTCGGCATTATGGCCGTTAAAGTCACCTAAGAGTATCATTTCCGCAGCGGGGTATTGCTCCAATGCCATATCAAATCCATTAGAGATGTGTTCGAAAAGACGAGTTGTCTCAGCGTCACCAGAATGGGATCGATACAGGCAAGCGTATATTCGAGTTTCTCCACCGTAGTCAACTCGCACCCAAAGCATAGATAAGTCTGAGACTTCAAAACCGTTAAGACGGCGACAACAAATATCCTCTCGGACAAAAAGGCATACTCCAGCTCCACGCACAAAACTATGCTCGAGTTTGTAGCCGGGGTAGTGGAGGTATGAAGTATCCGCCGGAGAAGATATTTGCTTCTCCGTCAGAAACAGGAGAGCGGGTTTGGCTGTCTCGAGATAGTGGTGCACGGCATTAATGTTAGAATGTATACCTCGGATATTGTAGAAATCAACGTCAAGAGTGGATTGCAAAGCCGCTGGTTTTGCTTTATTTCTTTTAGTTTTTATTTCCATTATTGATATGAGAGTTGGGGTTGATGTGCACTTCCAATGAAAAAGCTTCAAGGCAAAATATATAAAAATTATGTTCAAGATAGACCGAGTTGAAAAAGTAGTGAGTCATCGGGTGAGTGTGTGTGAGGTGAGTGGGGTACGGAAGGGCCCCCGGTCCCCCCCGGAAGTAGCTGCCGGGATCCACTCCGGTCTCCTTCTCCGGCACGACAGCTACTCTACAGGATTATGCACGGGTTGGCGAGACAGCCTCCCAGGGCGGAGATTAGAATAATCCCTGGGTTCGGGTCTCCTACTGACCCGCGGGCGGCCAGCGGACAGCCGTTTCACCGGATCTCCCTGGACCCCACGACGATGTACCACATCAAACACCCCAGTGCATCCTTTATACACATTAAGGGACTTGAAGTGTTTATTGGTTTAGCACAGCATCAGGGAAAGGGGAGCTGGATCCCTTGGACTAGCACCGGAACACGCTATTAAAGTTAACATTAATAACATTTAAGCGGTATAGTTTACCAAGGTGGTGGTAATTTGTTAACAAAAACCCAGGCGAGTCCCTACAGAGACCCTACCACCTAAGATTTAAGTGGAGTTATAACCTAAAAAATATTAACGAAGGATACGGCGGGTACGCCTCCACGATTATCCAACTGTTGTTGATACCCTGGTTTCCCACTGCTGGTTTTCACAGCACCCACGGGATGAGATGGGGTGACCCTATTATATAGGCCGGGACCACACGGCAGAACAGCATTGCGTCTCTTATCGCACACTTAGGGTTGGGTTCTGTACAATACGAAACATAACAGAGTTTCAACCTAATATATTTGATTAATTGGTATTACCAAGAATATTTGGTTTGGTCGCGATCTAGAAAGACGGGGCTCGTTTATTAGCGCCATCTATGTCATTTTGCCGAAACTAATTACATAGATGGCGTTTAAAAACACGTTTTTTGTATGGGGACCCCGTTTAATTTTTAACTTTATTTTGTTTTTAGTATTTTTGTTCTAGCGGCAACATAAATACACCATCTGTGAAAATGTCAACTGTCTAACTATCACGGTTAATGAGCTTTAGCCTGGTGACAGACGGACAGCGGAGTCTTAGTAATAGGGTCCCGTTTTACCCTTTGGGTACGGAACCCTAAAAAGGGGCAATAGCCCAATGGTCGCGTCGTCGGTCTGGCGATCGAGAGGTCGTGAGTTCGATCTCCGACATTGCAGTATTGACTTGAACCTACTCCTGGCACAGGCATATTTAGCTTAATTATACTGTTGTAATTATGATGAAATCTAATAATACCATGAAGTTAGCTGCCAATAAATCAAATTACAACAAAAAGGATCAGTGTTATCAACTATTTCACAATAGTTCTGTTTCATCATAAATACCACAGGAATGGAGCGAGTAGGTACAATAACAACGAAACGTATAATAGACAACAAAGGTCAAATAACATTGAAACTGATCGAATCGAAGGGAAAACTTGCAAGAAGGTTTGTGTTGCAATGTTTTGTAACGAGAGAAAATGTACAAGCCAATTTGTTTTTATTTAACCGACTTCAAAAAAAGGAGGACGTTTCTCAATTCGACCGTATATATTTTTTTTTTAAATATTAGTTCGCGGATAACTTCGTAGTTTATGAACCGATTTTGATTGTTCTTTTTTTGTTGGAAAGTAGATATTCCAAGTGTGGTACCATGGTAACTTTATCGAGGTCTGATAAGTATCTCCAGAGATATGGAGATAAACACCTCAAAATTGGTGCTGAAAATTAATAGCGCGGCATTAAAGTCGGTTCTTTTTATATCATATTCTTTTGATTTAAAGTCAAGCATTATGATTGCCGGATAGTAAGCGATGGTTACTGCCTGAAAGATGTCATACCTTTCGGTATTTTTCATGACACAATTTATATGATAGGTAGATAATTTTGTACAGACATCTGCTTTCTTGATGTCAGAAATATGCGAGTTCTTCTTTAATATTCCTCCTCTCTCCTAATTAATTGATATTGCTGTGTCCTTCCAGGGTCTATGAAGAACTGTATATTTTATTTAAAACTTTATTAATACTTTTATACGATACAATAACATACTGAATACTGAATATTTAGTAACCATTGTGATTTAGATAGCGTAACTGGCCGATCCCGAATTGCTAAGTTCAAATTAAGTGATGAGAAAAAAATATAATCCAACTAACGCATTAGCGAACACAAAGCTTGAATTAGTTCCTAGTCAATCACTGATTAAATATCAGTCTCTTTTTATTAGCTTCACCTGTATGTTTCTATGTTTGTAACCGACTTCTTTGGGCGCGATTTTGACCCCCTTTAAACGGCCAGATTTCGTTCAAACTTTGCAGATTTATCGAGGATCTATGACAATACACTAATTCGATAAAAAAATATTCCATTTTTCAACTAAAAAGAAGAAAATAATTAATAGTTAAAAAAAACTAAAAACACGCTTTTTATAGAAAACGGAACTAAAAAATAGAAAATAATATTTCATAAATTTAAATTAAGAATAGTGTTAAAAATTTCAATAAATATAAATTAATAATAGTGTGAATAAAAAAAAAATATATATTTTAAAAAAAAGCGTGAGGTGCATGGTGTCAATAGTTATAAATATTTTATTGACAGATATGAGTAGAGTGATTATCATTTTGATAATATCTTAAAAGCACCCCACGCTTTTCTTAAAATATTTTTTTTTATTCACACTATTATTAATTTATATTTATTGAAATTTTTAACACTATTCTTAATTTAAATTTATGAAAATTTATTTTCTATATTTTAGTTCGGTTTTCTATAAAAAGCGTGTTTTTTTAGTTTTTTTTTTAACTATTATTTATTATATAAGGCTACATGTCAGTCCTGTAGCACTATAATTTAATCTGTGGTCTTCTTTTTCAGTTTGACTTGTACGATAACTAAACTTTAATAATTCTTCTATCGATATAGTTTTTGGATAGTTTACATTTTATACGAGGATGATCAATAAAATAATAAGTTTATACGACAACAATACCTGATTTGTCAAATAATCATAATAAGTTTAGTAATTATTGCTGTTATGAGGGAACAGATGAACACACAAACATACCGGTCAAAATCGTAACCTTCCTTTTTTTTCGCTGTAGTCGGGTAATAAAAGGATAAGGCAACACAACAGGGTATGGTACACATATGGTACACATTACACCTCAACAAATTCTCAGAGCCCACTGCTTTGCCATCTTCCAACTAAACATTTGTCACGACTAAGGTCCATATCTCATGATTTATCAACTATTCTCAGATCGCTCGAGAAATTGTCCGGCCTACGGCGAGATGTATAGCGCCCCTGTGCAAATGTCGAACGATTTACGACCTCTCGTGGCGCTTATGATTTGTCGATCCGCCTCACCGCTGAGATAACGAAGGACTTGGGAAAAGTGGACGACCGTGATTTATTTGGATTATATTAAATTAGAAGCAGATAAAATGGTTTAATGTTCCAATGAGCATATGTGGTTTACATAATACACTTTATATTAAAATAAATAAAGGCTCAATTAACAAAGCCACTTAAAAGCAAGGTTTTACAGCACAAGTAAAGGACAATTTTTTTTAAAGTTGAAAATTACGGTACATTTTGGTACTGAGAAGTTTTCGCGAAAATCTAAATTTGCCCATATCTTTTTATTGTGTTGACTCAAGACCTTGATTTTTATACACCCAATAGGGACAATACTATACTAGACTTCAGTATGAGGTATAAATTTCAACTTGCTAGGTCCACCTGTTCCTGAGAAAATCAGTGTCGTGACCAAGTCGGTTAAAAAACAATTCAATACTCAGTACGTTAATTGCCATCTATAGGTTATAATTTTGTGGGTAGTTAATAGTCTGGGTTTAAATATGCAGGCCACTTTCGCGCGGGGCCCGTAGCTATTGCTACCATTGCTACGTGGTTAATTCGGCACTAAGTAGCAGCCTGAGTTAGTCTACTTGATATAGGCCTCTCTCAATACACGCCCGATGCACTATCCCCGATTTTCTGCATCAAAAGAAACATAACAGATAACTAACTTAAAGTAGACATTACGTAAAGTAAACACGAAAACATCTTAGAGTAATTTAAGGACAAATTATGTATTACGACACCCACGAATTGAATTGCGTGTAATGCGGAGCTTAGACAACAATTGAAGCGTAACTAGTCACGTAGAGTATTACGATTCTATAAAAACTACATGTTGATGTACTTTGTATACACAAATAATACCGTTTAAAAACTAAAAAAGAACCGACTTCAATGCCGCGCTATTCATTTTCAGTACCAATTTTGAGATGTTTATCTCAATATCTCTGGAGATACTTATCAGACCTCGATAAAATTACCATGGTACCACACTTGGGATCTCTCCTTTCGAACAAAGAAATAATAATTAAAATCGGTTCATAAACGACGAAGATATCGGCGAACAAACATAAAAAAAAAGAAAAAAAATATACGGTCGAATTGAGAAACCTCCTCCTTTTTTTGAAGACGGTTAACAAGTTTAGTTTCTTAAACGCTTTTGAAGTAAGTACTTAATAAGGTTTTTGGGAACTACACACGAAAAAAAACACAATGTTTTTTTGTGAATAAAACACACTAAGTGAACTAGTAAAAGTTGTCGTGCTTTCATCATCATCATTATCGGCCCGTATCAGTCCATTGCTGGACATAGGTCTCTCCCAAGATACGCCATTGAGTCTGATCTTCGGCTCTTCTTTTCCAGTTCCCTACCTGCCGCCGACTTCACTTAAACTACAGTGTTACTTTCTACTTTTAAGATGGTGATTAATTAATGAACACTACCGTGCGCTTCTAATGATGTCGTTTCCACAATCTGTGGGATTGATCTAACATTATGAAGAGACGATGGATTTATGGCTATTCAAAATAGGAAGTGCCATTTAAGAAGTCAATAGTCCACTTGATAGTTGTGATTACGTGTGCGGTAAATAGACCACACATCCAAAGTACTAGAAAAATAGACCGGCCAAGTGCGAGTCGGACTGTAGGGTTCTGTATCACTGTAGAATTGATAAGATCGAGCAACGAATTCTAAAAAAAACACAATTCACAATTCACAATTCTTGTATTTTATAATCCCCGTAATTTTTTTTTTTATTTATTATGTAGTCATACACACACTGTGAAAATATCAAGTTTCTATTAAGTTTCATAAAATGGAGCGAAGAGTGCCAAGAAAATAGACATTTCTTGTATGGAGACTCTTTTTAATTTTTAACTTTAACTTACCTAGTTTTTTATTCGACTACGGCGAAGCAAAAGGGAGGGTTATGTTTTATTATTTGTTGTTATAGCGGCAATAGTAATGCATAATTTGTACACATTTCAAGTGATAACTATGTCGTCTGTCTGTGGACTATAAGTATTTATAGTCCTGTGATCAATGTGAAAGACGGAAGGACGGACGGGCAGCCTTTGGCTACGGCACCTTAAATAAGCAAGAAAAACTACTAAGACTTCCTTGAAGGCTTGTTAAGGTAATAGAAAACGGTAGTCTAAAACTAGGTTTGCGTGTCATGTTTCCATATTTCTAATTCTACAGATAGTAAGAAATTTTAAAGAATTTAAAATACAGGTAATTATATTATCACCGTGAGTTTTAGCTGGAATTTAAACTGCAGAGTAAGTACGTACATTTATCTATGAAATGTTATAATTATGCCCGTTTTAAGACCTTCTTTTTCACTTGGACTAAACTGTTAAGTAGGTAAGGCTTTTTGTTTCAATATTTTTGCTAGTTCAGCCGATTAAAGTAGGTATTTGTCTGCTCATAAACAATTTAAATCACTTAGAAAAGAAAGAACAACATTACTTGAACTAATTATGAACGATGTATATTATACCTACATTTTATTCACATACCTCTAGAATGAAATTAACAGTTCATTGAACTATCGATATTTGGAACTGCTCGTATAGACCAACGATGACAAATTGAAAAAGGAATGAATATCGATGCTAATTATACCCCATAGTTATGGACATCGATGCGATTAATCGAGGCTCTTCTGTAATAACCCAAGTCACAGTAAACATAGGACAGTTGGTAAACTCGCACTGTGTCGATTGTTGTCTGCAGTCACTTGTGTCTATTTCAATAAGATAAGAGAAGACTTTCGCAACTACGTGAATTCCTTAAGGTACGGACACACCGCAGCGTCCTGCGTGAGCGATCTAGACGGTGATCAGATAGCGCAGTAGTATTTGTACCGACTGGTTCACACCAAACGCGATCAGAAAACAATGGAAAAGTACTAAGATCGCGCCCGCAGATCGCAAGACGCCGCGGTGTGGCCGTACCTTTACAGCTTTAGCTGCATAGGGCCCTACTAACCGCTTTATAGATGGGTTTTGGACAATATCTCCTTTATGCACCAGTAGGACAATATTGCCTTCAAAGCTCCAGTCACTGTGAACATTTCACTTTTCACATCTAGTGTAAGTGAATTTTTCCATTCTACTTTCTAGCCTTTCTATGAGTTCTGTCTAACTGTAGATAAAACCGGTCAAGTGCACCAAGGGTTCCGTACAAACTTGTAAAACTAAGTTATAGGACAAACTTAAACATTGCCGTTCGACCCCAAGACACGTTTATTGCACCAACTGCAAATAATAAGTTTGTGGCAATATATTCGCGTTTTTTAATACATATGACTAGGTACATATTTACGGTTTTCAGATTATTTCCTTTACATGTATTGTAAGACATTACTTTTTTATTATAAAAACTCACGTTCATTTTAAACTTATAGATTTAAAAACGGGAATTTAACGTGACTTACGCGATGTCGATATAGCGATCGAAATATGTTTCGGCCTCATCCGGAGGCCTTCTTCTGGATCTTGAGTGCGGGGCGCTCGCCGACGCGTTCAACCTCGCACTCAAGATCCTGAAGAAGGCCTACGGATGAGGCCGAAACATATGTCGATCGCTATATCGACATCACGTAAGTCACGTTAAATTCCCGTTTTTAAATCTATAAGACATTACTTCATGCAAAATTTTATGATTCTAGGTCAACGGAAAGTACCCTATAGTTTTTATTTCCCCTGTGAAATCACATTAAATTGGACGACGTAAAAGGTGTCTTTTGATTGTATTGACTTAAAAGTTTGATTTTTTCACAGCTGAAAGAGACTGTAAAATCGAGTATGTACTTAATGTAAATTTCAACTTTATACCTCTACGTGTTCCTCAGAAAAAGGGTCTTGACAGACGGACAGACGGACAAGCGGTCTACAAAGTGATCCTAAAAGAGCTCCTTTTTTGAGGTATAAAACCCTAAAAAGGTACACTTCAATACACCTTTACGGTCTAATTAAAAGCTCCGAAGCAGATAACAAATGAACATAAATCTCAAGCAATAAATAATCTAGCATAGAGCTACTAGTTTCATCATTCTTTCTCTTCTCGCTCAACTGTGTGATTAATAAGGCTTGATTAATCGTCATGTGACATACTACATTTTCCGGGTGCCGAGAATTGGTCCACATATGGGCATAAACCGAGCCATGGAATTATCTTGTCTCAACAAGGAGGTGTCTTAATGAGCGCAAGAGCGTGAAGCCAGCAGTGGGTTAATACCTTATAATTTTAAATTACTCGAAGTTAGAATTAGGTTGAAGACGCCTATATAATTAAACTAAGTAATTATTTATTGTTCATCATTTTACTAATGACTGTAGTATGGCGTATTTTTTATATCTTATAGGCTAGCGTTTGACAACTATCTGGCCTGGAGGTAAACGATGATGTGGTCGAAGATGGTGAACACGCAGGCCTAGAATACGCTGACTCTCAAGGGATGTGTGCTGCTGGAACACCGTAAAGTCATGGTGGCAGATTTTCTCCTTGATGGTGGAAAGCTACTTTTTGCTAGCAAGACAGCGGAACATTGACATAATATGCACGTACCGCCTGTAGAGGTAGACGAATTCCCGTGCTAAGATATTAAACGGTTACCTTTCGCTTAGAAGTCAAGCCATTAATTTTTTACGCTGTCGGGTCTCTTGCGGCGAATTATTTTTTATAACATTTTGTTATTACCTAATGGTAAGCGCCGTAAGCGATCACATATTTTTTTATTTACTGACAGACAAGTGCTTGACCACTATGTGAGGGCCCGGTGGCGTAATCGGGAGAACGTTCGGCTTTGATGCCGTGGTACCGAGTTCAAACCGCCGTGCACCAATGGATTTTTCTATAGAAAGATTTATGTGCGCTTCTCACAGTGGCCCTCCGGTGAAGGAAAACATCGTTAAGAAACCAACAACCCCCGCATGGTGGTAGGACACTATCTAGTGTCCGCCTGGCCAGCTACCACCCTCAAGTTAGAAAATCTGTCGCCAAAACATCTAATGTGTTCCGGCAGCTATCCTTGAGAGCCAGTTCCCATTCTAGGCCTAGCGTGCTTACCAACTTCGACCGCATCATCACTTACCAACAGGTGAGATAGTGGTCTAACGCAAGCCTATAACATATTAAAAAAAAAACTCACCTGATGTTCAGTCATAAAAATATGAATAGAACGTTATTTATGCACTCGCCCGCTCCTTATTATCATAATATCCATTTAACCCATCTTTCATTACCTACTTACTTGTAGATTGCGCGGTGTTTACAACATCTGAGTTAAATAAAGATACCTAAACATCATTTTGTTGATTTGTTTATTAGATCTATTTCAAAAATGTTGTACATAGAACCCAAAATTTACCGAAAGAGAGTGAGAGAGATACTTTTAAAGCCAACAAGGGAAAAGTGAAGCAACGATAATTCAAACCAGATCCATTCCAGCATACATGAAGTTAAGCTGTGTAATTTACAACCACATTAACTTAGACTTCACTTGAAAATCCAGAAGCACACAAAGAGCTTAAACAAAAATACCTAAACCAATGAGTAATGTTTTTCTTCAACATAAAATCAATGCGTAGGAAGCAATTTAAAGGCAATAAATAACACGAGATATACATTGATAGCCCTCACACAATGCTTATTTTTATTGATGCTGTTTCTTCCTAGTGGTGACCAATACCTGAACAAATAAATATGTCCTTGAGCAAACAAAGGAATATAAAGATGCAGTTAAAATATGACTTTGGTCTTAAGCCATAAATGATGCTAGCTAACTACGTAGTATCTAAATATAGGATTATAGAGGATAAGGTAAATCTATTTTCAACAGACTTAAAAGTAAGAGTGGATCTGAATTCGACTGTATTTTTCCTCCGAACTGTTACATTATTTTTTTTCGTTTAGTTCCATTGTAATTTCATCGAGATCTGATGAGTATCTCCAGAGATATGGAGATAAACACCTCAAACTTGTATTTTAAATTACTTATGCAATATAATTTCAAATCTTTTGAAAGTCGTTTATTCACTAACTCTTGACGATATTGTACTTTAAAGGCGTCGTCATCAAAACTGCTAATCAATTTAATTTCAGAATTAACTTAGACATTTAAATAGACCGAGGGTAAACTTTTGAAAATTGGCCATATTTTTGAATATCATATTTGCACAGAAAACGAGAAAGTGAATGTTACCTATAATTTCTAATATTTTTAGCAATCTACCGCAAATTACCTGAAATTACCCTAGTCACAAATCACACTAAAAACAGTCGTAAATCTGCAACTGTCAAACGAAAACAAATTTATTATCCTGCAAAACCGCCGCTTTCGTTTACAAGAGGTACGATCGCAGAAATTAAAATTATAAATAAAAAAAATAAAATTAATATTGCATTCATTAAAAAGAGAAAGAGGCGTTTAGCGTAGTCAAAACGGGCGAGCGAGGTGTTGTAAAAATGTTAATAGCTAATTTATGGTTATAGAAAATTGGACGACAAGATGGTAGCAAAGGAGTTATGACGAATGTCATTAAGTAAATCGATTACCAATGATCATAATCGAGTAGCTTTCTAATGAGTATTAGATTGAATAACATTGACATATGAATAGGTAACTGGAATTGAATGGCTACTGGATATTTATGACGCGAGCAATGGTTACAGAGAGATAGTGGTACCTAAATATGAGTTTATATTATCATTGATTCATTCTCTTTTACGATGTGCTGTAAAATTAACACAGAAGAAGCTTTAAAGTTAATTTGTAATTCTAATTTCACTGTGGAATAAGATATAGAGTAGAGATTCACAAAAATATTCAATATTGAAGAGCGATTTCGTTATCGTACGAGGTAAATATCTTAACAAACTGCTATAGTTACTGTTATTGTACTCAAATTATTACTAGCCTGGATCTGATCAGAGATCTAATCAGAGACCACCGAAAACAATGGGAGTAAAAAGTGCGGTATATCTATCCCCTATGAAAGATAACCAAAATTATATGATGAAGCTGTTAATGTAGTAAATAATAAAAACGCGGCAATTGCCCAATAGATAAGGCGTCAGCCTGGCGATCGAGAGGTTGTGAGTTTGATCGCCGCCCATTGCACTATTAACATGAACCCTCTCCAGATACAAGCATATTTAGCTTAGTTGAAGGGTTTAACATAAATACTAGTAATGTGCAACCCACATTGCTAGTAAGCTTTAAAAAAATATATTGACTATACTGACTACCCGACATTAGGCGCGTCCACACAGAGCGAGCCGCCTCGCGAGGCATGTAGCGATGGGTCATACTTAATAAATCCAGTACCAAGGCTACTTAGTACGACAACCGTCAACTACTAGGGCTGAAAACCAGGGCTCAAAATACTTTCAAGTATTTATCGAGCCCGTTTAAATACTTGCATAGGAATTTAATACATGCATTGACATAATAGAGGTGAATATCGTGTGTATAAAAATGAAATACTTTCAAGTGTAAGAATCAAAAATACTTGCATAGAAAATTAACCTTTATTTTTGTCGGAATAAGGCGTAATATAGCATTCACAATAAAAAAAACTTAAGACTTGCAAGTTGCAAAAACCTTCAAAGTATTTCGTAGGATACGGGCGCGCCCGATTCGACTGAGCCTAGCCGAAATACTTGCATAGGAATTTGATCCATGTTCTAAAGAGAATAGAAGCGAATATCGTGTGTTAAAAAATAAAATACTTCCAAGCATAGCAATTGAAAATACTTGCATAGAAAATTGACTCATATTATTTATCTAAAATAAGGCGCAATATAGCGTTACATAAAAAAAACTTCCAAGTTAACGAGTGAGTCGCCGAATAAAATACTTTTAAGTCTTGCAAGTCTTTAAGGTCGGACCCTGGTTGGCGTACTTGCAAGCATAAACCAGGTTTTAAACCCTGGTAACGTAAATATGTACCTTCTTTAGCTCAAAGGCGCCTCAGTCGTTTGCCGCGCGCACTCTGGACGCTCGCGTATTTTGTTTCGTGCCTCGCTCGAGCATAATACGAATTATGCCATGATGTCTTATTTGCCAACTGAACGAACGAACAAAATGGCTCGGGCTTGCCGCGCGCGGCAGCCTCGCGATGATTCCGAGGCTGCCGCGCTCGTTCGGGGTTAGTTTCCTCGCGCGGCAAATGCCTCGCGAGGCTGCTCGCTCTGTGTGGACGCGCCTATTAAAAGGCATAATTGTTTGAAACCTGGGACCACCATCCAATACAATTAAGATGTATGTCATTAGATAGGTTTTTTTGATTGTACCAAATATTGCATCGAGACTTATGTTGTAACAACCGTCCATTCAGAGATTTTTTCTACTCTGTTGCAAGGTCTGCCCAAGGTATTCGTGAACAAACTCTAGAGGAACTCCGATAAGGGCAATCAGTTCCGCAATAACATGCTCGTTGACAATGATCTTCTTTTTGTCCAGGTTCATCCGGAGACAGATGAGTGCAGAAGAATCAGCGATGTACCAACTTTTATCTATATAGAGCCATTTCCCATTCTAGGCCTAGCGTGCTTACCATCTTCGACCGCATCATCACTTACCAACAGGTGAGATAGTGGTCAAACGCTAGCCTATAAGATATATAAAAAAAATCTTATATGATTTAAAAAATCATAATCAATGAATACATGTTGTCTTCAATGGAAAATGAGCGGAGGTGAGCCCTTTTTGTGTGTACCCATAAACTTTTCTGTTATTATTTTTCCTCTGCAACATTGAGATAAAACATCTTTATTATTTTTACCTTTACATCAGTATCTATATTCATAAGTATCATATCTATAAGTAGTATAACTCCTAATAGACTTACAACAAAGCTGTCATAACAATAAATTGTTCAAACTGAAAAGACCTAACCAACGACATACATCTTATTGCTAAGAGTGGTACTGTACCAATTTGCCCATTGTCCCTAATAGCGTCAGAAGAGAAGAAGAGTATGAAGAGAAATCATAGAAATTAATTTTCACTTCCAAGATTTACAACATAGGAAGTCTATCTTAATTGTCTGTTAGCTAGACAATAAAAATCTTTGAGTGCACAATTACAATGCCAGTTTAAATCTCCTAGAATGATTTAACTGGACAAATCGAGAACTTTCGGTTTCCATTTCAATAAGTCTTGAACCGGTGTTGTAAGGTGCTGGCTTATTCATTGCTATAATTGATTTAATTAATTGAATTTCGTTTCATTTGAATACGCAATTAAATAAATATCCGTTTGAAAGAGTTTGAAATTCGAAGGCCGGTTGTGGTTTTATATTAGGAAGCAGAGTCAAAAAATCGAAAGTAATTAGAAGCAATATTAATTTTAGACTATTGGCTTACACGCTTGATTAGGTTTCTAATTTTTTTACTGACAGAGACATCGTCGCTTCTGGGTGATGGCAATAGAAATCTCATGACAATTCTTAATTTGATATCTTCTGCGTCCACAAACATTTGAAAACTAACAGTAAATTTTATTTGCTTGTTACCGATGCTTAACCATTTTTAATGTAATTTCAAAAACATGTTGTATGACTGGCATGTAAATTAAATTTAATAATCTCAGTTCTGCATTTAATATTAACCGAATAAGAAAACATAGACATATATTGTAATATATGTCTATGTTTTCTTACTAACGACTTTCATTTAAAGGCCTTCTAAATGTACTGCCTTTTAAATGTACCTTCAAATGTTCCAATTTTTTTGATATTTCTACCACACACTGAGAAAAAGAGAAAATAATCACGCCCTACTGTCCAGCTGTTATTTGATCAATTTGTAATATACCCTGTATGTGCAGGAGATGCATATATCAGGTTGATTGGTGAGCTTTGAGAGAAGTCTATTATTATGACCAGCAATAGGGGCTATAGAATAATCAAGTTAAGAATTAGTAATGCTATGCGTTGATCTTAAGTATATTTGATGTAAATATAGAAAAAGTAGCGAATATCATCAAAGCGTTAGATATAATTAACAAAAACAGGAGAAAATATCTCACGATATTAAAACGCGGGTCTTAGATATTACACCTTCATTGTTACTATGAAATCTATTGAGACTCGCAAAAACTGAGAAAAGAACAGAAATAGAGAGTTGTGTGTGAAATTCAGAATAGTAGCGTTTACTTTATAGGATATTTAAGTATAGGTTGATGATGATGTTGAAATGCGTAGGTATTCAAATAGTGCCTTGATACAGAATGTAAGCTTTGCCTTTTAAGTTTAAAATAAAAATTAAAACACAACAGTGCTAAACTGATAAAGTGGCTCATTAATATACGAGGCAAAACTTTGCCACTTTCAAAGAAATTTATGCAAGTCCTAGCCAATGTTCCATTCATGACGTTCTTAACATTAATGCAAATAAATACTACACCGTTCACCAATCAACTACAAATTGGTGTTAATTGAAGTGTTAAATATTCAGCACACAAAATCAAAGCTGTTAATGACACATTCAGTGATCAAGCAAGCCAAAGTGCATCATCTTACGCAAGATGGCGCCAAGATCTATTGAAAATCACAGCGCGCGCGCACGTGTTCACGGCTCATTAGTCGGTAATGTCATATGACAATGTTAGCATTTAGCGCTTTGTAGGCGCGTGACAGGTGAGTTTATGGTACACTAGTTACCTTGCCTGGCTTTGTTTGTATTAAAACGTTACAAAAATTAATAAAAATATCAGATCTGTGGATTATAAAGACGTTTTCATATTATTTTCTACCATTGCCACCAACTTTCATTATAATTTTTTCTTTATATATTTTAAAGGTGTTTGACCACTATTTCACCTAGCGATGATGTGGTCGAATATAGTAAACACACTAGGCTTAGAAAAAATTATAATATATTAGCTTAATTATTATTCAGATTCTTAAAAACTTTCAAAATAAATATCCTCGAATACGATTACACCTTACTTGAACATTTAAATAACAAATCTCGCTTTAATTCTACGTAACATTCTAAAATAGTATCGGATTTTCTCGACCGCTTATTGGGACATGGTAACTCATAAGTCGCGGTAAACTTTTGCTAACAAGCTGTTTAACATTTTACTAACTTGGGTATTATTAATTCCCTTTGGCAAAGGTCAATAGGGAAGTCGGAGTACTTGGTGAAATTTCACATGGAAATATACTGTGAACTTTGTAGGAATATGTAATTAGTTAGAAAAAATATTATTTACACATTATTTATTAAATTATATATTATATGATTCAATCAAATTATGTAAGGAAATGTGATTTCAGAGCAAGTTTTTGCTCCATTATTGTGCATTTTACTTTTAAAAATCGTACCATCTCAAGAGCAAGTCGACTGGCTTTTCAGACAACCCACTGTCTCGCGGAGTTAATATGTTAATGCGCCTGAGTCACGATTCCCGAGCACTTGACATTGTTTACGATGCACTTTTGACACATTTACCTGTAGACTTCGTGATTCGGGTTGATAGTAGTAATGTACAAGCCTTGAGAGAGAGATGGGGTAATGTTTTGTAACACTCTATTTACAAACAATAAAGGCGTTATCGTCAAAGGCACGCTAAAATCTTGGAAGCTAAATTAAAACCACATCCTAACGTTCGGTTGGACTCAAATTGATATACACTGTACTTGTGTATCTTCGGTGAAAATGTAACAATATGGTTACATCGACTTCGTAATGGCAAACAATAGGAAGTCGAATTTGATTTAAGTAGTATGTATTGATATCCTTATAACTTTTTATTACACATGATAACGAGATTACTAATAATTTCATTTTCCTTTAAGGGACGCGACGTCGTCGGCAAGTACTCCGCACTCTAGAGTTTGACGAAAACTGCTTAATGTTAACAATTTGTCGATCACTATATAAATGTCACAGCCAAACTGTTCAATTAACAGCCTAGCCTTTTTACTAAACGGCACCGTTCAACTAGCGGTCCGAATGATATTCAGCCGTACCGATTGTAAGACATCACATAAATTCACGTTTACTAATTTAAGTAAAAAAACGCAACTTACGGTAACTGTAAGTAAATTCTGCAAACTGAGATCAAAAGCCCGTAGTCAAAATGTACTTTTTACTTTTTTTGCTTTCGGCAGCTTAACAAGCTCAATAAAATTAATTATAGTTTTTAAATTTTTTTTATAGCTGACCTAAACCCGCACTTTACGCACGCTTTTCCGTGACTTTAGCAGGCGTTTAGCAACCTCGCTGCGCTCGGGTGCAACTTCACGCGGTGCAATAATCGACTACTTAAGTCACACATATCGTAATATACTATTTCCACAGAGAGAAGGAGAGAGAGAGAGAGAGAGAGAGAGAGAGAGAGAGAGAGAGAGAGAGAAATATTATGTCAGTACAAAAAGGTTTAACGTTTGTAAAGCTCTCGACAAAGTCGTTACCGTTTTCTCTTATCGATAAAATCGTTCGTTATGGTCCTCAGTGATCGATAAAGATAAAATCTATCCAATAATCGTTGTAATAACATTGTTGTAAATTTTATAGCTCTATCAAAGGTCTAAGTCTAGAAAGTGTGGTGGTTATAAGATTAGTTATGTGTTGTGGATAACTCGTACAACAAGATTTTAAAGTGATTCGTTAGTTGGACCACACGTATTTGTTGAGCTTGACTAAATTCAGTAGTCACGATTCCATTTTAGACCGCACCATCTCTTATAATCAGATTAGATAAGAGTTGAGGTGGCGTAATCGGGATAACGGTCGCCTTTGATGCCGTGGTACCAAGTTCAAACCGCCGTGCACCAATGAATTTTTCTATAGAAAAATGTATGTGCGCTTTTCATAGTGGCCCTCCGGTGAAGGAAAACATCGTTAGGAACCAACAACCCCCGCATGATGGTAGGACACTATCTAGTGTCCGCCTGGCCAGCTACCACCCTCAAGTTAGAAAATCTGTCACCAAACATCTAATGTGTTCCGGCAGCCATTCTTGAGAGCCAGTTCCCATTCTAGACCTAGCGTGCTTACCATCTTCGACCGCATCATCACTTACCAACAGGTGAGATAGTGGTCAAACGATAGACTATAAAGTATTTAAAAAAAAAAAGATTGTGGTAAAGAGCTTGTCTATTCGAAATAAATAAATATATAAATTCTTGGACTTCGAATAATAGCGCCCTCTTGGAGAACTAAACTTCTGCATCAGTGACCTCTAATTTGATAGCTGTTTTACGTATATTTGTTGTATGTATCGAAGGATATGCAGCTATTAGTACAGCAGCAGCTGTCTACTACTCTCTTTGAAACAGCGTTTTTGATATTGACAAAAATTTACGTTAGTATCGAAATCAAAATCAATATTATTAAATTTATGATGCCACGCAGCGCAATTATGTCTCAAATCGATTAAAATCTGTACAAGCTTCATAGTATTCACAAGAATTCTAATAACTGGTATTTTAGGCTTAGTAGCTTTTACTTTAACAGACCTAAATTCTTTTAAAATTATTATATGAACAGTCTGACATTTTATTCATAGTTTATAGAATTTTATTCAATGTAAATATAGTTGAAAACTTATCTCTTCAAACAAAATCTAAAGTCAGACCTCCACAGATTATCTGCTAAGATAGCAAAACGGTTTAGATAATAAGCCCACGCATCTCTCGGGGTATCTGCACCGGTGGCTATTAACGGGATGTTTCGAGATATAGGAAATAATGGTAATGATATTTTTACTCGGTATCGGATAACGGATATTCAGTGTTATTGCATAACTAAATCAGAGTATATGTGCGATTCGGGTTGATATAGTAGACTCACTGTTTTATTCATGCAGACACAGAATAAATAATAGTACTACGGTACACCTACGTATATATAATAGTATAACGGTATAGTACTATTACTATATATATACTATATACTATAATCATTTTATGCTGGTGGTAGAACCATATATATCGATTTTTCGCCAGAATTGGTACCACAAAGTGGCTTACCTTACCACCATACTATTCATTATTCTGTGCCACCATCAAGGAGAAAATCTACCGTCATAACCGTACTGTGTTCCAGCAGCACATAACCCTTGAGAGTCAGAGTATTCTAGGCCTAGTGTGAT
Organism: Cabera pusaria; assembly: GCA_954871355.1. Lineage (NCBI taxonomy): Eukaryota > Metazoa > Arthropoda > Insecta > Lepidoptera > Geometridae > Cabera > Cabera pusaria. The sequence continues at coordinate 23,658,260 of OX940892.1, forward strand.
TACCATCTTTGGCCTCATCATCGCTTAACACTTGGCGAGATAGTGGTTAAACGCTTATACGGTAAAAAAAAACTCAATCTCTATGTTGCCAATTACAAGGATGCTACGCTTCAAACAATAACTAGGTGAAAGGATCCGGTCCATTTCAGCACAAATGTTTAGGTTTTCACCTGAACGCTGATCGTTAAAGAAAGATCATTGATGCAAGAATTTAAGCCGTTTCTTGAAACCACCCACTGAGCATATGGCTAATCGGTCCAACTAGAATTACTAGAATAATCAAGACAAGATGTCATCTTTATTCAGGTCACGGTATCTCTAAGCACTCTACTACAGCCTACGTGGGCATCTACAAGATGGCAGCACTGACATAGCACATTTGTACTTAGCAGCATTAATTAGAGCTTCACAGCTGCGCGCCTACTCACGCCTAGAAAGTAGACTCTAGTACAGATCGGCGTTTCCTGCCATTTCATTAGGATAACAGTGAATGATTTTTATTGCCAGGTACTGTGGTTGTTACTTTGATTGGACCGTTTCTTATTAATAAGAATGTGTAAGTATCAAATTTGAATATTAAAAATAAACGGCTTTAAACGCTTAAGTTACCATGATTCCGATCTCTAAACTCTAAAAAAAATTATTTTTTACAATCTTTTATTTAACTTGCAATGTATGTATGTTTGTATGTATGTATGTATGTATGTATGTATGTAAGTATGTATGTATGTATGTCACTATGTACTATGCATAATGACATATATATCTCATTATTTACTAAAGTCATTGGCTTTATGTTATGAACATAATTAAAGAGTGAAGTGCGTAAAGTACAATATTCACATCTATAGCACTGATTGGCTTTAATCATTATTCGTTTTTCCAATTTTACGCGTATGTTTAAATCAAGTAATTGTTTTTGTATGTTATTTATTGCTAGTAAAATAGTAGTCAAGAATTGAGAGTCTATCAAAGGCACAAATTGCTAATACAAAGTATAGAGATTGCTTGAAGCATTAAGTTTTATGTAATTTTGTGTGAAGGCGTGCACTCAACTCTCTGAAATATGACTTTCTTTATGTTCTCTAAATGCTGTTTTATTTAAAGACTCAATCTTTGCATCAAAGCTTGTAATATAGCCTAGGCTTAACATATATATGTTAAGCCTAGGCTATATTACAAGCTTATATTGAACTTGCCCTGTTAGTATGTATGTATGTGCGGGTCAAATCTTGGATGCTAAATTAGAACCTCTGCCAGACGTTCGATTGGACTCAAATTTGGTACACTTTCGTACCTTCGGTGACAATGCAATAATATGGTACCATAAAGCTAACCTGACGATGTAAGATGAAATCTGTAATAGGTAGACGTCATCGCTTACAGTCAGGTGAGCGTCGACCTTATATCCTATAATTTAAGATCGTTTAAAAAACTAAAAGAACCGACTTCAAACGTCTCGCTATTCAAAGTAGCCAGTATACGTAGTAACTATTACATAAACTGTGCCAGTAGTTAGTAGTAACTAGTAAGTCCTCGAGATATGTAAATGCGTCGTAATACAAATGGTGATATAATATAATATATAAATTTAAATGGGACCACCTGTGAAGGGTACCCTTTGAAACAAAAAAATAGTCTTCCAAATCGGTTCAGGCATCTTCGAGTAATCGGTAAACATACATACATACACAAAAATTAAAAAAAGATTCCGACGAATTGAGAACCTCCTCCTTTTTTGTGAAGTCGGTTTAAAGAAACAATGGACAACTTCTAAAGGCAATCTCCTTCAGACCTTTTCATGGACAGTATCAAAGCTTACATCAAACGCGTATTATTTTATCACAGCTCTAACTTCATTACTTTTATCGATCGATATACATAGATATCCAGATCCCTGGGCCATTCCATACCTTCGAAGGCTTGTCAACTAAACTTTAAGATATTTTGATCATTGTTTAAATAACATTACTTCTTCCGTTATGTGATTGTTGTGGCTTTTATAAGCCATTATTAAATAGCTTGCACAACACAAATGATAAATTACATAATGAGATGGTGCCCAGCTCAGTTTCTTAACATGATCATTAATTAGAAGATGTAAGAACAGAGGTGGTGAAAGCATTGTCTTTACTTTGTATTGGCTAGTGATGGGGTTTCCGGACACAATTTAATTTGTATTATAATACTTTAATTTAAATTTTGAAAACACTCCCGACTAATCTATGTATAATCTATTCATTGAGACCATTCCACTGAGCCTTATCACGACATCTTATCTGTAAGTTAGTAGAGAATGGCGTAATCTATAGATTCCAGCAGTCCCAGCATCAGATCAATGCTACCATGTTATTGCAATATCATTAAAGGAAGAAGGGTACTAAATTTCGAATTAATCAGATCAATTAAAGTTGATCTCATAGCATCACCAACTAAAAAAAAGCTCATAGTCTTAAAACGGCTAAACGAATTTTCATGAATCAAAGCTAAGAACATTCTCGATTAAGACACCTATCAAATAAAAAAACAACTAAATCAAAATCGATTCATTCTTTTGGGCGCTACAATGCCACAGACAGACACAGAAACACAGATACATACGTCAAACTTATAACACCCCTCTTTTCGTCGGGGGTTTAAAAAGTAGAGGTGCCCTCTGTTTCACCCTCGAGAAATTTCAGATTCTATTCTTTTTCAGCTCTCTAAATTAATTTTGCTTATTTTATAAGCTATTTTTTGTCTTTTTATCCATCAGAAACCTACCTGTTTAATTTTGTTAGTTGAATAGTTTTTGTGATATCGTGTTTTATTTTTAATTTTAGACAGAAGTCATGTTTAGGTTTTAAAGACAAACATTTTTAAAAGGCAAGTGAATATTATTGATACATTGAATATTGATTATATTGAATATAATTTACAGTAGGTACTGTTATTTTTTAAGGTGTGGTGATATAAAACGTAATAAGTCATTAAAGACCTAATTATACTTGACCAGCCAAATTTTAATTATGCTTAGCCAAGAACGATCTAGGTGAAAACATGTTTGGGTTATAGACTTAAAATACTAAACTTAAAAGACTTAATAAAATCGGGTCTTCGTTATGTTGCTACAATCTTACACAGTACACAAAGGCTTTCAACATTATTTACGTAGATTTTGGATAATTAAACATAACAAATAAATATATTATGCAAAAGTCTAATACAATACCATAATCTAGTAGATTAATAGGTAATTACTAAAGTCACAGAATAATTAATAGTACAAGTAAGTTGCCTAAGTCAGTTGTCTCGACATAGATACCCATATTACGACTTATCGCTTTGTCGACTTATCGCTAATAAAATCTCTCCCAGTCCATGAAGAAGAAAATATTTATAATGAGATGAGCAAGGTATTATATTATAGAAGGAAGTAATTTTTTTTTTTCGCAATGTGGGTTGCACATTACTAGTATTCTTGTTAACCCCTCCAACTAAGCTAGATATGCTTGTGTCTGGAGTGGGTTCACGTCAATAGTGCAATGGGTGGGGTGGGATTCGAACTCACGACCTCTCGATTGCCAGTCCGACACCCTATCCATTGGGCTATTGCCGCCTTAGTAATGATAATTATGAGTATTTATTTAAATAAGTTCTAACGATATAATAATTAGTAACAACAACTAGGCAATAAACACAAAGTTTGACAAAAAATGTTTGGGGTAGAAATGCTGCAGCTATTATTTCAGAACTTCAAACCGCGTCGGCATAAGTTCTGTTCGTGACATCTCTAGTATTATGGTTTAGGATATCACACCGTTGACGTGGGAAGACCGTGGGCGGACGTAGGCTGTGCATAATTACTCTAACCACCGTACCAAGACCTACCCCACTTCCTTATTTGGTATCTAACAGGGCTAAAAAGACGTCACCTAAAATGAACCCGCGGATCAATTTATACTGGGGTCGTGGCAGGAACAAAAGACCGTTAATTTGCCCGGAATCGAAATTACCTCGTGCCCGTGAAATTGATTCGATTTTCGTCTAATCGATGAATGATGTCCATTGAGTCGCGTGGAATCGATTTTCTCGACCCGATTTCTGTCACAAAGAAAACCGGATTATTAGTGCAATACCTGATCATTTTGAAATAATCATTTAGGGATCTAATTTGTGTATCGAATGTTCAGTTTTATTGAAGTTGCGGTTCTAATTTTCGTCAGAGTTTCTAAGTATCCAATCAATAGACAAAATCACACCCGCACAACATAATCTTCATTACTAAGAGTGAAATAATACGTTATATTATTTATATTTGTAACTGACTTAAAAAAGGAGGAAAAACTTAGAATTTCGTGATTAATAACCAATTTAGAAAAATCTTTCTTTTGTTTGCGAGGGTTTTCCCGTCTAGGCTCATTGTAAATATATCGAGATCTGATAAATATGTCCAGTAATATGCAGATAAACACCACTAACAAAACAAAAACTAAAAGAACCGACTTCAAATGCCGCGCTATTAATTTTCAGTACCAAGTCTCATCTCCAGAGACATATCCAGAGAGATGAGTATCTTTTGAGATATGGAGATATGTTTATCTCCATACCTCAGGAGATACTCATCAGATCTCGATATATTTACAATGGGACCATGACTCCTTTTTTGAAGTCGGTTAATGACTGGTGCGTTATTTGAAGTCGATTTTTTCCGTTTTTTAAACGATCTTAATGATATTACAATATTAATTTTTCGTAAAGCAATACCCTAAGAGCCTTATATTCCTGTATAGATATACACAGCAATATGAGCTCAAAATAACGTAAGCTCGACTTGAACCCAAGTTAACTAGATTCATTAATAAGGAAATAAGTTAGTTAACACTAAAAGTCAGCAGTAGACAGGGGGAACCTATAACTGTGTTATTTAATATCTATAAACTTAAGTTTTGGTCGGTTAACTCGATAGCACGTAGAGTAGTAACGAGTGGAAATTCAAGTAGGTTTTGTAGTTAAACTTCAACTGGTTCTATAAGATATTTCTTTCTTTGTTGCCTTAATCGGCAGGAAAAAACCTTTTTACGCTTACATCATTCGCAAATATTTATTTATTTGATTAAGACGATTTTTAGGGTTCCGTACCCAAAGGGTAAAACGGGACCCTATTACTAAGACTCCGCTGTCCGTCTGTCTGTCTGTCTGTCTGTCTGTCCGTCTGTCACCAGGCTCAGATCTCATGAACCGTGATAGTTAGACAGTTGAAATTTTCACAGATGATGTATTTCTGTTGCCGCTATAACAGCAAATACTAAAAACAGAATAAAGTTAAAAATAATACAGGGTCTTCATACAAGAAACGTGTTTTTTTCGGCATTTCACGCCATCTATGAACGCTTAGTTAGGTAAATGTCCCATAGAAGGTGTTATATTGAAACTTCAATCCCTAACACCTTTGTTAGATGTTAGATGGCGTTACAAGAAATGAAATGTTTATTAATTATTATTTTTTGCTGGCGAAAAATTATAGTAGTATTTTTTGCTAGATCTTATAAAATACTGTAGTGTGGTACGGAACCCTACTAGTGCGAGTCCGACTTGCACTTGGCCAGTTTTTTCAGACTTTTACTCGACTGGATTGCATTTAATTATTTTTATTTGTGGAAAGTTTTAAATATAAAGCTGCTGAATAAGGCTAAACTAGTTAATATTAGTCACATATTAACGGAAGTAACGTTAATATCATGTTGTTTAACTATATAAAGAACTAGCTGTGCCCTGCGGCTTCGCCTGCGTTAAAAAGTATCTATAGCCTAATTCATGATACTGGCTATCCCTGTGCAACATTTCAGGTAAATCGATGCAGCCGTTTGACCGTGAAGAAGTTGCAAAGAAACAAACAAATAAACAAACTGACTTTCGCATTTATAATATTGGTGTTGATTGGTGTTGATCTATCTATACAGTTTGGGGAAAGTTCAAGTATAAGTTTTTACATTTTATTGAAATTAATGATGGCAAAATTTACTTTCAAGCAAGACATAATTATAGGTATCAATTTTATTTTTTGCACATTTTGCACTTAAATAAAAAAATACACTACATACCGGATATTAAATTATATCGAACGTGGGCTCGGCCAGTTAATAAATGTCACTTTGAAAATGCTTTACGATCGAAAGTTTGAGTCCATGAAATGATACCTAGAGGCTAGACCATGTAGAGACAAGTATTTAGCAACAAAGCTTTTTTTATGTAACTACAGACTATGGACCAATCCTCCTAAAACAGCCGTTAGCAATGACAGTTAACAAGTTCATTGACATAGGATCGACATTGATGACGCAAATCTTGAGGGTGCGTGTACACTAACCAATCTTGGCTTTAAGGCTGAAAAATGTGGCCTTAAAATACGAGTCCAGTAACAGGTGATGGTCAAGAAGATCCTCTTTATGAAGTTTGTTTTTTTGATATGGTGCCTGCTCGTAAGCACCATGAATGTTGTGATGCGTTGGAGTTTGTGGATACCCTTTTTAAAAGATCCCATCTTAAAGCTAGAAGGAAAGATCGCGGCGGGCAGATCATTCCACATCTTACAGGTACGCGGTAAAAATCCTCGGTTTAAACGGGTAGTGCGAGACGTCCAGGTCTGTAAGATGTGAGAGTGAGCTTTTTGACGGTGCCGAGCATTTGAAACTTTATAAACAATTTTCACTTTAAATTCAAAATTGAGGTCTGACACAGAATTCTTGATATTTGAGAAGTAATTTTTATTAGCTAGGAGCATAATAAATGTATCACTAACACATATACAGACATTAAAAAAATCTTTGAATGGGACAATGATTCGTCATCAAAATATTATGATTGAATTAGTACATACCAACTAATGATCAATTAAACGATGACTATAGCATCTAAATTGATTAATTTTCCTTATACGTTTATCAAGTATGCGGTCTTCCTGCAGATACTCTGTTTAGTATCGAGAGTATTAAAATAAATAAGCCTAATATTCGAGAATTTTCTGATCTAAAAAGTGCACAATGACCCTACAGTATCGATACTCGTAGATAACTAGTTAATCGCTAGTTGTATAATCGCGCGATGCCCTGGAGAGATATCTCGATAAGTCGGACTCAGCAGACGTGTTGTAGGCGTTATCGATTTTACTATCGCTCGTTTGGTCTGGTTCTACTATTATGACAAGCGTCTGATTTGGCAAGGCTTTGCCTATCCTTTGTTACAAAGGATTACGTAGGTGCTAGGATAACAGCATCATAAGAATAGGCAAAGGAAACGTTGTGTGTATGTAAGAGGAAAAGTTATGGTTTGATTCAAAGCGTAAATAGAGCGTCTTGGGAAATTACAGGTGATGTGATACTATAGATCTTTATAAGGTCTCATAGTGCTCGCGTACGCATAGTGTAATTCATACCAATACTATCAATACAATGACTACTAGTGTCAAATTTACCGCTATGCGGTCATCAAAATCTTCATAAATACAAGCCAAGTCAAAAGTCAAAAGTCAAAGCATTTATTCAGTATATGGGCAAATTAAAAATTTGCACTTACACACGTCAAATTACATTAAATAGATAGATCATATTCAATAAAAAATATTATAGATATAACAGAAACATAACTTATTGCTTTGAATTTACAAAAAAAAAAACAAAGGTATTGAGCCATTCAGCTTTCATCTAGACGTCGAACGTCACACTTAAAACACATGTTTAATTCCCCTGATTAATGTAGGGTTGCCAACCGTACTATTACGTGCACCCGTAACCCAGTGCATGTTTCAGTAATTCAGACAATTTTTCTCCAAAAAATTGTGAAATAATGAAATATAATAAATAGATAAAACGCAGACTAATTGCAGTACAAATCATAATCGTATGTCAACCCAGCCAATTCTTACCACGATACTGTCCATACAAGGGTTGTCTGGAAGAGATCGCTCTAAGCGATAAGACCGCCCATTGTAATACCATGGACTTTAAATTGTTTGTATACAATGTTACTGTGCTGGTATTCAATAAAGAGTATTTCTATGTCTGTTATAGTCTTAACAAAGTAAAAAAAAAGTTAGTACTGGTATTGCTATTATTTAGATTGTACGATGGAAAGTTCAGTTAAAACTATTTATTTTTGCGTACAAGGAATTGTGATGTGACAATGATTAGGTACATTAAAATCACAGCACACCAGGAACGAATGCAGAGCGATTTATGCGCCTATTCATTTATTTAATTTAAATATTACCAGCAAAATATTTATCCAATCCAATTTGTTGTATAAATTGTCAAGGTGAAACAATGACTCGCAAATAACATAATTCTAATTAGCAATTAGCGACATGGTAAGATACTTTAATAACCAAGAAAATGAATCAAACTAGGAAACAGCTGTCGGCATTTAACTATTCATAGCTTTCGGAGAAAATGTGAGTTCCCTTCCAGTGTTCCGAGCGTTGACGAGATTGCCGCGCACAGTGCAAGACGCTACAGAAATTTCTATACGAAGACCCATCTTTATGTTCAGGTTGTCAACTAAATTGATGATTTCGTGCTAATGACAAAGATGTCCAGCTTGTAACAAGAAGTGAAGCCGTTGACTAATCCGCCGATATTTACCCAAGCTACGGATTAGCTACAAATATATGAACAATAAAGAATACCAACTACTCTATATGCTCTCTGTTTTTTGTCTACACTTCAAACACGAACAATAAATACAATAATACTTATTGTTATTCATTTTCACTGCTACGCACAATGACGTGTAAGGCTACACCACACGGTCTATAGTTTGATTTGAGCTACGGTGGCGTAGCATTAGCAACGGCTACGCGTGCACAAATTTGCTTTCTTAATTCTTGATTTGAGCCCCAACGTTATAAACGCGCGTTGAATACCCGTTCTATGTAGTAAAGTCTTGACAGGAATAGAAACTAATAGTGCTTTTCACAATAAGTTACTGAGGCGTTCTTGATATCAAAGGGTACGAATGCCGCATTCAATAATGGTTCTAAATGTGCATAAATATCAATTACTGAAACAGGTCTTCATCTATACGTGTTTAATATATTTTATACTTTACTGCCTACTACTTACCTAGATCTAAAGCATTTATTTTGTCTGGTTGAACTTTAACGGTTTGCAAATGGTAACATACCTGAAACAAAACAAAACAGATTATTATTAATGGCACATACATATTTAAACTGTCAATGTGATCAAAGAACATAGATTACGGTTACGGGAAAGAAGCCATGTGCCAAGTTAAAGGTCAATAATAGGTCATCGTATGGAATAAAAACCTTGTTATAGGTAACGATGGTAGACGGAGATTCTAATACTAAGTAAGAATAAAGGAAACACTTTATACAAGTAAGAAAACAGATAAGTATCATCATCGCTTACAACCAGGCGAGATAGTGGCCAAATGATAGCTTATTATTACAGCTTAAAAATAATCTGATTGGCTAGCGTTTGACCACTATCTCACAATACTGTTCAAGTAATTTGACGGTATTCTGGCGAATGTTAAAAGGACAACAAACATACAAAAAAATAAAAGGAGAGTACACTAATATAGTTTTGTTTGAACAACAGCATTGTGCCAAGCATGAAAAAAGTATAGCATGTACCAAGGCGAAGGGTAAGTCAAGGTCCGAGGCTATCGAGTATTGATCCAGCGTCACCTTGAACTAGCGAGGACACTGGGTTAATGTGGGACGGGCCTAATGGGTTTGCGGTTGTTTGCTAGAGTGTTTGGACGTCGGACCCTTAAATTAGATACTGATGTTTGTGGATGTTTATGGAAATAATTTACCTCACAATTTTGTATTATTTATAAATGTCTTGCCGGGTCATAATCGATTGACACCTTATTCATCAGAATCGTATATGTATCGTTTAGGTGCTACGGAGGAACATACGTAAATACAATCATACAAACATAGACTGGTAAAAACATAACTCTTCTGTTTGTAGTCGGCTAATTAAAACCCCCACCCACTTGAAGTTTATCGGATGTAAAAGTGGTTCATAAAAAAAGTTGCGTTTTGTAAGGCTCACAATATAGTTTTGTGTAATTTTTGAATATTTTTCAAAATAGCGGAAATATTTATTTTGTTACGTATTCAAACCCAAATATCCCGAGATTTAAAAAAAAAACCAAAATGTGAATCGACAAAAAATCTATATAATTATCAAACCAGTCACAAAATTTCACGAGGATAGGTTGAAAAATGTAACTCTGCATAGTAATTCTCATTTCACTCGGATACATTCTAATTCAGTTAAATTTCTAAACTTCATTTTTAATCTTAAATATTGATAAATCCGTCAGCTATTTAGTCGCGAAAACCTTTCCGATTAGAATCACTGATATTTTCGAATTAAAATATCAAAAGTAACGGATTGGAGCATTGTGAATTGCAACGATCCAAGTCGAAGAAAAGTCAGTTGCCGAATCAGGATTTACTTTCGAATTATTGAATAACCTGCCGTGGAGGAAACCAGACACGAAAGCATTTCTGACCAAGCTGAAACAGAGACCTTTGCATCACTTGGTAAATTACATCTACGTAAGTTCTAAAACAATCTCTAAACTTTAGTCTTCAGAATCTCACTAAACAATTCCCTAAACTTGCGTCAAAAGGCTCGGGAAAGCCATGTGAAGGTCACAAAAGCTCGGGTCAAAGTCACTCTAACTGGGATGATCCTCAGACCAAGGAGAGGTCGGCAAGGGTCACGGAGGAAATAAGGTTAATAGAATGCCTTTCGTAAATAGGTGTAAAAGATTTGGATATCTTGTTGGCTTTTCTTTTGTTTTTGCTTAGTAGTTCAAGAAAAGGTTTTTTTCTATTGGTTGGAAAGATAAACTAGTATTCTAGCAATGAGTTATTTTATTGATGACGTTTTAACATTTGATAACAATGTAAAGGATTCCGATTTAGTTACCGGCAATGTTCCAAAGTAGCTTAGTATTGACAACATTCATTATATTATACGTAACTAGCTGACCCGGCGAACTTCGTACCGCAAATATAAATAAACTGTCCAAGTGCAAGTCAGACCCGCACACGCAGGGTTCCGATTGAATAATATTTGGCGGAAAAAAACGTTTCTTGTATGGGGACCCCCTTTAATGTTTAATTTAATTTAGTTTTTATTATTTTATCTTGCAGCCGTTGCAATACACATCGTGAGTAAATTTCAAGTCTCTATCTAATTAGGTTTGTAAGATCGAGCATAAAAAACCTCATAAACATGTTTCTTGTTGGGGACCCCCTTTATTATTTTATTTTTATCGGTTTTTATACACAAATAACGAATACTCATGTGCGCCATAATGACAACCATCAAAGTATATGTCAATACAACGACAAAAAAAATTGAACGAACCAACAATGACAATCTGGGACAACCATCAAAATATTAAATTCTACGCGATAATTCGAGTAATGTGAACTTATGTTGTCGATTCAAAACCCTTAATTTAATACGTGCTTCAAAATTCAATTCGAGAGTGGAATAGTCTACCCTACCGTACCGAAGAGACGAACATCTAATGTTTGACAGGAAAGTAGGTACAACAGTTTATATGGGAAAAAATGAAATTGTTGTTTTTATCTTCCTCGCATTTTTTCCAAATTTACCTTCCCTGGACTACGACAACAATATATATTTCCGAGGTGGTCTCATTGTGATTTCTATAAGTATCTCCAGAGATATGACGATAAACGTCTCAAACTTGCTACTGAAATTGACTCGCGGGGCATGGAAGTCGGTTGTTTTAGTTTTTAAACTATCTTAATTATTTTATTTCTTTTCTCGAATCAGGCCTTATTGGTATTATACATTTACGATTGTGAACACTAGAAATATCTTAAGTACCGATATAAAATCTTATTACGATTAAAAAATAATATAAAAGTCGGCCATTTATTTGTATATAGGAATCTTCTACTCGAGGTCGCAGGTTCGATTCCCGTTTAACGATTACTGCTTTGTTAACATTTACAATAGTACATTTTTTGCAAGTGCTGCAATATACTTAAATCACATACATATAGCGACCGAGTACAATAGCTACTCAGAAACACCAATAAAGCAAAAAGTGAGAAACGAGACTGACCGTGACACCCAATTCATTTATATCCAGACAAGAAATACTCGACAGTTCATCAATAAATCGATTTAAATTTCCTCTCTATCTTCGTGAAATTGTAACGACGCTGTGTCTGTACAAAATGTTATTATAGGATCTACTGTTTTCAAAGAATGTTGTTGTTATGGCAGTCGTAATCGCTTTGTACTTATTTTCACGATCTGTTTTCATTATCTCCCTTCTTCCATCGGTCAACTAGTCGTTCTGATTGAGCTATTGCTAAAACGGTGGACATTTCGTCTAGTGTACTGCACTTTGCTTTTACATTTATTATACGTACTGCCAAGGAATGAAATTCCTTGCCAGTGATCGCGTTTCTCTATCTATAAGTACACTATAGGTGGGGCTGTCAAAGAGCACAGGTATTTTTTGGGAAATGCGTATCATAGATCACATAGGAAATTAACATCTGTTAAGGTTGTGGTCAAACCCTATCGTATCGGGTATATACAAATCAATTATCATTTTCAGAAAACCTTGCCGTCATTTTGAAACGGAATTTCATTCATCAAAGTATTACGATTACGAAATATGTTCTAATGGAGGTTGAATTGCTCTACTTTGTTTTTGTTTTTATAGGCTAGCGTTTAACCACTACCTCGCTTGGTGCTAAGCGATGATGTGGTTAGAGGTGAAAACGCTAGAGTGACGTTAGGCTTAGAATACTCTGACTCTCAAGTCTAAAGACAGGTCTGTGTACTGAAACCCTATCGTATCGGGTATATACAAATCAATTATCATTTTCAGAAAACCATGCCGTCATTTTGAAACGGAATTTCATTCATCAAAGTATTACGATTACGAAATCTTTTCTAATGGAGGTTGAATTGCTCTACTTTGTTTTTGTTTTTATAGGCTAGCGTTTAACCACTACCTCGCTTGGTGCTAAGCGATGATGTGGTTAGAGGTGAAAACGCTAGAGTGACGTTAGGCTTAGAATACTCTGACTCTCAAGTCTAAAGAAAGGTCTGTGTACTGCCATCGTAAGGCTATATCGGCAGATTTTCTCCTTGACAGTAGAAAGCTACTTTTTGGTAGCAAGTCAGGTGGAACATTGATATAATATGCTCGTACCACCTGTAGACGAACACCCGTATAAGGATTTGAACTGGATACCTCTCGTTTACAAATCAAGCCATCTATCTATACTTTACGCTAACGGGGCTCTCTGCCATCTATAATAACCTTTACGCCAACGCGGTTCTCAAAATTGTGGATGGAAGTTACATTTATATATTGTAGTTATGGCGGGCAAAGTAGGGGGCGGGACAGCTAGCTACAATATGTTGATGTGTAAATGCCTTCCGTCAGAGGCGACCAATTGGTATATTGTCCACTGTAATTGATCTTGAGGGTTGCACTTAACTTCTGTCGAACCTTTTTCAGAACATGATTGAGTTGATCAATCCAAGTAGGGTACCTAGTTTATGGAAAACATCGATGGTATAAGACCGCCGCCTATTTATAATACCATGAAATTATTTGTGTTTTTTTTAAGTGAAAACTTCTTTAGCGACGTTGTGCACTTTTCTCGGGATGGGTAAAAATGTAAAACTCGCGTCAGGTCACGTGTTCTGATCGAAAATTTGTAAGTCAGAGCGCAGGGTGCTTGCGCGAGGTGTCTTTCCTAAATATTCAAAAACGACGTGTTCATGTTGCGCAGGGCGCTTAGGCGAGGTGTCATTCCAAAATATTCAAAAATGACGTGGTCAAATTTTCACTACTGCCAGCGCTCCCGGAGTGCAGCCCGTTGTTTTTTTTTAAAACAACACCACGCACTAAGAATCCCTGTGTGGCAGGGGACTTAATAAACATACAAATCACGGACACAATTACATCCAGACTCAGATCAATTGTTTGTGGATTACACAAAGAATATCCCGTGTGAGAATCAAACCTTACGACATTCGGTTTCAAACGTAGCGTAAGGCGCCTTTAGACTGCTTTAGGTGGAGCGATGATGTTCGCAAGGTGGCTGGCAAGAGCTGGATGAGAGCAGCCGAGGATTGTGCTCTGTGGCGTGCAGTTGGAGATGCCTATGTTCAGCAGTGGACTAGTTTAGGCTGATGATGATGATGATGATGAAGTTGCTATTAATTTGTGTATTATAAAGAATGTTTGTATTTGTATCGTATTGTGCAAAGTTGTACATGAAAAACTTTAATCCTTAACCCAAAAAAGGTTCAGGTTAACTTAACCTCAGAAAACATATATATCACCAATTACTAAAGGCGCATAAAAACAAAAATAAGTTAATAAGCACTACATAATCAGTTTTTCAACGCACATTTTCTTTAAAAGGTGTCAGTGTCCCAATTTCCGTAAGACCAAGTTTTTATAAAATTCATATCACACCTATTTAAAATTAATATAAATAAAACGAGCAATAATCATTATTTTTACTGTGCAACATTGTAAGTACAATTGTAAGGCAATAAATTTCGGTTTCAGTATGTAATTGTCGGCGAGAAGTTATGAGACAAGTTGTAAATATCTACGCATTGATAAAAAGAAGCCCAAATGTCTGACAATTAAAAAAACATTGATAAATGTGAATGAATTCAGCTGTTACAATGTAGAGAGCTTTTTGTTTTGACATTTTCGCGAGTTTGTTACAATATCAACGATGTATTCCGGATTTTCGCCAGTGAAGTATTTTATTATAATAAGAGTGGTATACAAAATGAATTGCGCTAAATTGTATCATATTCTATTCGTAGTAGGCGGTAAAATTTCACCTTAAAATTCTACAGGGATAACGGAATGATGACAAAAATCAATAAGACATCGAAATTGCGTCGAAACAATGGCCGATGCAAATTGCAACCGGTACGCGAGGTTTATTTATTAAAAGTACATAAAAAAGCTCAATTCAATACCCGTAAAGGGTATACGCTTTTAAGGCAACTGTTCAATTGTAAGGGAAATTGTAAGGAAATAAAATGCGGAACGTTGTTGTTGAAGAATGTAGAAATAAAATAAATAGGTTTCCAGATTTCATCTTCGATATCAACGGGCGTCCGAGGCAGTGTCGAAGAGAGAGAGGAGGCTTTAGGAAGGAAGATTTTTCTGAATATTAACGTACGTTGAAAAGAAGAATAGAATAAATAAAACTGGCCAAGTGCGAGTCAGCATCGCGTCTCTTATCGCACACTTAGGGAGGGTTCCGTACAATACGAAACATAACAGAGTTTCAACCTCATATATTTGATTAATTGATATTACCAAGAATATTTGGTTTGTTCGCGATCTAGCAAGACGGGGCTCGTTTACTAGCGCCATCTATGTCATTATGCCGAAACTAATTAGATAGATGGCGTTTAAAAACAGGTTTTTTGTATGGGGACCCCCTTTAATTTTTAACTTTATTTTGTTTTAAGTATTTGTTGTTCTAGAGGCAACAGAAATACACCATCTGTGAAAATTTCAACTGTCTAACTATCACGGTTAATTAGCTATAGCCTGGTGACAGACGGACAGACAGACAGACAGACAGACAGACAGACAGACAGACAGACGGACAGCGGAGTCTTAGTAATAGGGTCCCGTTTTACCCTTTGGGGACGGAACCCTAAAAAAGATTCGAGAGATAAAGTAATTAAATTTAATAAGTCGGTATTTATATTATACTAGCTGGCCCGGCGAACTTCGTACCACCTAACAGACAATGAATGTCGTGTTACCTTTTAGATGAACTTTTTTTAGGCTTTTATGAACGAAATACAATGAATACAAAAGATATATTAAGTTTAGTAATGTATTATGGCAATACAGAAATAGAATAAAAATACAATAATCAAGTATTTCAACCGCGTGTCAGCAAGAGATGATGGAATTAAACAATGTTATTATTGTTATAGATTTATTCATTAACTTGACATTAGTTCGATTGAATTTAATTTTAATTGTAAAAATATAATCACCAGTATTTAATTTTAATTCTGAATAAGTATACTTACTTAATGGATAACTGTCTTATATTTTTTTGCCTTATGGATAAGACTGTATACGGCACTCATAAATTGGCTATCACATTCTTGCATATCTCTGTATTTACCTACATTCTGACAAATAAAATTGATTAGACATTGGTTATTATTGTCTTGATTGCTTGTTAGCATACATTTCGGAACGCACGCATATTTGACAATCAATAAATATGTGATACAATTGTCATTACTGACAGTATTTAACATTTTTAAAATCTACATGACTTGAATTCACAAAAACTTGTAGTATTTTTATACTTGACACTGGCTAAATACACTAATCGTATGGAGCGATGAACCTTATTTTAATTTGTGGTTTACAAATGATTGGCAGTTTTGAAACCCAGGAACATTTTGGCAAAATACTTTTTCTTAAATAAATGTTGTAGGTCAATTATTCATTGTTTTTAACCGACTTCAAAAAAAGGAGGATGTTTCTCAATTCGACCCTATATATATATTTTTATTTTATTTTTATTTTTTTTATGTTTTTCGCGGATAACTTCGTCGTATATGAACCGATTTCGATTATTCTTTTTTTGTTCGAAAGGAGATATCCCAAGTGTGGTACCATGGTAATTTTATCGAGGTATGATAAGTATCTCCAGAGATATTGAGATTAACATCTCAAAATTGGTACTGAAAATGAATAGCACGGCATTGAAGTCGGTTGTTTTTTAGTTTTTAAACGATATTATTAATACTTGTTATCCTATTCCTGACAAAGACGATTCCAAAAATACAAAAATCATAAAAAATTGGTCCAGCCGTTCTTGAGTTATAAGTGTAGTAACTAACACGACTTTCTTTTATATATATAGATTTACCAAGTAAATAATAAAAATAATTAAAAACTTTACATGTCACTGACATAATTCCTATGCGATGGCGATTCAAACACCTGCTTAAAAATATAAAGGTATTTTATTAGCTTTTCACTTTACACATTTTACTAATTAAGTTCATGTCATGCAGAGATTTTTAGTACAATAAAGCTGCTATGAACTCGAAGAATTAAAAAATAAACATACAGACGAATGTAGAACCTCCTCCTTTTTTCTGAAGTCGGTTAAAAATGCACTTTTAACTCAGACAAAATAGAAAGCGAAACTGCATTACCTATGTTTTCTGCATTCCATTCAATTTCTACCGTCCAAAATGTTTGTCTCAAATATCTAATTTAGTAACTTTCTGTAGAACTCTATGGATCCTAAACTACAACAAGTTGACAACTCATAACACAGTCTCACTAAACTACGTACAAAATTGCTGTATTTTAACATAACAATAACGTAACCATTGCTAAATCTAAAATAAATGACGGCAATAACGATTCTATGCTATTTCCAATAGACAAATCCTTTCACTGCATTTCACATAAACTCTTACTGGTGCGAGCCTTATTTATAGTTGTAAAATATTTGGCATTCTTTCAAGTAATAGTTGTATTATTATGTACAAATGTTTCCGTAATAATATTCACCTAATACATATCCCAGGAGTGTAGTGTTGTACAGAGTAAATAATATGTTAGTTTTACGTGTGTATTCTGTGTATATGTGTGACTGTCTGTGGCATCGTAGCGCCTAAACTGATGAACCGATTTTGATTTAGTTTTTTTATAGATAGGTGTTTTAATCGAGAGTGTTCTTAGCTTTGATTCATGAAAATTCCTTCAGCCGTTTGAATACTATAAGCTTTTTTCTAGATGATGACGCTATGAAATCTACTTTTGTAGGACTGATCAATTCCAAATTTTGTATACTCATACTTCAGTGATATAACGATTGTGTAAGAACTTGGTAGCGTTAAACTGATGCTGGGACATTTCCTGAAATCTGCATAATAATCAACTAAATTTTAAATTTAAGTATTATATTTATATCACAAAAAATCAAATGTAACAGAGAAAATAAACATTTTTTTTTTGGTTGAGTGTTAGATGTCTTCCTATCTATAGTTATAAATAAAATATCCAACTGAAATATTTAACTGTAATATTTAACCGAAACACTCAACCGAAATATTCAACCGAAACGTCGAGTAGATAAGATTTATGTTTTAGGCGCGATAAGTCCCGTTTTTAAATATTTATAACTGGATATTTCGGTTTAATATTTCGGTTAAATATTCAGTTGGATATTCAGTTAAAACATTTCAGCTAAACATTTCGGTTAAACATTTCAGTTAAATTTTCGGTTAAAGTATTTTGTTAAATGTTTCAGTTAAATATTTTGGTTAAATATTTTGGTTAAATATTTCGGTTAAATATTTCTGTTAAGTATTTCGGTTAAATATTTCGGTTAAATATTTTGGTGAAAAATTTCAGTTAAATATTTCAGTTAAATCAAACTATTTCATGTTTCAGGTGGCTGGGAGTGGAGCTCGTTGGTGCGTACAGGTGCAGTGGGTGGCAGAGCATCGCAGGTCGTTGTCCCTGGTGCACGCGCCGACTTGCTGCGTCGCTGCCTTCACTCGATGACGCTGCGACTGCCGACTCCGTCGCTCCCAACTCGTTTCAATTTAATATTTTAGTTAGATATTTATGTTGAATGTTTTGGTTGAATATTTCGGTTGAGTGTTTCGGTTAAATATTACAGTTAAATATTTCAGTTGGATATTTTATTTATAACTATGTGTTCAAATCGCGAAAGTTTAAAGTTTACAAAAGTCTTCCTATCTTTTAAGCTTTAATTTAAATACTATTCCATCAGCGATAAAGTGCAGGTGTAACCTGAGTTTTCTTTAAGAAAAAAGACATGTAGATGCACTTGCGACTTGAATATTAGTTAAACGAGCATAATTATGTTAAGCTCTACTCAACAATAGTTTATGAATTGAGTATTCATCTTAGGATCTCAGGGTTAAACTAATAATGTGGGTCTTACAAGATTACAATAATTCAAACTATTAGTCGAATTTCGTGTTCCAGCGGACAGTGAAAGTGGACCGCTACTGGGCTTTAGAAGCATTTTGGTGTATAGCACAGGAGGAAGCGAGTTACCTACAACAAATTTTACAGCACAAATTTTACAACAAATGAAGTACTCAAAATGTTGAGTAAAATAAGTTCAACAAGAGCCTATTTATGGACGAAATTTGTCAAAATTTTGCATCTATGTGATTTTTTTTCATGCCAGATAGACAGGCAACGTTATAGAAGATGAAGTAGACGCATTTGAAAGCTATTAGATACCCGTTGGCGTAAAGAAGAAAAGATGGCTTGACTTATAAGCGAGAGAGGTCGCTGGTTTAAATTCTAGTTCGGGTGTTCGTCTATAAGTGTTAGGAGCATATTATATCGATGTTCCGCCTGCCTTGCTACCAAAAAGTAGCTTGTCGCCATCAAGGAGAAAATCTGTCGCCATAGCCTTACGGTGTTCCGCCAGCACACAGCCATGGATATTCAGAGTACCTAATCCAGGCCGAGCGTGTTCACCATGTTCGACCACATCATTGGTAACCACCAGGCGAAATAATGGTCAAGCAATACCTATAAGATATATAGAAATCTCTCACCTGTTGCTTAATAAAGATGCGGTCTAAGATAAAATTGTGCTTGTCTGGAATTAAAAGATGGCACTGGTACAAGGCGCTAGACAAATTCATATTCCAACGCATTTTATTTATCCGGAATGCGGTGTATAACAGTTGTGCTATTTTTGTACGAATGTCTTTTATTTACTGACATTTCGTCTTAATGCTGTTTACTACTTCCAGGCAAGCACGATTCCATCACAGATTTCCTTCTTCCGATTCCTTCAGCGAAAACTTTATCATCTTCTGCAACCTGTTTGATCTCACTGCTGGATATAGACCAAGTGCATAGTAGTTAACAAATAAAATATATGTTACGTATACCGCTACAAGCTTGTACCTTGGACTAAACGCTAAACGCGTGCTGAACTGGCCCACTGATATTTATCGCCTATTTATTGGCGTATTACCTAGCAAAAACCCTGTAATTTCCACGGCTGGCGGTGAAAAATGTCCCGGGGCACGCACCTTTACTAACGATGTGTCTATCTAAAACCTTCGTTATCGTCTGATCGAGCCAGAACGATCGATGATGGAGTTTGAGCTACCTACTGTGATCGTTCAAAGATAAGCCGACGTCAGTGAACTTATGAAAGAATAATTGTAACTTGGAAAGACTAAGTTTATTTTAAAGAAATAATATGATACTATAAGTTTAAGATTGACAATTTTGTACATCGGGGCCCGATATAACTATCGTACTGGTTTTTAAAGCTTATTGGGCATGGAGATCTTGAAACAAAATAATAAGTAAGGAAATTTCAATTCCCAGTAACACTTTACAGTCTAAAATCAATTTCACAACAGCCCTTTCTAATGCAAAGGGTTACAAACAAGTCAAATGCATACAAAATTAATTAGCAAAACCATCAAAGCCAATTATAACACGGCGCCCGCGCATTACTCTAACAAACTTCGCGTGCACTGAAGAAAATAGCAGCACGCGAACGAAGTAATAAATCTGACAGACAAAGCCTCGGAGATGCTAAGATGGCTAATGGGTGAAGACAGGCCCTTAGTTATGGAGGTAGAACTGATGTTATGCAATGCACGCACGAAGCCCATGTCGATGGTTCCATAGATAAAAACGATATCGATAAACTAACAAAGTTTAGGGTTCACAGAATACGGGAACTGGTTGATGACAGTGATCTTTGAGTGACAAATGCAGATGGAGTACCTTCCGTATTCAAAGACAAGTTGATGTGATAGAAATCAAACGTGAACAAATCTGATAAAACACAAACTTTCCAACTATACTGTATTTTCAGATGATGACGACAAATTTCTATTTTAATTTAGAAATAAAAGCAGGAACCTACTATTCTAAAATTTCTTAATACAAGTTCTGCAAACGATAAATGTTAGATTATTTGCTGTAATTGTAAAAGTTAAGGCTAGGTACTTCTAATTGGTTTAGTTATGTAACAGTGAAAACTTAACAAACATATAGATTCTCCTTAAAAATAAGTTTATCAAATACTGACTATAAGTATCGAGATATCTTCACCATACATATCTAAACATGCTAATGCCAGACGAATGCCGACTTCTTAGTTAATACAGTTGGGTAGTGCAATGAATCACCAGCGATGAAAGGCCGTGGGTGTCCACATGATACTTCCTCGGCCACCCACAGTGTGAGCAAGAATTACTGACGGCTAGGAAACTAACTGCAGACTTGGCAGATTTAAGAAAGTGTAAAGGAAGCAATTTTAACGGAAATAAATATGGGAGGTTCTGGTGAGTCATAAATAATTCTTTGGAAATTATATCTCATTGTTCTGGTTTTTTTATGAGTACAGTGATTATTATTGTAGAGAGAAAAGATAGAAATCACAATGTTCCACATTAATTTCGGCAAAATTTGAGGGTCTACATAATGATCATTTAAAATAAACAATGTGGTTATTAAAAATGTAAAAATTAACTGTTTTTGAATCCTATCTATCCCAAACCAAGAGGTTAAAATTTCCAGCTAAAAATAAATATATATATAATTTTTCTCTGATTTCAAAATTCAAGGAAGTAAACAAGTTCCTGCGTCAATACCGAACATCTATAAAAGCTCATCGATCAGCAAGGTCGCTCTTGTCAGAACCATTTAAAGAAATAAGAGAAAAGTAAAGTTCTTGTCAGTAAAATATCCAATAAATACCTCCGATCCATAAATAGCAAAAAAGATAAAGTCCAAAATGCAAATTCGCCCATCCAAACTTGCTGCGAGTTGTTGACGGAATGACAAGGGAGTGCGACTTCAATACTACGTATGTGGCAGGTAGCTGGACTGAGATAAACGATGGATGCTGTTTCGATGTTTACATAAGTTATTTGCATGCTTATCTATTTAAATTACGTAAAGGTAGTCGTAGTTCAGATTTGAAATGGTATTGAGAAGGATATCGATGTACAATGCTGATACAATTCATTTTGAATCTATTTAGAAATAGATTATTATGCTTATCGAAATATGACGTGATGAAAGTGAGCCATAATGACAGTGCTTAAAATCGTAATCACACCGCCTGACCAAGAAGAGCACCAAACTAGCTCTTAACCTAGGTACATATATAACTTTCAGTAAGTAGGTATACATCATTGTTTTGAAAAAATGTTGGAAAGAAAGCTATTTTGCACAAATCTTGAAATTCAAAAACCTCTTAACAAACCATCTACATTTTAAGGACAAAATGCGCAATGAATTAAAATTAATGAAGTACGGTATGAAATGTTAATAGAATTATAAGTAGTTGTAAATTGAATCTTGACACTATGACTAAGCTAAATCATATCATTATTAAAGGTCTGACTTTCATAAGTTTCACTATGAATACATTCACTTAGCAAAGATTACCATCAAGGGCAAGGAAAGGGAACTTTGCAGATAGGGTCAGTTCTCTCAAGTACAGTGTTGAGCTTCGGGCAGGGTATTCTGTAGAAGCGAACGCGATAGCGAGACATGTTTTTATACAAAACGTCTTGGTCGATAGAATAAATTAAAAGCGTGTAAAATTTAGTAAAATTAAAATCTTATAAAAATTACAAAACTTTTAGTAATGGACAGCCCCCGAGATTCAAGGTTCAATTATGTCGGTTCAAAATTGGCGAAGAAATCGCAAACATAAAATTCGTGTGTACGTTTTACAGACGAGTAAAAGATGTTGAATAATTTAAACATATTATTTTAGAAAAATATGGTTCATAAATGGAAAGAAGGCAAAGATAATGGAATGATAATTTATTAAACAAAATAAAAATTGAAAATTCGGTAACTATCGTGAATAGTTATGAATAATTAAAATGTATTCTTAAAATAAAAATAATATTTTAATTGAGTTGAATACGTATTAAAAATATAATTCAGAGTTACATATACGACATATATATATTGTTATAATGCTCGCATAGTTATTACAGGAAAATGCACACTTTAAAGTTCTCATATGATTTTACAAATCTTTAGAGAACATAATTCAGTTCAATTGATAAAATAAACAAAACAAGAAAATAAATAGATCGTTCATAATTCGCAACAGCTTATTCCTTAGGCCACAACACCACACCCTCGCCAACAAACAACACAAGCTAAAACAGCTTGAAACAGCGTAAGCTAGATAAGAAAAACTAGCCGAGATAGAACGAACTTGTGCATTTCGCTAAAGAGATTTATCTGACATGAAGCAAGCACGTAACATTTTGAGCTTCGAGATAGAAACAAGCATTATGTTCTAGGATTTGTTCGATAAGAGCTAATGTTTTGAAATACATCGCAGAATTTGTTGGTGATTCTATTTCTATTTTCATTTCTATTTTGTCATCGGTGTTTATAATTGAAGCTACCTTAAAAAAGGTAGGTAAAATCTGGAGGTAAATGTTCTTAAATTAACACTTCCATATCTGTCACATACACCGGTATCTCAAGATTTTATTGTGACTCTATTTTGTCTTCTTTACAAATAATTAAGTCATAACTATAAACGAGGGGTGTCCACTTTGGTGGACGGGACAGGTTATTTTGGTACCAATTGATGCTGCTCCTAATAAGTATCAGTAAGTATAATACCAACAATAATGTTTTAATCCTCAGGTAAGTAGTAAGATTACTCAGGTTAGAATACTAGTACAGGTAGAAATTGCAAAAATACCATCTTTTTTAAATAATATTATTATTTATTATGTGTATAAAAGTAGAAAATTGATGATTTTTCAATAATTTTTTTATGCTAATGGATCAAAACATTGCATATTAAAACCTACCCTTTATTATAGGCAGCTAGTCAATGTAAAGTTAGTATACAAAATCATTGCCCACCTAGAGGAGCTGTGCAAAGCCCCATTAGCAGTAATTTGCATGCGGAAGCCGATAACCGCAGATAGTGTTCTAAGGTGGCCGATATTTAGACTTACACCGTTGCTGATATAACCTTCGTGCTTGGCTAGATGGAGAACAGGGTTAAAAATTATAGGATAATATGATATTTTATACTGATAATTTTATGTGATTGGCTACCAAGATTTTCTAGTGGTTTTAAAATGCTTAGGTACTTAATTTAGACGCCGGTTAAACGTGACAATCAATATCTAGTTATTTATCATCATTATTAACAGCCCGAATTTATACACTGTTGGACATAGACCTATCCTATTCGACGCTTCTATTAAAGCATCAACTTTGGACAATCTTTTTTCTATTTCAACTCCTAACTATACTCCTTTTGTTTTTCGTGAATTTACTGTCAGTGATGTTAAGAGAAGCATTACCTCCATTGCGTCAAATGCAGTCGGCAGTGATAACATTAGTCGCAATATGATCATGCCCATTCTCGACGAAATCCTTCCTGTCCTAGCGTATATCCTTAATGAGTCCATCAAAACTGGTAACTTTCCAGCTTTGTGGAAAGATGCGCAAATCATCCCTCTTCCTAAAAAGTCCAACCCATCATCCTTTTCCAACCTTCGACCCATATCTATCTTACCTTTCCTTTCCAAAGTCCTCGAGCGTCTGGTCCATCAGCAGCTCTCTCTTTTCCTTAACACTAACAACCTCCTTAATCCCTTTCAATCAGGTTTTCGTCCCAGTCACAGTACAGTGTCTGCTCTGGTCAAAATTACCGATGATGTCAGACATGGAATGGATAATGGTCTTGTGACTGTGTTATCACTGCTAGATTTCAGTAACGCATTTAACAACGTCGATTTTGACCTTCTCCTAGGTATCCTTCGCTCTCTTAACATATCTCCTGTAGTAATTTCCTGGTTTCGTAGTTACCTGTTCGGTCGTCGGCAGCGTATCCGTGTTGATGATTCCTTTTCTACATGGTGTACTACGTCTGCAGGCGTACCTCAGGGCGGCGTTCTATCTCCTCTTCTTTTTGCTATTTTCATAAATTCTATTTCATGTCATCTTTCTTCTTCCTACCACCTCTATGCCGATGATTTACAAATTTATAGACAATCACCACTCACCGAACTAAATGAATCTATTGTGCACACCAACACAGACTTGCAGCACATTCTTGAGTGGAGCAAATGTTACGGAATCAACGTCAACCCATTAAAGACGCAAATTATTGTAATTGGCAGTTCTCGTATGGTCTCAAAAATCGACTGGTTCCGCCTTCCGCAGTTTATATTCGATGGTATTCATATTCCAATAAGTGAATCTGTCAAAAATCTTGGGGTACTTTTGGATAGGAAACTTTCCTGGGTGCCTCAATTAGCGGAAGTCAGTCGAAAACTTTTCGCTTCTGCAGGCTCTCTTCGTAGGTTACGTAACCTCCTCCCAATTTCAACCAAAACTGCAATTGCAAACTCTATCCTACTCCCCATTCTTGATTATGCCGACACCTGCTATCTGGATGTGACTGAGGAACAACTCGATAAGCTTGAGCGTCTCCAAAACTTGTGTATTCGGTTTGTGTTCGGATTACGCAAGCTTGACCACATTTCTGAATACCGCAAAAAGTTACAATGGGTACCCATTCGTCTTCATAGAAATGGTCATATCCTTTCTCTTTTATATTCTGTCCTTTTTATCCCATCTACTCCTCTCTACCTTAAAGAGCGCTTTCAGTTTCTACATCTCTCTAATCCCTTACCTCTTCGTTCCTCAGAAAACCTTCAGTTACTTATTCCTCTACACTCCTCACGGTTCTACGACAAATCCTTTACAGTGCATGCTGCCCGGTTATGGAATGAGCTACCTGTAGATATCAGACGTGCTAAATCTCTCTTGCAATTTAAATCTTTAGTTAAAAAGCACTATTTGTCCCAAACATGCTAATTCTACTGATCACACTTTGTTATAGACTTGAATGTATTCAGCTATTATGTATTTATAAAGTATTTATGTATTCAATAAATTATAAAAATATATGAGTATGTTTATGTAATATATGTATATATATTTTATATAATTTATATGTATTTGTATGTATGTGCATATATGTATATTTAGTATTTTACTTATAATAATAAATAAATATTTTATTGCAGTTTCCAGTTAACATAAATAATCGCCATCGCCAAACTCCCTTTGTTTTTTGTTACTAATCCACACTTGGTTGTCTGGAAGAGATCGCTCTATGCGATAAGACCGCCGATTGTATCACCGAATTAGGTTGTTATATCTAGATATTAAGGTTCTTTCTGGTATACAATAAAGAGATTATCTATCTATCTATCTATCCTATGGCACACCACTGAGCTCGATCTTGACCCCTTTTTCAACAAACTTCCCAAAAAGAAGGAGGTTCTCAATTCGTCTGTATGTTTTTTTCGGTTTTTTTTTGTATGTATGTTACGTGATTACTCCGTCAATTTTTTATCGGTAGGGTTAGTTTTCGAGGTGGTCCCATTGTAATTTCATCGAGATCTGATAAGTATTTCCAGAGATATGACGATAAACGTCTCAAACGTGCTACTGAAATAGACTCGCTTTTTTTTCGTTTTGTAAACAAAAAAAAATATTTACGTCTAGGTTACATTAAACAAAACAAACCACAGGAGAATACTGTGTAAAATTCTTATATACCAATAGTTTTATTTTCTAAATCTCTTAACATTTTATCGCCGCCGGCAGTGGCAACCTACATTAACCGAAATCAAAACAAGCCATATAATTGCCTACTAAACCTTGTAACTGCTCAATCAATAGACTATAATCTAATCTTAGCAATACTACATCATGTACATTGGCTACTGTATTACAAACTGATTTAAATGCTATAACTCCAAACCGTGACTTCGCCCGAGGGTATTGCATTGTCTAAAAATAATTATTTGAAACGCCAGGCCACAAATAAGTTACCTATACCATCAACTAGCAACAACATAAGGCAGGGCTTCAGTATTTTAAACGTTAGCGACCAACTGCATGTTGTAAGTTTGTGCTGAGTCGCTACCTACCATTACCTGTTTTACAGAACACTTTCAGTTACCGAAATATCTTACTGTGACTTAAGAGATTTTACTTGGTCGTATTGTTAACTTTAAAAGACTTGTCTTTTTTCTTACCTTTTATACAAAATTGGGTAGCGCTTGACCACTATCCCACCTGATGGGATGATGTGATAGATGATGGAGCGTGCTTACCCAGAAGATACTAATTCGGGCGCGATTTAAACACAGTTAATTATAATAATAATTTTAACACAGACTCTGTGGCGGTAAGAGTAATGAACAAAGAAGCAATCGCCTACTCGCTTGAATTATATGGGTAAACATACAAATCATTTGTAGACATAATAAAAACTACATTGATGAGTGTTGTCCGCTGCTATTTACAGTCGGAAATTGCCGTTAATTATTTTTTACATTACCTACACAAACAGTCCACATTTCTAAATAGCACCTACAATTGGTACTAATATAGATATGAATCCTATGATTGCAATAATATTTATCGATAATACATACCTACATTACAATCGGTAGCGAGATTTCAACATCATACCATAATTTATTACTTCGAATATAGCAAGAGCTTTTGAATTACCGGACTAATAGACATTCTATAATATTCAAACCGTTATGGAAGAAACTAATGATTTAATATTCAAGCCGATACGGAAGAAATTGAAATAATAACAAAAGTTGCTCCAAAATTTTGCAGTTAAAATTTTTACGTATTCGGCATCAGTTTTTCATCCTATTTCAAGATTTTTCTTGTCAAATAACGTTATGAATTTCCAGTAATGTTAACCAGAAGTCGATAACTATTAAAACGCATCCTCGTAATAATATGCTGCTGCTATGTGCTATCAATCAATCAATCAATCAATCAATCAAATTAGTTTATTTGCATAAAAGAAGGTAACAAAAGTTGTACTTATCGTAATATAATGGTTTCACTTCTTCTGCCCTTTCGAGCGTGCAAAAACTTTCTCATAGCTTATACAATACATTTGAATTTTCCAGTCTATTATTACATACATACATACATACATACATACATACAATCACGCCTTTTTCCCGTTGGGGTAGGCAGAGACTACTTCTTTCCACATGCTACGATCCTGACATACCTCCTTCGCTTCTTCCACTTTCATGAGCGTTTTCATACATGCTCGCCGGTTATAGGTACTTTTGACTTGGCCTTTTTTTAAAACGTCTCCGATCTGGTCGTGATACGTTCGCCTAGGTCGGCCTCTACCAACTGGCCCATTCACACACGTCTCATAAATCTGTTTCGTCAATCTTTCTTCATCTATCCTCTCTAGATGTCCAAACCATCTAAGCATCCCTTTCTCTATCTTTGTCACTACATTTTCTACCACACCACAACATTCCCTTATCACGCTGTTCTCCAACTTATCCATCAGAGTCACTCCGATCATACTTCTCAAACTTCTCATTTATACAGCATTAATTTTACTTTCATGTTTCTTCTGCCATACCCAGCATTCACTACCATACATGAGTGTGGGAACCAACACTCCCCTATGTACAGCCAGTCGTGCTTTTTTAGACACGTTCTGATTTCTCATAAAGTTACATAACTTGAGCCCCACTCACTTGGTTTCCAGCCAAAACTCTTTGCTCAATATCACTTTCATACTTACTATCTCTCGTAAACTTAGAACCCAGGTACACAAATTCTTTCACTTGTTCCACTCTTTCTCCTTCAATCGTCACATAACAATCAGTCATTCTTTCTTCTCTTTCAAAAACCATTACTTTGGTCTTGCTTACATTCACTTTCATCCCTTTGCTTTTTAAGGCGTCATGCATAATATTAACCATTCTTTGCAACTCCTCCTCCGATGATGCTAATATCACCTGATCATCATTATTAATAATAAAAATTATATCTATAAAAATTAATCATTTACATTCCATACAAAACAATTACTAAAAATCCATCTCCATCTTATCAAAAATAAAATATCAAAAATCCATCTTATCCATCTATGTTAGTAAAATAACGCACAAAAACTGACTGTACAATAAAATAAAGAAAGTAGGAGTATGTCCAGCCACGGCTAAATGTTTGCATGAAAATAACTCCATCCCTGATTATAATTGGAGCAATGTACCGTACGGAAACAGCGAGAATGAAAAATCGAAAGCAGGGTCAATAAGATACGGACCCTTTAAAAACACTGATGCGCCGAGAGAAAGGAACCTAAAGCCCGTACAAAGATCATGCAATTTATTGCCACGCCGAAATGGGAATTGGGACGGAAAGAAACTTTAATCGTAAATCAATAAGCACTTAATACTTTAACGCTTCCTTCAATTAAAGTTATTCCAGGCGAAACAACCAATCACAAACAACTAAATAAGGATTTTTATGAACGACCTAACAAGCAACGAACTAGTTTTAAGGCAGCCAAGTAAAGCTTACTAAGTGCAATTTTATAGCCAGCTAATTATTATTATCTACGTATTAAACTCCATCATTACAGTTGGACGCCTACTCAGTAACAGAGTCTAAGGAAATGATATAAAGTACTTTGAATGGTCCGTTGGATCGAATGGTAATATCAGTCTTATCGTATGTTAAACATAGTTTTTGCATAAGCAATTCAACCATCATTATATAATGCGGTCATAAAGAAAATTACAGGCACTTCCACACGAAGACGGTATTTCCTTTAACATGCAATCGAGGTGTGTTTTCTCTATTTTAATCGAATATCGCAATCTTATTTATCTGAGCTTCATTATTTGCTCTTAAAAAACTATATAGCGTTTCGGCAATATAGCATTTTGATCACCGAAATGTACATTTTGTAGATACTTACAAAATGTAGATAAGTAGTCTTAGGTATCTATGGTGATGGTAAAAGTAAACCACTCCAAAATTCTGTAGCTTGAGCATAAGCGTGTCACAATTATGTATTTTACGATCAATAGATCAATATCGTGATCTAATGTTGAATCAATACAAATATCGTGCTCAAAGTGGGCGTTTAACCTCCGACCGGGCTTGAACTAACGCAGAGCATCGCGTGAAATCATCCATCATTCCCACTATCTGCCGCAAATTAGCCCACTAAAGACACCACTGATGTTAACCGACCAAGCTATATGAAACTACATCCTCTCACTTTTAGTTAGACGCTCGAGACCAGGATAACTGGTCGGATGTGCAGCTAGCTACCAGAATGTGACGCATACAAATAGCTTCAGCATAAAGTACGTCACGGTTTCCAATTGACTTTCTTCCTCGAACGGCGCTGACCCCTCCGACCGTCATAGGAATCGTGAAATCGATACCATGGGAATGGTTATTTGCATGCGGATGATGGTTAATTTCTCGCATTGATTGTTGCATCACAGTCCTAGAAATTGCAGAAATCGAATAAAAAATTGAACGAAATGTTTCGATCGTGTTGTCGGGTTCCAAGTTTCCTTATTGGTAGTAGCTTGCAGGCGGTTCTGATGAGAGTGGAATTTTTAGTGCCTCAGCTGACACAGATGCGGCAAGTATTAGAAAGCTTATTATTGTAACAGTTGCAATAAATCAATCGAGATGTCGCTTATTTTCAGTAGGTTCCGTAAGTCTTATTACGATGTGTACGTCTTGATAAATAGGGGCTTTCTCAACGCACATGTGAATGTAGGACACGGTAAGAAAATTGTAAGATTATTGTGAACCTTATATACCAGAAATAGTCGTGATTATTAATGACCGGTAACTATTGATGTTTAAAGTGATTTGTCAACTTCTTGCCAACGCGACGGATATTGTCAAAAGTGAGACCAAATAAACCTGAATAAAAATAAATTAAGAAGATGTTTTTTTTTAAACAAAAGCTTTTTCTAATGACCTTATTATATGAAATGAAAAGTTCAAATGATAACAATACATACTATCCCTAATTCGACAGTCCTATCATTTTCCCTCGAATTCCAGTCCCTACAGCCCGGCACCACGGTTGAGCTCTAGGTTAGCTCGATGGTACCATATTATTGCATTGTCACCTAAGACACTCAAGTATACCAAATTTGAGTCCAATGAAGCGTCAGGGAGTGATTCTAATTTAGCTTCTAAGATTTTACCCACACAATCATACATACAAACATACTAATACTGAAAGTTAAATAAAAGCTTGTAATAATGAAATTACATCACGTTTAAGCAACGTTTATAAGTAAAGAGCCTTAGATTTAACGATGCTGCCGGTGACACAGTAGAAGGCTGTAGAACAACATTTTACGCCACTCCAACACGACGAGATAACATCGGTCCCATTTCTCTAAACTGGTAGATAGGTACTATTCTAGTATTCAAGTCAATTAATATAAATAGATTCAAAGATTTGAAAATGCAATGTAAATACCACAAGCTGAAATTGAAGTAAAGTATTGTAAACAAATAGTGATATAAAACTAAATTAGAGATGTTGTCGCCAAACATCTAATGTGTTTCGGCAGCTGTCCTTGAAGAGCCTGTTCCCATTGTAGGCCTAGCGAGTTTATCATTTTTAACCAAATCATCGCTTGCCACTAAGTGAGATGTAGGTCTTTTTTTATTTTATATCTTTGTGACAATATAAAATAAATGCATGTCAAAAATGATATTACGTGGAATATCTTTACTTTTCTTTAGTGTTACTTGAGATACAAAATCGTATCACTAGTTCCATAGGTATCGGTTAACAATTACGGGGGAATATCCTCATTTTTTTTAATGGTACTTAGGATACAAAGTTGTGTCCACAGAAATAGGAATAATAATTATTCCTATCTGTGGTTGTGTCACTTGTTCCATCAATGGTACAAATCAATGGTACTACTAACACAAAGCTGGTCAAACGCTAGCCTTATATAAAAATAATTTAAAATTGTAGGCAAGTACTTATACCATAAAGCAACATTACGATGCGTGAGAATGAGCGAGTTTTTAAAACGAGAAGGGAAAACCCCGCACATGGTCACTTTCTGAGAAGATATAACAAAGCAACATCAGGCATTACCAGAAGACAATATTCCCCATATCCAGAATTATAAGGAAAATGTAGTATGCTATCTCTAGGCTATAAATTTTGAAGTCGCACCTACATACACGACAATGCTGACCTTAACACGGGCATTTTGCACTATTGTAATGTGTTACAAGACTTACAAGCACTTGTAATGCACTATAAGCCCTTGTTAGGGAGATGGGACACGGAGATAGGGTATCTCGTTGTCTCGTCTCACTAAATGCGAGACAAAAATGCGAACGCACGCGTTGGAAATGCTAATGATATGAAAATCAGTGGAGGGTGTTCGTCTGTTTTTTTTATGTTTGTTACCTCAGAATTCCGTCATTTAATAACCGAATTTGGAAAAATATTTTTTGTTTGAGAAAGTATGCTTCCCGTTTGGTCCCATTGTAACTTTTTAATACCAGATAAATATCTCCTGAGATATGGCGATAAACACCTACAACTTGGTACTGAAAATGACTAGCGCGGCATTTGAAATCGGTGCTGCTCGTTTTCTGAACAATCTCAAATTATTAGGTACTGGTTTTTATTACCCAAAACAAACAATGTGGGCAAGCTACATACCATTATATAACGTAATCTCTGATTTGCAACCGTCTTCCTAAAAGAAGGAGGTTCTTAATTCGTTAGTATGTTGTTTTTTTTTTGTATGTACGTTACGCGATTACTCCGTCAATTGTGAACCGATTCGAATAACTACTTTATCTGGTAGGGTTTAGGGTACATTTCTAAGGTGGTCCCATTTTTATTATATCATGATCAGATTCAGATCAGGGTGTCGGACTGGCAATCGAGAGGTCGCGAGTTCGAATCCCACCCCACCCATTGCACTATTGACGTGAACCCACTCCAGACACAAGCATATTTAGCTTAGTTGGAGGGGTTAACAAGAATACTAGTAATGTGCAACCCACATTGCGAGTAATCTTAAAAAAAATAATAATAATAATAATGAAAAAAAAAAAAGCCTAGTATTTCCAGTGATATGACGATAAACATCTCAAACTTGCTACTGGAACTAACTCGCGTGAATCAGTTTCAGTAGCAAGTTGCAATCATGGAAGTCGGTTGTTTCAGTTTTTGACCTAATCTAAACTAATCTTTATTATAATTTATTAGTTGTATATTCAAAATAACTTTTAAGTAAATTCATCAAAAAATCCTCCTCGCTGATCGAGACAAAACTATATAATTGCACAAAAATTAACGATAATTTGTCTGCCATATAGATCTCACACTCAACAAAGGGTGATATGACATCGAGTAGAATGGATAGGCGTAGCTACAAATCTTCACGCTTGTAACCATGACTGACGTGAACTTTCATCATAATAATTATTGTTCCACGCATTATCACTGACCTGCTTAATATGCTCACAGGAGGTCTAGCTCAAAAGTCATATGAATAGAGTTCTTAGAATTGGTAGTTGAAAATTATTTTCAATCATAATAAATGCTAAAAAAATATTGTAGGTATTTTTTTTTATCTAATAGACTAATACTTCACCTGACGGTAAGCGATTATGTGATCGAAGATTGTGAACACGCTAGGCCACACGTGTTCTATGCGCTAGGCCTAGAATACTCTGACTCTCAAGGGCTGTGTGCAACCGACACACCGTAAGGTTATGGCGGCAGATTTTCTCCTTGATTCTGGTAAGCTACTTTTTTATGTTAGCAAGTAATTAGGCGAAACGTCGATACAATATGCTCCGACCAACTGTGGTAATTATTTAGATTAAAAACACTCAAAACCTATCCCTTGGTAAAGTATCAACCGGTGTAGATACTGTAGTCTATGAAGTATATGAATAAAGGTACAGAGTCACATGTAGTCATAACATCTTGGACCACATCGTTGAGATAATGGTCAGTCACTTGTCTTTTGAGCACAGATTACTAAAGTTACTATAGAGTGTGTATATGTGACCTACAATTTTAAATAGTAGAGCAAACCCAAATAGAAAATGGGAGCAAAACGAAATACGAGTAGAAAGTAGTAGAGCAAAACCAAATAGTTATGTATGTAGGTATCACGCTAGGTTTTATCCCTTCAATGATATTATTATGCAATGTACGGAGTAAAATACTGTTACATCGCGTCGTCGAGTCGCGATGTTTCGCCAAGCTTCTCGAACAAAAATAGCGTGGGAAACAATAGAGTAATAAGGGGCTATAAACACCCGGCCCGACCGTCATAAAAGTACCTTCCTGGAATCCCGACCCTAGTGAATGTACCTAGTTTTGTAGTTAAGATTGAACCTTATTCATAAGTAGTTAGAGATCAAATTAGCATGTATGGTAAAGTTGTTTACATCAGATGTTCAAAGGAAAGCCGCCCCTTTTGTTTTTGATTGTTTGTCTGTTATTTTTATTCTTTATTGATCGAGGATTTTCTAGAATAATTATTGTGTCCTATATAAAGCGTCGCACCGCGGCGTTGAGGCAGTCATTCTCTGGAAGCGACAGTGTAACTATCTAAGCGCGGATAGCGACCAAGTGATCGTTAAGTGTTATCAGTGAACTAGTGTTGTGAACAGTGAAATCAGTGATTGTGATTACCAACGACCTCAGTGTGTGTTAACGGACTTTTGATAATTGTGCAAGACGATTTGGACAACTACTGTGGAACATTGTAAGACCTAGTGTTCAGTGGAAATAAACGTTCATCTCATCGGATTGGCATTTTAATACCACCCCGCACGTAACAATACGTTACACAGTCACGGATCGTCACTAACATCAGATGAGATAGTGGTCAAATGGTTGCTTATTTCGTATAAAAAATGAATAAACACAGAGTAATATTAAAACAAATTAAATATAAGTTTATAATCAGAATAAAAATATTTCTTGTATCTCTTTAATGTTATATTTTACTTTGTTTTTATTAGCTGTTATACCGGTTTTAGTTAAACATAAGTGCTTTCTGAAAATTTCAAGTTTCTCTCTATTACCTGTGGTATTACGATTCATAAGATCGAGCAAAAAAACGCCGAAAGAAACAGGTTTCTTGTGTGGGTAGCCCCTCTAATTTTTACTTTAAATAAATCGTTAATTTCGAAAAATTGTTACAATAAATATACTAGAAGTTGTGAGGCTATTATGATCATGTTCATTCTTGAGTATCTGCTGCTGAATAGGCTCATGGCTCATCACATGTGTTTCATCATACAGCGCTCTCCCCCGAAGCGAAGACTTTGTAATTAGTATTTGTTGTTCTAGTGGCTATAGTAATACATGATATATAAAGATTTTTAAGTATCTACCTATTACACGGACTGACCCTTTGTTACCATTTGGGCACGGAACCCTAACAACCGAAATATACAATTAGTCGATACGACATCGATTCGAATTTGTTGAATCGCTTCTGGAGTGTCGTATTTCAAAGGTATCGATTAAATCGAACGATAGAATCGTATCGATACCGCTACTTTAATTTCCAGACGATCCGAGCCAATCGGAAGACCGTTAACCTGTAAGATAGAAATCGACAGTTCTATGAAATGCATCAATTTTGTTTACATACTAAGTAAGTAAGACTGGAGGGATCATCAGTTTTTGATCAAAACAGTATAAATATTGTATTTGATAGCACAGTTATAAGGTTTTTACTCAGACTTATTATAGTCTAGGGCTTTTACGTTTTTATTACTAACCAATTTACGCATTTTTTCTACACGCGCGCGGTCGACCTATCGTGCAACTGATATTATTTTACACCATTTTTCAAATTTTTTATATAATTTTGTATGTCCACTTAGATGTTCTATTTTGACATTATGGACAAATTTATTAAGATTATAGATGCCAGACGTACTTATTCTAAGTAGATCAAAGATGAAATCGATTAACTAAGCGTTTATATTTTTCAATCTGCATATTAACTTAATTTTCTTCTGCAAATTTTACGCACATACATAGATAAAAACTTATATATGACACTTGGTATACATATTATTATACAACGTTAAATATGTATCATAGACTAAACAAAATTACTAGATGCAATCAGCCGAAGGGGACAATCGATACAATCTATCGTATATCGTATTTAATGCACATCGACATTCGACTTCAAGTAATGAAGAAATCAATTAGATTCGTACCCCGAGGGGGAACCTAAGCTATAGTAAATCACGAGGTACGAGAAACTAGAACGGCAAATAAATTAGAGCGGTCAACGACATTTGAGATGAGGTGGTAAAAGTATTGCGTAAGTATATTATGTTTGATGTACCCGTTGCTGAGGCTTTTTACAGTAAAGAGTCTACCCTAGGTTCGACATAAGTAATGAATAAATGTTTCAAAAATTTTCAATTTTCTTGCCACGAACGTTTTACCATTTTGTGTGAAGGCCTTTAAGATACCATTATGGCATGACGATTGAATCTTTATACTTTGTAAATACCTAGTAACGCGTGATCATGTATATAGAAATACATGGGCATAAACATTGACTTGAATATCTCCTGTTTTAATGACGTCGGTCAGAAACTAGGCTTTTAAAAATGATTTTCACTAACAAAACTTCAGCTATATACAGTACCTTAACTATTGCAACGTGATCGGACGCAATGCATCAATATCGATTGATAGCTAGAAGTTGAATCGATTACTTGATATGGCCAATATCGATTTATAAAGTCTTACGACAGATTGAGGAGGTTCCATCAATCTCCATTGGATTGCAATAAGGTTTCCCATAAAAGCTAATACGTGCTTGTTGACAAGTTATCGCTTATCAGTCATACCTCTTGTTGCAAAATAAATCCAAAATAGGGAATAAGGAATGATGATTTGAAGCTTATCTCAGAGTTAGGAACTCTTATAGGACCACTATTTTGTCCTTCTGTATCTCTGTCTGTCTGTAAAGTCCTTATCTCAATAATACGGTTAGATGAGGTGAAAATTATATCAAATTCATAGTCCCTTAGAACCGTAATAAACACAGACTTCGGTGATGTAGGCCACATTAATCGACACACGCAAAATATTATAAAAACAACTAAATAAAGAAATCAAAGCAAAAAATCAAATTAACGATGTGATGAACCTCGCGCTTCCACTTGCAGTACTTCTCGTTTCTCTCTTATGGAGCCTGCATATTCTGTTTTTAATTATTTTCAGTAAAATTTTGGTTTAATTGAGTAATTATTTAAATGTTGTACTTACAATAATATTCAATGAACGTTTAATAAGTGAGAACATGCAGCATACCTGTAACTAAAATACGAAATAATAGTCATTAATTTATCTTATTTATTTATCTTTTATTATCTTACTTTGGATAGGCATTACAGTTTCCCAATTCGCCCTTCCAAGTTTTATATACTAATAACAGAAAAGTAAATACCTGAATATATTTTAATATATGTTTAATTTTTAAATAAGTAAATATAATTCCTTTTTACCCGACTACGACAAGGGTCATGATTTTGACTGTTAAATATGTATATATTCATTCCGTTTCCTCCTATATCTTCTAAACTCTAAACTTCTAAATCATCATTTATCTTTTTTTTCCGCTGTCTGAAGGGTCTTTATTTTCCGCTGTGTTTGGTATGAAAAAACGGATGTAGCACATTTCAAATAGAATACAGATATCGGTAGCTGTTGCACGTGGATTTGCCACATATCTGTATTCTACTTACCCAATAATTAAAAATATTTTTTTAAATTGCATCTGTAGTCGGGATTTAGTTTTGCGAACTTATTTTTATTGTACTAGGCATTCATATTAAGAAGAAGTTCAGCAAAAGCAGTCGGGACATTAAACAATCTCCAACCTCATAAAGAACGGAGCTTATCTTATTGCTTTCCTTAAAAGCAACTTACTTCCCAAAGTTATAAGTTCATGTACAAATTGTACCAGTAATTCCCACTTCGGTAAGCAGAAGTGAAAGTAAAATCAAAGTGATAACACGAGGAACAATGAGGAAGTGGTAACAACAATTGGTTAATTTCTGCTTCCTGAGGAAAGGTACTTACAGACTGTGGACGAAACCCACCATACCCTATAAGAATTATGAATAATACTTAAATTGAAAAGTGTCCAGTAAAATTACAGGGCATGTCGATAGGCGCAAGTAACGTGCATAATTCTGTATATACAGAATTTTGCATGCCGCTGCATCTGTATTAGGTAGACGTCATCGCTTACCATCAGGCGAGCGTCGTGCATGTCCTTTTATCTTATATCATAAAAAAATTGTGCGTAAAAAACTACGCGTTAGAAGTGAAACTTCAAAGTTCATTCAATTTATTTCTCAGTATCATTTTTCTACATTATTTCTTTGAACAGCTCCATATGTTGAACCTAGCGGGATGAATGCCTGAATGATAGCGAATACATATTCGTAGTTACGCCGTTCTACAATAGAGGGCGCTTATAAATATAAAATATTACATGACGCTTAAGTCATTTCCGTTCATTCGGACCGGGGCGTACGTCATTTCTGTCAAATTTTACCCCAGTGCGCGTAAAGATGTTTGTTTCATTTCAAAAAGCTTATAAAAACTCACGTTCATTTATAAGCTCATAGATTTAAAATCGGGAATCAAACGTGACTTACGCGATGTCGATATATCGATCGCTATATCGACATCGCGTTTTAAATCTATAAGCTTATAAAAAGTTTGGTAGGTTTGACCCTTATGCAATTAGCAACAATGTCTACAATTCATATCAATATCGTATGGTAGATATTGAAAACAGATTTCACCCTTATGAAGTTAATGAATATTTACATCGTGTTCCGCAAATTAAGCCATAATAAGATGGTACGAAGCTTTTGATTGTAATAAGTAGTAAGTATTGAATGCTTTTCTCCATTGTTAAGGACAATAAAAAATTAATAAGGAACTCGAACACCAATGATAGTGGCTGTGAGGCTATTCACAACATTGTCGGAGTAAAGTTACATTTTTATTAAGTTTTCAAGTAATTTTTAGTGGCGTAAAATTTTAACACTGTGTTTATGGTGTTATTACCACAGACCAAAAGTATAGTAGTTAATGAGTAAGTATCTATACATTTATATATATGTATGTATTTATGGTCAGGCTGTCTTGCGAAGTCAGAAGAAGTTTGAGTTTTTAGCCTTTTGAGTTGAAGATTATTAGGTATGTAAGCATGAGTTGGAAACTGTAATTGATACTTATCTTGTCTTTATGAAAGAAATAATAGATTATTTTTAGGGTTCCGTACCCAAACGGTAAAACGGGACCCTATTACTAAGACTCCGCTGTCCGTCTGTCTGTCTGTCTGTCTGTCTGTCTGTCTGTCTGTCTGTCCGTCTGTCACCAGGCTGTATCTCATGAACCGTGATAGTTAAACAGTTGAAATTTTCACAGATGATGAATTTCTGTTGCCGCTATAACAACAAATACTAAAAACGGAATATAGCTAAAAATAATAGAGGGTCCCCATACAAGAAACGTGTTTTTTTCGGCATTTCACTCCATCTATGAACGCTTAGTTAGGCAAACGTCCCATAGATGGTGTTATATTGAAATGTCAATCCCTAACTCCTTTGTTAGACGTTAGATGGCGTTATAATAAATAAAATGTTTATTAATCATTATTTTTTGCTGGCGAAAAATTAGTGGTATTTTTTGCTCGATCTTATAAAATACTGTAGTATGGTACGGAACTCTACTAGTGCGAGTCCGACTTGAACTTGGCCAGTATATTTTATATCACGTAGGCCACCGTTTGACTATAATCTTGCCTGGTGGTAAGCGATGATGTGGTCGAAGATGGTGAACATGCTAGGCCTAGAATACTCTGACTCTCAAGGGATGTGTGCTGCCGGAACAGTGTAAGGTTATGGCGGCAGATTGTCTCTTTGATGGTGGTAAGCTAGTTTTTGGTGGCATAAAAGTCAGGCAGAACAGCGATATATAATATACAACTACCACCTGTGACGAATTAAATAAAATTGTAGAAATGTAGGTACTTATTAAAGGGCTTAATTTTGATGGTAGGTACAGTACAAGTACCAACATAATCTTTGAGTTTAATGTTTCTCGGTTGCTTTTGGGGTGGCCTATTTATTATCTAGTATTAAGAACTTAAGGTACTACCACACCGCGGCGTCCTGCATCCGCGTGCGCGTTCGCGTTCGCGATCTGAATTTCTGTTGGTTTCTCATCGCGTTTGGTGTGAACCGGTCGGTACAAATACTACTGACAAATGTCGGTACAAATACTGCGCTATCTGATCGCCGCCTAGATCGCGCACGTAGCACGCTGAGGTGTGGTCGTACCTTTAGGATCTTAAATTATAGAATCTATGAACCTACTTTTGGTGGCGCGTAACAAAAGCCTACATGCGCATAAATAAAAATGTTAAAGGATTTGGAATTAGCCTCCAACATCCAAAACTTCACAATATAATATTCTTCCACGTAATTAATAGTCACATAGCTGTTGTCCAATTAGTTTCTAGCTCTTCCTAGTTCAATTTACAGATATACAGAATGGTAAGCTAGAAAGTACAGTTAGCAATATTTCATGGCCTTCATTAATAAATGGCCGTTGTAGGGCAAGAGAGAGTCTCAACAGATTTGAGTTCTCAGAGAAAATAGTATAAATCTTTAGCTAGAAGGATGCTTGCTTCTGTGCTTATGACAATAAGGGCCAATTACACCGGTTTCTGATGAAGCTTCAGTTATCTGACATGTGACGCCATATAAAATCTATCAAAATTCTGTGAGATAAGTGCCCAATAGGGCCATCAAGAATCGGTGAATCTGGTATTTAATATGAACTGGTATGAAACTTGCTATCATAATTTTTAATACGGTCTGTCAGTCTGTTTTTGTGTTCCCTATCAATGGTGCAAACGCAAGTTGCGTTTGCACGTCTGCACCATTGATGCTGCAAGTCAATGGTACATACAGTACGACGGGGAGACTCGAAAGTCCTGCAGATATTTTTATTATCATTGGAAGAAAGGAGCTTACTCAACAGGGGAACATTTTAGTATTCTAGATACTCGAGCTCCGATTCGCTTTTGGCACGAAATGGAGTATTGTGATTGGTCGAATCACTCCTAGTTAACGAATCAATTGGATTCATTCTGGGCTAAGAGTGCATTCGTGCTTGAGTGTCGTTCTATAATACTGGTTTTAATGTGAACAGGTAAATTTGACTGTTCTATTATTATCATTGTAATTTTAAAGTGAAACATTGATTAAATCGCCTTAAATATGTTTTTGTCCATCTATCGCATGCCGCAGTACAGCCGGTGCTTTAGCTTGATTGGTGGATATGATGTATGACGTTTAGGTGTAGCTGTGATTGGCGTACGCTTCCGCAGCCATATTTGTATACATGCTAATGTGTTATGTAAACTGCTGTAAAGTAGCTAGATCCCTACACATAAACAAAACGTTTTACTTGCATCGTGGCTTCATAAAACCACACCACACTTTTTTATTATCATTGCCAGAAAGAAGCTAACTCGGCAGGGCAATACGATGGTATTCTAGGTACTCGAGCTCCTATTCGCTCTTGGCGCTATATTAAGTTGTACACATTTATGTAAGCCATCTATATAACCCTCAATTTTGAAACACCACTCAAAAGGTTTCGAGAATAAAAAAATAAGGACTTAATATATGGCGCCAAAAATCGACCACAGAAACGCTTATAACAAAACAATTCAAAACTAATAGGATCTAATAGAAATCCACAATTTTCAATTACCTACGAAGCTTTCACAGAGGCAATGACCACACGAGTTATTAACTCAGGACATTCAACGCAATGGCAACGCTATTAAAGTCGTCGATCAATTTAACCGCATATTGGTTACAAGATACCATCTTAAACAGGCAAAAAATCAATGCATCTCTCGATGCCAATGACCATAAAATAGCGTCATATCATTAAAGAAACGACGTTGTCCTTCCGAACGTGGTATAAGATTGATGGAATAACCACCTGTTCTGATTTGACAGGATATAAAAAAACGCGAAAGAGGTAGGCGCAGGCGGCACGTCTTATAATCATAACAGCAACACTTAGACTGGCGTCAAAAAGGGGAACAAGTCAGACTGCTTTAGTTTGGATCTGACGTCTAATTTTTTATAGGATTTTTGATAATGAAAATTCCTATTTTTAGCCTAGCATGCTATTATCTTCGAAAACATTGACACTCTCCACAAGTAAGATAGTAGTTAAAAATTACCTTTCAAGCACTTTGATCACTTGTTTTGTATACAGAACTTAATACACTATCGATGAAAGACATACAGACTGATTGAGTTTACGATACTAGAATGTTTCACAATTTGACAAAAATGAACTGGCATCACCCGATCAAAATACTTACCTATAGAATCAGCCCTCCAGTGTAGCCTACTATTTACATCTTGTAGAAAATAATTTGGAGTGCGTGAAGCATATGGTGACTCTCTTGTTATACTGGTATGGTCTTTAAAACCAATTAAGTTGCCAATAAAACCAAAAAAAGATTAATAAATTCATTAACTTTTTATCCACGATTTCCCCACAACCATGGCTAACACACCATAAAACCAGCTATCAAAATAATAATTATCGATAATTGAACATCACACGTATTCAATAACATTAAGGAAGTTTAATTACGGTGGCTTGTACCGGAAGGTGGAAGAGCTGGTATGACCTGGAGGGTCACAGAACACGTGAGAGTTACCATACTACTACCTAGGGGCGATCTGTGTGATCTTCGCAAGGTGGTCTCGTGAACGAGAAATGATTTATTACTCATAATCGAAGTAAATGAATCAGAATCTACGATATCAGCAGCTCATTGAGCTTGTTCTCAGAATTATAGCGATGTGGTTTAAGATAACTTGCCAGTTGCAATTTTATCAAAATGCTACTACTTACATTCTTACCCTACTTAAGCATCTACATATATTAAATATGAAGTCCATTTTTTACTGTTTTTTTTATTTTGGTCTTGTCCTGTGCATGTATGTGCCCAATGGGTCCGTCCACTAATGTCAAAGGTATGAGGTAACATAAAAAGCAACGTTCACACGTTACCTCTTCAACAATAAAACTGAAATAAAATAGCGTTGCAATTACAGTCAACGGTACATTATCCCATCAAAACAGAAACATTCAGCCAGACAGGCATGAACCTTATAATAGAAACTGGCTCTCAAGGGCAGCTGTCGGAACACTCTAGTGATGGCTTATGGCGATAGATTTTCAAACTTGAGGGTGGAAGCTACTTCCAAAACTTAAAAAATGTTTTTATTCATAAATTGGTTTTTGAATCATTGTTTTCTTGTACAAAAATATGAGCTTATATACAAAGTAGACTAACAACCAAATAACTTTAATTACTAATATCCATTTAATATTATATATTTATTTGTTTACATTTTAATCGAATAAATATATAACAAGACTCTACGACATAAGATCAACATAACATCAAGTCAATACATTTATGTATTTGATATTGACAATTTTTTTGACTATTTAGAAATATTAATGAACGTTCTTACCATGTCAGACTATTGTCTTCTCGCGAAGTCCCTTCTCGGGCGCGGGGGCCTGGTTTCGGGGCATTGCCCCCTGACCAGGGTGTCCATCGCCGGACGTAAATACGTTCGGGAGTCGGGGTGGCCGTTTCTGGGCCGTGGTAGATT
The DNA here is from genome assembly GCA_954871355.1 of Cabera pusaria. NCBI lineage: Eukaryota > Metazoa > Arthropoda > Insecta > Lepidoptera > Geometridae > Cabera > Cabera pusaria. Next base: position 23,702,048 of record OX940892.1, read on the forward strand.
GCCCGACGGGCAGGGCGATCTGCGTGTTAGGTCGGGTTCCTTGTCTTTCTCTGGGAGTCGCGTGTGGAGGTGGGGGGTATTCCCCGGGAACAGGGTAGCCGGGCGAGACGTCCATGCCAGGTTGATCCCCGTTCGGGGAAGCCCAGCTAAACGCCTCAGCGACCGACTAGGTTCCCGAGTTCAACCGCCACCATCCGAGTCGTCGCTACTGCCAGCGACGAGGTCTCGAGGATAACCCTTTCCGTCGGGAGACCTTCTATGGTAGGGGGCGATGCCCCTCAGATGCTCCCATGTTGAAGAATTCTTACCATGTAAACATTGTGTTTATGGTTTGTATGAGTGTTATGGGTATATGTGTGTGTGTGCGAGTACATGTGTGAGTGTGTGCGAGAGTATCTGCATGAATGTTTTTGCTATACTAATTTAATACTTAAAATAGTTTAAAAACTAAAACAACCGACTTCCATGCCCGCGAGTCAATTTGAGTAGCAAGTTTGAGACGTTTATCGTCATATCTCTGAACAAACTTTTCAGATCTCAATGAAATTACAATGGGACCACCTCGAAAAGGTACCCTACCGATTGAAAACAGAATCATTCAAATCGGTTCACAATTGACATTCTTTTTGCAGTCGGTAGAAAAGGAGTTTTTCAGTGTTTCCGTAATCTAGGGATTGTAGCCAGTCAGACTTGTCACACGCACATTTTAACGTAACGGAATGCTGCGTTACGTGAATAGAGGGAACCTACAAAGAGAATGTAAATTGGGAACCTAGACAAGAGAAACTACAAGAGGCTTTAAATACATGTATTGAAATCAAAACAACTTATTCTGAAACACTACACTAACTGTTCTGGCGCTGATCTTCGGGCCCGTTCTATCCTGCGGGGAAGCTCGGTAAATACCGGAACCCCTCAGATATTCCGTCACAGAATCCGGCATTGTTTCAGGTAATGAGATAAGACGTGCAGGGCTACCAGAGTATCGAACAAATGATGGGACAACAGTCTCAGCTGGGAGCACAGAGTACAATACAATACAATACAATAACTCTTTATTGATTACCATGAATATACAACACTTTAAGTTCTTAATTTAAAAATATTTAGGTAATACAATCGGCGGTCTTATCGCTAAAAGCGATTTCTACCAGACAACCTTAGGATGGACAGGAGTATTACAAAGAATGGACGGTGGTGCTCAATAAAAATAAATAATATCAAGGTACCAAATATATACCAATTCTAATACATATATAAAAATATATATAAAATATACTAATACATATAAGTAATAAATATTCAAATAATAAAATAAAGTTAATAAAAATCTTGATAGCGTTTAGTGTATAGTGGACAGGTAATGATTCTTTACCATATTTTTAAATATTGGCAAAGATTTAGCACGTCTGATTTCCAGTGGCAGAGCGTTCCATAAACGGATAGCTTGAACAGTGAAAGAATTGTCAAAATACTGGGTGGAGTGAATAGGTATTTGAAGTTCAAGAGTTTCAGATGAGCGCAAAGAAAGGGAATTTGTAAGATACTGGAAGGTAAGAAATCGCTCTTTGAGGTATAAAGGCGTGGAAGGAATAAAAAGGATGGTATATAAGAGAGCAAGTATATGAGCATTCCGGCGGAGTTGGATGGGTAACCATTTTAGCTTTTGTCTGAATTCAGAAACATGGTCATATTTCCTCAAACCAAATATGAACCGTATGCATACATTTTGTAAGCGTTCAAGCTTATTAAGCTGTTCTTCGGTTAAGTCTAGATATGAGGCATCAGCATAGTCTAGTATTGGAAGGAGAAGAGTTTGTGCAAGCGCAATTTTAGTGGTAGTGGGTAGAAAGTTTCGCAATCTTCGCAGCGAAGAGGCAGAGGCAAATATCTTGCGACTTACCTCAGCTATTTGAGGTACCCATGATAAGTGTTTGTCGATAAGTAGTCCTAAGTACACATAATACTTATCTTCATCATGAAGCAGTCTTTTAGCACACATCTTTTACCTAAGCATTTTGTACTTCCATTAGTGCATTATTTGCACATATATTCAGAAAGATCAATGTAAAGCAACATATTTTTTCTGGAACATGTCTCCTTTTTTTTCAAAGAGAATATAAAATACTGGGTCTTTTCCGTTTCGTTGCCTCGATTTGACTCCCTTCCCTTCTCGATATTTTTCCCGTCATTCTTATTTAGATTTGACATCGTTCCGTCATAAAAAAACATACATGGTTTTAATACAAAAGAGTGAATCATGAAACCATGCATGAAGGTGATTCAAGAAAATAGAAATATCACAACTTCTAGACATTATAGACGTTCGTAATAAGGAAGATGGATATACATGTCACACAGTCGATCGATAATTTTATTTATAATACAGAAACATGCAGACCAGACATGCATGTTAAACCATGACCACAGACATAAACGCACGCCCACAGCCGGCTCGATGGCGAAGCAAATCATAAATTGGTGTAACAGCGTCATAACCTTGGCCCACGGAAGACGGAGATGCGTCGACAATTTAGAAGTTTAGACGTTTGTTAACATGTTTTAACTATGAATATTTTTGATTTAACGTTCCGGTAGGTTTGTTTCTTGATTGTATTTTTTTATAATACTAACAATAGTTATGTTTTGTTCTATCTCGATATAGGGACATGCATTTATTATGCACATCCTTAGGAGCATACAGTAGTCGCAATCTCGCTGTCTTTGTTCTATGTGGATTGGAAAATTTGAGCTGACCTGTTTCCTGTCTTACTGTAGGCTTCTGTGTCCAGACAAGGAAAATTATATAGGTATCTATTTAAACAGCATTATATTAAGAGATAACGTTTTATGGGGGGCAACCGTTTTTTCCACAAAAATATTAATGTGGTTTTTTCGATCACTAGGTGGTACTCTGAGTAAAATGGTCCTGATAACAGCTTTCAAGCTACAATTTTAAAACAATTTTAAAATAACAATGTAACAAAGTTAAAATTTTGAATAAACACCTACGACAATATCCTTCAGAAAATTAACGTCATGACATCTATCTAAGAACCACCACTGATTAATTAAGAACCGTTTAAAGACAAAATCGAACTAGTTTTGGATAAAAATGGCAAGTGTGGCGTTATTTTCGTTTGTAGTAACTTGATTTCGTTTGTAGTAGCGTTATTTTCGTTTGTAGTAACCTCATTTCGTTTGTAGAGTCGTTATTATCGTTTGTAGTAACTTGATTTCGTTTGAAGCAGCGTTATTTTCGTTTGTAGTAACCTCATTTCATTTGTAGTCTCGTTATTTTCGTTTGTAGTAACTTGATTTCGTTTGTAGTAGCGTTATTTCCGTTTGTAGTAACTTGATTTCGTTTGTAGTAGCGTTATTTTCGTTTGTAGTAACCTCATTTCGTTTGAAGTGGCGTTATTTTCGTTTGTAGTAACTTGATTTTGTTTGTAGTAGCGTTTTTTTTTTGTTTGTTGTAACCTTCATTATCCAATACTAACCTTTAGGAACGTCCTCTAGTTATTTTCAAGCGTGATTTGTTAGGCTTAGGCTTTCTTATTAAATTAATGGAGAAAAAATTGCTTTGAAAAAATTTTGGAGAAAATTTTTATTTAATTTTTAGTTTTTTTTTGGTTTTACTACAAACAAAACAAAATTCACTACAATCCACTACTAACGTTTGCGAACAAGAATCAGCCGGAAAAAGTAAATTTTTGCACTTTCGGGGTCTGAGATTTTTTTGTAATTTTTTTTTTTTTTTTTAAATACTACAAAGTTAGTGTCACTACTTACCACTACTTACCTTATGCTCCTAAAAAAAAACAAAAAAGGATCAATTTTTCGAAAGTCGGGTGCCAAGTTCACATAGGTTGCAGCGCGCCCTGGTGAGTTGAAACCGTAACATCTATTTAAGAACATGCACTAATCAAACACAAACCCATAACTGAAATTTGCATCAAAATCTGACTAGTTGTTTTGAAGAAAAATGGAAACATCGATTTGCACCAACAAATGATTACTGCAGCGCCCCCTGGTGAGTTGTCACCGTAACATCTATCTAAAAACATGCACCAAATACACTTGAACCTATAACTGAAAACTGCATTAAAATCGGACCAGTAGTTATGGAGAAAAATTGCAAAATAGATTTGCACACACAAACAAACAAACATCCTCTCACCCCAAACGCATATACAGTCTCCGTTCCGTCGTGGGTAATGACAGTTGAAGATAAATCCTTAGCTAAATAACACATTGATATTTCACGGAACTCAGTAGTACACTAGCGCCTCTAGCGGAAAATTCACACGCGATAGCCTCTGATAATAGGTTGGGGAAAAAGTTTTTTCGCATTTTTTAAGAAAATTCAAAACATTTTTTAGTACAGTTTATTTACATTTAACTAAAGTATGAAGGTACCATTTTGTTCGATAACTTTTTGCCATCTTGTAGGTAGGGACATGATCCCATAGCTATAGACATTTTGGGGCTTCTGATCAAAAAATCGCGACAAGTAGTTTTGGCAGTCCTCTCGTAATGTTAACCTGACACTGCCTAAAGAATTCTGAAGAGACCGAAACAGGTGGAAATCTGAAGGTCAGGACTATACGGCGGATGCATTATCACCTCCCAGCCAAACTCCCTTAATTTTTGCTGAGTGGCTAAAGATGTGTGAGGTCTAGCGTTATCATGATGAAAAACCACACCCCTTCTGTTGATTAATTCCGACCGCTTTCTCTCAACTTCTTGCTTTAATCTCATCAGTTATTCACAGTAGAGTTCAGAATCGATGGTCTTGCCTGGTGGTAACAGCTCATAATGAATAATGCCCCTCCAATCCCACCAAACACACAGCATCACCTTGTTGCGAGTTAACCCGGGTTTCGCCACAGTCTGTGGTCGTGAGGTACCCAAATATCGAGCTTTTTTGTGTACCCAGTTTTTTTCAAATGCGCCAAAACTGTTTTGTGGTCCATTCCCAGTTCTTCAGCTACGTCGTAACTACTGATATGCCGATCTTCCTCTACTTTTTAAAAATGGCATCCATTTTATCCGTAATAGGGCGACCAGAGCGAGGTGCATCTTTGACATCAACATTTCCGGATTGAAAACGCTTAAACCAAATTTGTGCTACTCTCACAGCCACTGCACTAGGTCCATAAACATCGCAATTTTTTTTCGCAACTTGCGTTGCATTTTTACCTTTTTTGTAGTAAAATTTTAAAATGTATCGAATTTCTTCATTAGATTCACTCATCTTCACAGTACGAAAAACAAATGAAAATCACGCATTTTCCTAATTTGAATATGGAATTATCTTGTTTAAAATTTAAACTTTTAATAATGATATCAAAACCAGCCAGATACAAATAGTATAGCCAAAGAGATTTTATGACAAGTTCTTACTTACTATAATGCGAAAAGACTTTTTCCCCAACCTAATATGAAGCATTGAAATATATTTTCCAATTATTCTGTTTAAGAGATAATTCTACTATACATCTTCGTCAGACTCTATGGAGCCACTAATTCGTTCGGTCGTGACGTAAGCCGTCGAACCCGCGATCATAATCATTGTGTGTAATTTGCAATCATGTCACTCGGTACTCGCCATTTGTGGACACTATTATGTATTGAGAATGACTTGCAATATCTTGGACACGTCTTTTGGAGTGAATGCTTTTATAAATACTGTAGTGTCTTTGGATTTTTTTTAATAATGGCAATGAATATACAACATTTTCATTACTATATTATAGATCTAATCCGACTGAGACCGATGAAATTAAAATTTTCCACAAAACTATACCAAAAAAATAATAATAGTAAAAACTACACTTGGTTTTTATCCAAATAGAACGACGTTAATAAGTAATGCACTGGCATCGTATTAGTTGAAGAGGAAAAACTGACAGATTGAACAGTTCAATCTCGCAATAGTATCGTAGACAAAAAATGCTTTTGTTTAGTAAAAGACTAGCTGATGACGAAGACGATGATGCTAGTTCCTATCCTCCTAACAACGCAGACAAGCAACTCGATATTCAAAATCCTGTAGCAATCACTAAAATCAAATTACAACCGTAATTTATGATAATATGTATATCCATAGCTATCGATGGTATCATTACAATCTATTCGCAATTGCAATCGAATTAGAAATCGGACAGAATCGAATTATCTAGTCTGTGTGTGATTAGGTTGCGCAATGTGATTTGATGTTATTTGAATTTAGTTTTGTTCTCCTTGTGCATTGTTTAACTTTATTATAGAGCTCGGATCAATCCAAGATTATACAGACTTTGTTCAAATTAGCTTAATGTTTTTAGTGATAGGAAGGCCATCCAAGATGCCAATTCTGACACTCACAAAATCTTAAATTGGTAGGAACTTACGTTAAAACTTAATAGCTGATGTTCGATATACTCTTACCCTTAAATATTCATTAAGCAAATAATAAATCATAAAATAATTATTGATGAAAAAAGTGGAAGTGTCTGAAACCAATATCTATACCGTAAATTTATTTTATATTGTTGATTTTGACAGTAACGGAATAGGCAAGACGTTGACCTGATAGTGAGAGATGCGTATTTAGTTATATCGACAACACTTAACATAACTATATAGTCACTGTCTATGACTAGCTAGTGTCACAGAATAATGAATAGTACAAGCTAGTGTTTAGAGTGGGTTTAGACAAGACGATAGATTTATCATGGAAACTGCAGACGTAGACACGTAGGCAACTCCATTACTAGCAATTTGCACACATTAGAAGGTAAAACTGAATGAGCTACACTAATTTGTGTAATTCTACGATATTTTAATGCTAAAATTGCAATGTAAAGGTAAAATGTTTAAAGAGCTTAGAGATAAGTAAGTAACCTTACTATTTATCTTACTATTCCATGACAGTACCTAACTGTCTGCTTGTTATGGAATAGTGAGAAATAATAAGTAATAATATAATAATAAGTAAGAGATTATAGTATAGAAGAGAGAAGACAGTGTTAGCTGCTATACCTAATAGCAGTACCAATGTCAGTTCGGATGACTCTCGTCTGAGCTGGGATGAGGGAGAAAAGATGCTTGCAATGAATCACTTGCTCACAGTCCGCTTTGCCATACAATAATATAAATTAGCTATAATAGACCTTAGAAAATAAAACTTTAAACACCTTTTTGCTTGTTTGTAACCACTTAATGGTTAAAACACAAACGATATTCTACTGAATACTTTTCGGTTACTTACGAGTAGTGTAATGTGTTTTAGGATAATTTTAAAGACGAGCGGATCCGCGGGATTCAACTATTTGACAGATACAAGTTGCACTTTCAACATTGTATCTCAATAAAAAGAGCAAAAGACTGATCATTATTTTATTACAAAACATAAAACATTGCTCTTTAAAAAACAGCTCTTTGTTGAAGTCGAACAATGGGAGCGTTCATTACATAGTGTAAAATTATTAAAATGTATAGCTAAAGGGCGTAAAGACGTTAAAATGAGGTCGGTGACCGGTAGCTTCGTAAAGACTTGATCTGTTTAAGAATTACATACGTTTTATTTTTTATTATTTTATCAATATTATTTATGATCCTGAATTACCTATAGTGAAATAACTGTAGGTCAATGGCGACCCATAATTTCTTTCGACGATTTTGGACCATTTCACGTGTGAGTCCAAATCGTCCTGCCATTTTACACCGTGTTTACATGATTAGGAGCGGATATTACCAAACTCGGTTAAGAGTTACTTTAGAGTAAATAATTGGAAACGTCAAAAAATTTATGGTTATACTATAAACAAATGACGATTTACTATAGAGTTACCAAATCCGAGTTTGGTAAAATTCGCACTAAGTCATAGAATAATGAATAGTACAAGACAAAGTATTGATTGATCGACTGCTTAATCGCAATAATGGTATGCCATTGATGAATGATCGTAGTTGATAAACCGTCTGAACATACAGACTTTTAACCAAATTGATGCAATATAAGTAATTGAGATAACCGACTTGACATGCCCCGCAAGTCAGTTACAGTACGCAAGCTTGAGATGTTTATCTCTATATCTCTGGAGGTACTCATCAGATTTCAATGAATTGCATAATGAGACCACCGTGGAGATGTACCTACCCTACTTATAAAAAATAAAGACTCATTCGAATTGGATCACAATTGGAGGAGTAATCGCGTAACAAACATAAAATAACCATATAGTCGAATTGAGAACCGTTCCTCTTCTTTTTTTGGTGTGTGTGTAAATTGAAATGCTGAAGATCTACAGTTTGAGCTTTGCAATATTAAAATGTCACCGTTTTTATGATATAAGGTAACAGGACAAGCACAACGCTCGCCTGATGGTAGGCGATGACGTCTACTTACCTATTACAGATACAGCGGCATGTAAAATTCTAGACTGCCAGAATTTTGCATGTCACTGCACTGCGCCTGTTACCTTGAGACATAAAGATGTTGTGTCTCAAATGTTCTGTAATTTCACTGGACGAAAAACATTCATATTTCACGGCTGAAAATTAATTGGCAAAGTGGTGGTACTGCCCCAGGCGGACTATCAGAAGTCCTACCACTACAAGACAACCTCTAATTTTATTAATCAATATTATCGATTTTACTACTTTTATCAATATTGCGTATATTGGGATCTCGTTTCATCCTCTATTGCACAACCAATCATGATTAACATATCAAAAGACTTTCTTCCACTCAAGTACGATTGTATTGTACACATTGTATGAACGGCTTTAGATGCGCAGCAAAAGACAATATTTGCATAATCATTGCGCTGTGTCCGTGCCCACTGACATTGACGGTGCGGCTTTAATAAAAAAAAGGTTTTATTATATTTTGTTACACGGTGTTATACTTACAAGGTATGTGTGTTTGTTTATTTATTTTTTCAGCTTTGCTTATTATGGAGACAATATACTTATATAATTAATCGTACAAACGATTGCAAATATGTACATTTTGATGGATTTTACTTAAAATAAAACGGTAGCATAATAAAAATACTAAACAGAAAACTTCGAAACCTTGCACACAAATAGCTTTAAAAGACTACATACGTATTTAAATATGAGTACAGACTAAAACTTGTGTTTGATACCAAAATTGAAAAAAATCTTTTAAATACTTGACGCTTTAACGCTTTTACGCGTTCAGTTTATTTACGCGCTTTTTTTTTAACGCTTTAAAGTTTAACTAAGTTAAACTAAGAATGTGTCCAATGGCACTTTTCTTATTGACTCTATTAAGGCGAAGACACTATTTTATTGTGTTCTTTGTAAGCACTGTTCACTATTTTACTGTCACTTCACATGATAAACCAATATGAGAAAATTAGATACATCACTATAAAAAATATATATATATATATACTCTCCTTGTCAATTGCAGGTTTGACTAAATATACATACAAGTTACAAATACTTTCGAAAAAAAGCAAGATGAGGTCTAAACCAATGTCATCTTTTAGACCGTGCATGGAACAAAATTAAGTTACGGGAACGTAAAGGGTGTTGTGACGATAAATTATTAGATATTTTTAATTTTTTGGGTATTTCGTTATTTAGATGAGTGACCAAAGTATTTTATTCAGACTTTTTAAAACATTCCGTGTGTACGTACGAGTATTATAATCGGTTTGGAAAATCAAAATAAAAAAATCTAAGTGTATATTATAGAATGTTAACTAGTACTCAAATAATGGTAACGCAATATTTTAGAACCTTCAACACAATATATTTCAAATTAAAACAAAAAAACATTACTGAAAATATCGTGCCGTATCGGGTTGCATGCCATAATAATAAGACAGTGGAAAGCCACCGGCTGTCAATCAGGCACGCGTGCGTGTGGGCGCTACGTTGACATTGGAAAGTATCCAACCGGCACTGCGGTGCTAATTTATAAAGGCGCCATCGGTAATACTGCGGTAATACATCGGTTATACCATTTGCAACGAATACTATTTACATTTTCCATCGTATTTTTTTATTATTACTATTAAAGCACTTTTTAAAGTGAAACTTGTATTACATCGCCTCAAATTCGTCCATCTATCGCATGTCACCGACATGCATGTCGCATTATAGCCGGTGCTGATTGGTGGATTATGATATATGACATTTAGGTCTAGCTGTATTATGTATAGGCATTCCTAAAAATAAATTGACTGAGCGTTAAATTACTAACCTATTAATCAGACTAGAACATAGAAAATCATTTAAACATTTAAGAAAAGAAAACAGAAAATATCAAACATAAGCATCGACGTATGTATGTATGTTCTACGTACTTTATCTCGATGAACATAAGCAACTAAAATATAAACTGTAGGCGTAAATCTCAAGTAGAAAGTTATGTTGGTACTTTTGTAGCAAGTATAATGCAACTCAATACAACCTATTAGTGTCCTGTAACTTTAAATAGAATACATGGGGCACTTCACCAGTAGCCTGCCATCACCGTCTCAAGTTACTGAGAATATTGAGTTTCCAAGTCCTCTGAGTGCCTAGTGCGAGTTTTATAAATTGGTTTATTACTCGATCACGTTACAGTAAATGCAGATTTGTAAGGAATTAAAAAGTGCCATCTAGTGTGCATAAGAGGTAACATTGTAATTTCCATACAAATCTGCGACTAGCGTTTACTTTAACGTGATCAAGTGAGTAAATAAATGCAAGGAAACTCGCACTAGGCACTCTATCTATATAAAAGCTTAGCAGACTATAGAGTTTATAGGATGAAAAAGTTTAAGTTATAGAAATCAGAAACATGAAATAAAATGTTGGTACAATTAATTCGTTATACCAGATTTACACCAGGCGATTTTTGTTGTTCAACTTCCAAGGGTCAACCAACCAACCACAACAACAATAAGGCATGATTCATCAACACCAAACCTGCATTACCAAAGATTTGACTAACAGCTTTACACTACTACAGAATATATAATAGTACATTATTGGTACTACTGCCGTACATGAGCGACGACATTGTGACGTCGCACTGGACGTGATGTACAATCCTACTACCCTATCCTACTATTTTATTTTTTTTATGGTAAAAGGTAACAGAACAAGCACGACGCTCGCCTGATGGTAAGCGATGACGTCTACCTATTACAGATAGGTACAGCGGCATGCAAAATTCTGGAATGTCAGAATTTTGCATGTCACTGCACTGCGCCTGTTACCTTGAGACATAAAGATGTTTAGTCTCACATGCCCTGTAATTTTACTGGACACCTTGCCATTTTAACCGGAAAACATTCCTATTTCACGGCTGAAAATTGATTCACAAAGTGGTGTTACCTCCCCAGGTGGACCAGCAAAAGTCATACCAGTACTACTAATCCATTTTCTTATGAGTGTCTATACGCGGGTAAAACCGCGGGGCACAGATGCTAGTCAGTCAATAAACGCGCCTTATACCGGAACGTTGCTTTGCTTAAGAACCAACCTATACACCAACTAACCAATTTGGGTTTGTAGCTCAACGACTATTGAAATACAGTTAATTCAACATATTAATAAGCTGCAATCTAAGCAGAGCTTACGAAACCATTAATATAGGAACTGAGGAACTGAGTGGGTGTGATCCCACAATGCACAATTAAACAGTCAGCTAATGCACTCAATGGCAACGAATCTATGACCGTAAATTTTCGAGTGTTGCTAGGTTAGTCATCGAATATATTTTAAGTAAATAATATCTATATTAATTTACACTAACTTGTTGATTTACATAGTGTAGGTAGAATTTCCTTCATCGTGTTGCAATGATCATTAAATTAACAACAAATTTCAAGGATTATAATAGAAGCATAGGTAACAACTATTCAAATATTCAGAAAAATATGATTGTAACTGAAGATCATCGATCGCATTTCTGCATCAAAAAGAAAGGTGTCATATTTTCTATTGATTGAGACTAATTAAAAATGCTGCTATCTAATTTGACTAAGTACTGCCTTCATTCATTAATATCAATTACAAGCGGATACCCGGCGTGTGCTACTACGCTAATAATATCGTTTAAAAACTAAAAAACAACCGACTTCAATGCCGCGCTATTCATTTTCAGTACCAATTTTGAGATGTTTATCTCAATATCTCTGGAGATACTGATCAAATATCAATAAAATTACAATGGGACCACACTTGGGATATCTCCTTTCGAACAAAAAAAGAATAATCGAAATCGGTTCATAAACGACGAAGTTATCCGCGAACAAACATAAAAAAAAAAAAAAAAAAAAAATATACGGTCGAATTGAGAAACCTCCTCCTTTTTTTGAAGTCGGTTAAAAAAGAAATGTGATCAAAAATGGCTAATCCATTGTTTAAGTGGTCTAAAACCATCTTCTCATTATTGCCTTTCTAATGGGGTTTGGGGCACATCGGTTGGATTGGTTGGTTTCAAAGTCTTTAATGGGTAGAAACATTTTTGTGTTTTATATATATAGATATTAATCTGCAAAGAAAAACTCAAAAACAAAATCCTTTTCTAAATAAAAATAAAAATGAAAGCTCTACCACAGCCACACTGGATAAACTGACAAGCTATCAAACAGAAAGGCAATGAATACATCGACGCCCACGCATCCCGGCCATGTTTATTAATATGCCCATTCAAATCTATTAAACTGATATAATGTCAATAAATGATTGATGAGATAGTCCGAGACGTAGGAGAAAATCTATTTAATAATAAATATAACATTATGATAGTTTATGCAGATGAACAAGTGTTTGTTGATTTAACAAGACTTGTTTCTGTCTCAAGAGATAATATTAAGATTCTGACAGCACGAATAATAATTTAGAAATACTAGCTGCACACCACTGCTTTGCCCGCTTTTAGCCCGCTTATAGAAGTATTCTAAGTGTCAATCTGTGTATTCCAAATTTCATCCCCATCCGTGAAGCCGTTTTTGCGTGAAAGATCCGAGTAACAACTATCCATCTTTCCATCTATACTCACCAACTTAACTTAATAAAAAGCATCTAGATGGCGCTGGAGTAGGTTGCACAGTTCTCCTTGTAAATATTGCCTAAATCTATAAAATCCTGCATCGCGCAAACGATATTTTCCGCGATGTTAGAACCAAATGCACTTGCTTCGTCATCAAACATCTTAAGCTTTTTACATAAAATTTAGCAGGAATAATATTAGAGGTAAAGTAGGAAATTATAATATTATTGAATAGAGTAGGATATAGGACTGAATGTTTGATAATGAGGTTAACGAAGACTTAGATTTGATTTTTGACAAAACAATACAACAACGCTTCTGCGTATTAATTATATTTTCATGTGATTACTTTGTTTATTTATAGATTTCAAAGCCATACAGTAAAGTTTTAGGATTCATTGTCAAGATCTTTGCAAAACATAAAAACCAATGTTTATTAGATGGGAAATGGAATGAACATAGCAAAGTCAAAGAAATGGTCAACAATAAAACCAACAAAACGTTCACTTCCGTTACACACGACCAAAAATGCATTGCAATAAAATCAAGACAAACGATCAGGCGTGTCTCAGTGATTGGCCTTTTGATGCAATCCAATCAAAAGATTTAGATCACGATGAAGCAAGGGCCGGTGGGCTAATTTTTTAACCGACTTCACAAAAAAGGAAGAGGTTCTTAATTCGTCTGTATGTTTTTTTTTGTACAATGGTAAAAAACAACAAACTGTAATAAAAATTAAATATTCATACATGTTTATTTAAAGGAACTTGGCTTGAACTATCAAGGGATATATATAGTTTTGGAGGGAAATAGGGAAGACTTTTCTCCGAGGTCGTCCTCTATAGAATAAAGAAAATAAACTGGCCAAGTGCAAGTCGGACTCGCACTCGTAGGGTTCCGTACCAGACTACAGTATTTTATAAGCGAGCAAAAAATACCACTTACATTTTTTCGCTAACAAAAATTAAAAATTAATAAACATTTTGTTTCTTATGACGCCATCTAACGTCTAACAATGGTGTTAGGATCGACATTTCAATATTACGCCATCTATGGGACGTTTACCTAACTAAGCGTTCATAGATTGCGTGAAATGCCGAAAAAAAACACGTTTCTTGTATGGGTACCTTTAACTTTATTCTGTTTTTAGTATTTGTTGTTATAGCGGCAACAGAAATACATCATCTGTGAAAATTTCAACTGTCTAACTATCACGGTTCATGAGATATAGCCTGGTGACAGACGGACAGACAGACAGACAGACAGACAGACAGACAGACAGACAGACACAGACAGACAGACGGAAAGCGGAGTCTCAGTAATAGGGTTCCGTTGGCACCCTTTGGGTATGGAACCCTAAAAACAGTCTTTAATGTATATTTTTAAGCTGTGTCTATGTATTAAAAGGTTTGTGTCATAATTTCATACAGAGATATTTATATATTTATTAAACCTTGCTGGATTAGAAATCAGCTAGGCAGTAATGATAAGTTTATGTTGTACTTACAATATTATTACATAGGTTAAAAGTTTTTTTTGCAATCGTTTTTAGAAGTGAAACTATAAAGCAATCAGACTGTTATTAGAAGATATTAACGCAACTCACGTCGTGGTCCAAATAAGCTTTTCATCCGATTCAAATTGTGATCCAATCAATCAGCCCGGCTCGGAAGTGGGGCAAGTTATTAAAACGAGCCCTTCAGTGGGTCAAACATCCGATAGGGATTATTAGCGAGATGACGAAGCGGTTGCATTCAAATATGTCGAGATGTTATTTATCACGTGGTAATTTAGATAAAGTAAACTTTTCATTTAGTTGGAATTGAATTTGTTGTTGTTTTTATATTTTTGTGATCTCAAATATGCAAACATAATAAAACAGCTAAATTGAGAACTTCCTTCGTTTTTGTAAAGTCAATTAAAAATATTAACGTTTTTCAATTATTTGAAGGCCCAATAGTCGCTGATATTACCAGTCGAGTGAAACTCACCTTCTAAATATCTCAGGGTAACAGGGCAGTTACGCTTTTTTTTTTAATTTTATGTTTATAGGCTAGCGTGTGACCACTATCTTGCCAGAGAATAAATTACTTACTGACAATCAAATTTTACGTACTACAGTATCTATCTTAAAAAAGACTTAAAGCTTCGCATCAGGCGAGTATCTTATCTTACATGTCTATCTATACTAATTAGGTCTTAGTTAATATTCAAATACATTTCGACTTTATACTTCCACAAATTTAGAAAGGCAGCTTTTTCATCAATAAAATATATTAAAATAAAGTCCATTGATACATTTATAAAGGATTCATTTATAAATGATTATGCTAACCCTATAACTCAGCAGCAAGTTAAGGAATCGCAACATATTCACGATGCAAAAGCCCACATTACGCCCAGACTTCCCGGTTTGACTCATTGACGGCTTTCTTATTGTAATGAGATTATTTAAGTGGGAGGCAGCTGTTTGGACACCACAATGGGCTCCGTGTCATGTCCGAATGCAAGGGTGGAGATACTTATACACTGGCAATATACACTGAAAATGACGGCAAGATATACATTGTGTATACAGGCAAGATAACGGCAAGTGATATCTAAAATTCTAAATGCTGAATTTTTTAAAAGAACTTAATTTGGCAGAAAAGTTGTTGAATAAAGGTAGTTGGATGAAATAATCCAAAGTCTCCTAGTATTTTGATCGACTTTACAAAAACTTCGAAAAAGGGACTAAGATCGAACCTTAGTCGTGTAAATGTTAAATAAGAAGTATAAGATAGATACGCAAGTATACCAACTTTGAGTCTAATCGAACGTCACGAAATAGATCTTCTAATTTAGCTTCCAAGATTTGACCCGCACAAACATACTAACAGTTACACAAACTAACACGGCAAGTTAAATAAAAGCCTGTAAAAATACACAAATACATGTAGGTACAAAATTACTTTATATATTGACATTGTACAATGCAATTCTAATTCATAAAATATCAAAATAGCGTAGATTTATGTGTCTCAAGAACCAGAAACTTCTCCCATTTATTATGGATCAGTAAGTTTAGTACAACACCTTCTCGAACCTGTATAATAACTAGGAAATTAGTAAGTATTCTCTGACGATACCTCAGAACATCGGTTTACCGATTTGGATTTTATTCCTTTCTTTGTTTTTCGAAAGTGGATATCATGTTAATTTTATGAAAATCTGTAAGTCAATTTACGATCATTCGAAAACAAATTCAGATTCATTGGATCTTTGCAATTCATATTGCTCCGAAAGGAAACTTTCAAAAAATTCTGTGATCCTAATCGGAAATATTTTTGCGACCAACTAGCTTTCGGATTAATCATTGAAATGAAGCTTCCGGATTCGAATGAATCCGATTTAAATAAAAATAGAAAGGCTGATCTTCCTTCCTTCCTTTTTTTTAAATGTTGCAACAATATTATTTGATAAACTTTACCAGCTATAATCAGGTCTCGTCAAGGTGAAGTTCATAAAATATGATACAGCCGCAATGTTTCATAATAAAGCGTGTGTTTGATATCCCCTTCCTTGCCCTGCCCCAGTTTAAGGGTTTCGTATTGGGTAATGGGACGACGAGACAGGGCGTGGTGGGGCCTTGGCCCAAAACTTAGCTCACTACCGGGTGTGAAACTTTGCTTGGAGAAAGGTCAACTTATTTTTGAAAATACTGAAGAATTACAACTAACAAGCAATTGAAAATCAAGGGCGAAACTCTGTAAATATTTCCGGCATTTGAGTTATAGCACAGAATAAATAATTTTAATTTACGTCATATATTCTTATGGTATATAAGAAAATTCTTATAATGTATAAGAATATACAATTTATAGTTGCCGCTCCGTTTCCAGTTATCCGCTTTAAAAACTATCCTTTGATTATGAAATTGGCTATCACTATGCAACATTTCAGCCAAATCGGTGCAGTCATTTGAAGTCCATGAAGAATACACAAACAAACAAATATACAAACTGACTTTCACAATTATAACATTGGTGTTGATGTAAAATAGTAACATTATTACTAATTATTTCATTGAAATCATGTGAATTGACAGGTGAAACTAAATAAAAGCTTGTAATTAGAAAAGGTGAAGACCGGGCTCGGATAGCGCGCATTTTGAGGGACACAATGTACAGTTGTGAACAAATATAGTCTGTTGATAATGAAATAAATAAGTTTCCTCTAGAGATTGTACAGGAAAAGTTCCAACATAGAAACGGTACCGTTACAACATCGGAACATGTCATATCGATTCAGTTCGTGCCAGAACAATGCATTATTGAATACACTTTTACAAGTAACGTCATGAGTCATATCGATATCACTTTCGTATTGATTCTGATTCGATTACGGCGTGTCATCTCGATATTGTCGTGATTAGCATAACAAGGGTTTGAGCAAACGACGCCCACAGTTGAAATGAAAACGACATGAACAATTATGTACTGTGAAACGTTTGGTGGGTTGTGAGCACGGTTGTGAGGATAATTTTGACATATTCTTAAAGTTACTAACATATTATATACTTATATTAAATACATACATGAAAGCTCAGGTCGAGAAAAACGTACATTTAAAACATCCATCATTTTGGTTTGCATAGATAGAGCATTCTAGCCGCGTCTGATACCATACTATTCAATCACTTCAACAGAAAGGCATGACGATAAAAACCTACTTTAAATATTACCACTGAAAGAAACTTTATCTGCGCTGTGATAAAAACTGTATTGAAAATTCACGTTCAATTTTCCTGCGCGAGACCACCGATAAACGCCTTACAAAAAACAAGCATGCGCTTCTGTACACAAGCGCGAATACTTAATCAAAAGGTTCAAAAAGCGACTATGAAGACGTCTCATAAAAAGATGAAAGCAGTTTTCAAAAGGCTTAATTTTAAACCTTCTGAGCGCATAAAGTCCGTTACGAATCAAACCGGCTACCGAGCGCACAAAAAAGGACTCGTTTCATATTTAATATGAGCAAAATGCGAATAACTTTATACAGCCACGAACTACCCGGGTTCTGTTTGGACACAGAATAATTAATAGTACTTGGTAGTGTGGAGTTAAAAATTCGAGGAAAATTTTCTCCGCAGTTTTTTGCAGTTTGTTCCCTGAATGCTAAAGAGTTTTCCTGTCTGGCTAATTACGAACTGAGAACTTTTTATTTCATTTCATCTTTAAAGCTAGAGACTCTTTTGCACTATCATCATAAAAATAAATAAGAAAGATAGCATTAACTTTAATGTATGTGCTTTAAGTTTTTTGTTTTCAATTGTCTTTCGGATTATAAGTAGGTATTTGGCTTCTAGTAAGTGTTTTGCTAGCTCTTATGCTTATTGTGCTAGCTTAATAATGAAAGGAATAACTTAGCAACATTTACATTCATACTTAAGGCAGTTCATAGCATAGATAACTAATACTCAAATAATATACTCAATATCTTACCTGAGAATCTTTCCTGGGCGGTCGTATCACCTGCACCGGTGCCGGCATCCTCATCGGCGGCGGTGCCACCATCCTGTGTGCTGGCACCGGTGGCGGCAGCACTGGCCTAGGGCCTTGCACCACCGTCACCGCCGGCATAAGGTGCTGCTGCCGCTGTTCCCGAGCCACTATCGCGAGGTGTTCCGAAGGCCGAATCAGACGAGGCGGTGCCGGAAGCCGTTGCGCTTCCAACCGCTCCTGACCTTGCAACCTTTCATGACCAGGCTGCAGTCTATCTTGAACTTGCCTTTCTTGTCGATCCGAACCGGGGTAGAACCTCTCTTGGACAGGTCTTTGGATTTCCCCGGCTGGGAATCTATCGGTCGGGAAGCGAGGGCCATCAGGACCGGTCGGGAGCCTCAGATTCGGTTCTGTGCCGGTTCTTGGCCGAGGCTCCGGGCGCAGGGACTGTCGCGGCGGCGGCGCGGGCGCCCGTCGTACCCTCGCCGCCTCCGATTCGTCTGTCATCGGTGCGCGCCAATCTGTCAACAAGCAAAAAATAATTATATAGACAGTTATTTGTAAAAAAAATGCATATATTTGTAAGGAATTGTTGAAGTATTGTGCCGTTTTAAATCTTCGAATCCAATTAATTGTGAGATTTTTCTATTCCGATCGACCGTTTAAAATCACGCCATCTATGCGCAGTGCATGGAACAAAGTAGGCAGCCTTTTAACGAGATATTTTTATCTCGTCCGCGCATTTAATGCGGCGCCACTGTGTCTGGCCGTTGGCGGTTGGCGGCGCGAAAGTGCAACCTATCTGTCGATGCCGCAAGTTTTAGTAGTATTATTTCTAAGTAGTATTTTTTTAAATAAAAACGTAGCGTTAATGTGGGATTACAAACTGAAATTAATTAGGATTATAATTTTTACTAGATTGCTAGATTGATATTCTCAAAATACATCAACAACAAAATCCTTTCTTCAGCATAAGAAAGGATTTTGACTATTTGAGGTCAGGATTTTAAGTTCTAATAAAACTTGATAATGGCTTGTAGATGAAGCTGAAACAATGGATGACCGTGCACCAATGTGCATTCACTCGTTCACAGGTGGTAGGAGCATTATATCAATGTTCCGCCTGACTTGCTATCAAAAAGTAGCTTACCATCATCAAGGATAAAATCTGAACTTATAAACTTACACGAAATTTGTACGTTTATGCTTTTGTAAGCCTTGTCGATTTTTCATTTTATACCTACCGTTTTACTGAACTAAAACATTACTTACTAACACAGAATAATGAATATGACAAGTAAGTGTTACTACAAACATCGCGAAGTACATTTTACATCAATGACTACAAACGTACGTACTTGTACTGATTTAGCTACCACATCCACAGCCTAGCTTGCACTACATTATACTATAATATCGTTTAAAAACTAAAAAAGAACCGACTTCAATGCCGCGCTATTCATTTTCAGTGCAAATGTTGAGGTGTTTATTTCAATATCTCTGGAGATACTTATCAGACCTCAATAAAATTACCATGGTACCACACTTGGGATATATCCTTTCCAACAAAAAAATAATAATCAAAATCGGTTCATAAACGACGAAGTTATCCGCGAACAAACATAAAAAATCTTTTTTTAACTTCTTTTTGGAAATAACGGACCGTAAACCATTATTCCGCACTCATTCAAATCTTTATATATATATATATATACGGTCGAATTGAGAAACCTCCTCCTTTTTTAGAAGTCGGTTAAAAATCTGCATTTTATCAGATTGAAGATTTGAATGAGTGCGGAATAATGGTTTACGGTCCGTTATTTCATTATAGTATAGGTAACAGAAGTGTTAACTTATCCCATGCGAAACAATGGCTTGCTAAGAAATAGCTTTTTAACTCAGATCTTATCCATAAGGCATGTTTGGTAAATTTTTTGTTATGTTGTACTCGTTCTAAGTGAAGGAAATTAACAAGATTGATTTGTACATAATAGAAGCTTTTATTGCGTAGTAGGTATTATTAATCTTTTCTATGCTTTTATTTAGCTTACCCTGTTTGTTTTTTTTTGGGTCAAATTGAATAATTGAAATTTAACCCCCTTCTTAGTGTTTGGTTGAGCTGAAATTTTGCATGCTTAAGTAAATTGGATGACAATACAAATAAAGTAATAAACCATCTTACACGAAAGCTTACACGATTTATTTCAATTTTTCAATTACATTAATTCGCCAGAACCAAGAAACAGCTGACCTATTACGAACTCTGGCAGTTTATGATTGAATGAACGTAATGAACTAAATGACGGGAACGCAGCTATGTAGGCTGTATAGCTGCATCTCTGTCATTTCGATAATTTCAATCCCTATCAAACTTCGTGATAGGCCTCTGCAGGTTTGCATATTTTTAGCTTAGAAGTAAACCTTGTAAGTATATATACTGATACTACTACTACTGATACTAGGTTGTCTAGAAGAAATCGCTTTAAGCGATTAGACCGCCCTTCGCATTACTTAGAATATGTTTTTTCTGTAATAATTGGTGAGCAAATGAAGTGTTAATCTATCTATCTATTTGATTCACACTAAGACAATCCTGTGTTGTGTGAAACAATCTCTTCCTACGTACAGTTATAATTGATATAATTTATAAGTGCACTGTTATTATATTTGGGCAAAAAACAACTTCTAAGAATTAACCTATAATATAACTGTGGTTACGTGCCTACAACATACTAAATATCGGATTATTACAGAAACGTTTCAACTAACATGGGACTCGACAACATGGATTAGCGAGTGCCTAGTACCTAGATAAATAGACTACATTTTCTTGTACATTTTAGCTTTCTAGCTCAACATGTCGACACGTCGCTAGTTTTCATTTCATCTGGTAATGGTGATAAGCTACAACGTGAAGTGTAATTTGCCATTAGTCTAACCCGGTAAAGACATTAGATTTTAGTTGAATAAATGGAAGACATCTTTTATTTGTTTACCTTAATTTTACGCGTAGTGTTATAACTTTATAATTACCTACAATAGCTATTATTAACCACAGAATATTATAATATATTTATAACAAAAGAACATCGAGTATCAAAACTATAGCGCGTGAGACTGAAGGTAAATAAATGTCTTCTGTACAATTTTACAGTGCTAAGCAAATACATCTGTCAGTTCATAATTTTTAAGCATTCATTAAATGTTATGTTTGGCAAACAAGCAGACAGCCCGCATGATCGTAAGCGGTTACCGTCGCCTATGGACAACTGCAACACCATGAGTGCTGTTGATGCGTTGCCGACCTTTGAGGAGTTTGTGGATACCCTTTTTAAAAGACTCCATCTTATAGCTAGGTGGAAATACTCGTATCGCAGCGGGTAGATCATTCCACATCTTACACGTACGCGGTAAAAATCCTCGGTTAAAACGGGTAGTTCGAGATGTCCAGGTCTGTAAGATGTAAGGGTGAGCTTTTTGACGGTGCTGAGCAGTACGATAAAAGAATGGCGATGGTGGAACCAGGTCATAAAGCTCTTCAGAGCATTCCCCATTATAGAGACGGTAAAAGATGGATAGCGCTCCGACGTCTCTATATTGCATTTTGTAGAAGTCATAAGTCAGATAATCTAGGCCATCGATTTCATAACAATTGCAATGACGTCGATACTCTAGGCTTATCAAAAGGGGGCTATATTTCATTTCTCATTAAACGAAATAAAAAATATAGCAACATTTCAAATAAAAAATACAGCAACATTTCAAATAACAAGTAACAAAATTAAAATTTTGAATTAACACCCACGACAATGTCCTTTAGAAAATAACGTCATAACATCTATCTAAGAACCACCACTGATTAATTACGAACCGTTTAAAGACAAAATCGAACTAGTTTTGAAGAAAAATGGCAACATCGATTTGCACCAACAAATGATTACTGCAGCGCCCCCTGGTGAGTTGTCACCATAACACCTATCTAAAACATGCACCAATTACACCCATAACTGAAAACTGCATCAAAATCGGACTAGAGGTTTTGGAGAAAAATGTCAACATGGATTTGCACACACAAACAAACAAACTAACTAACATCCTCTCACCCCAATTAACACATATACAGTCTCCTTCCGTCAACTTTACCAATGATTTGCGTTATAAATATCCACACACAGTCACGTTAAAATAGAATATTAGGTACCTATATGACTTTAAAGGCTCACAAATGCTCAAAATGTGACTATCACCACCCACAACAAAAGAGAAGGAAACACTGTAGGAGCACAAAGAAAACTTAATAATGCAGAAGGTGCATTACACGTGGTTGCTATAGAAACACTGTGGTCGAAGAATTTCCCTCCAAAATGCACGCATGCGCTTTGCACAAAGTGTGTCTTACAGAATTACATCAGTATGGGTTTTTGTGAGATTTATATTATTGAATAAGGTTACAAGAGATATGGAATACATTTTTACAAAAACGTTAAAATGGACATGTAATTAATTTAATTACTGCAGCCTGTAAAACAATGTAAATGTGTTGCTACTTTTTTGACCCATATTTATGTACTTCAAACCAGATTTATTTATAATGATTAACGAATAACGACCAGGCTTAATACAAATTTACACCTGGCGAAACTATAACTTCTGTAAGAAAAGGTTAAAGAAATTCTACTGACTAAACTTGAACCCTGCGTTTATCACAAAACAATCGAATTGAGATTCCAATGGGTCAAAATTGACTCCACTTAGCCCTATACGACGTAGTTACTTATTTTCAAGTCGCGTGTCTTGCCCCCAGCATTCCTTATTCTTTGCTGAACATTCCCGAAGTAATTTTCGATGTTATTAAACTAGATAAATAGAGAAAATTGTTTTTCATTTCCTTGTTAGATAATATTGGTTGTATCATATGCATTGGTGAATAAACTCATCTTCTGAGCAGAGATGTTGTAATAGATGTAATAACGAGCTTCGTGATGAGAGCTGTTGATGAAACCTATGTTTGTACTTATCTCTTCCATGGGTAAAATAATACTTTTGCGCATGCTGAGGTAAGTACATTACTATGTAGTATGTATTAGGACATATTATTGACTAATTTAAGATCGTTTAAAAAACTAAAAGTACCGACTTCAGATGCCACGCTAGTCATTTTCAGTATGAGTGTTAATCTTCATATCTACGGAGATACTCATCCGATCTCGATGAAATTTAAATGGGACTAAGTTGATGGATGATATTTTACTAAGTGAGCATAAGTGTAGTGATAGTGAACGCTATATAAAAGAACACAATAACAAAGTGTCTGCCCCTTAATAGAGACATTAGGAAAAGTGTTAATGGACACATTCTTAGTAATATTTTAATAGTAAATTAAGTTAAAATCAAATTATAAGGCTAGATTGTAATAGCAGTGAGACATCTACGTGAAGTAGATGAATCACTACAAAACAAAAAAAAAAAACTTATAAGTATACCCTTGCAAACAAAAGAAGAATTTTCTAAATTGGTGCAGGCATCTTTGAGTAATCGGAGAACACATAGTTATAAATATTACGGGACTTATCGCGCTGCAAAATTTATTTTTTATTTAACTCGACGTTTCAACCAAGTTGCATTACTCGTGGTCACGAGACGGTCCCGTTATTTAATATTTATAACTATTTGTTCCAATCGCGAAAGTTTGTAGTTTACAATCGGGAAACACACATAACAAGTAATATTTTTAAAAACCTTTTTAAAGACAAGCTTTTACATAACCTAGGACCAGAATAAGTCAAGACAAATCCAACAAGCCCATACAGGACGGGTATGACATGTGTAGTTTAGTAGTTCCTTTGGCCACCTTCCAGCTCCATCATCAGATCAGCACCAAGTCATCATAATATTGCATTGTCACGCGATTTACATATGTATGCAAAACTTCAGCTTAATCGAACCCCTG
Source organism: Cabera pusaria (assembly GCA_954871355.1). Classification (NCBI taxonomy): domain Eukaryota; kingdom Metazoa; phylum Arthropoda; class Insecta; order Lepidoptera; family Geometridae; genus Cabera; species Cabera pusaria. Next base: position 23,726,493 of record OX940892.1, read on the forward strand.
GAAGTCGCTCTAAAATCAATCGCAAGATTTGTGACGGATAAATAAATTCGCCGTGAAGTAGAGATAAAGCTTGTAAAAAAGAATCGGACGAATGTTAAGCCCTCCTCCATTTTTAGGGTTCCGTAGCCGAATGGCAAAAAACGGAACCCTTATAGATTCGTCATGTCTGTCTGTCTGTCCGTCCGTATGTCACAGCCATTTTATTCCGAAACTGTTCGGACTACAGTATTGAAACTTGGCAGGTAGATGTATTCTGTGAACCGCTTTCCGATTTTTATGCAAAATTAAAAAATATAAAAGTTTAAGGGGGGGCATCCCATACATGGAACTGAAACAAAATTTTTTTTTTCAAACCTATACGTGTATATACCTATACCTATACCTATACCTATACGTGTACCTACTATGGATAGGTCTTCAAAAATGACATTGAGCTTCCTAAAATCATTTTTTCTCAAAGTCAAAGTTTCTCAAGTTTGAAAGATAGGCGCGTCTAAAGTGGTAAAATGTGTGTCCCCCCCCCCCCCCCCTCTAACTTTTAAAGTATAGGAGTGAAAAATCTAAAAAAAATATATGCTGTAGATCTCAATAAAAACTAACAACGAAAATTGGTTTGAACGAGATACGGTCAGCAGATTTTGAGAAATGGCGACCGCAAAGATAACTTTGTTTTTTATACAAACACTATGAAAAACAAAGTTAATTTTGTAGTTGCGAAAAATCATAGTTATGGAATAATTAACTGTGTTACGGAACCCTACGAGTGCGAGTCCGACTTGCACTTGGCCAGTTTATTTTTTTAAGTCTGTTAAAAACTCGAATAGATTAAACGCGCAACAAGATTTATATGTGCAAAACTCGATTTGATTCTTGTAACCTTTTTACATTCGAACAACTGGGCATTCGAAAGCACAGTACAGAGCACGGATAATAGACTCTACTCTACCATCCGTGGTACAGAGATTGTCTGTAGTCATAGATCCTAGTATACTCTTTTAATACGGACTAAGCCATGGAGAATAGGCTCTACTCTTCTTTATCCGTGGACTAAGTCAAGAGGAAAAGTCAGTGTATCTAATAATAATGTTATTACCATTTCCAAATAGAGGAGCAAAGACATTTTAATCTTCTTCTCTTATCACTGACTTGCACCCTCCTCTGCATAACTAGATAGGGGTTGAAGTAATACTTTCTGACATTGATCCTTTTGAAATTGCTTATTCAAATAAATATTCACAGGGAACTTCGGTTTTGATGCCATCTGTATTCATTTTATTTAAAACTCGTCATTTAAATGCACTGAATTAGGATTGATTAGAATATACGTGATTTTAACAATTTTATAAAGTTATTTGTAATTCGATTTTTTTTAACTATTCTGTATATATGTATATATATATATATAGGAATAGGAATGGCAATAGGAATATGCAATGAATACATAGATGTATGGTAGGCTCTAGGTGTTATATTTATTTAATATGGTACTTAAAAACTAATTTAACGAAGTAACATTGTAAGGTCGCGTCAAAACCAAGCTAGGAAGGATCCTGTGTTATGGTGTTTAACGCTTCCCTCCGAATATACCAGTGATAATAATAATTTAGATAACAATATTATGATTGTTGCGTACGTAATTTATGCAAACGTAGTTAACATCCTTTTGCAAATTTTAAATCAAATCTTAAATAGACTGATGGCCGGTTTCTGAGTACAATTATTGAGAGTTTATCTATTCAATAACGGTACAATTGAGTAGATAAACTCTAATTAAACTGACCATGAGTGAAGTTGCTGAAAGAAAGAGGATTTTTAATACACTAACATTTCTATCGTAAGTGACTCCAGCTATCTTTCAACAATGTCAAAGAAAAAATTATAATACAATGCGTAATGCCTAAAACCAAGGAAATATCTGGTACCTGCCTGATTGTGAGAACAAACTACCCACTATAATATTAACTGCCTGTTTGAAGCAAAACAACAGTGTCTGTGTGTGTTCCTCATAGTACAAAAGCCAAGAGAGAGATTATTACCTACTTATAGGCTAGCGTTAGACGGTAGACCATAGTCACAGTTTTACAATCACATTAATATGATTGTAAAACTGTGCCATAGTGGCCTCGCCTGGTGATAAGCGATGATGTGGTTAAAGATTGTTAAACACAATCCAAAATGTCATCGTACCGACGGGACTTGAACCCGCAACCTCCTGAATAACATGTTCAGGTGCTTTGCCAATTAAGCCACAGTGCGCCATCTATGACTACTTATCTCTGATGGCGCCACCAATGCATAATTGGGTTAACAAATGCAATCCACTAATTTCGTCGTAACGATACATCGCACGGTGGCTGACATGTTATTCAGGAGGTTGCGGGTTCAAGTCCCGTCGGTACAATGACATTTTGGATTGTGTTTAACAATTTACAAAATTATAAAGTGTGTAACACTTCAAAGAAACATAATATGTGGTTAAAGATTGTGAACACGCTATTACTGACTCTCAAGGGCCATGTGCTGCTAATGCAGAAAATCTGCCGCCATAACCTTACGGTAATCCGTAAGGTTATGGCGGCAGATTTTCTGCAGCACTAATAGCAACCTGACATCATTCTATTACTCTTATAAAAAAGTAGTGTACTTTTACTAGAATTTAAATACATTTGAATCCCATACATCAAAGAAAATATTTAATGTGTATTTTACATTTTATAAACCATATCACGTATCTTAGACAATCACATACTATTATTTTTCTCTACGATAAAAGTCATCCTGCTTTGATATTCCGGTCACAGGTAATTATCGACCGAGTTTGCATCGTAGGCGCACTTTAATGAGGGGTCTGACAGACCGCACTCTTTGATACGTGTGATGCATGACGTAGCGACGGTTGAAGGGTTGATGACTTTTGAAAAAATACTAACACTACTCTGAAATAATAATGGGCTAAATATTTCATAAACTATATTTTGTTAATGTTTTTGAAGATTGGTTGGACATATAGATTTTTTTTTTATCTTATAGGCTAGCATTTGACCACTATCTCACCTGTTGGTAAGTGATGATGCGGTCGAAAATGGTAAGCACGCTAGGCCTAGAATGGGAACTGGATCTCAAGGATAGCTGCCGGAACACATTAGATGTTTTGGCAACAGATTTTCTAACTTGAGGGTGGTAGCTGGCCAGGCGGACACTAGATTGTTGGTTTCTTAACGATGTTTTCCTTCACCGGAGGGCCACTGTGAGAAGCGCACATACATTTTTTCGATAGAAAAATTCATTGGTGCACGGCGGTTTGAACTCGATACCACGGCCTCAAAGCCGACCATTCTCCCGATTACGCCACCGGGCCCTCAGAGAGAGGAGATGATAGATGATGGATGGATAGAGAAGATGAATGAAGAAAGACTGACGAAACAGATTTATGAGACGAGTGTGAATGGAGCAGCCGGTAGAGGCCGAACGTACCACGACCAGATCGGAGACGTTTTAATGAAAGGCCAAGTCAAAAGTACTTATAACCGGCGAGCATGTATGAAAGCGCTCATGAAAGTGGAAGAAGCGAAAGAGGTATGTCAGGATTGTAGAATGTGGAAAGAAGTAGTCTCTGCCTACCCCAACGGGAAAAAGGCGTGATTGTATGTATGTATGTTTTTGAAGATTCTTGTCATGAGGCAAACAAGCATGCGGCCCACCGGATGGTAAGTGGTTACCGCCGCCTATTAACACCTGCAATACCAGGAGCAATACTGGTGCGTTGCCTGCTCTTTTGAAAGAGGAATCTGTTAAATCTCCTTTTGAAGCAACTCAGATCAACCTTCTGTGGGAAAATGTCGGAAGGAAGGTTATTCCACATCTCGCACGTACGCGGAAAGAACAAACGCTTAAAACTCATTTTCTGAAGCACGGGAGCAACATATGGTACGTTGCTCCTGTGCTTCCGAAAACCGCGACATTTGTCAAAGTAGGTAATTCGATAGTCTATTCGAGGCTTTGCGGTTCAAATTATATACAGAAGGTATATAATATAGGTAAATAAACTGGCTAAGTGCAAGTCGGATTCGCACTCGTAGGGTTCCGTAACACAGTTAAGTATTCTATAACTATGATTTTTCGCAACTAAAAAATTAACTTTGTTTTTCATAGTGTTTGTATGAAAAACAAAGTATCTTTGCGGTCGCCATATCTCCAAAACTGCTGACTGTATCTCGTTCAAACCAATTTCCATTGTTAGTTTTTATTGACATCTTCAACATATATTTTTTTTTAGATTTTTCACTCTCATACTTTAAAAATTAGAGAGGGGGACACATTTTACCACTTTAGACGCGCCTATCTTTCAAATGATTGACTTTGAGAAAAAATTATTTTAGGAACCTCAATGTCATTTTTAGGGACCTATCCATAGACACTCCACACGTATAGGTTTGTGATTTTTTTTCTTGTTTCAGTTCCATATATGTGCCCACTCTTAAACTTTTATATTTTTTATTTTTGTAAAAAATCGGAAAGCGGTTCACAGTATACATCTACCTACCAAGTTTCAATTCAATAGTCCTAACAGTTTCGGAATAAAATGGCTGTGACATACGGACGGACAGACAGACAGACAGACATGACGAATCTATAAGGGTTCTGTTTTTTGCCATTTGGCTACGGAACCCTAAAAATGCACCAAACAGTATATTGACAAGTGTAAATACTAACTCAACAGGTAGGAGAGTAAATAACATTTAGACAAGACGAATACATATACTTCAACATTTATTTCTATACATGTAAAACATAGATCTCACAAGTTGTCAAAAAAAGACAAATGGAATAATACCTAGCTCAACACTTTTATGGGCTTTAAACAAGAAGTAAATTACGAATAAATGAACACGTTGACAAAGTTAACATTTAAGTATTATATTTAACATATCAGTTACTAAGTGAAGCAATGACATGAATCTGAAAAGGGCAAAGAAAGTTAAAATAATCTCATGTTTACGTTTATGGTGCCTTAATCTTCAGATAACCTAATTGCCATAATTTAACACGACAAAATAACTCTTTAAAATGTTGCCGTATTTGGAAAGAAACTTGATTGTTTGCCGTAAAAACAATAATGCCCGCAATTACGTGTATGAGTAAACATAGCCATCAGCATAAGGTGTATTAAACCTTATAGAGTATGACACATGGGTGTAGTTTGACATTGCCTACAGGTAAGCTTTATTTCAAGGGAATAGAGTTCGGAGATCATAATTATTTGTTTTTTTTAGAAGTTAATGGTAGCACCGATAAGTTTTGTCGTGGATCATTTTGACAGCTACAAACTTATAATCATCTAATATTATCTGAAAGCGTAGACATGTAGGATAATGTTATGATTGATTAGTGATGAGTCTATGAGCTGAAGACCTTGCGAGTCTCTCTTAGCATAGCTTAATACCATCGATATATATGTACTACGTACCAGATGTCGCGTCGCGAACTAGCTCTACGTCTACGTTCAAATAAAAAGCAGTGCTATTCTCGCTTCGTTTAGCATAAGTACTGCATAACGCGCACTTTAAAACCAAAGGATACCCTCAACCCCTAGAAGTTTATCGGATGATAAATATGTTCAGACAAAAAAGTTGCGTCTGAATAAGGGTAGCAAACTATCACTAATCATTTCACCACCACCTTCACCATTAACAATAAGTGAGAAATAGATAATCTAGACTAAAATATCGGAGCATATAATTTACTCCGAGACTAAAATAATATATTTTGCAATGTGACATTTATGTCAATCTCAACTGACAAGCAATCTTATCGCATCTCTACACGCATACTGCACTCGCAGGGTTAATACGTGAACGCTTGGAACGCTTTCGTAACGGGCATGTAAGTAGGTCAACTTTTAAGAAGCAGTCATTTGAGATAGCAGTCGCTATTTATCAGACGATCTGTACGACAGATGTCGCACCGATATGGTCGAGTTGACCTTATGCCGCCACTGCACGCGCACGAATCGGCGAAGAATATGACAGGGTTGAATTGAAGTATTGCATAAAAGACTTGTCATTTTTAACCGACTTCAAAAAAAGGAGGAGGTTTCTCAATTCGACCGTATATATATATATATATTTTTTTGTGTTTGTTCGCGGATAACTTCGTCGTTTATGAACCGATTTTGATTATTCTTTTTTTGTTCGAAAGGAGATATCCCAAGTGTGGTACCATGGTAATTTTATCGAGGTCTAATAAGTATCTCCAGAGATATTGAGATAAACATTTCAAAATTGGTACTGAAAATGAATAGCGCGGCATTAAAGTCGGTTCTTTTTTAGTTTTTAAACGAAATTATTAATACAATTATTGCTAATGATGTTTTTATAATGAGGCCGTTTTTTGTGATAAGAAGCCAGATACCTACATAATATAGATCATCCCCAAATTGTATCTTTTACCCGTTATCACAGGATAACGGTTAAAAGATGCAGCAAAGGCAAGATGTTCCCATGCTAAAAAACTCTGTGTACTAAATAGAGCCAAACAGTACTTCACCCCGAGCCAACGTCTGTTGTTATATAAGGCGCAAGTTCGGCCACACATTGAGTACTGTTCTCATCTATGGAGTGGTGCACCGAAATATCAACTGCAACCACTTGACTCCCTTCAGAAAAGAGCTATTACACTTGTCGACGACCCCAAGCTAACTGATAAATTGGAACCTTTGAGTCTTCGTCGCGACGTTGGCTCTCTTAGCCTTTTCTATAGGTACTATCATGGGGAATGTTCTGAAGAGCTTTTTAATATCATTCCTCCGTCCCGTTTCTACCATCGGAACTCCCGACACCGTCAAAAAGCACATCCGCACATTATAGATACGTGGGCATCACATACTACTCGTTTCACACGACTGTTCTTCCCACGTACCTGTAAGATGTGGAATGATCTCCCACCTGAAACTTTCCCTGAAACCTTCAACCTTGGTAGCTTCAAACGAAGAGTAATGAGAGTGCTCACTAATAAGGGTAGGCAACACACCGGCAATACCTCTGGTTTTGCAGATGTCAATAGGCGGCGGTGACCACTTACCATCAGGTGGGCCGCTTGCCTGTTTGCCGATCTATATTATATATAAAAAAAGATAGATAGACATTATATAATATGAATATTACTAGCGTAAAATCAATGCCTGTTATCGACTTTCAATTTCAGACCTCCTTCCATTTTTTTAAAACTCGAAATATATTGTTTAAATTTTTAATTTTAAGAATTAGTGAAGGTTGACATTAATCTCATGGTTTGCGTTGACGTCTCTCTACATGCCTGAATTGAATTCCAGTAACATTCCAGTCCAGCGAATAGAATCCAGCGCTGGAATGCTACTGAAGATATGTAAACCGGGCATTACACGTAAAAGTACGGACCGCGGCGTCCTGCGATCTGCGGGCACATGAGTAAAGAATACTCATGTGCTGCGGGCGCGATCTCAGTACTTTTCAATTGTTTTTTGATCGCATTTGGTGTGAACCAGTCGGTACAAATACTACTGCGCTATCTTACCGCCACCGATCGCGCACGCAGGACGCTGCGGTGTGTCCATACCTTAATACTTACGTCATTGCCTATACTTTTCAGTAACAAGACCGACCAAGCAAAATGTAGGATACATTAAATTAAAATTAAATACATTAAATTAATTAAATTACTCACATCAAAATGAGGACAATTCAATCATTCTATATTCACAACTAATAATTTATTTATAAAGCGTACCACACCTTGAGTGATCTAAATTTAGCTTTAGTACGCAATTTACCTATCTATGTCAAAGGAAGTGATTCAAGTATGCAATACTAATTGCTTGTGAGGTGCAATACGATATCGGTACACCTGCAAGCAAAATGCTTAGGTGAAGTGTCATTAGATGCCAGGTGGTTACTATGATGTATAGATAGACTAGCTGTGCCCCGTGATTTTACCCGCATTGGATATCGTTCCCGTGGGAATATAGGGATAAAAAGTACCCTGTGTTATTCCAGGTGTTTGTTTGTTTGTTTGTGTCTGCAAATCCATGTTGCCATTTTTCTCCAAAACTACTAGTCCGATTTTGATGCAGTTTTCAGTTATGGGTTCGGGTGTAATTGGGTCATGTTCTTAAATGGGTGTTACGGTATCAACTCACCAGGAGGCGTTGCAGTAAACATTTGTTTGTGCAAATCCATGTTGGCATTTTTCTCTAAAACTAGTTCGATTTTTGTAAATTGTTAAAAGTGTGAAACACTTCAAAGAAACATAATATTAGTTCGATTTTGTCTTTAAACGGTTTGTTATTAATCAGTGGTAGTTCTTCTAAGAACCATCACTATTCTAGATGTTATGACGTTAATTTTCTAAAGGACATTGTCGTGGGTGTTTATTCAAAATTTTATTTTGTTACTAGCTATAAAGCTTACTAGCAATGTGGATTGCACATCACTAGTAATCTTGTTAACCCCTCCATCTAAGCAAATATGCTTGTTTCTGGAATGGGTTCACGTCAATAATGCAATGGGTGGGGATCGAACTCACGACCTCTAATAGCTAGGCTGACGCCTTAGCCATTGGGCTATTGCCGCTCAACATACTTACACACTCACAAACTATTGCCGCTCAACATACTTACACACTCACAAACTTTCGCCTTTATAATATTAGTAGAAAGTAGGATAAAACTTTTCTGTGAAGATAGCTAAATAAGTAAAGGCATATACACATGGCTCAAGGACCTCTTTTGTACAAAAATCCTCCATTTCACATATCCATTATCATTAACTTCACTTTATGTCGTTCCGCCTGACTTACCAAAAAGTAGCTTACCACCATCAAGGAGAAAAATCTGCCACTATAACCTTACGAGTTACGGTGTTCCGGCAGCACACAGTCATTGAGGTTCGGAGTATTCTAGGCCTAGCGTGTTCACCATCTTCGACCATATCATCGCATACCACCAGGCGAGATAGTGGTCAAATGCTGGCCTATAAGATGTATGAAAAACAAAAAAAAACATTATCATTAATTTCACGTCTCCATCATTATCTGTTTGTTCTCACTGTTGAAAGTGCTGGATATAGCTGCTGGACCTCTGCGTTTAATGTAACCATTCATTCCGCCGTCCTTATGTTACTTTTGACAAGAAGAAAATCCAAATGTTACCTAGAAGTGTTGCGCCGGGAAGTTCTAGCAGTACGACATAGTTCGCCACCATCCTGTCCACTTCCAGACGAAGACCTTCGCAATAGGTTTAAAGCTTTTTCAAAGCGTATCCGAAAAATTAATTAACTGAATCATAGTGGATTTCATGAACTTTAAAGAAAAATCATAGCGGTTAACATAACTTTATTAGTTTATATTAATTTAATTATATAATTAAATTAATATTAATTAATTAATTTTAATTAATTAATATTAATTTAATTATTTAATTTAATTAATTAATTTATTTAATTATTTAATTAATTAATTATAATTAAATTATATTAAATATATATAATTAAATAATAAATAATTTAATTTATTAGTTTAGCAGCAAAGATTTCCTTCCACCCCAGGAGCGCCTTTAAATGCCATGGGAGTTAACTGACCGCTGAGGTATTTTGCTTTGAATCTCTTTAAATTTCCATTAAATAAAAATAAAAAATTATTTAAAATATCTTAACATATTTACATTTTAAATTCCTTTAATTTTAGTTTACTAACGTGTCAGTCACTATAAGGCATTCCTAGAATATTTTCATTCATCAAAGACATCACATGTGTTAAGGTACGGCCAAACCGCAGCGTCCTGCGATCTGCGGGCGCGATCTCAGTACTTTTCAATTGTTTTCTGATCGCGTTTGGTGTGAACCAGTCGGTACAAATACTACTGTGCTATCTGATCGCCGCTAGATCGCGCACGCATGAAGCTGTGGTGTGTCCGTACCTTTAGAGCAGATGTATTTTTATTCTCACTCATAGGAAATGCACCACAAAAACAAGAGTTTGAAATTCTTAACGTTTTCCCACAAACCAAATCCAAGCGTTCAGACGCACTTTCGACACAGCAATCCAACACTCCGAGAGCTCCCGAGGCGTAAAATACCATAGCGAGATATTTGCTATTTGATGAGAGCTGCGTCGAGTTGCAACAACCAAAGTTCAGTCACGAGCTAAGATAATTTGCCAGTTTTGGCATTTGGTTCACCTCGCTGGTGTTGTTATTCGCACTACTTAACGCGCAGGTGAAACAATGTTATTTAAATCGCTTGGCTAAACTGGCTATACTATTTCCGAAGACAAGCAACTCTATTGATGATACATATCGGTCATGAAGCTCTATTGAAGTCTAGTGTATCTCATTGCGCGATGAGCTATTTAATCACTCGAAACCTAGGTCAAGGTAATTTGACTAAAGGTATGTTATCACAGACAGTGAACAAGCAGCTTATGTGAAAGGCATGAAGAAATGATCCTAGCAAAGTGGCAAAAACAAAATGAGACCGACCAAGGATCTAACGATAGTGCTCGAAGATAAAGCTCTATGTCGTGTTTTGGTTTCAAATATTGGCGATGTGTGTTAAACCAGCTCTATCCTTAGAAACTACACAAGAACTCAGGATAAAAAAATACAGAGCTCATTTTACTAGTAAACTCTGTCTAGAGTATACTCTAACCTTCCAATATAATTCTTCCCTAACATATCTTAGACTGGCCACTTATAAACAGGCAGGCCACTTATAAATAGGCACTGACCAATTATAACATTGACACACCAGTAGTCTAGTTTCAGGTGACTAATAACTGCTCTTATTTATTGACGGATATTGTAGTAGAGTGACCTTAAACAATCAATACGTGATCGATTGACTGATCAGCCTATTAGCGTTTTATGTCCAATAAATGAAACTAAACCGTAATTGCCTCATATTGCGGAAGAAATTATCAAAACTCAACTCCTATTCAACGACTGACACTTAACCAGTTCCAAATAGTTGGTAGATTCTGCTACTCTACCTTGGGCAGTACCACCGCTTTGTTATCTATCAATAGTAAAATAGAAATGTTTCACGGTTTGAAGGGCATAATATCCAGTGAAATTACAGGGCATTTAAAATGTAACATCGAGCTAGAATTTACATGCCCTGGGGTTTAACGGGTACTAAACAGTGACGTGCAAAACCTTAGTACCCTAATCTAGAGTTATACAAACCTCGAGATCTGTGCAGTCTGTAAAGCTTAATCAGGCTAGTGCCTTGCTAATCTTGTGACCATTTTGTTATTTTTTTTATTCATGATACCTGTATCTAGTGTATGCTACTCCCGCCTAAAAGAATCCTCGATTCGTACTCCCAAAACGTATACTATGCGGAAGATCGGTACATAGGTATAAACCAGTAACAAACATCAATGCTTCGTGCTGAGGCTACAAAAGTCAAGACAGACGTGACCAGCGTCAAACGAAGTCGGATTTGAATAAATCACGATGGACCCCTGCTCATTTGTTAGCACGAGAGAAAGGCGTCGGATCCTCGCCTCGGCGCAATCATAAGCCCAATCTAGCTTTTACCGAGCTGTTCCTGCTACGTGATCATTTCTCTGTCAGCATTTGGAAAAGACGTGTTAGATCATGGGCAGGTAAATTCAGTTTCTATGACTGTTGCAATTGAAATGGAGTCCGTAACGTAAAATGTTTCTGAAAATGCAAGCATGAAAACTGTCTTCAAAGATGACACAGAAATTTAGTTAGCGTGTCGATATTTCCGTACCAAAATGCTGTCTTAAAATTTTCGCCCATCATTATGTAAAAGGAAGCATCACAGTCAAACAACCGAAATTAAAACTTTTTAAGGTAAACTGTACGTAACTTCTGAATTTATTACAAACGATAATTTAGTGATAGTCGAGGGTTATCGCTTACCATCAGGCATGTGACCAGCTTGTCTCATAACGCTATCATGACACAAATTATTAATCAGATAACCACTACAGCTACTTGCATCACACATTACAGAGCTGTCAATTTCACTTTATTGCACTCTCATTCTGTCCTTTAACGCGGCACGTCTGAACATAATATTTTTATCTGTAGAAAGTCAGGTTCTGCAATAACGTACATAATAAGGTTAGGGTTTTGTTTCCGGTACCTCCTTCGAGATGGTATCGTTTTAATGGTAGTTTTCACACCAAATGGAACTTGTTGCGATATTACAATGGCGTGGGCTCTAAGCAGTGCGTGAAACAGTCGTAAGATTTGGAGATAGCTTTACTGGTCGGAAGTACCTAGTTCTAGAATATGTTCTTTGTCGGCTACTGCCTAAATTCGTCTTACTTCTGAGATCTAAGAAAATGAGGTATATTTTTGACAGATAATATTGAATCTCAATCATACGTTCCATTCTAGGGATAATATTGATTTGTATCTTTATCTATAAATATAAATGAATATTATTATGTACAAATATTTATTTATTTGTGTTTTAGTATCACGAATTATGTATATACATACAACGTTTTCAAACACACATTTTAAATACACAAACAAACTTAAGAATATTTCATTATAGTGGTTAAAGTTGAACAACGACCTACAACTTTGAGCATAAATTAAACTTGCACCGTACAATTAAGTACTAAACCTTTTGTCTGCCGTAATCCCTACACAAATACGTCATTACGCTATTAGTTCAAAGGGTACAACCCTTTACTAATGTTGCAGGGGTGCGTTTAAGCCTAACAGATCTCTTTGTAGTCACTTCTTGTAATGTAATAACAGATTTGTGACGAATTAGCACATTTGAATGTTTATTGAACTTACTTTATGTAGCTATGCTCCGCATCTGTCATCAATGATGATTCTAGCTGGATAGGTGTTATGTGAGAGTGATACTGGGTACCGTGCTGGGATGCTTATATCAAAATTGTAAAATAAATAAAACCGGCAAAGTCAGACAGACGGACAGACAGACGGACAGACAGACGGACAGACAGACGGACAGACAGACGCGGATAGACAGACGGACAGACAGACGGACAGACAGACGGACAGACAGACGGACAGACAGACGGACAGACAGACGGACAGACAGACGGACAGACAGACGGACAGACAGACGGACAGACAGACGGACAGACAGACGGACAGACAGACGGACAGACAGACGGACAGACAGACGGACAGACAGACGGACAGACAGACGGACAGAAAGACGGACAGACAGACGGACAGACAGACGGACAGACAGACGGACAGACAGACGGACAGACAGACGGACAGACAGACGGACAGACAGACGGACAGACGGATAAGAAAGTGATCTTATGAGGGTTCCTTTTTTTACCTTTTGAGGTACGGAACCCTAAAAATGGTCGATTTTTGGCGCCACATTTTCCTTTAAAAATTTATTATATACAAAACATTACATATACGTTTAAATGTAATTTGGAATGAGAAATGTTAATAAACAAAACTTTTTCCCGAGTACCGTTAGGGTGTGATCGGTTACGTCCGGGACAAGTTGAGCTGCTCAGGATCACCGTTACAGCCAGCTGACTTGCGAACAATTAGCCAACTGATGCCGTGAAAACAGGGCTGTCTGTTACGGTTGAATGCAACAAGTTTTTTTATATCTATATGGCCACAATCTCGCCGGCGGTAAGCGATGATGTGATCGAAGAAAGTATCTACTGTACCTACTAGAATTTAAAACGGTGTTCTCTCGCTTAGATTTCATGCCATCTATCCTATACGCCAACGGGGTTCTCAACCACTAAAAACCATTATTACTTGTTAGATTTTTGGCCAGTGGTATATAAATTATAGTCAGGTTGTGTTTCAGTGGTCAAATAAAATATTTATGAGACAAACCAATAAATACCGATATAAAGTTCATAGGAGACAAGTCAAATATGAAAGTAAGTAATTGAATGGATACAAATCGGTAAACGTAGCGTAGGACGCCCTCAGACTAGGTGGAGGTATGATGTTCGCAAGGTTGCTCGCAAGAGCTAGATGAGAGTAGCCGAGGATCATACTCAGAGGCGTGCAGTTGGAGAGGCCTATGTCCAGCAGTGGAGTAGTATAGGCTGATTATGATTATGAACTCAAATAAGAACATAAATACAAAAAGTATGATCTGTCTGGTGTCACACAAAATCATTTTTCTCAAAATTCTGAGCATCAAGTAGTTACGCCATTATCGAAAATAATATGTCATCTACTCGTATACAATATTTCGTATATCTGTATATTATAGATCTCGTTTTGTAATGAGTGATGATGTAGTTGAGTCAAGTTATGTCGAGTAAGAGATGATGTAAGAATCCAGAAGTGCCATCCCTATAATTTCCACAATAGCACATCTAGTGCGTGAGAGAGCGGTGGCGTGTGTGGAAATAGCACAGGATCCGCAGTTTACACGCACCATGAATCCGTTTGTTTCAGTGCATTGGTACACGATACATAACGTTAGCTTGGATAGTACCACCGCCTACTGGAAGTTCTCTTGATGTTGTGCTGCTCAATGATTATGAAGATAATCTTAAAGTGTCATGCATTCGTTCAGGATGTCGACTGTGTTTTTTTTTAATTTTGGAAGTATTACTAGGAAACATAAACAACCTATGATGCCGATTTAACGTAAGTTTTGAGTTCCCAAATAAGCATGCACTAAAACCGTTATACCTGCACTAAACAATTTATGCTATCAGCAGAAAACCCAAGCATTGGTTAGTCCCTAAGTTTTTTATCCCTAGGCATACGTAATCTATCCTAGATAATACCGTAATCAAGAGGGTGCTAATTGCTGCGCTGCAATAAGCTAACGGTAAGAAGCACTAAAATGTTTTTAATACAGTTGCTCAAAAAGTGGCGTATTGCAGGGACGTGTAGCGTTCGGGATGTAGGCTATTACACACTCGTTATTTTTTTTACCTTTCCCGAACTCGTGCGTTCTCTTTCCCAACTGTCAAAATAATGTCTATTAAAAAGAAAAACCAACCATGAAGTTTTTACTAAAAAAAATCAGAGAAGTTTTTATGATTCATGCAAATACTAAATAAATACTAAATAAATAATTTCTAAAAAGAAGCTACTAATTTGTTTCAATATCAGATTTAATGATTTGATGGAATGAGTTAGGTTAGGTTACATTTCATTTCATCTCATTAAATTTCATTTTCATTTCATATCAATAAAAAAATTCTACTGAAGACTTGGCTGTATGGGCATAGTTCCCTTTGCGTACCAGAATGGGTGAAGTCAAAGTCAAAGTCAAAGTCAAAGCATTTATTCAGTATATGGGCAAATTAAAAATTAGCACTTACACACGTCAAATAACATTAAATAGATCATATTCAACAAAAAATATAGATATAACAGAAACATAACGCTTTGAATTTACAAAAAAAAAACAAAGGTATTGAGCCATTCAGCTTTCATCTAGACGTCGAACGTCACACTTAAAACACATGTTTAATTCCCCTTATTAATGTAGGGTTGCCAACCGTACCATTACGTGCACCCGCAAGAAGAAAAAAAGAAAAAAAACTCTGCTTATATTCTACGGTTGGCGCCATTTTTCAGAAATTTTCTTTCCGAGTTTTGAATTAACACCACCGGAACTCAGTATCATTGCACAAAATGCTTCGGAGAACATTTAACCGGAAAAGTCAAAAAGTCGCTACATATCTGCATACGACGAATTTATTGCGTGGAGAGAAGAGAAAAAAACAAATACTTTTTCAGAAAGTTAGTTGAGTGTATTGTGTTTTTATTATTTTATTAAATTGCTTCATTTTTTCGCAACTGTATTAAAAATAGTCGTTCAGAACACGTGCGGAACCGTCATTGCAACTTGTTCCGACTGTCAACCCTCGCCTTTGGCTGCGCCTCGGCTCGGGTAGACATTTGTCGGAACTCTTTGCAATGACAGCCTTTCCGCACTTGTAATGAAATATACTATTGTCGTTTTTATTTTACTTCAGAGGTGAAACAGAAAATACTACATTAAAATCTGTTAAATTACTATCACTCTGCAATCAATCGTCACTTGAATAGAACTACTATCGAATCAGCAGCATTATTTATCCATGACAGAGCAAAAAGAGAACCAAGATAGAAGTTTAAAGCATACTTAAATCAAATGTCTTATTAAGTTTACCCTGTAAGTTATAGTTGTTTCCGTCTGTACGGGGGTGGACGAGATAGCGTGGGCTCCCCTCACTATTGTTTACTGCAAGACCTGATAGGGTTATAATATAGTCATTTCTCATCAAGACGTACTGCTGCCTGCTGTTTAATGATTAAATGGAATGGAGACATGAAAATGAATTGGAATTCGCAATTTAGGGTCACTTTGCTCCGTTGCTTTGTATCACGGGGGCTGGGCGCAATATAGAATTTTTCTATGAGGCTGCAACGTTAAATTCAGAGCAGAGCGAGGGATTCTAAAAAATCCTGAGCGTAACGAGAGATTCAAATTACATAAGTACACATTTTATAGAGTGCAAAAGGTACAAAGTTTTCGTCGGTAACTGTAATGTATTCATTTGTTTATTGTATCAGTCAGTCTTTTCTATAATACTATACTCTTTTGAATTACTATTTTCAAGAGCCTTTTATCTTTTCCCATTTCTCATAGAGGGGGATCGAAAAATAGAGTATCACTCCGTTACAATACTATTTTCTCTTGGCCTCGAGGTAAAATACTATATTGCTCCCCAAGGATACAATCTACATACTATCACCGACATGTTAATTTGAGACTTGTCTTGCCATAGTTCAAAGTACACATTGCACAATGTTGTTAAAATTTAAACAAAGACTATTGCATCCAAGCTTCTTGTGACCACTCTATCCATAAGTCATAATTTTTATGACTCAGCTCTAGCAATGGAGATTATCGTTGCACGTTTTATTTGTCTAACAGTCAGATAATTTCCGGTATAAACAATAAAATAAATTAATTTATTAAACAAACTTCCTACTATATAAGTTTCTAACTTTAAATATCCCGTAAATAATTATAACAACTTCCTATAATTTAACAAAACTACATTTTGACCAATATTATGCCGCAATTTAACGTCATCAGATATCTTAGAAGATAAACGATTGAGCGTGTCTTGTGTTCATAGTAAGCAAAAGCATCGCTTTACTGTCTTGAATATCATTCGTCATCATCATGAACAGCCAGTATTCGTCCACTGCTGGACATAGGCGTCTCCTATGGCACGCCACTGAGCTCGATCTTCAGCTCTTTGTTTCCAACCGCTGCCAGCCAGCTTGCGTATATCATCGTTCCACCTAGCTGGAGGGCGTCCTACGCTTCGTTTACCGAGCCGTGGTCTCCACTCTAGAACTCGTCTACCCCAACGGTTATTGATTCTGCGACAGATGTGACCAGCCCACTGCCATTTCAGCTTGCTTTGCCTTGAATATGTAGTTTAATTATTCTAAAGGGCCATTATACTTTTATCAGCTTCTGTATTTCTTTATATAGAATAATTTAATCAACAACCATTTAATTTCAGAGTAAAATTCAATACCTATTTGGCTATTGATTTTGCGGAAGGTAAATAAAGCAACAATCTTTCCCATTATCAAGATTCATCAACGGCTTCCTTCAGACAATCGTGAAAGCTGCAATCTGTGTCATCTGACGCTGTTAATAAGTTATTAGATGGGCGAGCAATCTGCGAGACGTCTTCATTAGGGCACGTCGGGTAACTCCGATTGCGATCTCTATTGACTCGTTTGAAGGTTCCGCTTGTTCATCTGATTGGATGATGTTTGTGAAAGCCTCTGATTTGATAACGTTCTTCGTTTCAAGAATATTAAGAGGACCGTTGTCTAAGTAGCTTCTTTTACCTTTATTTCCACATTAAAAGGATTCTATCATACCTTTGTTATTGAAATTTACGGAACCTTTTGAAGAAGTATGCAAGCTTTTGTCAAAATATTATGTCGCTTCCAAAACTGCATGCCATCAAAAATGATACACCAATACTAACACCCACACACGCACATAAATGCAGAGAAGGGTGAGTCATCGACACTCTAAAATGCACTTGTATATTGCATGTGTCTACGCAGATGCAAAGGTGCTGGAAGTGGCAGTGAAAGTTAAAGGCCAAATTCTCAAACATTCAAGAAGGTATTATGATAAATGATGAAGGGCTTAGAGGTGGTATAAAAATTAATATATATATATAAGATCTTTTACATTTAATTTGTTAAAAAAAGAGGATTAATACATTAAATACTCAGATAAAATAGTATGAGATTAAATAATATGATCCAATATTAGGTTGGTTAGTGTATAATATAAATAATGCAATTTGGAAACGTGACTAGAACAGATTTGACAAAATGCAAATTAAAACTTTCAGTACCATAATGCACTAAGTTTGCAAAAATGTGAATGGATTTTTATATTTTGATGGCAGCGCGAAGGTTGAAGATGTCGTACATTTGGAAGGAGAGACGTGAATGGGGACGGCGCCGGATCGGAGTTAATAAGCGAGGTACAACAAGTGAAAAGACGACTATATCTCAACATAGCGTAAAATCCTTTAAATTAAATGTGATGATGAACATAAATCAATATCTAAAAAATAATAAGACAGCTTGCAAACATGACAAAAAACACTAAATACAGAGATATCAAATACGAAACTAAATTGTGCTACTCCTCAACACATCCAGTACAACAATTGAACTGTATTCAATATACGTGAGGGTGCAAAGCCAGGGGTGTCACCCTAACAAGCAGGGTAGCGAGACTTCGCTGACAAGGCTTCAGCCCTTTAATTCTGAAGATATATGCACCTCTCCTCATTTACATGAGGGGTCCCAATTATTACAACTTATTAGCCGCTTTTATTTGGAAGATCGATTAAGGGAGTCCCAGATGGCGTCCTAATTACCATACCTGATTGGGAATCTGATTAATTATCTTTTTTAAATTGATTGATTTAGACGTCTCTAAACTTTAACTAGTGAGAAAGATTGAACAGATTTTGTAAAGTTACGGACACACCGCAGCTCCCTGCGTGCGTGATCTAGGCGGCGATGAGATAGCACAGTAGTATTTGTACCGACTGATTCACACCAAACCAAAAACAATGGAAAAGTACTGAGATCGCGCCCGCAGATTGCAGGACGCCGCGGTGTGGCCGTACCTTTAGAGTTTCATCTGAGGAAGATTTGTTTTGTTTGTATTTTTTAACGAGAAATTATTAATTTTGCGAGCTATGTCTTTCTAAAGGTACGGCCCCATCGTTGCAATCAGCGGGCGCGGTTACTGATGAATCAAACAACAACATATCAATATCAAGATAACACTAATAATAGTCAAATCACGGTAAGATTTCTAGCTTCACCGCCTTTCAGCAAGCCCCTAGTTCCTGTCACCTAAGACTGTGTCATCACTCTCCGACAAGTGACTTTGTGGCGTGGTTAAATGTCTCGATCAGAAGCCGATGTAAGATTTAATTACTAACATTAACTGCATTAAAATAATTTACTTTTACAATCTCCTGTAGGCAATAGATATTAAATTTTAAGACTTGTCGTAAAATTTCTGAGCCCTGCAGTTATGTTACACCGTTCGATGCTATCTGAATTATTTACTTACCTATAAAACAATAATAATATGTATTAAGGTTACTAATAATCTTAACAATAACCAAGGTAACGTGCGTTTCTAATCTTATAAATGAACATTACATAAATAAGTAGGTATTTATTTTTCATACTTTTTCATGCACTGTACCTATTAGTAGGACTTCTGCTAGACAGCCTGGAGCGGTACCACCACTATGCCAAATCATTCAGCCGTGAAATAAAAATGTTGTTCGGTAAGAATGGCAATGTGTCCAGTTAATTACAGGGCATGTGCCTTAAGGAAACAAGCGCAGTGCAATAACATGCAAAATATGCTGCTGTATTTGTAATAGGTACACGTCATCGCTTACCATCAGGCGAGCGTCGTGCTTGTCTTTTTACCTTATATAATAAAAAAGTTATCACACATATCCTAAATAAGGGCTTATGTAGTGGCCGATAATAATTAATGATTTCCAAGATTTTAATTAACAATTTTAATACCAAATGGAAAGTATACACTCTTAAACCAGTCTGATTCAAAAATCCCAATTCTGTTAATTTGACGAAGTTTTGACGAAACAATTTCTTTTTTAATACAGTTAAGTTAAGAACCTTTCTAATTTTTTAAAGTTTTATTTTAAATAAAAAAGAAGTAGCGATCCGAACCAATGTCAGTTTTTCGCATTTTAGTTAAATTATAGATAACGTCATAACAATTTTCGTAAATTGTTATACGATCAGACCCATTGACATTTATTTAAATAATAGTTAACGAAGTGCTCACTTGACTATGACCTACAATGACCTAGCATTTGCACTTTAGCATAGCCTATTGCATAACGAAATTTTACTTCCATATAATAAACGTAATGACTAAACCACAATTTTTTACCGAAAACTTTCAAGAAAGCATTATGTGGTTTCACTGTAGTTCAATGAACAATAACGTACATACCTCAATGACTGAGTAAACGTACTATAGGTATATTCTGTGGCACATGTGCATGTAAGGGTTTTAGTGGGTTCGACTATACGTACTATAGGTATATTCTGTAGCACATGTGTTAAGGGTTTTAGTGGGTTCGTGAAAATGTGTTCTCTGTCTGTTTGTATTTTAAACTAAGGCTTGTGTTCTTTTGCGAGTTATAATTTGAATAATTTATGATCGTACAAAACGAAAAAGCTGACTTCACATGCCGCGATTGTCAAAGTACTGGCTAGTTATTATAATTATGTCATCAAAGTATACAAATTTGCTTACATTGTTTATCTCCATATCTTCGGAGATAATAGTCAGATCTCGATTTAAATGGGACCAAACGAGAGGCATAATCTCTCAAACAAAAAAATAATATTCTCATTCCGTTAAGATTCGACGGAGTTCTGATGTAACAAACAGAAAAAAAATATTCAAAAAAAACGTTCGTAAAAGCATACATTTTGCAATATGTTTTTTTTTATGACACAAGGTAACAGGACAAGCAAGACGCTCTCCTGATGATACGCGATGACGTCTACATTATTACAGATACAGCAGCATGCAAAATTCCGGACAGCCAGAATTTTGCATGTCACTGCACTGCGCCTGTTACCTTGTAAAGTTGAGACTCACATGCCCTGTAATTTCACTGGACACCTTGCCATTTCAACCGAAAAACCTTCCAAACATTTCACGGCTGAAAATTAATTGGTAAAGTGGTGGTACCGCCGCGGACTAGCAAAAGCCCTACTACTACAAAAATTGCATATACACCTTGTCTTCAATGGGTTATACTCTAAACGTAGGCAGATACGAAATTTATTAAGTAAATTATTTCTCCTGTTATATATATGTTAAGTAGGTAGGGGAATAAGTAGTGGAATCATTATAAATGCCACCAGTAGATACCAATATCATGTGCCCAAAAAAAGAAGCAATCGGAATCGAACGGACTTTAGCAAATTTACATTTTGAGTCGGGCAAAATGAAGCCTATCCAGCTTTCTCAGCACCCTTGCGGTTGAGATGGAGCCACAAACGCAATCACTGCGTGAGTCTGCGAGCAGTTTTGCGTTATAGAAAGTAAAATTGACCGCATCGTGGATTAACGGACTGCCATGCGTATACAGTATAATCATGGTAAAAAACTTATTTAGTTTGAAAGACTTAGGTATTACGAGGTTATAAATTATTAATGTAAAATGACAAGACGCTGGCATCCTTAACTGTAATAGTCAGATATCACTGCTTACTTATGATAAGGTAAAGCTGTTTTAGCAATCCAGAGATTTACTGTGTCACGCCATAACACTAAACTGCCAGAATTTAGCACTGCATCCGCTACCCTGAGGCATATGGAAGTATGTAGATAACTAGTGGTGTAGATAACTAGTTGAGTGTGTTTAAACTAAAATCAAAAAGTCACTGATATTAAATCTGGCCAAGACGATATAATATAAATATATATTGCTTTTGGTACGTAGTCAGCGTCGTTTAATGAAAGTTGCTACATACAAAATACAGAAACTGGATAATAAAAGTGCCGCAGCGTCCTGCGTGCGCGATCTGGGCGGCGATCAGATAGCGCAGTAGTATTTCTACCAACTGGTTCACACCAAACGCGATCACAAAATAATTGAAAAATACTGAGATCGCCCGCAGATATCACGCCGCGGTGTGGCCGTACCTTAAAGCAGCACTTCAAAGAAGAAAAATATTATATTTCAAAACAGATTTACTAGAAGAATAAACCACAAGTTATTGAATTGTGTAATTTACGATGACGTCAAGCTTCATCATTTTCTCCATACTTCAGAAAATTGCCAGTAATCTGAACAGAAAATAAAGTGTACCAATCGAGCCGAGCTATTCCTGAAGCATATAGATAAATTAAATAGATAAGAGCTGAGTCGCCACTGGTAATTTGCCCCAATTAAGATGACGTCGGAGAAAGCGGAGGGCAAATTGGTGAGCGAATTTTAAAGGCGAAGGGCTCAGTCGAGAGATTAACTGAACTATCGTTAGCGGAGGTCGATATTAAATGAGTCGTGGTTGATAGTCTGGGCTCTACTCAGGTATGAGGCCAGAGATTGGTGTAATAGTTGTTACAGCAAAAAGTTGTTTGCTTAAATATACATAAACACAAATACAAACCCAATATTAATTAATAGTAACCCGTCCCTCCAGTTTAAGGAAATTGGTGTAAATATCTTGCTAATCCTTAAAATACAACCGAAATATATTTTAAATAATAATCTCGAAAACAATACGTTTTTTAAGCCAAGGAGTTTTTAAGTCTGATTCAAGAAGTAAGAAGAATTACTTGTATGTAATGACAAAACGTCAATTAAATATTGCAAAAATGATCTCATCAATACCAACAATTACAGATTCTTATTTAAAATTCTTAAGGCTAAAAAACCGGTGCAAATCAATCAGTATGATGGCACAAAGGCACGCCGAACCAAGAACTTAAGCAAACACGCGCATGCAAAAGAAATATTTAAAACTGGACTTTTTATGTTCACTTGAGCGACAAGCAAGAGCAATTTACTGCTAACATAGCAAACCTTACGGTTTGAGTTTAAAGCGTAAGCGGACCTATCTGAAAGTGGAAATTGGGAGTCAGGAAACAAGGAGCTTAATTACGGAGGAGAAATGAGAAAGTATCTTCTCTAATACGCGATATTTTTTTCCTTTGCAGGAAAGCACTTGAGCACTATGTCATCTGATTTTAAGTGACACTGGTCTATGGTAGAATCTTTCTTCTGTGGAAATGGTAAGCAGGTGATGAGTCAAGGTGCAGGACAACTGTTTTTTGTCTACTTTATAGCGCAACTATCACAATCACAGAAATATTATACCTTATTATTCATATTTCTGTAATCCCAATGGAGGATGATTGATAGGATGGCTTTCAATCATCCTCCAATCAACTTTGCTACATCACGCTGGACCTCGGAAAACTGTCATAGTGACTTGTGTCTGTTAATACTTTCTTCTCTAAAATTCTGAACAATACCTACCATTGCAATATTTTTGGTAGTCTTCCTAGAAATAGTGCAAAAGTAAATACTTAATAGTAAATAGTTGACACCCAAAATAATTTAACAACATTTTACACAACAGATTATTAACCCACAATTAATCAATCATAGATCTTTAAGGGCAATTGCATAACTTTGATGTATTTAAGCGATAATGGCTACAAAAACTGTCGCAGCTCTTGACATGTTCCAAATAAGAACCGGTTTACAGAATATCAGCAATAATGTTAAATTGAGGAAGCCCAAATAATTTAACCGAGCCATATAGAACGTCGGTTGACCGCGTTAAGTACCTGACTCGGTCGATTTAGGTAACCTGCGTGTACTTCGCAATTTGAAACCAGTTAAATCTGTCTATAATATTATACAAATCGAAGTCTTTACAGTAAAAGTAAAATTTGTATAAGTACCTATTGTATCCTGAAGATTCTAAACGATGTTTGTATTATCTTAATATAATACTTCTGTGCAGAAAACACTCTTACCAACAATATAAATGTCATTATTCGCTTTGATATATTTGCCAAATAATCGTCAAATGATACAAAGTACTTTGATTAAATGTTATACAATTTTATTGTACCAAACAAATTGGAAATGTGAATAGACCACATGTGCTCATGGGTAAATGTTCAGAGTACTGCTAGTACTTACTTCATTATCATCATAAACATCCGTTTCCTACTTAACACAAGCCACTTCTATGGCACGCTCATTTATGGGCTCAGTGGCGCATCTTGGGGGAGGCCTACGTCCAGCAGTGGCCTGACACCGGCTGATGATGATGATGATGATGATGACTTCTATGGCACGCTACTGAACTCGATTTTCAGCTTTTCTTTTCCACCCGCTTTAAATAACGTCTATCATCTAGCGTGCTACATTATTTTTTTTTTATTTTAATAATACGAAATAAAAGTAACTACATAATTTGAATTAAATTAAATATACCTCATAAATCATATTTATGATAACTTATATTCCGCTTTTTTTATTGGTATACTAAATTCAAAATAAATTATAATGACAAAAATATATTTTATCAACGCATTTTTCATTCTATCATCTGACGAAAACGTGAATGATTTAGCAAGTCTACATATTAACTTCATACAATATTGTATTACCACGCAGGAGTTAGACATTATCGATCCTTCTGATCAGTTTGCTATCGGACCTGTCTGAGATCAAACTAGTATTTGCAGATCAACTGACGACGGTCTAGATTTCCCGGTATGATTAATAACCACCATTTATTTCATAGGACTACTTTGAAACGATCGGCTTATTGAATACAAGGTTATAATTTATCTATAAGCTGTAATAATTCCAATTAGAAACAGCGTTCGATGAGTTATATGTGTACAAACTGAACGAATGCTCAACAATATAACTAAAATGATACTCTGTGTGGTGAGCCTTGATCAAAATCAATCTTAGAGCCGATATGATTAGTATTGCGAAAGTTAATTTGTTTGTTAGGTATCTCTGTTGGGTAAAACAGCTCTAGCAATTTCAGCAAAATTAATATGAGCATGTTTTAAGACATAGTGAAGATGTTTGTTTATAATACGTGGAGCAGCTAGTAATTTATTATATTGTATTAGTAATATAAATTATAATAATTTATTCATTTCAAAACGACAAAAGAAAAATAACAAAGATAGTTTAAAAACTAAAACAACCGACTTCCATGCCCCGCAAGTCAATTTCAGTAGCAAGTTTGAGACGTTTATTGTCATATCTCTGGAGATACTTACTATTAGATCCCGATGACAAATGAGATGAATAATGGGACCACCTCTGAAACGTACCGATAAAAAAAATATAATTCAAATCGGTTCACAATTGACGGAGTAATCGTGTAACATACATTAAAAAAAGAGAAAAAAAACATACAGACGAAATGAGAACCTCCTTCTTTTGGGAAGTTGGTTGATAATAAAAAATTAATAGCAATTTCCATGGAATCATGCTCAATTTAACTAAGCTATGGCAATTCCATACTAAGAGTATCTGATATCATCTCGATAAAAACGAGAATAGGAACATTCATCATTCCGAACAATTCCATACACATTATCACGCTCGACCGTACTCTCATAAAAACTGAACTGTTTTGGAATGGATTAACTTTAAGCTCATTACGGTGGTAAAAACTGGTATTACGTCAGATGATCATGTAATACCAAAATGGTCACAATTGGTTCATTTATGTGGCTTATAAAGATTAAGTCAGATCAAAAAGGGATCGAGTCCAGTCAAGAAATCTTACAATTTATGACAGATTCAGAAAAAATCTACGTTACATTGTCTCATTTTCTATAGTTTACTAACAATCATTGTAATCTGAAATAAATTATTATTATTTAACAGGGTGATAATCTCATGAAAGATTACAGAATAAATAATAGTACACAGTAAGATCTACTTAATATTATGACTAATGTTTATTCCTTCTTTGTTATTTATGAATATATATCAGAATATATTCATTAAAAAATATCGTTTTAGTATATCAAAATATTTCATCAGCAAACAAATAACAACTTGCTGAAAAGGTTACTAAAAAAATTGAATTTAAATTATACACGTGGCTTAGTCTGAAGATGCATAACAGATAACAAAGTCGCTCATGTAAGTGAGTGAATGGTTGGCTTTGATGCCAGAGGTACAGAGTTCAATCCCCGCCGTGCACCAATAGATTTTTCTGTCGAAAAAAGTATGTGTGCTTTTCACAGTGGCCCTCCGGTGAAAGAAAAGCACCGTTAAGAAACCAACAACCCCCGCATGGTGGTAGGACACTATCTAGTGTCCACCTGGCCAGCTACCACCCTAAAGTTAGAAAATCTGTCGCCAAAACAGCGAATAAGTTCCAGCAGCTATATTTTAGAGCTAGTTCCCATTCTAGGCCTAGCGTGCTTACCATCTGCGACTGCATCATCACCTTCCAACAGGTGACATAGTGGTCAAACGCTAGCCTAAAATATATATTTAAAAAAACAATAGAATGGTAAACATATTTTACATTAAACACTAATTACTCTTATCACTGCATAGGGAATCGATTATAATAAGATAATATCTCCTTGTGAAGTCACAATCCCTTTATTAAACAAAATTATTTTTGCAGAAGCTAGTTGCTACTTTAAAGAAAAAAACGATTAAAACGAAGTGTGCAGAAACATGTTTGCAGGCGATACTCAATTGGTTTACGATATAAGTGATATAAGTGAATAAACAAAAGTTCGAACATGCGCAAGAGTTACGTGAAAGTTGTAGTGATAAATGAACTTCTGTCCGAAGTCTGTGCCATTAAATTAATGTTGAGAAATATTCATACGCACATAATTGTATGGTTCAAACAGCTTAGTTATTTAGGTCAAGTTTATAGTAGTTAGTAATTATATGTTATGGTTTTTGATAAATATTATTACCGCTGTAATGATGAAAAATAATTGTTTAGCAATCATGTGTCAATGAAAAATATTCTGTTATGTTGAATTGGATTTCTGTAGACTGTTAAACATAAAGATAAACATCTTTGTGCGTGAATTATAGATCGAAAAAACTAATTATATTTTTCTTCACTTCAAGTTTTACCAAATACGCAAAAATCTGCTATTACGTATAATACCTACTAATAATCCGACACTAAGTAAAGACGCAGTTAGTATAACAACGTAACGCTTTTGCTAACGCCTCGCCATTGTTTCATATCTGGGTAGACCTTAACGTATCATTAACTTAACAATTAGCAATTTAAAGCGAACTATTCAAAAACACAGTTAACTAACGGTTCATTCAACCCATACATCAAAGGAACTATAACGATGATTTACTATAGGACCTAAAACACTACCCAGTGCCACGCCTCTCCTTAAAGAAATGCCAATGAACCTAAACAAAAACTAAAACTGAGCCACAGTCATTATTATAGCTAATTCGCTATACACCAGCCTCTATGGAGGCTTTGAATTAGATAGATTGTGGTCTATTTGGTACAGCAGTTTATCAAAAGTCTTAGAAAAAACCTTTTTGAAAGGAAATTCAATCTGAAACGTGACCCACCTTTTTTGTTGTGTTAAAAAGAAGTTTCTCTGCCTAAAGGATTACTATTTGTTATGTTGACTCTGATTAATACTATTGAATTCAAAATAAAACATAAATAGCTTGAAGTAACATGCGAAATACTTTCAAACGAATGCATTTTGGAATAATTTACATAATATATTGAACGAACTGTCTTATTTTTGACGGAACTGGGTGATCGTCGTTTGTTCTTCATCAAATTTACGACAACGATTCAGAAGTCACAAAATCAGCACAACGTGTTACGGTTACAAAGAATTTCGTAATGCACCAGAGGTTAACGGCCGCAGAACAAATAAACGCATATAAAGCAGAAAACAAACATAAAGCGTTAATTTTATCACCTTTTGAGCTTCGAGTGGGATTCTTCTGATACGATTGTTTTGATTGGTGTAAATAATATATCTACAGGCAATGCTGTTTATGGCCGCGGGTCAGATAACAGTTGTGTAAATTGATACAAGAATTTTAATTATAGTTTCGATGATGTATCTATAAAAAAGATAAATTAGATTGAATCAGAATCAAATGGAAGACTACCTGCATACTTTACATACATACTTTTTGTACTTTACATAGTTAATAATTACACAATGTAACCAATCTCTAGAAACTATATTAAATTATTGTTCCATCATGATCATATCTCTTGCTATCGTGACGAGGAACCGTAAAAAAATAATGCACAATTGTCGAACTCAAAAGTATGTTAATTAATACCATAGGTGCTAATGTGTAATGGAGAAGTCACAATTATTGCATTAGTACAGAACAGCAATAATAACCACATGCAATTCAATTCATAAATTATTTATTTAACTAGTTTAAACTCACAGTAGCTGTAAATCACAGCATTTATATTTTTCTATACTACGCGGTACTTAGCTGATTTTTTTACTTCTAATGATAATGATGATGTAGATGATCTATGATCTCCATATGATAATTATTTAATGTAACACTAAGTATATATAGTCTATTAATTCACATGAATGATTCACACTAACTACTGTGACTGTATAATCAAACCATAGCGTAGAGTCATGGTGTTTTTGTCTAACATTAATTATCTTTTCATAGAGAGGCAATAAAGAACCAACATTTGCGGGGCTTTGTTTGGTTTATTTGCATAAAAACTGTAGAGCTTGAAGAATAATGAAGACGGCCTGTAAGTTTCAATTAGCGCAGGGTACGTACCAAACTCAACTGTTGCTAATTGTTCTTTGAAATCTTTCTTGGATCTTTAATTTTTTGTACACCATTTTAAATTAAAACGTTGTTATTTTTAACCCCCGACGCAAAAAGGTGGTATAGTTAGGTGTTATAAGTTTGACGTGTGCATTTCTGTATGTGTGTGGCGGGCTGCGGTATCGTAGTGCCCAAGCGGATGACCCGATTTTGATTTAGTCTTGTTTTTGATAGCTGTCTTTAAGAGAGTTCTTAGCTTTGATTTATGAAAATCCGTTCAGCCGTTTTGAAGTTATGAGTTTTTTTTCTAGTTGATGGCGCTATGAAATCAACTATCATAAGGTCTGTTTAATTCGAAATTTAGTATCTTCTTACTTCATTCAACGCTATTGTAAAAACATGGAAGCATTGACCTGATGCTGAAAAATCTCCTGGAATCTGCAGAATACTAACTTACAGCAGAGATGTCAAGTTTGGACTCATTAGAATGATCTCAATGAACATATTATGCATAGATCGGTTGGGAAATTAAGTATTATTATTTTAAAATAAGGATATTGGGTTTATGTTATAATTAATGTCACGAGTAACGCTTGTATACGATTAGTATAGGAAAAAAACAAAAGAAAGGCTATGGTTAGCAGCGGATGGAGTAAGGCTGATGATGATGATAGTTTGTCTGGAACCCAAGACCAGCAAGAAATCTTCTACAAAAAGTAAGAAACATCTGTTTGAAATAATTACGAGCCATCGATCGTTGATTTTTATTCGGTAGTAACAGAGCAATAAGCCACCAATGTAGCTATAACACAACGTATAAAACTAGTAATGGACGATAAACATACGATTACCATAAAAGCTAAACATAAATGCGGCAATAGCCCAATGGCTATGGTGTCGGCTTGGCGATCGAGAGGTCGTGAGTTCGATCCCAACCCCTTGCACAACTGACGTGAACCCATTCCAGACACAAGCATTTTTAGCTTAGTTGGAGGGGTCAAAAAGACTACAAGTGATGTCCAAGATTTACATTGTGTCAAGATTATTTTAACGCCCCTTTTGAATGACTCCATGTTGTAGCTCTGCAGGAAAACAGCAGACGACAGCATTTTAAAGAATTGTCTATGTTTATAAAGATCATAATACTCCAAAATGTTGATAGACACGAGATAAACGATTAGTTTTATTAATCGAAACATCATAACATGGTTACTAGTACCCACATCTGTGACACGAGTCTCATTAGAATCACATCTAAATATGGTCATCTCCATAAAAGTAAACATGATTCTCGCGACCAAGTTGCCTATAAGGATATCTTTAGTAGATTATGTTAATTCTTGCCAAACCAATCGACTGAACACCGTAATGAACTTTGTCGTAGTAAATATCGCGAAAGATCTATAAGCAGATGCTGATTTTTCACAATGACATAGAATTTCAATTGATTTTTGAAACTAGAAATGATTGGATATAGTTCGCTGTGTATTTTTACATTAACATTGCGATTGGGTGCTTGCTAATTGGGCAGACATTTAAAACAATGAACAAGACTTTGTTTTTTCCTAATGTTAACAGCCGTTTGCAGCTAGGATCAGTGGTCTGTTTCTGCTAAAAAGAAGTTAGTAAGTTTTCATCATCGACTTCATAGCAATTAAAAAATTGTTATGAAGTCGATGGTTTCCATACTAAAAAAAAAATATTTTCCGTCACTTTTGTCAATTGAAAATAATATAGCATACAACTTAACTTGGCTATAGGGTAACTTTCTATATGTTCGAGTATTTTTGTCCGTATTGCAAGATCAATATAAATTTGATATAAACAGATTTATGAGACGAGTGTGTATGGGCCAGTTGGTAGAGGCCGACCTAGGCGACGAACGAACGTATCACGACCAGATCGTAGACATTTTAAAGAAAGGCCAAGTTAAAAGTACCTATACTCGGCGAGCATATATGAAGGCGCTCATGAAAGTGGAAGAAGTGAGGGAGGTATGTCATGATCGTAGCATGTGGAAATAAGTAGTCTCTGCCTACCCCAACGGGAAAAAGGCGTGATTGTATGTATGTATGTAATATAAATTACTAATCTTACACCTAACATATAAATCCAACATACAGTTTTACCCCGGTATAATATTAGTGTAGACTGCCACAGTGTAGACTGTACAGTGCGACTGCCGACTCCGTCGCTCCCAACTCGTTTCACTTTAATATTTTAGTTAGATATTTATGTTGAATGTTTTGGTTGAATATTTCGGTTGAGTGTTTCGGTTAAGTATTACAGTTAAATATTTCAGTTAGATATTTTATTTATAACTAGTGTAGATGAGTTAGTGAGTGCCAACCACTTATCAAAACGTGTATCAATACAACTAATGAATCGCTAACAAACTCGATAAACTTCGTTGTATTGTTCCCATGAAATCGGCTGCAGGTTGCACTTGGCGGAACACGCACGCTATTTCCCACGGCTACAAATGTTTCTTAAAAGTTATACAATTTATTTAATAATTTATAACATTAAGTTAATGTGTTTAAATATATTTTTAGTATGCCTATTTAATACGCTTTTATTAACTCCACTTGTAACTAACAAACATTGTAGTTAATATAATTAAGATAGTTTAAAAACTAAAACAACCGACTTCCATGCCCCGCGAGTCAATTTCTGTAGCAAGTTTGAGACGTTTAGCGTCATATCTCTGGAGATACTTATCAGATCTCGATGAAATTAAAATGGGACCACCTCGGAAACGTACCCTACCGATTAAAATAAAGAATCATTGAAATCGCTTCACAAATGACATACACACAAAAAAAAAGAAAAAAAACATTCAGACGAATTGAGAACCTCCTTCTTTTTGGACGTTGGTTGAAAAGGCTCTATAACGAGGGTCTGACGATGCAGCCATGTGTCTACTTAGGTTTTTATACTATAACTTATATCTAACTGCGTGGTGCGTCACAAATCTAAAATACATAGTAAGTATTTTAAAATCTAAGCTTACATTGAATATGCATGTTAATTTTCTAGCAGATTGCTGTCACACAATTCAGCGAGCTCAACAGATGTTGTCTCATTTTGGAATTCATTAATAAATGGATACTGTAAATGACCTTGTGTTCAGCTTCCATAAACCATAATAATAATTGTACAACAACCATTTCATAACAATACACGTCCGGTCGAACAAAACTGTTTATAAAACCACAGAATACACAAGAGTTCAAGTACTCATGTCATCAATCAAAGTGCCAAATATAATATTCTTACTATAAGTTAATTAAAAAGCAATCAAGCTCTGTTATATCTTAGCAGACGAGGTCGAGGTTAGATCCATGATTATTCCGATGATGAAATGAAAATAAGATATTTATTCGGAATTACAGAAACAGCATTGTATGCATATTCGTTGGAATCTTATACAAAAACTAAACTGAAATTCAAGTAACTGAAAACCAAAGATGACATTTCACGATTAACAATAATAACAAGCTACCTATTTATCCACAAAATTTCACAATTTTGGTTCTATTGGCACTGTAATATCTATTGGTCTCCGATTTATCGGTAGATTTCGGATTACAATCTTTCTCCGTTAACAATTGCCAAGTTCAATCTTTTCTTCTTTTGAAGATTCTATAAATGATACAAATTATGTATGCCTTACTTTGAGTGTAATAAATGTATATAATTTCAAGTATTTGTCAAATTTCAAGTCATCTGAACATTTTGGTACTATTTATCCCATGTCAAAATTACACAGAATAGCTAGAGGCTTCGATGAGGGCCTCCTAACAGCAGTTAATCCACTTAGCACTTCGTGACCTTGCTCCGGAGCACACAGAGTAATTTGTTCACGTTAAAAGTGCGTTTTATTTGTTTGTATCAGCACATTAGCTTGCACACACCACATCACTAAATCTTCAACTCTTCAAACTAAACTCATCTTAAAAACCAACTGTCAAGGTCTAATTTTCAAATCATATTTCGAAGATCACTTATCTGTACTTAAAGTTACTGGTGAACAATTTATCATAGTTATCACGACACACGTGTAGAGCTACTGAGTACCTTAATGTGTTTTGGATTGTAGACTGTAGCAGTCATTACCTGAAACAAAAAGATAAACTTAAGAATGCTTATTTTTTTTTCAATTTCTGTAATGTTGCGATTACCATGACAATATTTCTCTTTTTCTTATTGTGGTGTCATAAGCACTTGACCACTATCACACCTGATGTTAAGTGACGTTGCGGTCTAATATGTAATCGTGCATGTATCGCGCAAATGGAAGACGGCAATGAGACAAGGCGCAGCAATTTAGTCCAATCCACTAAACGGAACCATCTCTTTTCTAACCTGGCTAGTACCAAACATCATGCCAGAACTCAGTAAAACTCGAAAAATCAACGAATATTTTTTTTATCATCATTATCATCTGCGGTGTTTACTGCCCCGCCACCGCTATGAAAAGAGATGTTTTTGAAGGTATATTCATCTTGATCCAGTGCCAATCGAAATTATTAGTAGCGCATGGCTCAAATAGTTGTAGCTAAAAACATTAAAACTATTGTTAGCGTAATTCCCGTCGATACTCCGAGATCGCTGCGGGGAGAAGCGTGATGGAATGCCCCAGAAACCACAATAATCACTACCACGATGTTGCCAAACACTCGATGCGCTGACTCCACATGAACTTCATCTACATTTCACCTTTAGCATTAAGAGATACGGTTTCAATTGCTTTGTCATTCGTAACTTCAATTTTCGTCAGTTTGATTGTCAGTATTGTGTGGGGTGCGATCGATTCGTCCATATGAATGTTAATAGCGGTCAACAGGCCCTATATCGGAGCAATGACTTTGGCTTTAATATTGAATCTCTTTATGTGAGTGGGTTATTTATTATCATCAATTTCTTATAGTACAACTTTTACAACCGTTATGATATAGATAGTTATTTTATTGATTCAAAGATGGGAGATGAGGAAACTGATTGGCGGAGATTTTTCCATCATAAAACTTAACGAACTTCATTTTAAAACTATGTATTGTAGTCTTATTTATTGATGAATACGAAAATAAATATGGCTTATAAAAAAACTAATCAGATTCCAGTAGGAATAGATGGATGAGTTCTCTCATTCCTAGATCAAAATTCGAATTCCAAATCGCTACAAGAAGTTGCTACAGTGCAGTTAACATTTTATTACACACTACCCACATATTTTTAATTATTTTTATTTGGCAACCGTCGTATCTGACGTTGTCAATTAAATTCAATGACAACTGCAAAGCTCTTCTAATTGCTATTACAAATATAATTTTATTATTATGTAATTTTTATAGAGGTTAATGATTTGAATAATGTTCACTTGATTTTGAAAAAGACAGGTCAGTTTTTAAAAGCTTTTATTCCCAGATGGATTCAAATGCAGAAAGCAAAGCTAAACTGAAAGAGTTCTGAAAAAGTAAGTGTTTTTTTTAACCGACTTTACAAAAAAGGAGGAGGTTCTCAATTCGTCTGTATATATAATTTTTTTTTATGTTACGCGATTTCTCCGTCAATTCTAAACCGATTCGAATGAGTCTTTGTAATCGATAGGTTACGTTTCCGAAGTGGTTTCATTATAATTTCATCGAGGTCTGATAATCTCCAGAGATATGACGATAAACGTCTCAAACTTGCTACTGAAATTGGTTCGCGGGGCATTGAAGTCGGTTGTTTTCGTTTTTTTTTTCTAAACGTAATTAAACTTAATTATTCTAAAGAACTTTACTGATGCGATTGCCTTTGGTTTAAACATCGTTGATTTCCACAACTATTAACTTCAACAGTCGTAAGTGAATTTTATAAGTTTCGAATTACTCTCGTTACAATTCTTAAAGACTCGACCATCGATATATATATAAAAAAAGGAGATTAAGGACCCCGCTCCTCAATGTGGACCGTATGAATTAGGTTCACGAACCTAATTTCACCTTAGTCATAATTGAACTGGCGTTTGTGTAGCACGTACAGAATTACATGTGCAATTAACGCAGATCCATTTAAATAATTAGCAACAATGCCTTCCTCTGTTCTTCATGCAGATCAAGCTTGAAATTAGAAATTCGTGTTTTCATGTAGTCGTTTCTAGTTCCATTATGAATACGTGGCATAAGAGTGAGTACCACATCTACTTTTTTATGTCGATGGACTCGACTTCTTAAGTACCTATTGGATCAAAGCTATCAATTACAGTACACACAAAATCAATTTTATACGTCACCTTCGTTATAAAATATTAGCAGATAATAAAATACCTTTACAAAAACAGTTGAACAAAGCGCTACTGCTTGAATTTTCATTTAGCAACAAGTTCAGGGTCCTTCAGAATGAATCATAATTTTACAATTGGCGCAGTGGTGTCAATTTATATAATGCGTTCTTTGGTTTTCTGAGAAATTCGAGTTTTATTTTAAAATAAACTAAGGTCGTTACGTACAATGAATATGTTGACAAGTGCTTACTTCTGACTCTTGGAAATTCTGTTTGTCTCTTCAACATCCTTCTTCTGCCACTTGGTATGATGATGTAGGGTTGGCAAGATTTGATTGACTTTTAATATTTTTTATTCACGTCTAGTAATTCATCTTGCGAATAAGCAAAACCTTTAGTGCCAGTATCACCGGTTCTTGTTAAAGTTTTAGATATCTGTGATATGATTCCAATTAAAGGTTTTCAAAAATCTCTCAGATAAATTCCTAGCAGGGTTATCAGGATAAGCGGTTCCTACAACCCTACAAGGTGCTTTTACTTCTTTTTTAGAATCTTCTTCTTATTACTTCTTCTTTACTTGACTGGCCCTTAGTAACTTAAAACAGTCAAATATGAGACAGACTGACAAAAGAGCGAAAGCTTAAACAATTCCAACGTTTTAA
Source organism: Cabera pusaria (assembly GCA_954871355.1). NCBI lineage: Eukaryota > Metazoa > Arthropoda > Insecta > Lepidoptera > Geometridae > Cabera > Cabera pusaria. The sequence continues at coordinate 23,762,342 of OX940892.1, forward strand.
TACTTATTTCTTCTTACCCGTTCAAAATTAATGTCAATCCCTCAAATCACTATGCAAAGGCTAAAAGCGTGAAAACTGTTAACAAAGGGTGATTTCACAATTACTGAAACGGTCGTGCGACGGCGGTATTCAACAATACTTCCTCATTAATTAGGTTTCGAAACGTTTGTCTAAATCTGATGTAAATAGACAACAAAGACACTATTGTGTAATTACTATCTTATCTGGAAACTAAATTTAACGGAGGAACGGTGTACGGAAATATTATAGTTTTCGGTTTTGCCTACTTGATTTATGTTGACTAATGTAAACCAAACTGATGTGTTACCTACACAGGAAACTAAATTAGTGATGAGATAATATGATATTTTATGGACTATGTACCAATTTAAATAGTTAAAGATCGTTTACAAATCGAAAAAATACGATATTATAATATAGATAATTTTTTTATATCTTGTGGTCTCAACTGTTGGTAAGTGATTATGCGGTAGAAGATGGAATGCACGCTAGGCCTAGAATGGAAACTGGCTCTCAAGGATAGCTGCCGACTTATGGACTTTAAATGCTGCGCTTGTCGTTTTTAGTTCCAAGTTTGAAGTGTTTAGCTCCATATCTCAGGAGATAGGTACTCATCAGATCTCGATAAAATAACAATGGGATGCATACTCTCTCAAACAAAAAAGAATTTTCCAAATCGGTTAATAATTAACTCAGTTCTGAGGTAACAAACATTTAAAAATAATAGTCGAATTGAGAACCTCCTCTTTTTGTGAAGTCGGTTAATAACAGCTAATAACAAATATATAATTGTTTTTACGTTTTTAATAATTGGCAATAGCAATGGAAGATTTCATCAAATATATAACGTAGGGTTATTATTTTATTGTTTAATATGGAAATAAAAGTGTAATTTGTTAAAACGTAGGGTACGTTATAATTTTGTACTTGTGCATAAAACTTTTAAAACTTGTAATCTACAGGGAACAGGGTAAAAGTTTTAAAACGCATAAATCCTACAATAGTTATTTTATAATACTTTGGTTAATTAGTAATTGTGTCTACAGTTATGCTTAGCAAAATGTTTTCGTTTATATTAATTACTAGCTGACCCGGCAAACGTTGTTTTGCTAAAACCCAAATATCTTACGGAACCCTATTTTTTTACAAATAGCCTATGTTACTCGTGGATAATGTGGCTTTCGAATGGTGAAAGAATTTTTTAAAACGGTCCAGTAGTTTTTGAGCCTATTCATTACAACCAAACAAACAAAGTTTTCCTCTTTATAATATTAGTGTAGAGTAACTCCATGTGGAGTGTTATGTTAAATTTCGAAAGGATACAATTTCTCGTATTTTATTTTAATTTCGTTAATTGTTCAACACCCGCGATTGGATAATAGTTTTTTAACCGACTTCAAAAAAAGGAGGAGGTTTCTCAATTCGACCGTATATATATATATATATATATTTTTTATGATTGTTCGCGGATAACTTCGTCGTTTATGAACCGATTTCTATTATTCTTTTTTTGTTCGAAAGGAGATATCCCAAGTGTGGTACCATGGTAATTTTATCGAGGTATAATAAGTGTCTCCAGAGATATTGAGATAAACATCTCAAAATTGGTACTGAAAATGAATAGCGCGGCATTGAAGTCGGTTGTTTTTTAGTTTTTAAACGATATTATTTTATTTCGTTGATTATAATTGGAGAATGAAGCAAGAGCACCTCAATTGGATTGCTAAATTAATACAATTAGTGGTAAAATGCCTGTGGGTACTGAACTTATTAACTCTGATTTTAATTGTTTCTTTAATAGTGGTCCAAATTCGTGTATTAACACTCGACTTTACGACCACAAATTATTTTTTGCAATTTGACATTTTAAAAGATGCCGGATTTGTAAATTAACTTTCACTTCGTTAAATTTCTTGAACTTGGTTTCGAAATTTGGAAAATAAATATAAATGCATCAATTTTAAAATATGCTGTACTTTACCATCTCACAAACAACATGGGAGATTTTTTTTTAATTTATAGGCTAGCGTTTGACTACACTATCTCGCCTGGTAGTAAGCGATGATGTGGTCGAAGATAGATAGATATAGATAGATATAGATAGATATAGATAGATATAGATAGATATAGATAGATATAGATAGATATAGATAGCTATAGATAGATATAGATAGATATAGATAGATATAGATAGATATAGATAGATAGTCGACACGCTAGGCCTAGAATACTCGAACTCTCAAGAACTGTGTGCTGCCGGAACACCGTAAGGTAATGGCGGCAGATTTTCTCCTAGATGGTGGTGATGCTGCTGTTTGGTAGGAAGTCAGGCGGAACATCGATATAATATTCTTCTACCACCTGTGGATTTGTTACTAGAGAATAAGTTACAAATGGTGTGTCTTTTCCTTGGTTAATTTTACATGTGTAATTTTACATGTCATTCATTTTATGATCTCAAAATTGTTAAATGTGCACCTTAGCCCCTTACATATTCGTACTGTCCACTCCGTCCTAAGGTTGTCTGGAAGAGATCGCTTTGAGCGATAAGACCGCCCATTGTACTTATGTATAATTTATTTAAAGATGTTTATTATTTAATTTTGGTGTATAATAAAGAGTTATCCTTCATTCATTCATTCATGTGTTTCTATAAAAACACTTTTATAATAAGCTTTTTAATAAATATATGTTAACTTGTATAAAACGTATAGCTTATTAATAATTAATAATCATAAATTGCAGTGATAGTGAAACTATAGGTATTATCGTTTATAGCAATTACTTTCAGACAAGTTTTGAATAATAATAAATGTACAGATTTATTTCTATCATCAAAGAAAAAGAAATAGAACGAAATAAAAATTGAAACTTCATAGTACTAAGTAGTAGAAGATAGCAGATGTATAATCAGTCTTAGTTTATAAGGTCTTTTTCACATGCATGTAGGCACGGCACGGCATGGTCGACGTGCCGTGCACTTGTGAAGATGCACCAGGTGCCATCTTTCAAATTTTTCTCGAATTTGTCTGAAAAGACACGAGTCCCTTCTTCAATATCACAATATCAAAGGGTTTAAAAATACGAAACAATCAGTCGATCTATTTCAACGTGAACGTATTTAGATTGTTTTGCGTCGGGAACACCTGGGGAGTGCCAATTGACGTCATCAGAGACAAAACGCACTTTAGGGATTCTTGGTACTTATTCCTTTTTTAACCGCCGTTAACAAAAAGAGGGGTGTAATGAGCAACCCACATTACACCCTAGTTTTTGCTAGTAAGCTTTTTAAAAAAATATGTAATAAAAATTGTGTATAGGTATTTACAATTTTTATTCAAATTCCGATGAATCTCAGTAGAAATTTAGAGCAATACACCTAGTTTTCTTCCATAAATTTTAAATAAAACATGGAAAGTAATAATAAAATTTACAGCAACTTCAACTATTATCAATAAGTGCAGTCCCCTAATAAAATATCGATAAGACTAGCAAGAACATGGGATGTTTAACTTAAACTAGATAAAATTATCGTACCGTTATCGATGTTGTGTTATCTAATGCAGTTATCGTTTAGCGGAATCGATAAAAACTTGCTTGCTTTCCTTCGTAGAAGACACACGTCGAGAAAGGGATGTAACAAACATATTTTTATAATATCCAAGAAACTTCGGGTATAAACAGATCTGAAAGAAAGCGTGTACGGATTAAGAATGAATGATTTAACCTTCAAATGCCTCCTTTACGTTGATGATCAGGTGATATTAGCATCATCGGAGGAGGAGTTGCAAAGAATGGTTAATATTATGCATGATGCCTTAAAAAGGAAAGGGATGAAAGTGAATGTAAGTAAGACCAAAGTAATGGTTTTTAAAAGAGAAGAAAGAATGACATATTGTAAGGTTACGATTGAAGGAGAGAGTGTAGAACAAGTGAAAGATTTTTTGTACCTGGGTTCTAAGTTTACGAGAGATGGTAAGTATGAAAGTGATATTGAGCGAAGAGTTTTGGCAGGAAACCAAGTGAGTGGGGCACTGCATAACTTTATGAGAAGTCAGAACGTGTCTAAAAAAGCACGACTGGCTGTACATAAGGGAGTGTTGGTTCCCACACTCATGTATGGTAGTGAATGCTGGGTATGGCAGAAGAAGCATGAAAGTAAAATTAATGCTGTACAAATGAGAAGTTTGAGAAGTATGATTGGAGTGACTCTGATGGATAAGGTGGAGAACAGCATGATAAGGGAATGTTGTGGTGTAGTAGAAGATGTGGTGACAAAGATTGAGAAAGGGATGCTTAGATGGACATCTAGAGAGGATGGATGAAGAAAGACTGACGAAACAGATTTATGAGACGAGTGTGAATGGGGCAGCCGGTAGAGGCCGACCTAGTCGAACGTATCACGACCAGATCGGAGACGTTTTAAAGAAAGGCCAAGTCAAAAGTACTTATAACCGGCGAGCATGTATGAAGGCGCTCATGAAAGTGGAAGACGCGAAAGAGGTATGTCAGGATCGTAGCATGTGGAAAGAAGTAGTCTCTGCCTACCCCAACGGGAAAAAGGCGTGATGGTATGTATGTATGTAAACTTCGGGATAGGAGTTCTCAGATCTCGTTATGAAGTGAAATTGAAACGTCGCATTTATTTTTCACATAATTTAAACTGAAAATATGTATAAACATGCGATACAAGTCGAAATATTGATTCTAAGGGCCGTATCCCATTAGGACGCTACTATTGCACCACCAGCGGGTGATTCGGTATGCGCCACCAAACTGGTTACGCTACCTTATACCAGGTGAAATTATTTCCATTCAGCTTAATACATTATATCTGGATGCGCCACCACCAAAAATTGTCCGTAAGTGTTCTAGTGAGATGGCGCTCTAATGCCAAGTTTACTTGTAGCTTACGTAGTGAAATCTATGAACAAAATATATATTATGTAACAAACTAATTGTAACAAACATGGAAATGAGATTTGATTGCCGAGGTAGCTAACTAATTTGAGAATTTATTGTAGTGCAAAAAACCGGGCGCTTCAATCGTTGATACTTGCCGATCTTCGGATTTCATAAAAAAAATTAAACTCTCTCTCCGTTATCTCCTTATATTGTGTATTATCTGCTATGTGATATTGTGTTAGACATAAAGTCTTCTCTATGCTTAATCTTTGTTTTAATACAACCTGTTATAGTTATCCTTTCACTGACTGAGACCTTCAGAGCTCTGATCATGATATCGAATAACTGTGCAGGTCAAATCACGGAATGATCTTGACATTTACCTTTGCAAATATTTTATAATGAATGTTTGATGGGTAGATGCGTCATGTGAGGCTTACTTTTAACCGTTGCTTAGGCTATGCTATGCTGGAATATTATCCTATCTTGTAATCACTGACTGCTTAGGGACCATCTATAAAGGTCCACCAGGACCATCTATAAGGGGGAGGGAGGGTGTCAACAAACTGTGACATTATGTGACAAGGAGTGGGAGGAGGTCCTAAGTTTCGTGACGTCACATTTCAAAATCGAATACATTTTAGTGTTAAAATGACAAATTTGAACTATTCACGAAAAATTTATGAATATTTCTAACTCTTGTATGGGCATAAGCTTTAAATTGTTAATTCTAAGGCTAATTCTGGACTACTGTTGTAATTAAATCATTTCTAGGTGTAAAATTGTAAATTTTTCACGTCACACTAGGGGAGGGGGTTCTCACAAATGTGATCAACTGTGACAAGGACGGGGGAGGGGCAAAAAATCACGAAATTAGTGTGACGTACTTGTGTGTGGATCACCCTTATCAAGATGACTCCTTTTGAATAGAGTTTTCAACTTAGAATATTGCTCTGAAGATAAATTCTTTCAACTCGGTGTTGTTTTTATCTCGTTCACACATACGACATAACGTAAGAACAATCTACCGTCAAACAATAAATCGACGTAAAAGATAGAACAAAAACATGCAGTGACGTAATTCAAGGTCATTTTTTTTTTCTTAAAAAGTTTGTTTTACATAGAATCTTTAAAATTCACTGAATAAAATGGTATATTCTTATTGCTATAAAAAAATCTTGCGCAAACCGGGCTCAAAGTTTGACGCTACTCTCCTTCTTAGTTTTGACCTACACATACCTAGGAAATTGATGTTACCCAGCATTGTGTTAAACTGCCAAAACTTTCAACAAGTCTCGGACGAGCGACGTATATACCTATAGTTCACACAAAATATCACTGGACAATATTACAATACTGCACATGAAACATAACCACAATTTCTCGATAGAAACTCGCGATGTTCTCACGTTAATTGTTCAGGACAATGGGTATTCTATTCGCAGTTCTGGGCTCGACCTTGCCCGGTTCGATCACGACTTTCCACACCTGCATACTTAGGCTGTAATAGGTTTAGACAAACTTTAACTTGGCTCAAATAAAACATAACCAGTCACAGTTCTGACATTTTTCGACTGATGTGGAAATATCTTTTTTTTTCTTTGAAAGCGTTATACTCGACTGGTAGTTTCATTCGAATTTCATCGAGATATGTTCCGTATCTTCAGATAAATGGAGATATACACCTTAAACTTGATACTAAAAATTACTAGTGCGGCATTTGAAGTTGGTTCTTTTAATTTTTTAAACGATCTTAACGATTATTGCATAGTCGAGTCACTGATAACTTGATTTAGACGTTGCTATAGCTTATCCCAAGTTCTGACTATGGCTCTGAGCTTTGAGTATTCAACCTGAATACTCAAAGGCTCTGAGTCTTCAACTTTTGAAACCTTTTCAGAAACTATATCACATAATTATATGTATCGTCCAAATTACCATTGAACGAGAATGATAGTTGAAATATTGTTTTTCGTACTAACTACGAGTATAATAAACATAATATTTTACATCTTACTAATCCATACTTCGATACTAATATTATAAAAACGTTTGCAACTCTGTCACTCTATCTGTTTGTTACCTAATCACGCTTAAACGGACGATTCGGTCTTACTGAAATTTAACAAGGAGACACTTTATAGCATGAGGATGGACATAGGCTACTAAATTCTTAGTTTACGTGAATGAAGTCGCGGGTATCAGCTATATTATAAGTGCGAAAGTTTGTACAGATAGGTGTTTGATACTCCTTCACGCAAAAACTACTCAACGGATTTTGAGGAAACTTTACCAATAGTTGCGTACAATATTGTAATTTGTATTTACAAATAGCATTTTCGCCACGCTTGGTTTTGCTCAAAGCCTGTTAAGAATTCGAGACTTTTTAGAAGATTTATTTGTGGTTGGTTTTTCGTCGAGTTGTCACGCTTACGCACAAATGCGATACTTTCTTGAACGTTTATTCGTCGAAATGTCACACTTGAATAGCTCAAAAGAAAAAAAACCAAGATGTTTTTTTTATAAGAAATCAAAGCTCGCTATAGAAGAACACTGAGGTTAGGCAAACCTGATCCATGAAAGGGAAACAAGGAAGGATGCGTAGTTAATTCCTAAACGTGGATAATAGCTACAATTTAATGGATCTCTGGCCGAGATAACAGTGGTATCGTGCGTGCATTTTTCCTTGATCCGGAAACACAACCATGCAAAAACAATAAGTGACCTCTTCTTTCATTCATATAATTTTATGGCTACGCAAGCAAATTTAACGTTTATTTTTCCAAACAATTATGTTGGATTAATAAAAGCGTGATGATGATCACATTTCATTTAATTTGTGCTCTGCAAATATTTTTCTTGATATTTCTAGCATTGATACAATTTATATCAATCTTGTGAGAATACCGAAAAAAATTTTTTGGGTATAATACATAAAAATAAAAATGTGTGTGTCAACTCCGACGCATGACTGGAGTTTACTCGCTCTTCCTCTCGCATCATCTCTCTCTCCCTTACTCTCTCCTTCTGAAAATCTGTTTCTGTCTAAATATCTGAATTTCTTTATAGGTCTCTCTAAGTATTTTTCTAAATCTCTCTCCTTCTTCCTAAATATCTCTCTCGCTCTCATTAAATCTTTATATCTCTAAATATCTTATAAATTCCTTTCAAAATCTCTCTCTCTCTCTCTCTCTCTCTCTCTCTCTCTCTCTCTCTCTAATATATATCTTTAAATATCATGTTATTAATAATTAAGATAGTTTAAAAACTAAAACAACCGACTTCAATGCCCCGCGAGTCAATTTCAGTAGCAAGTTTGAGACGTTTATCGTCATATCTCTGGAGATACTTATTAGATCTCGATGAAAATAATAGAACCACTTCGAAAACGTACTCTACCGATTACAAAGAGAATCATTCGAATCGGTTCAGAATTTACGGAGTAATCGTAACATACACACAAAAAAAATTAAAAAAAACATACACAGACGAATTGAGAACCTCCTTCTTTTTGAAAGTCAGTTGAAAAGAGAATAGATAAAGTTCATTGTCCTAGAGATCTATTGCTAAAGACTACAAAAGCGTATAAGTAAGGAAATATTACATCCAAATGTCTAAATTCATCAATGGTATTTTTTTTTGTTATCAATATTAGATCTATCCATCTGATAATAATTTGTATAATTATGTATCTCCTTTAAAAACAAAGTACAAAAAAAAAAAAACAAAAATAAAAAAAGAGAAGTAAATCTCATAGTTCCTTCTTCAACGATGCTATCAGTCGCCGAAATTCATCACAATCTTGACATTGACCTTAAGATCTCGTGAGATAATTGCACGATCGGACGAAAATAAATTACTCAAAATTAGCTATTGAGACGTTATGGCCATAAAAATCTTAATAGTTTATATAGATGCTCTTATGTATATTAGCATATTAGTGCCGGGTTGGCTGCACCTTTAAGTGTGAAATGCTTGCAAAAAAGCATGTGAAGTGTGCAGTGCTTTTCTAATGTTTTTCGGACGACATATTTTTCTTTTATTACGGGTAAGTACTTGTTCTAAGTATATCTCACTACGCAAAAGGGCATTGTACTTGCCTAAGCGTAAAAAAGTACAAACTAGCCTATACGATATTTAAAAAATCCCAACCTTCAATTTATAGGCTCTAAACCATTTCTCGATTACATAAAACCAACTGTACATAATTAACTAAATCATAATCATTAATCGAAACCTTGGACAGCAAAAAGTTATTTTTTTACTTAAAAGTTCAATGAACCTTATACGGCATACTAACTTTTGCAACCGGCGCGGTATGTTGATGATTTTTTTTAAAAAGAAATTGATCTATTTTTAAGCAGCTGATAAACTCGATGATACTCGGTAGTTTTGTAAGAAGTAAGTTTTTTTTTAAATATACTTACCAACAAGTGAGATGCTTGTCAAACGCTAGCCTATAAGATATTTTTAAAAATGTAAGTTTTTTTCTAAATTTTTAAAATTGTTGTTTAGTTTATGAGTAATGTTTACAAATTAGACGTGAAGTGGGTTTACCAAATAAATTAATATGAATATGAATAATTTTGTTGATAATTATAGTCTGGTAAAAACTACAAATAAAATCATATCTATTCTTAGAGTGAAAAAATCGTTCAATAAGGCGTTAGCATGCCTTTATCACTCATTGAGTCTAGGCTTATATATAATTCGTTGAGGGAGAGACTACTGATACCTTAATAAAATTGGTTTATTAAAAAATCCAAGAAGATTCACATAATGCATGATTCAATGAATAAACAGACCAGAAGACGACCCAACTTTACCACATGACATCACGACAAAAAATATGGCAAATTACTGACTAAACTTAATATATTGCCGACCCGCCCCTGATGAGAAGTGATCGTGACCAAAACTCCGAGTTAATTAAGCTTGTAGCTTAAACTTCGTGGTCAAAAAACGTAGGTACAGTTAGTCGAGGCGATGAAACCCCGGTTCTTGATAAAGAGTACATGTGGGGCTCTGAGAATGGGCGTGACTGCAACTTACGTTTGCTTGAAGATAATTGCAAGTTTTTAGGCAAGATTTTGACCACTTGCCTGATCAATGTAGCACGTTAATTAGAAATCATCGTCTCTCTTCGCTTATCCTACAACGTTAGATAAGTCTAACATGTAATACTGAAATTGATCGATTTGTTGTCATTCTAGTACCATTTTTTTTACCAAACCGACGCCTATCCTATCCATTCTTATTCTGTCTCTATCTTCTTCTCCTTTTATAGCAATTTAGGCCGGCTGAATATTACAAGAACTTTCTGATAGAAAAAAAAACCTCGCGCGATCTGTAAGTCATACACTCCCGTGCATACATTTTGTATCCCGCAAGAAATTTCTCGTGACAAAATGTATGGCACGGAGTGCTTTCCAAAATGTATGGCACGATGAGAATTCTTCCATCAGAAATTTCTTATGATATGCGGCCGTGTTAATTATTAATCACGTGATATCAATTGCTTCATAAATGTCACTAGCGGTATTTCTTTTAGACTGTCTCTTACATAATCAATACCTTTCTTAAATATATATATTATTTTTTCTGTATGTGCATATGTATCGCTACATTAAATTTCTATGTATCCATATTATTCTTCTTTTATAAGAAAAAAACTATAGAGACTTCAAAAAGTAATCCAAGGATTATTTTTTATCGCAAAACACAGAATCATAAAAGCAAATTAACTGCTTATTGCTATATGCTATATTATAGCTCACAATGATGCCTAACTAAATACTACATCTTGAATCTAGAAAGAATATTTACTTATATAAATGTCATCCTTCAAAGTCACTTTTGTCAATGTGGCCAATTGTGATTATTTTTAACTAGCAGCGCCTCACGGTTTCTCCTACGTAGTTCCCGTACCTGTGAGAATACGGGGTTAAAATATAGCCTATGTTACACGCTGATAATGTAGCTTTCCATTAGTGAAATCATTATTAAAATCAATCCAGTAGTTTTAGATTTAAATCGATACAAACAATAATTTAAGATCATTTAAAAAACTAAAAGAACCGACTTCAAACGTCGCGCTAGTCAAAGGAGCCAGTAGACGTAGTAACTATTATATAATCTGTGCCAGTAGTTAGTAGTACGAGTAAGTCGTCGAGATCAGTAAATGCGTCGTAATACAAATGTTGATATATTAAAAACGGCTCGGCCGATTTCGTTAAAATTTAAATGGGTCTACCTGGGAAGGGTACCCTTTGAAACAAAAAATATTTTTTTAAATCGGTTCAGGCATATCCGAGGAATCGGTGAACATACGTTAAAAAAAAGATTCCAATGAATTGAAAACCTCCTCCTTATTGTGAAGGCGGTTAAAAAATCAAATCTTTCCTCTTTATAATATTAGTTTAGATAAAAGCATCTAGATGGCGCTAGAGTAGATTAAATAGCTCTCCTTGTAAATTTTCTTTAAATGTAAATGAGACTCTGCATCGCGCAAACGATATTTTCCGCGATGTTGGATGTTGATGCACTTGCTCCGTCATTAACATCTTAAAATTTGAACTCGTTATAAAATGTTTCCTCTTAATTATAATTTTAGTATAGAAGTATAGATAACAAGGTTTACGTATTATCATAAATTATGTCTTATGTCCCATCTTTCTGAAAATGTTGCACTACTTGCGAGTACCCACATTACCAGATAAATTATTATAGAACATTACGACGGTAATAAAAGCAGCAACAATTCATCCGTATTTACGAATAGCAGGTTGGTCAGGTGTAAATCTTAAAATCTAAAGTTAGAAAATACGTAGCCTATGACTAACAATTTATCAGATCTACTGGAAATATTTTGAAAGACATTAACGTCTGCATTACGCAATTTCACTGATTTTTGTTTTACATAACATTTGTGCTGTTTTTTAACCGACTTCGAAAAAAGGAGGAGGTTTCTCAATTCGACCGTCTATATGTTTTTTTTTATGTTTGTTCGCGGATAACTTCGTCGTTTACGAACCGATTTTGATTATTCTTTTTTCGTTGGAAAGGAGATAACTCAAGTGTGGTACCATGGTAATTTTATCGAGGTCTGATAATTATCTCCAGAGATATGAAGATAAACACCTCAAAATTGGTACTGAAAATTAAAAGCGCGGCATTGAAGTCGGTTTTTTTTTAGTTTTTTAAACGATCTTATCACTACGGCGGTAACTGAAGACGTGAAATGTCGAAGTAGTTGAAAATGTCAATGATGATATTTGTGCTATAGTAAGCTACGAAGAAATTATAAGTCAATTTCTTCGTAAATAGTAAGTATCTCTTTTCCTTTGCATTCTGCTAGCTGAAAAGTATATCTGATTTGGACTTCTGTCATTTCAAAATATAGGAATGTGAAGTTGACTGAAGACTACACCATCATCATCATAGCGGCTTGTTTGTTATCAATTCCTCCAAATCATCTAGGTCTTTGGTGCGTGTTTTCTGATATCGTCCACCCAGCGCTGTAGTGGACGGTCTCAACCTCAACCAAAGATACTCGGGCGCATACTCGTATCCGCCCTGGATCTTCGCTAAAGGACACTTCTCACCCAATCAAAACTTCATACTAAAAAATGAACTCAGAACTCACCTGTATAGATCTTGTAAAGTGAATCCAACAATCCTTGCATCATTTTGCTTGATCACAAACACATCACTTCGAACTTGAACATCCTCTTTCCATTACATGATATAATGAGACGTGTCCACGGATTGATACATCATTCCTAATCATGCAATGACCAGTCATCGAGGTAATTAGTTCCACGTTTTGGACAAAGGAACCGTTCATTTATTTGATCGGAGATAAAACAAGTTATTAAGAGAATAACATAGCTCATTTTATTTCAACAAAAAAAGTTGGATATGTAGGACTTTAATTGATTAATATTGCATGCTTAAAATCTAATTATTTTAGCATTTTAGTGCTGCAAAGCCAATTCTGTATAGGAAGTGTTAAAGAATACCAAAATAAACCTCATCAGACAAAGTAGGAGCTTTTTCTTTCATTACTTTTCAAAATCAGTAATAAAGTATGCCAATAAATGTATCAAAATCAATCATGCACTTGAATATCAATAGCGACAGACTAAGGAGAGTATAAGTATGTATAAACACATTAGTAAGTTGAATAACCGGCCAAGTGCGTGTCGGGCCACGCGCAGTGTAGGGTTCCGTAGTAGCCCGTTATTGCAAGTCTTTACCCGTTAAAAACAAGCAACTTCGTCTTTGTCACTTTAAAGGATTTATTCTAAGGATTTTGTATTTGGTACAAAATTATCCAACACCCAAGTTTAACGACTATTACTGCTAAAGTAATAAAGCTATCTTAACCGCTATAGTTTTCCTTTAAGTTCACAAAATGCACTATTATCACGAATTTTTCTAGATTTTTCAAGCCAGCAGTTTAGGTTTTAGAGGGGGGAGGGGGAGACGCCCTACTGGAACAAAAATTTGCACTTTAAAGTTAAAAAATGGTATTAGCAACCTTTAAGTCATTTCAAAAGACCTATTCAATGACACCCCACGCAATGGGGTAGACGACGAAAAAAAATTCATCCCCACTTCTCATATAGGGGAGCTACCCCAAAAAAAATATTTTTCAAAATTTTATTTCACCACTTTGTCGGCGTAATGTATATACATACCCTTACAAATTACAGCTTTCTAGTATTAACGGTCTCTTAGCAAAACCTCGGACAGACAGACAGACAGACGGACATGACGAAACTATAAGAGTTCCTTGTCAGGACTACGGAACCCTAAAAAAGAGGTTGTAAACAAAATTAAGAAATGACCATACAAGTTCAATGTACAAGATACAGTGGCCAAATACATGTAACGGTAATACTGATGGTAATCATCAATCAGATTTGCGTAACTATCTGTTAGCAATTACACTGTCTATTCTACCATGTATATGTTAGTTCGCTTGGGACCATGTCGCATTAAAAGATATTTTAAAAGGAAAATAACTTCAACAGTGATATTTCGTACATTTTTGATAAAATCAGAATATAGCATTTAAAATGTGCAACAAAACTCAAAACTATGTCATAATATAAAAATAGTACCTACATCAGAATAGGTTTAAAAAACACTATGTAAACGTATTTGAAAAGAAAACCAAAAAATGAGTATATTATGTTATCAATAAAAACGGACTTATTCTAAAAGAAAAGAAACGCATTGTATCAAATTATCTTCTTGACATCCCCGGTAAGTACAAATGGTAAAAGAATGGTAAGTAAATTTGATAGCAGGTAAAATGCACACATGCTGACATATATAAGACTAACTGTGACAAAGTCCCAAAATGTTATCGTATTAATATAGATAGTCAGTATGTACATTCTAGTAGGCCGAATGGATACGAGGAATGCAATGCAAGCGTGTACAGTTACAGACAATGTGAATAAAAGAACCACGATATATCGAGGACAAATTCCACAGAATAGGGTTAACTGAGGCTTTGAACCAAATGGCACACTAGAAATTGCAGCAAATTAATCTTTACTCTCGTCGTTACCATCGTGCCATCATATTTTATTAACTATTAAACTGATTTTATTGACAACAATTTACTGTACATGAGGTTTTCAAAAATAGGGTGAGTTACAGTTATAATAATTGATTTGTTAAAACTTAGAAGTGATAATAAAAATGACGTGGAACAAAACAAAATTTAATGAAGATGGCGTTTTAGCTAGCGCAACATGAAGAATAATAACGGTCCTTTAGGATATATTTAGGAATTCAACTACAATGTATACATACAGAGAAGGTATAGTAAAAGATAACTATGATAACGGAGATTATATCATTATCTTTACAGTAAAAAACACAAACAAAAAAAAATTGTAAGAGCCAAGGTCACTGATGTTGTTATGCCCTATGAACACGCCTACGACAAATAGTTTTATGAATTTTGGACTGTCCGGCACATCGTGTTCTACATGATGTACTATGCTATGTCGAAACTACTCACGTGGGTGGAAATTACGAAATCTTTGTTGTAATGACTTTTTCGTCGCAAAAATAGAAGTCGGTGTACAGAAAGAGCTGTCAAAGTTAAAGGTTTTAAAATAATGCGCTTTTTAAATTTTAATAACAGTATCTCCGGTGATTAAGAGATACGAAATATTTATGTCTAGGTTTTTTATTCAGCTTGGCACGGATCTCACACATAAAACAGAATTAACAAGCGTATAGTGAAAATAATTTATCATTTGCAATAAGGAAAAATATTATAACTATATTTTAACCTAGTAATTATGAAGCATTTCTTCATTTCTTAAAAAATAAACTTGTTCATATTTTACGCATCATTTCAGATAAATTATTTATGTTTATTTTGTTGACACAGACGTGTAAAATATACAATTTACTGCTAAGTCGGTGATTTATCATAAAATCAAGGTTAAAATACTATTCCAGAAAGGTATCTATCATTAATTATCACGAAGAAAATGGACGAGGCGGTAAAATGACAGCTGAAAAAATAAATGTATACCTACGCAAGTGAAACTTTTTCACAGATTTTAAAATGAAACAAAGCCTTGTGACTATGATTCTGTAAGCTTTACTTGTAGTTTAGAGAAAGAAGCGGTCCAATTGAATGAGTCGTATCGCACGCAATTAACAAAGACATTGGAACGCTAAGCTTGTGTCAGTGCTAGTGCTCGTGAATTAAAAATAAACATGCCAATAACAATGTGTACGCAAATGAATACACTAATGAGATGTCAGAATGAATGTACACAACAGAATTAGCTGCGCTTGAGAGAATCAATGGAAACTTTGATACAAAGCGGCACCGCCGAAGCGTGCTAAAATTTACGTTCTTTGCTTGCTTCTTAGGGTTCCGCGATAAAAGTCAGGATTTATACTTATTCGTCACGTTCCGTATAGGCACATAATAAATGATAGTACAAGGTAAGTTTTCGAAACTATTCTTCTATAGCAGGTGACATTGGCTATTTGTTATTTGTATCGAACCCACGTTTCAACATTACTGTATATAATGACCTCTAAAGAAATTCTGCAAATTGTTGACTACTACTGTATTTCAGATTACTGGCAGACTTTCAATTTCAAACACCATATGAAAAACTGGAAAGACCAAGATTATTAATGCTACTGATATGTACTCGAACCGAACAACTGTTCAAATAAAATCTTTTTAACAAATTATTAAAAGTTAAAGAAATCTAAACGAATTAGGATTTTTCCATACATATTTGCACTAATTAATTGTTAATTGAATCATATAATGATTTAACAGACAACGTTACTGACATACTTTACTGTCTAGGTGTATTTGCGGATTCAAACTTAGTCTTTTTGCTGCACTATAGACTGATCAAATTAGACTTGTAGACACTGGTAAATAGACCAAAGATGTTGAGATGATCTATTAGTTTTTATGCAAATTAAAGAATTGATAGCTCTTTAATGAGATTATACGTTAAACCGACATGTATCTTACAAAACCGAAAGCAGATAATCAAGTGCCGCTAATGAGAGACCATTTATTTTATGTTGATACTGATATGTCTGCTCTCATTTAGGAAGGGGAAGATATAATCTCAATGACCAGTTGTGCAGATCTGCAGGCTGCTAAATAAGTTGCACATATTTTTTAAATATTAGTTCACAGCACAATCAAACACTTGGTAAAGTAATTATAACAACGATCACAACACTGCTAGAGGGGTTACACTGGCGACGAGGGCCGTGTCGATCGGGTCGTGTCGTTGCGCAGGGGCAGTAAGACGCCGGTCGCGGGACCTCCATGGACGCGTGGTCTCCCGTCCGGGCGGCCGGACTATCAGATCGCGCAGTCGACTCGCCAGTCGTGCAGGGCGGCTGATCGCGGATCGCGCGTCCGCGCCGTCCGCGGCTCACCGCACCGCCGCCGCCACTGCCGCACCGGGATTATTTATAAATTCACAGACAGGGGGTCGTAGAATTTGCACGACGATGGTATGCCAGAGCTAATGACTGCACCAGGTCGCACCGGAAACTGAGCTCAGCGAGTTTGATGACTCCTGCAAAGCGAACGCATTCGGAAAGAATGGTTTGTTTCCTCTCGTTATAATTAATCAATGCCACCACGCTGATGAATTAACAGAACGGTAAGGTGTTCAAAATTCAAACAAATCTCAATAACGAAACGGTTTGTAAACAAAAGTCTCGCCTACACATCACGAAACTGTAATTGCGGCCGAAAAATCATGTTTCTGTTTGCGCAAGCAGGTGAATAGTTAAAGAATTTTCCGTCGACCCTGGCGGGCATCGCCCACCTGAGCAGGTGGTTCAGGTATTCGCCAATCGACACCCAGCGCGTGTTATGACATCAAATTCGACACGTGGGCGAACTTTAAATAAATAATTAGAGACCATTTCTGATAAACTATGATTTACGAGGATCTAATAAGCGTCAATGTGACCGAGGTAGTCATCGAATTCTGATTGCTTATTAGCAGTGTCATATGCAGAATTTCTGAATCGTAATCGAAATCTGAATATCTAATTTCGAGGTTGGTGAAATTTAATATTTACATTCTAACTATTGTTTTTCGGCTGAAATATCTCGAAGGAACGCGACGCGAGACGGTTCATAATGAATCATTTGCAGAATACAAAAGACTCGGGTGTTTGGCACCGTCTGATATTCATTCGCATTTTCTAGACAAATGACAGCTAAAATTAAAGCATTGAGTTGGTACGCTATATCTTCATATCTAGCGGTCGAGATGCAGCCAACGTTACCTAGCGTCGTGATATATAATTCGAGTTTAATGGTGGTGAAATGTAGTTTACGACTCGTATAATTTAATAGAATTTTATGTTCTTGAGTTACGATGGTTCTTGAGAATCATTGCGGACAAGAAGATTTCTGCACGAGTTTATGGTAGTCAACGTGTTCATAAACGTTTGATAGTATTCACGTCCTCGCAATCTGTGATCGATGAACGATGAGTCACAACTGTGATGACAACTTCTCTCATCGGTTGGTTACTTCCACGGACCTTTTCCGTGGTTACTTCAACATGGCAAGCATAATAGTTGTCCATGTCTATTTCTGTCGCTGGGTGTTCATTGCGCATTTAACACGAGTATTTACGTTTTTAGTTAGTTCTAACGCACCTGTCGACAATGACGTGGTTTTTATTGTACGGTTTATTGTCGCTCGTAAACCATTGTCTGAAATGTTGACTTTCTTACGCAATTCGCTATGGATTTCAGTTTTGAAATGATCAGTTACACCTGACCGAACGCGTCTAGATTTAGAAACGGAGCAAAGCTTATTGTTCGACTTGAAATACGCATGCGATGTGATTCAACGTGTTCAGTTCACACTGGTGATTGACACCTAAAAATTTAAGAATAGAATACTGATGTAGTTTTTACCTATTACTCATGTCTAAGATCAGCCAACACCTCTTAAGAAAACTTACAAGAAATAAGGTAGGTTCAGTTTAAATTCAAACAGAATTTTCCTCTCGCAATCTTCTTTAGATATCCAGAATAATTCAGCAGAAACAGATTTTGTAACCTGGAGTTATAATTTGTAAGTCGAATGGAACTAACGTAAACAAAGGTGAATAAAACAACTTAAAGTTCAACCACGTGTTAACCTGAAGGTTATCTACCTCGAAGTAGTAAAAGTACCGAATAAAATAGGCACCTGAATGATAGTATGTTTAATGTTTACATTGAGGTGTGTATGTTTAACTAAACATATAGCCTATTTGGTAAACAGAACATCCGTGTTTTTGAATGTAACACGAAGCTTTTACTTAAACAAATTCGACTTACATAGTAATCTTCCAGTCTTCGTTTATTTATATGCGCATTTAGACAGGGTAAAGCTAGATTATCTATCCTATGTCAATATCATCAACTATTGATAATGCATTTGAAAGTATATCCGGAAAAGTAGACCTGGTTGACAAGGGATTATATCTGGTTGGAGCTCAAAAAAAAGGCCTTTTTAGGGTTCCGTACCCAAAGGGTAAAACGGGACCCTATTACTAAGACTCCGCTGTCCGTCTGTCTGTCTGTCTGTCTGTCTGTCTGTCCGTCTGTCACCAGGCTATAGCTCATTAACCGTGATAGTTAGACTGTTGAAATTTTCACAGATGGTGTATTTCTGTTGCCGCTAGAACAACAAATACTAAAAACAAAATAAAGTTAAAAATTAAAGGGGATCCCCATACAAAAAACGTGTTTTTAAACGCCATCTATCTAATTAGTTTCGGCAAAATGACATAGATGGCGTTAGTAAACGATCTTTCTAGATCGCGACCAAACCAAATATTCTTGGTAATATCAATTAATCAAATATATGAGGTCTCTATGTTTTGTATTGTACGGAACCCTCCCTAAGTGTGCGATAAGAGACGCAATGCTGACTCGCACTTGGCCTTGGGTTTTATTTCATTTTTTTGAGCTCGTTTTTAAATTAGCATAAATAAATAATATGATTATATATTTATATATATATATATACATATATAATATAAATATTATATATATATATATATATATTAATCGATTAAGCAATTCTTTGGGAATATAAAAAAAAATTATTGGTGAAAATTTACAAAATGGCGGCTATTTGTCAATAAATGTAAAGCAGTATTTGAAAAAGTGTCTCTGCGGCACGCAGTAGAAGTGCTCTGGATCACCATCTGGCACAATAATTTTTTTTTTCATGAACTACATGAGTTTTGCGGTTGAAGTACACACGATTATATTTTTAGGATTTTTTTTCGCAAAATGGCGGTTGTTCAAACAAAAAGTTAAGAAAAAAATGGACTTAAATTGCTTATAACTTATTTAATTGTTTATCGATCGTTAAAATCGTGTGTACTTCAACAGATAATCTAATGAAGAAGCTACAGTTAAAATTTCAAGTCAATCGGATGAAAACTCATCGAGTTCTACTGCGTGCCGATTTTGAAAACTCGGTTTTGAGATAAACGCACTTGAAGTTTGAAAACTGTATACTGTCACCTCAGAATTGCTTTGAAAAAGTTGATTTTTAAAATGTTACTGAGTTTCTTTCACGTTTGGACATTATTGATCATACATCTAGGGATGTTTTAACATACTTTTACACAATAAAAAAAAATTGAAAAAAAAAATCCAACCAGATATAACCCCTTAAAAGCGATCAAAACTCAGGCGTGATTTGCCACATTAATAATTATATGTTCTGTCTGTCTTATTTTTCACCAAATTCCAAAAAGGAGGAGGTTCTCAATTTGTCGTTGTTACGCGATTAATCCGCCAATTGTGATTTTTGTGATTGAGATGTGTGAGTGTGAGTGAGATTTGAATGATTCTTTTTTTCATGGGTACGCTTTATCTCCAAGGTCCTATTCAAATTTTATCAAGATCTGATAAGGGTACCACTGCTAGGATGTGCCTATTTGGACATATCCTTTATGTTATCAAGAATTCTGCTGCCATAATCTTACTTCCGGCAGCACACAGCCCTTGAGAGTCAGAATATTCTAGGTCTAGTGTGTTCACCATTTTCCACCACATCATCGCTTCTACCACTGTACCACCATCGGGGGTAGTTGCCTCGCGTTTGCACGCCTAAAAGATTAAAAACGTCCTCAAAATACTAGTAAAAATTTTAGTTCTCTAGAGCTTTTCGTCGTTTCGTTCGCTTCATATTACATGCGCACTCGAAGACCCAAGAAGAAGAAGAGATGGTTTATCTTCTTATTATAGACCAAAGCTGCGCGCAAATTATTTGCCGATTACAATATAATGATTATGGTTCGTCTATTCGTTATTGTTTAATCTCTATTTTGGACCAGTACTATTCCTAAATGTAACCATTTTCAGTATTTCCCCCTATTATGATGTCATGCATTCCTCCAACATCCATTTGGTGCATGTGGGTCAGTCCAATTGTGTCCTGATGAGGATGTTTCTGGTTACAGCGAATTTGAGTTTTCACGCGAGTTACACATTAAGTGTTACGTGAAATAAAATAATACTACCTTACTATAGAGCATATATATATATGTATATATATATACCAATCATCATTGATGCGAAAAGGTACTCTATCAAAGTTGGCAGTAGATTAAATGTACGGTCACACCGCGGCGTCCTGCGAATTGCGGGTGCGATCTCAGTACTTTTTAATTGTTTTCTGATCGCGTTTGGTGTGAACCAGTCGGTACAAATACTAGTGCGCTATCTGATCGCCGCCTAGATCGCGCACGCAGGACGCTGCGGGGTGTCCGTACCTTAACTTTCCATTGGTAGTAAGAGCATTATTTCGATGTTTATTTGTTTTTTAGGGTTCCGTAGTCCTGAAAAGGAACCCTTATAGTTTCGTCATGTTCGTCTGTCGGTCTGTCTGTCCGAGGTTTTGCTAAGAGACCGTTAATACTAGAAAACTGTAATTTTATGGGGGTATGTATATATATTACGCCGACAAAGTGCTGAAATAAAATTGTGAAAAAACATTTTTTTTAGTGTAGCTCCCCTTTATGAGAAGTGGGGATGAGTTTTTTTTTCATTATCTACCCCATCGTGTGGGGTATCGTTGAATAGGTCTTTTAAAATGACTTAAGAGTTGCTAATACCATTTTTCGATTGAATGCTCCATTTACGAAATATTCAACTTTAAAGTGCAAATTTTTGTTCCAGTAGGGCGTCCCCCCCCCCCCCCTGTAAAAGCTAAACTGCTGGCTTGAAAAATCTGGAAAAAATCGTGATAATGGCGCATTTCATGAACTTTAAAGGAAAATTATAGCGGTTAAGATTTTAAGAGCTTTATTAGTTTAGCAGTAATAGTCGTTGAACTTGGGTGTTGGATATTTTGTACCAAATACAAAATCCTTAGAATAAATCCTTTGAAGTGACAAAGACGAAGTACCTAGTTGCTTGTTTATAACGGGCAAAGACTTGCATTGAATAACGGGCTACTACGGAAACCTACATTGTGCGTGGCCCGACACGCACTTGGCCGGTTATTATTTTAATGTCTTATAGGCTAGCGTTTGACCACTATCTCGTCTCGTGGTAAGTTTGATGGCGGTAAGCTACTTTTTGGTAGCAAGTCAGGTGAAACCTCGATATAATATGCTTCTATCACCTGTAGACGAACATCCATGCTTGGATTTGAGCCGGTGACCTCTCTCTTAGAAGTCAAGCTTATCTATCCTTTACGCCAACGGGGCTCCCAATGTTCCGCCTGACTTGCTACCAAACAGTCTGACAGATTACGCCATACTAAAGTTAGTCTATAATTAAGATAGTTTAATTAAAAACTAAAACAACCGACTTCCATGCCCCGCCGCGAGTTAATTTCAGTAGCAAGTTTGAGATGTTTATCATCATATCTCTGAAGATACTTATCAGATTTCGATAAAATGACAATGGGACTATGAAATGTATCCTACCGATTAAAAAAATCATTTGAATCGGTTCACCATTGACAGAGTACTCGTGTAACATAGATACAAAATAATAATGAGATCGTTTAAAAAAACGAATAAGATCGTTTAATAAGATCGTTTAAAAACTAAAAATAACCTACTTCAATGTCACGCTATTAATTTACAGTACCAATCCTTACTTTGTTTTTTAAATCGGTTAAAAAAAACCAACGGATTGCACTCCGGGAGTACCGGCAGAAGTGAAATGTTTACATAAAAGTTGTGCATTTGGTCTACTCTCCTTTGCCGTCTTACGAATTTCCGATC
Source organism: Cabera pusaria (assembly GCA_954871355.1). Classification (NCBI taxonomy): domain Eukaryota; kingdom Metazoa; phylum Arthropoda; class Insecta; order Lepidoptera; family Geometridae; genus Cabera; species Cabera pusaria. Next base: position 23,785,066 of record OX940892.1, read on the forward strand.
AGGTCACGTGTCCTGATGCGAGGTCCTGACGCGACTTTAATATTTACTACCCATCCTAAAAAGTTAACAATGCCCCTAAAGAAGTTTTCACATCGAAACATAACATACAGACGAATTGTGAACCTCCTTCTTTTTTTAAGTCGGCTGAAAATATGACAGATTATATTTCCTAATAGGCCATCAAGGGCTGGTGAAACTGGCCCGCACCAAATAAACTTACCAATCAATTTTCGACACCATCGACGGTCGAAGTAAATCAACAGAACCCACAGTATGTAATTTCAAGTAAACTTGTACTACCTGAAAAGAGAATACGCAATAAATTAAAATCATTATCATACATACAACACCGCGAAGTATAATATTAATTAGTAAGTATAACTTGTTCCTATACAAAGTCAACAAACTTATCGCAGTGGGTCAGAAGATAAGACTTTATGAGGGCTGTAAATATTACTTGAGATGATAATAAAATAACGCATAAAATGTATGTGTGATTTGGAAGATTAGACCTCGCTGAAGATTTTCGTAAGAAACAAGAAATCTTTTAAAAAACTAATAAAACCGACTTCAAATGCATTTTCAGTATCAGGTTTGAGCTTTTAATCTCCATATCTCTATATCAGATACTCATCAGATCATCACCATGAATTTACAGTGGGAACCCACGGAAAGTATAACACTCTTAAACAAAAATAATTTATCAAGTCAGTTGGATAAATAACAGAGTTTCGAGGTGACAAAATTTGGTGACATTTATTGAAGAAGTTCCGTTATCTGTCTCCGAAACACATCATCAGATCATTATGAAATGTAAACGTAAATGTAATGTAAATGTAATTTAATTTATGGGAACGTTTCGAAATAAACCTCTTTAGAAAAAAAATTTTTTTTTTTTTTCATTTTGGTTAATAAATTACGGAGTTCTGAATAACATTTTTTTCTGGCATTTATTGAAGAAGTTCCGTTGCCTGTTTCTGAAACTTAGATCTTGCGAAATTAAAAAAAATGCCATTTTAGAATACAGCTCTTTCAAACAAAAAAAATATTGCATGTTAATAAGTGACGGAGTTATGCCCGAACATACTTTAACAAAATCTTTATAGTAAAGGCAATTTATATACGTTACTTATCTATATATATATTATCAGCACACTAGATGGCGCTTTTAATTTCCATACAAATTTGCGTTTAGTTTATCGTGGTCGAGTAAGTAAACAAATGTACAACAGGTAGTCAGTAATTAAAATTTAAAGCCTAATTTGCATTTTGGCAGTAAAACAAAGTCACAAACTATAGAGTGACTTTTGAAGATCGTTTAATTTTTCGTTTTCTTACTTTATCGTTTTAATTTTTATCTCCATAAAACCTTACAAAAAGTAATATTAAAACACGTTATGCATAATCTTGTATTTACTACATACAAATTACAAAAATTACCAAATAATAAAACCCTCAAGCACGTTTCGTTTATTTATCAGCGCTATAAAACAATTAAAAGTTATATATCCAATAAAGAACACGCATGAGTAAATTCACCTTCGCGGTGCACTTTAAAAACGCATTTTTAAAGATTACAATTAATTATATTGACAAATAAATGTTATTTTGTAAGTTTACATTGTTATTTACTTATCGATTTTATTGTTGCCTTGGCCGAGAAACAATATGAACGGTTAGTAGGTAAAATATTTATACCTAATGATTACTTGTCACAACATTTTTGATCGATTATTTTTTCCACATTGGTAAGAGCATATTATATCGATGTTCCACCATCAAGGCAAAAATCTGCTGCCATAATCTTACGGTGTTCCGGCCGTACACAGCCCTTGAGAGTCAGAGTATTCTAGGCCTATCGTTTTCACCATCTTCGACCACATCATCGCTTACCACCAGGCGAGATAGTGGTCAGACGCTCGCCATTATGATACAATAAAACTGGCCAAGTGCGAGTCAGTGTCGCGTCTCTTATCGCACACTTAGGGAGGGTTCTGTACAATACGAAACATAATAGAGTTTCAACCTCATATATTTGATTAAATGATATTACCAAGAATATTTGGGTTGGTCGCGATCTAGAAAGACGGGGCTCGTTTACTAGCGCCATCTATGTCATCTTGCCGAAACTAATTAGATAGATGGCGTTTAAAAACACGTTTTTTGTATGGGGACCCCCCTTTAATTTTTAATTTTATTTTGTTTTTAGTATTTGTTGTTCTAGCGGCTATAGAAATACACCATGTGTGAAAATTTCAACTGTCTAACTATCACGGTTAATGAGCTATAGCCTGGTGACAGACGGACAGACAGATAGACAGACAGACAAACAGACGGACAGCGGAGTCTTAGTAATAGGGTCCCGTTTTACCCTTTGGGTACGGAACCCTAAAAAAGAAAATAAACACTCAACACGAATAATATTTGCTTGTTTACTTATAGTCTAGTTACTATATTATAGCCAGCAGTGGATTTGTATTCGATTATGTATAAAGCTTTGGGTGCTTTTACACAAAAGATGTGCTATGCGTTACTATAGATGAATTTGATATCCACCAATCATAGGTAAGCACTCAGACTATCATAAAAAAGGCAGACAGAATCGTGCCGAACACCCGAGTGACCGCAAGTTTAGTAATACTAAATTCTTGAGTAATAAGTTTCCGCGCTCAGTCCGGCATAGTCAATACGGCATGATTACTACTTAAGCAACGCTGCGAAGTAATACTGCACGGAAGTGTCCGACCCTGCTGCCACTTGGTAGCAAACTGCGCGCGGAAGCGTATTACTCAAGCATTTAGTATTACTGAACTTGCGTTCACTCGGGTGTTCGGCACGAATCTGTCTGCCTTTTTATGATAGTTTGAGGGTAAGCACTGGTGGAAACAGATTCAACAAAGCTATGCTTTTTGTATGGAAGGATGCGTGCTATGGATGTGTGTTAGGGATGGTCGGGAATGGTGTAGCCTATGTGCGTCGCCGCTCCCCGTGCCTTCCCTACACTGTCGATGCCTCGCATAGTTCGAACTGCGTATCTTCCTCGCATAGTTACCTCGAGGCGGCGCAGCGCATCTTCGTAGCACATCTTACTCGCTTCGGTACATAGCTTATTATGATGCAGTGGCAACGGTCACTTTGTTTCGTAGTTTAGTTTTCACATCCTCACAGCATACATATTTACCATCAGGCGAGTGTATTTCTTGTCCAGGTTACCAATAACATTTATCATAGCGGCTATAATAAAATGCTATTTATCAAGTATAAAACGAACTCGTGGAGCAAGCTCTTACGAAGCTTAGGTATAATTAATTCCTTATGCTCATAATAATAAAATACATGGATATTAATTAAGTAGGTCGTGGCAATCGAGTAAACTTTGATTGTTATCGATAGCATAATCGGGTGTTAGCATCGACGAATACGGTAAATCGCATTTCCAAGAATATTGTATGATAGTGGTACTTTGATTTTTCAGTAACAGGTTATTAACATCGATTTGATAATTATTGACTTTGAATACTTCGAGAAGATTAAGATTAAGATAAAAAAAAAACTTTTTATTATTCTAAGATTCTATTTTTTTGTGGTGCTGACTAAACGGAATATTTATATCACTTGCTGTAATTATGTGTTCACATCGACTTAGTAGAATTTTACTTTATAGGAAAAGGAAAACAGATGATTATTTTTAACTGAATGATTAACAATTTGCAATTTTTAACATTATTTTTATCTTGATGATGTCTAATCCAATTTGTCAAATGTGTAAAAAATGTTTTCAAAGAGAATACTTAAAGCGATAAGCAAGTACATGAACTGGTACCAGCCGAAAGAAAGAAAGAAATTAATGTCAGAAACTCTTACAATGAATAATAAGTTAAAAAGTTCTAATTTGTAACACCGAATTTCTGTTGTAGTAAGTGAACATTTCTGTTGCATATTTCGGATATTCTACCAATCAATTATTAAAACCAACAAATGCATATTAAAAGTATTCAATATGAAGAAATATTTTTACCTAAACTTACTTTTTAATTTAATTCTTGGCATGGTATGGCTTCAGATCACCTGACGGTATTGCTGATGTAATCATTTTTAAAAGCCAAATAAACCCATCATCGCCCTACCCTTATTGCACTTGAGTGGGATCAGTGCAATATGTCATTATCTTTAATTTGGTTCAATCCGCAGTCATTTCCGCATCCACTCCTTTTACATCCATATCTTCTAACATACAATCCATCCACACTTTCTTCGGTCTTCCTCTTCCTCTATAGCCGTCCACATTCATGTCCATTGCCTTTGTAGTCACGTGGACAAAGTATCAAAATGTGACAATTCCAGAAGATTACGGCATATATACAGCCTATTCACTGTATCCATACCATTGTTCTCAAATATTGGCCAACCTGTCTCGAACTTATTCATTTTGTGTCGAACTTATTCAATCGCAAATAGATTTAGACGCCGATATTATGTGATAAGACAAGATATGTCAGTTTTGTTATGTATGAAATAATAGTTTTAAATTCCAAGAGGAAGAGTGATTCTAATAGATTCATTTTCATTAATAAATCTAATACTATAAGAATCTTTGTCCTGACATACTGACTGACTGACTTAGAGACAACGCACAGCCTAAACCGCTGGTCGTAAAGACTTGACATTTGTATATTAGTCTTAAAACGTAAGGGTGTACTAAAAATGGATTTTCCAAAATTCACTCCTTAAGGAGATGAAACGGGGGTTCAGTTTGTAAGAAGAAACAAGATTAGATTTTTTTTGTTCAAAACTTTACATAAGTACATCTGTTAATAAATAAGTAAATGCGTGTTTCAGGCTTTTTCTAAATTCCACCCCTCAGAGGGTGAAATGAGTTAGCAAAGTCTAAAAATCAATATTATTTCGGATTGCGCTGAAATTTGGCATGCAGATCACAGAGGTTATTATGACATTGCGTTAGTATCCACTAAGAAAGGATTTCTAAAATTCACCCCTTAAGGGGATGTAAAGGAGGTTCAACGTTTGTAAGGAGAAACAAGATTAGATAGTCTTTTTTATTCAAAACTTTACAACAGTACTTCTGAAAAGAAATAAGTAAATACGTGTTTCAGACTTTTTCTACATTCCACCTCTAAGAGTGTGAAATGGGTTAACAAAGTCTAAAATCAATATGGTTTTTCGTGTTTTATAAAAATGATATTTTCCTTAGTCAGTCACGTGATAACTTTGAAACGGGTGGACAATTTGGCTAATTCTTTTTGGATTTGTTTTTATGATAGAAAGGTTTTTACGAAAGTATTAAGTAAATTGAAAGAAACTTTTAACGCTAGCAAAGCCGCGGGGCACTTTTAGTTGATGATGATAAAATATTTACAGAATACTGCGCAACGTTTCTAAGCAGACTGTTGTTAGGTACATATATATAATACTACGATAAACTGATATTTTTAAAAACAATGAATCCAACATTAATTGATTGAACTGTTACACCGTAAACGTAACTGACAGAAAAACGTATCAACGCTGTCTGCTCAATATCGTCTATTTTATATCCTCTAAAAAAACATGTTTAGACCATCGAGGCATTTTAAATAGGAGATTCGATCATATAGGTATATAATGTGATAATGATAAGTTAACATACATTTTTGAGTTGGATTAATAATTAATTACTTTTCAATATGCTACAGCGCACTTCAAGCAGATTCTTTGCCCTAGTTATAAAGCTTATAAATAGATTTAAAAAAGTCAAATGACGGAAATAGCAATGAAATTTATGAAGCATTGATTAGACAGACCCTTAAACATATTATGTTGAATACGATAGGTAAAATTTTGTGCTTTACTTTTTCCACACTAGTATATTTATTAAAGACCTAAATAAATAACCTTTCTAGCGGTCACTTTGAAGTGACTGGTACTCGGTTTCAAATTGAACCGTTTCTACTATCGTTCACACAATCTCAAGTGAACTTATCTCACTTATTTATGTGGCCAAGGAAAATGTTTGACGGGTCGAATGGCTTAATAAATTTGTACTATTGCAATAGATAATTATGATCAACTATCTGCTCTAGTTAGACGAAACGTGTGTCGGGTTGATAGAAAAGTTTGCAGGAATTTTGTAGCTGTTTGACAGTTAGTATGGTCTGTGATAATATCTTGTATTGCATCACAAAAAACTCAAATATCAAAATAATTATTTATTAAGTTTTAAGTTTTAAATAATAAACAAAATGAAATTAACACACAGATCTGGGGTAAACCGAAAAGATACATGAAATAATAGTGTATCAAAGCTTAGCCTGTCTAGTCAATGTGCGTTTTTTAAAGGGTATGAATAAAGTAAAGATACTACCGAAAATAAAACTGAATAAGCTACTGAACAAATTCAGGCATAATTTTTAATTCAAAGATCTGAAACCTCGACATAGTATTATTATTGATACAATATTAGTCATTGTATCAAAATATTAAGTTTACGCTGATTCTATCGTGAGTGTTAAATGTAAATATATTTTACCTACAATAACTATAGCAAATGAAAGTGCGAACAAGAAAGTCTCAAATCTAGTGGTCATACGAAATGGAAAGCAAAATGGTTGTAACATACCATGTGTATTGGCGGCAAAGGTCACCGGACAGTAGGTCTAGTGGCCTACCATAAGGTTTTCATCTTTCTTATTTCAATCTTACTACATCAGAAATACATATTTATACTCGCTTCGCTCAGCTAAGGTGAAACTGAAATTGTAAATCTTATGGTAGGCCCCTTGATCGCATATTTTCTCCCCATTTACGGAAAGGACACGCCCTTTTAGCTCTGCTCTTTTAGTGTATGTATACGCATGTTTTTGATTTATTTCTTTCAGTATCTTATGTCATCTGATGTATTTGGCAGTATGTTGCAACAATCGAGAAATAGAAACCGTAGCATCATCGTCGTACATACTTATATGGATATGATTACCATGGTTCGTCTCCTTCGATTGGTTCCGGAAATTTATTTGCAAAACGAATTCGACAAAGTGTACTTTCACCGTGGAAAGTGTTTTTATAGCCGATATAATTGTGCTCTGGGTTTTTACCTAAACTTTGACCGGGCGATTGTCCTTCTTAAAAATCTATCATAATCTTTTGTCATGTTCTACTTACTAAATTATCAAATCAGTCAGTACGCAATCAAACATATTTATAGTCTGACTCTCAAAACATGTAAGTAAAAGTTTTCACGAGAGGTAATATTCAATCATTTTTGTCACAATTTAGAGTCATAGAAGTACTGTCAAATTATAAGAAATGGTACTACTGCAGCGAAAATATAACGCATGAATATGTTTATTTTAGTGATGTGGTGTCAATGTTTATTATAGTCTAGCAGTGTTGAACCTCGCAAACAGTCTAGTTTTTGTCTTGCAAGAGTTTAACTGGTGGCTATGTGAGCTGTAGACCTCGCGAGACTGTCTTCTCGCGAGACAGTACATAGCACAAAAATTAATTACCTCCAACCCCTTGCAGTATATTGGATGAAAATGTTGTTCAGACAAAAACTTTGCGTTTTAATTAAGGTAAAATTATGATTTTTTACGTTTTCAATCCCCATATCTCGGCCATTTTGAAAACTTTCCAAAAACTGAAATTCAAATAATTATCGAACCTGCTCATAAAATTTCATTGGAATCAATTGAGAAATGCGACCTGCAGAGGAGAACAGACATCCAGACAGACGAAATCATTTTTACCTAAGGTGAACGGAGACCTTTGCTTCAGTCGGTCAAAAAGTCCGTACCATAACAGTTAAACAAACATCGATTCGTTCAAAATCATAAATATTTGTATCAAGAGTTGTTTGAGTAGTTACAAAATTAGCATCACTTGACACAAGTGTTTGGGTAATAAATGTTTGCAAATACAAAGATGGAAATAGCTTCATTCATGATTTAAGCGTCTTGCTTTGCGTTTAGTATTTGCTTTTAAGCCCCGACGCAAAAACGGTTGCCATAAGTTTGATCACTATGTGTGTGTGTCTGTATGTCTGTCTGTAGCACCACATAAGCCAATCGCATATAGAATAAAAAGCTCTGTCTCTAAAATTATTTGAATTGGTTCAGACTAGTGACTAGATAGTAAATATTTATACACTCTGACTTCTTAGTTTAACTCTTAATACTACTTACCCCAGTGAAAGCACATTTGTGTTCACTGACCTTCCCAAAATCATTCAAAAGCCTATTTATTTAGAAAATTAATTTCATACTGAAAAATGTTTGTACCTAGATAGATACTTCTCAGACACAAATAGCGTCGTCAATGATCGGGTGTCTAATTACGATGAGCTAATCTGTAATTTGAGACGTTCTGCAATCATCGTCAATTTGGAATGGGTCAAGTAAGACATATCTACAATTTGCATTCGCAACGAGTGCCTTGCGAAAATTATTGGTAATTCGTCTTTATCATATAATTCGAGATCGTATGTTAACATAGCAAATTATTTTTGTACGAGTATTAAAATGTAATATTTAAATTATTTGAAAATAAAACTTAGATATCAATAACCGGCCAAGTACGTGTCGGGCCACGCGCAGTGTAGGGTTCCGTAGTAGCCTGTTATTCAATGCAAGTCTTTACCCGTTATAAACAAGCAACTAGGTACTCCGTCTTTGTCACTTTAAAGGATTTATTCTAAGGATTTTGTATTTGGTACAAAATATCCAACACCCAAGTTCAACGACTATTACTGCTAAACTAGTAAAGCTCTTAAAATCTTAATCGCTATAATTTTCCTTTAAAGTTCATAAAATGCGCTATTATCACGATTTTTTCCAGATTTTTCAAGCCAGCAGTTTAGCTTTTAGAGGGGGGGGGGACGCCCTACTGGAACAAAAATTTGCACTTTAAAGTTGAATATTTCGTAAATGGAGCATTCAATCGAAAAATGGTATTAGCAACCCTTAAGTCATTTTAAAAGACCTATTCAACGATACCCCACACGATAGGGTTGGCGATGAAAAAAAAATTCATCCCCACTGCTCATATAGGGGAGCTACACTAAAAAAAAATATTTTTCAAAATTTTATTTCAGCACTTTGTCGGCGTCATTTATTTACAAACTCCCACAAAATTACAGCTTTCTAGTATTTACGGTCTCTTAGCAAAATCTCGGACAGACATACAGACGGACATGACGAAACTATAAGGGTTCCTTGTCAGGACTACGGAACCCTAAAAAGGCAACTAACTGCCTGTATATAATGTATTTTTTATAAAAATTGCGAGAGCTGTGTAATAATATAAAAACGATCGAATCTCTATGACGTTAATGTTGACAAAGTTCAGGGCACTCGGGCTTCGACCCAACCTGCCGATCAAATATACAATTCCTAGTTCAACGATTTACACTCATTTTGTAATAACAAGCGTTCAGGAACTGCAGTGCAACCGTTTTACTATGCAGACGCTTAAAGCTCAGTAGATTCCGACAACAACCTTTTAATACATTGATTTCGAAAAGATAGACAGAATTCATGTTTTAAGAATCTTATTCATATCCATTATTTTATTAGGACGAAATTGTCAATCAAATTTTAAGACACTATAATGAAAGTATTATATCAATCCGCTAGTGCCAAAGGATAATTAATTTAAAAAATGGATTAGCATAAATTTAAGGTATAATAAGTACAATAAACTCTTAATTTCTAAGAAAAACTTAATAAGCGCTGGAATTTTGGCACGACTAATGCGGCAGGCAAATCTCGTTTCTTACATCCATTAAATCTTTGCGGACCATACTAACATTAGTAATATTCAACAGTCCATTGCAAAGTAGTAGGACTGCACACGTCGTCAGCAACACAAAACAAACCTAATGCCGGTGAATAAAAACGTTCCGCCATTTTACAACGCTATAAAAGTCCACATCAAAGCAGCAACGCCTTTCAATGCCCGTTGGATTCGCGACTGGTCTGGCTCAATCGGCTTTTATATCTGCTGTCACTAGATGGATGGCAATGGCTCATTTCGCTAATGTATTAATACATAAAAACTTTTTGTTCTAATTTTAACGGCGTCACTGTCTTTACTTTAGTCTCATCATTATTTTTAAGTATCACTCTGAAGCCGACTTCATTTAAGATAAACGCGTATAATTCAATACATGACAGTTGTATGAAATCAAGCGTCAGGTTTCCTAGCTTCACATGGTTCTATAGGCATTTATCAAGGTGACATCTCACCTTTAGCGGAAAATCATCTTCAATAATATAAAGATTGATCTTACGTCATCGTTTTTACAAATAACCAGTTCCTTGACCTACACTCCTACACAAAAACTTTAGGGAACAATGTAATAGATTAAAGAAATATTTTTTCTGACACTTATAGTGCAAATTTAAGAAAACATCACATAAGAGACACCGACGCTAACAATGAAGAAATTGTAAGAACTTATAAAATGTACTAAGAATATAAAAAGCTGACTATACCGGTCATGGGCATATGAATACAATTGCAACATAATTACTGACGAATCACAAAGTTCCATTTAAAATAAAACGAGTTAACACTATTTTGGGAATTCAGTTAGCAAATATGGGATTAAAACGAAAACAATTATGAAAGAGACAATGGCGCTATAAATGAGTTCGTTGAAAATTAAGAATTAAGCAACACCCCCGGTAAAGTGAAACTGTTAATTTCTAAGAACAAAGCGAGCGTTGTATTTGATACAACTGACAGACAGAGAAACCGCAATTAGCGTGGTATCATTAATTCACATTCGAGTTTTAAGAATTAAGATCGTCAATAGAACCAAATTAAATGGAATAACATCGATTGATAAAGTAGTAAGCATTCGAATTCTCGAGAAAATCTCAGAAAGAAATGTAAAACTTACTGATAACAATAAATTTGATTGATTACTGCTGGATTTTGGATGTACCACTCTTAGCTTAATGTTAAATTGGCATATAAATGATACCTTCATACTTTAGCATACGTTTTTGCATTCACGAATATCTTCTTGTTAAAACATACTTGCCCCAAAAAGCTCACCACAAAGCCTTGAAATTGATCCAACAGTTTCATAGGTGTGCAATTTCAACCTACTTTTAGACATAAACAATTTTTACCAGTCTTCCTTATCTGAAATCACTAAGGTTCAAATTTAAATAGCAAGTCCGTAATCTAAATATGGATACTTGACCACCCTAACGGTAAATCCTGACGTGTAAACTGGACACATGTCAACAATACCTTAAATCGATATATTCGATTCGATATTCATCGGCTTTGTGGTTTATTATGATTCAACCGGCCTTTGTCATTAAAATGTTTCACTACACTCGCTAGGTGGCTTTTGATGCAAACCTACTATGACGGCTATGTTTGTTTATATTTTTTTATTTTATCCACAATTAAGTGGGATGGATATTATAATTTACAATTGAAAACTGTTAAAAAGTAATAGTTCTCAATAATATCAATATTATAATCTAGCAAAAAAACCTAATAATTCTATGAGATCAATAAAAATAAAACTGAAAATAATTGCAAAATTTAGTTTTATGATCTCAGAACAACTACAAAATTACAGAACTATAAACGAGCTCGATTTAGTTCGTAATAAAACTGATCATAAAATTTCTTGAGCTGAATCTTAATTATCCAAATAAAACTTTACAAGGCGTGTTCCTGACGTTCTCTGGACCTTGAAAATGTCTGTGGTCAGTGCTGTCTCTCAGCGTAATGTGTTTAGATTGGTGGTCACTGATCACCATCTATGAACACGAGACTACCACTTACGTGTGTGTCTTTGATGGTGCCATGTTGCATTCATTAAATTTCGGCTTGATGTTGGTATGGTTCAAATCTGGTAATACAATAATTATTATATTATTTGCCTTTAAAAATCTAACTTCATTATCATTTTATTCTAAACATTCTAAAGATCAAGTCCTCAAGCTTTTGTTTACAATTTAGCCAATTTAAATTTGATTAAGGAACGATTTTATTGGAAACATTTAATTTTAACGCTGCGCCCTACGTACTTTGATCAAATTTGAAAGACATATAGATGTAAAGATGTAGACAAAATCCCTACACATAATATGGTTTTCTTTGCTCAACATATTCGTGATTTGTCATTTTTCTAAAAAATATTATAATAAGGCCGGCTTTTCACTATGGGATATAATGTAAATTACATTTTGAGCTATATATTACATCCCGCAATTGCTGTTCACACTGTAAGATATATAATTCAGCTTTGGTTGTCTATGGTTTCATTCAAACACTGGTTGAATGCACTAGTTGTGTGGAACTACAATAAAAATAAAAAACAACAAAAAAAATGAGGGCGAGGCAGGGGGAGGCGCCGAGTCCGGGGACGCGAGGTAAAATATAAACCTTCAAATATCGCTCAGTCGGTCGAAAAAATATATATAGCTTGGGATGTAATATATATCACAGCATAGTGTAAACGGTCTGATACAAAATGTATGACGAGTGATAAACTTTATATCTCCAGATATAATATACATTATAGTATATCCCACAGTGAAAAGCCGGCTTAAGTAGGAAAGAGTAAGAGAGAGAATAGTCTTTTCGTTTGGTCCCATTGTAATTTTATAGTTCTAGTTGTAGTATCTTTATAGATATGGAAATAAACACCTCAAAGTTAGTAAGTACCTACTTACTAAAAATGACTACCGTGGCATTTCAGTCGGTTTTTTTCGTTTTGTAAAATTGAATTTGTCAGGGTACTAAAAAGTTTCGATATGTTTCGATATTTTTCTTCTGGGCTTCATACGCGTGGGTGTCGCTCTACTGATCTGGACCCGGTACTTTGAAAGGGAAAGTGGAAGTGAATCCCATAAATTCTGGGGGCACAAAGTGAACACGCCTGTGGATCGAGTCGACATTGTGCTCTTGATTTGTGTCCATGTCCTGTATGGAAATAATGTATGGACAAGCGAAACGATCGTTTGAATTCTGGTCACTTTTATTGTAATATGTTTTGTTTTAAAATTATTAGCAAATTAGGTCCTTATGGTTTTTGATATAGACAGTGAGCGATTTTTATTAAGTAATGTGTGCACAGTAATGATATCTTTTCAAATAGCTCTTGATTTGTTTGAGTAACAATTCTTTTGTCAGATATAAAAAATAACACTCAAATCCCTATTTAACAACGTACTAAAAAAAACAAATGTTCTATTAACCGCCATGACATGACAAAGAGCAAAACCAGTCAAATATAAAAAATATGTCATTTAAATCGGACAACACTTACAACGTGTTAAACTCCTGAATAGTAAACTTAAGTATAAACGATGTATATTTGATAGAATGAGGGTTATTGAACTCTATAAATAGCTGTTGCCGCCGCACAATAGACAATCTGATCTATTGAGGTCCCAGCATCGAAGGCTGGTGTTCCACAAGGGGCCAATATAAGCCCGCTTTTGCTTCTTCAAAATGTTATTGTACGTTTCGAACGCTCTCATGATCTAATCGAAGAGCTCTTGAAGATACTCGAATGAACAGTTATTTTAATGGATGCTTCAGTTAAGTGAGATTTTGTATCATCTTTATTAAGCAATATCCTGATAAAGAATTAAGATTGTGTGCTTAGTATTTCAGCTATAATTCATAGACTTGTTTAGATAGAATGTGTACCTAAGGTACGTGATGGACTATTGTTGCGGTCGATTTTTTTGACTTTACATCATTTGACGGTGCACAATTCATATTGTTTTTTAGACATATATATTTTTCTGTTATATCAGTGTAATAAAATGATAATTGATCTAAATTTACAATAAAAGTACAGTAGATATTTATATTATTATACATATACTCGTTATTACTATGGTAGTAGGTAAGTAAGAATCTCAAGCTCGTGTTTGAATAATCTTCGAAGTGCTTAATTGCTTGCCAAAGTCTAGAAAGCTTTTACCAAACCACTTCTAAATATCTCTTTACTTTGTTATCTATACAAGTTATAGTCGAACCTTGAGGCACTAATTTGCTCGTCGTGATGTAGCCTTAATTGAGCTTTTAAAGTCGACAAAGAGTAATGGGAAGTACGATAGTTATCGAATTTGAGACATCCGACCTAGTTCTCCATTAGACAAATGTGTCTACATCCGTATTCGGCACGATCCGGTCTGGATGAGGCAATAATTTCCTTTGAAACACATAAAAAAGATCATTATGTATATTGCACGCCAAAAAAGGTTAATATTTTCAAATATTTTGTTTCTATGATTTTAAATACCAATGACAGTTTGTATAGGTAAGTATACCTATTGCAATAAATATATGTATCATTATGCCTTGTTTGGAAGGGTTATTTACGAGTTAGTGTGAAAAGTGTGTCTCTCTATATCTCTGGAGAATCAACGTTTATAAGTGATCCAGTGCTGCAGCAAAACTCATATCGAACAAAAAATAATCAGTCAGTCGATGCAAAAGTTCTGAATTATGCAACCTAACAAAGATAAATAGTAACACAGTCGTGAATTGACAACCTTCTTTTTTCTGTGAAAATGTCAAAAAGATACAAGTATAAGGGTAGATACTGAACAGCAAAGGTAGACACAAAAATTGTAATTTCGTTACCAAAGATATTATATTGATATTGATTATTTAAACCAACGCCGCGACGGTGGTTTTTTTCCAAGATTTGCTAAATGAATTTACCTATGCGCCACTCTACTCTCATCAACATCATGATCATAATCATTATCTTGTTCACTTCCCAATTTATTGGAATTTTTGCATAGTTTTTTTAGGAAAAGTATACTGTCACACCACACGAAAGGTTTTATACGCGAAAAATAGGCCAAGCTAAATCGTGTCGAAATTGTATGGAGCTACATTTTTGTGCTTAACTGTGATCGATGACCGAAAGTGCAGACTTAATTGGATGTCATTATGTTTGGTATATCATGGCGAAAGTTTTTTTTAAGTACTTAGTTGCTATCGTTGTATAAAGAAGTTTGTGTAAATCATATTAACACCAGTCACGTTGATCGTCAAGGTATAATGTGGGTCATTGTGTTTGTATTCTGCGAAAGTATTTGAAATGGCAAATGTTTTATGAATGAAGGTTTGGTTAACGCGAAATATTATGATATGATCTATTGTTCATCCTGTTTATAGCAATGTGTGTTTCTTTTGATTTTGCGTCTTTGTCCACGTTTGAATGAATTACGTGTCGATTAATAACAAGTTCAAAACTTTGTTTCATCGATATTTTAAGTTTATGGGTGTACTTATTTCATGATAGCCCCTTATCAGTCATGTTTATAATATCTTAAATGTTTTAAACTAGTAAGTTTTAAACTCATTGAGATCAGCACATTGCACCATCCTCATACAATTTGACGTTACTTGATACTTAATATATAATATTATTCAACTCAATGTCTATACATAGGATTGTCGTAGTCGTCGCCATCATTTTCAGCCTTTTGCCAGCATCTTCGTCGCGTCTTTCCGGTCCTGAGTCAACCTGACTAAAATACCTGTATACTGTATACTTTTGTAGGGCTTCAAAGTTCTGTATTTTTAGAACGTATTTGCACTTAAATGGTTAACTGTCTACTTCCACCATCCGAGGTTTACTTTCAAAAAACCTCAGTCAACAAAGCGAGCTCCTGTCACTTACATTCTTGAAAACAAGGTCACAAGTCATTGTTTGGTGACCACTGAAGGTTTGGACGAGTGATATTCCAAGCTTGCTGAAGTAAAAATGTATTGAAGAGCTAAACTATCAATAGCGCAGTCAATATATAAGATTACCGCAAGGTTATTTTAGTTATTGATCTATACCTATTGCTTATGTCTAAAGATCAAATGCATCTATGCATCGTTCTATTTGCGTAACAGCTTATATGCTTTAAAGTTTTTGTTGATAAGTTTTTTCTGCTCTTTGCTACAAAGTTTGCCAACTTTGTGCACAATCTATTTGATTCTTTGATATCTTGTCAACGGACATAAAAAATTCAAACAAATAAAACTGCAACAAGTATTTTAGAGATAAACAATCATAATAAAAAATGACACGACAATTGTCAGCAGCAGACATGACTGTGCCGACGATACCTATGAAACATACCTACTCGGCAAAAATCTAACCCATCGAATACACAGGTTGGCATTCGTTGCAGACATGCCTTATCTAACCACAGCTGTAATACGAGCTCAGACGAGCCCGTGATAACATTCCACGTGAACGAGGATAAAATACGAACTGTGCTGTGAACATATAAATAGACTATGCTAATGACCTGCAGAATAAATAATAGTTTAAAAAAACTTTTTATTAGCTTCACCTGTATGTTTGTAACCGACTTCTTTGGGCGCGATTTTGACCCACTTTAAACGGCCAGATTTCGTTCAAACTTTGTAGATTTATCGAAGACCGATGACAATACACTAATTTGATAAAAAAATAATAGTTTAAAAAAACTTAAAACACGCTTTTTATAGAAAACCGAACTAAAAAATAGAAAATAAATTTAAATTAAGAATAGTGTTAAAAATTTCAATAAATATAAATTAATAATAGTGTGAATAAAAAAATATATTTTATATTAAAAAAAACGTGAGGTGCATGGTGTCAATTGTTATAAATATTTTATTGACAGATATGAGTAGAGTGATTATCATTTTGATAATATCTTAAAAGCACCCCTGGCTTTTTTTTAAATAATATCTTTTATTTTTATTCACACTATTATTAATTTATATTTATTGAAATTTTTAACACTATTCTTAATTTAAATTTATTAAAATTTATTTTCCATTTTTTAGTTCGGTTTTCTATAAAAAGCGTGTTTTTTAGTTTTTTTTAACTATTATTTATTTTCTACTTTTTAGTTGAAAAATGGAATAATTTTTTATCAAATTAGTGTATTGTCATGGGTCCTCGATAAATCTACAAAGTGTGAACGAAATCTGGCCGTTTAAAGTGGGTCAAAATCGCGCCCAAAGAAGTCGGTTACAAACATACAAACATACAGGTGAAGCTAATAAAAAGCTAATAAAAAAGCATTAGTGGTTAAATAATTCTATATGGATGGTACTAACGCAGGCCATTTTTAGGGTTCCGTACCCAAAGGGTGAAACGGGATCCTATTACTAACACTCCGCTGTCCGTCCGACAATATAATACAAAAACTCTTTATTGTATACCAACATAAATAATACAAGGAACATTTAAAGAAACATAATAACTATTAGTTTAGGGCAGCCTTATTGCTAACAGCAATTTCTACCAGACAACCTTTGGACTGTCAGTCCGTCTGTTACCAGGCTGTACTTAGCTCATGAACCGTGATAGTTAGACAGATCAAATTTTTACAAATGATGTATTTTTGTTGCCGCTATGACAACAAACACTGTTAAACAGAATAAAATAAACATTTAAGGAGGGCTCCCATACAACAGCCAGGTTTTTTTCGTTTTTATAGATAATGGTACGGAACCCTTCGTGCGCAAGTCCAGCTCGCACTTGGTCGGTTTTATTATATCTTATACGCTAGCATATGACCACTATCTCGCCTGATTGACCGAGCGAAGCGAAGGTCTCTGCTGCAGCTTGGCCAAAAAAAAATACTGTCTTATGTCGGGCTGTTTTCCCCTTTAGGTTGCCGATTCTCGTGAAATTTGTGAGCAGGTTTATTATTTCATAGAATTTTTTTATTCAGCTTTTGGACATTTTTCAAAATGGCAAATAAGGCAATTTCCGTCATTTGTTGGCAGATTTAAATAATTTATGATTGTTAAAAAACTAAATTAACCGACTTCAAACATCGCGCTAGTCATTTAAGGTATCAAGTTTGAGAACAAAATTTTTTTTTTTCAAATTGGTTCAGGAGTATTATCGGTTAATATAATACATACAATACATAAAAAAAAAGATTCCGACGAATTGAGAATGAGAACCTCCGCCATTTTTGTAAAGTCGGTTAAAAAATATTTTTTGTTCGAGAGGGTTTTAATTCCGTTTGGTACTATTGCAAAATTAAATGATCTATCTCCAGAGATATGGAGATACACACCTCAAACTTGCTACTTAAAATAACTAGCGTGGCAATTGAAGTCGGCTATGTTAGTTTTTTTGACGATCTCAATTATATAAGCTTTGCAAAGACATACTCGGGAGGTTTAAAGCTTACAGAGCCATAAGTATAGAATTATAGGCAAATTCACAGTCAAATTAAATAATATTACCAACAATAACAGTGTTCAACTTGTACGGTACGACTGACTAGATTGTCGATCCCGACAGACAGTGTCTAGCGTAGCTGTCGAAATGCATTCTGCAGAGCCGGTATGGTTATATTTTGTAACAATTTTCATTCGTTAGAATGACCAGGCGGTAGAATTTTTAAATTTTACTACGTCATATAATAAATTAAACAGCACCTAATCTTAAAACGATTATAATCATGTTTTTGAAACCTAGCAATTGCCAACTGCGGTAGGTAGGATTTGATAAAAAAACTAGTTAAATGAGATAATAAAACAAGTTTCGTAGTAACCCTTTGGCACAGAATATATAATAGTACAAGTATCCCTCCCCTCCCCCCTGGTGAAGCTTTAAAGTCCTCAGCATAAGTTCATTCGAAAAATCCACCTTTAAATAAATAAATGAATCGTTTATTATCTTTCACAACATGAATAGCAATTCTATCTTTGTGATAGACTTGTGCCTGAAATAGGTTTAGAAAAACCTGTAGTACAGGTCACCAGTGCCCTCCCGCGGATTGTTCTATGTGAGTACTTATAGAGCCTTATAATGTAGACTATAAGTATTGTCATGACAAAAAAAGATAGTAGTATAATAGATATAAACCAATATTAACCTAATTAAATTTTAAGAATTGCAGCTTGTGTGCCAATGGAAAAGTATTTTGGTGGGTGATTACATGGTATGTATTAATTATTTAAGGTGTTTGATCAGTAAGTGCTAGGTGAGTGAGGTATTTAGTGTTGGTGATAACGATTATCTCTGTAATTGTCTGTGAGTTGTTAGTTAGTCTGTGTGTTTGTGAGTGTTAAATGCCACGCTAGTCATTTTCAGTCGCAAGTTTGAGGTTTCATTTATCTGCACGTCATTTCGTCATTACATCTCGATGAATTTACTTACAACCTCAGAAGTATACTCCTTCGAATAAAAAAATGATTTTGAAAATCAATCCACAATTGACAAATAAATCTATAAGCAACACACATACTATGTAATTATTTGAAGTCGATAAAAACAAAGTTTCATCGATATTTTTAAACGAAGAACAAGATAACAAACGATCTAACGATAGCAATACAAAATAACCAGGCTCTTACAAAACTGTTTCTAGGTAAACTTGCGAACCAGTTGTCACGTGAAATACATGCGCTATCTACGACAAGGGTATAAGAACTTACTACTCCGTTGATTACTTATGTACGAGAACTATTACAGAGGTAAGCGATAAAGTAAACTGAAACTATCGGTTTAAAACGAAACGTACATTTTGATAAGTTAAGAATCGTTTTACAATTGAAGCATAGCCAGTTATTTTGTTACACATTTGGAATATGATTGACCAAGTGAGCGCGAAGTGCGAGCGAAGCGTCTCCGTTTCAGTTTAGTCAAAAATGCTTACGTATGCCCGGTTGTTCTCATTTACATGTCGCATTTCTCAACCGATTATCGTTAAATTTTGTGAGGGTTTTGACTTATACGAATTTTTTGCTGACTCAGTTTTTGGACAATTTTCAAAAGTAAATAAAATCATATTTCAACCGTTTTGAAAAATGTTCAAATATGTCATAACTTTTTGTTTTATCGTATCAACTTTTTCACCCGATAAACTTCAAGCCTTCAAGAGGTCAGGGTTGTGTTTCTATGCAGAGACAGACTCGCGAGGTCTCTGAGCCACTAGTTATGAATAGATAGCAGTATTTTATTTGTAAAATATTTTTTTTGTATACAATGAATGTTCCGAATAGATGTTGGGAAAAAAATATTTTTAACAATTTCATAATATTGATATTGAATAGTAATTATTATGGGGCATGGTCATTTTGAGCGATATTGAGAGTCAAAGTATTCTAGGCCTAGCGTGTTCACCAGCAAACTTCACCCCCTTTCTCCCCTCCACTCCCCCTTCTTGGATTTTTTTTCGCAACATCTTGTGTACAATTAAGTCCGTAGTGTGACTTTCCAATTTGGCTTGAATGCGTTGATAAATAACGCTAAAGCAAACTACTCCTCTTTCCTTCTCTATTTTCCCCCCAATCAAAAAAGTGCGATCGACAAAATTTCTTAAAAAAATCAAGGAATTCGTGTGTCAATTTTCGTCAAAATCGGTTGAAAATTGCGACTTGTAGGCGAGAATAGACAGACAGACAAACATCCGGGAAAATCATTTTTGGCCTAGTCGAAAATGAGACGCTTCGGTCGCTACGCTCGCTCGGTCAGTTTGTTGGTTGGCTCGACAAATTGGACATTGTACATAGGGACAGCTAATGTGGTGGAATAAGACATAATACTATACGTAAATTCGAGTGAAACCGCGGGATGCAGTCAGTTCTAAATAATTTATAGCTTAGGGCTTAAGCCACGATAATCGTGGTCGCGTTATCGCTTCAAGGCCGCATGCGCGTGAGTTGATGATCGTAGGTAACAAAGGGAAGACTTATGGTGTACTGTTTGTTTTTTTTTGTTTGTCTACTGCTTTTGTTTATTTAGTGTGATGTACTAGATGTAATATATCAAGAGGTATAACTTAGCGACAAATTAAAGGTTCGTTCTGGTTCTGAAGAATTTTCTATAGCCATAACGTCATTGCCTATTGTGTATCTTTGTTATTTTCCACTGTGAAGATTAGTCTCGTCTCAGTCTTGCACTTAATTTTAAAGAGAAATATACATACAATACATATACATACATACAAGACATGATTAATTTGACTTAAGCTTTATAGTGAGTTTATTTTTGCCAGTACCTTTAGTACGAGTTTTTATCGTAAACGCTTTTGACAGATCTTACATAGTTTTCGACTTATTCTGACTCTGCGATTGGTCTAAATTTAGTTAAGTGTAGTAACCACTAGAGGCGCTGTACTGTTTTTCATACAAAATTATTACAAATGTTCGATATACGATATCGAGTTTGGTATGAAAACTCGTACTAAGGGTACAGAATAGTATTGCCTTCAGAAAAAAATAAAATTGCTGTTTAATTATCTACTTATTTTTCATTAACTCGTTCGCTGCTGAAAACACACACCGTGCGTTTTTTTTATTTTTGGTATCGGAAGTAAAATTTAAAAAAAAAATAATACATTTTTTTATTAATTTTTTCACAAGGGCTGCATGTGACCTTCTGCTGTTCGATTTTAGTTTTAATTTGATGCCAGAGCTACAAAAAAATATTTTTAAATTAAAAAAATATGTGAGAAAGTGCCGCAGTCAAAGTGTTATGTATTTTATTTTACAACACACGAATGCCAGTTAAAAGAAACAATTACTATGAGAACAAACGCATTCCTCGTTAAATCAATTAAATTATATCTTTAATTAATGCATGTATGTCTTGTTAAGTTATCGTCGATCTCGCTCACTCCGTCTTGACTCTTGACCTCTGTGTCTAGGCGCCAGATATACGTCTGATCTGACCTGCTTGGTTTGATGGTTCGAATATTGATCTCTTAATAATGCTAAAATGTTACTTGCATATTTGATTGGGAGTTAGAATATTCGGTTTCTGATGATATATTAGATAACTTTTCGTTAGTGAAGTAGTAACTTAATTGATTGATGCTGTGGGCTTAAGAAGCAAGATATCCTGAACCCATATATACTTTTATTGTTACCGAATCTGGATAAATAATTTTTGAAATTTGAGGATACCAAAGTTAATAGTTACAATACCTAATACTCGTACTGGTTCCGAATTCCTTTCACTAAAAACTTTTATGTATGTATAAGGTTTTGGATAAATTTTCATACATTTTCGCTAAAGGTTCACATTTGAGTGAGTACCTCGTAAAGTTTTTTTTATGTCGGACAGACGCGCCATTTTCTCATCCGATGTTATGTGATGATGCGGTTTAATATTGCTGTTTGATGATGTTGACCAAGAAGGTCTCTGTTTCAGCTAAGACAAAAATACTTTTTGATATCCTAATGTATAATTTTCCTTTACTTGTTGCTTTTCTCAACAGATTCTCGTAAAATTTTGTGAGCAGATCCGATAATCACATGAAATTTTGTTATCTATATAGTTATTGGAAATTTTAAAAAAATACGGATATATAAACGGGTTTGTAAACATAAAAAAAAAACATTTTGGTATAAAAAATATGATTTGATACTGACATTACTGACTCGCTTATGGTAGGTACCTATGGCGTCATAACCCGCGTTTATTATTCTAAAAATGTTCCAAACAAAAAATCTACTGATCCCGTAGATTTTATATTATATTTTATACCATAGACTTCTAATATTACTCAATTTCCTTGTCAACGTCCAGAAACGACCTCAAAATAATATATCTTGTGTATACAGTGTCCACAATCTTGCATTGCACGTGCATTATCAATAATATCAACATTTCAAAGTGTGCAATATCAATATAATGGTGGCTACCGTCAGCCTTGCTGCCTCATATCTCATAGTAATGAAAAATTAACTTGATCGATACAACGAGTACGATACTAATGGCAAATTGATACTACTTGTCTAATTTTAGTTAACTATACAAATTGGTAATATATAAATTGTCTAATTTTAGTTGAGTTTTATTAGGAGTGCTAAATATACTCACAAATAAATTAAGTAGTCATCAATAAAAGCATGACTTCGCACGTTTGCAAATGTATTTCTAGTTATTATTTTTACGTTTTTGTTTTTTTTAAATTACTTTCTTATCAATAGGCATTTTATATATATTATTGTTATATACCGGCTGTAATGCACGTACCTTTAGTCGAATTTTCTCGACCTAGGTTTCGAGCGATTCAGTCGCTCTTCCTCGGGAGTGAGGTCACGCGGTGAGATCGCGATGTTCACATTTTATATCGTGCCAATAAGCCGTGCAACTTTACAGTATTACTAATTTTATGAAAACTTGAACAATTTAATATTTAAACCAAGAGTTCTTTTTATTATATTACTCCTTTCAAATCAAACCTATCAGAAACCTTAATTTTATAGAATAAAAACAACAAATTTTACTGGAGTGTTAATTTTTAATAATATTATGAGCATATGCCTCAAACGCAAAGCTCAAAACTTATTTAGACTGGCGTAGGTTATTCACCGCTAATTCTGCGTATTTCTCGTAAACTTTCAGTCTAAAATGGGAAGTTCACTTAGTTAAATCTTGGAAACATTTACATTGTATGTAATTGAAGTTGGTAACTACCTACCTGCAGAAATGCCTGCGCGAATGCATGCCCATAATTTGCGGATTACGTTTTCAAAACATGATGCAACTGCACTAGTATTCTTCATAAGGAATTATGAGCATAATTAAATTAAATTGTTATACTATTTAAGCTAAATTATAATGATTTATCCCATTCTGACCAGTCTCTCTGTTGGGTAAGGACCGTCGAATAATCAGCTCATGTTTCACTGCTAACGGGAAAATGTAAACCTCAGAAGAAACCGGTTTCTTCGTACTGTTTGCTGTATTTAAAAATTATAATCTTGCTATATTCCTTCACTTGTCGCATAAAAGAGCTTTAATCGCTAAAAAAAGGCAGCTGCTAAAACGAGATCGATCTCAATGATCGATGGACCTTAGATACCTTTTAGTAGTTTCTCGGTTTTAGCTATTACTCTACATTCACACTTCCTTGTTTGGACAAAAGTAACAGGCAGGACGTTCATTATTTAGCCGTATCGCGACAATAGTGCCACTTCTTGCCAGCATAATAGAACGGGTTTTATTTATTGGCAACACTACTAAAATGCCAGCGTTGTCGGTGAAGGTGAAAAAAGCAAAACTGTAGACAATTTCTTGCTCCACAATTGGATATCAGCTTACATAATCTAGCCAAGAACATACTATACAAGGTATTAGCCGATGCTATTAAAATCGATTCAAAAATTCTTTGACGAAATATCAAAACATTGTTCGCAAAAACTAAATTGGCACCAAACAAAAAGCCCGTTCACCAGAATTCGCATGAATCATCGAAATAAATCAATTTGATGGAAGCTATCAATTTACTGTGTTACAAAAAAAGCAATCCACAAAAGGGTCGTGATGCAAAATGATACAATGCGGAGACTCCACAGAGAACCAACCTGGCTTCGTTCGCCGCTTATCCGGTATACATTTACATTACGCCACTGCAAATGTTACAACAGTTAGGTATCCACAATCCTTTGTATAGTTAGGTCTGTCTGAGAATGGGACCGCGGGACTGTTTTTTAAGCTCTCCTTGACCATTCTTAAAAGGCGCTGCAAACAAGATGGACAAGTAATAGAGTTTGTTTCTCAAACAATATGTGAACGGAAGCTATTTAGCCGCATTTACCTCGGAATCCTATTCGTGAAGTCCGTTGCCCTCCATAAAACTATTAAGAACCATCGACATCGAGGAAGCGGGAGTCGCCAGACTCCAATAAAGGCTTGTTATGCAGAATTTTACTGGAGCATTGCACTGCTGCGGTGCAAACTTGGATAATTAAGGGTCGCTAACCCCAGACTCTGGCGCTAGTGCTAAAATTCAAACTGGGTTCTGAACTTTTAGCAGTCGGATCACTAGACTTTATAAATAACGTTAGTTTTGAAAGGGGAGATAATTCGTAACTGTGAATGTAAAGTTAGGCGGCAACCTGGTAACAAATCACTCTTTATCACAAAAGCCTTAAAAGCTAAGGTGTGGTAGGCATGTACCAGCACGGACGTGTTCGTTCTACATGTTAAAATTAAAAGCAAGGTCAAACACTTACGTCCATGTTTGGTATAAATAAAGCTCTCGATCTAATCTGATGCCTATAAGTTCTGCAACATGTGTCATATAGTGCAGTTCTCATTTTATCTTGAGAGTTACATCTGTCTGACCTTCAGGACGGTACGATAAATCTTCGTTTCTCACTCGGTTATTGTGAGCGTAGGCACACGTGTGGGCAGTTTACTTTAGTATTTTACTCAAATACATATTCGACAAACGGAATATTATCCTATACAATATTTGCACAAAATCAGACAAGCTGATCCCAAAACTGGTCATCAACTTGGGTGTCCGGGGTACTAACCAGTTTTCCAAATAAGACCATGTTCATTTTTGAATTTGCTATTCCAATGCTCCAAGTAAAATACTCAAGGATTCAAGATTCTCCGAACAATCCTCGCTATGAGATGTCACATGGTAAATGCATCGGTATTCAAGTGTCAGTCGGAGTATTGTCCAAAACGGGTCTGCCTTGTGTTCAGTGGCTATACTTTTTTTCTGATACGTGAGACTCCGTGGCGCGTCGTAACGAGCATTAAACCTGTTCGACTTTTTATCCAGTCATCACGCCTAACCTGGTAGTAAACAGACACTACAATTTTTTATGTGATGTACTTCTCAGCAATTACAGTGGAACAGATATTGGCTAGTCCCAAAATTAAAATTCTTACACGATTTGAGGATCCTCGTTAAATCATTACAATTATCAACTTTCACTCGCTCGTATGTGACCGATACGATAGTAATTGGTCCCAAGCAAGAAACTGCAAGAGGCGAAATTATTCTCATTATAATACCATAAGTGGATTACGAAAAAAATGAGCATCACGCGAGACTTTCCTTTTACCTTCTCGGAATGGAGCCCGCTAATTACCGAGTTCATCGGTCTCGAGTTACACTGGAACCTATTTGGGTGGATTGTTTGTTACTCCTATAGTAACGGGATTATGGGGTCAGGCAATTGATTGTTGAAGATAAGTATAAAATATGTATTATGCATACGACCAACCGCAAACCATTAACAGTAATGATTTGCAATAAATGGCAGACAGTGCTCCAGAATTGATTATTCAATCTGGTTACTCTGTTCATCGGCAATTCGCTCTGCAGAATCGATCTGTAGTAGTTACGTCATCTGTATCTGAGTCAGCGCTCGTTGCGTTCACGTCTCCCACTCTTTTCACACCGAGTCTTAAGCCGGAAGTTTGCAGAAAGTCTCCCTAAATAAGCTGGGCTTGTGATTAATCTGCAATTGGACGAGCACGGCCTGGAGATAGATGACAGATTAGAAATGCAAACGATATTCTAAGCACGGTTGAAAAGTGCATCGAGATTTAACACTTCTACAAACTAGCTTTACCCGTTGGGAGTTGACCATAATTTCGCTGTGATGTATTTCTATGTGGACAGCTTAAATAGCCATACTCGTCAAACAGGTTAAAACGGAAATCTAGGCAGCGATTTAATGAATCACATCCGTGGTTGTCGCAAACGCCAGGGGCAGGTAGACCTCTGCTTAAGAAGGCTCATTAATCGGGTACAGGCCACTCAGGCCCAGCTTGCGGCGACTTAAAGGATTTTATAAAGGGCTTCTTCTCATTTATGTTAAAGCTTTCTTTGAGTAAATTGAAGAAACTTTTCTTTCCTTTGTGGAATCTTAAAGAGTTATTTTATGTTGAATGGAGTTGCCACAAGTGATTTATAGTATCTAAATCATTTATGAACAAGTCGTAACACCATAATGCTCGTAGTTCAAGTTATTGAAGTAATCGAAGTTTTCTTATCAGTAAACGACCGTCAATCATCAACAACAATATTATTGAGAGCTGTAATCGCTTTATAGTCCAAGTTACTCATGCAAGACTTGTACGAGCTTGGTTCTCAGAAACCAAACATTTAACGGACTATTACACACGATGATATGAATAGAAGTGTGTATACATCTATCTTTAATATGGCATCATTGAGGAAACTTTAAATCAGGTAAATGTAAGAAAGTCAACATTCAAATTTAATGATGAACATATCACTTTTGTCTGTGAACAAAATAAAAATCTATTGATGGTTCGCTTTACATTACAACACTTTACAATCTGACAGAAAACACCAAGTTCTAGATAGATAGCACTAATCAAACATCAGCTTTAGACTATGGAAAAACTAACTGGTGGTAAAATCGTGCATTTCATTGATTTATTATTAACTAGCTGTGCCTCGCAGTTTTAACACCGTTATGTTATTCCAGGGTCTATGCTATCTACGTACCAAATTTTAGCTCAATCGGTTGAGTAGTTTTAGCGTGAAGAAGTAACAAACATAAACACAAACTTTCGCCTTTATAATATTAGTAGGATATGGTTCAGATTCAAGGATGAGTAGGATAAATGAGTCATTATATAAGTGCAGTGTACAGTCATTGGTACTTGGTATTATACAACATTATTTAGCTTAGCTATCAACGTAGGTACTAGTTAGCCTCGAGCAGACACGCGACTATCGAGGAGTGAGCTACTGAACGACCTTTGTTGATTCGCTGGTCATTATACCGTGTCTTTAGTCAATTAGTTTGCTGAGACGTTATCTAGATCGCTGTCGTGCCGTGGGCTGAAATTAGTTGGATTGGGATGGCCTTTAAGGAATGTGTTATTTGATAGTCTATTTGCACTTTTCTCTCAGAAATAAATGAAAGCAAGCAAGCCAAATTAAGATCATTGGAAAGATCATTCTTCATACTATTAGAAGGGAAACTAACTACGACTGGTTTTTAGTATAACACATTATTCAAAGAATTTATATACCTAGTGAAACAATTCTGATATCCTCGATAAGCCCAACATATGCTCTGGCAGTCTAAATAAAGGCCACAGCAATTCGCTAGCCAGCATGCTTGCGTTTGCACAATTTTCTATTACCCAGCGGAATGCAGAATCAGCAAGTAGTGATTACCAGGATGCCAGGCTAGCGGTCAGGTGTTCACCATGCGATCTATTACAGGCATAGGTGGTTATTACTCGAATTGCGGTTAAGTGCAGTGTTTCATTGCGGTGACGTCATGCCCGTAATCTAGAGTGCTTCTATCGATAGATAGCCGATGACCGGAGGTTTTAGTAATGCCTTTGATAATGGTGAAATTGTTGGTGGTCCTTTATTTTATATCTCTTATTTTTTATATCTGATAGGATAGCATTTAATCACTATCACGCCTGGTGGTAAGCGGTGGTGTGATCGACGATGGTAAACACGCTGGGCCTGCGACCGGAACACCGGTAAGGTTATGGCGATGGCAATCGTTGGTAGCAGATCAGGTCACCGTTATAAAGCACCTATAACTTGTGGAGTTAACGAACACCCTTGCTGGGATTTTAACTACGACAAAAATACATCCCCGTTCTTTGGTTTTTACCGAAATACATAATTTGAGAACATAATAATATTGTAAGACTTTTCCTCAACCTGATTTAATATTCCGTCAATCAGATATAGAAACAAATTTCGATCGAGGCAATTTTTTTCGCGTTTTTTCCAGGTCAGGGAAGGTGTCTCGAGAATTTGAAGTAACTTCTGGTAAGTAGGTATGTAAATGCAGTAAGGCTGGATGCACATTTATATTCCCAATTCTAGATATTTGGGCACTAGTGACATAAACGTATCTGTATTTAAAACTTATCCTTGCATAACACCAAATTTGATAAATGTAATTCATTCAGTTCGTAACAAAAACAATGCGCAAGGATAAACATTTACATAAGAATAGATAGACCGATTGAGAGACAGGATGTTTAGTTGTTAAAAAATAGAATGGATGTTATTTTTGTTATAATAGTAGATGCCATTAGTCAAATGAGGTCTTTGTGAGTGTTAATTGCCGCCAAACTAAGTTTAGTTTATGAATAGGTCAATGGTGGAATAACGTACTGTAGATTAAGTTTTACATGTTAGTTACTTAGCATTCGTAAAATTCCTTCGTCACAAACATTACAAATAATATGGTCATAATCTTTTAAAAAAAATGTTTTATAACTTTTAATCCGCCGATACAAATCGGTGACCTTATTTTGTATACCATTATGTCAATGTTTATATAATAAAGATATATGCTTTTTGCTATAAGCTAAAAGGCAATTTTCGCTCTGGTTAGCACTGGCTTCTGGATATACATTCTCATTCTATACTTTCTTATCCACTCATATCATATAAATTTATCTTTTACTGATTTTTTTTTGGTCATCATCTGGAATCTATTCATAGCATAGGTCAATGGACTATGAAACACTTGAAATTGAAAAGTATATTGAGTCCATAATGGTTGTCCGATATTCTGAGCTTCATTTGAAATACCATTATCACTAATCAAAAGATTCACCCGTTTCTTCAGATAAATGGTCAAACGACACAAATTCAGTTCAATTCTTATTCATCCAATTGATATTCAGACCTTTCATGACTTCACGCTTGAGTTCATTAATACCTATTGCTTCAGTTTCTGAATACTGATTGAATCATTTATGAGATACATCAGACACGTTCAACGTATTTTCAATCCTTCTGTGATATTTTTATTCAACGCATCTGAATCATTGTTTGAAAATAACGTTCTGTTTTCAAGACTATTTATTGACTTGACCCTGGCGGCACCGTAAAAACGATTAACGAAATCTGGTTTATTCCTTGTCTAATCGGAGATATCGACGAAATCGATGAACCTCTAACGTCCTTACCAATGGGAGTAAAAAGTTTCGGGCATTGAAAGGCTCGTCCTTGCGTCGATGTGGTTCCTTTGTGATTCCCGTGGCGAGGTTGCATTCCCGGCGTGCTCACCGTGCATCGGAGCGCGCCGGTGCTCGCGGCCCGCCAACGCACGAAGGCTTGCAAGGGACCGCTCTCCCGCGCAACTGCCTCAGTCGGCAATTAACAATACAACCCTTGTTTTTCTTCAAATGGAGCTACTACAACAGGTCCGTTGAATGACCGGTAAACGACTTTTAAATAAGCACGCTAACATTTCTATAATTTTATTATTTACGTATATGAAAAGCTGATAAGCAACCAGATTATGGAGTACTCTAGGAAGCCGAATCTAGGGCATGGAGATAAATAAATACTTCGACCAGCACTATCAGCACAGATAAAGTAACTGGTCGTCTTACTAACCTGATGGCTCGGCGCAGTCGCTCATAATCCAAGCTGCATTTTAACCTCAAAAAGCACCTTTAAACACGGTCACGAGACGAAGGTCACGGTTATGTCACGTTGCATAATAACACCAAGCTTTCGTACACTAGAACAATTCACGGGGATTACTGTTGTTGTATAAATGTTGTTATCATAAACACACGAATGCACTGTTCGTTGCACGTTTATTATTCAACAAACGACGCGAGTATTCATTCGGGGTTACATCTAATCGCATATTTGACGTGTTCGGATTATGAGGGGGTCACAGTTGCGGTTTCGTTGTCATAAGTTTTGTGCAATTTACGATAAAACATGTCAGTGCGGTGCAGTGCACTCCGCGTGACACGACTAATATGGCGGATGGGTTTGAACTAGCGAAGTACGCCTGCGCGCAGGCCGCAGCGTTGCCTGCCGCCGTCAGGTAACAAAAACATCGCGGTCGTGTCGCCATCTAACCCAAACCGGTGGAACTTAAGCGTTATCTGCCTTATAAGGAAATGTGGTCAGTGGTTGTCTTGGTTTTGAACCGAAGTGCTAGATGGGGCTCAAAGCAAAATAGATAACTTATTATTGTTAAAAACTTGAATAGTGTAGTTGGTAGTTAATTTTTTTACAAAAACCAAGGTACTTAATTTTAATTTTTTCCAAAAATGTCAGTTACCGCATTTTAATTTTTACAGTCGATTTGTTTTGTTAGGTAAGTACTTATATTTCTTTGATACAAACTTACATTTTAGAACGCTTTTTTAACCAACGACAAAAAAAGAAGGGATGTTCTAAGTTTGTCGTGTGTATCTGTGTATGTCTGTACCTATCTGTGGCATCGTAGCGCTCAAATAGATGAACCGATTTTGATTTTGTATTTGTTTTTTGTTTAATAAATGTCTAATCGAGAAGTTCTTATCTAATCCGTTGACTATTCGCTTTTTTTTGTTGATGAATGAGATACATTTTCGAAGTTTAGATCAATTTGAAATTTGGTATCCTCTTACTTGAATGATATTTATAAGAACATGGTAGCATTAACCTGACGCTAGGGCTTCTTCTGGAATCTGCAGAATTAATCCTCCACCACTCAGATGGCGCCTTTTAGGTTAAGTTCTATTCTCGACACTCCGGAGGGCCGAGAATAGAACGCCATCTGAGTGGTCCACACCAAGTTACATCAGAGATGTTGTGTTTGGGCTCATTGGAATGGTCTCGATGAACAGTTTTGAGGGCCCAGTGGTGTCGTGGGAAAATGTTCGGCTTTGATGCCAGAGGTACTGAGTTTTATCCCTGCCGTGCACCGATGGATTTTTCTATCGCGTAATTTATGTGCGCTTTTCGCAGTGGCCCTCCGGTGAAAGAAAAACATCGTTAAGAAACCCCCAACTTTCGCATGATGGTAGGACGCTATCTAGTGCGCCGCGCGCCGCGATCTTTCCATCTAGCTATAGGATGTAATCTTTTAAAAAGGGTATCCACAAATTCCTCTAAGGTCGGCAACGCATCAACAGCACTCATGGTGTTGCAGTTGTCCATAGCCGACGGTAACCGCTTACGATCAGGCGGGCTGTCTGCTTGTTTGCCAACCATAACATAAAAAAGTATCAGTTTGGCCAGCTACCACCCTCAAGTTAGAAAATCTGTCGCCAAACACATAATGTGTTCCGGCAGCTATCCTTGAGAGCCAGTTCCCATTCTAGGCCTAGTGTGCTACCATCCTTGTTATACTTTTTTTGCCGCATCATCACTCACCAACAGGTGAAATAGTGGTCAAACGCTAGCCTATCCTACTATATAATATTATAAATGCGAAAGTAAGTGTGTGTGTGTGAATGTTTGTTACCACGTATCTCGATAACCGCTTAACATATTTTAATGAAATTTAAAACGTAGATAGTCTAGGTTCTAACTTAAGACATAGGATCATCCCCTAAAGGGGTTAAATAAGGTGATAAAGTTTCTATGGAAAATTTTATTCCTTGGGCCGATTTACTCAAAACTCGGTACAAATAAACCTTAAAACAAATAATGATATACGTGTTTTTTATTTTTTCATATCATATCTACCCCTAAGGGGGGTGTAAAATGATTTTGTTTGGAAAAGTCATGAAAATTCAGTAATGTTTGTTTCCACGTATTCCTTGGTCCGATTCATTCAAAACTCGGTACATATAA
Organism: Cabera pusaria; assembly: GCA_954871355.1. Taxonomy (NCBI): domain Eukaryota; kingdom Metazoa; phylum Arthropoda; class Insecta; order Lepidoptera; family Geometridae; genus Cabera; species Cabera pusaria. The sequence goes on from OX940892.1 coordinate 23,817,384, forward strand.
TCTATAAAACAAATAACTATACACGTGTATTTCATTTTTTCAAAACTACCCCTAGGGGGCATGAAAAATGAATTTTCTTAAATCAGTAATATTTGTTTTCACGTATTCCTTTGTCCGATTCACTCAAAACTCGGTACAAATAAACCATTCAACAAATAATAAGACACGTGTTTTTATTTTTTCAAATCTACCCCTAAGGGGGGTGTAAAATGATTTTGTTTGGAATAGTCATAAAAAAAACAATAATGTTTGTTTCCACGTGTTCCTTGGTCCAATTCATTCAAAACTCGGTACATATCATCTATAAAACAAATAATGTGACAGGTATTTTTTTATTTTCCAAATCTACCCCTAGGAGATGTGCAAAATGAATTTTGTTTAGAAAAATCATAGAAAATCCGGTCATGTTTGTTTCGACGTATCTGCATAACTAATTAACCGATTTCAATGAAATTTGAAACGTAGATAGTGTAAGTTTTGAAATTACACATAGGTTAATTTGATTTTCAAAATTCAACCCCTGAAGGGGTTACATAGGGTGATAAAGTTTCAATGAAAAATGTTATTCCTTGGATCAGTTCACTCAAAACTCTGTACAAATAAAACTTAAAACAAATAATGAAACGTATTTTTTATTTTTTTCAGATCTACCCTTAGGGGGAGTGAACATTTTATGTTATCTGGAGAAATTATAGAAAATACATTAATGTTTGTTTCCACGTATCTGCATAACTACTAAATCGATTTTGATGATATTAGAAATGTAGATAGTATAGGTCCTGAATTAAAACATAATAAGGTACTTTAATTTCAAAAATCATCCCTTAAAACGGTTAAACAGGGTGGGTGATAAAGTTTCTATGGTAAATTTTATTACATACTTGGTTTGATTCACTCAACATTCGTGTGCAAAATGAAATTTGTAGGTATAGAAAACATTGTATTCCCTGGTTTTATCACTATGTAGGGAAATACGGTTTAACGTAAATAATGAAATCTGTATATAGAAACGGCAAACGTTACCGACTGACTGACCAACTGACTGCACAGCTCAAACCACTTAACGGATTTGGCGAAATTTGGCATGCATATAGTTTTTAGGGTTCCGTACCTCAAAAGGTAAAAAAAGGAACCCTTATAAGATCACTTTCTTAACTGTCTGTCTGTCCGACTGTCTGTCCGTCTGTCTGTCCGTCTGTCTGTCCGTCTGTCTGTCCGTCTGTCTGTCCGTCTGTCTGTCCGTCTGTCTGTCTGTCCGTCTGTCTGTCCGTCTGTCTGTCCGTCTGTCTGTCCGTCTGTCTGTTCGTCTGTCTGTCCGTCTGTCTGTCCGTCTGTCTGTCCGTCTGTCTGTTCGTGTGTCACCACTGATTTTCTCAGGAACGGGTGGACATAGCAAGTTGAAATGTATGCCTGATACTAAGGTCTATAGTCCCTATTGGGTGTATAAAAATCAAGGTCTTGAGTCAACACAATAAAAAGATATGGGCAAATTTAGATTTTCGCGAAAACTTTTTAGTACCAAAATGTACCTTAATTTTCAACTTTTTTATTTTTCGGAATTTTTCCTTTACTTGCGCTCTAAGACCTTGCTTATAACCAAAATTGACAATTCTAGGTAAACCGGAAGTACATACATAGGGTACTTCCCTTGATTTTTACCGGAAGTACCCTATAGGTATGTACTTCCGGTTTACCTAGAATTGTCAATTTTGGTTATAAGCAAGGTCTTAGAGCGCAAGTAAAGGAAAAATTCCAAATTAAGGTAGACCTCTGAACTATATGAGCGCTGATACAATTTAGAGGTCTAGCTTAATTGGTTGTTACGGAAGCCTCGGTGGGCGAGTTCAACTCAACTTAGCCGGTTTTATTATGAGTTATGATGTAGGTATCCGCTAAGAAAGGATTTTCCAAAATTCACCCCTTAAAGGGATGAAACGGGAGTTCAAAGTTTCTATATAAAAACAACATAAGATAGTCTATTTTATTGGAAACTTCTCACAAGTACTTCTGTAAATAAGTAAGCAAATATGTGTTTCAGGCTTTTTCGGAATTCCACCTTTAAGAGAGTGAAATGGGGTACAAACAAACAAAACAAAGTTTGAAAATCAATATAATTTTTTGGGTTTTATATAAATGAGTCTCTATGTCCCTTGGTCACGCCATAACTTGAAAACGGGAAGACCGATATGGCTAATTCAGTTTTTCATGTGTTTTTACGAAAAAAAATTTAAGAAATGAATGAAGTTATTAACGCGGGCGAAGCCGCGCTATTATGATATAAAATAATTTGCTATACATAGATCGGTCAGAAATCAGCTTTAATAAGTATATTATCTTACAGTTCCATTAATTTTAAATATAGTTATTTAAGCCAATTTCTGGCAATAATTATTGAGAATTAGTATTCTCAATTATTATTGCCAGAAATTGGCTGTAGTTTTGGTTGTTGGAGAGGACTATGTCCAGAGATGGACTAGCTTAGGATGATAATGAAGGTCATACATTTTATAAAATACTAGCAGCCCGCCCCGGCTTCGCACGGGTAGAACATATATGCCTACAAAATTTGCATCAGTTTGTTGCATCGAATATAAAATATGAACATATTTAACAACCATCGTCATATTTCATCCAATTTACACAAAACCTCAACGAATTATGCACCTAAACCTTCCTCATAAACACTCTGGCTATTGGTGAAAACCGCATGATAAACCGTTCAGTAGCTCTTGAGATTATTGCGAACAGACAGACAGACGCAGTGATGAACTTTGTTTTATAATACTTACGTATTGATATTGGACGGCCCTTTGGCGTAAAGGATAGTTACCCTGATTCTGACCCGACGGTCGTTGGTTCTAATCCTAGCTATATACCTACCAATGAAAGTTTTATGTGCATTCATGAATCATGAGTTTTCGTACAGTGGTAGTGGAATCATTAAATCTACCAAAAAGTAGCTTACCACCAAGGAGTACATCTGCCGCCGTAACCTTACGGCGTTCCCCGACGCAAAATGTAGGGGTAATATACGTTTAACGTGTGTATCTGTGTGTCTGTCTGTAGCATCTTAGCACCTAACCGGATGAACCGATTTTTTTTTATTATTGATAGTTTTTTTTTGTTTGATAGATGTCTTCATCGAGAGTTTTCTTAGGTTTGATTCATGAAAATTCGTTCAATCGTTATAAAACTGTGAGCTTAAATCAACTTTCATAGGTCTGATCAATTCAAAAATCTTCTTCTTCTTGTAAGAACATGGAAGCCTCCTGGACTCTACAGAATACTCAAATCCTCACCAACTTACAGCTCAGATTTTAAATGTCGTGTTTAGAGTCATTGGAAAAAGCTATTATACATAGATCAGTCGGGGTGGTTTAAAATATTATATTATATTATTATATATATAGATGAATATTATTTTATACAATAGATCATATTATTATCCTATATTGACTTCAAATTGATTGTGATCGGTGGGGATCTACAGCATAGCTAAGCTTATAATAATATTTTAGTAGTAACTATGACCTAATCTGTGGTTTCACTGCAAATATTTTATTAATTTTGCGATGCGTGTTTGTGAAATTCGTGATATCTTCTAGAGTTTTCATTTGAATTATATACTGTAAACGACAATTTTAATCTATAATATGTGGCCAAGCTAATTAACGTAATTATTTGGATAAGGATTAATACTATATACGTGAAAATAGCCTTGGAATTTATGTAATATTTTTTAACAAAAATTTTAAGATGAAAATGGTTACTGTGAGTCAACCTTAAGAGATAGACATATGCTGTCGCGGACTTTTTTGTAGGTCTTATTAAGTTGTACAACTCTTGCATAAAAAATATTCTTCTATCTATTTCCAATTAAGCAGCGTTCGTGAGAAACGTGTTTTTTCGACCGTTTATTTGCCGACTTAGGTTGCAAATTAGGTCTCCACGAATGTACCTTTGATTTAAACGGGATAATATATAGCCTATTTTCATTCCGAAAGTCCATTCTATGTATTAGTGAAAGAATTTTTTAAATCGGTTCAGTAGTTTTTGAGCTTACTCATTACAAACATACAAAAATACAAAAATACAAATGTTCTCTCTTTATAATATTAGTATAGATGTAAGGAGCAGTGCTCAAGCTTTAGGAATTTGCGTGCAGTTAGATGCGTAGGACTACAGAAATAGGAATAATTCCTATTTCTGTGCGTAGGACTCTATGATGTTTTTACCCATATATGTAGTTTTATGATTTTCGTCAGGCGGTGTCAGTCCACTGCTGGACATAGGCCTCTCCCAAGATGCGCCACTGAGCCCGTATCTACATACATACATATATGTGTATTGTTGCATATCTCGGAAATGGCGTAATATTTTATGGGCTAGCGTTTGACCGCTATCTCGCAGGATGAAAAGCGATTATGTGGTCGATGATGGAGAACACGCTAGTCGCTAGACCTAGACTACGGCCTAGGCTCTAACAACTTGAAAGAAAAAATTAGGGTCTTTGTATTTAGGTTATTTTGTACACAAACGTTTTGCTTTTACTTCTTAAATTGTATCTTTTTAAAAACGCTCAAAAAACTTTTGGCCTTTTCTGACACGCAACAAGTGGGTCACTTACCAAAAATACCGTGGAAATTTAACCCACGAACGGTTTCGAGGCCAGAGTCACTAACCAACGGACCTACTGGTCAGTCAAATGTATAATCAAGGAATATATCCGACTTTTTTGAGGGCCCGGTGGCGTAATCGGGAGAACGGTCGTCTTAGATGCCAGAGATACCGAGTTCAAGCCCCGCCGTGCCATTGGATTATTCTGTCGAAAAATGTATGTGCACTTTTCACAGTGACCCTCCGGTAAAGGAAAAAGATCGTTAAGAAACCAACAACCCCCGCATAGTAGGTAGGACACTATCTAGTGTCCGACTGGCCCGCTACCACCTTCAAGTTAGAAAATCTGTCGCCAAACATCTAATGTGTTTCGGCAGCTATTCTTGAGAGCCAGTTCCCATTCTAGGTCTAGCATGCTTACCATCTTCGACCGCATCATCACATATCAACAGGTGAGATAGTGGTCAAACGGTACTCTATAATTTTTTTAAAAAAATCTTAAGTACCTAATTTTCTTTTTGGTGATGGGCGCGATAAGTCCTGCACTGACGTCACGCTTGGGGTGTATTGTGCATAACTTAAGTTAGGTACTCAAACATTTTTTAATTCATTAATTTCATGATCTACCTAAAATCAACTCAATACTTAATAAACTGGCCAAGTGCAAGTCGGACTCGCACTCGTAGGGTTCCGTACAGTATTTTATAAGATCGAGCAAAAAATACCACTATCATTTTTCGCCAGCAAAAAATAATAATTAATAAACATTTTATTTCTTATAACGCCATTTAACGCCTAACAAAGGTGTTAGGGATCGACATTTCAATATAACGCCATCTATGGGACGTTTACCTAACTAAGCGTTCATAGATGGCGTGAAATGCCAAAAAACGTTTCTTGTATGGGGACCCCCTATTATTTTTAACTTTATTCTGTTTTTAGTTTTTGTTGTTATAGCGGCAACACAAATACATCATATGTGAAAATATCAACTGTCTAACTATCACGGTTCATGAGATACAGCTTGGTGACAGACGGACAGACAGACAGACAGACAGACAGAGGGTCCCGTTTTACCCTTTGGGTACGGAACCCTAAAAACGACCTAATTTTAAGAAATAAACTTAAAAATAAAACTACTATAGTAACTATGTCTAAAACTAAAATCAAGATAGGAAATGAAATTAAAAAAGAATAAACTGGCCAAGTGCAAGTCGGACTCGCACTCGTAGGGTTCCGTAACACAGTTAAGTATTCCATAACTATGATTTTTCGCAACTACAAAATTAACTTTGTTTTTCATAGTGTTTGTATTAAAAACAAAGTTATCTTTGCGGTCGCCATATCTCTAAAACTGCTGACTGTATCTCGTTCAAACCAATTTTCGTTGTTAGTTTTTATTGGGATCTACAGCATATATTTTTATTAGATTTTTCACTCCCATACTTTAAAAGTTAGAGGCGTGGGGGGACACATATTTTACCACTTTAGACGCGCCTATCTTTCAAATTTTTGACTTTGAGAAAAAATGATCTTAGGAACCTCAATATTATTTTTAAAGACCTATCCATAGACCCCAGACAGACCCCACACGTATAGGTTTGAAGAAAAAATTTTTTTTTTGTTTCAGTTCCATGTATGGGATACCCCCCCTTGAACTTTAAATTTTTTTATTTTTGTATAAAAATCGGAAAGCGGTTCACAGAATACATCTACCTACCAAGTTTCAATTCTGTAGTCCGAACAGTTTCGGAATTAAATGGCTGTGTCATACGGACGGACAGACAGACAGACAGACAGACAAACATACAGACAGACAGACAGACAGACATGACGAATCTATAAGGGTTCCGTTTTTTGCCATTCGGCTACGGAACCCTAAAAACCAACAATAATAAATCTCAATTTAGTAACAGATATCTTTATTAAGAATTATTTACACGCAGGATACATACATAACCTTATAAGTAATAATAGACACCGTATCGTTATTTATTGAAAGGCAACGTTTATTTTCTCCTAGCCCTCTGCCTCAGAGCTAGGACGGCTAGGAGGTGGAAAATGACGTAGAGGACAAAGAGGGCGAGAATATCACCCCAGAGGTTGGTCGGCATGAAGTCGTATTGGTTGAGAACCTCGTCACCGTTGCTGAGGCAAGGAGCGCCCGGTTCGGTTACCATGCACGCTGTAAATAGAAATAAGATTATTAGGTAGATATCTTAAAAAAATACCGCCGCATGGTGGTAGAACACTATCTAGTGTCCGACTGGCCAGCTACGACCCTCTCCCAGCCCGTTCCCGTGCTATAGGTACCTATTTTTATTAGCTTCACCTGTATGTTTGTAACCGACTTCTTTGGGCGCGATTTTGAACCACTTTAAACGGCCAGATTTTGTTCAAATTTTGTAGATTTATCGAGGACCCATGACAATACACTAATTTGATAAAAAATTAATCCATTTTGCAACTAAAAAGTAGAAAATAAATAATAGTTTAAAATCGTTTCTAAGATAGAATACGAATGTGCAGTTATCCCGTCATTAGAATAATAATATACGTTGCGCGCGCGTGAGCAGTGACAACCGACTGGCCGTATATATTACTTTACTCTATGGACTGGCCATATATTACTTTACTCTATGCGACTGGCAGATAGTACCGGCGCAGGTGACGAAAGTTTAGGTATAAATCGCAGTAGCTATGGGCGAGTGAGGGAGGCCTGGTGAGGTGCATGGTGTCAATAGTTATAAATATTTTATTGACAGATATGAGTAGAGTGATTATCATTTTGATAATATCTTAAAAGCACCCCACGCTTTTAAATATTTTTTTTTTAATTCACACTATTATTAATTTATATTTATTGAAATTTTTAACACTATTCTTAATTTAAATTTATTAAAATTTATTTTCTATTTTTAACCGACTTCAAAAAAAGGAGGAGGTTTCTCAATTCGACCGTATATTTTTTTTTTTTTTTTTTTTTTTTTTTTATGTTTGTTCGCGGATAACTTCGTCGTTTGTGAACCGATTTCGATTATTCTTTTTTGTTCGAAAGGAGATATCCCAAGTGTGGTACCATGGTAATTTTATCGAGGTATGATAAGTATCTCCAGAGATATTGAGATAAACATCTCAAAATTGGCACTGAAAATGAATAGCGCGGCATTGAAGTCGGTTGTTTTTTAGTTTTTAAACGATATTATTTAGTTCGGTTTTCTATAAAAAGCGTGTTTTTTAGTGTTTTTTAACTATTATTTATTTAAATTTAAAACCATTCCCGACGGATCTATGTAATGTAATCTGTACATTGAGACCATTTTAATGGGCCTAAACACGATACCTCTGCTGTTACTTGGTGAGGAGTAGAGTACTCAGGGGAAAAAAATGTAATCGGTTCGCAATTGGCGAATAAATCGCGTGACATACACATAAAAAATATATAGAAACAAATTAATTGTTAACCATCCGTTATCGGAGGGTCACTGTGAAGTACGCACATATATTTTTTTCTATTGTAAAATCCATTGGTGCAAGGCGGGTATTTGAACCCGCTACCCTCTGGTATCAATGCCAACCATTATCCCTCTACACTACTGGGCCTTCAACCTGACGGCAGATGTAGCTGCTGACGATATTATACGATAAACGTAAGACTTTATTTTTGTTAGCATTTTGAGTAGTAATATTGAGTAGTAGTAAATTTTGAGGAATGAAAATCTCTTAAATTTCATAGAGTTAAACTAGATATATAGATATATATAGAGGTATATGTCTATGTTAAATTTACGAGCAGGACCGTCATCTGTGTTACTTCATTATAATTTCAAAAGTATTTGCATAGTATTAAGATTAAAAAAAACACAATTCCACAGTTTTACAATATTATTGTAAAACTGTGATTACTATGTACTTCCAAGTAAACTTTAAAAACATTTGTTTATTAATACCTGGTAGACCCTTTTTGTCGGGAATACCCTGGCGAGGCGCCACGGCGTTTTACCTGACTTTATCTTTATTGCATTTTTTGTCCAAACCTTATGGTTTATGACAAGCCGAGGCGTGAAGGTATTTAAGACGTGGCTTACATCAAAAAGGGACAGGGTATGAAAGGCTAATAAAAATCAATGTATGAATGGAGAGAAAATCCAAAAGTGCTGTATTGATTTTGATCTTAATACACAGTATTCCAATAGCGATATGTTATTCATATATTAATTAAAATATACACATATAAACATACATACAAATAATATATAGAAACATTATAAATAAAAACATATTCACAAATATTAGGTCTAAAGAAGAGATAAGAGGATAAGCTCGTAGTGTGAATGGTGGCGCGCAAAACACTAAAGTCCCCGTCACGAGAAGCTATAAATTATGTAAACAAGTTCAGGAGGTCACAACATTTGAACCAACAAAAAAAATGAATTTCGTACTCGTACGCATTCGAAACTCGAATGACGCGTTTATTTTATTTCAAAATGGCGTCCTGATAGTTTACAATCCCTGCGTCCGGTACCAAGAAACACAAACGATAGCGCTTTGCGTCGTTAAAATATGATCCGACTAAATTAAATAGGTTGTTACTTTCATATAACCCGTCTATATTTCATGTCGATTGAATATGGTCAATTTATTATTATCTCGCAGTGTAAAATGTTTACTTAGTAAAAGATGTTTGTTTACATAATTTATAGCTTCTCGTGACGGGGACTTTAGGTAGGACTACTACTAGTCCACTTGTCGGTCATTTACCGCCGCTTTGATGGTTGTGACCACAGACGAGTTTTCTTGTAATATACCTACGAGGAAGGTTGAACCCATGAGGAAGGTTTATGTGTATAATTCGTTAAGGTTTTGTGTAAATTTGTTGAAATATGACGATAATTGTGGAAGACGATAAGACAGGACTAGAATTATCAAAGGCAGACATTACGGTGACATTCAAACGGAAATCCCAAAAAAGCCATGGTTTTAATTTAAAAAAGCTGATAAATGGGTTTCCTCTTCCATCATTCGTTTGCGTCTTGGTCACGTTTGTTCTCCAGTTTTTCTTGCCAAAATCAAGGTCAGAGACCATTCTTGCTGTGAATGTGGTCTTGATGAAGGAACTCTAGATCATATTTTTTTCTGTTGTCCAAAATTATCTTTCTCCCTATATGATGCCATAAGCCCCAAAATTCCTCGTCCCGTTAATTAAAAATCTCTCCTTTCATATGTATTTACTCCGTTTGTATATATTTTGTGTAATTTTATTAAATCCAATAATATTCGTTTATACATTTATATTTAAATGCAAAACAAATGTAATGTTTCTAAGCAATTATTCAAGTTCAAATTTAATTTATTAATTTTTCTTTTGTCGGGTTTTTTTTCTTGTCAATATACTGTACACTGGCCATACTTTTGACACTGGCAGAATAACGCCAAGCAGCGTTTAAAAGCCATAAGATAGAAGAAGAAGACTGGAGTGGACCAGTGTCTCCAGATTGGAGGTTTCTTTCCCGATATTGGGGAAAAATAAAAACTTTGGGGAATTTATGAGGAAATGAAAACTGTGGGGAAAATTTTGGGAAACGCATTTAAAAAAAAATGTAAGTCATAAGAAGTGTATAAAGTCACGAATAGCAGTGGAGTTCATATTCGACGCAACAAAGTAATGCAAACAGGGGCCTTATTCAGTATGACCAATGAGATAACGCGTTCCTTAACGCACCACGTTACGTTATTGAAAAATTGTATTCTGTATGCCACACGATAGGTAAATTATACAAAACGCGCGCGTTACACGTCCTCATATGTCACGATATTTTGACAGTTCAAAACGCGCTCATAACCTTACCCTACCGCGTTTTTATTGGCATAGAGAATACCATAACGCGGAGATAACGTAACACGGCACGGTAAGACTTTAAAATGGTCATACTGAATAAGGCCCCAGATGTAGGCATTTACTCGTACCTATGTTCTACTTACCCGTGCGAAGCCTAAGCGGGGCCTACCTTACTATAAAATTGAAAGAAAGAAGAAAGAAAGAAAATCATTTATTTGACATAACACATTAAAATACTTACGAAAACAACGAAACAAGAAAAAACAAGAAACAATGTGAGGTGTCAAAAGGGCTTGTCTCAGCACATATGTCTAGATTTACACCTGGACGCTGATTTTTAGACAAGCCTGCGGGTGATGAAAAAAATGCGAAATATTTATAAATAAAATAACAAAAATAAATAATAAATTAATACATAGATAAAATAGGGTACACTTAAATAGATATTATGATAGATACTAAATATAATGTATAAACATTTGACTTTATCTAGTACTTGAAAGTCGTGTGTAACAAGCTTAAAAGAAATTTATATTCAACTCAGTACATATATATGCAATCGTGTTAAAATATCGGAGTGACTCAACACTAAATGGGTAATGAGTTTTTTTCCACGTATCTCAGGTCCGTGAGACCGGATTTACAACTTCCCATGAATTTTAAACTTAGTACCAAGTGGGATAGTTAGATCTTATCGCGGGCCACCTTGCCAGGGAAATGGGAATACTTTAGCTCGAACATTGTATTCATTATATAATTAAACTAGTTATGTAGGAAACTTGGTTCATTACTTGAAGATTTAATCTAACGAGAGGGATCACCATTCTTATTTTTTCAGTTACCGATCGCGTTAATGGGATAAGATAATCTTTTATTTATATATTTTTTTAAATAAAGTTAAAGAACATAAATAACCGGCCAAGTGCGTATCGGGCCATGCGCAGTGTAGGGTTTCGTAGTAGCCCGTTATTTAATGCAAGTCTTTACCCGTTATAAACAAGCAATTAGGTACTTCGTCTATGTCACTTTAAAGTATTTATTCTAAGGATTTTGTATTTGGTACAAAATTATCCAACACCCAAGTTCAACGACTATTACTGCTAAAATAATAGAGTTATCTTAACCGCTATAGTTTTTCTTTAAAGTTCATGAGATGCACTATTATCACGAATTTTTCCAGATTTTTTAGCCAGAAGTTTAGCTTTTAGAGGGGGGGACGCCCTACTGAAACATAAATTTGCACTTTAAAGTTGAATACTTCGTAAATGAAGCATTCTATCGAAAACTAGTATTAGCAACCCTGAAATCATTTTAAAAGACCTATTCGTCCCCACTTCTCATGTAGGGGAGCTCCCCTAAAAATAAAATTATTTCACCACTTTGTCGGCGTAATTTATATACATACCCCTACAAAATTACAGCTTTGTAGCATTAACGGTCTCTTAGCAAAACCTCGGACAGACAGACAGACGGACATGACAAAAATATAAGGGTTCCTTTTCAGGACTACGGAACCCTAAAACCGGCTTCGCATTCCGCGCGAGTCAGTTTCAGTAGCAAATTTGAGATGTTTGTCTCCATATCTCTGGAATTGCTTATCAGATCTCAATGAATATATATGAGTAAATATTATGTTTCTTTCAAGTGTTACACACTTTGTATTTTTGTAAATTGTTGAACACAATCCAAAATTTCATCGTTCCGACGGTACTTGAACCCGCAACCTCCTGAATAACATGTTCAGGTGCTTTGCCAATTAAGCCACAGTGCGAAGTATCGTTACGACGAAATTAGTGGATTGCATTTGTTAACCCAATTATGCATTGGTGGCGCCATCTATGGCTACTTATTACGTAAGTTAATCATTCGGAAGATATCAATACAGTTTTCAAATCCGAAGAGAGATGTTGCACTGCGTAAATCAAATATTATGTTTCTTTGAAGTGTTACACACTTTATATTTTTGTAAATTGTTGAATATAATCCAAAATTTCCTCGTACCGACGGGACTTGAACCCGCAACCTCCTGAACAATGTGTTTAATCATGTTCAACAAAGCACCTGAACATGTTATTCAGGAAGTTGCGGGTTCAAGTCCCGTCGGTACGATGAAATTTTGGATTGTTTTTAACAATTTACAAATATATATGGGACCACCATGGGACAATGGGATATGTACACTACCCATGAAATAAGGAGTCATTTGTATCAGTTTACAATTCCGTTAACAAATAAAAAAATAAAAAAACATACAGACGAATTGAGAACGTCCCGCATTTTGGAAAGTCGAACACTTGTACAAAATGTTGAGACTTACTTATATTCTGGACTCCATCCCACTGGATAATGCTCATCGCTTCGTTGGAGTACATCAGCCATGAGAGGTGACGGATCCAAGACACGTATGTGGGAATTGAACTGGAAACGAAAATAATATCGTTTAAAAACTAAAAAAAAGAACCGATTCATACAGCTATTCATTTTCTGTACAAATTTTGAGATGTTTATCTCAATATCTCTGGAGATACTTATCAGACCTCGATAAAATTACAATGGTACCACACTTGGGATATCTCTTTTCCAACAAAAAAAGGATAATCAAAATCGGTTCATAAACGACGAAGTTATCCGCGAACAAACATAAAAAAATATATATATAATCGACTATATATATATATATCGACTATATATATATATATAGTCGATCGGAAACACCTTATATATATATATACGGTCGAATTGAGAAACCTCCTCCTTTTTTTGAAGTCGGTTAAAAAACAATTAGTGTTGAAGAAAGTTAAAAACGTTTTACTAGAAATAAATAAAATAACCTGCACACTCGAGATTAGCGATGCCTAATAAAATTAAAGGCGGCTACAGTCACTTTCTCAACTAAAGGTACGGCCACACCGCGGCGTCCTGCGATCTGCAGGCGCGATCTCAGTACTTTTCAATTGTTTTCTGATCGCGTTTGGTGTGAACCAGTCGGTACAAATTTTAATACTACTGGGCTATCTGATCGCCGCCTAGATCGCGCACGCAGAACGCTGCGGTGTGTCCGTACCTTTACTTTTTCTTAGCAGATCAATAAAATTTACTATGAAGTTGTGTGAGTTCAAATTTGTCTTATTTCTTTTAGAGGATATGCAAATAATACATCTGTATAACTCCAATTTAATTTTTGTATTATAAAATTTTTCGCTAAACATAGCGCGCATGTTTATAAGTGTAAGATAATATTTAAGACGAAGAGCTAGAAAACTTCTACAGGTGATAGCAGCATATTATATCGATGTTCCGCCTGACTTGCTACCAAAAAGTAGCTTATCACCATCAAGGAGAAAATCTGCCGGTACGGTGTTCCGGCAGCACGCCCTTGAGAGTCAGAGTACTCTAGGCCTAGCGTGTTCACCATCTTCGACCTTCGATCAAACGCTAGCCTATACGATGCATATAAAACACCATAGCGCTACTATCTCAACCACAGAAGACAAAACACATTACCTCAGTTTGACGAAAAGACCCGAAGTCATCATCAGGGCATAGTCGAATGGCACGAGATAAGCTATAGCGACCGGCATCGATCCGAATGCACATGAGAAGAATGATCCTGGAACAAATTAAATATTGTTATTACTAACAAAGTAGAAATTTTTAGGGTTCCGTAGCCGAATGGCAATGTCTGTCTGTCCGTCCGTATGTCACAGCCATTTTATTCCAAAACTATTAAGACTACAGAAAAAACTTTCAACGAAAATTGGTTTGAACGAGATACAGTCAGCAGTTTTTGAAATATAGCGACCGCAAATATAACTTTGTTTTTCATACAAATACTATGAAAAACAAAGTTATTTTTGTAGTTGTGAAAAATCACAGTTATAGCATACTCTACTGTGTTACGGAACCCTACGAGTGCGAGTCCGACTTGCACTTGGCCAGTTTTTTACCACTGTCCTTATCTGGCGTATAATTATCATCGCTTTATACAGCTGGAGGGCGCACTACGCTACGTTTACCTAGCCGTGGTCTCCACATTAAAACACGTCTAGTACTTCACAGTTTTTGGATCTACGACAGATGTGACCGACCCTTATAATATCTCGATGCCTTTTGGCAACAACCTTTTGGCCTAAGCCATCGGACAATCAAATAAACCTCCAACTAGGTAAAAATGACTATTCAAATTCTTGCATTTGAGTCACTGTATTACGTAAGTATGTAAATTTAGTCGTATAGTTATATTGTATACAGATATGGAATCATTTGAAAGTTGCTCTTGTTGTTCTTCGCTTTGGCTTTCAATTTTGCATACGTTTTGAGGGCCCGGTGGTGCAATCGGGAGAACGCTTGCCTTTGATGCCAGAGGTACCGAGTTCAAACCGCCGTGCACCAATGGATTTTTCTATTGAAAAATTTATGTGCGCTCTTCACAGTGGCCCTCCGGTGAAGGAAAAACATCGTTAAGAAACAACCTCCGCATGGTGGTAGGACGCTGTCTGGTGTCCGCCTGGCCAGCTAGCACCCTCAAGTTAGTAAATCTGTCACCAAACATCTAATGTGTTCTGGCAGCTATCCTTGAGAGCCAGTTCCCATTCTAGGCCTAGCGTGCTTACCATCTTCGACCGCATCATCACTTACCAACAGGTGAGATTGTGGTCAAACGCTAGCCTATAACGTATAAAGAAAAAAAAAATACGTATAGTTCAGATACATTTATTTTGAACATCAAAGAGTATATAATAACTGTCCATAAAGTTGAACATGGCAGGAATGTTACTACTAACCTGATAAAAATAGCTAGTCACATTTAGCAAGTCATAAAAATTTACATATACATACATATTATTATCGAATGTGTATGTATTATTATCTAATGCGATTATATTTTAACACAAGCGGATACCCGGCGTGTGCTACTACGCTAAAAAATAAATAAAAATTCGTGAACATTTTTGTATGGGAAAAGTCGAAAATCGACTTAGTGGATGGATGAAATGTGCCTAATTTATTGTTATAGTGGTCTAAAACCATCTTTGCATTATTGATTTTTTAATGAAACCGGTTTGGAGCACATCGGTTGGATATTTTGAAAGTCTATAAAAGACATTAGTATTGTTACGTGCGGGGTGGTATTAAAATGCCAATCCGATGAGATGAACGTTTATTTCCACTGATCACTAGGTTAGCACAATGTTCCACAGTAGTTGTCCAAATCGTCTTGCACAATTATCAAAAGTCCGTTAACATACACTGAGGTCGTTGGTAATCACAATCACTGTTTTCACTGTTCACAGTTCACAACACTAGTTCACTGATAACACTTAACGATCACTTGGTCGCTATCCGCGCTTAGATAGTTACACTGTCGCTTCCAGAGAAAGACTGACTCAAGCCGCGGTTTCAACGTCTTATATAGGACGAGAATATTTCTACAGAACTTTCTAGTATTGACTCGAAACAATAGACAAAAGACGTTCAAAACAAAGCAATAACAATCACAAACAAAAGGGGCGGCTTTCCTTTGAGCATCTGACGTAAACAACTTTACCATACATGCTAATTTGATCTCTAACTACTTATGAATAAGGTTCAATCTTAACTACAAAACTAGGTACATTGACTAGGGTCTGAATTCCCGGAAGGTTAACTTTTATGACGGTCGGGTCGGGTGTTTATCTTCGTGATAATCTGGTATGGTCCTTCCCAATGAGCCTGCAGCTTCGGACTTTTTCCTTTCCTTCGTAGTGGGTTGTGCAACCAGACGAGAGTTCCTTCTTCGAAACCCATCGTATTCGCTCTGCGATCGTACCGGGTCTTCATTTTTTCACCAGTTTTTAAACTATTCTCTCGAACTATCCTGTGCACTTCGTCCAGCTGACTACGAAGATCACTGACATAGTCGGTTATAGGCTTCGGAGCATCTGGCGGGGAACCAGTGATGGCGTCGATAGGAAGTCTTAGTTCGTGTCCAAAATTCACATTTGCAGGAGTCATACCAGTGCTGTCATGGGTAGCGGAACGGTATGACAACAAGAACAGAGGTATGTACTGATCCCAGTCACGTTGATGTGCGTCCACGACTTTAGCCAGGTGATTCTCCAACGTCTGGTTAAACCTCTCAACCATTCCGTCTGACTGTGGATGAGCTGCCGTTGTCCGCGTCTTTTGGATCCCGAGGAGGGTGCACATTTCCTGAAATAGGGCAGACTCGAAGTTCCTTCCTTGATCGGAATGCAGTTCCATCGGTACACCAAATCGACAGATCACTTCTTGCACCAACTTCTTTGCAACTGTCTTTGATTCCTGGTTTGGTGTCGCGAAAACTTCGGGCCATTTGCTGAAGTAATCTTGCACTACGATGATGTACTTGTTGCCTTCTTCGGTCTCGGGAAATGGCCCGGCAACATCCACGGCAATGCGCTCCCATGGTGCCCCAACATTGTGCTAACCTAGTGTTCAAGTGGAAATAAACGATCATCTCATCGGATTGGCATTTTAATACCACCCCGCACGTAACAGTATCAACAATTTTTGTTTTTTATTTATATAGATTTTGTCGCAAACACAGTTGTATACTATGTATACTATCAAAAAATGTACAATTAAGTTAATAAAAAAAATAAGGCAAGAAGCCAGAGCTATGAAGGTTTAAAACTAATTAAAAGTAGCATTCATACGAATCGAGTAAGATCTCATTTTTTAGGGTTCCGTACCCAAAGGGTAAAACGGGACCCTATTACTAAGACTCCGCTGTCCGTCTGTCTGTCTGTCTGTCTGTCAGTCTGTCCGTCTGTCACCAGGCTGTATCTCATGAACCGTGATATTTAGACAGTTGACATTTTCACAGATGATGTATTTCTGTTGCCGCTATAACAACAAATACTAATAAAACTGGCCAAGTGCGAGTCAGACTTTGTCCCGCACACGGAGGGTTCCGAACGCCATCTATCGAATTTCTAACGAACTTCTAACACCAACTAAGTAAACGTTAACACAAAGGCAGAATAGTATTATATAGTAGTAATAGTAATAGAAAGAAAGAAAGAAGTAATAGTAGTAATAGTAATTGTAGTAATTAATATTATTATATATCTGGTTAACCGAGCGTTGCTCGGTATTTTTTGCCACTTAAACAGACAAATATGACTCTTCCCGACATCTATTGACGAATCATAATACTATTTTTTTTAATTGAGAGCATCTAACTGCTTTACTGATACAGTACTTCTACTCGCCAATAGATGTCGGGAAGAGTCATATTTTAAGTTGATTATCAATAAAGTTGATTATTGAAAACACGAATAAAACAACATTTTCTTAAAATGACTCCTAGCTAGATCAATTTATCGCCCCCGAAATCCCCTGTAGGTATACTAAATTTTATTTAATCGTTGGAGCCGCTTCCGAGATTCAGATTAAGGTAAAGACAATAGCGCCATCTTAGCAACTAGATAGGTGGCGCTGCGCTATCGTAAAAAACTTTTTAAACTTTTAACTAATTATTTAACTTTAATTTTTAACTTTGTTCTGTTCTTAGTATTTGTTGTTATAGCGGCAACAGAAATACATCATCTGTGAAAATTTCAACCGTCTAACTATTACGGTTCATGAGATACAGCCTGGTGACAGACGGACAGACAGACAGACAGACAGACAGACAGACAGACGGACAGCGGAGTCTCAGTAATAGGGTTCCGTTGGTACCCTTTGGGTTCGGAACCCTAAAAACACAATGAAGTTAAAAATAATAGCGGGTCCCCATACAAGAAACGTGTTTTTTCATCTATGGACGCTTAGGTAAACCGTTCATAGATGGCGTTATATTCAAATGCCTATCCCTAACACCTTTGTTATACGTTAGATGGCGTTATAAGAAATAAAATGTTTTTTATTATTTTTTGCTGGCAAAAATGATAGTGTTATTTTTAGCTCGATCTTATAAAAACTGTAGTGTGGTACGGAACCCTACGAGTGCGAGTCCGACTTGCACTTGGCCAGTTTATTTAAATCGGTCAATAACTATCAAAGAGTTCGTATTTTAGTAATTGATATAAGTACTTACCACAAGCAATAGCAACGTTTAGCACCAGAATGGAAATGAACACGGTGAATCCAAACGCGTAGAGGGTGTTCCTGAGACCAGCTATCCAGTAAACCACGAGCGTGAACAATGTGGGCTCGATCAGCAGACCAGGGAACTGGAAATTAATATTTAGGTTTTAAGGTTTCATGGTCACTGACACTATCATTATAACTGTTAACGGGATGTTTACCATGTTTTTTTAATATTCATCCGTGGTCATGGCGCTTGCAACAGAGCCGAAATATCAAACTCATAAATAATAAAAAAACATGGTAAATATCCCGTTAACAGTTATAATAATAATGCATATTTAATTCTATTATTATCTAAACTAATACTATAAAGAGGAAAGATTTGATTGTTTTGTTAGTTATTTGTTACGATTTACCTATTATTTGTGTGTGTGTGTGTGTGTGTGTGTGTGTGTGTGAATGTTTGTTACCACGTATCTCCATAACTACTTAACCGATTTTAATTAAATTCGAATCGTAAATAGTGTAAGCACTGGAATAAGACATAGGCTAATCTTATTTTCGAAATACATCCATTAAAGAGGTTAAATAGAGTCATATAGTTTATATGGACATTTTTATTCCTAAAGACTGGCATACACCGTCCTTTCTATCCTTTATATGTAGATATGTATGTCTGTCTGTTAAATATTGTAGTGTGGTACGGAACCCTGCAAGTGCGAATCCGACTTGCACTTGGACTGTTAATTTCGTTTTAACACAAGTAAAATGCCCAAGATGGATAAAACATCGACGTCTGGCACTGGGGCCTTATTCAGTATGACCAATGAGATAACGCGTTCCTTAACGCGCCACGTCACGTTATTGAAAAATTGTATTCTGTATGCCACACGATAGGTAAATTATACAAAACGCGCGCGTTACACGTTTTCATATGTCACGATATTTTGACAGTTCAAAACGCGCTCATAACCTTACCCTACCGCGTTTTAATTGGCATAGAGAATACCATAACGCGGAGATAACGTAACACGGCAAGGTAAGACTTTAAAATGGTCATACTGAATAAGGCTCCTTGTGACGCCATGGCTTCAACTGAACGTCGCTGCCAATTGGACGATAGACAGGACGATTGAATAGATCGTGAATGGTGTATATGAACGAACTGCAGATTGGATCCAATCGGCAGCGTCCTGCCGATTGAACGATAGAAAGAATTGTGTATGCCAGCCTTAGTCCTATATTGTTCCTCGGTACAAATAATACTACAAAATATTATAAATTCGAAAGTAAGTATGTGTAAAGCTGATAATATGCTCCACTTGCCACACATCAATTTACACGGGCGAATGGCCGCGGGGCACAGCTAGTATTTCAATATAATCTCCAAATGAAGTCCAGTTTTCATTAGTACATTTGCATATCTAGTCCTGATAAAAAACTAGAATATTTGAAAATTTTATTTAGGTAGATAATAGTTTGTTATTTAGATTTACAGAATTCACAAACGTATTTACAAACTGGTTATTAAAGTCACAAGATAGAATAGTCTGTTGTATATAATATGTAGTAAATATAAATAGTTAAAAATAATATGTAATATAAATTCTTGGCAAAATTAAAAACGTTGACGTTATCGTCAATGTTTTTAATTTTGAACTATGAATAAACTTTCATTTTAACCGACTTGATGATGATGAGGAGGTTTTCAATTCGTCTGTTTTTTTTTTTTTTTTTGTGTGTATGTTACGCGATTTCTCCGTCAATAGTGAACGGATCCAAATGATTCTTTTTTTAATAGGTAGGATATGTTTCCGAGGTGGTCCCATTTTAATTTTATCGAGATCTGATAAGTATCTCCAGAGATATGGAGATAAATACCTCAAACATAAGAGAATGTACTGGTTTTAGTAAAAGAGTCCCAAGAAGATTATACACAATGGAGGTTGCTATTGGATATACTTTTGAAGACTAAAAAATATGACCTTGAATAATGTTTTTACATCTTTCTTCTCGTTGATTTTGGTTTTTGACAGATATTCTTACGGTAACTGTGAGCGAGATAGAAATAAAGGTGGGGATAATTTTATTTTTTTATTTTTTTTATATCTTATAGGCTAGCGTTTGACCACTATCTCACCTGTTGCTAAGTGATGATGCGGTCGAAGATAGAGAAGTGGACTAGAATGGGAACTGGGTCTCAAGGATAGCTGCCGGAACACATTAGATGTTTGGCGACAGATTTTCTAACTTGAGGGTGGTAGCTGGCCAGGCGGACACTAGATATGTCCTACCACCATGCGGGGGTTCTTGTATGCATCTACTACTTATTAGACTTGGCTGGCACCGACTTCAAATAGATAAGTGGGTAGCGCATATAATAATTTTATGTAATTTATTTTTCGCTTTTGAGTGCCTGTTTGTGATTATGAAGTCGGTTTTATTTTTTTTGAAAAATAACTTATCAACGTTATCGTTGAAAAGAAATTTTATTTAGGGCAAGCCCAAGCCTGCAAAATCTGAGATACATTTCCAACGAGCATTGCTATTTAATAACAGTAGGTAGGAATCTTGGCACTTCACCGTCTTTTCTCTCTTATCACAGATAAGAAAACCTAGGATGGGAAAAACGAAAGTTTTTTTTATTTTGTCAATGCTTTAACGTAAAAAATAAATGATATGTTGAAACTTTGTTGTACGCCTGTGGGCCACTCAGGTGAAACAGCCGTCGCGGACGAATACCACCTGGGAAGGACACTATTTGAAACAAAAAAAGAATTTTCCAAATCGGTTCAGGCATCTTTGAGTAATCGGAGAACATACATAAAAAAATATATACGGCCACACCGCTGCGATCTGCGGCGTAGCGTATTTGTACCCATTGGTTTTAACCAAACGCGATCAGCCCTGAATAACGCCCCCGACAGCGACAGAACGCGCGATTGACAACGCGGCCGCCACCGCAGATCGTAGCTGTAGTACCGTAGTACCTTTAAGCTGAAAGAGAAGAAGAAAACTTACCAAGGCAATCATCCTAGCTGTATAATATATCGGAGTAGAGTACAGTCCTGCCTTCAGCTCCCTATTGAAGAGAGGGAACTCTTCGGGGAACATGTGTAGAACTGAGTACATCGGAGTGAAGGAGTTCTCAGCGATGATGATAAACAGGGCTCCTTGTACGTCTTGGATGCCGGCTTGGGTGAGACGGGCGGTACCGATAAAGCAGAGACCTGCCGTTAATGCTATAGCCTGGAATAAACAGACTTTTATTAAACATATTTTTGAGATATTTAATTAAATTCTATTATATTGACGAGAATGTAGTGAGGTTACATTTTTGTAGATACATAGAAACACTTTATTGAACACTTTATTAAACATACAGAGGAATAGTTAACAACAAATATAATAGTGTAATAATAGGCGGTCTTATCGCTAAAAGCAGTAAGTAGTAGAACGCTCTTTTTGTAGTGATAGGACTTCTGCTAGTCTGCTTATTACGGTACCACCACTTTGCCAATGAATTCAGCCGTGAAATAGGAATGTTTGTTTTGAATGGCAATGCGTCCAATAAAATTACAAAGCTTCCGGACTTAACATATTTATGTTTTGAGGTAAGAGGCGCAGTGCAGCAACATCATAGTGACATTGCAAATATTGGCTATCCAGAATTTTGCATATCGCTGTATCTGTAATAGGTAGACGTCATCGCTTACCATCACGCGAGCCTCGTGCTTGTCCTGTTCCCTCTTATCATAAAATAAAGGGTATAGATAAAATATTTTTAGGGTTCCGTACCCAAAGAGTACCAAAGGAACCCTATTACTGAGACTTCGCTGTCCCTCCGTCCGTCCGTCTGTCACCCCGCCTTTCACAGGGCTGGATCTGCTTAACCGTTATAGGTATAGTATATAATAACTTGTAATTTTCACGAAGTAGTAATAATATGGGAGATTAATAACAAATACTAATAATAAAATAAAATAATTATGGGGGCCCCTATACAACAAACATGTTATTTCGGCGTTATTTGCTTAAAATTATGAACCATAATAGATAGAGACTTTAAATCTTCACAAAGTATGTATAAAGGTACGGACACACCGCGGCGTCCTGATCTGCGATCAGAAAATAATTGAAATGTACTGAGATCGCGCCCGCAGCTTAACTGTAGCAGCTATAACAATAAATACTAATAAACTGGCCAAGTGCAAGTCGGACTCGCACTAGTGGGGTTCCGTACCACACTACAGTATTTTATAACATCGAGCAAAAAATACCACTATCATTTTTCGCCAGCAAAAAATAATAATAAATAAACATTTTATTTTTTATAACGCCATCTAACGTCTAACAAAGGAGTTAGAGATCGACATTTCAATATAACGCCATCTGTTAAGGCTTCAGCTAAGATTAATGGAAAATTTGAAAAGGATGGAAGGGTACTCACATGCAGCTCTCGTTTGATACACGCACATTAGTAAATATCCTGTTATGATTTAATGTGTTTTGAATAGTTAAGATGATAACACAGCACTTGACGGGGAATTCTCACTGCGGAAACTTTTATGCACACAAAATTATGTTTTTTACATTTTCATTGCTGTAGATTGATTTCGCGACTCCATGGCGACTGGCGGCGATTGTAGGATGCGCCGGCCAATCAGTGCGCAGGAGCATTTTGCCGCGAGTTTTAAATGCGGAGTTGGATAATGGTAGTGGAGGGACGTTGGCGGGAATAAGGAAAGTGGACTGTAAACTAAAGCCTGAACATATCCCCCCACATGAAATCATCATGGATTTCACAAGGTTAAATGAGGGTTCGTGACCCTGCTACTAAGATACTACTCGGATTCATAAGGTCATTGGTATTAGATAAATAGGTGTGATAAGTTGCATAATAAATTACATATGTGAACAATTTAGAAGTGTAAGTTAATGTTAATGTATATATAAATATTTAAAGTTAAATGCTAAGAATATTGTTTTTTAAGTTAAGAATAAGTTTAAGGTCTGCTAATTATGAAGATAAATGCTGCTCTTCGATCGGAAGAGGACAGATTTTGACCGCTGGTCGCACTAGCAAGCCTTTAGCAGTTTTGACAGTCACAACGCGGATGATGTTGTCTTTTCCGGGATGCAACTTTACGATACGACCTAGACGCCATTCGTTAGGAGGTAAGTTTGGTTCAATAATGGTTACAAGATCGTCCAATTTAGGTTGTCGGTTATCTGACTTGAACCATTTTACGCGTTGTTGGAGAGTATGAAGGTAGTCCCTTTGCCAAGTACGCCAGAAACTTTGAGTAAGTCTCTGTATAAGCTGCCAGCGAGAACGCAGACATACATTCTCATCGTGTACTGGTTCAGGTAAGGAAACTAACGGGCGGCCAATCAGAAAATGCCCAGCAGTGAGAGCGTCAACTTCACGGGGATCGGATGAAAGCTCCACCAAAGGTCTGGAGTTTAACATCGCTTCGATTTTAGTAAGAACAGTATAGAATTCTTCGTAAGTAAGGGTCTGAGCTCCTATGACTCGCCTAAGGTGATACTTAGTAGAACGAATACTGCGTTCGAAAATACCGCCAAAGTGTGCTCCCGAAGCGGGATTAATTTTCCAGGTTATGCCTCGAGACGCGAGCTGCTGAGAGATTGAGTCGCTTTCTTTATCTAGCATTTCTGAAACTTCTGATAGATAGCGCTTAGCACCGATGAAGTTGGTTCCACCGTCGGTAACAACTAATTGGCAAAGACCCCTCCGTGATATGAAACGGTCGAAAGCTGCGATAAAAGCTTCTGTGGTCAACTCGGTGACCAGCTCGAGATGAATTGCCTTAGTTGAGTGACAAACGATAAGACATAGATATGCCTTATAAGATCGTGCATTACGACGCCTACTTTCTTTTATCATCACCGGCCCTCCAAAATCAATTCCAATTTTCTGGAAACATTGTGGTGTTACACGAGATGAAGGTAGATCACCCATCAATGGTTGCAGATGAGTAGGTGCTGTTTTGAAGCAAGTGACGCATTTAGATAGTCGCGATCTAATAAGGTTACGTAGGCCGAGAATCCAAAATCGACGTTGGATTAATGACTGCAGAAGACGCGGTCCACAGTGAAGGTAAGTTGCATGAAAATGATCGATAAGGAGTTGACACAGCCGAGATGATTTTGGTAAAAGATAAGGATGTTTGACACTATCAGGTAAGTCGGATTGCCCTAGTCGTCCACCCACACGAATAATACCAAGCGAATCTACAAACGGCGAGAGCTTAGAGATGTGTCTCGGAAGAGATTTTTTGGTTGAAACTAAAGGTGGGATTTCTTTAAGTTGTTGCTGTTGAACATATTTCACTAAAGAATTGACTGACCGATCGAGTTCGGTGGAGGTGAGAAAAGGCGATAACTTACGCTCCGAGCGTTTACGTTTAGCGTTATCTATGAAACGGTAGATCCACGCTACTACTCTCTGCACGCGCGAAAAACTGGAGGAGCGTTCCAGCTGAGTTTGTAACACATCAGCATCTTGTGTAGTGAGGTAAACGTTACACAACTGTGATGACGATTTCAGTTCTGGAAGGTTTTCCTGCCCTTTGACTGCTGATACAGGCCAGTCGTCAGGTGCATCGGTCAGCCACTGGGGACCTGACCACCAGCTTTCACAGGTAGCTAGCTGAGAGCATGGTAGACCACGACTACATAGATCAGCCGGGTTATCATGTGTGGACACGTGACGCCACACAAACTGTGCGGACGCATCGATTATTTGAACTACACGATGCGCTACAAATGTTTTTAATTTGTGCGGTTCAGTGTTCAGCCACGACAGCACCGTCGAACTATCAGTGAAAAGATAGCATTGAGATAAGTTTAGGTTTTTGCTAAGCAAGGAGTAAATTCTACTAGCGACTTTTGCTAGTAAAACCGCGCCGCAAAGTTCCAAACGGTTGACAGTGAGGACCTTTAACGGGGCTACCTTGGACTTAGCTATCAGAAGATGGACATTGACCTGGTCATCAGTGTCAGCACGGAGATAGACTGAACAGCCGAAAGCCTTGGTCGATCCGTCACAATAGCCGATAATAGAAAATGTCTTGCCTTGATGAGGGATGACATGACGCGGTATGTTGATGAAATTTAAATCATTTAGGTCCGAGATAAATTCTCGCCAGTCTTGAGATAAGTCTCTGGGAATCGGTTCGTCCCAAGAGAGATGTGAACGCCACAAATCTTGAAGGAGTAATTTTGCCTTGAGAATGACAGGTGTGAGCCAGCCGAGAGGGTCGAAGATGCGAGCAACGTTAGATAAGATAGAACGCTTCGTATGTTCAGTGTCGACGATCGGAGAATGTGAGTACGTGAAACTATCCTCCTTCGGATCATATTGGACTCCTAAGATTTTTAGCATATTTTTATCGTCTTGTTCTGAAAATTGTTTTGGAGATTGGCAGTGATCTACTGGCAAGGTTTGCAAAAAGGAGGTGGAGTTGCTGCTCCATTTTCGCAGCTCAAGTTGAGCGTGGCCGAGAAGTTTGATAAGCTCGTCTTTAAGTTTGATTGCGGCTTCAACAGAGGGCGCACCTGTCGTAACATCATCCATAAATGTCTCATGACGAACTGCTTCAGCAGCGCGGGGATACTCATCGCCGTGATCAGCCGCTAGTTGATGGAGAGTGCGAATCGCAAGGTAAGGTGAACTCGATACTCCGTACGTCACGGTGGAGAGTTCGTATTCCGTTACCGGGTCACTAGGGGACTCACGCCACAGTACGTGCTGATAGCAGCGATCCTCTGGTCGAATTAAAATTTGACGATACATTTTGGATATGTCACAGGTAAACACTACTCTGTGCAGTCTGAAGTTGGTTATGATATCTATGATATCAACTTGAAGCTTAGGGCCAGCGTACACTACGTCGTTGAGAGATAAACCATTAGTAGTCTTGCAGCTTGCGTCAAAAACCACTCGCAGCTTAGTTGTTGTGCTTTCTGGTCGGATGATGCAATGATGCGGGATAAGATAACGCTTTTGCGGTTGTGGATGAGACTGAGATGGATATATCGGTTGCATGTGACCGAGACTTTCGTACTCTTGCATAAAGTTTGTGTAATCGGTTTTAAGGTGAGGTTGTCTGTTGAGCTTCTTCTCGAGGTTATTTAACCGAGACAAAGAAGTGGGATACGATTCGCCTAATGTGCACTCGCGGTCCTTTAGAAGGATAGGTACGACGTAACGTCCGTTAGATTCGCGGGAGGTAAGATCGGCGTACATAGTCTCACAGATGTCATCTTCGGGCTTAGTAATACGCGCGCGCGGTGGCTCCTCGACTTCCCAGAATAGTCTGACCTGCTCGTCGAGTGTGCGCGAAGCAGCTAACAGTGACGAGACAACGGGTGGCGGTGATACGTCGATGTCAACGGCGCCGGTGAGTATCCAGCCGAATACGCTGTGCAAGGCGGTAGGTAAACCGGGACCTAGCTTAACGCGTTGACCGTCATAGATTTCTGAAAAAAGTTCTGCTCCGATTAAAAGATCTATCGGTCCGGGCCGGTCGAAGTCGCGGTCGGCGAGAACAAAATGTTGACATAGACTCCGGACGACTGACGGCACTTGAACGCTAGGCATCTGCGAGGTAATGTTGTCTAGAACGATAGGTTTTAGCTTGTATAGCGGGTCGTTGTTATCGAGGGGTTGCAAAACGCACTGTGTGACTCCCCTGACTTGAAACACAGTGTTCTGACCAAGTCCAGCTACCGTAAGATTGCAGCGATGGAGCTTGAGGCCTAAATTCCGTGCGCAGGCAGTAGTTATGAATGAGTCTTGCGCGCCGCTATCAATAAGAGCGCGCACGGTGCGCTGCGTGCCGGCAACGGTATTACAAACGCGCAGCTGACACGTCCCTAGTAGCACTATGCTGCGGCTCGATCCTAAATGCGCGCTAGTGCTCGCTTGAGTGATGTCACTCGAGTTCACTCGGGGGCTCTCAAAGTGCAACAACGAATGATGACGTAATCCGCACATTGAACAAGTTACCTTTGATATGCACTTGTCTATGACATGGTTGTTACGTAGACAGTTAGTACACAATTGTTTATTTTTTACTAAGTCAAGTTTAGCACGAGAGTCTAACGATTGAAAGGTAGGGCACCGATATATGGAGTGCACCTCGCCGCAACACAAACATTTGAATGTTGGCGGGCTAGATTCAGTAAGATAAGATGAGCGGTTTGATCCGCCGCTAGATTGCCGATTATTTGGCTGAGATTTCTTTCCGTCGAAAGTCCGCGAAGGATTGTTTTTCCCGTCAAAGGTCCGGGATGAGATAGGATTTGGAGATCGTTGTGTAGTTTCTAAGATCTTTACGTAGTCTTGAAGAAACTTGAGAAGATCACTAAAGGTAGGTATTTGTGTGCTGTTTTGAGTTTCGAACCGCATGCGAGTATCCGCATCGAGCGATCGCGAGGCTAAATGGAATAAGATATATTCACCTAAATTCTCAATATTTATAGCTTCGAGGGCGTGACTCGATTCATAAAACACGTTGGTGAGATTCTGTAACTCCCTATAATTACCCGCCCTTACTAAGGGATAATTAACAATTTTCTCTAAGTAGGTAACGGCTAAGATTCGTTTGTTCTGATAACGTTCGACTAATGCAGCGTAAACAATCTGATAATTATTCGCGGTAACCGGAATTCCTTTCACTAATGACAGCGCAGGACCGGATAAACACGAGATGAGATAATGATATTTTTCTATATCGGATAATGTATTGTTTTCATGGATCAGTGCTTTAAACGTATCGAAAAATACTTGAAAATCTTCGGTGCTACCATTAAAGTGGGGTAATTGTAGTTGAGGAAGTCGCACATTCACTGAAGGTTGATGTGACGACGAACAATTAAGTGCCCCGGCGGCTTTGACGCCCGCGCTGGAGGCATCTGATAACTGGTCGGCCGCACTTATAACCGTGTAATACAACTCATCGAACGCACTAATAGCCGACAGATCGACTTCCGAATCAGGTTTCAGTTCTAATATCAATTCATTTATTTGTTCAGAAAGCTTCATGTATTCTTCGCGAATTGAATGTATGCGCTTATATCTAGATTTAAACGACGATTCCTTTGAACGATCTTGAATCATCTCCCGTGATAGATCGTACAGAATTTGAATGTCCCGGAACACATATTCGCGTTGAGACCGCAACAATCTAAGTTTATTTTTCTCCATACTCATAAGATAGATAAAGATAACAGTAAAGTAAGTTAACTGCGAGACCGGTCGGTCGATCGCTAAATGAGTTGAAGGTAGATACAACTTGATATGATTGTTACGAGTTTATTCTGTAAATACTGTGATTAAGATTGTTTAATTTAGTTATAAGTGTAGTTAGAGACGATTATTATGTGTATTAGATGTTTATATATGTGAGTTATAACGATATTTTGTTTAAAATTACTAGAAAATAAAAGATGACGCAATTTTGAATAGGAAACCAAGTTAACTTGACATATGAAACCGAGTAGCCTGTATGTAAAACCGGGCCAACTTAAGTTGGCTGCTTGTTGTTTTTGCCGGTTTTTCTATCAGATTTTCTAATGAAATTTAATAAAGAATTTGACGATAATTCCATAGGAATTCGCGCTCTGATAGGACCACAAAAAAGGGGATGTTAAGGCTTCAGCTAAGATTAATGGAAAATTTGAAAAGGATGGAAGGGTACTCACATGCAGCTCTCGTTTGATACACGCACATTAGTAAATATCCTGTTATGATTTAATGTGTTTTGAATAGTTAAGATGATAACACAGCACTTGACGGGGAATTCTCACTGCGGAAACTTTTATGCACACAAAATTATGTTTTTTACATTTTCATTGCTGTAGATTGATTTCGCGACTCCATGGCGACTGGCGGCGATTGTAGGATGCGCCGGCCAATCAGTGCGCAGGAGCATTTTGCCGCGAGTTTTAAATGCGGAGTTGGATAATGGTAGTGGAGGGACGTTGGCGGGAATAAGGAAAGTGGACTGTAAACTAAAGCCTGAACACCATCTATGGGACGTTTACCTAACTAAAAGTTCATAGATGGCGTGAAATGCCGAAAAAAACACGTTTCTTGTATGGGGATACTTATTACTTATTCCTCTATTATTTTTAACTTTAGTCTGTTTTTAGTACATGTTTTTATAGCGGCTACAGTAATACATAATCTGTGAAAATTTCAACTGTCTAACTATGACGGTTAATGAGCTATAGCCTGGTGACAGACGGACAGACAGACAGACAGACAGACAGACAGACGGACAGTGGAGTCTTAGTAATAGGGTCCCGTTTTACCCTTTGGGTACGGAACCCTAGAAAACCGGCCTATATAGTAAGTATACGAAATTGTAATAGTAGTAGTAATAGGTTAAAAACTGACTGGAGGCAAAAGGCTTAAAAACTCAGACGTCAGTTTGTATTGGGTTTAATAGAACTTGCTAAAGTAGATTAGTATTCGTTTGGTTTGAATACATGTAAAATTATTTATTAATATTTTATGCAAATTTAATAGCTATCGCCTCGATTAAGTTAAAATATTATTATAATAATAATAATGATACAAATAATATAAAGGCGACAGTTTGTGAGTGTGTTACTAGGTTTGTTACTTCTTCACGCTAAAACTACTGAACTGATTGAGCTGATATTTGGTATGTAGATAGCCTAAGCCCTGGAATAACATATAGGGTTTTGTTATGACATTCCCACATGGACGATGTCTACACGGGTAACATCGCAGGGCATAGCTAGTCGTACATATTATATCGATCAATCTGAAGGAACGTGCACACCCGTCAGTCACGTTTTCGTCACGTGTCTGTTCTGGGATCCCCGCCATAACTACTAAAATAAGAATAATATAATCTTCGTACTACCATCCTCGACCGAATCATCACATACCAACAGGTGAGATGGTGGTCAAATGTTGGCCTATATGATACAAATAAAGTAATACTTACTAATTTCTGCAGGATGCGCAGTAATTGAACCCGCGGGTCTCTGAGTATGATGAGCATGTAGCGGTAGACGAGCCAGGCTATCTTTATGATGAACGATGTCGATTGAAATGAATCACGGTTCTGTCTTTTCGTATCCTGAAACAATAAAATTACTTTAAAAACTTATTAAGATCGTTTAAAAAACTAAAAGAACCGACTTCAAACGTCGCTCTAGCACATGAGTAAAGACCTTTGTGTGTGTTCTTTCATGTGGCTCTATGCAAAGTAGGCAGTAGACGCAGTAACTATTATATAATCTTTGCCGGTAGTAAGTACGTCGTCAAGGTATGTAAATGTTTCGTAATACAATGTTGATATATTAAACACGGCTCAACCGATTTCGTTAAAATTTAAATGGGACCACCTGGGAAGGGTACCTATTGAAACAAAAAAAATAATTTTCCAAATCGGTTGACGCATCTTCGAGTAATCGGTGAACATACATTAAAAAAAAAGTTTCCGAAGAATTGAGAACCTGCTCCTTTTTTGTGAAGTCGGTTAAAAAGAAAACAGATTTCACATGCCGCGCAATGATATTTTAGTATGTGTTTGAAGTGTTTTACTGCATGTTTGGATAATTTTATAAAATAAAATAAAAATTCTTTATTTAAGTCTACAAATTGGTGTTGGTACATAGCAATAGAGTTACAGTTTATATTTTCAATGCAGTATGGATAGTACTTTAGCTCACCTCTGTACCCAGCACTAGGTCTCCTAGGAGCCTGTATTGTGGGTTACAGGGTCCTCTGGTCCTTGGCCATTTGCAAATGTTTGTTACAATATATTATAGGATATTTATTAGACTACTCCCCGGTTACCATTCTAGATCTACCATCCTCAACCGCATCGTCACTTGACATCAGGTTAAAGTATAAGATCTAAAAAACCTTATGTTAACAGAACCATCTGATTTTGTATGTTTTTTAGGGTTTCGTACCTCAAAAGGTAAAAAAGAAACCCTTATAAGATCACTCTCTTGTCGGTATGTCCGTCTGTCTCTCCGTGTGTCTCCACCGATTTTCTCAGGAATGGGTGGACCTAGCGCAACTCTAGCAAGTTAAAATGTACACCAAATACTGATGTCTATAGTCCCTATTAGGTGTATAAAATTCAAGATCCTGAGTCAACACGATAAAAAGATATGGGCATTAGATTTTCGCGAAAACTTGTTAGTACTAAAATTTACCTTAATTTTCAACTTTTTTTAATTTTCGGATTTTTGCGAAGAAAAAAGTTGGCACTGAAACCTCGGTGGGCGAGTCCAACTCGACTTGGCCGGCTTTTTTGGATTGATTATTAGATATCTCACTGTATATAAAACATTTATTATAATATAGCTGGGAGCTTCAAATGGGCTGAAAAATTATCATTTTAATTTTATATCCTATACAGGGTGTCGGGTTTCATATGGTTCAAACTAAAACCAAGAGAACCCAGAGAAACCCCATGTATGTTCCGCGAAAAACTATAGTTTTCGAGAAAATTGCGATTTACTTGTTTTTGAGTTAATCCCCGAAATGTAGCAATTTATTTAAAATTTCTTCCAAACTGTAAAGGCTAGAGTTTTTTTGCGGGACTATGACAATGAATTGGCCTAAAAATTAAGGAAAACTACACTATTTTTTATTTAGACTTATTTTTTTCTGAGAATAAAACTATCACATTTTTTTATTTAGACGATATTTGAACTTTTACTTTGGGCAAGCTTTTTTCCAAAAAAAAAAACACAGAATAAAAAAAGTAACAAGTCATTTCAAAATCTTGTCTGTTTTATGGACCTGCTGTTTGCCAAATTTCATACGGCTACAAGAAGAGATTCAGGTCTAAAAACATAATTAACGAAATGGAAAGGATTTCAATACTCAAATTATTTCTTCTGAAATACACTGTGATAATCTCTTTTTTACAGAATTAACTCATATGAAGGAAATAAGTAGTAATAAAAGCCCAAAATCTTTGAATTAAGGAACTGTAAGAGTAAAAATTGAGGTTGTATGTTGAAAAATATCGACAATTTACCTAGCCTATCTTTTGTCATTTTTATTATAAAAATTCAAAGTTACACCTATGCACATGCGATATCGCTTAATAAAGTTTATTTTTAGAAGATAAAAGGAGTGATCACTTTTAGTTTTCTTTTTCTATGATTATTTTAATTTAGTGTTTAATTTACGTAATAGGCAAGCGTATGACCACTATCTCACTTGATGATAAGTGATGATGTGGTGTTCGACCATGATACTCGCTTTCTTAGACGATACTTTTACACTCGCGAGCTTGGGTTGTTCTCCCATATAAAAATCAAATAATTTGAGGTCAGGCATCTTGATGGCCAGAGACAGATCCATCGCGCCGGATACATCAACTTGTGTAAGTGTCACCCTAAAGATTTCACTTCTCCAACGAAATGAATACGAATAAATATCAAGTTTAACTAAGAGATGCACACAAGAAGAAAAGTAAAGACAATGACTTCTTCCATTATATCAGAAGAAACTTCATAAAGCGTTATCGTATGTGCCATAATGTGCATTGCTGCAAAGGGTCACTTTGCTCTTGCATTGCTGTAAAGGGACAGCTTGAACTTTTATTACAAATTTGAGCAGAATATTAGGAAAATTGTCGTTTTTTTTAACATAAAATCTTTTTATTCAAAGATATTGGGCTTTTATTATAATTTCTTCTCTTTATTTGAGTTATTTTTGTAAAAAAGAGATTACCACAGGGTTTTCAGAAGAAATAATTTGAAAATTGAAATCCTTTCTATTTCGTTAATTAGGTTTTTAGACCTGAACCTCTTGATGTAGCCGTATAAAATTTGGCAAGCAGTAGGTCCATAAAACAGACAAGATTATGAAATTGGTTGTAACATTTTTTATTCCGTGTTTTTTTGGAAAAAAAGCCTGCCCAAAGTAAAAGTTCAAATATCGTCTAAATTAAAAAACGTGCTGTCTTATTTTTTTTCTGACGCGTATATACACGCGTTAGAAGTTATACTTCTGTGGCGTATCGAAAAAAAAAACTAAAATGCAGTAGTGATTAACGATAAATATTGAAATTAATCAAAAAGATTTTATTTAAATAAAAAAGGTTTTATTAACGTAAAAATATGACGTTAAATATGACATATACAACTTGAACATAGTCATGCCACCTAGAACTAACTTCACGGTGTAGAATGTGCGCGCGCATCGTACCACCTAGAACTAACTTCACGATGTTAAATTTAGGTGTCGGTGTGCGCGCGCATCGTAAAAATTCACTCTCATCATTTTTCTCTATCGCGCCAAAAGAAGTATAACTTCAAAATTGTAGTTTTACCTGAAAGACCTATTCATTGTTCATAGTCCCACAAAAAATCTAGGGCTCTAGCATTTATAGTTTGAGAGAAAATTTAAATAATTTGCAACATTTCGGGGACTAACTCAAAAACAAGTAAAACGCAATTTTCTCGGAAACTATAGATTTTCGCGGAACATACATGGGGGGTTCTTTGGGTAGCCCTTGGAGTCCTCTGTCGACGGTTTTCGTTTGGACCATATGAAACCCGACACCCTGTATATATAAATAAATTCCGCCTACCTACCATCAAACGGGCCGTCAGCTTGCTTACCGCCTTACATTATAAACAAAAATACAGTCACAATCAATCAATGCAAAAAAAATGGGTCAAAATAAAAGCTATTTGATTGGCTCATAATGGTCTTAAACTAATTTAAAGCTTCGCATTTTTATAAATGTGTATATACGTTATTTAATTATAATCAGGGCAGCTACCTTCTTCATCTAATTTACATATTTTTGGCGTTCGACAGTTCAAATAAGTACCTGAATCTAGTTTTGACTAAAACAATCCAGTTTTCAAAATATTCCAGATTAATCCGCTTTATTTTAGAGTCGGATCGAGATAGAAATAAAAACTACAATAAAACATGTTGATTAAGTGGTCTCGATTGAAAAACAAAAACTGCAATGGATTGCAGTTTTTGTTTTTCAATCGAGACCAGGTTTTGTTTTTTGTAAAGGCTTTAAGCAGTGATTTTATATAAGTAATCAGTGTCATATTTCACTAAGGGCCAGTTTGATCGCTTTCTGATAAGCCTCTCAGGGCTGGCCTGGTCAAGCCTGTCTGGCTAATATTTGACAAATGTTACAATCATTTAAAAAAAATATATTAACTTAAATAATTCAAATCATATTCTTATGTTGTGTCAATAAACCATTAGTTTGTGCCATAGAAATATGAATAACTAGCAGCCCGCCCCGGCTTCGCACGGGTGGAACATATATGCCTACAAAATTTGCATCAGTTTGTTGCATCGAATATAAAATATTAACATATTTAACAATCATCGTCATATTTCATCCAATTTACACAAAACCTTAACGAATTATGCACCTAAACCTTCCTCATAAACACTCTGGCTATTGGTGAAAACCGCATGATAATCCGTTTAGTAGCTATTGAGATTATTGCGAACAGACAGACAGACGCAGTGATGGACTTTGTTTTATAATACTTACGTAGTGATATTGGACGGCCCTTTGGCGTAAAGGATAGTTACCCTGATTCTGACCCGACGGTCGTTGGTTCTAATCCTAGCTATATACCTACCAATGAAAGTTTTATGTGCATTCATGAATCATGAGTTTTCGTACAGTGGTAGTGGGATCATTAAATCTACCAAAAAGTAGCTTACCACCAAGGAGAACATCTGCCGCCGTAACCTTACGGCATTCCCCGACGCAAAATGTAGGGGTAATATACGTTTAACGTGTGTATCTGTCTGTGTGTCTGTCTGTAGCATCTTAGCACCTTACCGGATGAACCGATTTTGTTTTTATTATTGATAGTTTTTTTTGTTTGATAGATGTCCTCATCGAGAGTTTTCTTAGCTTTGATTCATGAAAATTCGTTCAATCGTTATAAAACTATGAGCTTTTTTCTAGTTAATTGCGCTATGAAATCAACTTTCATAGGTCTAATCAATTCGAAAATCTTCTTCTTCAACGATATTATAAGAAGATGGAAGCATTGACCTGATGCTGGGACATCTCCTGGACTCTACAGAATACTCAAATCCTAACCAACTTACAGCTCAGATTTTAAATGTCGTGTTTAGAGTCATTGGAATGCTTTTAATGAAAAGATTATACATAGATCAGTCGGGGTGGTTTAAAATATTATATTATTATATATATATATATAAATGAATATTATTTTATACAATAGATCATATTATTAGATAGATAGATAGATAAACTCTTTATTGACCACTTATAAAAAACAGAAACACATTAAAACTAAACAATTTAAATCTAACAGCGTCAATGGGCGGTCTTATCGCTTTAAGCGATTTCTTCCAGACAACCATGCAAGGAAAGGATTACAATCACGAAGGCGGTGGGTTATATTATTATTGGTGATTATTATACTATATTGACTTCAAATTGATTGTGATCGGTGGAGATCTACAGCATAGCTAAGCTTATAATAATATTTTCGTAGTAACTATGACCTAATCTGTGGTTTAACTGCAAATATTTTATTAATTTTGCGATGCGTGTATGTGAAACTCGTGATATCTTCTAGAGTTTTCATTTGAATTATATACTGTAAAGGACAATTTTAATCTTTAATATGTGGCCAAGCTAATTAACGTAATTATTTGGATAAGGATTAATACTATATACTTGAAAATAGCCTTGGAATTTATGTAATATTTTTTAACAAACATTTTAAGATTGAAATGGTTACTGTGAGTCAACCTTAAGAGAATAACATATGCTGTCGCAGACTTTTTTGTAGGTCTTATTTAGTTGTACAATCCTTCCATAGAAAATATTCTTCTATCTATTTTCAATTAAGCAGCATTCGAAAGAAACGTGTTTTTCGACCGTTTTTTTGCTTACTTAGGTTGCAAATTAGGTCTCCACGAATGTACCTTTGTTTTAAACGTGATAATATATAGCCTATTTTCATTCCGAAAGTCCATTCTATGTATTAGTAAAAGAATTTTTTAAATCGGTTCAGAAGTTTTTGAGCCAAATCATTACAAACATACAAAAATACAAAAATACAATAGTTTTCTCTTTATAATATTATTAGTATTAGTATATTAGTATTAGTATTAGTATAGAAGTATAGATATAGATAAGGTAGATTCATATTTCTCTGGTTTGTGCTAGCATATGTCAGACAACTTTTAAAAATTACCCGGTCAACAACTTAACTTAATTATTTTTTTTATTAAAGTTAAAAACAATAGTTAGTTCTTTACTTACTTCATCTTCATTATCCATCAAATGGAATTCCAACTGTATTTCCATATCCAGTTCTTTAGCAGCGTCGCTGACAGCGAATTGGTCGCAGATGCTCTTCACCGCCTGGCGTGATGCTGCTTCCGATCCTGGCGTCTGAGCCAGCACTTTGATGAAGTAGTCGGTAGGATTGTACATGATAGGGCATTCGTAGCCTTGCCTGAAATAAGAAGACGCCATTCAATTAACTGTTTTTTACAATGCGGCAAAACAGAAACTTTAAATATTGAATGGAAGATATTTGCTCTTATTTTTTTTTTTTACTTTCAAATAATTTATTTAATAATATACATTTTGGAGATAAAAATAAAAGTCTAAACTAAACGAAAATTAAGGGATGTCCGTGTGGTAAAGTGCCAAGAACGCGGGTTGCATTCCCACGTTGAATCGCTAAAGAAATTCTTTGCGCTAGGAATGAGCCAGCACTTTTGTCACCGGTGGCATGGACAAGGCGTGAAGCAATTTTTTTTTAGGAAGGTTTAGGTGCTCGGACCCATATTTGCTCTTATATATTTGCTATAAATCGCCTGTACCAAACAATACATGTACGTACCTCCTGAAACGTTATTCAATTAATGCTTATATTTAGCGCTAAATTTGCGAATGTCCGACGGAATAGTTAATTGAACTTAATCTTTTAAATTGATCTACCATTTTCTAATATAATAATGTTTCAAGCTACTTATAAGTAGTTTTTCAAAAAAATCAGCTGCGTACCTAGTTATTAAACTTGACATTTGATAGATCAAAATGATTATTCATTTATTCAGAAATTAGACAAATATATTAAGTATATTATATCATAATCAACTTGTTTATTGCAAGGTTACGAGTCTATGCATTTTTATATTTTTTTATTGACTCGATCTATCTCTTCCTGCCTACCGTTTCGCAAATTGTCGATATCGAGGTCAATGTAGTTTTTCTTTGTCTTCCGATTCATATTGCTGCCTAAAAATATGATAAAATTGAATAAAAATTCGTCATCATCATCATCCGTGTATCTCTGTCCACTGTTGGACATAGGCCTTACCTATGGCACGCCACTAAACTCGAATAATAATAATGGTAACGTAATTATGTCACAGAACAGATAATTATGTGGCACTTTGTTTGTCGTATTTATATAAGATTATTTATTAGTCATGAATTATCATCTAAATTAGCCTGTATATCAGTGGTTCCCAACCAGTGATCCACGGACCACCGGTGGTCCGCAAGAACTTAAATATGGTCCGCAAAAGATTTCAAACAGAGGAAACAATAATTGTGCTCTATAAAATGAGTAATATTAGCCCCCCAATTCAAGAATTTGTACAGAAGATGCCAGTATTCTCAGCCTGTCCCAGTTCCCACTGCAGTGCAAAGGTCTCTTCTAAAAGAAAATAAATTAGGTATATTAAAAATTAGATTGATACATTTTATATTTAAATTTTGTGGTCCCTGCTACTAATAATAAACTTAAACTGGTCCCTGGTCACAAGAAGGTTGGGCACCACTGCTGTATATGGACACGGCTGACCATAGGTTTCTGCCAAGACTAGCCACTGAGGCCGATTTTTAGCTCTTATTTTTTTTCTTTCCAGTCCTTGTTCACCGCTCTGCGTATGTCGTCCACATGATCGCAGGTAGGAGCATATTAAATCAATGTTCCGCCTGACTTGCTTACAAAAAGTAGCTTACCACCATCAAGGAGAAAATCTGCACCACAACCTTACGGTATTCCGGCGTGGGGCTCGATAGGCATAGGTATGTCCGTCTGCCACGTGGGGGCAGTCTTCGGAGGTGGACGGGAATAAACCAGCGAGATAGTGGTCAACGCTTGCGATGTAAAAAAAGTAAAAATTGAGAATCTCCTCCTCTTTGGAATCGGTTGAAAATTATGTTATTTTTCTTTTCTTCAAAAATGATATTCCAATCAAATGGCACATCATTAATATAATCTAGTCTTAAGACTAATAAGTAATTTACATTTGACCTAAACTGCTAGTTATTGTTAAACTCAGAATGTGTCCAATGGCACTTTTCTTATTGTCTCTATTAAGGCGAAGACACTATTGTATTGTGTTCTTTGACAGCAGTGTTCACTAATTTAATGTCACTTCACTACACTAACTCAAAAGGTTTTATCCTATTCAGTCTTCTCACTATGTCCGTGTTGTCGAGAAGCTGGATAGCCTCGACGATGAACTCTACGATGATGATAAAGTCTACGATCGTGAGCTTCGGCATATTTTGAAATTACACTAATAACGTCATCCACTTTAAGGTCCCGATGGAGGTCGTTGTTTTTGAAATACCAAAAATTATGATTGAATTTATAAATGTTTTTTGCAATATTTTGTTCATAGTCAAATAATATTTAATAAAATCTGTCTTTTAACAAAAAGTACGTAGAATTGTTCGGGCAATTCGGCCAGACTCATATAGTCATAAGTCAACTAAAATAAATCTACCAAATTATTGAGCATGCAAACATTTCTTAAATTTATTTTATCCAGACCAATTTTATTCGAATACCTTAGTTTTTTATATGTCTTAGGCAATAAATATTGGAATAAGTTTATTAGTATTCAGATTATGATGATATTTGTATAAAATTATGTATGATAATCACAATATTATGCATTAATAGATACGTCGATGGAAACGGTATAATTAAGATTTAAAATACTTTTAGATATTGAATTGAATTGTAATTACAAATATTTGAATTTAAATGTAGTTCTACGGCTGCAGTTTTTTTTTACTTTATTTTATTAAACAATAATCTAAGATCGTTCAAAAAACTAAAAGAACCGACTCCTCACACGTCGCGCTAGGCCAGTATTTAGTAGCATATTATATATCATTGAGGTATGCAATGCATCGTAATACAAATGTTGATATATTAAAAATGGGTCGACCGATTTCGTTAAAATTTAAATGGAACCACCTAGGAAGGGTAGGTACCATTTGAAACAAAAACAAATTGCAAATCGGTTCAGGCATCTTCGAGTAATCGGTGAACATACATGAAAAAATAATTTAAAAAAGGTTCCGATAAATTGAGAACCGCCTTCTTTTTCGTGAAGTCGGTTAATAAAAAAATCACAAAAAAGATGAATGTCTTTTCTTTTACGTATACGCCAATAAGAACAACCGGCAAGCCCATCTCGAAATTTGATAGGGATTGAAATGAATGAAATGACAGAGATGGAGCTATACAGGCAAATAGCTGTGTCCCGGCATTTAGTACATTTCGTTGATTCAATAATGAACTGTCAAAGTTCGTGATAGGCTTGCGGGTTTTTACACAGATATATAATTGTCTTCAAAATAAAATATTGAGAGCCCTGAAAGAGTGTTTATCTTTTTTTATTCAGGTAAATGGTAACAGGACAAGCACGACGCTCGCCTGATGGTAAGCGATGACGTCTACCTATTACAGATACAGCGTCATGCAAAATTCTGGCAGTCCAAAATTTTGCATGTCACTGCACTGCGCCTGTTACCCTGAGACATAAAGATGTTGAGTCTCACATGCCCTATAATTTCACTGGACATCTTGCCATTTCAACCGAAAAACATTCCTATTTCACGGCTGAAAATTTATTGGCAAAGAGGTGGTACCGCCCCAGGCGGACTAGCAGAAGTCCTACCACTACAAAGACTAGACTGACTAACTGACACAATTAAATTGTAATATAAACATTGTTTAATAATATACCGTTAATATTACAATTTAATATTACATTAGGTTTCAACATAAATGTCTACGAATAAGTTTTTAATAATACGATATACCTAACTCTAAACTCGCTAAAACCTTATGATGTTTCGGCAGCACACAGCCCTAGAAGGTCAGAGTATTCTTGACCTAGCGTGTTTATACCATCTTCGGCCACATCATCGCTTACCATCAGGCGAGATAGTGGTCAAAGGCTAGTCTATAAGATACATTATAAAACAACCAACTTCCATGATCGCAAGTCAATTTCAGTAGCAAGTTTGAGACGTTTATCGTCTTATCTCTGGAGATACTTAACAGATCTCGATAAAAGAATCAGTCAAATCGGTTCTCAATTGACGAATTGAGAACCTACTTCTTTTTGGGAAGTCGGTTGAAAAAGCAACTTAAATTTTTGAAGTCACTGAAAACAAACTATCCAACATCATTGTCAATATAAGTTTCTTTTTCAACATAGCAAGATTCAGTTCAAATATTCCACTGATTCAGGAAGTTCTATTAGGGCCAAGTTGTCAAGATCAGTTAGATGATGGAACACAATTGTATCGGATCCCTATTGGATAATTATAGGCCTAGATGACAACAATGAGGACTGGCTAACGAACATCTGTATGCAGTTGGCCTACTTGTGCATGTCTGATCGAGGTTTCTAGACTTTTGACTAAGTTACATCAGAATTAGAAAATACACTGGGCCAAAATGAAACCAGAAATAGCGATATCTTAAAAAAAAATTAAAGAATGAAGTAGAAATCTACACTAATATTATAAATGCGAAAGTCAGTTTGTACATTTTTTTGTTTGGGACTTCTTTGCGGTCATACGGCTTGAGCTATTTAGCTGACATTTTTAACAGGTACAGCCAGTATTATGGATTAGACTATAGGATACTTTTGACGCAGGCGAAGCCGCGGGGTGCAGCTAGATGAAACATAACTTAAGCGGCAATAGCCCAATGGATAGGGTGTCGGACTGGCGATCGAGAGGTCATGAGTTCGATCCCCACCCCACCCATTGC
Source organism: Cabera pusaria (assembly GCA_954871355.1). Classification (NCBI taxonomy): domain Eukaryota; kingdom Metazoa; phylum Arthropoda; class Insecta; order Lepidoptera; family Geometridae; genus Cabera; species Cabera pusaria. The sequence continues at coordinate 23,859,013 of OX940892.1, forward strand.
ACTATTGACGTGAACCCACTCCAGACACAAGCATTTAGCTTAGTTGGAGGGGTTAACAAAAATACTAGTAAATGTGCAACCCCCATTGCGAGTAATCTTTAAAAAAAAACTTACCCCTCAAAAAAGTTTAACGCTGACGCAGCGGTTCCAGCAAAGGCCACCCTCCCTTCAGCTAAGAGGACCAGTCTATCGAAATGTGCCATCAGCTCCGAAGAAGGCTGGTGAATGGTACATATCACTGTCTTGCCCTGGGCCGCACTGGCTCGCAGTAAAGTTACAAGTTTCTGAGCTGAAGAGGAGTCGAGGCCAGTGGTAGGTTCATCGCAGAATAGTAGTCCGGGATCTGTTAACAGCTGAAAGTGGAAGAAATCATTTAACTCTTTCTGAGTGCTTTTGAGCACAACTAAAGATAACTTTCATTTCAAAGATTGATAATCAGAGCAAAATATACCTAACAGTAATGACACATGGATCTCAAACGTTACATTGAGGCGACTTCGTGTATCAAAACCCACATACATATTCCTCGCCTCGGACGCCTCGTGTAGAGCAGACTTTCAATACTCAAAGAAAAAAAACTCTAGACAAATTCATTAGAAAAGTATTCCGGTTTTAAATTATTAACAACAAATTTTCTGTATATTTTCAACAATTTCAACATAGTTTTAAAGTTTGTAAGACTTAAAGAAACATAATATTTAATTTCAACATAGTCGAATTATTCGGGCTCTAATAATATCGATAACCTAAATTTATATGAAATCCAATCTCAAACTTACCGCTACCTGTATTTTTGATACAAATTCCATCATAAAATACCAATAAGCTAAATTCTCTGAAATCTAAAAAATTCATCATGAAGTCTTACCTCAGTAGCAAACGCGAGTCTCTTCCGTTCTCCTCCAGACAGAGTCTTGAGGCCATCCAATCCCCCGATCCTAGTGAACCTTGCATCGTATAGAACCAGTTGTCTCAGCAGCTGATTCACTCGTCTCCTTCTGGCTAACGCTGAAGTACGTCTGTCCATTCGTAGCCTGGCCTAGAGGAATAAGAAAAATTATGAAGAAAACAAAAAAACCGACTTAAACGCCGCGCGAGTCAGTTTTACTAACAAATATGACATTTTCATCACCACATCTCCAGAGATTTACTTCAGATCTTGATAAAATTAATTAAAGGACCACACCTATGAATAAGTCAAAGTTCTTAATCACAATTGGTTCATTTTCAGTGACTAGTTTTTTTAACCGACTTCACAAAAAAGGAGGAGGTTCTCAATTCGTCTGTATGTTTTTTTTTGTGTGTATGTTACGCGATTTCTCCATAAATTGTGAACGGATTCAAATGATTCTTTTTTTAATAGGTAGGATACGTTTCCGAGGTGGTCCCATTGTAATTTTATCGAGATCTGATTTGTATCTCCAGAGATATGGAGATAAATACCTCAAACATAAGAGAATGTACTGGTTTTAGTAGAAGAGTCCCAAGAAGATTATACTCATTGGAGGTTGCTATTGCATATACCTTTGAAGACTAAAAAATATGACCTTGAATAATGTGTTTACATCTTTCTTCTCGTTGATTTTGGTTTTTGACAGATATTCGTACGGTAACTGTGAGCGAGATAGAAATAAAGGCGGGGATAATTTTATTTTTTTATTTTTTTTATATCTTATAGGCTAGCGTTTGACCACTATCTCACCTGTTGCTAAGTGATGATGCGGTCGAAGATAGAGAAGTGGACTAGAATGGGAACTGGGTCTCAAGGATAGCTGCCGGAACACATTAGATGTTTGTCGACAGATTTTCTAACTTGAGGGTGGTAGCTGGCCAGGCGGATACTAGATATGTCCTACCACCATGCGGGGGTTGCTGGTTTCTTAACGATGTTTTCCTTCACCGGAGGGTCACTGTGAGAAGCGCACATATATTTTTCGATAGAAAAAATCATTTTTGTACGGCGGTTTGAACTCGGTACCACGGCATCAAAGCCGACCGTTCTCCCAATTACGCCACCGGGCCCTCAATAAATAATTATATATTAATAATTATAATAAATAATTATATATAAATACAAATAATTTGTCTTCACAGGAATGTTCTACCGGGCAAAGTCTTGTTAGGGTGCAAACTTTTTTAAACATACCTAATATTTTTTGACATGACATGACGATTGGCGAAAATGGCGACTATTTCAGTCCCGCGACACTGCATACATAATTAAATACCGAATTACTTACTCAGAATTATGAACGTACTTTGTACCAATCAACACTGCATAAAAAAATTATAAGCATAATACCACAGATTATATAATAGTTACTGCGTAAATAATACTTTCCGTTGTTAGGTTGGCTACACAGTGTTTTCATAATTCGGGTATCAACAATATAGGGAAGTGCCTCTTATAACGTAGTAGAGTAATTCAGCACTCTGTTGGCCATATGGCGGCAATTAATGTTAATAATCGCAAAAATAATACTTTTTAATATTAATTTTGGAATACATAGTTGTATTCGTCGTGTCCGTGTTATAAACGTATCTGGAATTATTGTAATATAATAGACAATTAATTATCGTGTGTGTCAGATGCTTTAATTGCACAGGGCCATTTTGGACATTGTCCTTTGATACCTTGATGACATCATTATTACTAGTGAATATTTTCATTTTAGTGCGGCATTTGAAGTCAATTTTTTTAGGGTTCCGAACCCAAAGGGTACCAAATGAACACTTTCTGAGACTTTGTTGACCGTTCGTCCGTCCGTCCGTCCATCCGTCCGTGTGTCTATACATATGTGCGCACTTTACTGATCTGTATCTTCTTAACCGTTATAGGTACATACTTGTAATTTTCAAAAAGTATATATCCGTCAGACACGAAATTTAATAGATGCATGTAATTTAATTAAAACTTGTTTTGCACTAAAAAGGGTAAAATAAGTTATTTTTCAAAAAAAAAAATCCGACTTCATAACCACAAACAGGCACTCAAAAGCGAAAAATAAATTACTTAAAATTATTATAAGCGCTACCCACTTATCTATTTGAAGTCGGTGCCAGCCAAGTCTATTGGATAGTAGATAGATACTATGTATGTAGTAGTAGTTAGTAGGTACATGTAGGTTAGTAAGTAGGTAGATACATGTAGGTATTATCTATCTACTACCTATTAGACTTGGCTGGCACCAACTTCAAATAGATAAGTGGGTAGCGCTTATAATAATTTTAAGTAATTTATTTTTCGCTTTTGAGTGCCTGTTTGTGGTTATGAAGTCGGTTTTATTTTTTTTGAAAAATAAATTATTTTAATTTCATGTAGGCTAGCGTATGACCACTATCTCACCTGTTGGCAAGGGATGATGCGGTCGTGGTGTTTATCTTCATATCTCTGGAGATACCCATCATATCTCAATAAATTGTATAATGGGACCACCATGACCCATGAAAAATAGAATCATTCGAACCGATACACAAGTATTAATCATAAATTCAATTTTAATAAATAATTAGAAAAACAGGTACAACCTTCTACTTTTTTAACCTACTTCAAGAAAAGGAGGAGGTTTCTCAATTCGACATATATATATATATATTTATGTTTGTTCGCAGATAACTTCGTCGTTTATGAACCGATTTTGATTATTCTTTTTTTCCGCGAACAAACATACATATATATATATATATATATACATATATATATATATATATATATATATATATATATATATATTATAGAAATAGAGATATCCCAAGTGTGATACCAAGGTAATTTTATTGAGGTCTGATAAGTATCTCCAGAGATATTGAGATACACATCTCAAAATTGGTACTGAAAATGAATAGCGCGGTATTGAAGTCGGTTCCTTTTTAGTTTTTAAACTATATTATTGTGGAGCCGGTTAAAAACCACATAGACACATTGAGAACCACCGTAGTCCGTAGGACTATTATGTTTTCTGTGATAAGGTGAGGTACACATATACATACATACACGTTTTATCAGATTGGTGGTGGTAACTATTCCCAGAAAATTAAGGTCATGAAAACTACACTAATTATAATAAGTATTTACAAAGTATTAGGTAATAGTTAGTGATCATTACATAGCCGTTATCGTGGAATTTCCCGGTGCTTGGAATATTAGATTATTTTTAACCGACTTCAAAAAAAGGAGGAGGTTTCTCAATTCGACCGTATATATATATATTTTTTTTTTTTTTTTTTTTTATTTGTTCGCGGATAACTTCGTCGTTTATGAACCGATTTCGATTATTCTTTTATTGTTCGAAAGGAGATATCCCAAGTGTGGTACCATGGTAATTTTATCGAGGTATGATAAGTATCTCCAGAGATATTGAGATAAACATCTCAAAATTGGTACTGAAAATGAATAGCGCGGCATTGAAGTCGGTTGTTTTTTAGTTTTTAAACGATATTATATGTAATTCACCTCGATCTAAATATAGGCGACAAATAAGCGACAACTTTGAAGAAAATCAGCCTAAGAATCTTCAATCATGCGCCCATCTATGCACGTTGAAACATGAGCCGAATGAATATATATTAAAGAGAGAGAATATATCATATAAACTTTAAATCAAACCTTAATGGCATAGAAATAAAAAGTAATCAAATACAAGTAATATTTAAAAAAAACTTTTTAAAACACAAGCTTTTACACAACCTAGGGCCATAGTAAGTCAAGACAAATGCAACAAGCCCAAACACGACGGGTATAACATGTGTTGTTTAGGAGTTCCTTTGGCCACCTTCCAGTTCCATTATCAGATCAGCACCAAGTCATCATAATATTGCATGGTCGCGATTTACACATGTATGTCAAATTACGAGAGGCGGCAATATCCCAATGGATAGGGTGTCGGACTGGCGATCGAGAGGTCGTGAGTTCGATCCTCACCCCACCCATTGCACTATTGACTTGAATCCACTCCAGACACAAGCATATTTAGCTTAGTTGGAGGGGTTAACAAGAATACTAGTAATGTGCAAACCACATTGCGAGTAATCTTTAAAAAAAAAATTGCAGCTCATTCCGAACCCCTGGAAGTCGCTCTAAAATCAATCGCAAGATTTGTGACGGACAAATAAATTCGCCGTGAAGTAGAGATAAAGCTTGCAAAAATATAAGATAATATGCAAAATAAAAATTGCAGTTTATTGATCAAAGCCTGTAACAGTTAGTTATATCTGCTTAAAGCAGAACTTCCTATTGAAATACTATAATTTATTCTTTACGTTGAAAAGTTACCAACCAGTTTATATCATTCAGTTATTTGTATTGCATTGCATAAACATGAATGAAAACTACTCATATATCAGCCAAAAAACCGAAACCGCTGGAGTAAACGAGTTCTTGAGTGGAGACCGCGAATTAGTACACGAAGCAAATGGTGCCCTAAGACTAAATCACAGACCAAAACAAACTAGACTGGTCTGTTACTAAATGAAGCAATGATGTTCACAAGAGAGTCGAGGATCGTGCTCAGTGAAGCGAAATTGAAGAACTTTGGCATCTCCAGCAATTGTCTAACTAATATGCATCGATGATAGAGCAATATCATTTTTTATTAATAAAACCTTTCTGTAAAAGACATTTAATTATTTTTTTAAATAACAGCTGGTTAACCCGAAATTTCCGCTACAATTGAAATAAGTTAAACAGTTAACCTTGGTACGGAGACGGCAAAATTACTTTAATAATGCCAAACATGTTAATAACTTATATCAAAAGCAGTTAAACAACATTACAACATTTTGATTATAGGAATTACAAAAATCTAAACGATGGTAGGCCTTGTTAACCTGTTGAATATGCCGCAGGTTTTCCGGGTTGTCAAAAGTTGACTGCAAGACAAGTTAATAAAAAAAAAATTGTATTTGATTTTTTAATTATTGGTCTACCGGTTTCCAGGCCTAAATTAGCGGAAAAAATCCAAATGCAACTGGAAGGCTAGTTTCGTGATTAGAAATCGTCAATTTAAATATTTTTTGCATAATTTTAGTTGCGGAAGAGTTTCTCGCTTATCAACTTTTAACTCATTAGATCTCAAAATCATATATCTACATATTGCCTATTGTTATACTTATTTACCTTAGATTTATTTAATCTAAGTTTAGTTACATAATTAATGGTATACAATAAAGAGTTTTGTATTGTATGGTACATTGGCAATGGAAATCAATTAATTGCTGGAGAAAGGCATCCTTTGCGATGTTCTAGATACTCCCCTACCACACAAAATGAAGAAGCACTCAATTGGTTACTGTGGTTAATTGTGTTTCTTGTGTTGTTTATTACAAAAAATCTAATAACTTATTTTAGAAACAGAAATTATTTATTTATCCCGAAATTATTAAAAATATTATACAAATCGGTCCGCAGTATCTCAAGTAAATAATACTATATATTACCAAAACTACTTAATAATATTAGCAAATATATGGAAGAATTTGCGCCGATCTTTAAAATATTAAACACTAAATAATATAACCGGCCAAGTGCGTGTCGGGCCACACGCTGTGTAGGGTTCCGTAGTACCCTGTTATTCAATGCAAGTCTCTACCCGTTATAAACAAGCAACTAGGTTCTCCGTCTTTGTCATTTTAAAGGATTTATTCTAAGGATTTTGTATTTGGTACAAAATTATCCAACACCTAAGTTCAACGACTATTACTGCTAAACTAATAAAGTTATGCTAACTTAACCGCTAATGAGTCTATGTTACTTGATATAAATAAATGAATGAATGAATAAGGGTTCCTTGTCAGGACTACGGAACCCTAATAAAAACACTTAAACACTGGAAGAAATAATGACTGAAGATTTGTTTTTTCAAGTAGGTCTAACTGAGGTACGCTAAATATTTATATTAAACTAGCTGACACCCGTGACTTCGTTCACGTTCACCGAGAATTTAGTAGCCTATGTTCATCCTCATGCTATAAAGTAACTTGTTAAATTTCAGTAAGATCAGATCGTCCGTTTAGGCATGATTAGGTAACAAACAGAGTGACAGAGTTACAAACGTTTTGATAATATTAGTCTAGATAATATAATAATATTAAATCTTACCATAATAGTGAGGTGTTCGATAACAGTGAGGTTGTCCACAAACAAGTCATCCTGGTGCATGTAGCCGCTTTCTTGATGCATGAATTCACTGATAGGCTGTCCGTTCATCGCTATCGCTCCATCGCACACCGTACCAACTGAACGAATGAATGAATTATAACTTAAATATTCGAACAACACAAAGCATTTTAAACTAAAGCTTATATTCGCGTACGATAAAATAAAATTGGAAGAATACGCCTAGTGTACCTACATCAGCATTGACATTTCACCCCTAAGTCGTAACAATACACTAATAAATAAACAACAGGGAAAATCGCTGACGCCGACAGTGCTGTTGGAACAGGTTTGAGCTCAGCTTATTGCTTTGATTCCAAGAAGGTGATCAAAGCACTGGTTTTCAGCTCAAACCTATGAAGTTCCAAGGTCATTCAATTTATTTCTCAACATCACTATAATTATTTTTTTGTACAACTCCATCTGCTAAACTTAGCGGGTCGAATGCTAGTGCACCTAAAAAAGTTTCAATTCATAAAAGGACTGGAATATCTCTGCTACAACGTTTTTTTCTCACCGCTGTAATCCACTTCCAGTCAAGCACGAATCTATCTTAGATCATCATCATCATCAGCCGGTGTCAGTCCACTGCTGGACATAGGCCTCTCCCAAGATGCGCCACTGAGCCCGATCTTCGGCTCTTCTTTTCCAGTCACTGCCCACCGCTTTGCGTATGTCGTCGCTCCACAGGACGTCCTACGCTACGTTTGCCGATTCGCGGTCTCCATTCTAGGACAAGTCTATCCCAACGGTTATCAGTCCTGCGGCAGATATGACCAGCCCACTGCCACTTCAGTTTACTAATGCGTTGAGCTGTCGATGATGTCGACAACTTTAGTTCTCTGGCGAATTACTTCGTTCCGGATTCGATCCCGCAGAGAAATACCGAGCATAGCTCTCTCCGTAGCTCGCTGAGCGACTTTAAATTGGTGAACCAGTCGAACTGTGAGTGTCTTCGTCTCAGCTCCGTATGTCATCACAGGTAGGACGCACTGGTTAAAGACTTTTGTCGTTAGACGCTGCGGTATAGGCGACGAAAAGACTCGAAGGAGTTTTCCGAGTTTAGGTCATATTATATACTAAGGCACTTGATGGTATGTGTAAAATTATAGTCTACAGCTGAACATGCTAATCTACAAAAGTGGTCGAGTACTTTTCCATTTATTTACATGTCATGAATAGAATTTAACCAACAAGGAAATGATCAGTTAAGCATTGTGGTTCTCACACTTTGCGATCTATTTTTTAGATAAGATGAATTCATAATTCAAAATCCAAAATAGGCATATTCTCAAATACCAAAATTTAAATAACATGTTAGCATAAATATATTTTTTTCAAAATGTCAATGATTTTAATTTTAAAATATGCCGGTTCCTGATCAACGAGAAAAACAACAAAAAATTTATGCATATTATGTTACGGCCTTCATAGGCCTATCACTGTATTATAATGAGATGAGATTATAATATTCGCATGATTTATGGTATTATAACAGCAAATTTTAGCAAATAAATACTTAGTATACGGAACGAGAAATACTAGTTTTATTTGGAGGCCTAATTGACATGGGAACATTTTTTTATTCGCTTTTTATTAGCTTCACCTGTATGTTTGTATGTTTGTAACCGACTTCTTTGGGCGCGATTTTGACCCACTTTAAACGGTCAGATTTCGTTCAAACTTTGTTGATTTGTCGAGGACCGATGACAATACACTAATTTGATAAAAAATTATTCCATTTTTCGACTAAAAAGTAAAAAATAAATAATAGTTTAAAAAACTAAAAAACACGCTTTTTATAGAAAACCGAACTAAAAAAAAGAAAATAAATTTTAATAAATTTAAATTAAGAATAGTGTTAAAAATTTCAATAAATATAAATTAATAATAGTGCGAATAAAAAAAAATATTTTATATCAAAAAATTTGCTATAAATTTAATGCGTGTATTTAATTTTTTTTTAACTATTATTTATTAACATTCCTTAGTGATTCTGTTTTCGATTTCTATGGCTCGATTATCTCGATTACACTTGGTCGTTAGCCCGTATTCGGTTGATCGAATAACTTTAATCGAATTAGAGTACCCCAGCATTTATTACACGGGTCATCGCACCTAAGTTAAATCGCATTCGGTTCTTTTTTTTTGTTCCACAAAATCGTAGGCCATGTCAGAGACCTTCGGGAAGAGACCAACACATTCTGACGAAAAGGCTAGAACCTATATGAGCTGACTTACTTACGACTCATTGCAATAGAATACGAGCCAACGAGTACGAGTAGTTTGAATGAAGTCGGATTCATGTGCCCCGCGTCAAGCACTAATCGAAGAGGAATCTGGCTTCGCGAATTTAGATTCAGGGATCCGAAACGATGAAGCCAGTACAAGTTTTCATCGTAAAACTTTTGACAGATCTTATATAGTTTTCGACTTATTCTGGCTCTCTGATTGGTCTAAATTTAGTGAAGTAACCACTAGAGGCGCTGTATTGTTTTTCATACAAAATTTGTTCGATATACGATATCGAGTTTGGTATGAAAACTCGTACTAAGGGTACAGATGAGATTTCCACAATAAGAGCGTACTGGCCCCCTAGACAAAATCCAATTCCTGTTTTCATTCACGCTAACGCAACTGCAAAATGTATGAGAATGACAACTTTGTTGCGGAAAAATAAATGTAATTCCCATACATTTTGAAGTTGCCTTAGCGTGACTACAAACAGAAATTGGATTTTGTCTAGGAGGCTGGACTCGAATTCTACTGGAATTCTAGGTGTAAACGCGGAATTAGTAATTATCCCGTATAAATATTGTTTTTATAAACAACCTAGGCATATTTACTTACGGCCGGGTTTTAGCACGCCAATCAAATCTGAAATCATCTGCCAAGCTTGTCAAGTTTATACAATACTTAAATCTCAATTCAACGTCTGTTGTAATTATTAATTACTGTTTTGCAACCCAATTTGTATAAAGTTACGGCCACACCGCGGCGACCTGCGATATGTGGGCGCGATCTCAGTACTTTTCAATTGTTTTCTGATCGCGTTTGGTGTGAACCAGACGGTAAAAATACTACTGCGCTATCTGATCGCCGCCGAGATCGCGCACACAGGACGCTGCGGTGTGTCCGTACCTTTAGACAAGAGATGAGTTAAGTTTTACGTAGAGTTGGCTTTTTCGTACTCGTATGTGAAATTAGAGTCGTAATAATAATATCCACGAACAGTAATGATTTGTACTTACATTAAACATTTAGCAATTTTCAGTAAATAATTAAATAATCTACAAGAACCGTCTTCTAGTCATTTTCAGTGTTAAGTTTGAAGTACTTATCTCCATAAATCTCGGGAGATACTTATCAGATCTCAATTACAACTAAATGAAACCACCTGGATAGTACACATTTTCAAACAAAAGAGAATTTTCCAAATCCAAGCGTCTTTGAGTAATCGGGGAACAAGACCTACTTTAAATATTCCAATGAATTGAAAACTTCTTTTTTTGAAATTGGTTAAAAAGTTGTAATGTAACTTACTTGGACTTCGATTTGCCAATGCTGACATCAGCGTAGTTTTGCCGGCTCCACTGAAAAGAAAAGTTTATTTAGTACTTACCGATATTTTTGTCAATAAGTACTTTGGACCACAGAAATCTACCTCCGACGCCGCGCGGCGCAGGAAAACGCACAACGCCACAAAATTATCTCAATGCAATGTGTATCTTATTGTGTAGTTAATAAAGTTCAATTATTTGTAACGCGGCTTCCCGCTGCACCGTGCGGTGCTGCCTTAAGTCGCCGAACTAACTCAATGAAGTGTGTATCTTTTTATGTAGTAAATAAAGTTCTTAATAAGTGCGCGCGGGTCAGCTCAGACCGCGACGCAACGCGGTCTGAGCTGACCCTGAAGGTTATCTGGTAGAGTTTTAAGGAGTGTACACACTGATATACAGTAGACACTGAATCATTTATTCACTTGTAACAGAATGTAGCTGCTCATGTAATTATGTTGTGTCATCCTTACACGAACGTAATATTGAGCACGTTTCCTTTACATTACCATAGAATGAAATTATCCATCGTGACAGTACGTTTGAGAATATGCACCAGTGTATACCCACCTCAATAATCTTATTGTCAGAGATAAGTAGCTACCGTTCTGTATAGTGAGTCACGGTGTATTATTTACTAAGTAATGTTTTGTGATACATTTGATACCCGTGGTATATTCACACTTTGATTTTATACATCCGGACTTGGTAATATTAAAGTTAGGTTGTATTACACTATAAGCAATAACTCGTTGTATCATCGTTTTTTTTAAAGTTTTCTATGTTCTATACACGGATAAAGACAAGTCTATTCTCCGTGGTTCTATATATGACACCAAATTGACTTTCCAAGCCAAATCGTTTTGCCAAATAAGTCGAGAAGTTTAGTCGTCAAGAGAGAGAAAATAAATAAATGTTAAATGATGAATGATTTTCAAAATTAGAATTGAAATTGCATAGAAAATTATATATTTGAGATGTGCCGACTAGTCGGTAAAGCCGAGACTATCCAGCCACTATTGTAGTCGGCAACTATTCGGGAAAGAGCGCCGTCTATTCGACTTCTTTTTTGTACAAATTCGATGTTCCACCTAACTCACTACCAATAATAATTATATTGTATATATACACTAGTATATACACTATCAAGGAGAAAATTTGCCGCCAAAAACTTAAGTTTCTCCAGAAAAAAACCCTAGAGTTAAACTACAACTGTTCCAACCATGCCTAGCGTGTTTACTATCCTCAACCACATCATCGCCTACCACCAGGTGAGATAGTGGTCTAACGCTAGCCTGTCAGATATATAACTAAAAATTAATAATAACTCACCTGGGGCCCATTAAAGCCACCAATGTGCCGGGCTTTGCGATACCGCTTACTGAAAAAAAAAAGTTAAAAATATAAAATCTGAATTCCATATTCAAACATAATTTAAGATCGTTTACAAAACGAAAAAAAAACCGACTTCATGCCGCGATAGTCAAAATAGCGAGAAGTATCATGTCGTCAAGGTACAAATGCATATGTCGTCAAGGTATTTAATGTGTTTGAGATGTTTATCTCTATATCTCCGGAGATGATTGTCATACCTCGATAAAATTTGAATGGTGGTCCCATTGAGTGGCATAATATCTCAAACGAAAAAAAGAATTTTTGAAATCGGTCAAGATTTGACGGAGTTCTAAGGTAACATTTTTTTTTTAAATAGTCGAATTGATAACCTCCTCCTTTTTTGTAAAGTCGGTTAAAAATAAAATAAAAGTGCGCATATTTAAACAATAACATCCTTACTTTCTCAATATAGTCAGTGCAAACGTATATTGTGTTTGTGATATATGGGAGACCACACATTCTAACTGCTAAATAGCTGATAAAAACATAGAAAATAGAACTTCCTCTGTTTTGAAGTCGGTTAAAACCAACATTGTGATGCAAATTTGTTTACCACAACTCATGTAGACATTTTTTTTTGCATTATATTGAGGTTTTAAATGTTAATTAGGTTTAATGCTTATTAACTAGCTCTATTATCCATAATGTATTGGTTCGAACTACGAGACCTTATCGCATTGTTTGTGGTGAAAATGATAGAGAGAGAGAGATAAAGAGATAAGAAAGAGAGATGGAGAAAGAGTGAATTCTTTTTGATAAAACGTGATTGAGAGAAAGAAGGAGAAAGAGTAGATAAAGTATAGAGAGAGAGAGAGGGAGAAGATGAGAGATGATAGAGATGCATGAGAAATAGTGTCTGACTCACCATTATTGACCAATCTTTTTAGTTTTCCATCCTTCATCTTGATGTGAACGCTGACATCCCTCCATACGAGGGTGCATGGCTGTGGCGCATGTGAGGATCCCAGGATGTCTTCCACCTCGGGTACCAGGGGATCATATCCCTTAGAGCGTGTTTGACGCTTCGCGGGGCTGGAGAATATCAGGTCAGATGGGGAGAATTCCTGTACATACATAATTTCATTTAAAAACTTTAAAACCTACCAAAGTATAACGAATTAAAAAGACAATCAATTTCTTGATAACATCATTAATATTATATATATTTATATAACGTGTACATTTTTCAAACGTAACCGTTTTCGGTTTGAATGGCAAAGTTGCAGGACGTGTGAGCCTTAAGTGTTTAGCCCGTGGATGGAGTATTAAATGGTTCTGGCATTTAAATATCAATAATAGTATGAGAAGGATAAAACTATACAATCACTTGTATGAGAGATCGAGATGAACAACAATCTTGTATCCTTCTCTGCATATGCGATTTTATTGTTTGGAGCCAGCTCTGTCTCTCAGTTCTAGTGCACCCATTGGCTTTCACCCGCTGTCATGTATGACCTGACCAAATTACGTTGTTCATTTTATCTTATAGCTGGCATATGTATCATGTGTTCATCATTTTAGTCGGGTTATATCTCTATGGCTATTTCATTCGCATACGCTAATTCTCCATTTTTAATTTTCCCTACTGTTAGCAACGGCGTAGTATTATTATCTTTTCTATGGTTACGGTTTAGCCAAATCAACCTTGCAAGATTTGATTATAGACACTGGAAGAGATGAACCTGTCAATGAAAAGCTTGTAATTTGAAAATGCGATGCAACAAAATTATTTATAACAATGATGACTCAATCCGCATTATTCAAACAACTTTTTAATAGCTATATGTATGTACCTATTTGCTAATTACGAATTAGAGACTTTTACTAATTATTAATCACGTTAATACGTCATAGATTAATTTACTTGCAATCTTAATAGAATCATAAATGTATTTAATCAAATATAACATAAAATGCAAATAACAGATCTATAATTTTTTTCCAAGGCAGCAAATATTAGTATTTTATGTATTGACATTGAATGAATGAATGATTTATTTAGAACAAAACATACGACTAAAAACAATACATTTAGATAAAATATTTAGAGGGCCCAGTGGTGTAGAGGGAGAATGGTCGGCATTGACGCCAGAAGTACCAAGTTCAATCCCCGCCGTGCACCAATGGATTTTCCTATCGAAAAATGTAGCCAGTTCCCATTATAGGCCTAGCGTGCTTACCATCTTCGACCTCATCATAACTTACCAACAGGACAGATAGTGGTCAAACGCTAGCCTATAAGATATTAAAAAATGTATATATATTAATTTACTCATAAATGACTAGCTGACCCGGCGAACTTCGTACCGCGAATATAAATAAACTGTCCAAGTGCGAGTCTGACCCGTACACGCAGGATTCCGATTGAACAATATTTGCCGGGTAAATACGTTTCTTGTATGGGAATTCCCTTTAATTTTTAATATATTTTAGTTTTTATTATTTGATCTTGCCGCCACTGCAATACACACCATGAGTAAATTTCAAGTCTTAATCTATGTAGGTTTGTATGATCGAGCATAAAAAGCCTTAAAAACACGATTCTTGTATAGGGACCCAAAATCTTTATTATTTTATTTTATTTTGTTTTATCGGTATTTTATACACAAATAGCGAATACCCATGTATGGAAGCGCCATAATGACAACCATCAAAATATTTCAATACATGACAAGCATTTCTGAACGAACCAAACCAACAGTGACATCCTGGGACAACCATCAAAATTCAAAATTCAATTTTTCCATATTTTCTCACCGTTTAAACCTTTCCTGGACTACGGAGAACATTTTAAAACCAAAATCAGCTAAATCGGCCCAGCCTTTCTCGAGTTTTAGCGAGACTAACGAACAGCAATTGATTTTTATATATAAAGATAATGAAATAATTAAGATACCAGTTGATTTACTGGTCAAGTGCTACCCAGTTCATTGTAAAATAAAACTGGCCAAGTCGAGTTGGACTCGGCCACCGAGGCTTCCGTACCAACGTTGGTGAGTACCAACTAAGCTAGACCTCTAAATTGTATGAGCGCTCATATAACTCAGAGGCCTATTTTTTGATATTTTTCCTTTATTTGTGCTGTAAGTCCTTGCTTCTTTGTCGTCCTTGGTCAACGGGAAGTACCTACTTCATGAAATTCACTATTATCACGAATTTTTCTAGATTTTTCAAGCCAGCAGGTTAGCTTTTATAGGGGGGGGGGGGGGGACGCCCTACTGGAACAAAAAATTGCACTTTAAAGTTTATTATTTCGTAAATGGAGCATTCAATCGAAAAATGCTGTTAGCAACCCTGAAATCATTTTAAAAGACCTATTCAACGATACCACACACGATGGGGTAGACGCCGAAAAAAAAAATCATCCCCGCTTCTCATGTAGGGGAGCTACCCTAAAAAGAATATTTTTCTAAATTTTATTTCACCACTTTGTCGGCATAATTTATGTACATACTTTTACAAAATTACAGCTTTCTAGCATTAACGGTCTTCTAGAAAACCCTCGGACAGACAGACAGACAGACGGACGGACATGACGAAACTATAAGGGTTCCTTGTCAGAACTACGGAACCCTAAAAAACAGCACATTTTTTTAATGGTTTAATAAAATATTTAACAAAATTTATTAATAAGGATTTACTTCTTCCAGATTCTATGCGATACATAGATAATAGCATTCACTATTAGCATCAGATAAGATCTTGTTATGAAATGTTTGAAAATCGTAGCTTGTTTTTTAATCATAAAACTTCGCTACGACACTGAATCTATTATAATGCACGTGTGCTTGAATGATCGTAGCTTAGCAAGTTATGAAAACAAGGTGAATCGACATTTTAGTTTATAGTTTAAAAGATACGTAACATTTTGTTTTATTAAATTTACGACCTCTAATGCAGTTATAAACTTATTCACGACCAGATCGGAGACGTTTTAAAGAAAGGCCAAGTCAAAAGTACCTATAACCGGCGAGCATGTATGAATGCGCTCATGAAAGTGGAAAAAGCGAAAGACGTGTGTCAGGATCGTAGCATGTGGAAAGAAGTAGTATCTGCCTACCCCAACGGGAATAATGAATAATATCGTTTAAAAACTAAAAAAGAACCGACTTCAATGTTCATTTTCAGTACCAATTTTGAGATGTTTATCTCAATATCTCTGGAGATACTTATCAGACCTCGATAAAATTACCATGGTACCACACTTGGGATATCTCCTTTCGAACAAAAAAAGACGAATCAAAATCGGTGCATAAATGACGAAGTTATCCCCGAACAAACATACACAAAAAAGGTGTGATTTTATGTATTCACTTATAGAAGCCCACCGTTTATACACAAACAAGCTGTACCTAGCGCCTTAGTCCGCGTTAAAAAGTATCATATGGTCTACTTAACTCAACACCCTGTGCAAAATTTCAGCTAAATCGATCCAGCCGTTTGACCGTCAAGAAGTCTCAAACAAACAATATACAAACTTATTTTCGTATTTATAATATGAGTGTTGATTAAATTGTTTAATTTTAACATGTTATTTAATTTTACGACATGACAAAGTACCTAGCTCGCTCAATATTAAAGAGGAGCAAATTCTTAAGGCGCTTGACAAAAATATTGTGAAATAGTTGATGATGATATTTTAATTTTATTATTTATTAATTTTACTACTTCCTAAATAAATATGTTTTATTGAGGTAAATACATAAAAATGAAATGCCTGAAAATGTTAAAAACTTTTTAAATTAGAGCTAGGTACTCACAGCAATTTCTAATGATGGCAAATCCGGTTTTTTAGCACCACTTTTCTTCCCCTTGCCACTTAAAGATTTCTTACTCATTTTTCAAACCACTGTTTAAAAAAAATAAAAAAATAACAAAAGTTCAAACTAGGAACTTTATAAATAACGTCCGCGCGTACATTTTCTACCGTGCACAGAAGATTTGTATTTCGAGCCGGCTTGGACGCGGCTGCCTTCAAACCGCGTTGTAGTTATAAAACATTTCTCTAGGAGCTTAGAGCAGGACGACCGGTGCAATTAGAAAGAGACGCACGAAAATCTATGACTGTGTTGAATAAAATTACCGAGGGAAGATGGAAAACTAGTTAGGAAGGTGGTCAAGAATGTTCCGAAACCGTGGGCTTGTAACGTAACCTCAAACTTAAATCAATTTACTGCGTGCGATTACACTGTGTAGTCGTAGGCACAGACAACACTAACCAACTTAATCGTTGAGACAATCGTACCATGAAACTTGGAGGCCATAGAACCTTTTTTTGCTGCAGGTCATGTTATGAATTGACGTGGGATGTCTTTTTTGTATGGCTATGAATACGTCGCTTTTGATTTATAAATACAAATATTTATTATTTATTATGACATAAATAATATTTATATTAATTGTTGTCCCGCGTTTCGTCGTATGGCCGGCTTCCATTTGTAGAAAAGCAAAAAAAAAAGCACGTTCCATCTGAGACCGCATCATCACATATCATCAGGTGAGATAGTGGTCAAGAGCTTGTCTGTCCGGAATAAATACAAATATTTTATTATGATAATATTGTTTTCTTAATATAGGAAATAGTTACGATACGTGTGACTTAAGTAGTCTATTATTGCACGGCGTGAGGTTGGCACCCGAGCAATAAACGGTCTGCAATAATCGACGAAAGCGTGCGTAAAGTGCGGGTTTAGGTCACACTGTGCTATAAATGTAGTTTTTAGTAATTCTACGGATAAATCCACTTCTGGGTACTTTTAGTCGCGCAGATATCATCATCAAATTTTAATAATCCAGATAATTTAAATTAATGAAAAATTTGAGGGCCCAGTGGTGTAGTGGGAGAATTGTCGATTTTGACGACAGAGGTAGCGAGTTTAATCCTCGCCGTGAACCAATGGATTTTTCTATCTAAAAATTTATGAGCGCTTATTGCAGTGGCCCTCCGATGAAGGAAAACATCGTTAAGAAGCCCCCAGCCTCCGCATGGGCAGGACACTATCTAGTGTCCGCCTGACCAGCTACCACCCTCATGATAGAAAATCTGTCGCCAAACATCTAATGTGTTCCGGCAGCTATCCTTGAGAGCCAGTTCCCATTCTAGGCTAAGCGTGCTACCATCCTCGACCGCATCATAACTTACCAACAGGTGAGATAGTGGTCAAACGCTAGCTTATTATTATATTTAAAAAAATCGATATTCATATGTTTACCTTAAACTAATACCTAGTCCCATGAAATGTCTATAACACTATGGAATGGTGCCAACTGAGTTACTACATTACTACAAACGTCAGAAGTCGCAAAATACTATTTCCATATTCCATTTTATACGTCTTGTAAGCATCTTGTAAGAGAAAATGAACAATTTGCACAAAGACTGACTGTAGTCTTTTCTTTGAAACTTTTAACCGGATCTTTATAATGCAGTAAATAGTTGCAATAAATAATTATGGAAATGAAAGTCTTTATAACACAAGCTTTTTAGGGTTCCGTACCTAAAGGGTAAAACTGGACCGTATTACTAAGACTCACCTGTCCGTCTGTCTGTCTGTCTGTCTGTCCGTCTGTCACCAGGCTGTATCTCATGAACCGTGATAGTTAGACAGTTGAAATTTTCACAGATGATGTATTTCTGTTGCCGCTATAACAACAAATACTAAAAACAGAATAAAGTTAAAAATAATAGAGGGTCCCCATACAAGAAACGTGTTTTTTCGGCATTACACGCCATCTATGAACGCTTAGTTAGTTAAACGTCCCATAGATGGCGTTATATTGAAATGTCGATCCCTAACACCTTTGTTAAACGTTAGATGGCGTTATAAGAAATAAAATGTTTATAAATTATTATTTTTTGCTGGCGAAAAATTATAGTGGTATTTTTTGCTCGATCTTATAAAATACTGTAGTGTGGTACGGAACCCTACTAGTGCGAATCCGACTTGCATTTGGCCAGTTTATTATTTGTAAGGACGAGTTCGTTGGTTCAAATCCTAGGACGGGGGTTTGCTCACAAGTAGTAGGAGAATATTATATTGATGTTCCGCCTGAATTGCTACCAAAAAGTAGCTTAACATCAACAAGAAGAAAATCTGCCACCTTACGGTGTTGCGGCAGCTTACAGCCCTTGAGAGTTAGAGTATTCTAGGCCTAGCGTGTTCACCATCTTCGACCGCATCATCGCTCACCACCAGGCGAAATAGTGGTCAAATGTTAACATTTAAAAAAATATTGTACTTATTCCCAGTAAAACAAATTTCTGGTATCAATTAAAATCTACATACTTTACCGCCTAAACGCCCAAGCCGTAACACAAGTCATTTATATAATTTTTTATAATAGGTAATAATTTAATAGCATTATAAAAAATACCAATATTTAAAATTGTAATTTTTTACTTAAACGACAGGCCTATGAAATTTGCATATAATGCCTAAACCTACGCCTAAACGGATCTACAATTTTCATACTGATATAAATAAATACAAAATTATTTTTGTTCGTTCGTTCAGTGCGTTTGTAAGACTGAAAAGTTTGCAAATCACCATATATATATATTTCATTAGTTTATATAGAAATTATTGTTTGTTTTCGACCGACTTCCGAAAAGAAGGAGGTTCTGAATTCGTCTGTATGTTTTTTTTTTTGTATGTGTGCTACGCGATTACTCCGTCAGTTGTGAACCGATTCAAATGATTATTTTTTTAATCAGTAGGGTACGTTTCCGAGGTGGTCCCATTGTAATTTCATCGAGATCTGATGAGTATCTCCAGAAGATATGACGATAAACGTCTCAAACTTGCTACTGAATTTGACTCGCGGGGAATGGATGTCGGTTGTTTTAGTTTTTAAGCTATCTTAAGTATGCTTGTTTGTTTTTATCTCAGAATAACGTGCTTTGTAATTGTCATTTTTCTGATTTCTTTTCGCAGGTCTCTCTTTCTCTCTCTCTCACTCTACATCTTGCACACAGATTAATATATTAATACAATGTACAAATGTATATAGTTAACCAACTTCACAAAAAAGGAGGAGGTGTTTGAATAAAAATACAGGCGAATGTCTGAATTTTTGTAATGTTTGTAATCTCAGAACGCCGTCGCTTATTTACTGATATGGAAAAATATTTTTGGATACTTTGCCTATATTTTGTAAAATGCGTGGAAATCCGTGTGCCGTTAATTAGCTAGGAAAACACCTTTTTTATATTCGCTTTTAAATATTTTTTATGGAAAATTAATGTATGGCATTTATAAATTATTCAAAATGAATAGGCCTATAAGTGTTTTGTGACCTTCAAAATGACATGAAATACTCTTGTGGCATCGAATATTAATTAATTAATTAAAAAAAAAACATGTAATAATACTTTAAACAGTCACGGACACAAACTTGGGGGCACTTGCTAAATCAACCAGTTTTTCATTTAATGTTTCTCAACTCATCAATTGTGTGGCTTTATATTACAACTAGATGATACCCGCGACTTCGTTTACGTACACCAAGAATATTATCACTGTGAAGCTCTTTCAATCAACATTTGTGTGATTTAAGTTATGTGTAAAAATCATGATTTTATTTTCACAAGAAGTAGCCTATGTATCCTCATGCTATAACGTATATCCTTGTTAAATGCCAGTAAGATAGGATTGTCCGTTTAGGCGGGATAAGGTAACAAACAGACAGAGTCACAAACGTTTTTATAATATTATTCTGGATAAAAAAATAAAATTATGATGTAGGCATTCTAATAATCTATGCGTTTTTTTTTAGATCTTAAAGGCTAGCGTTTAACTACTATCTTTCCCGGTGGTAAACGATAATGTGGTCAAAGATAGTGAACACGCTAGGCCTAGAAAACTCTGACTCTCGAGGTTCTCGATGTGTTGCGTTATGACAGCAGATTTTCTCCTTGATGGTGGCAGACTTTTTGGTAGCAAGTGAGGCGGAACATTGAAATACTATGAGGTCTATATCTAGTCTAGGGTCATACATTTTTACAAGCTTTTACCTAATTTGCCGTGTTATTAGGTATTATGTAATAATAAATACATACTGAATGTATGTTTGTGTGCTTCAAATATTATTAGTTAAACTAGAATCACTTCCTGACGACCAAATGTATTTGTTTCTAACATTGCCACTTAGAATAAAGTCATTGAACACATGCCAAAAATCAAGAAAAACTTTGACCACATTTCCAAAAAATCGTGTGGACAAAGTCAGATCGATCCGGTCACAAAAAAGGGAGGACCGATATCCGTTAGGGTAGACTTGTCCAGCGATGGGCGGTGGGCAGTGACTGGAAAAGAAGAGCTGAAGATCGGGCTCAGTGGCGCATCTTAGGAGAGGCCTATGTCCAGCAGTGGACTGATACCGGCTGATTATGATGATGAGTTTTTTTTAATATCATATAGGCTAGCGTTTGACCACTATCTCACCTGTTGGTACATGATGATGCGGTCGAGAATGGTAGCACGCTAGGCCTAGAATGGGAACTGGCTCTCAAGGATAGCTGCAGAAACACATTAGATGTTTGGCGACAGATTTGCTAACTTGAGAGTGGTAGCTAGCCAGGTGGACATTAGATAGTGTCCTACCATCATGCGGGGTTGGGGGTTTCTTAACGATGTTTTTCCTTGCTGAAGGGCCACTGTGAAAAGCGCACATACATTTTTCGATAGAAAAATCCATTGGTGCACGGCGGGGATTGAACTCGGTACCTCTGGCGTCAAAGCCGACCATTCTCCCACGTCACCACCGGGCCCTCAGATATTTGTTATAAGCCATTTAAAATTGTATTCCCTTTTCGGTTTCACTGAAAGCCTTTTGTCGATATATTTTCGATTATATTTTCTATTTTTAACCGACTTCAAAAAAAGGAGGAAGTTTCTCAATTCGACCGTATATATTTTTTTTTTTTTTATGTTTGTTCGCGGATAACTTCGTCGTTTATGAACCGATTTTTATTATTCTTTTTTTTTCGAAAGGAGATATCCCAAGTGTGGTACCATGGTAATTTTATTGAGGTCTAATAAGTATCTCCAGAGATATTGAGATAAACATCTCAAAATTGGTACTGAAAATGAATAGCGCGGCATTGAAGTCGGTTCTTTTTTAGTTTTTAAACGATATTATACTATAATTATTATTTAATATCTTATAGGCTAGCGTTCTACAACTATCTCGCGTGGTGGAAAGCGATGATGTGGTCGAAGATGGTGAATACGATAGGCCTAGA
Organism: Cabera pusaria; assembly: GCA_954871355.1. NCBI lineage: Eukaryota > Metazoa > Arthropoda > Insecta > Lepidoptera > Geometridae > Cabera > Cabera pusaria. Next base: position 23,881,361 of record OX940892.1, read on the forward strand.
ATTCTCTGACTGCAAGGCGTGCTGCCGGTACATTGTAAAGGTAATGGCGGCAGATTTTCTCCTTGATTGTGGTAAGCTACATTTCGTCAGCAAGTCTTCATCGGTATATGCGCCTACCACCTGATAATACCAATGTAGTTATCGCACTGAAATTTACATTCCACCTTTAGACCTAGCATAGAGAAAAAAAAACACAGGCAGCCAGACGGACAGACAAAGTTAACAAAGCAAAAATAGAACCACAAATAAGCTACTGAAAATCTAATTTCAGACGTACCTACTTTAATTTCTACTACTACAATCATTCACTGAGACACGAAATCGTTAGAAATTTCGTTGTGTTCGCTTTCTACGGGAAGTGATACCTAGATATTGTTACAAGCATAAGTGACCGACCACATTATACTCGTACATATCAGCTAGGGCGTGATTTCATCTGACCTACGGTATGTGCGGTTACAAGAAAGCCTTGCGGAAAACGTTATGACTTTATAGGACAATATTGTTGAAGAACCCATATTCATCAGAATGATTTATTAAAAGACCTCAATGAATCTCGTCTCTATTCCTCTTACTCTTCTGTACTTGACTAACAGGTTTCATTGTAGACCACATTTTTACTGTCCATTAACTGATATCGTGGCTTTGGTGTTATTTCCTGACAAGTTAAAAATACACAAAATAATCAGTTCATTTCATTATCATCTATCAGACGAGCCTCTTGCTAGTATTACTTACAATAATGTTTTGTCAACAGGAACAACTGATAGCGACCGGAAGCGATCATATCAATATCAATAAAACACTCTGTAGACATTATATGAACCCTCACAAAGAAGTATTATAATGACCGTAAAGTGCCCAAATGGTCTAGGAGACAGCTGTGACGCAATCGTTGTAACTGTGTGGACTGTTATATATTCTGTAACTATACACATAGTTCAGTATAGACGACGCATGGTTATCAAATTTTTACTGAATTTGACTGTCAATTTTGTAACACAGACCTGACATATAATTTCTACTTGTATACACTATTTAGAAGAGTTAAATGAAAGGGTAAATATAAACTACACGGATATAAAATAAATAGACCGCCACCCAGATCACATGACACCAGTATGTATTGTTTATATAGTTATTTGTGTAATATGGATTGATTGTAGCAAAATTTAATCAAAAATACATGTTTGACGATCTTGTTGACGACCGTATAATTATAAATTATATCTAAGTAACTACTAACGTGGTGATTTGCTCCACTTTTTGAAAAATGGCATCAACTTTATCCGTATGAGGCAATTTACTGTATTATTAAAAGAAAATTAAACAAAACAAACTTAGACGCTTTTTATCTTTGTCAATTTATTATTGATTTGTAAAATAAAAAAATACGTGTCAATATTTTATGATAATCCAACTGTCGGACTAATTAGAATTACTATGTTTGACCCAGGCAACATCCCTATATTGTGGTAATTTCAAGCCAGCTGAGATGGTAATAGAGGCGTGGAAGAAAATTGTCTCGTAAACAAGATGCACTAGCGACATCTTATAAAGTCTATGGCTGTGTCAGTAACGACTAGATTGACGGAACGTTTACGGACTATTGGGGTACAAAAACCTGTCTGAATATATTGCACAATATATTTTGAGTAGGTAGTATCAGCGACCGAAAATATAGTTTGAATGGCCGCGATTTGGATTTATACTATATTCGATCCAGATTTTGTTTGGTCCGTACTAGTAAAATATTTTGTTTTGTTGCACTAAAATAAAATAAGATTAAGATTTTTCTTTTATCTTATAGGTTAGCGTATGACCACTGTCATCATCATCATCATGAAGTCTTCTTGATGGTGTTAAGCTATTTATATTTGGGATGTAAAGGAGCACAGGGATGTAAGGAAGCACAGGGGTGTAAGGGAGCACAATTACTACCTCAGTGTTCCCAGCCCACCTCACCTGCCCGTGGTGCATGCAGCTAACCAACAAACGAAGCTCTGACGACCGACAAATAGAGGTATAACTATTTCAAATTATGGCGTAGCTAAATCCTACAGGCCGGTGACGGACAGCAGTGTCACCGGTGCGAGGAGCTACGTCCTGCGATCGCCAACCCGTCTGCCCAGCGTGGCGATTTGGGCGTATCCCTCCCAATGAGCCGAAGATCGGGCTCAGAGGCGTATCTTGGGAGTGGCCCACGTCCAACAGTGGACTGACACTGGCTGATTATGATGATGATGACTTATTGAACTAGGATCTCTCGATAACTAATTGCTCTCATTATGTCTAAATTGGATGATATACTTATAGGGCTGTGCTAATCTTATAATATCCTATAAATTAGGGTCCTAACCCAAATATCCGTACCGATTGTTCGGCGATGTGACAGCTAAGTTGTGAGGCTTCGGTTTTCATGTAACGTATATGGATATGCGATACGTGGCGTGGACGGGTCACCGAGCAATGGATCGCAAAATAGGGTTGCCAATTCACTATTTTTCAAAGTTTTTTTTAAAATGCGAAATTGTGTAGCGCTTGAGCACTATCTCACCGCATATTAAGTGATGTCATTAGACATTTAGTGTGTTAGTTTTTACTTTTAGCTTTTTACTATGTCAATAGATGAATGAGAGCCTAGATTTAGGCATCATTGGTGGTAGGCATCGTAGTAATGGCACGAAACTACCACAAACAATTACATTATCTCCCAAATTCAATGACAAATGTACATTACATTTTTCAATGACAACCAACGAGTGCAACTGAAGCCTCTTTTGGTCGGGGTACCATGCCACGTATATGCCACTTCAAACCGTAATTTTTTTGTCAAGTGACCGTGAAACTAAAGACCATGACAAATGTGTTTGATACTCTCAATCTCTTTGATTTTTAGATAACAATATTATCCTTTTTGAAATATAATTTAATAGTAGATTAGTAGCCAAGGGCTGTAAGCCATCAATTGCAGCCCGAGATATTTAGGCGCACGAGCGCAGCGAGGGCGCCTATAGTTCGTGCGACCTCTTTTGTCATTGGGCTGAATGCATGATGTCTATTGCCAGTATGATGGTTAGATTACGCAAACTTTTTGAAAGAGTGAAGAGTTTTTTTTTTATTTACTTACCGCCCTAGGGCTTTTCTAGCTACATTGTTACCCTAGAGCGCTAATTGGTTACCTACAAGCCCAATCTGGGGGTAATAAGGACCTACTTACCGAATATGAGAGATGTAAAGTATATATTATATATGTGTGGGATGTAAGGGAGATACAAATACCACCTCAGTGCTCCCGGCCAACCTCACCTCCCCGTGGTGCTTCCTGCTGACCAACAAACGAGGCTCTGGCGACCGACAAATGGCGGTATAATAATTTCAAGTTATGGCGTAGATAGATAGATAGATAGATAGATAACACTTCATTGTACACCATTACAACAATAAACATTAAAGTACAGTTAAGTCTCAAGCAAGTACAACGGGCCGTCTTATCGCTTAGAGCGATCTCTTCCAGACAACCTTTGGATGGAGTGGAGGGTACGAACATATCAGGCGCTGAGATGTACACAATAAGACAAACTTATTTAGGCATAATAAAACAAACCAAATAAATCCTTACATACAATATAGATAAACACTAATATTCCTAGGGGAGCGAGGGGCTAGTTGTAACAATTTTAACAAATAATTATACCTTGAAGTGTGAAAACTTTGATTGATATTCTAACTATTCTTCTATTAAGTCATATCAAAAAATATCAAATCTACAAGTAACTCTTTCAATTTTTTTTTAAAGGTAAGTGTTACAACTTACCCCGTTGTTGGGGCTAGTTGTAACATCTACTGGGTAGTAGTAACAACAATAAAAAACAAAAATGTGACACCTTCAATCGTTTAATTTTTCGCATTTTGGATCATTTTACTTTGTTAGTCGTTAGTCCTATTAAATGATGTTGCTCACAGGACAGGTGACAGGTGAGGATTTCTGCGCATTAAAATTTTGGAACCAGTCAGGACCAGCATTATTATTTTGATGCCAAAAATAGGGAATATTTTAGCGTTAAGATGCACAGCACTTTGGTAAGCTAGTTTCCTTATTTTGATAGGAAGTAATCCAAAATATATTTCAGCTCACTTGAGGATATATGAAGACATTTTACATTCTTCTTCTTCTGTGAATACTTGTCTTTACTTTTGGACTTTCATTATTCTTCTTCTTCTTAATGTATCTGTACAGAGACACGTGACATAGATCAAAATTCTTACTCGCCTTCCGAATACTACAGATATTTTCTAAAACTTCAGCTGCAGCTAACTCGTATACCTTCTGGATATGTGGTGCCCGCTCTGTCTTTCTCTTATACTCTCTTATTTGAAATGAAAACAAATAAGGTATGTTACATTACAAATAATAGCAATAACTTACAGCAATCTCTGGGAGCATGTTGTAACATGTTACAACAAGCCCCGAGGTTTTGTTACAACTAGCCCCTAGGTGTAGTTTTTAATATTTATCACGATAACTATTAAATCAACTTAGTATAATCTCAAAAACTGACACAATATCATAAATAGTTATATTTTAGCACCAAATAAAATACATAAAGCCCCAATCAGTCGAAAATAGTAAAGCTAACCAAAAATTTACGAAAATAAGACTATAGGTTACCTGTCTTTAACGTAGCGTTTGCACATACCCACTCACTGCGCTGCCTGGCGGGACACTGGCTGTGATAAAGTGGCGTGGCGCGTTATAAATTTAAGAATTGGGTACAAAAAATCTTGAATTAAGTTTAAATTCCTATTGAAAAAGGTCTGTTACTACTTACCCCTGTCACAACAAGCCCCGCGCTCCCCTATATACATAAATACACATTCATATTATAATTAAAAATATAAAAATTATAAATATGTTAAATTAAGTTCATTTTACCGAAAACATAGTCCAATAAATAAATAAGACTTAATTATCATTGATACCAATTTCATTCAAGTATAATTTTTTTACCTGTTCTTTGAAAGAGTTTAGTAAGCGAGCATGAAGAACTGAGACAGGTAAGTCCTTTTCTTTGAAAGGACTTACCTGTTTCAGTTTGCTGTCGCGTATTGCCTGTAAAGTAAAAGAGGAATCATACAAGTAGTATTTTAAAAAACCTTTTTAAACACAACCTTTTACATATCCTAGGACCAGAGTAAGTTAAGACAAATCCAACGAGCTCAAACACGACGGGTACAACATGTGTAGTTTAGGAGTTCCTTTGGCTATCTTCAAGCTCTATCATCAGATCAGCACCATGTCATCATAATATTGCATTGTCATGCGATTTACACATGTATGCAAAATTTTAGCTTAATCGAACAAAGGAGGAGGAAGTCGCTCTAAAATCAATCGCAAGATTTCTGACGGACAAATAAATTCACCGTGAAGTAGAGATAGAGCTTGTAAAGATACTGAAGTGTTTGCCGGCATTTCTAATTCCAGGATTTCAGACGACCTCAACGTCAGGCAATGACCGGAACAGAGGAAGTGAAAGCGTTACTTAAGGCGTTACCTTAAGTAACGGAGGAGGGGAGGAAGGAATAATGAGAATGGTATAGAGAAGAAGAAGGATATGCGTATTCCGACGAAGATGTATAGGGAGCCGCAGGCGTAGCTAAATACACGGGCAGCAGCGTCATCGGTGCGAGGAGCTATGTCCTGCGATCGCCAACCCGCCTGCCCACCGTGGTGATTAGGGCATATCCCTCCCAATCCTCCCCAGATCGGGTTCAGTGGCGTATCTTGGGAGAGATCAGAGGCCTACGTCCAGCAGTGGACTGACACAGGCTCTTTATGATGATGATAAATATATATCTAGAGAAAGCCTAATGCACAAAACTACTTCAGGTCAACTTTATTAAAATCGACTCCTACCTACGTGTCTTTATCCATCATGGGCCCGGGCCGTCCCCCCCCCCCCTCCTCTCCCCCACGCAACTCTGACGACGTACCCTTGACTTTTTTCTATATTTTTGCTAGTACTATGAATTATGAATGTAAAACGTTATCATATCACGTTTAAATAGAAAATATATTTACGTTAGTTGACAACCCTATGAGTTACGGCCAAGCTTCCGCAATACAACTTAGTATGGAGTTCAAAATATGGAGCAAGTTATCTGTCTCTTTCGAAATGAAAGGGATACAGAGAGACAGCAGATGTCACAGTGGAATTTGTGACGTAATCTTTTGATAGTTCAAGTATTTAGGGCTTAAGGTACAAACTTCGTTAACTAAGGCGTAAGACTTTTCTTTTGCGTTAGCATTTCTCTTGACTTTGAAGGGCTTCGGCTGCGGTTGTCTGAATACTAGATTTGCAAACACTGCACGTTAATATTAACGCTTTCATAAGCTTACAAGTTATCTATTGATTTAAGGTTTTTAACCCTTATGAATATGTACCTATAAAAACTATATGGTTTGGAATAAAGCCAGTTGCCTGCTGCTTGTTTCTATGGATTTCTAGACATGTTACGTAACATTACTAATCGCCGCATTCATGAAGAATTTGATTAATGTATAGTGGTGGATTTGACACAAGTAATATCAATACTTAATGTATTGGTTTAAACGACATTTCTATGCGTTCGCAAGCACTGTGAGAACTCATAGTGTTGTTTGTAAATTAGGAGTTAAGATAGTGGTCAAAGTACTTGTCTGTCAGGAATTTAAAAAATATGTAGAGGCTCTAGAATTTTCCCGCGTTATTGAATGCAACATTGCCATTAGTAAAGTTAAAGGCGTGTTAACGTTAGTAAGGCGTTAAAGGCGTAGAAACACTATTGTAGAAAAAGTCAAGATTGTTCGCAATTTCCATTTTCTAAAATTAAGTAACTACAAATATTTCTTGACTAATTTGTAATTAGTCTCAAAAAAATTGTAATTACTTAGATACATCGCTGAAAATTTATAGGTTATAAACATCGAGGTGTAACCTAGTACATATACATCGATGGTTATAAATAAATAGGTAGAGTATACAAAAACTTTTGAAATATATTGAGTAGAACAACCGTCGTTTTTTTATAATATTAAGTACCTGCACGATAATGTGATATATATATAGGTGACTCTAATAATAAAACTCATAAATATCATTATCCCTTCGAGAGTTCATACTTGTTAGCAGTCACTTAATGAATTAAGAAACCGGTTTCGACTGGTTTGAACTAACTTTCGTAACTATATAGTGTTTTAGGGTTTTTTTAACTTGTATCTAATGTGCCGCCCAAAATTGACGTTACAATCACAAGTTCCATCTAACCTAAAACTGTTAGTATATAAAAACGTCAAAAAGTCACAACATTCCAGTTGTTTTTTGAAAGCGTGCCTACTTTATAGTATCGTACATCGTATACATATATATTTCTTTATAAATAACGCCATTTCACTTAAGCCTACTTTATACATAGCTTTAAAGACGCTTCTGTCAATATGCGTTATTTATGAAGCTATAAAGTACACTTACGTAAACATGCCTTATATTATATATGAAGAAATAAAGACTTTTCTATGAGAACAATGTCAAAAAATTAGGCAAAACTATGAGAACTTACCTCGTATTCATAATGCCCGTTTACTGAAGCCCACTTTGCGAATACTTGAAAAAGTGACATGTTTTAACCTCACAAGCACTAGTTTTATATTGGACACAAAGCTTAGGTATAGATTGAAGCAGATCTGACCAGTTTCTTAAAAGGTATGTAGGCAAAAAATACCTACTATTGCATAAATTATAACAGCTGAGTTTTTTTTGTATCAATGTTCATAGAATAGACCTAACCAGTTACACATTTAGTATCTTCCACGTGTTTTTATTGGGCATGAGTATTTTATAGTTTCTCATTAGAACTTCATCTTCAGGGGGCCTAGACAAAATCCAATTTCTGTTTACATTCACTATTAATTAATTAATTTATATATAAAGCAACTTCAAAATGTATGGGAATGACAACTTTGTTACGGAAAAATAAATGCCATTCCCATACATGTTGAGCTTGCGTTAGCGTGACTGGAAATATAAATTGGATTTTGTTCAGGAGGTCTGCTTCTTCTTCGCCAGCTTTGTATGGATCATTGCTTTACTTAGGGCCAGTTTCACTAGATTCTTATAAAGTTGTAGATATTTTTTTTTTTGTGTTGTATAGGCTAGCGTTTGACCACTATCTCACCTGTTGGTAAGTGATGATGCGGTCGAAGATGGTAAGCACGCTAGGCCTAGAATGGGAACTGGCTCTCAAGGATAGCTGCCGGAACACATTAGATGTTTTGGTGACAGATTTTCTAACTTGAGGGTGGTAGCTGGCCAGGCGGACACTAGATAGTGTCCTACCACCATGCGGTTGCCGGGGTTGTTGGTTTCTTAACGATGTTTTCCTTCACCGGAGGGCCACTGTGAGAAGAGCACATAATTTTTTTGATAGAAAAATCCATTTGTGCACGGCGGTTTGAACTCGGTACCACGGCATCAAAGCCGACCGCTCTCCCGATTACGCCACCGGGCCCTCAAATAAATAAATGTGACAAATTACCCCATAAAAATGTTGTAAATGTTAGAGAGCCCCAATTGATGTTAAGGACTATTAATTATTCTGTGGTAAAGGATGGATGGTTTGACTTCTAACCAAGAGGTTAAATTGCCGCTTCAAAAAGAAGTATTAGAAATTCTGCTAAATTCTAAATTATAAATCCTAGGTCTTCCTAATCCACAGTTGTTCGTCCACAGGTGGTAGAAGCAAATTATATCGATGTTCCACCTGAGTTGCTACCAACAAGTAGCTTACCACCATCGAGGAGAAAATCTGCCGTCTTAACCTTACGGTCACGGTAATATTATATTGATACTGGATGACGAACATTTTTGCGTTCTGGTCTTATTGAACTAGGATCTCTCGATAACTAATTGCTCTCATTATGTCTAAATTGGATGATATACTTATAGGGCTGTGCTAATCTTATAATATCCTATAAATTAGGGTCCTAACCCAAATATCCGTACCGATTGTTCGGCGATGTGACAGCTAAGTTGTGAGGCTTCGGTTTTCATGTAACGTATATGGATATGCGATACGTGGCGTGGACGGGTCACCGAGCAATGGATCGCAAAATAGGGTTGCCAATTCACTATTTTTCAAAGTTTTTTTTAAAATGCGAAATTGTGTAGCGCTTGAGCACTATCTCACCGCATATTAAGTGATGTCATTAGACATTTAGTGTGTTAGTTTTTACTTTTAGCTTTTTACTATGTCAATAGATGAATGAGAGCCTAGATTTAGGCATCATTGGTGGTAGGCATCGTAGTAATGGCACGAAACTACCACAAACAATTACATTATCTCCCAAATTCAATGACAAATGTACATTACATTTTTCAATGACAACCAACGAGTGCAACTGAAGCCTCTTTTGGTCGGGGTACCATGCCACGTATATGCCACTTCAAACCGTAATTTTTTTGTCAAGTGACCGTGAAACTAAAGACCATGACAAATGTGTTTGATACTCTCAATCTCTTTGATTTTTAGATAACAATATTATCCTTTTTGAAATATAATTTAATAGTAGATTAGTAGCCAAGGGCTGTAAGCCATCAATTGCAGCCCGAGATATTTAGGCGCACGAGCGCAGCGAGGGCGCCTATAGTTCGTGCGACCTCTTTTGTCATTGGGCTGAATGCATGATGTCTATTGCCAGTATGATGGTTAGATTACGCAAACTTTTTGAAAGAGTGAAGAGTTTTTTTTTTATTTACTTACCGCCCTAGGGCTTTTCTAGCTACATTGTTACCCTAGAGCGCTAATTGGTTACCTACAAGCCCAATCTGGGGGTAATAAGGACCTACTTACCGAATATGAGAGATGTAAAGTATATATTATATATGTGTGGGATGTAAGGGAGATACAAATACCACCTCAGTGCTCCCGGCCAACCTCACCTCCCCGTGGTGCTTCCTGCTGACCAACAAACGAGGCTCTGGCGACCGACAAATGGCGGTATAATAATTTCAAGTTATGGCGTAGATAGATAGATAGATAGATAGATAACACTTCATTGTACACCATTACAACAATAAACATTAAAGTACAGTTAAGTCTCAAGCAAGTACAACGGGCCGTCTTATCGCTTAGAGCGATCTCTTCCAGACAACCTTTGGATGGAGTGGAGGGTACGAACATATCAGGCGCTGAGATGTACACAATAAGACAAACTTATTTAGGCATAATAAAACAAACCAAATACATCCTTACATACAATATAGATAAACACTAATATTCCTAGGGGAGCGAGGGGCTAGTTGTAACAATTTTAACAAATAATTATACCTTGAAGTGTGAAAACTTTGATTGATATTCTAACTATTCTTCTATTAAGTCATATCAAAAAATATCAAATCTACAAGTAACTCTTTCAATTTTTTTTTAAAGGTAAGTGTTACAACTTACCCCGTTGTTGGGGCTAGTTGTAACATCTACTGGGTAGTAGTAACAACAATAAAAAACAAAAATGTGACACCTTCAATCGTTTAATTTTTCGCATTTTGGATCATTTTACTTTGTTAGTCGTTAGTCCTATTAAATGATGTTGCTCACAGGACAGGTGACAGGTGAGGATTTCTGCGCATTAAAATTTTGGAACCAGTCAGGACCAGCATTATTATTTTGATGCCAAAAATAGGGAATATTTTAGCGTTAAGATGCACAGCACTTTGGTAAGCTAGTTTCCTTATTTTGATAGGAAGTAATCCAAAATATATTTCAGCTCACTTGAGGATATATGAAGACATTTTACATTCTTCTTCTTCTGTGAATACTTGTCTTTACTTTTGGACTTTCATTATTCTTCTTCTTCTTAATGTATCTGTACAGAGACACGTGACATAGATCAAAATTCTTACTCGCCTTCCGAATACTACAGATATTTTCTAAAACTTCAGCTGCAGCTAACTCGTATACCTTCTGGATATGTGGTGCCCGCTCTGTCTTTCTCTTATACTCTCTTATTTGAAATGAAAACAAATAAGGTATGTTACATTACAAATAATAGCAATAACTTACAGCAATCTCTGGGAGCATGTTGTAACATGTTACAACAAGCCCCGAGGTTTTGTTACAACTAGCCCCTAGGTGTAGTTTTTAATATTTATCACGATAACTATTAAATCAACTTAGTATAATCTCAAAAACTGACACAATATCATAAATAGTTATATTTTAGCACCAAATAAAATACATAAAGCCCCAATCAGTCGAAAATAGTAAAGCTAACCAAAAATTTACGAAAATAAGACTATAGGTTACCTGTCTTTAACGTAGCGTTTGCACATACCCACTCACTGCGCTGCCTGGCGGGACACTGGCTGTGATAAAGTGGCGTGGCGCGTTATAAATTTAAGAATTGGGTACAAAAAATCTTGAATTAAGTTTAAATTCCTATTGAAAAAGGTCTGTTACTACTTACCCCTGTCACAACAAGCCCCGCGCTCCCCTATATACATAAATACACATTCATATTATAATTAAAAATATAAAAATTATAAATATGTTAAATTAAGTTCATTTTACCGAAAACATAGTCCAATAAATAAATAAGACTTAATTATCATTGATACCAATTTCATTCAAGTATAATTTTTTTACCTGTTCTTTGAAAGAGTTTAGTAAGCGAGCATGAAGAACTGAGACAGGTAAGTCCTTTTCTTTGAAAGGACTTACCTGTTTCAGTTTGCTGTCGCGTATTGCCTGTAAAGTAAAAGAGGAATCATACAAGTAGTATTTTAAAAAACCTTTTTAAACACAACCTTTTACATATCCTAGGACCAGAGTAAGTTAAGACAAATCCAACGAGCTCAAACACGACGGGTACAACATGTGTAGTTTAGGAGTTCCTTTGGCTATCTTCAAGCTCTATCATCAGATCAGCACCATGTCATCATAATATTGCATTGTCATGCGATTTACACATGTATGCAAAATTTTAGCTTAATCGAACAAAGGAGGAGGAAGTCGCTCTAAAATCAATCGCAAGATTTCTGACGGACAAATAAATTCACCGTGAAGTAGAGATAGAGCTTGTAAAGATACTGAAGTGTTTGCCGGCATTTCTAATTCCAGGATTTCAGACGACCTCAACGTCAGGCAATGACCGGAACAGAGGAAGTGAAAGCGTTACTTAAGGCGTTACCTTAAGTAACGGAGGAGGGGAGGAAGGAATAATGAGAATGGTATAGAGAAGAAGAAGGATATGCGTATTCCGACGAAGATGTATAGGGAGCCGCAGGCGTAGCTAAATACACGGGCAGCAGCGTCATCGGTGCGAGGAGCTATGTCCTGCGATCGCCAACCCGCCTGCCCACCGTGGTGATTAGGGCATATCCCTCCCAATCCTCCCCAGATCGGGTTCAGTGGCGTATCTTGGGAGAGATCAGAGGCCTACGTCCAGCAGTGGACTGACACAGGCTCTTTATGATGATGATAAATATATATCTAGAGAAAGCCTAATGCACAAAACTACTTCAGGTCAACTTTATTAAAATCGACTCCTACCTACGTGTCTTTATCCATCATGGGCCCGGGCCGTCCCCCCCCCCCCTCCTCTCCCCCACGCAACTCTGACGACGTACCCTTGACTTTTTTCTATATTTTTGCTAGTACTATGAATTATGAATGTAAAACGTTATCATATCACGTTTAAATAGAAAATATATTTACGTTAGTTGACAACCCTATGAGTTACGGCCAAGCTTCCGCAATACAACTTAGTATGGAGTTCAAAATATGGAGCAAGTTATCTGTCTCTTTCGAAATGAAAGGGATACAGAGAGACAGCAGATGTCACAGTGGAATTTGTGACGTAATCTTTTGATAGTTCAAGTATTTAGGGCTTAAGGTACAAACTTCGTTAACTAAGGCGTAAGACTTTTCTTTTGCGTTAGCATTTCTCTTGACTTTGAAGGGCTTCGGCTGCGGTTGTCTGAATACTAGATTTGCAAACACTGCACGTTAATATTAACGCTTTCATAAGCTTACAAGTTATCTATTGATTTAAGGTTTTTAACCCTTATGAATATGTACCTATAAAAACTATATGGTTTGGAATAAAGCCAGTTGCCTGCTGCTTGTTTCTATGGATTTCTAGACATGTTACGTAACATTACTAATCGCCGCATTCATGAAGAATTTGATTAATGTATAGTGGTGGATTTGACACAAGTAATATCAATACTTAATGTATTGGTTTAAACGACATTTCTATGCGTTCGCAAGCACTGTGAGAACTCATAGTGTTGTTTGTAAATTAGGAGTTAAGATAGTGGTCAAAGTACTTGTCTGTCAGGAATTTAAAAAATATGTAGAGGCTCTAGAATTTTCCCGCGTTATTGAATGCAACATTGCCATTAGTAAAGTTAAAGGCGTGTTAACGTTAGTAAGGCGTTAAAGGCGTAGAAACACTATTGTAGAAAAAGTCAAGATTGTTCGCAATTTCCATTTTCTAAAATTAAGTAACTACAAATATTTCTTGACTAATTTGTAATTAGTCTCAAAAAAATTGTAATTACTTAGATACATCGCTGAAAATTTATAGGTTATAAACATCGAGGTGTAACCTAGTACATATACATCGATGGTTATAAATAAATAGGTAGAGTATACAAAAACTTTTGAAATATATTGAGTAGAACAACCGTCGTTTTTTTATAATATTAAGTACCTGCACGATAATGTGATATATATATAGGTGACTCTAATAATAAAACTCATAAATATCATTATCCCTTCGAGAGTTCATACTTGTTAGCAGTCACTTAATGAATTAAGAAACCGGTTTCGACTGGTTTGAACTAACTTTCGTAACTATATAGTGTTTTAGGGTTTTTTTAACTTGTATCTAATGTGCCGCCCAAAATTGACGTTACAATCACAAGTTCCATCTAACCTAAAACTGTTAGTATATAAAAACGTCAAAAAGTCACAACATTCCAGTTGTTTTTTGAAAGCGTGCCTACTTTATAGTATCGTACATCGTATACATATATATTTCTTTATAAATAACGCCATTTCACTTAAGCCTACTTTATACATAGCTTTAAAGACGCTTCTGTCAATATGCGTTATTTATGAAGCTATAAAGTACACTTACGTAAACATGCCTTATATTATATATGAAGAAATAAAGACTTTTCTATGAGAACAATGTCAAAAAATTAGGCAAAACTATGAGAACTTACCTCGTATTCATAATGCCCGTTTACTGAAGCCCACTTTGCGAATACTTGAAAAAGTGACATGTTTTAACCTCACAAGCACTAGTTTTATATTGGACACAAAGCTTAGGTATAGATTGAAGCAGATCTGACCAGTTTCTTAAAAGGTATGTAGGCAAAAAATACCTACTATTGCATAAATTATAACAGCTGAGTTTTTTTTGTATCAATGTTCATAGAATAGACCTAACCAGTTACACATTTAGTATCTTCCACGTGTTTTTATTGGGCATGAGTATTTTATAGTTTCTCATTAGAACTTCATCTTCAGGGGGCCTAGACAAAATCCAATTTCTGTTTACATTCACTATTAATTAATTAATTTATATATAAAGCAACTTCAAAATGTATGGGAATGACAACTTTGTTACGGAAAAATAAATGCCATTCCCATACATGTTGAGCTTGCGTTAGCGTGACTGGAAATATAAATTGGATTTTGTTCAGGAGGTCTGCTTCTTCTTCGCCAGCTTTGTATGGATCATTGCTTTACTTAGGGCCAGTTTCACTAGATTCTTATAAAGTTGTAGATATTTTTTTTTTTGTGTTGTATAGGCTAGCGTTTGACCACTATCTCACCTGTTGGTAAGTGATGATGCGGTCGAAGATGGTAAGCACGCTAGGCCTAGAATGGGAACTGGCTCTCAAGGATAGCTGCCGGAACACATTAGATGTTTTGGTGACAGATTTTCTAACTTGAGGGTGGTAGCTGGCCAGGCGGACACTAGATAGTGTCCTACCACCATGCGGTTGCCGGGGTTGTTGGTTTCTTAACGATGTTTTCCTTCACCGGAGGGCCACTGTGAGAAGAGCACATAATTTTTTTGATAGAAAAATCCATTTGTGCACGGCGGTTTGAACTCGGTACCACGGCATCAAAGCCGACCGCTCTCCCGATTACGCCACCGGGCCCTCAAATAAATAAATGTGACAAATTACCCCATAAAAATGTTGTAAATGTTAGAGAGCCCCAATTGATGTTAAGGACTATTAATTATTCTGTGGTAAAGGATGGATGGTTTGACTTCTAACCAAGAGGTTAAATTGCCGCTTCAAAAAGAAGTATTAGAAATTCTGCTAAATTCTAAATTATAAATCCTAGGTCTTCCTAATCCACAGTTGTTCGTCCACAGGTGGTAGAAGCAAATTATATCGATGTTCCACCTGAGTTGCTACCAACAAGTAGCTTACCACCATCGAGGAGAAAATCTGCCGTCTTAACCTTACGGTCACGGTAATATTATATTGATACTGGATGACGAACATTTTTGCGTTCTGGTCTTATCCAGAGGTTCTCAAATAGGGGCCTGAAAATGTGGCGAAATGGTTCCAGTAAACGATGGTACGGCAGTGTTTGCTTCGCGCTCGACTTGGCGGGGACATTGCCGTGCCCCCGATTACCGTGTTACGGTGTTCCAGCAGCACACAGCCAGAGTCAGCCAGACAGCCAGAGTATTCTAGGCCTCGCGTGTTCACCATCTTCGACCACATTGTTGCTTACTTGCTTGCATCAGTTTCATCATTTTATCAGTTTCAGCGAGCTCACGTAAACTATCATAGTTTTGGTAATTTGCAAACCCATACTAGGGGTACAGGCCATCATTACCAATATTACCAAATTTTTTTTCGCATTGCTGAACAAATCTAGTAAAATCTAGAATATTACAACCGCCAAAGTGCATTATGCAAAGCAAATAAAAACTATTTTTTTAAATATGAGAAGAATACAAGCAAACCGATTTTTATTTGCTTAGAATAACAGATAATGATTCAATGTCAACGCTTTCTTAAAATGTACTCTATAAATTATAGTCAAACTTTACCTATTTTCCTTTTTGTATAAATTTGCACCGATATTTTATTCATTTATACAGCACATGAGATTGATGTGACCATCAAGGCAAAACCATAGGCACAAGATAGATGTTATCTTTAAGATTGATACGATAATTATGTGAAACTGACCTATGCCAATAAGATTTTGATATAATATATTATATTTCACGGTAGGACACAAACCCTTTGTGTGCGAGTCTGACTTGCACTTGGCTGGTTTTTATGTATTTTTTATTCCATGATAAACAATTAACTATTCAGGTTGACTGGGAATCACAGTAAAAAAATATCAAAGAGTATCTGATCTAGATGTATACCCGTCTTTCGAACTGAAGATCAAACCTCCGCCGTGCATCAAAGGATTTTTCTATCGAATAATAAAATTGATGTGTGCATTTTACAGAAACCCTTCGGTGAAGGAAAATTTTTTTTAAAACCTCCATGGTGGTAGGACACTACCTAGTGTCCACCTGGCCAGCTACCACCCTTAAGATGGAAAAAACTGTCACCAAACTTCTAATGTATTTCAGCAGCTGTCCTTGAGAACCAGTTCCCATTCTAGAACTAGCATGCTACCATCCTCGACCGCATCATCACTTACGGCGAGATAGTGGTCAAAACGCAAGCCTCTATACGGTGTTAAAAAAATCATGCCACGCCAGAATTCGGCAAGCAGATTGGTAGCATGTCACTATGTCACTATTCGAGTGGTAGGTAGTTCAAGCCGCGGGCTAAGGCGCTGTCCTATTTAATTGCCATCGCTCGCGCGATTATGCGTGCATCCGTCGTGTAACCGTGCGTTCAATCATACTGATATCTAGTGAATGTCCTATTGACGGTCGTACGATAATACCATGAAATGATGGTGAATTTCATCGCACGATGAAATCGCATCGCACCATCGCGCGAGCGATGGCAACAGGACAGCACCTAAGCCTAACTCCAGTAGTAAAGTCCAGTAATAAAGTACCTTGAGAGACAATGACGAAGGTACTTACTACTTAAAGTGAGTTGTGACGAATTTTGATGTAGGACCTCACTAAACTTATTTTATTATTTTTTGCTAGCATATGACCACTATCTCGGCTGGTGGTAAGATAAAGTGATGATGTGGTCGAAGATGGTGAACACGCTAGGCCTAGGATGGTTTGACTCTCAAGGGCTGTGTTTTATCGGAAAACAGTTTTACAATCATTAGGTCACAGTTTTACAATCATACAGTTGAGAATCGCCTTTGATGTCGGACGACACCGCTGGCCGAGTTGGTACATACGCTATCAGCTGCAAATGTGTAAGGGTTGTCAAAAACAAACTAAGAGCTGATATATTACTACGAGACAAAAATTGTTATTGATTTTGAAAAATAAAAGATCAAGAATGTCTCGCAGATAATACCTTTTTACGTAAATAAAATAATCTATCATCGCGTGATCAGCCGTCAAATAAACTCATTAGTAGTGTTAAACTCTGGTTCACACAAGATCATAGCGACAACAAATCATAGTTAACAAACAGATCATAGTGTTAACAAAGTTGAAATAAACTAAATTGGACGGCACTAAAAATAGTGCAATCCTTCTCTTACTCTTCTACTGCCTCTTCTGCCCCCTGATTCTCAATCATTCGAAAACCTGTCCGGATTTAGAAGCTTCATATTTAATTAAAAATGAAGCTTCCATATTTCCAAACCCGAATCTGCTTTCGAATACTTGAGAATAACCCTGCAGGTCGAAGGAGAGACAGTTGTCGAATCCAAATTTGCTTTCGAATAATTGTGAATAACCCTGCTGAAGTTCAGTAGAGACGAAAAGAGATTCAGTACCGTCAAATTAAGTTAAGTTAAGCATCGGAATCGGCTCTTTTTATGTGATATCCTCAGTTATTTGTCTTTGCCTGACCTGACATACCAATAATTAAAGATCGTTTAAAAAAGTAAAAGAACCGACTTCGAACG
Organism: Cabera pusaria; assembly: GCA_954871355.1. Classification (NCBI taxonomy): domain Eukaryota; kingdom Metazoa; phylum Arthropoda; class Insecta; order Lepidoptera; family Geometridae; genus Cabera; species Cabera pusaria. The sequence continues at coordinate 23,899,454 of OX940892.1, forward strand.
TCGCGCTAGTCAAAGTAGCCAGTAGACGCAGTAAATATTATCTAATCTGTGCCAGTAGTACTCGTAAGTAGTAAATCGTCGAGATAAGTAAATGCGTCGTAATACAAATGTTGATATATTTAAAACGGCTAGGCCGATTTCGTTAAAATTACAATGGGACCACCGTAGAAACGTACCCTACCCATTAAAAAAAGAATCATTCGAATCCGTTCACAATTGACGGAGGAATCGCGTAACATACACACAAAAAAAACAAACAGACGAATTGAGAACCTCCTCCTTTTCTTTGAAAGTCGGTTAATAGAAATTTAAAAGAGACATATAATGTTAATGTTAAACTGAACATTCTGTCAAACATCCTGAGTGGAGACTAAACACTTTGTCTATATACCTTATTGGGTCGTCATTGATAAGGTTACAATATTTTAGGTTAGGTTAGTACTTAAGTATGTTATTTTTAGTCAAATGACCTAGTGACTCAGTCATCATTGAATTATCTACCTAGGATGTATAAAGACAATAATAATCACTTTATATCATGTATTTTAAAGGTAATATTAGTTTTCAAAAATTCTAAAAAGTTTCTTCCCTTAAATGGTCATAGTTTCAATTATAAGTTGTGCACTCCCAATATAATATATTATTAGTAATATGATTTAGATTAACTATTCCTTTATCAAAATTCTTTAGCCTTTACATTAGTGCTCACCTACGTCTTATCATATAAGTTAAGATCGTTTACAAAACTAATACAACCGACTTCAAACGTCGCGCTAGTCAAAGTAGCCAGTAGCCAGTATCATGTCATCGAGGTATACAAATGCATCGTAATACAAATGTTGATATATTAGAAATTGTTTGACCGATTTCGTTAACATTTAAATGGAACCACCTACCCTTTGAAACAAAAAAAGAATTTTACGAATCGGTTCAAGCGTCTTCGAGTAATCGGTGAATACACATAAAAAAAAATTCCAACGAGTTGAGAACCTCCTTCTTTTTTGTGAAGTCATTTAAAAAGAACCCTCTAGTTACAGTTCTTATTATTTAAATAACTGCCAGTTTATTTTGGCAGTTATTTAAATCCCGTATACATATTATCGGCGAAATCGGTTGAGCCGTTTTTAATATATCAACATTTGTATTACGATGCATTTATATACCTCGACGACATGCTACTAACTACTTTGACTAGCGCGACGTTTGAAGTTGGTTCTTTTACGTTTTCAAACGATCTTAAATTATATATTTATATATTCAGGATGATTCTAATTCATGTAATATATATCCTATACATTACATCAGTTAAAAATCATGTAATATATATTTATATGTATAAAATCAGCATGACTACTATTACATAGATAGGAGTTAAATAAACCATAGAACTAGTTTAAACATTTATTAAAAGTTCTTCTTAAAATTAAAATTAACTTATTTTTTAGTATAATAACAGATTCACTAATTAGATTTGGAATATAACCAATTTGAACATATTTTCACTGATCATATCGATAGAAGTCTAAAATATAATTAAAAGAGATAGCCACTCTAACGCAACGTGCTGATTTTGTGTAACCTATTTTATTATGATTATATATATAATATACATTCTAAATATTTCTGTTACAAGAAAATTTATAGCTACATATACAAGTAAAAAATATAGATATATAGATTTCTTAATTTTGAGGCTTAGGTATGACATACTATATTGTCTAAATAAAATAAACAACAAACGCAAATATCTCATAAACACTTACAAATATTAAGTTAGATACTAAGTATATCTACTTAGTATCAGCACATATACTAATTTAAGTTATATATAAACATATATAATATAAAACTTTAACATATCTTACAAGATATGTTTTGAAACTTTCACTTATTAGATAGTTACAATTACAATATGGCAAGAAAAAAATCGTTAATATTCAACAATTTTCAAAAAGTAGTAAAAAGTAGTTGGTGTACTTTTAATAAAATCACTTAGTTCTAAAAGTAACTAAAAGCATATTCATTGATTTAAGATAAGCATGGCTTATAAAATACGAATTGTAAGTAAGTATTATACAATTTTTAAAAGCAGGCAAAATACTGAGTTTGTGAAAGTAATTAGATATGTTTACTTTACAAGTTTTACGTAGGTACTTAATTATGTTAATCGGCTTTATTTTGACGTGATAACGTCGTATTAAATCGATGAACGTCGGCAGCACGCAGGAAAAATTGTCAGCCTAAGCCCAGCGTGCAAGTGAGAGCGCAGAACAAGCGATAGAGAGGCACGACCGTCTGACGTTATCACGTAAAATTATCGTTCATTAACCGACTTTACAGACGACCAATTGTTTATGAACTGAATGATGTATAATATGCATATGGTAATTGGAAAGGCCCCCTCCCCTTTCAGCACGAGTTATTATATTTATCATACTTATTCTAGTCTTAATGAGCCGGAGGTTGTCACAATATGCGTTACACACTGTATAAGGCGTTTTAAGTACGTAACGTACTGACAACGCATGAGTGTCACCTCTAGTGTTGCAAGTATTCATAAGCGACGGTGACCACTTACCACCAGGTGGGCCGTTTGCTTGTTTGCTACCTACATCATAAAAAAGAACATAATGATATATGGTTGTGAAACGTGAAACGTCTTGTTCTGAACTCAATCAAAGCTCTGTTATTAACTCATGAGTCATAACACATTTATTTTTAAGTTAGTATCTACATACAAAACAAGTGATATCTTTAATATCTTTATGCGTTACAAAATAGTAGGTAGGACAAGACAGTATTTCATAATCTAAAAGTTTTATTTATATAATGATTTATTCATTGAAAACTACAATATTTATACATGGTGGTGCCACAATGTGTGATTATTTAGCTCGACGCGTGCGCCAAAGCAGAGCGAAGTAGGCCAGAAGACGGAAACCAATGAAGAGCAGTACCATGTTCACTATGTCCATTGTGAAGTCTTCCTGTGAAATAAACATATTATAATCAGTACAGTTAGTAAAGCGAAGCGCAATAATGATGTTTATTAAAGTGGAGTAATTTGGTCGAAATATTACTACTCCGTTCTATGATACAAACCTTTGTTGTAAAAATATGGTGAAAATATAAGAAGTCATTTGAATGTTGAAATTAAGATGGTGTATTTATTCGGCATAAAACTAGTAGTAGGTATTTAATTTTTCATGCATGCAATTATTAAAAACGTCTACAAGAAAAAGCTCTACAGTTTCGTAGCTCATAGCGCACTCTCCGTAGCGCTTGTTATTTTATTTGGCTTACGGTATATACTACTTTAAATATACAGTATATGAGGTATACTATGATGGCTTGCATATAAATTATAGATATTTTAAACTATGAAACAGTTCAAGTACTGCAATATTTTCTAATTTCATACTCCTATGAGCATTTTCTATTTTGATTTTAGTATCTACCTAACCAGCCATCGTGGGCCTGTTTTATTAAGTTGAAGTAATTAATAAATTAAATAAATTTAAATTAAATAATACAGTAATTTTATCAATAAAAGAAGGGTAAATACCGTGTCATGTAGCTACTCGTTACTAATTACTTTTTTTTATACATTATAGGCTAGCGTTTGTCCACTATATTACCTGTTGGTAAGTGATGATACGATTGAGGATGGTAGGATGCTAGGCCTAGAATAGGAAATGGCTCAAGTATAGCTGCCGGAACACATATGTCTTGTGACAGATTTTTCTAACTTGAGGGTGATAGCTGGCAAGACACTAGATAGTGTCTTATCACCATGCGGGGGTTGGAGGTTACTTAACGATTTTTTTCCTTCACCGGGGCCACTGCAAAAAGTGCACATACATTTTTCGATAGAAAAATCCATCGGTGCACGGTGGGGATTACCCACTACACTACTGGGCCCTCTAAAACTGTGAGCATCTTATATTTACCTCAGAGAAACTCAGTGTGTCTAGCACGACTTGTCCAGAAGCTGGACAGGTGAAGTTCTCCCGAGTGCACGCGATGGTTTCGATACCAGTCCACTGGTTCACCAGCAAGGCTTCGTTTCCATATCTGAACCAGGATAGATATGATATCCAGCCCAGATATGGCGGCACGGATCTGCAATTATAAATTGGAAAAACATATATTTATATAGATATATATATATATACATATTTTATATCAGATAGGCTAACGTTTCACCAGTATCTCACCTGTTGGTAAGTGATGATGCGGTCGAGGATGGTAACACGCTAGGCCTACAATGAGAACTGGCTCTCGAAGATAGCTTAAGACAATTACTGTTTTGTCCATGATCTTTGTGCAAAAGCGGTTTTTTTTATTACAACAAATTACAAACGAAAATAGCCCAATGGCTAAGGCGTCGGCCTGGCGATCAAGAGATCATGAGTTCGATCCCCACAGTATTGACGTGAATTCACTCCAGACACAGGCATATATAGATTATGATTATAAAACACCGACTATTATGTTACCTACTGTTTTTTGTCGAATATAAATCTAAAATATATAGATTAGTTGAAGGGTTTTACAACACTTCTAGTAATGAGATACCAACGTTGCTAGTAAGCTTTGTAAATAGTTTAAGATTGTTAACAAAACGTCATATAATAAAAGTCATTTTCAGTACTAAGTTTGAGGTGTTTATTTCCATATCTCTGTAGATACTAATCAGATATCGATGAAATTATAAAGAGACCATCTTGGAAATTTACCCTAGTTACCAATTTAAAAAAAATCGAATCGGTTCACAATTGACGGAGTAATCGCGTAACATACACACAAAATAAAACATACAGACGAATTTGAGAACCTATTAATTTTTGGAAGTTTGTTGCAAAAAAAATTGTTATACAGGTGTTGTAAAACTAAGATAAAAGATAAGTCCTTACCCTGAGTTGAGGAAGAATCCTCCGAACAGCATAAAGGGTATGATGATGGGCGGGCCCACAGAAGCTGCCATGCTGACGCTGCTACTGGCGCATGATATCAGGTACCCTGCAACAAAGTTACATTGAAAACCCCGTTCTTATTAGTTTAAGGCTAAGAAAAAAAACCTAATAAAGGCCAAAGACTTAATATTAAACTTGACTCCGTACACCGGCCCTAATGAGACCGACCTTGAACGGAGTTTGCGTCTTTTTTGTATGGACGACTTATATATATACTTAACATATAGTATAGAACATATATAGCACTAGCAGGTTGTTAGACAAGGACAAACTCCTACCCGGGTGTCTTTCGTTTGGGCCGTTTTGTTCTACAAAGTTCTTCTCTGTTGTTCTAAAAAAACCTTATTGTATACGGATTAAATTGAATCTGCACCATCTTTTTATATTACGTCTATGGTATTAGGACTTTGTTTTAGTTTCGTTATGGCTCCACACGATTAGTGTATTTAGCCAGTGTAGCTCCAAGTTTAGAGTTCAAGTCATAAATATGGGTCAAAGTCACATTTCAGTTCAATTCATACCCTCAGCAATGATGTAGACATTACTGAAGATTTTCAGTGGAATTTTTGTGAGAGAATGCAAACAGCATGTTTTTCAACATTGTGCTGTTTCCCTACACTTGTACACATTCACCGGCACTTAATTTAAAGGTTAATAATCCACATTTGATTTTCTTACACATTAATAAAGGAAGAACACAAGTTTTAGGAAAAAATACAATGAGAGCACACACACTTTTTCACGCCTGCCAAAACTCGATTTAGGCTTAATTTATTAAGTGTCTCTGTCAAAGACACAAGTGATCATTATAAGTGACACTTCTTTAGGCGTAGTAGGGTAAAATTTGACAGAAGTGCTGTAGCGTCAGGGGTAGTAATATTATCTGTACTGCGAACTCAAATGAATGAATGACTGAATGATAACACTTTATTGCACACAAATGAAACTTGATACAAAGAATGATACAAAAGACACAAAACAAACGGCAGTCTTATCGCAAAATAGCGATCTCTTCCAGACAACCCCTTAATATTACGAACTATGTTAAAAGTATAAAGATAGATAAAGAGAGAGCAAGAATAACATCTTAACTTTAATATAATATTATAATATATTTAAACTCAAAATAATTAACAGGTACCTAAGTAATAGATAAGGTTAATTAAAAACTCAAAATAATTACAAAAATATATACTTAGGTATACTTATATTAGTTTAACTTAGTCATTAAGGTTACATAATTAAGAACTTAACTAAGTTCTTAATGATTAACTATTAAGATTAAATAAAAAGGTTTATTATTTATGCTTTTCAGTTTTCGAAGGTTTTATATTTTTGTAAAAACATTTTTATTTGTGGCTATAATCTACTAATTACTACTACATGCTTAGTTTTTAATTATTGTAATACACAACTCAGCATTTAAATCTGTGATTGTATATATCTGTGAGAGTAAATCCCCATATTTATATGGGCCCGACTTCAAGGTATACCCTATATAATAAACAAATAATTATCTTACGATAATACTACAAAACGTTTAAGTTATGCGTGGTTATACATTACAATAAGTAAGTGAACAATCAATAATCCCCTGTTTATATCCCCCCCTTAGGATTGGATTTTTTTTCCAAATTTACATGGGACCAACTTCGGGATATACTCTTTCCAATAAAAAAAGAATTATCAAAATCGAACTACTCTGTAAAAAGTTATGCGTGGTTAAAAGGTCATACATAAAAATAAAAAAATGTTTGCACGTTGACTAGAGAACCTCCTCCGTTTTTCGTCGGTTAAAAAAATTATTAGTGATGTTGAGAAATAAATTGAATGAACTTGGAAATATCACTTCTAACGCGTAGTTTTCTACGCACCCTCTGTCCGTCCGTCCGTCCGTCCGTCTGTCTGTCTGTCTGTCAGTCCGTGGGTCACCACCGATTTTCTCAGGAACGGGTGTACCTAGCAAGTTGAAATTTATATCAGATACTGAAGTCTATAGTCCCAATTAGGTGTATAAAAATCAAGGTTCTGAGTCAACACGATAAAAAGATATGGGCAAATTTAGATTTTCATGAAAACTTGTAAGTACCAAAATTAACCTAAGTTTCAACTTTTTTTATTTATCGGAATTTTTCCTTTTCGTGTATACAAATAAAGGAAAAATTCCAAAAAATAAAAATTTAATTCATCTGCAGATTCAAGTTTCATTTGCAGATGCACAGCTAATGTCTTATCTAGCAAAAGCCCATTAGCATCGTTTGAAATCCTATTGCGATTGCCATCGCCGTAGTATGGCATAATTTTAAAAAGCGTTACATCTATTAATATTAGTAGCTTACGTTCAAATTTCAATTATAGAATAGATAGATAAGATAAGATAGAGAAATTCTGAGAAATGCACTTTATGGCAAGAGATAATAAAAAACCTCAATGCCAATTTGAAATTACGTTAAACGTTACGACATAGTATTATAATAACACCCCAATAATATAACGTAATTTTATGGCAGATATTTCTTTTTAGAGTTCCGTACCTGTAAGGGAACCCTTATTTAAGGAACACTTTGTTGTCCGTCTGTCAAGACCCCTTTTTCTCAGGAATGCTGTGATCTACGATATCTTTAACTGTCAAAAAAATAAAACTAGTAAGCCAACGTGATCAAAAGATATGATCGTTTAAGTCGCATTTTTTCGGACATTCGGCGATTTCACAAGGGGGAATCCTTACTATGTTTCCCGTTGACCTAGAATCATTGGGCATTTGGCAGCACTTAAAAAGGATAAAATCTGAAAACCCTAAATATTTAGTTTAATGGATAAATGCTCGCATTTATCTAACAATTTTCAAAATCCTTACTAACTAAACAGCATCGTTAAATTACCTATACTTTATTTATTTATTTATTTGGCTACCCAGTAATAGTTACATTATAACAATACTTAAGTATACTTACACAATATATATGAATAAATGCACTATTTTTTAAGGGAAGCAACGCATGCATTTACAAAATACATTTTTTTTTATCAACATTACAGCAATTATGTAAGTCTAAATTTAAAAAGTGTCTTCTAAATATGTTAATATTCTGAAGGCTACATTGATAGTTACTTACAATAAAGAATGGTGTGTTTAAGTAAACAAGACTATAAATTACTCTACAGTCAAGCCAATGCTTGACTTAGAGATTTTTTAAAAATGAGAAGATTGTCATCGAATATATTTAATAATTTACAATTGTCGTTAGCTAAGGTACACATTCTAGGTACAGGAAAGTTAGCGCCTAATATACGTTAAACGAAACATATATACATAAAATATATATATAAATGTTTATAGAAAAACGAGAATATTGTAATTTTTATCATTCGATGTTCCCATTCCTGTCCAAAAATGTTGGAAAACCGGTTGGTAATCGAATAGGCTGGAAAGGGCATTCGAAACATAAAAGCCAACATTTTAAAATAATTATGCTAATTGGAAAATAATTCAATTATATTATAATAATTATGTCGTAGGTAACATAATTTCATAATTATGTCTACCTATATTCCGCATAGTGAAGTTATATCATTGTGTTATATAAGTACACGTATATTGTACTTACTAGTTGGTTTTGCCTTGCCCCTTTTCTGGGGACACTTTCCAGGGGTAGTGCCCCAAGACGAGATCACCATTTCACTACATGAGTGTAAGGTGAAAAATTCGTTCACTGTTCATTACTTTTTTGTTATACAATAATTTCTTGTAGTAACAAAATGACCTAGCCACATATTTTGACTAAGGTGTATATAGCATGTGAAGTTAGAGCTGTACAGTTAGTGCGTGTAGAGTTAGAAGCTTTTGGCTCTACATGACAACTTTTACAGCAGGGGTCGTTCGAATGGTCTCATCTTGGCAACATTTTACCACAAAATGTTTTTGGTGGGATCTTATTTAATAGATACATCATTTGGGTTACGATTTAAAAAAATGACAAAAAGTACCTAACGGGTACATATGGGTTGAAAAACTTTCTGAAATTAATTTGGTAACAACAACCCAACCTTGGAGCGTTCGTGACCAATTACCTCGAGTGTCGTAGAATAAATAACAGTAGGCAGAACATTCAAGCAAAAAAAAAATCTGTCAAGCCTACGGACGGACGTCCACGGTTTTGATTACAAAAAATAATTGAGCTCAACCGGTTTTTTTTTACTAAGGGCCGTCCGCGTCGACTGTCATCCATTAACGTGTCAAAACCAATTATTACAAGTTAACAATTCGTAGGTATAATAATTAATCAGAATGTGATCCGGGAAATTGGGTCTACGTAGTTGTTTGTTGCGTAAAAAATCGTACATAAGGCTTCTTCTATTTTATATTTAGATGGTATATATACATATATGGTATACCTACATTACTTAGGACCGTGCTCAATGGCGAGTAGTTGGAGAGGCCTATGTCCAGCAGTGGAACAGTATTGACTGATGATGATTATGATGATGATGGTATCTAGGATGTAATCTCTCTTATATCTGGGATTTCTTGATTTAGGAAACAGAATATGAAAAATTATAACTTCTAGAACGATAGCTATGGTTTGCAAAACACATTCAATAACCCGACTTTAAATTCATAAATGTCAACTGATAAACTACGTAGCCAACCCAATATTATATATTTTTTAACTGAGTGATTTCATAGATTTTCGTTTTTAGGGTTCCGCACCACAAAAGGAAAAAAGAACATAGGATTACTTTGTTATCCATCTATCAAGACCCTTTTTCTCAGGAACGCTTATCTATGTATATATGTAGAGGTATCAAGTTGAATTTTACAACAAATACTCGGGTCTTAATACAGTCTCCTGTAAAATAATCAAACTTGAAAGCCAACGCGATCAAAAGATATAACTGCCTATGTAGCATTTTTCGCATATTTTGCGATTTCACTTGGTGTTAACACAGCTGTCAGTGTCACCTGCCATTAATACATAAATCAAAGTTAATTCCTCAAATGGTGGCACTAGCACAAATAAATATAAAGGCTGACACACCGGGGCTAGGCCTCTTTACTAACTTTCTCTTCCCAGATCGATCATAGAAACACCAATAAATAGCTGTTTAACATTGAATTGAAGTATTTCATTACAAGAAGACACACACATGGGAATCAAAACCTATGTAGGGTACTTGACATTGACCTAGAATCATGAAGCTTGGCAAGAAACAATGTCTTAAAGCACGTATAAAGAAAAATATCTGATATACGTAAATATGTACTTTAATTTTAAAATAGGCGAATTTATTATAACAAACTCATTATTTGCGGTTTGTGCAATAACCGTGTCTTTGGATCGAACGGCAAAGTTAAGTTTGTCTTATAATCTAGTTTGACAAGTTTGTACGGACGGAACCCGTGGTGCGCGAGTCCAACTCGCACTGGGGCGGTTTTTTTTATTCAATTTCAACTTGCCTTTTGTATAGGTTGTGTGGAAGAAAAAATTAACACGATACGATAATGATCGATCAGTGATAATCAATGATCACACAGTCGCTGACTCTACTGTCCTCCACGCTTAAATGATAATACCACAAGATTTACCACAATATGTCATTCATTTATCTAGCCTCAAACAAGTTTTAGAGTACTTAATTAAGTTTTAGTTGCGTCATTTTGTGAATTAATAATTTAAGATCGTTTAAAAAACGAAAAGAACCGACTTCAAACGTCGCGCTAGTCAAAGTAGCCAGTAGACATAGTAACTATTATATAATCTGTGCCAGTAGTTAGTAGTAAGTCGTCGAGATAAGTAAATGCGTCGTATTACAAATGTTGATATATTAAAAACGGCTCGGCCGATTTCGTTAAAATTTAAACTGGATCACCTGGGAAGGGTACCCTTTGAAACAAAAAAAAGAATTTTACAAATCGGTTTAGGCATCTTCGAGTAATCGGTGAACATACATTAAAAAAAAAGAGTATGTGTACTTATGTACACGCGTTAGAAGTTATACTTCTGTGGCGTATGGAAAAAAAAATAACTAAAATGCAGTAGTGATTAACGATAAATATTAAAATTAATCAAAAAGATTTTATTTAAATAAAAAAGGTTTTATTAACGTAAAAATATGACGTTAAATATGACGTTCTTTAGTTCTTAGTTTAGTTTAGTTCTTCGTTCTTAGTCTACTGGCTACTTTGATTAGCGCGACGTTTGAAGTCGGTTCTTTTAGTTTTTTAAACGATCTTAAATTATCACATAGATATTTACTCATCAGATATTGATAAAGTTTATGAAATGGACCTGAGATATCTAATAACTATAAGAATCTTTGTCCTGCCTGACATACTGACTATAGAGAAAACGCACAGCCTAAACCGCAGCTGGTCGTAAAGATTTGAAATTTGGAGGGTAAATTTGTCTTAGTACGAAAGGGTGTACTGAAAGGATTTTTCAAAAATCACCCCTTAAGGGGGATGAAACGGAGGTTGAACGTTTGTATGAACAAACAAGATTAGATAGTCTGTTTTATTGGAAACTTCACAAAAGTACTTCTGTAAATAAATAAGTAAATACGTGTTTTAGGCTTTTTCGAAATTCTACCCCTAAGAGCACCGAAATGGGTTAACAAAATCTGAAAATTTTGGATGACGCTGATATTTGGCGTGCAGATAGTTATTATGACGTACATAACCGCTAAGAAATGATTTTACGAAATTCACCCCATAACCGCTATATATATATGGGTAATGGTAATTTTCCTTTCTGATCTTCCACTTTGAACCCCCGTTTTATTGAGGTGAAACGGGGGTTCAAAGTTTGTTTGGAGAAAAAAAGAAACTTTCGATATTTTGATAAAGTCGATATTTTGATTTTCTATGTTTTGAACATCCATATTTCATCCGTAGGTATTTTAACTTTCGATTATCTTTCAAATATGTAGCCACATAACACTGTTGTTCATAATTACTTACACTACTTATTCTTATAGGCTAGGCTAGCGTTTGACGTGAGCGTGGTAAGTGATGATGCGGTCGAAGATGGTAAGCACGCTAGGCCTAGAATGGGAACTGGCTCTCAAGGATAACTGCCGGAACACATTAGATGATTTTGGCGACAGATTTTCTAACTTGAGGGGTGGTAGCTGGCCAGGCGGACACTAGATAGTGTCCTACCACCATGCGGTGGTTGTTGGTTTCTTAACGATGTTTTTCCTTCACCGGAGGGCCACTGTGAAAAGCGCACATACATTTTTCGATAGAAAAATTCATTGGTGCACGGCGGGGATTGATCTCGGTATCTCTGGCTAGAGACTAAAACGTATTATGACCAATCGTGTATGCAGAAAAACATAAGGCCATAAAACTTTATACGAATGAATAGGACACTGTTTTACAGATTAGGTACTTACTATACTTCTTTGCTTCAAGCTTTTAAAAATATAGGTACCTACCCGCAAAATACTTCCTAGATTATTTTTAACATTTTAGTCCCTTTAGTCCCTGATAAAAGCTCGTTTTATAAAATATTTTTTACATTATTATTTATTATATATAATATTTATTAGGAAATCAGTTTAAAACTAGAGCAGTTTTTAACCGCAATGCGTAATGCGTGTTATACATATGATCGGCTTTGCGGTTGCAAAATATAACCGCCCGCGGTTAAAACCGTGGTTGCGGTCTAAGCCAAATGTCTAATAAGCTAACTACGACACCTAAGTAGGTATTGATTATAATACTTTTCTAAAATTCATTAACATGAGATCACAAACCTACATTTTTCCATTCTGAGTAAAACATAACGAATTTTGAATGAACCTGCAAGTTTTTAAAAGACTTATTATTATTTGTTTAATATATTCAATTATAAATATTAAAATCTATAATGAACGTGAACTCTTTCTAAAATCATGTAGATATGTATTATTTATTTTAATCACCGATTACCGAAAAACCTTGAAACTCCGATGCGCATCTTATTTGTCGTAAACATGCGTAAGATGCGCACTTGGTTTCATTTTCAAGTATGTTTAGCTTTACTACTAGCCGAGTAGCACAAATATTGTGACAAAGTTCCGTATTCAATATAATAATTATACTTATTGATTTAAAAATGGGAATTTAACGTGACTTACGCGAACTACATATTTCGTTCTAGGAAGGATCACCACGCAATTTTTGTAAAGGATTTTTGCTTAGCTTTCCATGTAAATATCACAATTATATTTACATGGATAACCTTTATACCTAAGATAACTAAAAAAAATGTCTATAGGCAGTGGACTTGAGTAAAATGTTCGATTTTGGTGCATCATGTTTAAATCATGAAAAGGTAAGAAACAGACAGATACCTAGAATCTAGATTTTTTTTATAGTTTCTAATATTAGCACAACTTCATCATCATCATTATCAGACGGTATCAGTCCACTGCTGGACGTAGGCCTCCCCCAAGACACGCCACTGAGCCCGACCTTCGGCTCTTTGTTTCCAGTCACTATCCACCGCTTTGCGAATGTCGTCGCTCCACCTTGTCACAGGCCGTCCTACGATACGTTTGCCCAACTTAACTAATAATATAATATTAGACACCTTTAACTTTATAATCAACCAGTATCAGTCCACTGCTGGACATACGCCTCTCCCAAGACACGCCACTGCCAGCTCGTCTTTTTCAACCACTGCCCACCACTCTGCGTATGCCGTCGCTTCACCTAGGGCGTTCTACGCTACGTTAGCAGAGACGTAGTCTCCACTCCAAGACCAATCTACCCCAACCGTTATCGGTTCTACAGAAAATATGACCCAGCCCACTGCCACTTCAGTGCTACTAATTCAATCAGCTACATAATATGTGGATAGTAGAGTGATCGATATAATTATATTCAGTCACCTTTGTTCTCTGGCGAATAACTTCGTTAAGGATTCGATCCGTCAAAACGCCGAGCATAGTTGTCTCCATAGCTTGATGGGCGACTTTTGGTGGATTAATCGTACCGTACCGTGAGCTGCCACGTCTCGGCTCCGTAAGTCAAAACAGCTGGGACGTATTGGTTTTTTTTTTATTGCAAATAGGCAAGCATTTGACCACTATCTCACCTGGTGAAAAGTGACAATGTGATCGAGGGCGTAGCATGCTTGCCTAGAAGATACCTGCTCACTCTTGACTTGATTACATTGTGTCATACTATAACTAGCTTTTCTCTAATTTCTACACAGGAAAGAACATTCTAACACTGTAATAATGTCGTCGCTTTACTCTCGTAGCACCAGCGTAGCACCCAGCTTTAAAGTTCTGTTTGTAGTACTTAATTCCAATTTAGCTGTGACAGTTGTTAAGCTCAACTCAAGCTCTTAACACTTGACTGCGAAACTTTTTCGCATATTTTTTAATTTTTTAAATTTTTTAATGTAATTTTTCTTCAATTTTTTTTTTCTAAAACTAACATCGAACAGCAGAAGGTCACACGCACCCCTTGTGATATATATATATATATATATATATATATATATATATATATATATATGTATATATAAAATATAATATATTTTCACTTCCAATACCAAACATCAAAAAACGCACGGTGTGTGTTTTCAGCAGGAAACTAACAAGTATCTGTAGGGCTATTCTGTAAGCTAGTTTACGCATCTCGTAAGCGGAATCCGCGGTGAGATTTGAATTTCGTACTAGGAAATTCAAATCGTAATACGATTGCAATACGGTTGAATTTCGCGATGCGAAATTTAAATCTTACCGCTTGCGAGATGCGTAAACTAGCTTACAGAATAGCCTAGCAGCTCTGATATTGCCTGTATTTCATCGACACAAACACACAACATTAGACATCCGAGCTCACAGTTCAACCATCTATGTTTGTAGACTTAAAGTATTTCAAGCATTGCTGTTTCAAAACACAATCAATTTCAACACTTCAAGTCAAGTTCAATACCGATCCAAAGCATAGATAAATTAATATTCAATAATTAATCTATGTCCAAAGAGATCTCTCCTGGATTTAGATCTCTTTGGACATAGATGTTTATACATCAAAATCTACGATAATGTAAAAATCATCCGATGTAGGGTGATTTGAAGTTGGAATCCGTTGGGAGAAGTTACTCTTCGTACGTATAGTATAGTATAGTATGTCCCTCTACGAAGTTGTGAGACAGAATGAAGAAAAGTATAATACGTGTCACTTCCAATACTTTATGTGCCTTGTGATATACCAATAGTTTTTTAAAGTACTTACCGAAAGACGTCGCAACGTTAGTGATGAGCGCAGCCAGCCCCGATGCTATCAGGAACCTGATGGGGTCCGGATTGAGTCCGATCATGTAGTACGCTATCGTAGTGAACACGAGAGGTATGGTCGCGAACACAGGTGCTTCGGCCAACGTTTTCGAAAGGAAGTACACGTCGGCTCGGTACATCCCTGAATGGTGCTCTCTTATGAATATCGGCAGCTCTGAGCAGAATACCTGGGAAATAAATCGCCAGCGTCAAACTAGAAATTGTTTAAAATTTCATAGCATTTATTCAGTATGTAGGTAGTATTAATATACGCACATGCATACGAGTATTTATGTGCTTGTCTTATATCTTAAAATAAATCATAATCAGTTATAATGTAAACATAGTAAAAGCTCAATTTAACGCAATTAATAAAAAAGAACTGGTCAAGTAGAGTAAGACTCGCCCACCGAGGCGTCGGTACAAACTTCGCAGACTAGGTTAAAGGACAAACTTAACTTCGTAGTTCGATTAATATAAAATGTATTTCACCAACTAGGTACACATATTAAGTTTGTTTTAGCAAATTACTTTTTTAAAATTATTACAATTTACGGGTTGCGGTCGACACTCGACACTACATATTTATCGATATATTCCTATATAAGTTCTTAAAGGCCGTGCTTTATGCCAAATTTCATGATTCTAGGGCAGCGGGAAGTAACCTATAGGTTTTGATTTCCTATTGAAATCGCAAATTATGTATGTGAAAAAATTCTACTTAGACGGTCATATCTTCTGATCGCCTTGAATTACAGGTTTGATTTTTTCACAGCCGAAAAATAGCGTAGACGAGTATTTGATATAAATTTTAATTTAATACCTCAACAGAGTCTACGGGTTCTGAGATACAGACGGACAGACAGACAGACAGACAGAGGGACAACAAAGTGATCCTATAAGGGTTAAATTTTTCCTTTTAAGGTACGGAACCCTAAAAATGAACAAAAGTAATGAGTCATCACAGGAATATGACTACCTTATTTATGTGTGAGTCATTCAGCTATCATTGAATCGTCGACGTCAAACTATTAAAAAAATATTGAAGTAGAGTTGCTAGCACACATGCACCTCTATGTTTCAGTACTTCAGACAACTTTTATCAAAAAAAAATGTGCTATTATAAAACACAATCTAAAAGAAACG